>CM074718.1:595953115-597228115 GCA_037306005.1 Rhinophrynus dorsalis | reverse complement strand
ATGCTAGAGATGACTAAAGTGCATTGCTTCAAATTAACCCTTTGAGTCCCAGTGGGGTATCGAGCGTGGTACCTCTTTGATACTTGAGGGCTTAAAGGGACAGTATAAAGCAATGGGAATTTGTATTTGTTTCTTATGGCTCAGTTGGCTTGTTCCAGAATTGCTCAATTTTTTTTTCTGCATATAAACCAATATATCACAATACTGATAAAATAAAATGAAATAGTTACCTTCTGCAATTGCCCCAAGAACCAAGATTCCAGACTCCTTCACTACCCATTCTGGATGGAAAAGGAGTTCTTTCAAGAGAGGCAAAATATGCGGCAAGAGATCATCACGGAATACATTGGCAAGGACATCAAGTGCTGCTGCTGAACATTTCCCTAAAATGTAAGCGTTATCAGTCAGTGGGCGTCTGTTGCTATAAAACAGTGTTCTCAATCTGCACATCACTGGCGTAATAACAGCCATCCATTAGGACATCAGTGAAAAGCAGGTGTAGTACAAATAATGCCCTCTTTCAGTGTTTTAGGAATGAATCTTGAGGGCATCTGGTACAAACACCCGAAATAAAAGAGCTGGTCTTGGTATACATTGTACAGTAAACAGAGTATAACTTGTGAGCTTAAAAGGAAACTATCAAGTATTTTTGTTACTGATTATTATACTTGGACAATTAAAACTATCTGAATAATGAATTCATACAGAATATTTGAATAGAATACATTTATAATAATAATATTACAATTTGATTGAAGATGTATGTAAAGTGGATTGCTTTCCGCTATGCATACATCCTCCCTCCTTGCTATATTTCCTTATTTCCACTTACAGTCTATTGTGGACAGGTGCATAGAGGACTCTGAACATGAGTGTGAATGTGCTTGCATGAAAGTGTATGAAATGTTTCTAGTGTGAATATGTATGTGAGCACCCATGTAAATGTGCGTGCAACTGAGTGCACATTTGCACAAACATTGCCTGCGCGTGAATGAATGTGGGAATGCAGATGCATGCATGTGTATGCAAATGTGTGTACACGTTACCTGTTATTTACATGCAAGTGTGTGCAAATTTACAAGAAAAGGCTTGAGCATTTGCTCAGGAGTGTGTGCACACATTTGTGTTCATGTAAAGGAGTGTGCATGCAGGTATAGGTGGAAATGTGTGCTCATGCAAATGCATAAAAAGAATGTGCACCTGCGTGTTTGAATGTGCTCATGTGCACGTGTGTGAAAATTCAGCTATTTTAGGCAAAGAACACACAACATCAAGGGCTACTGGGAATCCAAAGATAGAATCTGTATTTCAGTAAAGCTGCAGATACACTGCTTGATTACACCAAACATTAAATGAAGAGGATTGGGGGAGTAGGGTGAAATATAGTATTTTCTTTACTTACAGATAAATCCTTTTCTCATAGTCCATTGATGGATGCAGGGACCATGGGGGTTAAGCAGCGTTTCTATAGAAAGCAGGGCATTTTTTATATATAAATAAACATGTCACATTTTCCTAGCTGCTAACCCTCCCTCAACCAAACTGCCTTCAGTTTTCGTATAGCAGAGTCAGGAAAGAAATAGTACTAAAACCATATCTGCAGGGCATCCTTGCTGCAAAAGATTTCTGTGGGCAGGAAGCCCTGCATCCCTCACTGGATGAAGAGAAAAGGATTTATCGGTAAGTAAAAATCCCATTTTCTCTAATGTCGTTGAGGGAAGAAGGGACCATGGGGAAATAATCAAAGCAGTCCTAAAAATAGCAGGGGGGAGAAAACTAATGAACAATGACTTATAGAACTCTGCAGCCAAAACCAACTTCTTTAGATTAAAAAAATGTTAGCTTTGTAAAACTTTGTGAATGTGTGAACAGATGACAGTGTTGCTTTGTATAACTGTAGCTTGGTTCTTCAAGGCCCATGAAATAATGATGACCTAGGAGAATGAGCAATGATTCTTAAAGATGCTGGAACAGACTTTAGTGTGTATGACTGTCTGATAATCTGTTTGAGCCATGTGGCAATAGTGCTTTTGGATGCTTGTCTGCCCTTCCAAGAGCCTCCTGGAAACACAAACAAGGCAATGTCCTAAAGGACTACTTAACTTCAATATATTGTATTAAACATCTCACTACATTTAAAGTTGAAGTCCTTTCACTTTAGAGTTAGATGGATTAGGACACAATGAAGGGAGAACCACTTCTTGGTTTATGTAGAAAGCTGAAACCACTTTTCTTACAGATCAAATCACTGAGGAAGACTGTTCTGAGGGTCACATATCTGACAGAGGCTGAAGCAAGTGGCTTAAATGGAGAGGATTGAAATGGATAGTAATACTTCATTGTTACTATCCCCCATGTTGTAGTCCTTAAAATTCTGAATTCAAAGATACCAGCGGTATCTCTCAAACCTTTATGGTTTGAGAGATATCCACTTTCAAAGTTCCCTCTTTTTGCCTTTCCCCTGACGTCAGCGTTCTAGCCGAGAGCCAGGGAATCCTCTCAGTGAGCAAGAGACGGCTCTGCAGGAGTCCTGAGATCATGTTCTAGAAACAGAAATCCTTCACTAAAATGTTCTTCTACGCGTGCTTGGTTTGCAAGCACACGTGGAAGTCTATTTTAGTGAAGGATTTCTGTTTCTATAACAAGATCTCAGCACTGCTGTAGAGCCACCGCCAGTCCCGGGACCGGATTCCCCTTCTCTCAGCTAGAACGCAGACATCAGGGGAAAGACAAAAAGCGGATCTCTCTCAAATCATAAAAGGTTTGAGAGATGCCGCTGGTATAGTTGATTTCAGGATTTTAAGGGCTACAACATGGGGGATAGTAATAATGAAGTATTACTATACCTTGAAGAATGGGATCTCTATATGGGGAACTACCCCAGTGACCCCTTGAAGAAATGTTTGAATTTCAGATATGTAAGCTATTTTTCTCCGGAAGAGAAGAGACCGCACTGAAACTTGATTTTTCAGTAAGTTAACCCCTAGACCTTTGTCTACGCCTGTTTGCAGGAACTCTAAAAGAGATGGGAGATGAACAGAAGTAGTATATAAATATTTCCCAGCGCAGAAAGAAAAATCAATTCTCCAAACGGTGGTATATTTTGGCTGACACCGGATTGCGAGCCCAGAGCATGGTTTAAATTACAGGATAACTGAATCCTTTGTTCTTCAATATTTGGATCTCAAGTTCCACTCCATCAAAGCAACATTAAGTTGTGGTGGTGAATTGGTCCTTGAGATAGGAGGTCTGGATTCTGAAGAAAACAAAAACATAAGGGACAAGACAGAAAAGTCCCAAAAAGGAATCCCTTCAAACCAATGATGACATCACAAGATCAAATTAAAAACAATTAAGAATAAACACCCACAGGGATATTCAAGGTGAAAATGATTATAAATACATAATGGTTAAAGTGGAAGTGTCACCTAGATTCAAACTTCCCAGCTGCCCCAGGGAGCACGTTCACGCTCCCCTTCGAAGCGGTGTTTCTGTGCTATAGCGTTACAGCAAACTCCGTGTACAATGCTACTGGGGTTGTGAAGCACCGCCTTGTCCTTGTGAAAGACCAAAAACGTGGTCTGCAAGACAGGGCTTGACAGGGTGGGAGACCAATAACCTGTATGGACTGAGAGAAAAGGATTTAACAGGAAAGACTAAAATCCTCTTTTCTCTGTTGTCCAATACAGGTTACTGGTAACTCTGGGATGTCCAATCACTGAGTTTGCCAGAGGCGGGAAGGCAAAGACCAGGCGCAAGGCCCCCAAAGTCACCAGAGCAGATATGAACCATCAGATCAGAGATAGCCCAACAAACAATGAAGTGTCAACGGACACTGAACAGGGGCAACAACACCCCAACTGTTACACAGCACACTGAACTAGAGCCAACAGGGCTCAAAAGTGAAGGAAGCACCAAGAACAGAAGAAAATCCTAGACAGGCAAGGCTGGCTACAGGATATTCTTCCCAAAACTGGCATCAGCCAATGCCAGCACATCCACACGGTAGTGTTTCGAGAAGGTAAGCATGGACGACCAAGTGGCCACCTTGCTCAATTAACCAGCTGAAGCCTGTTTCTTGTAAGCCCACGATTCCCCAACAGACCGCATAGAATAGCCGTGACCCGAAAGGGAACAGGCTTCTTTCTAAGTTCGTAAGCCTTACGAATCGTGGACTTGATCAAAGAAGCAATGGTTACCTTGGAAGTAGGCTTCCCTGCCCTGGGACCCTCAGGAATGACAAAAAGAGAATCAGACTGCCTCTACAGCTCAGTGAGGTGCACATAGATCTTGAGACAACGCACAACATCCAACAGATTAAGATCCTTCTCCTTGTCGGAAGTAGGGTTTGGGCAGAGAGAAGGAACCACAGTCTCCTGATTAATGTGGAACACAGATACCACCTTTGGGAGAAACTCTTGTGAAGTGTGAAGCACCGCCTTGTCCTTGTGAAACACCAAAAAGTGTGGCCTACAAGACAGAGCATGCGGCTCCGCAACACAGTGAACAAAAACAATCTCCAGGAGAAAGGCCATCTTCCACGTCAGAATACGTAGAGGAATAGTGTCCAAGGACTCAAAGGGAGGGTGCTGAAGGAGCCCAAAACAGACTTAAGGTCCCACTGAGGTGCGGGCACCTTAAACACAGGACGGGTATGAGCAGCACCCTGGAAGAAAAACCTTGAAATCAGGAAGAATAGCAAGGCGTCTCTGAAAGAAAACAGAGAGTGCAGAAGTCTGAACCTTAAGAGAACTCAGACTGAGATCCTTCTCCACACCATCCTGGAGGAAGGAAAGGACTGTACGAAGATCAAAATCCTGAGACAGGTCCCTATCCACACACCAAGATAGAAAGGTAGACCAAACTCTATGGGAGGCATTAGAGGAAATAGGCTTACGGGCACTAAGCATAGTAGCCACCACACCAAAAGAAAAACCTTTATTCAAAATTGAGGATTCAATATCCATGCCATCAAAGCCAGACAATAAACATCCTCCTTCCACAGGTAACCCTGTAGAAGATCCGGACGGGAGGGAAGCCGAAGAGGTTCCGCCACTGAGAGATCCAGAAGCTCCAGCTGCCGAGGCCAGTACGGAGCAATCAGAATGACTGGGCAGCTCTCCAGTTGCAGCTTCCGTATCACCCTGTGCAACAGGGAAACGAGAGGAAAGATGTATGCCAGAGGGAAATTCCATGGGATTGACAAGGCATCCACTGCTAGAGCCAGGGGATCCACCCAGCGAGAGCAGAACGTTGGAATCTTCCTGTTGTGTCTTGTTGCAATCAGATCGATGCACAGAAGACCCCACAACTGGACAATGAGGTTGAACACCTCCTGATGCAGTTCCCACTCTTCGCTGTCCACTGTGTGTCGACTAAGGAAGTCTGCCAGAAAGTTGTCTACGCCAGGAATATGAGCTGCAGAAATGGCAGGGACATGCTCCTCTGCCCAGGACAAAATAGCCTTGACCTCTAGCCAAGCTGCAAGACTTCTTGTTGATGTAGGCTACCGCTGTGGTGTTGCCCGATTGTACTCTAACCAGGTAATCCTCCAGCTGTCTTGTCCAGTGTCGCAGGGCATTTATGGGAAGGAGAGGTTCCTCCTGGGACCACAAGCCCTGAGCATTGAAGTGCCCCAGGACCTCTCCCCAACCGTAGAGGCTGGTGTCTGTCACGGTTGTCCAGAATGGCACCAGGAAGGGCTTGCCCTTCAGGAGATTGCTCAGGTTGAGCCACCACGAGAGGCTCAGCTCCACGTGAAGAGGGAGAGATAGGGACCTCTCCAGGAGATCCGGTCGACCCCTGCATGCCAGGATTAGAAACCTCTAAGGTTCCTTGGTATGAGCCATGGCAAACGGAACCGCTTCTATGGTGGAAATGAACTTTCCCAACAGGGATGACAACTTCTTGGCTGGAAATGGATCCTGAGACAGGACAGCTTGGACCTTCAGTGCTATATGATGAGCCACTATGACCGTGAGAAACACCATCCCTCTCTTGGTGTTAAAAAGGAGGCCCAGAAACCATCCTCTTTGAAGGAACAAGGTCTGACTTGTCCAGATTGATGATCCACCCATGGTGGGACAGAGCATGAATGCAATCCTGCACCTGCTTATGAAGGAGTTCCGGAGAAGATGCCTTCAGAAGGAGGTCATCCATGTATGGGGTAACTGATGCCATCGCGATGGAGGATGGAAATCAATGCTCCCAGGACTCTCTTGAAGACTTGAGGAGCTGTGGTCAGGCCAAAGGAGACAGCAAAAAAAAAACAAAAAAAAAAAAAAAACACACCGGGAACGCACTCTGTCGCGCGAAAAGCAAAGAAATTGCCGACACTCTGGATGAATGGGGTTGTGCAAAATAAGCATCCTGAAGATCCACCAAGGCCAGAAATTACAGCTATCACTGTGTGTAGAAACTCCTGGCAATACTGGGACTTTACCCCAAAGCAGTTGAGATCCTTCAAATCCAAAATGTGACGACAGCCACCGTCATTCTTGGAAACCATGAAGAGGTTGGAGTAGAATCCCAACCCTCTTTCCTGAGGAAGAACTGGTTCCAAGACCACCTTTGTACAGAAAGGCCTGAATGGCTCCCTCGAAAAGGCAGTGCTTTTCTGCCCTCAGAGGAGAGGTAGATGAGAAGGTCTGAGAAGGAGGAAGGGAGGCGAAGGGGATCCTGTACCTCGTAGCCACCATCTGCAGAGCCCACGGGTCCGCCACAGAGGCCTCCCAAGCCAAGAGGTAGTGGCGTAAGCAACCACCTACCTGCGGGCGGGGACCTGGATTCGGCGGGTCATGCAGAAGGAGGTTTGGAAGCCTTGGGCTTAGCGGAGTACTTGAACCTCCATTGATGCTTAGGCTTGGATGAGGAGCGTGGAGCCTGTGGCACTGCCTGGGTCACCTGGCGCAAATCAGCCTGAAAGGGATGAAAAAGTAGATTCCTTTTGACAGACGCCTTCTTCCTCGGGACCACTGCCAGTTGAGTACTCTTCCCTCTAGTGGCTTCACTGACCAGACCAGATAACAGAGCAAGGGCAAACCAACAAAATGAGCCGTCCCTGACCTCGCTACATGGAGCTGTTGCAGAGATGTCCCAAACGGTAAAGTCCCACAGAAGTGAATGGAGCAATGGCATCTATGCAGTAATCGTGCACATAAAGGCGTGGAACAGAAAATTAAACTAGGTGAATACCAAAACATAAAACCACACAAAAGCCCACTACAATCAGGGGATTCAGGGGCAGCACTGCATGCTGGGAAAACATGACCTGAGTGTTCTCTAGGTAACCCTGAGTTACATGAGGAGCAATGAGGGACATGGACGTCCCAGTAACCTTAGTCTTAGGCCTAGCCCCATGGTCTAACGGAGTAGACATTCTCACAGAGTCAAACAGTCAAAATATCAAACGCCCACAAAATAGTGCGTATGAGAAATAAAATCACCCCAGAAATGCTAAATTAGACTTATCTGGTAGGCGAAGGGTTAAACTGCTGAGAAGAGTCCGAGCCCTGTGTAGGATACTCGTTCTGGAAAAGGCACAAAATGGCTGCTGTGGCAGGAGACACAAGCATGCGAAGCAAGTGCTCATGGGAAATGTAGTTTTCCCATAAAAAGTACCCCAACAGTGCCCGAAGTCCCCTGAGCCCCCCAACACACATAAAACGTTAACCAGATGACAGAGCAAGGGAAGACAATTAAAATGAGCCATCCCTGAATTCGCTACGTTGAGCGGTTACAGAGATATGTCCCAAACTGCATAGTCCCATAGAAGTGAATGGAGCAATGGCGTCTATGTGGTAAAGAGTGCGGGAACTTAAAGTTGAAACTGTGAATTAAAAGTACATGAAACATCACTAGAACATGTTAGGAGACCAAAAAAACACTGAACCCAGTAAGGAAAGTGCCAATGACACCCCAAAAGATGCAAAATCAGCAGCTAAAGGGTTAAGTTACCACATAAACTTGCTCCAAAACACCCAACAGACATACAGATAAACCCAATGAGTACAAGAGTGTGCAATAGGAACTCCAAAGGAAAAAACCCTGTGCAGAGGGGCACTGTGGGACATGTGGACCTGCAGCACTCAAAGGGTTGCTCACCTTTCCTGCAGATCTTCTGTCTTCAGACTACCATATATTACGAAGCAGCCTCGGTGGGCAACTCCTGAGGAAAGAACTTGAACCCAAGTCTTCCCCCCAGGGCTTAACCCTTTGAGTGCCAGAAGGGTACGCAATGCATTGCAAAGCAATGTGTTGCGTACCTCTCTGGCACTCAAAGGGTTAAGGTCTACAAAAAGCACCTGGTTACTGAGCTAGCCACATTTAAGGGCATTGTCAGTTATGGTAATCCGCCTAATGGTGGTATTCCATTTATAACAGAAAAATAAAAAATTTGCTAAAATTGTAGCAGAACCATTCACTTGCCTGTGTCTTCACCATGGAACAAATCTTACTGGAGCTGGTTGGCTAGCTGCAGCCAAGGAGGGAAGGTAGGCTCCACCCCCTGCATTCAATTCTAGAATTGTTCCTGCCTAATTAAAGGTGTGGATCGCCTACCCAAAGTTGCCAGTAACCTGTATTGGACGACAGAGAAATTCACATTTAAAGGAACAATTTCTGGGAGACTTACTTATATTCCAGTCAGATATTGTATCATCATCATCAAGATCATCATCATCCTCATCGTCCTCCTCAATCCCATCTTCCTCATGAGGTTGGGCCACAGTCCGTGATCTGTGGAAGCGAGGCCGAATGTCTTGCTCACTATCTGGAACAGCTTCATCTTCCTCCACATCACCCTGTAACCAGCAAAAAATGGGAATCAGTCACCACAAATGCAAATAGCATTAGAAGAATGACCTGTGCTTACAAAGCACTTACCTTAAGTAAGATTATGTCAATTTCTGAATATTTCATCCCATTGACCAGAACTGGTATCAACCTAAAAGCAAATGAAAGTGAATTGACAAAATCAATCAGACCGTTCAGGTTCCGTGCTGTTTGGCAACTTATAATGCAGCCTGGAAGATTATGGTGGAAAAGGGCACCTGGAACTGATGGCACACACACAAAGGTATTTGGAGAGCCTAATCCAGTAACAGCAAAGCCATTATGCATTAAAGGTACAGTTCAAAGTGCATAATATGAAAAGTCAAAATCAGCTTGCATTGACTGATGTCCATGATACTTAGCATTTTGAACTGGTTTCAAGAGCGATTTGTGTGTCTCACGAAGCAGTGAAGATGTAACAATGAAGCGCAACAAAAAAATTTAATGTAGACATGCACGCTTCTACAGCAATCAGTGATAAATATCTTTGCTTTTATAGTTCCTGACTGAAAAGCTCTCCTGAAACATTTTCAGGAACATAAGTAAAATAAAGTGAATTAAAAACAAACACACAACATAATCAATATATCTTTACATATTCTGCAAGTGAATAATATGTAAAAGTGAAATAAGATAGCTCTTTACTGACTGACACCAGGCAAAGACTGAGGGCATAGTGCCTCATGACTGGAGGAAAGCACAGTAAATATCATTCAAATAGGGTAAACAATACAAAAACAGAAATAACAAAACCTATAAATTTCATTTCCACAGTGAGTAAGATCATAGAATTACCAACATAAAATAATCAGGATTTTGCTATTAACCCCTTCAGTGCCAGAGGGGTACAGAACGCATTGCTTTGCAGTGTGTTCCATACCCCGCTGGCAGGGAAAGGTTTAAAAAACCACATTAGTCATTTAGCATGGTTTCAGGAAGGACAGATCTGGTCACACAGAGTTGCTTTTATTTTAGGACAGGGTAAGTAACAATACTTTAGTGCACAGGATAGAGCTAAGTGGGGTACATATTGGGTTCAGTAAGAGGAAAATTTTGGACCCCAGAGTCCAGACATATTCAGCAACTGCTATCCAGGAAAATTATATTGTACATACGTCAGCCTGAGCATGTTCAACATCCACCCATGGTGGTCGAAGTCAAGTGCAGTCCTGAACATGGCTAGTCAAGAGCTCCTCCGAGGAAGCCTTGACAAAAAAATATTGTGCAGATAGGGAGTTGCAGAAATGCCCAGGGTGTGAAGACCCTTAAGGCCCCCTCGACCCAGGTAAACATGAGAGGCACTTAAGCCATGCCAAATAGAGCCGAAATGGATAGAGATCTGAGCCTACAGAAAAATGCATGTAGCTTTTTGGCTGTCTGGGTGAATAACAATGTGTAGGTATGCATCGGGAAGGTCCAGAGATGCCAGATACTCTCTGGTACATTGCAGTGTGGCAGAATGCAAAGAATTCCTCTTGAAGTGCCTATTTACTACATACTTGTGTAGACATTTGAGGTCCAGGATGGGAAAGGACTACCACCGTCCTTCAGAAGCACAAAAAGGTTGGTTTAAAAACCTGAACCTGTTTTCCCAGCAGCCAATCCACTGCCTCCTGGAACAGCTATGCTTTGACTCTTTTGGAACCCTTGAAAAAAGGAAGCAGAACAGACGAAGAGACTTGAAATCTATGCAGTACCCTTCCAAGATTACCCTCAAAACCCACTGGTTCGTGAAGGACGATTCCCAGGCACACACACAAAAAAGCAACAGACCAGGAATCCTCTAGTCAGGCGGAAGAGTGCTTGTCGCTGCCAGCCCTGTCTGGACTTTGTGGAGGAGCATGCTTGAGAAGTTTTGCGAACTTTGCAGCCTCTGTGGCTCCATTTGGTGCGGGGTGGGGTATAGAAGAAAAAGAAACAGTTTGTTTGCCATGGTCAAACATATATAGTGGGCTTTTGAGGCAACAAAGTGCTCTACCACCAGTAGCAATCTCTGATCATCTGTTTCAGTTCAGGTTCAAACAGGGAATTGCCCTGAAATTGCAAGGAAACCAGTGAGTTATTAGAAGATTTGTCTGCATATCAAATCGTAAAGCCACAGAGTGTATTGCTCAGAGACAGAAAACACAGGTGCTTTAGCAGATAACTTGACCGCGTCAAAAAGCCCCAGGAACAGTTGTTGGCATCTGTAATGTTTGCCATAATAACCAACAAATCCTTCTTGGAATCTCAGCATGAACAGCCTCCACCAGCTGTTCATCCCACACGGCAACAGCAAAAATAGGTGCTGCTCCAGTGGACACAAAAAAGGGGCTTTCAGGATAGAGTCCAGCTTTTTGTCAGCTGGTTACTTCAAACCTGCTGCATCCGCCAAACGCAGAGCTGTAGACATAATCAACCAAGAAATGGTGAAGTCCATAGTGGGGGGAGCGCTACTGTACCAACGCTGCCTCAAAACAGGTACTGCTTAGAGAACCTTTTGTTCTATTGCCTGGGGTCTTCCAATCATCCAGAAGAATCGGTTCAAGAGCGGCACTGGGAGAAAAGAAGGAAGAATATTTGTTACGCCTTTCAAAGACATCCACAGAGGAATACCCCCCAGATGTGAGAGACCCGAAGTGTTTCCAAGACTGCTCTAAGGAGCCGCTCAGAAGAGCTGACAGAAGGAGATCAGTGTCGGCCAACACGAGGCAGCTCTTCAGCAGAGCCGAAATAGTGATGATATTTAAAAAGAACTAGTTCATTGGAATGGTCTACAAAGTGTGCTTGCAAGCCAGGCACACTTTGTAGACCGTTCCACTGAAGTAGAACTTTTCAAATATCACTATTTTGGCTCTGCTGAAGAGCCACTGGCTGGTCCAAGAGGAGGGAGGGGGGAACTTTAGATGCAAATATCTCTCAAACCATAAAGGTTTGAGAGATGGGATTTGCCCCACATCATTTTTTTTTTTTTTTTTTTTTAAACTCTACAATACAACATAAATTATTGGACTTTAATGTTCCTTTAAGGTTCTACTTGGTAATGGGATCCCTAAGGGGGGGGGGAGCAGGAGCCACCCCTTGAACAAAAGGTTTTAACAGCAGAAAGAAAGACCATTTGCTTCTAGAAGTGAACAGTGTGATGAGATCTGTACCTTGACAGTACTCATAATGAGACATTTGAAAACCAAATCATAGGAAGGCTGAAGAACTACAAAGACACATACCTATCTGCACACCACTTGTTAAACAGGGAAGAGTTCCTACTGTAGGCTTTTCACTTGGGCTGCCAGATCTGTCTGGGCTTTGAGGCAGGGCGCTTGAGACGTATGCAAAAGTTGCACCCTCTGCATCCCCATTTGGTTTTGGGGGTCAGGAGAGGAACACTTCGTACAGACTTGAAGCAACAAGGTACTCATCACCCATAGGAGTTATGTATGCTTGATTTCAGTTCAGACCCAAATAGGAACTTCCTCTGGAAAAGCAAGGAAACAAGCGACTTTTATGAAGGCTGGTCCACCGAACAAATCTTAACCCACAGGGTGTGAGGTTTGCCGAGAGGACCAACAAATCCTCTTTGGCCACATCCACAGCACAGCATCAGAAAATTGTTCACCCCAAGCAGCTAACCTCCCTGTTGACCCAAGCAGAGGCAAATATAGGTCTCCGTGCTGCCCGGTAAGCCTCAAACAACAATGTATCCACCTAATCCTTAAGGTGAACAGCACCGCAAGCAGAAGGGAGACGTTCTTTGCCAGCAGTGAAATGGGGGGGGGGGGGGGGGGGGATCCCACGGCGCCAAAGCCTCAGCCGAAAAAGGCTATAGCTTTGCAAAGCACTTGTTAGGGAGCAGTTTTCCCCCTCAACCAAAAAGATTTGATCAAGAGTGTTATTGGATGTAAAAACACGAGTAGACTTTCTATGTCTCTGGAAGATATCAGAAGAGGTTGTTCCCCCATCAAGGGTGTCAGAAACCTGGAGGGTCTCCAGGACTGCCCTGATGAACCAGCTGAGAGGAGTGGATCAGCATCTTAGGAATCTCCATAACAGTAGGAACGATCCATGACCTCATACTCCCCATCATCATCATCATCACCATCCTCAGAGTAAGTCTTCCTCAGAGGATACCCCAATAACTTTAGTATGACCCTTGAATACAGGTTTACATACGTGAAGTACCCTCTGGAGAGAGTAAGTGATTTGGGCCACTAAAGACAGTATCTTCCCCCAAGCGGTGCTAGAGTGGCCCAGTGGAGTAGTCAAGGCCACTGCACAAGAGAGGCACAGGGACCCTGACTATACCTAGGTTGCCCTGTATGGCAAGAGGAACAGTGAGTGGGGGAGTAAGTGAAGCCCCTGAATCCTTTGCCCTAGATTTACTCCAATGTCCTTCAGAGGCAGACATGTCTGAGATAATGTCTCAAATCTAGTCAAATACTAGATAAAATATTCCCTAAATATCCAGAAAGACACTTATCGTGCAAGTAAAGTGTTAACCTAGAAAAGGACAGCAAAGTGAGTCAGCCTCTGCGTAGGATACACAAGAGAAGTAAAAATAGCCTCTGCAAAACTATCAGCCAATCGGAAAAAAGCCTGCAAAACAGGCATTCTGGGAAACTGTCTGCTCTATTGCTTGTTGCCTAGCAAGGCCTACAACTATTTTTGTGGATCACATTGGCCCCACTGGACACTCATGATAAGATGATAGGGCATGAGGAGATAGGGATACAATGGTCAGTGAGGGCTCCAACGACTACAGCGATATGTCCCAGAGAATTTATCCCCATAGAAGTCAATGAAGTAAAGACGGCCGCAGGCAGGCTCCCATTCTTAAAGGAGCCGCAACACAAAAAACGATCTACACAACTAAAAGTGATGAGACCACAAAACCTCCAGGGAACATATGGGGGAATTCTAAAAACTAAAGTCTAAGCAGTGAGGAAGTGAAAATAAGTCACACAAATGCCCAATATAGCACTGAAAGGGTTAATCCAATAAAATAACCTAGAAAAACACAGCATTCCTCCATACTCCAACGTCCTCTGAGAGATAGATACCCATAAAGAGCTACAGCATAACTGAACTCACATCAGCCTCTGTAGGAAGAGGCAACAGAAATGGTGACAAAGTAGACCAAGGCACTCAAAGGGTTACCTCACAGGCTACTTTCTTCAGGTTACCACCATAGTAAGGTAAACAATCTCAAAAAACTCGATCATGAGGGAAAACATGGAAGCAAGATCCCTTCCACATGGCAGAATAGGTCCACAAAGCACTTGTGAACTGGGAAACCCACTCCAGAGAAGCCCAGTGATGGTAACCCACCTAATGGGGTATTATACAGCTTCATACTGAATAGAAAATAAACAAAAGCCTAAAGAAAAAAAAAATTAAGAGGATGGACTTGCCCATTTGCCTTGCTTTCTTGCAGGACATGAATTCTGGGAGTGGATAGGTGGTGGTGGGGTTTTGAGGGAGTCTCCATCCCAAAGACCCTGTCTTTGTTTTTTTGATGTGCCCTGCCCTCCAGGAGGGACTCAACCTCATGATACTGGTGTGTTCAATACTGAACGTAAGAGAAACTAAAATCTTTCAAAACCATGGAACTTTGCCAATGAGATCGATCCAGCTTACTAACAGAACTCCATTATCGGAGGATGCTGGAGAGAGTGACGGGAGCAGAGGCAGAGCTGTGCACCCGGAAGTAGGCTGCTGGGCATACTATAAAATGTAATTTTCTCGCAAATAAGGTTTTTAAAAAATAAAATAACGTTTTATATTTATTCGCTAACTATTCTATATATTGAACAAAACTTGTAAAGCGGTGAAAGTTTGGGGTGTGTCAACACCCTGGATTAAATGGTGAACACAGTAGGGCAATTATGCAAAGATGCAGGCAGTCTGCACGTACCCAAAGATACTACAGCTTCTGGGTGCATGCACTAGCCTTCTAGACAACAACTCCCAATACAAACGATTATCAGTACTGAAAAGACTGTATAGAATACACGAAGGGAAAATGGGGATATCCTTTGTATAAACAGATTTTCAGTAGGACTTCCTCACTACTCTGGAACCACAAGCAGGTTGGAAAAGAAACCTGAAGAGTGCTCGAGGGCTGAAACTTGCACCAGAACCTGTTTCTCTAACAGGGAGTCCACTGCCTCCTGGAAAATCCCAGCCCTGAATGGCTTTCGGAACATTTTACAAAATAAATTGATATGGAGAAAGGGATTTGAAATCTATACGGTACAATTCTGTGTTACCAGCAAAACCCACTGGTCCTTTTCAGAGGATGTCCAGGTATCTCATAAAAGGAGGAGATGGCCCCCTAACAGGCAACAGTGGACCAGAATTCCACAAGTCACATGGAAGAGCGTTTGTCAGACTTAGCCTTAGGGCTGCTAGGCTTGTCTGGGTTTTGCTGCGGAGATGGGCAAAGGTGATGCCTTCATCGCCAGAAAGGACACTTGGTAGAAATATAAGGTATTCTTGCCACTAGTAGTGTCACCGATAACCCGTATCAGTTCATGTCCAAAAGGGGCTTAAATATTTTGAAGAAAAGAATTGGGCAGAAAGCCAATTTTAAGAAGGATGTATGTAAATGTGTATGACGAAATACATAAAGACACCCTATCTTGGGAAAAAAACCTTATCAATATCACTACAACTTATGAATTAAAATAATGTAAACTACCCATATGGTGAATTAAAACAATATCAACTACCCATTTGGTAAAACAGTCATTAATATCACATGACCAAGGGATCCGTCCCACCTGCACTAACTACCTTTGCACGCAGATACCTTCCCTCTCCTCTGCTCCTGAAACCCCTTCTATTGGTTACCTATAAGGTCCCGTATTTCTTACCAGATTCTTCTCTCCAAGTCCTTTCTTCTTCAGAACCCTCGTTCATTTCTGCTCTTACACCCCTTCCCCTCACCTGGGTTCTTGCTGTCCTCTCACTACACAACTCGAGAAGTCTCTTGACTGCAATCTTTTTCTCTGGCTGCCCCCTACTTTGGAATGCCCTCCCTATCACCATCCATCAAATCATCGACACTAGTCGCTTTCAAGTATGCCCTGAAAACCCACCTGCTCAAGGAAGCATCTCAATAACAATATCCTCCTTGTGCACACTGTCACATTAGAATAATCCTGCACTTCCTTCTCTAAGCCTTTTACTCGCACTTATGATTCTACTCCTACTGTCTCTGTATGTTGTCATGATTTCAAATTAGATTAGGGTCCCTTTCTCAATATATGATTCTCTTTGCTGCACTTATTGCCCTGCTAATAATGCAATGATTGCCCTTTAGTCTGATCCTCTAACATAGTTCTGTATTTTTGTCTTGTACAATTACAACTTCTGCAACGCGCTGTGTACATGTATGGTTCTATATAAATAAAAGATACGTACACACAAATGAAGACTGCACTTTAATCACTACTATTTGAAGCCTGTAAGGGAGTCTATACTTCCAGCAAGCATCATTAGTATTTTTTCTTTGGATTGTACCCAGAACGTAATTTAAGAAAGCTCAGTTTCTACCTTGAAATATACATTATACATATAGTATAGTTCAACCTTGAACTAGATAATATGCATAGTATATAAATGCACGCACATAGTAAATTTATTTAAAACAAGTGTTATACAATATATTGTAATATCTGCCAACAGCCTCTCACTGCTAAATATCTCTTAAATAGCTTAAATGCAGCTAGGATTCTTATTCTGGGACATGGGTGGTTGCCTTTTTGCATCAGGAAGGAAATTGCTTAGATTTTTATATGCATTGAACTTGAAGGATATGTCTTAACCCCTTAAGGACCCATGACGGTCCTGCACCGTCATGGGTTGTTATACCCTTAACGACCCATGACGGTCCAGGACCGTCATGGCTTAAATGATAGCAGCGTGCCTCCGTGCACGCTGCTATCATTAAATCCAGGCTGAGACTGAGCACTCCGAGACCAGGGCATTCAGTCTCAGCCCTTCTTCCGGTTCATGCGATCGCCGTATCAGCAATCACATGTACCGGCATAGTGACAGACAGAGGCAGCATGCAAAGCCTGTCTAGTCTGCTCTCAAAGTAAGGGAGACAGAAGTAGACGGGAGACACCTAGTGGTTAAAAAAAATACAGCAGTTGGGGGTATTAACCCCTTCACTGCTGTGCAGGAGGCTGGCTAAATGCAGGTCAATTTTTGACCTGCAATTTTACACTTTTTTTTTTTTTTTTTTTTTTTAAACATAAAACAACACTTTTTTCCAAAAACATTTTTATTTTAAAAAAAAATATATAATTAAACAATATTACAAGTGTGATTGTTGTGGAGCCATGTAATACACTTATATACATCACCAAATGCCAGGGACAAAAAAGTGTCAAAATAGGGTGGGAAAAGGGGACATGGGGATTTTCACCCAGGGGGGATAGTGGCCACTTTAAACTGCGCATTTTGTAGGTATGACTAACCGGTCATACCTTTCATGCAGTCTCCAGAAAAATTTTACCCTTTGTGGCCAATTGATCCCAAGAGAAAAATCAAAAATGGTGTTTGTTTTTTTTTTTGTTTGTTTGTTTTTTTTACATTTTTTAACCTTTTTTTTAATTTTAATAAAGTGAATGGTGGGTTATCCACATAAATAGGGTATCAAATGAAAGATCTATTTATGCTTAAAAAAACAGTATATAATTTATGGGGGTGGAATAAAAGCCTAAGAGGGAAAACACTGTTGAACAAAGACTTAGTCAAAAAGGTCAGAATTGCCCTGGTCCTTAAGGGAAAACGAACTCAGATTTTCCCGGTCCTTAAGGGGTTAATGTCATCAAATTATGATACTACATCACACAGAGACAAACACGCACACTTCAAACAACTGGAAAATGACTTACTTTGTAAGATGTCTGGACAGGACATCTTTGCAGATTGGTTGTTCGGCTAGGGTCAACCAAAACTCACATGCTTCCAATGCAACATTCTCATCTTGGTCCTGGGTCCTCTGCAACATATACTGGAAAACAGAAAAATAATCCACATTTAAACAGTGCATTTTACAAATGGATATTATTACATTTGCCCAAGGAATATGTTTCAGTGAAAAAAGTCAGCATACACCAATTAAATGCATATGGGGATTCATTTTCTACAAAGTCTGTCTGGACAGTATTTGCATTTTAATGAAAAATTCAAAACTGGCAGTTATTTATCACATGCTAAATTTTGCATTCCTCATCATTTTGCTACTACTTGGAAATCTTGTTTACCAAGGTATGCCTCTCTCGCCCTTCCAATGTCAAGTTATCATACTGGAGAGTTTTACCAAGCAAATTTTAGACCATTTCATAAACACTGAACTAATCATCATTTCAAATCTTATAACATTTACCTCACAAGATAGAAAGAACATCTATTGTTTAACCCATCGAAGACCAGCGGGCTATGCAACACATTGTATATCAAGGTGCTGCACACCTTATTTCTCCTCACGTGGCAAATATTTAGTTTTACAGAAAATGGGATCAATAGTAAGATTACAAAAATAAATAAATATAGCAGAGTACACATGTAAGCTTATAATAGCATATACATAACTGCTCATATAACCCTTTGCATGCCAGGAGTGTAGAAAGCACTGCACACAACCTAGTCACTGAAAGGGTTTATTGCAGTGAAGCTAATGTACAAAGCAGCACTAAGTCAAGCATGCAGCAACCTGATTGCACCAGAAGGGACAACTATTCCACAAACAAATAACGTTTTTATACCTTTCAAAAATGCATTCAAGGAGTTAAGCGCCTTTTTTTTTTTTTTTTTTCTTTATTTGCTCCCTGTGATGCAGTTTGTG
Organism: Rhinophrynus dorsalis; assembly: GCA_037306005.1. Lineage (NCBI taxonomy): Eukaryota > Metazoa > Chordata > Amphibia > Anura > Rhinophrynidae > Rhinophrynus > Rhinophrynus dorsalis. The sequence goes on along the minus strand of CM074718.1, from coordinate 597,209,448 downwards.
TGCTCAAAAATTGTTCATGTTCTACTTAGTACTTCAGCTTTAATGACATTAAGTTTGCTCAAGAGTTATGAAGTTTTTAGAACAAAATCTAGCTTACCTCTACTATATTGTGCATGTGAGGGAGCAACCGATCCATTCGAACTTCCAAAAGCATAACCAGTGCCCGGCACACGTTTTTACGGACCTCAGGCTCTTCATCAGTAGCCAACGCAAACAGATTCTGTCAGGAAAAGCAACAATTTTAAATTTTACCATCAAAATAAAGTCTATTATCTTAGTGTTATAAGTGTTTTCCAGATGTTCTTAACCCTTTGAGTGCCAGAGAGGTCTCTAGGGAGTTGCTGTGTAGGGGCCAAATTAATAGGAGGGATATAATTTAGCAGTGGTCTCTTAGAACACCAGTTTAACAGGAGGAACAACTCCCAATACCATGGTAATCTTTGACCTGCCCGTCTCCAATGAAATGTGACATAACCAGGACAACCCCAAATAAAGAATGCAGAGCAGAAATAAAAGAATACTTTAAGAGAAGCAGGGAAAAGGAGTGTGACGAGGGAATAGTACCTCCTCCCCATGAAGCCAGGAGAAGAAAAAAAAACACCTCACAAAAAGTGCTTCATAGAAATCAGTTTTCCCTTCATTTTAATGAGGAGCTCAGAATAATTAAATAAAAGAATAAGCCCAGTTCCATACCCCGGAGCCAAAACGCTGTTTCTTGCAATAGAACTAAGTAGGATGGTGCCACAATCACCCACTTCCTAAAGGTGTGCAGGCCCATATTCTATAAACATATAATATGAAATAAAAAGTAATTCATTATCAATTCATAACTACTCTTCCAGAAGTGTGGATGGAGCCAGAGAACAAAAATGAGGAAGACAAGAAAAAAAAAATAGAACAAAATGAAACAATATGGCTGGGGGGGGGGGGGCGCAGATGAGACCCAGTGTTGCACAAATGCAGCTATATCACTATGTACATTGAGGCCCCTAGGACTCAATGGGGGAGGTTCGCTAAGCGGTGATAGAGGTGATAAAGTAGAGGTGACATCTCCAGTGATATCACGTCTCCAATACATATGCTAATTTTATGAAGCCCATTCACTAAGATCAAAGTTGAAGAAATCTTAGTGCATAGGCTCCATAGAAAAGCATAGGAACTGGAGAATTAACCGGAAAAATCCTCTCCACTTAATCACCTCTTTATTACCGCTTAGTGAATCTCACCCGTTTTCAACTCATGGATCCAAAAAGTTTCTCTTTTAAGAAGTTTCAGCACGCTGTCACTTTTTTCTCTCAGAGACTACCTAATCAAAAGCCATAACAGAATTATTATCCCATCTCTCAAAAGTCTCTAATATTTCTAAGTTAGTGTTTACATCTTATTTTTCAATTTCATTTTGTATGGTTTATATACTATAACCCACACAGACAGGTCAGTCAAACATTTGCAATTTAAGGTGTTTCTTCTCTCCCCCCCTCTCTTTCTTTTCTAGTTACTTTAGACCTAAGAGGATTTTAGTCTTACTTGTTAAATCTTTTTCTCTTAGTCCATATGACATATGGGGGTACCATGGGGAGGAGACATCCGGCTGGAACATGTCAAAGAAAAGGTCTGAGGTGGAGCCTTCCCACCTCCTCATCAGGCTACCCTAGCCCCACCCATCCAGTTTAACATCAGACAAGCTCACTAAATAGGAGAGCGAAATAACAAGGTAAGCTCCTGTGAGCAATAACACCCAAGAAGGACCAAGTGAGATTCCCCTTTCACTGGGTGGGAGACCTGTATGTCGTATGGACTAAGAGAAAAGGATTTAACAGGCAAGACTAAAATACTCTTTTCGCTATCGTCCAATATGACATACAGGTACCATGGGGATGGTCTGACATTAATCTCCCAGGGTGGGAAGAAAAAGGAAAGGACCAAGCGCCAGTCCCCATGATACCGGAGTTCCCTAGGACTATCCAGAACGAACAAAACTAAGTGTCAACGGACACGGACAAGAATAGCTCAGAACACAAGAACAAGAGTCAACCGGGGTCAGTTAAAGAACATTAAGGCACAGGAAGGATTAGGCAATTAATTAGACAAGCAGAACTGCCTGATGGTCCTTCCCACCAGAAGCCAGAACATCAACATGATAGTGTTTGGCAAAGTGGTGCACGGAGGAAAAAAATCACAGCCTTTCAAAGCTGTTCAGCAGAGGCCTGATTCTTGTAGGCCCAGGAGGAGCAAACAGACCTAGTGGAGTGTGCTTTCACACAAAAGGGAACAGGTTTCTTCCAGGGTTCCTAAGCCTTATGAATGGTAGACTTAATCAAGGACACAGTGACCTAGGACACAGCCTTACCAGCACTAGGACCCTCAGTGATGACAAACAAGACATCAGTCTTACGTAAAAACTCAGTACGGTGCACATAAATCTTGAGACAGCGCACCACATCCAAGTTGAGATCCCTCTCCTTGTCATATTTGGGTTCAGAACAAAAAGGCACAACAGTCTCCTCACTGATGTGGAAATCAGAGACCACCTTAAGAAGAAATTCCTGGGAGGTACGAAGAACAGCCTTGTCCTTGTGAAAAACCAGGAAAGGAAGCTTGCGAGACAAAGCCTGCAGCTCACCAACTCTGAGAAAAGAGAAAACAGCCAGAAGAAAAGCCATCTTCCACATCAGAAGATGTAGAGAAATGGTAGCAAGTTACTCAAAGGGAGACCACTGCAAAACACCTAAAACCAGGTTAAGGTGCCGCTGGGACATGGGAGCCTTGTAGGCAGGAAAAGCACAAGCAACCCCCTGAAAGAACAGCTTGACATCTGACGAGATGGCAGTGCATCCCTGGGGGAAAAAAAAAAACAAAAAAAAAAAAACAAACAGAGGCGTCGAAGTAAGAACCTCCAAAGAACTAAGACTAAGCCCTTTGTTTACACAGTTCTGAGGAAAAAAAAAAAAAAAAAATACAGGAGCACCGCAAGGACAAACTGCTGTGAAGACTGATCCCTGTCAATACACCAAGAATGACAAATGGACTCCATGGTAAGCCTTAGAGGAAACAGGCTTCCAAGCCTGAATCATAGTGGAGATAACCTCAGAGGAGAAACCTTTTCTCCTCGGGGATGGAGGCTTCAACAGCCATACTGTCAAAGCCAACCGCTCTATGTTCTCCTACCAGTGGTAGCCATGTAGGAGATCCAGTCTGCGTGGCCATGGAAACTAACCACAAATGGAGAGGGAAACCAGCTTGGTCAAATAAGAGGCCATCATGACCACCACCGGAACATCCATCCAAGTCTTCTGAAGCACCCTGGGGATGAGAGAAAGTGGAGGGAAGATGTAAGCTCCATGGAATTGACAGGATATCCATGGCAAAGGTCTGACGATCTCCCCCCCCCCCCCCACAAAAGGAACAAAAAAGTAGAACCTTCCTATTGTTCCTGGTGGCCATCAGGTCTATCTGAGGAAGACCCCACCACTGCACCAGCAGGTTGAAAGTGTCTTGATGGAGCTCCCACTTTCCGGGGTCCACCGTTTGTCACTTGATAAAGTCCGCCAAGATGTTGTCCATCCCTAGAATGTGCACAGCGGAAAAAGCTGGGATGTAATCTTACGCCCAAGCTAAAATAGACGACCTCTGACCAAGTGGGAGCGTTTTTTGTACCACCTTGCTTGATGATGTAGGAAACAACCATGGAGTTGTCCAACTGGACGCATACTGGATGACCCTGCAGCTGAAGGGACTAGTACCCAAGACCGTGCCAAATTGCCCCGAGTTCCAGAACATTGATAGATTGAAGGGACTCCTCCAAGGTCCACCTGCCCTGAATTCCCAGGTGACCCAGGACAGCACCCCAGCCCCGCAGGCTAACATTTGTTGTGTCAAAGATCCATTCCTGGATCACAAACTGTTTCCCCCTTCACAAACCAGTGCAGACACACGGAGGAAGGGAGACCCTCAGATCTAAGACATCCGGGTTCCCATACCAAGAGTGCATGGTGAATCTCTGCAGCCCTCTGGTGTGGGTCAGAGTATGGAATTGTCTTCATGGTGGACACCATGTGACCCGCAAGATCATGAACTTTCAAACTGGAGCAGAATGCCACTCCAGAGCTTGGGACACCAGATGCATGATGTGCTGAATGGAGACCGCCATCAGAAAAACCTTCCCTTGACAGTTATCGAGCACGAGTCTGAGGAAAACCAAGTTCTGAGAGGGAACTGGAGCAGACTGCCATGTTGAGAATCCACCTGTAGTGGAGGAGAATCTAAGCACAGCCCTGGACATGCTCATCCAAGATTTCCCTTGATGGAGCCTTCAGCAAAAGGTCGTCCATGCAGGGAGTCACCTGAAGCCCCTGGGTGTGAACGAACAACAGTGGGAGAAGCCCACTGCGCCAAAACTGTCTCAGAGAAGGGGTACAACTTAGAAAATCTCTCATCAAGAGAAAGCAGACTATCAGGCATCTTCCACTCATCCAAGATATCTTGGTCCAGAGAGGCATTGGGTAGAAATACTGTTGAAGACTTCTTACATTTCTGGAAGACATCAGAAGATGACTGGCCTTCATCAGGGGTGCTAGCGACCTGAAGGGTCTTTAAAACTGCCTTAGCGATTCCCTCAGCAGAGGGAATAGGTTCAGCCTCAAAGGGATCACCAAAGGTGTAGGTAGAATCCCCCCTTCTCACACTCCTTCCTCTGTATCACCATCATAAGAAGCTTCCTCAGAAGATTCAGTGAGCGCAAGTATACGTGGGGTCTTAGGGGCCACAAACCTGAAGGTGGTAGGGGGCTTCCATGAATGGAATGGACCCCCTGGAGGGATAGAGGAAACTGCGCCATAGACGTCCAAGTTTTTCACCCAGACTGGCTCTTGCTCAATACTGGTGCGCCCCAGTGGTATAGTGGGCACCACAGCATATGAAGGGCAATAGAGGTCCTGAGTATTTTTTTTTATTTTTTTTATTTTTTTTTTTTTTTTTAGGAAGCCCCATTTGGCATGAGGAGCAATAAAAGCAAGGGGGTCAAAGAAGCGCCAGCGCCCCTTTTGATCAGACATCCTTACAGGAGTAGTGTCTAAACAGTACAGAAAACCCAAATACTGTGTCCCATAGTAATTCACCTTCCAAAAACCCCAAAAAGGTACTTATCTGTCAGGCAAAAAGTTAATCTGAGGAGAGCAAGGAGAAGTCCACCTCTGAGTAGGATAAGCAAGCAAGCTAAAATGGCATCTGTAAAAACCATCAGCCAAATCAGAACAAAGCCCAGAAAATGTGCATTGTGGGAATTGTAGTCTTTCCCAGTTACTGTATCCTAGCAATGCCTTATTCTGAGCTGGTGGGATGTGAACCAGATTGTAGGCATGAGGACAGAAGAATGAGCCCCCTCTCAGCTCTGTATAATAAAAGGTTGCAGAGATATGTCCCAAAAACAGCTTGTCCTGTAGAAGTCAATGGAGCAAGTATGGCACCATGCTTTAAAAATGCATTCCCCCACCAAGTGACGACACACACCCAAACACCCAGGGAGACACGTGTGCGTGTGTGTTGGGTTATAAAAATGCATGACCCTGAGGAGGAAAACCAGTAGGGAAGGGGTTAACCAAACAAATTGCAACTATCCAAGCTCCAAAAACCCAGGGACTGAATAAAATACCCAATATGAGTGCAATAGTTCAGGACTCCAAGATATCCTCTGTGGAGGGGAGCAAGTGGGACATGTGGACCGTGGCAATCAAAGGATTACACTCACCAATCTTCATCTTCGGTTTTCAGGTTACCATTGTGAATAACCAGAGCGAAACATGGGCTGCAAGATTCTCTCTACTGGGCTGCAAAGGTCCACAACAGCTCCTGGACAATCCTCCAGGGGAAGCCAGGAATGGTAACCAGCCTAATGGAGAAATTGTGACACCCCATATCCAAGAATAAAATAAAAAATGTAAAAAAAGCTAAGCAGAGATGTTCCTAGCCTGTTCACTCTGTGGTGGAACATGTTGAACTGAGTGGGTGGGGCTAGGAGGTAGCCTGATAAGGAGAAGGGAAGGCTCCAGCTCCAAGATCTTGTCTTTGAAATGTTCCAGCCTACTAGGAAGGATGTCTCTTCCCTATAGTACCTGTATGTAATATTGGCCGATAGAGAAATGTAGGTTTACCTTGATCACAAGAGACACAGGTTAAACACCCCTTTCTGCCAGACCTTGATATACCCTTCTAATTAAAAGTTATTCTTTTCAATTTTTCATAACTTCTTTAACTCCCATATCACAGAGCAATTATACATTTAATATATATTACTCTTCCTGAAGGAAACATTAGGCCTATTCCCCACATATGCACCCAACAACGGGTCCACTGAGAATGTGCTAATGCCTCCCGAGGATAGATTTGACCCTATTTGCAATATAGACATATGAATTGGAAATTTACAGACTTTGGGATTTTTTTTTCAGTTATATTTATGACAATACCAGTTTACTAGTACCAGTGGCTCTAGTATGATAAAATTATTAGATATTTTTTCTATAGTTCTTTGTCAGTATCCCATTTCCTTAACAACACCACAGCATATCTTCAAAGATAACCCTACATTGGGTACATATGTGGTGGGATCATCCTAAATGTTTCCTTCAGGAAAGTAAAAGTGCCAAAAGTGTAATGGCACCCTGTAATATGGTAGTAAAAAGATTTAATGTTAATAAATCATAATTTGAAGGGTAGGTACAAGGGAGATTACTTTCATCACAAAAATTGCAGGTTAAACATTTTAGGTTTAAGGTAACCAGAAATAAAGGTGGTAAAATCCTTTTCAAAACTGCAGCTCTATGTTGTCTACTTACCAGTCTATGTGGGTTACAGTATATAGGCAGAACAAAAAGAAAGTGTTTTTTTTTATTATTATTATTATTATTATTATTAAAACACTTAAGAGCATCATATAAATATTAACCCCTTAAGGACCAGGCGGATCAGGGCAATTGACCTTTTTGAGCATGTTTTTGTTCAACCATGTTTTTTTTGTTTTTTTTTCTCTTACAAAAACAAAACAAAACAGAAAAAAAACACAAGTAGGACTCTTGCTACCACATTTGTCTGAACAATTTGTGCTCAAGTTTGTTAATGTTTATTGAGACTGGATGAAAGGTATGAATGTGGCAGGACCATCACCAGTCATTATGCACAGACACCAGTAGTTAAGGGGTCAAAATTGGACTCCATACAAACAGCATATTCAGGAACTTCTTTGAGGAGGAAGAGGGGAGATGAGATTTTTATTGTCACTGGAATAAGTACTCTCATAAGGAGAGACAGGCTGCTGCAAGCAGAGTCCTAGGGATTCATGCAGCAGATCCTCCCGCCCCCCCCCCCCCCCCGCAATACAGTGTAATTGCACCCTTTTACTGAATTAATCCCCCTGTCCCTTTCTTTCCTTCACCTCCATCCATGCTTCTGAAAGACTAGCTAGCAACTGATAATGAGTTAGGGCTTATTTCATATTGTATGCTCATGTATGTATGCATGCATGCATGTATACATATTTATAGAATTCATTTTCTGTTACAGCAGTAAAGTTAGAAAACAAGGTGTATTCCTCTGTAGTGGTGGTTACTTTTATGCTGTTTCTATGAAATTGGTCCTTTTTATGAAGTGATTTAATAAATGTATGTCTTATGTACCGTATTTAATACTGAGCAATGAATTTTAGATTTCTTATAGGTTCTAATTTTTTGTTTTGCAGAGCAAAGCAGTTTTATTATTAAATAGCAGACAAAGCACAGCTTTGCCCCTGCAAAGAGGGCATGTTTTAATCTTTGCAATGATTTTCGTGCCCTTGCATACTCTTCTTCAGAGATTTTAACATTAGGGGCCAGAAGGGTATCACTCTTAGACACTCCTGTCAAAATCACTTGTGTGTAAGTTTGGCAGAGGCAGTATGGAGGAGATTTGAATATATCCTCCCTACTGCGGCCCTTGGGTGTGGCCAGCACAGGCTTCGTCTTTTATTAGTATAGATGTAGTACAGCTTAGCCTTATACACAATGAATGTACAGTTGATGTTAGTTGTTTTTTTTTTTTTTTTTTTAATAATGTACATTTAATCTACAGAAGCTTTTTCTGTGTACATTAAGTGTAAGAGCATAAAAAGGGACAAGTGTTATGGCCCTGTAATCCCCAGAGGAAGTGTATAGCATTAGTTGATGATATGCATTGGGATAGTTGTGTACTGCTGAGATCCCAGACTTAGGTCCCTCAAAGTCATAATCCCTGTGGATTAGCCCTTGTCCTCAAAGCAATGACAGGCTACATACCATGTCCTGGCACTAATACCCATTAACTATACTGGTACAGAGATTTTATTCCCTTGAATGCATGTGAACATTTGTTGAAGAATTACCATCCGTTGTGGATTTGGTGTCTTCTTGCATCAGGTACTCCACAAGTGCATATATTTTGTGTGCCTTTTTACTTTTAATTAAGAACAGCTTTTAGAATCTTTCAGGCTCTTTTTTTTTTTTAACCAGTTTTGATGCAGGGAAAAGCCAACGTGCCAGACAAAACGGAAGGGCAGGGGCTATGCATCTCTGAATCCAGGGGACAGGAACTTCTGGCTTTTGGAAATGGCATTATGTGTGGCCTGTGTATCAAGTGCATTTCCCTCTCTGCTCCACAGGATAACAAAAATCAAAGACCACCAGATTCAGGCCTGACATGGTAGCTTAGTGATGTCAAACCAGTGGCTGTGCATATGATGGGATAAAGGGAAAGCGAATGGCTTTTCATCACTGCATCAGCTATTTGTGCTGAACAGAACTTCAGAAACCACAAAGTGACTAGCTAATGATGAATTTTAAGTGGCACAAAGTTATCAGAACTTGGCCAAAATATTTTTATTTAAATTAGACCTGTCATCTTGACTTTTTTGCATATATGAAAAAGCCATAAAAAAAAAAAAAAAAAAAAAAAAACAAACAAACAAACTGCCTATGTATCATGAAAGTGAAAAGTCCACACACTTTGCGAAAAAATTCAAAGGGATAGTCTCTCAGTACAGCGGAGAAGAATTAGCATATGAAACATCACTACAAAGCTTTTGAAACCACACGGATATGGTCATGTAATGACAAAATGTAAACTCCGATCACCCTTCAGGCAGGATTCCAGTCAAGCATATTTATAGCATAGTTGAAAGGTTTCTGGTTTCAAAGTCATCCATCTGACAAGGATGAAAAGACCAGAGTCAACATCTTTAGTGTCTACCAAGTTTGTAAACCTCAGATACTTGCTAAGGCAACCACAAGTAAAATATAGATCCAACAGGACAATTATAAAATCATTAAACATTAATTTCCTGAAACACACACAATTACCACCTCTTCAATCACTCTTGCCACAAAAATGCGCGTTAACTGATAGACTGACGTCCTTAATGTATTTAAACTAAAGTACATGCTGCCATATACACAACAATCCCGCATTAACACTACAAATGCAAAGTACTTATAACGTCCTCATGAAATTCCTCAGCATGTTCTCTCAGAGTCAGGTGATGCTGACACCTACATGTCCTCATCTTTGACTAAAAAATACTTTGCCTGGAAGGAGATACAATTTTGCCATACTAAAATGCACCACTACAACAGAAAACACAGTTCATGGTTAAGTACATGGTTGAGCTAGAAAGAAGTTTGCCCCTGTGCAGACTTATCAGATGGAAGAGAAAATAGGGTCTGGAAATTTAAAAAACCTACTTGTCCAAGGGACTAAAATGGGAGCCCAATCTACTTGTCCCTCATGACAATGTACATATCCCGATAGTATAATCCATTGCAGATTCCTGTGGGCTTACCACTGAAATGTTGTGCTGGTAATAGCACACTTCAAACAGTGATTTAAAAATGTTGGAGACTAGTAGCCTGCACCAATGGTAGTTTAGCCCCTTGACACTGAGTGTTAAAAAAAAAAAAAAAAAAAAACACGTATATTTTAAACAAGGGGCGGGATCATTTTAGTAATATGGTGTTCCAGCCATAAAAAGGCACATTAAGGCAGTGATCTTTTAACCCTATGAGTGCCAGAGAGATATTCTTCACATTACAGTGCAATAAATTAATTCCTTAATGGGTGACTGAATTTACCAAACTTTCCCATTAGAAAGTTATATTAAGGAAGGGGGTGTTATATATACACACCATAGGGTCTTACTGTCTTAATAAGGTATAATATGTTGGGACAGCAAGACACTAATGTTAAAGATACAGTAGTATAACAATCTATATAGCACTCTAGCACCTAGCCATTGTAAATATTCGTATACACAATATCATAAAGGTGAATAAAAGGAAAATAATATAACAAATAGATTTCACCATGTGGATCCAACATCCAAAGGGAATTAGGGATAATGAAATGATTCCCAGGCTGTGGCTTCAGTCCTCTGAGCCTGGAGTGGTGTCCAGATGAGGCTGATGAGATAGCAAGGGGAAAGCGAGAGGAGAGTGCAAACCTCTTGTGTGATGCTTGTTAACCCTTTGAGTGCCAGAGGGGTATGGAAAGCATTGTTCCAACATGTACACATACATAACCATTAAAATAATTCAGCAGGCAATCTCTGTGTCCCGCTTTTGGTGGATTACCACATGCTGACCACATAATTTATATATACTCTGCCTCTCCCTGCGCCCGCTCATTCACCTCACTCCCTGCCCTGAAACTCCGTTCTCCTGCATCGCAGTTAATGTTAACGGACAGGGGGCCGTCGGTCCGGGTATGCTTGCCTGAAGCAGGGCTAAATGTTGAGAAAAATGTACCTTCCCGGCACCGGAACTACATGTCCCGGGTGTCGGGCAATATAAATTCCACAACCCTGGGGGCCCACCACTCTGACAATGTAGCTTCCATATATTGCACTGGACCGCATACATTATGCTTCAACCCTTTGTGTGCCTTCGTGCACGGATAAGCCATGTTCTCCTCTCCCATGCCTGCCATAGTTTCCCAGCAGCTTATAGTAACAGTTTAATGCAGTTTGTGCCTTTGTAAAGGCTGCAATATCCCTTTCAGTGCCAGAGGGGTACACAAAAACCTTTACAACAGCACAAACTGCATTACACTCTGTTGCTATAAGCTGTTGGGGAACTATGCCAGGCAGCTGCAGCTTGTCACAGAGCACCTCAGGAAGCTGGGAAGCTGTGCACCTATTTGCACAACACAATGGCCATTTGGCTTCTCTTAGAGGCATGGAGGGTTTGGAGCAGTTCTGCACATCGATACTCCTTTGGATCCTGACCCAGTTGTGCCAGCATTGGCTGCCAACCAGAAACTTCGTTGGCAACTAGTAGTGGAAACCCAGAGGAAGAAAAAGGATCCTATGGTCGATGGTGCACAGACTCAAAATTGAGTTTCTGCACTGTCTGGACTCTTCTCCCCACCAGCTCTCCCCATCCTCATCAGATGCCCCTGGTTCTCTCTACTGTCACCTTCACCCCACGTGTCGCCGCTCACAGCCTCACACTGCGTGCAAACACATGCGGACAAACCAGTGTGAGAGGCTGTGCGGCGACGTATGTGGGGTGAAGGCGACAGCGCACAGAACCAGGGGCATCTGATGAGACTAAAAAACAAACCAAGAGGATGACTAGGAGAGTCGCGGGGGAGAGGACGACCAGTTGCATCACCTTTAGCAGCCTTAACATGAATGTGTGGGCCGGAGAGGAGGTCTGGGACAGCTACAGGAACTCCTGCATTGCAATTTTCAGATTTTCAATGAATGGGAAGACGTGGCATCAAGGGTTAGAGGGGTGTCAACTACAGCTTAGTGGGGAGGGCTTGGGGATTGCTTGCTTCATGGTGTCAGACCCTTGGAATAGGATTACCACTGGACAGCTGAGCTCTTCAGGAGAGGACTACATTTCACAGTCTTAGCTGGCTTGCTTCCGGCCAGGATGGGAATTGTAGCCCCTGAACAGCTCTTGGACTACAATATCATGACTGAGGATGGCTGGGGTTATTCACCAACAAGCTCAAGCTGATGACTTACATACTGACCACTACCTGTGAGTGCCAGAGGTGTACATAACACTCTTTGACAGTTTATTTGGTATATAAAAATGGAGTGTGCGTCATATTGCTCTCCAGCTGCTGTTGCACTACACTTCCCATAATCCTATTGCCATAAACCTGATGCCAACTATTGTCCAACAGCCGGATACATGCATCTTCTATGTTATACAACTGCACTGAATATAAAATAAGTTTGCCTGTATTTTTTTTTTTTTTTTTCCATCTTAACATCAACATTACTCTTACAGGAATGTCATCATACATAACTCACATTTTAATTTATTTATTTAGAAAATGTTTTAACCAGGAAGAATACATTAAGATTTCTCTCATTTTCAAGTGTCCTGGATAATTTTCAGTAAAGAGTTAATATTTACACAAATATTATATATACACACACATATAAATATACACACATCCTCCTATAATATAATTCTCTAAGGATGTTTGTCAGAAGCCGTCATGCGCAGTAGAGACAGCTGCGCTCGCTGCAGTCATGAGCAGTAGAAAGCCGATACGGAGCAGGGAGCTCCAAATTCATACGGTGGTTCTCTCTGCACACCTTCCTCGGATCAAGCACTCCCAGGAAGATGCGCAGTGAGGACCACGGTCTGAATTTGGAGCGCCGCCAATGCTGGCCAGTGTAAACAGGCTTTAAAACTAGTAATAAATATTAACATTATATACAGTTACACACTGTTTTAGATACAAAGAAGTCTTTACTTTTAAGGATTTTAGACTCTGAGCAGATCTAATTATTACACACAGATTGTTCCAGACTTTTGGAGCTCTGAAGGAGAAGGTAGATCGTCCTGCTTCTTTCTTGTATTGTGGTGTACGCTGTGAATGGTTAGCAGTGGAGCGGAGATTATAGTTAGTATGGAGGGCTGGAGTGAGCAAACTGCTCAGGTGGTCTGGTCGTTTTCCAGAGAAGTGGCTGTTTACTAAGCAAGAAAGGTTAAGGGCACATCTAGATTTGAGTGTTAACCAATTTAGTTCTTTAAGCATCACAGTGATGGGTAGTGTAATTACACTGGAGGATAAAGCGACATAAGGAATTATACAGAGTGTCAAGTTTACGAAGATGGATTTCTGGCGCTGCAGAATATATTACGTCACCATATTCCACCATATTCTATGATTGGCAGCAACATCTGTTGTACAATACGTTTTCTCACCGGGGTACTTAAAACATGGTTTCTAAAAAGAGTACTTATTTTGGGATAAAGTTTGGAGGTTAATTTATCAATATGAAGACCAAAAGGGAGGATGGGGTCAAGCCACATACCAAGATATTTGTAGAAGTCCACTGCGGCCAATTTACAATTAGACTCTGTTACAATGGATAGGTGGGTATTGTCACAATTATGCAGTTTGTGCTTTGTGACAAATATAATTCTGACTGTTTTGTCTGTGTTTAAAACAGTTTGTTCTTTGCTATCCATCCTTCAACCTCGCAGAGATCAAGATGTGATATGTTTGAGTTTTTAGCATAGATTATGGTGTCGTCTACATTCAGGTGTACTGATGATGATTTGCACACCGTGGGCAGATCATTTATAAAAAGAGAAAATAGAAGAGGTCCAAGAATGGAGCCTTGAGGAACTCCACTTGTTACTTTGAGAGGAAGGGAGTCATTATCAGCAAATGACACATACTGCATTCTGTCTGATAAATAGGATCAGAAATAGTTTAGAGAATTATTACCCAATCCCGAGCTTTGGAGTTTGCTCATAAGATTATGGTCTACTGTGTAAAAGGCCTTGGCAAAATCTAAGGAAATAGCTCCAGTGAGTTCACCATTTTCCATGCCAGTCTGGATATCATTGGTTACTTTTAGGAGGGCTATGACTGTTGAGTGATTTAGTCGAAAGCCTGAGAGTTGAAAACTGGTCTGTTGGTAATATTTATATCGTTGCATGCGTACACATTCCTCTAGGATTTTAGATTAAGTGGGGAGTAGGGATATTGGTCTAATTTGATACTACATTTTTATCCCCACTTGTGGATAGGCACAACTCTAGCCACCTTCCAGGCTTTGGGCATATACCCTGATGCCAAAAAGGCATTAATTAAAGATGCAATTGGTTGGGCTGTGACCATGGCACTGAGCGTTAATAACATTGCTGGTAGTTGGTATGGGCTAGATTGGGATTTCATTTTTGGGTTGAGGAGGTGATCATATATTTCGCTTTCATTTACTGGCATGAAATTGAATTCATTTGCACAATTGGACCAGGCAACAGGTGCAGTGACTGTTCTGTACACAGGTGAACTTCATAGTTACCTTTGTTTTGGTAATTAGGGTGGTGACTCATCCAACAAAAGTAGCTGTTAAATGCATTGGTTATGGGGAACTGTATTGTTTCTTTGTTTATTGTTATAGTTGATGGGTGAGAATGGTTGTGGGGGGGGGGGGGTTGTAGATTTTTTCAAAGGGATAGTAATACTTCGTTTTAGCTTTATTTTATTTTGTAGGCATTAAAAAAGCATGAAGAATGAAATAAGTCATTTCTCTCAAACCTTTATGGTTTATGAGATATTCACAAGCAAAGTTTCCTCCTCCCGCCCCTTTTTCCTAGTGTAAGCCATCTCTTCTCAGATGTGAATCTAGTTGTAAGACCAGACAGATAACAGAAGGGGACATTCTTCTTACAATAAACACAATGAAGGCCCTTTCCCCCTTGACAAATTTTTCAGCTTTTTCCCTTATCTTAATTGAAGATTGTCCCTCTCTGCAGTCTACCTGGGCACCTCCCTTCTGATCTGGCTGAACGGGGGGGGATACTTTGCTTGTGAATATCTCTTAAACCATAAAGATTTGAGAGATAAGACTTATATCGTTCTTCATGTTTTTTTAATGCCTACAAAATAAAATTAAGATAAAACTAAGTATTACTATACCTTTAATAGCCTTCCAAAAGTTGGCTAGTTTTGACATGTTCTTGTTCAAGTTATCAGTAAAATATTGTGCTTTTGCCAATTCTGATTGTTTTGTGCATGTATTCATTTATTGCCTGTATATATGTAGTGTGTAGTGTGATCATAAATGGTACTTATACAGTACATTCACGGGAGCTTGCTGGGTCCAATATGCTAAGAAGAGGCGAGTGAAAGAACCCACACGGAAGAGCTGGGAGGAAGGTGGGAAGAGAATTTGGGACGTCCAGCAGTTGTGCCATAGCAGCCTTGTGCCGCAGAAGGAGGAATGGCTTGCAACAACTCCAACTTTTACATATCTCTCAAGGGTTTTTAATTTATTTATTTATTTATTTATTTATTTATTTTTTTTACACAAAAGAAAAACCAATCCATAGACCACTGGGGTACAATAATAAAATAAGATGGTGTGTCTTGGGGGCGAAAGTTCCCCTTTAAGGATCAGTGGCTGTCCTGGCAAGTCAAGGATTAAATAATAACAGTGTGCCCCAGTTTAAAATATCACATCAGAAAGCCCAAAAGAGTACTTCTTTGTCAGGCAAATGGTTAACCTGAGGAGTAAGGAGAGACAAGCCTCTGTGTAGGAGACTCCAGAAAAGACAATGGCATCCGAAATCACATCCCGAAAGCCTGCGAAATGGGCATTCTGGGATTTGTAGTTTTGTCCCTTTGATGTTACCTACCAACGCCTGAACCTGAACTCGCGGGGCCCCAAGACACTGGGGATGGCCATGGCAAATGGGACCACTTCTATTGTGGAGATTCATTTCCCCACTAGAGAGGACAACTTATTGGCTGGAACTGGATCTTGAACCAGGACCGCACAAACCCTGTGCCTGATCTGGTGAGCTACCTCGTCCTTGAGGAACACCACGCTCTGCTCAGAGAAGGCACAGGAAGACCAGATGCTGGGATGGGACAAGATCTGTCTTGTCCTTGTTGATTATCCACCTGTGATGGGTGAGAGCATGAATGCATAGCTGAACCTGCTGATGAAGTTCTGCAGAGGGGGCTTCCAGAAGCAGGTCGTCCATGTATGGAGGACACGGCTGAATACTTGAGGAGCTGTAGTCAGACCAAAGGGAAGAGCTGAAAACTGAAAGTGCCCTCGGCCGCAGGCAATTCTGAGATACTGCTGGCTCTCTGGATGAATGGCGATGTGTAAATACACGTCCTAGAGATCCAGAGAAGCAAGGAATTCCCCTGAGGACACAACAGCAGTCACTGCACGTAGAGACTCCCTGGTGACAATGAGTCCAGATCAAAGGAATTGAGATCCTTCAAGTCTAAAATGGGATGACAACCGTCATCCTTCTTGGAGACCACAAAGAGTTTTGAGTAAAAACCCATACCTCTGTCCTGAACTGGAACCGGCTCTAGAACATCCTTGTCCAGAAGAGACTGAATAACGCAGAACAGATGGTGTTTCTCTGCTCCCTGAAGTGAAAGGGAGGAAGAGAGACGAAAGGGATCCTGTACCCTTCCCGTCACCACCTATAAAACCCATGAGTCCGCCACTGAATTCTCCCAAATGCTGTGATAGTGGCGCAGACGACCACCCACAGCACAGTGCGGACCCGGGTTCGGTGAGTCATGCCGAAGGAGGCTTGGAAGCCTTGGGCTTCCATTGTTGTTTGGGCTTGGAGGAGGTACACGGAGCTGAAGGAACAGTCTGGTTCCCCGGACGTGTCACAGTCTGAAAGGAACGAAAATACAGATTACGCTTCAGCTGTGTTTGCTTCCTAGGGACCAATGGTAGAAGGGTACTCTTACCCCCTGTGGCCTCACTGATCAGAGATCCTAAAGATTTGGCCCAAACAAAGAAGTGCCTTGAAAAAGTAAGGAGAGCAAGCAGTGTCAGTAGACCAGATCCTGAACCAAAGAGCCTGTCTGGCAACCACAGACATGTTGGAAACCCTAGCCAACAAACGGATGGCAGCAGAAACATAGTGCTGAGTCTCAGAAATATTGGCAAGGAGGCGCAACATATCCGAAGTAGGAGCACCCTGACGAACAGCAAGGGTGAGCTGTTCAGTCCAGACCGCAATGGCCCAGTTCACCCATGCTGCAGCGAATGCTGGATGCATGGCAGTACCAGCAGTGGCAAAGTTTCTTGTCAGTCCAGTCCTTTAGAGCAGACGCATCAGACACTGGCAAGGAAGTAGACTTGGATAGCCTGGAGATAGGGGCATCCACTTTGGGGGGGATGAACCCACTGAGCAAGAGCATGGTGGCTCAGTGGTTAGCACTGTTGCCTTGCAGCGCTGGGGTCCTGAGTTCAAATCCCACCAAGGACAACATCTGCAATGAGTTTGTATGTTCTCACCATGTTTGCGTGGGTTTCCTCCAGGTACTCCGGTTTCCTCCCACACTCCAAAAAACATACTGATAGGAGAATTTAGATTGTGAGCCCCAATGGGGACAGGGACCAATATAAGTGTAAAGCGCTGCCTAATCTGTGTGCGCTATATAATAAAAAAAAAAAATAAATAAAATTAAAAAATAAATAAATAAATAAATAAAGAAAGAAAATAGGATTTTAGTCTTACCTGTTAAATCCTTTTCACTTAGTCCATACAGGTTACTGGTACAATGGGAGGCGATCCGCCCCTTTAAGTAGGCAGAAACATTCATCTAAATGTATGCAGGGGGTGGAGCCTCCCCTCCCTCTTAAGCTGCCTTCAGCCAGAACGATTTGAGACACTAATACTGACCAAAGATAAGAAGGAAAAGGAAGACTCCTGTGAGCATGCCCAAAGGTCTCCCACTGAATGCCACAGGAGAGCCAAGCATGGTCCCTTGACAGGGTGGGAGACCAGTAACCTGTATGGACTAAGTGAAAAGGATTTAACAGATAAGACTAAAATCCTATTTTCACTGTCGTCCAATACAGGTTACTGGTACAATGGGATGTACAAACATTGAGCTTTCCCAGAGGCGGGAAGAAGGCAAGGACCAAGCGCAAGGCCCAAAAGTCACCAGAACTGCTATGAACCAGTTAATCATACAGCCCAAAAACAGAAGTGTCAACGGACACCAACCAGGGGTAAAAACGAACCCACAAACTATCACAGCACACTGAACTAGAGCCAACAGGGCTCAACAGCAAGGAAGCACTAAGAACCACAGAAGCAGAAGATCCTAGACAGGCAAGACTGCCTCCAGGACCTTTCTCCCAAAGCTGGCATCAGCCGAAGCCAGTACATCTACACGATAGTGCTTCGAGAATGTGTGCACAGAGGACCAAGTGGCCGCCCGGCACAGTTGATCAGCAGACGCTTGATTTTTATAGGCCCAAGAGGCCCCAATTGATCTGGTGGAATGAGCAGTAACCCTGAAGGGAACGTGCTTATTCCGCAACTTGTAGGCTTCACGAATGGTAGATTTTATCCAAGATGCAATAGTCACCTTGGATGCCGGTCTCCCTGCCCTAGGCCCTTCAGGAATGACGAACAGGGCGTCAGACTTCCTGATAGACTCAGTGCGATGAACATAAAATTTAAGACAACGCACAACATCCAACAAATGGAGATCTCTTTCCTTGTCAGAGGAAGGGTTAGGGCAGAAAGAGGGAACCACTATCTCCTGATTGATGTGAAATTCGGAGACAACCTTGGGTAAAAACTCCTTGGAAGTGCGGAGCACAGCCTTATCCTTGTGGAACACTAGGTAAGGAGGTTTACAAGAGAGCTTGTAACTCAGCCACCCGGCGAACTGATACAATAGCCAAAAGAAAGGCCATTTTCCAGGTCAAAAGACGTAAAGGAATGGAAGCCAAGGATTCAAACGGGGGTCTCTGAAGAACCCCCAGCACCAAATTGAGGTCCCACTGGGGAGTAGGACTCTTGAAGGCAGGCCGAACATGAGCCACACCTTGGAAGAAAACTTTAACATCAGGAAGAATAGCAATGCGTTCCTGGAAAAATACAGACAGAGCAGAAGTCTGAACTTTGAGAGAACTCAGGCTGAGACCCTTTTCAACCCCATCCTGCAAAAAGGCCAGGACCGTGGGAAAACGGAAATCAAGTGATACATCCTTATCAGCACACCATGCAACAAAAGTTGACCATATGCAATGATAGATCTTGGAAGACACCGGCTTGCGAGCCCTAAGCATCATAGACACCACAGAAGAGGAAAACCCTTTCTTCTTCAAAATTGAGGATTCAACCTCCAAGCCATCAAATGGAGATGCTGAACATCCTCCTTCCACAGATATCCCTGAAGAAGCAAATCTGGGCGGGCAGGAAGCGGGAAGGGATCCGCCACTGACATGGCCAGCAGGTCCGGATACCAGGACTGATGAGGCCAATTCGGGGTGATTAGGATGACAGGACAACGCTCCATCTTCAGTTTCTGGATGACTGATCAACAGAGGGAGAGGAGGGAAGACGTACGCAAGAGGGAACTCCCAAGGGATTGACAAAGCGTCCACTGCTAGAGCAAGAGGGTCCTTCCACCGAGAGCAAAACACTGGCACCTTCCTGTTGTGTCTGGTAGCCATCAGATCCACCACAGGTACCCCCCACATCTGGGTTAGAAGGTGAAACACCTCTGGATGAAGTGCCCACTCTCCGCTGTCGACTGTGTGACGACTGAGAAAGTCTGCCATGACGTTGTCTACGCCTGGAATGTGTACCGCTGAAATGACGGGAACATGAGCTTCCACCCAAGATAAGATAGCTTTGACCTCTAACCAAGCGGTGAGACTTCTTGTGCCGCCTTGTCTGTTGATGTAGGCCACTGCGGTGGCGTTGTCGGACTCCACTCTGAGTGGACAACCCTCCAGCTGAGATTCCCAGTGTCTCAGGGCTAGAAAGATGGCACGAAGTTCCAGAACATTGATGGAGAGGAGAGATTCTTCCAGTCCCCATTTCCCCTGAACACTGAAATGACCCAACACTGACCCCCAACCCCGGAGGCTGACATCCGTTGTGACTGTGGTCCAATAGGGAATCTGAAAGGACCTCCCTTTCAGGAGGTGAGACAGGTCCAACAACCATTCCAAGCTCAGCTCGACATGAGGAGGCAGAGAGACTGACAGATGCTGATGATCTGGATGATTCCTGAACGTCTGAATCACAAGCCTCTGAAGTTCCCTGGTGTGTGCAATGGCAAATGGCACTGCCTCTATTGTGGAAATAAAATTTCCCCACCAGAGAAGTCAACTTCGGCACTGGAACCCTCTTGAGCTCCAGGATCTTGGATACACGGAGAGCAATCTGATGAGCCACTTCTTCCGGTAAAAACACCATGCACTGCTGAGTGTCGAACAGGAGACCCAAGAAAAGGATCTGTTGAGATAGGATCAAGTCTGACTTGTCCAGATTCACGATCCACCCGTGGCGATTGAGTGTCTGGATGCACAACTGAACCTGCTGGTGAAGGATCTCCGCAGATGAAGCTTTCAGGAGCAGATCGTCCATGTAGGGAGTCACTCTGACACCATCTCGATGAAGCACAGCTATCAAAGCTCCCAATACTCTCTGAAAAACCTGAGGAGCTGAGGTCAGTCCAAAGGGAAGAGCTGAAAACTGAAAGTGGCCTTTGTGACAGGCAAACCTGAGATACCGCCTGCTCTCTGGATGAATAGGGATGTGAAGATATGCATCCTGAAGGTCCAGGGAGGCAAGGAACTCCCCTGGAGACATTGCGGCTATCACAGAACACAGTGATTCTTGACGATAGTGGGAACTCACAACAAAGGAAGTGAGATCCTTGAGGTCCAAAATAGGACGGGCGCCTCAATCCTTTTTGGCCACAACGAACAGGTTGGAATAAAATCCTGAACCTGTGTCCCCTGGAAGGACCAATTCCAGGACCTCTTTGTCCAAAAGATCCTGAATAGCGTCGAACAGACGTCTTTTTGTAGGCTCCTGAGAAGGACGAGTAAAATGGAACCGAAAGGGAGGAAGGGAAGAGAAAGGGATCCTGTATCCCTCTGATACCACCTGAATAACCCACGGGTCCGTCACTGACTCCTCCCAAATCCGGCGAAAGATGTGGAGACGTCCACCTACAGCCGGATGCGGACCCGGGTTCAGTGAGTCATGCCGAAGCAGTCTTGGAGGTCTTGGCCTTGGGGGCAACTTTGGGATTCCAGGACTGTTTGGGCTTGGAGGAGGAGCGTGTGGAGGACGGACCCGCCTGGGACGTAGAGCGTGTCTCCGTTTGGAAGGAACGAAAGGACCGATTGCGTTTGGCAGTAAATTTCTTTTTGAAGACTGATGGTAGAAGAGTACTTTTACCACCAGTAGCCTCACTAATCATCTCCTTAAGTTCAGATCCAAACAGTGAAGTCCCTTGGAAGGGCAAAGAAAGCAAGGCTTTCTTAGAAGCTGTGTCAGCGGACCAAATTTTCAGCCAAAGAGCACGTCTAGCCACCACAGAGGAAGTGGAGGCCCTCGCCATCATGCGCACAGCATCAAAAGCAGCATCAGAAACATAATTTTGAGCTTCGAATATATTAGCCAGAAGCTGTAACTGCTCAGACACTGGCGCATCCTGGTGAACCGCCTCAGTAAGCTGTTCAGTCCAGGCCACAATGGCCCGGTTAACCCACGCCACTGCAAAGGTTGGACGCATGGCAGTGCCAATAGAGGCAAAAATAGACTTAAGACAAGTTTCTAACTTTTTGTCCATCCAATCTTGCAGGGCAGAAGCATCAGATACAGCTAAGGCAGTAGATTTAGATAACCTAGAAACTGGAGCATCCACTTTAGGAGGATGAACCCATTTAGCCAGTTCAGTCTCAGGAAAAGGGTAAAGTTTAGCAAACTTTTTGGATACAGAAGAAGATTTATCAGGATTCCTCCACGCATCAGAGACTAAACGAGCAAGAGTAGGATTAGTAGGAAAACATAACAGCTTTAGACGGTTTCTGAAAAACGTCAGTTGGATCATGAGTAGATTCCTGAGTCAAAGGAAGGTTGAGTGTAGTTAGCACAGCCCTGATCAAACCCTCAGCAGAGAGTTCAGGGTCACATTCAAAAGGGTCAACAATAGACCTGGTAGACTCAATAACAGTGCCTTCCTCAGAATCAGAATCCTGTAATAATTCTTTCTCAGAAAAATCAGACATATCAGGAGCACCCTGTGGCTTGGGCAGGGAGGTCCTGACTGTGGAGGGGGTCTGCCAAACCTGAAGAGCCCCCTGAACCTGAGAGGGAAAGAGCTGAAGAGTGGATCTGAGATCCCTAGTGGCAGCCTTAAACTTTTTCACCCAAGTCGGCTCAATGGTGTGACTGGAAAGCCCTG
Organism: Rhinophrynus dorsalis; assembly: GCA_037306005.1. Taxonomy (NCBI): domain Eukaryota; kingdom Metazoa; phylum Chordata; class Amphibia; order Anura; family Rhinophrynidae; genus Rhinophrynus; species Rhinophrynus dorsalis. The sequence goes on along the minus strand of CM074718.1, from coordinate 597,187,197 downwards.
GGTTGCTGTCATGGCTTTTTGCACATTTTGGGCATAAATGACCAGAAAATTCTCTAGGCAGCCCAGAGCGACAAGAGGAGCAAAACGCAATGGGGGAAACTGACACCCCAGCCTCCTTAGTCTTGGGTCTAGCCCCTGACTCCAATGGAGTAGACATGCTCACAGCGTCAGATATACTCCACTGACAAGAATCACCCAATTGAAGTGTGAAAGATTAAAAATTCACCCCAGAAATGCTTAAAATTAAACTTATCTGGCAAGCGAAGGAGAGAGAGAAGGCTCGGTCCCTGCGTAGTATACTCGCTGAGAAGAACTCACAAAATGGCTGCCGCGACGGTAGCCAATCAGAAAACGGGCGCGAAACAAGTGCTCATGGGAAACTTAGTTTTTCTCAGAAGTACCCCAAAACAGTGCCCGAAGCCCCCCAAGACCCCCAACACACAATCATACAACCGGACGATAGAGCAAGGGAAGACCACAGGAAAATCCCCAGCAGGGAAGCTACTTGACTCAACTTGTTCCCTCTTCAGGGCATAAGGTCCACCAGAAAATCCCTGGAAGTTGCACTAGCCACTTTGGAGAGGGCAATTGTCAGCCATGGTCACCCGCCTAATGGTGGTATTCCATATTTGAAGAAAACAATAAAAAAAACTAAAGTTGATTGAGAGATGTTCTCCACCTGGTGTGCACAGCACGCAGGAACAAATCAATCTGGCTGGTTCTGGCTGAAGGCAGCTTAAGAGGGAGGGGAAGCTCCACCCCCTGCATACATTTAGATGAATGTTCCTGCCTACTTAAAGGGGCGGATCGCCTCCCATTGTACCAGTAACCTGTATTGGACGACAGTGAAAGAATTATTAGAGAAGGGATAAAGCTTGGCAAATTTCTTGGAGGCAGACTGTTTTCTGTCCGGAGACTTCCGCTCTTCAGACACAAGGAGGTCAAGAGTGGGGTTAGGTGGAAAGCAAGTAAGGGGCTTTTTAGGCTCCTGAAATAAGTCAGAAGGGTCAGCAGGAACCTCCTCCTGCACTAAGGGAATGTTTAGGGTATTTAAAACAGCCCTGATCAGGCCCTCAGCCGAGGGCTCACGATCAGCCTCAAAAGGATCCCCAAAAAACTGAGGGGACCCACCGCAGAACATTCCTGAATCTGAATCCACCAGCAGTTCCTCCTCAGAGGAATCCAACACATCAGGTACACCTTGAGGTTTTGGCAGGGAAGACTTGACGGAGGAGGAGGTCTGCCAAGAATGAAAGACCCCCTGTAACTGGGATGGAAAGAGTTGCAATGTGGACCTAAGGTCCCTAGAAGCAGCCTTGAACTCTTGCACCCAAACTGGCTCTAATGCATGGCTGGAGGTCCCTAGAAGACTCTAGATAACCCTGAATGACAGGAAGAGCAATGCGCAATAGGGGATACAGAGACCCCAGCATCCTTAGTCATAGCTCTGGCCCAAAGCTCCAATGGTATAGACATTCTCACAGTGCAAATAACCTTACAGTCTAATAAATCACCCAATTACAGTGTGTAGGATTAAAGTTTCAACCCAGAAATCGCTAATTCAGACTTTTCTGACAGGTGAAGGGTTAATCAGCATAGGAGAGAAGGAGTCTCCAAGCCCTGCGCAGGATACTCATTCTGGAAATAGCACAAAATTGCTGCCACAGCAGGAGCCAATCAAACGAGCGTGCAAAGCAAGCGCTCATGGGAAATGTAGTTTTCCCAGAAAAAGTACCCTAACAGTGACTGAAGGCCCCTGAGCCACCCCACCACACTGGAAACATGAACCGGATGATAGAGCAAGGGCAGACAAAGTAAAAGAGCCATCTCTGAAGTTGGTAGAATAAACGGTTGCAAAGATATATCCCAAACTGTACAGTCCCACAGGAGTGAATGGAGCAATGGCGCCTATGCGGTAAAGCTAAAATTTCACAAAATTGAAAGTGTAAAACTAAAAAAGACATGAGACATCACTAGAACATGTTAGGATACCCAATAAACACTGAACCAGTAGGAAAAGTGATAGAAACCCCCCAAATGAATGCAAAACCAGCAGCTAAAGGGTTAAGTACCATATAAACCTGCTCCAAAACACCCAACAGACCTACAGATAAACCCAATTAGCGCAGGAGTGTGCAACCCCTGTGCGGAGGGGCACTGTGGGACATGTGGACCTGCAGCACTCAAAAGGTTGCTCACCTTTCCTGCAGATCACCATATTTTAAGAAGAAGCCTCTGTGAGCAATTCCTGAGGAAAGAACTTGTGAATGAATGAATGAATATGTTTATTTATATAGCGCCACAAGTGTACGCAGCGCTTTACAATCTCAGAGTTTAAACAATACAGGGTTACAGGTGCTTTTTGTAGAGTGAAACATTGGGTGCGAGGTCCCTGCCCGAAAGCTTACAATCTAAAGTGGTAATGGGAGACATACAGAGTACATTAGGGTCAAGTGCTGAATACAGTGCTAGTTTTCATGATAATAGAGGACAACTTGTAGCCAAGACTTTCCCCTCAGGGCTTAAGGTCCACAAAAAGCACCTGGTCACTGAGCTAGCCACATCTAACGGCATTGTAAGTTATGGCACTCTGCCTAATGGTGGTATTCCATTTCTAACAGAAAATAAAAAAAGTTTCTAAAACTATAGCAGAACTGTTCTCTTGACTGTTATCTTCACCAAGGAACAAATCTGTCTGGAGCTGGTTGGCTAGCTGCAGCCAAGGAAGGAAGGTAGGCTCCACCCCCTGCATACAATTCTAGAATTATTCCTGCCTACAATTAAAGGGGCAGATCGCCTACCCAAAGTTACCAGTAACCTGTATTGGACAACAGAGAAAGTGCAAGACCAGTTAGTAAAATAATTGGTGGGTTATCCATATAAATGAGGTATCAAAAGAAAGCCCTACTTATGGTTAAAAAAAAATGGAATATCATTTGTGTGGGTGTACTAAAGGAAATAAAGGGGAACTATGGTTAAATGAAGACATTCCCAAAAAAAAGTTTTGAAAATTGCAAACCACTCCTGGCCCACATTGTCCTTAAATGGAGAGTAATTCTTCACAATATAAGCAGCTCCAATTAAAGTGGATCTGTCACCCCTTTACAAGTTATGCTCATTAGGTTGATTACTTCGCGAATAAGTTTAAAACGATCTTTATATAATAAAAAAAAAAAAAAAAAAAATTTGCATGAAAATTAAGGTTTAAGCAGTGCCCTGCATCCTGCTCTTGCCGCAGTTTGCCACTCTGCCTCTGCTCCAGTCTCTCTACCCAGCATCCTCCGATGAGACTGGAGCAGAGGCTGAGTGGCAAACTGCAGCAAGAGCAGCTTACCCGGAAGTAGGATGCAGGGCACTGTTTAAACCTTAAATTTTCATGTAAATTTTTTTTTTTTTTTTTTTTTTTTTTTTAAATAACATTTTAAACTTATTCGCGAAGTAATCTACCTAATGAGCATAACTTGTAAAGGGGTGATAGATCCACTTTAATCTTTCATATTATTTGGGCCATATTATTTTAATATTGTCAGAGTTGTAGTTCAAGAGTAATTGAATTATAAAGTATCCCCCTCGCATCACTTACCTAGTGTAAGCCGCCTCCCCTCATATATGGAATACTGGTCCCTTGACCGGACAGACCACAGCAAGGGAGGACTTTTTCCTTATGCTCACTGTCCCTTTCTGCAATCCATCCGCACAGTCTTGCTGCTCTGAGGTGAGCAGTGTTACATCGGTACAAGGGGCAGGAGGGGGATACTTCATCCTTCAACTACTCTTGAACTACAACTCTGACAGTATTGAAATAACACTCCACAGCCCAAATAGTATGAAGATTACTTGGAGCGGCTTTTATTGTGAAACATTACTAACCCTTTAAGGGTTTAATTTACTATACTACCCAGTATTATACATCCTTACGTGTTAACCAGGGATCTGAATATATGTGGTTTTAAAGGCTGCTGGCCACCTGACTATGGTGGGACATCTAGTAAAACAGCCAATGAGTACCATAGGGGTATGCAAGGCATTGCCTTTCAATGCACTGCATACCCCTCTGGCATGCAAAGGATTAATGTGGACATGTTTAATAATTACAGAAAGTACAGAAAACTGCTGCACTAAAATACTTGACATTTTAAAGTACTCTTGGTTATGATAAACACTTGAAATTATACAATCCAACAGTGGCAAAACACAATTATAAAAATGCATACCTCTATAAAGGAATCGATATGTAACATGAGAGCTTGTGTTCTTCCAATGATGAACTGATTAACACAAGCAACAGCATGAGACCTAAGAAGGGAGCAGAAAAAAATAAATAAAACTCTGATTATTCTATCCAGTTTGTAATCGATGTATAGCCATGTATCAGTACTATCCGATTTGTAGTTCTTGAGTAATTTAATTATAAAATGTCACGCTACCCCTCATGCCAGTCTGGATGGCACGCAGCAAGGGACAATCTTCAGTAAGATTAAGGAAACTCCTGCCCTCCTTGGTAATGGGCAGACCAAATTCTAGGTATCCACGTTTCCTTATACTTACTGCGTAAATACTATCCCTCGCTGAGCTCTGTCCAGTCCCAGGACCGGATTCCACAACTGAGGGAAAGGGGTAAAGGGGGTGGGAGGGGGGATACTTTATAATTAAATTACTCAAGAACTACAAAATCGGATCATACCGTTACATGCTTTACTTGGACTACAATGCAGGCAGATTAATAGAGAACCGCTTATTGGGATCTATTGCTATCCCTTTAAATATCACATTTGTAATTCTAACATATATAAAGTTAATTATTTTATAAGTGTGACATGAATAACTATCTTAAACTTGTTTTATAGCATTTGTAAATTGTTCTATTCAGAAAGCATTTTATGTTGCTTATACTGTTTACACTGAGAGACAAGACGAAAGTAATTCAGTTGATTTTGTATAGTGACCACTGCTATTGTATTTAGAAAGCTACAACTATATACAGGATATTCTCAGAGCAGTCACATATAATCCTGGACAATCAATCTTATCTCAGTGCACTCATGAAATCCAGCCCAGAAAAAGGCTACTCCCTCAGAGCACATGTAAGACTAGATCTTACGCCTCAAATAAATAAATTATAGCTGTTCAATTGAATTTTAGTGTTTAGCCACAAATGGCAAAGTCTATAGAATGTATGGGTTAGCACGCTTTACCTACATTAATAGTGCAAGATACACAGCTTTTGGTCAGTTTAAAGGGTTAGTAATGTCATATTAATAAAGTTAGATCGTGGATTTTCAAAAATAAGTTAATAGATGACATTTAAAATCTCTCAAACCTTTATGGTTTGAGAGATATCACGTTTTAAAGTCCCCCCTCCCTCCGATTGCACGGATGTCAGCTGTAAAGCTGACGGAAAGAGATTCGAGTTGGGCAACCTGACAGCGGCTCTTCAGCAGAGCCAAAATACCGCAATATTATATTATATATATATATATATATATATATATATATATATATATATATATATATATATACACTTCATTGGAACATGCTACAAAGTGTGGCTGGTTTGCAAGCACCAGTCCAGTGAAGTATTTCTTTTTAGATATCGCTATTTCGACTTTGCTGAAGAGCTGCCTGATTGGCTGATAATAAAAGATCCTGGTCCCAGACTGAGGAGGGAACATTCTCTCTCTCAAACCATAAAGGTTTGAGAGATCTGAATGGAATCTATTGATTTATTTTCTGAATATCTACAATATAACTGTTATCAATATAAGAGATTTTTAACTTTACTGACACTGTTCTAAATGTGTCTTTGTGGTGCAAAACAAATCTCAAAACGGCATTATGTTCAAACAGTACAGTACCTGCAGGCAAACTGCATCATAGGGGAAAATAAAAATCCCGCTGATTGAAATGGATATTTTAAACCTTTGAATTCTAGGTTTCCAGCGCATTATTTTGTAATGTATTTTGACACATCAAGGATTTTTTTCCCCTATAATGCATTTATTAGCACCATGATTCTTCAACAGTTCTTCCTAACATAATGAACAATGAACACATATGAATAACCATTTAAGAATTATTTTTTTTTTTTTTTTTTTTTTTACCCAGACCACAAATCAAGTAAACTGCAGGAGACATATGTAACTGTATTTGAAATAACACACCTTATTTTTGGACTACTATGCTTAAAGAATTGGAGAAATTTGGGAATCATGACATTGAGAGGTCTCTCCAAAACATCGCTGTCTAAAATTTCAGCAGAATCTTCACATATTTTCTGAAGAGCGCCAAAAGCTCCCTGGAAAAGAACCATGAATACAAAATAAGTCACATTTGCCATAATAGTTGTATAATATTACACACACACTTTTTTGCATTATTTTATTTATTTACTTTTTTTAAAGACTTATGTTCCTGGCAGGGAGCTCTCTGGATCCCTTTCCATATAGCTGTCAGGGATGGTGAAAATAGTGTAGTGGCAAATAGAACACTAGTCCCTTCAAATGTGTTGATAGATGAAAGGATAAAATGACACTACTCAGGCACTATAAGACTTAACCCTTTGAGTGACAGGGGTTTGGGGAATTCCTTAGACCCTGCAGGCCAGAATGTGAACATCCCACAGGGGGATCCTGATACCCCAAGCACAAGAGGTCTACATGAATGTACAAAAAGACACACGGAGTGGTGGGGGTGGGTCTGGGACAGCTCAGGTGGAGGGGAGAAGACTCCAGTGACTGCTGTGCAGTTATATGGCCAAGATCTCTACTCAAATGTGGCTGGCACTCAGAGGGTTAAAGGGACAGTATCACCAACCACCACCTGATTTTCAAAAAAAACAAAAACAGCTTTCAAATACACCTGTATAAGAGAATTTAATTTGAAAACTAGTCCAATATTGAGTTACAGACTATGCTAATTACGGCATGACACAAAGGCACTTCCTGTCTTGCCCCTACATTAAACCCCCACCTTATACATACACAACCTTTTCAGTATATGTAGGTGGGCAATGCATGGCTTAACAGTGTCAGCAAGTGAGGGAAGTAATGCAAGGTTAAGACAAGTGACTGTATGGCAATGCCCTACTTACTGTAGAATAAGCAGATTTTTGTGTACTTACATATACTTTTTCCCTTAGTCCCTGGAGAACACAGGAAAGACTGGGCTAAGTAGGCAGGAATCTTACAAGCCAAAAAGCTCTCAGAAGGAGACCCCACCCAGCAGTAGGGAAGGGGGGCACACCAGAAGAAAACATGAAGAATAATATTCCTGTGAAACACTGCAAAAATTATTGTCTCATTCATCTGCGGAATACAGGAACCATGGGGATATGCTAAACCTATTCCAACCAGAATTCCATGGAGGGGGAGAAAAAACTCCCAACAATAAAAATGTGCCTCAACAGATAAAACCATGAATCCCAGGTATCAAAGTACGTCAACACACAAAAAGCTAAGCAACAGTACAAGAGCTACTAGAAAGGAGTGTGTGCGTGGGTGTGGGCGCAGCATCTACACAGGCACAGCCTCTTGGAGGACTTTTCTCCCAAAACAGTCCTCAGCCCAGCACATGGACGCTAATGTTTAGCGAATGTGTAAAGCAAGGACCATGAATCCTCCTTGCACAACCACTCCCCAGAAGCCTGGCTTTTGTATGCCTAGGATGTCACCACTGCTCTGGTGGAAAGAGCAGTTATCCTAAAAAGCACTGGCCTTTTTCTAAAGACATGGGACAAGCAAACTGTTGCCTTGATCAAAGAGGTAATGGTCACCTTAGATGAGAACAGGGTTTGTGGGCAAAGTAGCGTCTATTAGATTAGGTATGTCAAACAGAAGAAAAAACACAGTCTCCTGATTACCGTGGGAATCAGTAACCACCTGGCAGAGAAACCAAAAACGGAGTACGCAGAAGCTTATCTACAAGAAAATCATCAGGAAGGGTGCCCTACAAGTCAAAGCATGTAGTTCAGCTATTTACTGAACAGGCACAGTTGAGAGAAGGATCAAAGTCTTCAGGGTCTAGTAAAGACAGAACCAAAGGGTTCAAAAGAATCACACTGAAGCATTCCTAGGACCAAAATTTAGATCGCGCAGAATTATGGGATACCTAAAGATAGGATGGCCATGTGCCAAAGAGTCTGGCAACAGAGAAGAGGATTTTAGTCTTACCTGTTAAATCCTTTTCTCTTAGTCCATACAGGTTACTGGTAACTCTGGGAGGCAATCCGCCCCTTTAAGTAGGCAGGAACATTTCTCTAAATGTATGCAGGGGGTGAAGCCTCCCTTCCCTCCTTGGCTGCAGCTAGCCAACTCCAGAATGATTTGAGACACTAACTAGGACTAGATAGAAGGGAAGAAGACTCCTGTGAGCATGGCCCAGAAGGACCCCCATGGTCTGCCACAGGAGAGCCAAGCATGGTTTCATGACAGGGTGGGAGACCAGAAACCTGTATGGACTAAGAGAAAAGGATTTAACAGGTAACACTAAAATACTCTTTCCTCTGTTGTCCAATACAGGTTACTGGTAACTCTGGGATGTCCAACCATTGAGTTCCCCAGAGGGGGGAAGTAAGGCAAGGACCAGGCGCAAGGCCCCCAAAGTCACCAGAACAGCTATGAACCAACAGGTCTGAGATAGACCAAAAACCAACTGACACTGAACGGGGGCAAAAACAATACCCCAGGAACTGGTACACAGCACACAAAACAAGAGCCAACAGGGCTCAACAGTAAGGAAGCATTAAGAATCTAAGAAGATCCTAGACAGGCAAGGCTGTCTCCAGGACCTTCCTCCCAAAGCTGTCAGCCAAAGCCAGCACATCTACACAGTAGTGCTTCGAAAAGGTGTGCACAGAGGACCAAGTGGCCGCCTTGCACAGCTGATCAGCAGAAGCCTGATTCTTATAGGCCCAAGAGGCCCCAATAGACCTGGTGGAATGAGCAGTGACCCAAAAGGGAACATGCTTATTCCTCAACTCGCTGGCCCTACGAATAGTGGACTTGATCCATGATGCAATAGTCACTTTGGACGCCGGTCTTGGACCCTCAAGAATGATAAACAGAGCGCCTGATTTCCTGACAGATTCCGTGCGATGGGTATAAAACTTGAGACAATGCACCACATCCAACAAGTGGAGATCTCTCTCCTTGTCAGTGGAGGGGTTAGGGCAGAAAGAAGGCACCACAATCGCCTGATTGATGTGAAACTCGGGACCACCTTAAGTAAAAACTCCTTGGAGGTGCAAAGCACTGCCTTATCCTTGTGAAACACCAGATATGGTGGTTTACAGGAAAGAGCTTGTAACTCCACAACACGGCGAACAGACACTATCTCCAAGAGGAATGCCATTTTCCACGTCAAGAGATGTAGAGGAATAGTAGCCAAAGACTCAAAGGGGGGGGCGTTGAATACCCAAGACCAAATTAAGATCCCACTGAGAAGCGGGACTCCGGAAGGCAGGACGAACATGAGCAACGACCTGGAAGAAAACCTTGACATCAGGAAGGACAGCGATGAGCTTCTGAAAGAAGACAGAAAGCAGCTGTATGGCCTCTATGGGAGAGATCAAAAACCTACTTAACCTGCGCTCCCAGATCAAAGGAGATGTTACATTGATCGCAAAGGAGCTGTGGAAAGACATTAAGGAGGTGGGGGAACGTACAGCTCACTTGGAGGCTTAAAGTGGATGAGGCGATTGACTACCACAAAAGTCTTGCAGACAGCCACACGGCCCTGGAGCACGAGGTGCAGCTACTGCGCACAAAGGTCTGCGACCTGGAGGATAGATCCTGCCGAAATAATGTTAGACGTTGTGGAATACCTGAGGAAGTGTCGACGGCTGCTCTGAAATCCTGGGCCCAGGAGTTCCTGTCGGGATTGCTTCCAGACTTCTCAGATCATGACCTCTTGATCGACCGTATCCACAGTCTACCTAGACCGCGCAACCTACCTACAGATGTACCCTGGGATGTCATTATTCGCCTCCATTACTACCACATAAAAGAACTACTCCTGTGTATCAGTAGGCAGAGATTAAATACAAGTGGGGTTCCCCGTGAAGCTGGTGGTGTCCAGCGATGGAGCACATGTGTCCATTTCATCTTTGGAGGAGGGAGTGCGCATTTTGGCCTCCTGGAATATTAGGGTGGAACTTGCCTCAACTGACCAAAGACCGGGGACGCAACGGTTGATGAAAGATTGGTCAATTGTGCTAACTTCATTGGCACCTTTGAGCCGAGACCCTGATGACCTGTTGGTCAGATGTCATCTGTTGGGATTCTAACCTCTGTCTCGTCTCTATACAACTTACATACTGGATGGCTGATGTTCACTCCTAGATCTAATCGACTCATCAAGGATGGTATCCCTTTAAGACTCTGTAGTAATGTCTCGATGTGGCCTGCGGACAGGTAACCGATGTGGGCTTGAACTTTTCCCTCTGCTGTTGACCTTTTTATTAGGGTTGTACCTCTTTGGAGCTTTATTGGACTCTGGCCTTCCACGCTTGTAATTATGAGGGGTACTTTGTGGAACTGAAGTATGTTATGGCCTAACGATCTTACATGTTACTGGGGATCATGAGTGTGGGTCTGGTGGGCCGGGGGTCCTGTTGCGTCCGGGGCGCTGTTGCCCTCGGCGCCCTCGGTTGCCGGGCGCTCTCGACCCTAGTACTGGAATGGGGGAGGTTCTATGCAAGTTATTTGGACTCATCTGGTGACACTGCGAGTACTGATTTTTATATTTGTTATACTACTGTTTAGTTTTGCTTACATTCGACCTTGGGTGCCAGGTTGCTCTTGACAGGCCATATGCCTTCAGGGGGGGAGAGCTGGTGGGAGGGGAGGGAAGGGACGGGGGAAAAAAGGTCAGGGAACCATTACCATGTTGTAGATGACCTACCAATCCTACTGGATCGTAGCTATTTCAAGCTAGCAGTTAATTTCTCTGACTGCGCACTCTGGTACTATCTACATAATGGGCTTAGTAACTGGTCAACCTTATGTTTACAGAACTCAGTCGAGTGTTGAACCATTCTGGTCTGATCATCGGCCTTATATTATAATGGGGACTCTGCACTCCATGGTCGCATTGTTTCGATAAGGGATGGAGTGGGGGGTTTATGGTTTGCATTGTATTCCTGCCAACCACTTGTTAACTGCGTTGTTTGCGGTTCAGATGGGGCCATAATATGGTTACAGCCTTCTGTTACACTTATTGATTCCTTGGGGCTACAGATGGGATTTCCCCCTCACTCCTGTATTAACCGGGTTGGGGAACTTCCAATCTCTCTCTCCCCCTTCTCTCTCTTTTTCCCTGCTTCGATTACTCTCCCTTTAATTAATCCCCATTTCTGCTTGTTGTCTCACTCTGTGGTTACTGTTCTCTTACTTACGATGGCTATGCACATTACTCCCCTTAGCGTGGTGGGGAGTTTTCCTTGCCCTGCCGCTATGCCTTCTGCAGCGCTTCATACCCCCGTCTCATCTGGGTATCTGTTCTTGAATACTGTTGCACTGGTTTTGGTTTGCCCTTCGGGGCTTTCCTTTGTGTTGTCTCTCTCTTCTCTTTTTGCTCTGTACTTTCTTCTATAGCTGTGTCTAGTCTTGTCTGTGTCTTGTCCCCCCCAAGTCTCCAGTGTCCTTTTGTGTTCTCCTTTCCTTCCCATTGTGTCTTGGCTCAGTAATTGGGAATGGCGACAGGGTGACCTATTTGCTACTACTTAAGTTATGGCTGGAATGTTTTAGAGTGCATATTATCCTTCATAGGGGTTTGGAGTGCCAACTTTGTGACCTCCTTGTTATTTCTGAACCTTGTGCTCTCTTCCTCCATATGTGCTGGACAGTTGGGACACGGGCTATATTTTAAGCTATTGACTTATGAGCCTTAAGATTCTATGAGCATGAAGGGGTTGAACTCCCCTCACAAATTACTTTTATTGTTTCAAGATGCGGCCAAGTTCAAATCTCACATTTTATGTATTCAGGAGACGCGTTTTGCAGCTGGTAAACTTCCATATGCGGTCTCTAGGGCTTTCCCCACTGCCTTCCATTCTTCAGCTCCGACCAAGAGGGCAGGTGTTTTAGTCTGGTTTCACCACACACTGGCGACTCAGGTTCATACAGGTTCATACAGTGAAGAAAGATCCTAAAGGCTGGTTTCTTTTTTTAGTGGTGACCATCAACAATGTATTATTTACACTGATAAATCTTTATGCACCTAATACTAAATTGGCGCAGTTTTTGCAATCGACTCTTGCAAACCCGACGCTTTGTGCCCAGGGATCACGGATTGTGTGTGGTGATTTCAATGTTCTAGCACCTTGATGACTACACCTTCAGGTAGATATCTTCGTGTTCTGGCTACCTAAAGTAGGCTGCTTCAGCAGACTCTGGGGGAGGAAAAGCTCCTTGATGTGTGGAGGGTTTCTAATGTTACTGTCAGGGATTATTCATTCTACTCAAATGTTCATACCTCCTATTCGAGGCTGGATTACTTTTGCATGGACAAGGGGCTCCTCCAGAGAGTTCATTGATGTGATATTGGGACGATTCAATGGTCTGACCATGCTCCTGTCACACTGGAGCTCTCTGAGCAATTTAATTGTGCGGGCTCTGGACATTGGAGACTGAACGACCATCTACTATCAGGGAAAGAGGCTTCCCACTTTACTGAGCAAAAACTGCTAGATTACTTTGCTTTGAACGATACCGGAGATGTCTCTCCGGTGACCCTATGGGAGGCTCACAAGGCAGTTATTAGAGGCCACTTCATCGCTTATGCGACGGCGGCAAGGCGAAAACGGGAAGATAGATTACAACACTTGATGCATTCATTATCGGTCCTTGAATCACAGACAAAATCTCACCCTACTAGAATTCAGCTGTTCCAGATCACGACGCTAAGGCAGGAAATTTCTTCTATTCAGCTATACCATACTCAACTGATGGTTATTAAATTGCAGCAGCGGTTTTACACCCATAGTAACAAAGCAGGCACTCTTTTGGCTAGACGTCTTAAACGGCAGGAAACTCATTCCTCATTTCACCTGGGGGTCGCAAGGTGCTTAATCCAGTCATGATTCCGGAGGCATTTGCAGAATATTATTCTGAACTCTATAACCTGTCTTCTGATGGGTCTATCACTCAAACGACTCCTCAGGACATCTCTACCTTTCTGAGTAAGGTGAAACTACCTGGTTTAAACCCAGCACAATTGGATCTCCTGAGAGCCCCGATAGTACTTAACAAAATTCAAAGGCTAATCAAATCTTTACCCCTTAACTAAAGCCCTGGGACCGGATGGCTTCACCAGCCAATACTACAGAAAATTCATGACCATTTTGTCCCCCCCACTTGTTATCCGTATTCAGGTCCTGCAGATCATGTGGATCATTCCCCTCATCTATGCTCACAGCACATATGTCTGCTCTCCCAAAGCCGGGTAAGCCCCCAACTTATTGCCCCAATTTCAGGCCCATCTCTTTGTTGAATATGGACCTGAAGTTGTATGCCAAGATATTGGCGACTAGACTACAGGCGACGCTGCCTTCCTTACTGCAGTTTGATCAAGTTTGCTTCATTGCGGGACGTCAAGCAACGGATAACACAAGAAAGATTGTAAATGTAGCGGAACTGGCAAAAACTACGGGAACCGGTGGCCTGCTCCTGGCCATTGATGCAGAGAAGGCTCTTGATCGATTACACTGGGGGTATCTGCGGGCCATACTGGAAGCATTTCAGATTCCGCAAGAGTTTGTCAAGGCTAATTTCTCTCTTTACTCTGCACCTTCGGCTCAAGTGTCCTATGCTGGATTTTCGTCTAACCCGTTCGGCATTTCCAGTGGCTGCCGTTTGTCACCACTCCTTTATGTCTTGGCGCTGGAACCATTGGCCATACTTCTTCGGAATCACGCTCAGATTCATGGGTTTCAGTTTGGTTCAGTGCAATTGAAGCTTGGGTTGTTTGCAGATGAAATAATATTGGCTTTAACGGACCTGTTACATTCCCTTCCTCTTCTGCTATCAGTCTTGCAATCTTACGGAGAAGTTCCGTATCATAAGGTAAACCAAAATAAGACACAAGCCCTTCCACTCTATCTTGATGAAACCTTGGTCACCCATCTCAAATCCGAATATGCCTTTGACTGGCGATCTGACCGACTATCATACCTAGGTATTCAAATAACCAAAATCTTGTGATATCATGGCAGGGGTGAACTTGAGTATTTTTCTATAAAACAAGACTTGCTGGTCTGGTCGAAGCTAATGATGTCCTGGGCAGGCAGGGTTGCCGCGATCAAAATGAATGTCTTGTCTAAATTGTTGTATCTTTTTCGGGCCCTACCATTGCAGGTCCCACTACCATTACTGCTAGATATTCAGTCTGGCATTCAACGCTTCACCCATGGTCGACATATCTCTAGGGTTTCTAATAAGTGGTTGATTGCGCCTACCGAGCGCATTCCCTCCCTGTGTCACTACTTTAAAGTGCCCAGGATGGCTCAGACTTTGTTATATCATGCCGCCCCCCTGGGGAGGTAGCATGGGTGGACATGGAGGATGCTCAGACCTCCAACACTCGGATATGTGACATCTTGTGATTACCGCAGGGAAAGAGGCCGCTATATTCACGTTTTTTCTTTAGCATGTGCCCTTCTATTAGTACTTGGACATTCTATGCCTCTAAGGTCCGTGACCTTTGGAGCTTTTCAGTTGCTACTGCTTTGTGGACACTCAAATTTATTATTCCGTACTCTAATTTCCTAAACTGGCACGCAGCGGGATTAACGACTTTAGGCATCTTGTATGTTAATGGGAATATCCGATCCTTTGTGGAATTGTGGGCACATTTTAAAGGGATAGTGATACTTCTTTTTAACTTTATTTTATTTTGTAGGCATTAAAAAAACATGAAGAATGATATAAGTCTTCTCTCTCACACCTTTATGGTTTATGAGATATTCCCAAGCAAAGTTTCCCCCTCCCGTCCCTTTTACCTAGTGTAAGCAATCTCTTCTCAGATGTGGAATGCAGTCTATAGACCAGACAGATAACAGAAGGGGACACTCTTATTCCTATGAAAACAATGAAATTCCTGCCCCCCTTGACAAGCTTTTCAGGTTTTACCCTCATCTTAATTGAAGATTGTCCCGCTCTGCAGTCTACCTGGGCACCTCCCTTCTGCTCTGGCTGAGCAGTGTTAAATCAGTAAAAGGGGCGGAAGGGGGACACTGTCATTGAATTACAACTCTGACAGAATTGAAATAACACTCTCCAAAATCCAAATACTATGATGATTAATTAGAGCTGCTTTTATTATGAAACAATACTATCCCTTTAACATCCCAAACAAAGATTTCTATAAATACCTGCAGATAAGTCAAGCTCTTGCTACTACTCCTAATTTTTTATCGTGCCCCCTTACTGTTCTACACAGTCTGTTGCAGGCATATTTGCACACACTGTCAACTGCTAGGACTCTCAATTTGTTACGAAGCTTTACTTCTTACAACACTTTCCAAGAAATTTATGTTTATGATAGCTTGGGAGAGGGAACTGGGTGATTATCCTCTTCGCAGTGGAAGTTGGCCACCTCCGGTCCTTACAAAATGACTCAATGTACGAACCACATTGAATTCACCCACAACATCTTATACAGATGGTACCTAGTACCATCTAGACTGGCTAAAATCTATCCTACTGTGCCTAACTTATGTTGGAGACCATGCTTGGGCATTGGTACTATGACATATACAGTTGAAACCAGAAGTTTACATACACTATATAGAGAGACACATATGCATGTTTTTCTCACTATCTGACATGAAGTCAGAATAAACCTTACCCATTTTAGGTCAATTAGGATTACCAATATTATTTATATTTGCCAAATGCCAGAATAATGAGAGAGAGATAATTTTTTAAGGCATTTTTATTACTTTCTGCAAAGTCAAAAGTTTACATACATTTCATTAGTATTTGGTAGCATTGCCCTTAAACTGTATGACTTGGGTCAAACGTTTTGGATATCCTTCCACAAGCTTCTCACAATAGTTGGTAGAAATTTTGGCCCATTCCTCCTGACAGAACTGGTGTAACTGAGCCATGTTTGTAGGTCGCCTTGCTTGCAACTGCCTTTTCAGCTTTGCCCATAAATTTTCAATAGGATTGAGATCAGGGCTTTGTGATGGCCACTCCAAAACATTGACTTTGTTGTTACCCTTAAGCCACTTTGTAACCAGTTTGGCAGTATGCTTCGGGTCATTGTCCATTTGGAAGATCCATTTCCGCCCAAGCTTTAAACTTCCTGGCTGATGTCTTGAGATGTTGCTTCAGTATTGCCACATAATCTTCTTGTCTCATGATGCCATCTATTTTGTGAAGTGCACCAGTCCCTCCTGCAGCAAAACAACTCCACAACATGATGCTTCCACCCCCAGTGTTTCACAGTTGGGATGGTGTTCTTAGGCTTCCAAGCTTCTCCCTTTTTTCTCCAAACGTAACAATGGTCATTATGGCCAAATAGTTCTATTTTAGTTTTAGTTTTGTCAGACCACAGGACATATCTCCAAAAAAAATATTAATCTGGCTTTTATATGTTTCTTTTGGAGTAATGGCTTCTTCCTGGCAGAGTGGCCTTTCAGCCCATGTTGATACAGTACTCGTTTCACTATGGATAATGACAATTTTACCAGCTTCCGCCAGCATCTTCACAAGGTCTTTTGCTTTTGTTCTTGGGTTGATGCACGTCGGACCAAAGCACGTTCATCTCTGAGACACAGAACCAGTCTCCTTCCTGAGCGACATGATGGCTGGACATTCCCATCTTGTTTGTACTTGCGTATAATTGTTTGTACAGATGAATGAGGCACCTGCAGGTATCTGGAAATTGCACCCAAGGATGATCCAGACTTGTGCAAGTCCACAATTATCTTCCTGATATCTTGGCTGATTTCTTTAGACTTTCCCATGATGTTACACACAGAAGCAGTGTGTTTCTGGTGTGCATTAAAATACATCCACAGGTGTGTCTCTAACTAACTCAGATGTTGCCAATAAACTTATCAGAAGCTTCCAAAGACATGACATCATATGGGCTGTCCAAAATTGTTTAAAGGCATAGTAATCCTAGTGTATGTAAACTTTTGACTTTAAAGAAAGTAATACAAATGCCTTAAAAAATTCTCTCTCTCTCATTATTCTGGCATTTGGCAAATATAAATAATTTTGGTAATCCTAATTGACCCAAAACTGGTAAGGTTTATTCTGATTTCAAGTCAGTGAGAAAAACATGCATGTGTCTTTTTATATAGTGTATGTAAACTTCTGGTTTCAACTGTATATCTGGTGGTCTTGCCCAAAGCTTAGGTCATATTGGTCTGTTTTTTTTATATACTGTCTGATGTGTCCTCAATTAAAATATCTGAAGATCCGATTGTTGAGCTCTTTCATGCCCTGCCTTCTAATCTACCACTTCCAGTAAATTTACTACTTGGTCAAATTTTGTTAACGGCAAAATCCTTGGTGGCTCGCAATTGGAAAAAATCCTTGGTTGTTCCAGCTGCCCAGACGCTTTGTCAATTGAGTACACGTACTCTAGAAATGGAGCGATTGCATTTTTTTTTTTTCTATATCACAACTAGATATCCATGATTAGATATGCTTGATAAGGAAAACTATTGACTCGTCCCATTGATTACCCTGTCTGCCATCCCCTTCTCCCTTTATGTTCTCCCCCTCGTCCCCCATCCTGTGTGTCTTTGTTGTGATTTCTGTCTCTTTGTAGCCTTCCCAATTTTTCTTCTGCTCTCCTGTCTTTCCTTCTGTCCCCTTTCTATTCACTTTCTCCTCCCTCTCTGTTCTTCTTTGATAGACTCATTTTCCTCTCCGAACATGGCAGATCACTACACCATTGCCTCTGCCTTCTTCATGTATAGGTACCCTATGTATTACTAACCACAACGGCTCCCTTCAGTAATCTGTTGTAACACGGAGCGGGCACTATTGTACCCTATGCAACTTCCTGAGTAAGATAGTAGATTTTGCCTTACATTCTTTAATAACTTTTGTTTGTACCTTAAACATTGTATCTGACATGTTCATGTCTTTCTTTTCCTTTTTGCTTGTCAAAAACCAAATATAACTCAATAAAAATTTTCATTAAAAAAAATTAAAATAATAATAATAATAATAATAGTGATCCTTAGAGGATAAACATGAATCACTGGCTTATGTATCTTTAGGTGCCCATTCATATGCCACATGACCCTGAAGTCCAGAGGAACCACGAACTCCCCTGGACACACAGTGGAATGGATGGAATGCAGAGAGGCCATCTTAAAAATGAATTAAACAACTGACACTATAGGCCTAGAACCAGACGACAACCAGCATCCTTCTTGGGGACTTTAAGACACTGAACGGCACCACAGGAATCTTTCTTGGAAGGGGGCCAGTATCCAGACCTGCATGTCTATCGAGACACTAACCACCCTCCCAGGACTGAAGAGTCCTCACTGGATTTTGAAGAACCCTTGACAAGCAACATGGAGGACATGCAGCCATACTGTGGTGTGTGTGTGTGGGGGGGGGAGGAATGAAACCTCTCATAAGAAAAATAAACAAAAAGCACAAGGGCCCTTTGGGATGTCAAACAGGGAACCAGATTTCCAACTGCAGAATCAAGATAACTGCAAACAGAAAGGCTGTCTTGAATGTCGGAAAATGCAGGAGACCCAAAGACAAAAGCTCAAAAGAAGCCTTCTGAAGCACTATTAGAACCAGATTCAGATCCCAAGAGAGGATTAGAAAGGTAGAGAAAGAGCCCAAATCTGAACTTTAATAGTAGTAGATCAAGCCCTTTCTTAAGTACATCCTGAAGAAAGGCAAAGACAACAGGGAGATGAAATGGTAATGGCTGTGAACCCTGTGATGTAGTGGAGGAAAATGGCTTGGGGGGGGGCAGAAATAGCTCCACCACAGATTTATAAAATCCAAAAACCCGGAACGACAGGACCAGCAAAGGGCAATCAAAATGACATGTGAATGCTCCATTCTGATGTCCCTCAAAAACCTGGAAATAAGGGGAACAAGCGTGAACCCACATGCCATAGGAAAGCACCAGGGAATGAACAGTCTACTGAGAAGGCTAATGTAAACTGAGACCTGTCACAGAACTATGGAATCATGCGGTTCAGCCAGGAGGCCATGAAATCCACCAACAGTAAGGCCCCATAGACAAACAATGGGGTTGAAGAACATTTGATTGAGCTCCTAATTTCCTGGCTCCAGATGCAGAGGAGAAAGTCTAACTTTTCTACTACTGGAATGTGAATATTGGAGAAAGCCGGCACTGGAACCTATGCCCACATGATAAATCAATTGAACCTTTGCTTCTGATCTCTCCCTGCAGCTGAGGTATGAAACCTCTGTTGACCTGTCTGTATCTAATGCCACCAGACTTGGAGAATTGGTCAAAGTTTCAGAACACTGATGGACAGAGCGCTCTCCTCCTCAGTCTAAAGACCCCGAGCAGTCAGATGACCTAGACTTGCAACCCCAGCATGTAAGGCTGGTGTCCATCATAACTATGACCAATGTCAGGATAATCAAAGTCCACCCCAAGGTCGGATGAGGGAGCTGAAGCCACCAAAACATGGTCCACATCTGTCTCAGTCCGAAAATATAAAACATGGGAAAGGTGCAGCTCTCGTGTGTGAAATGGAGCAAACAGGACTGCCTCCAGAGCAGAGGCAAGGTAGACCAGTACTTTATGAACTCCTGCATCACTGCAGAATGGTAGACACCTAAAAGGTATAACGACAATCTTTATCCATAAGAAAATACCCCTGGACAGCATAGAATCTAGTAACAAGAAAGTGAAGGAGCTGGCATGGAAACAATTTGAGATGGAGCACACAAAAATACTCCATCTTGGACTATGGGGCTTTAACTAAAGAGGATTTTAGTCTTACCAGTTAAATCCTTAGTCCATATAGCTTACAGGTACCATAGGAAGGAGACAGCTCCTCCCAGTAGGCTGGAACAATTCTTCAAAGAGTGCAGAGGCAGAGCCTCTCTCTTCTCCATAGCAGACTACCCAGCCACTCCCCTCCAGTTAGATTTGTGATGCTAAACCTACTGCGCTAGACAGCAAGAAGAGGAAAACTCCTGTGAGCACTGGAAAAATAGGATTCCCACGTCCAGCCACAGGAACCAAGCATGGTCTCTTTCACTGGGTGGGAGACCTGTAAGTTATGTGGACTAAGATAAACGACTTAACAGGTTAGACTAAAATCCTATTTTCTCTGTCGTCTAATATAGCTTACAGCAGGGCTCAAAATTTCCACTCGCCACTAGCCAATGGTGAGTGAAAATTTAGCCCAGGTGAGTAGAAATTCAGCCCTGGTGGGTTTGTTATGGCTTGCAGTGGCGAGTAACTTCATGTCTGGCTAGTAGCAAAGGATTTCAAGTTTTAAGGTCTGGCTTACAGGTACCATGGGGATGTACCAACACAGAGTCCCCAGGGTGGGAAAAGAGGGAAACACCAATCGCCAGTCCCCATGCTACCAAAGTTCACCAAAAGACTACCCACAACACGGAACAGCCCAAACTAACCGAGTCAACGGTCACGGATAATAAACAGCACACAAGAACAAGAGCCAACAGGGCTCAAAAGTTAAAGAACCATAAGGCACAGAAAAGAAAGTCCTAGACAGGCAAAACTGCTTGCAGTACTTTCCTATCAAACCTGGCATCAGCCGAAGCCAGGACATCAACACAATAGTGTTTGGCAAAGGTGTGCACAAAAGTGTGCGTTAATGCAGAAGGGAACATGTTTCCCTGTGAGCTCATAAGCCTTCCTGATGGTAGATTAAAACAAAGATGCAGTGGTCACCTTGGACACAGCTTAACCCGCATGCTATGGAGAAGACGGAGGCTCCACCCCTGCACTTCTTTGAAGAATTTTTCCAGCTTACTGGGAGGTGCTGTCGCCTCCCCTTGGTACCCGTAAGCTATATTGGACGATAGAGAAAAATGGTTGAGACATTTCAAGTCAAGATTAAGAGGATATCAGCAATTTTTTTTTTTTTTTTTTTTTTTTTTTTTTTTTTTTTTTTTGAGAAGACTGATTAAATTAGAGTAGAACCCAGTGAATCTTTCCAGCAGAACTGGTACTAGCACATTCAGGTCTAGCAGAGAAGGAAGACACTGCATCCAAAACAGACTGCTTGCCTCAGGATCACGAGAAACTTTAGGCATGAAGAAAACACCTGGTGGAAGAGACCTGAAATCTGTGCGATACCCTTCCGTTATTAACAGCAAAACCCACTGAACTGCCACAGAATCAGCCCAATGAGCAGTGGAAAACACAGATCACCTATTGCCTGTGACACACCAGGCTGCCAAAAGTTCTGTGGAGCTAGGCCTGCCAGTTGCTTATGCGTAGGCTTCTTGCATGCAGGCCTGCTTGGGTTTTGGAGAGGGACATGCCTGGGTTACAGGCCTGTGCCAAAACAAACAAGGGTAATGAAAGCCATGTGTCTTCAGAGGAAAACTGAATGCTTCTGAGTGGCCTGAGCTAATAAGGTACTCTTACCTCCAGTGGCAGGATTGATAACCTTGTCCAAATCTGGGCCAAACAACTGTTTGCCCACAAAAGGAAGTGAAACCAATGATTTCTCTTAGGACTGGTCAGCCAACCAAACCTTAAGTCACAAACAGTGATAAGCAGCCACTGAGAAAGAGGCCTTTTGAGTAAGCTTAGAGACATCAAAGTTGAATTCTGTAAGATAAGAATTAGCTTCAAGGATCTTAGATAAAAGGATCACCATATCTTCCTTGGGCGCGTCTGTGGACAGAGTCCAAATGCTGACCCCCAATCCCCCACCCCATACTGTTGGAAAGGTTAATCCACAGTGTGATAGGAATTCTCTGTCTTTATTAAAACCATAATGTAAAGCATTAAACTTCAACATTAATTTTACCACCCATATCTTTCTGTCCCTCTGAGTACAGAATAGTCCCATCAGTACAGTAAATTTAATGTCCCTGACACTGTCCATTTTGGCAATAATGTTCTTCTACTGGCGTCTTTTTTGTTGTGAACACTGGATCTGTGGGAATTACAGGTAAGGATGGACTAGGACCAGATGGACCAGAAGTCATGCAGGAGGATGGCTTCTCAGACTTAGGCTTTGGAGCAGATTTATTGTTCTGCCAAACCTGTTTGGGTTTTAGTGCATGGCACACCTAAGAGGCCTGAGGTACTTTAACCCTCTGCACCCCAAACTGGTGTGGGAAGGGGGGGGCGGGAACACATTCCAGGCATCTTCCTTGCAAAAAACAAACAAACAAACCAGTGTTTAGAAGAAATATGGGGCAGAAGAGTGCTCTTGCCTGCAGTGACATCACAGATGACACTGCACAGGTCAGTTCTAAAGATATTCTTACCTGCAACAGGGAAGAGAAGACCAGGGATTTCTTGGAAGACTAGTCCAAGGATCAAATCTTCAGCCACAAGGTGTAACATTCATCAACAAATAAAGCTGAGGCCTTACAAGAAAACCTGGTAGTTTCAAAGGCTGCTTCAGAAATGTGCATTTGATTCCAAAATATTGACAAGCATCACCTAACCAGATGTGCTCTCAACTAGTTGAGAATGACTGAAAACAGGCTCAAAAACAGCATCTTAGGGGACAATTAAATTCAAACATCCTCACAGATTTACATGTAGATTTTAACCACCTGACTGCTAGAAAGATCACCAATACATACACTAACAGAATGGAGACAAATAGTATTCAAGTGGCCCCATTTAGATCAGTTAGAACCAGCCCATAATGGTGCAGTTTTACGCCAACGTTTCTCTTCTTGCACATGCAGCCCTTCAAAATCAAAACTGGCCTTTTGACTGGCTTACATCTTTCAAGAGAATACAGCTGATGAGACTGAAAAGAGACATGCACCATCAACTACAGCCTTTGTTGCATCACCCTTGTTGATCCAGAAGGGATAACAATATTGCAGTAATTTCCAATTAAGCCCAAGTGAATAAAGTTGGATCCATCCCTGGATCAAGCTCCTGCTCTGAAACCAAGTCATCGCGTTCCTTTGAATGCAAACAGCTTGACACAAGGTATAAAAAAAAAAAAAAAAAAAAAAAAAAAAAAAAAAAAAAAAAAATGATGTCCTGAGGCACACAAACCAGGTTCTTACCTCGCATGTGTTGTAATCTTCAGAATCCAACAGACCACAGAGTTTTGGCAAAAGTTCAGGCCAATTTTGTAATTCTCCTTTAGAAGCAATTGTCGTGATCAAAATACCTACAGGGCACAGAAGATAAAGTTTTTACTGCATTGTCAAGCAAGTTTCAGTTTGTTATCCAAATGTAAATTTGTAGCAAGGAGATCTACTCATCTCTCACCACATACCTTGGTCTCAAAATAAACTAAAACAAATCTAGTCACATGAACTAAGCTTTGCTATTCTATACAAATTTATAGTTGCTTTCACACATCAAGACAAGAGTTCCAGCAAGAGGTGTTACCCTCTGACACGAGTTGTCTTAATAATTAGCCCAGCATGAAATAATAGGTCTTACAAATAAAGACAATGCTATTGACTGTAGGAGACAAGTATAAAAAAAAAAAAAAAAAAAAAAAAAAAAAAAAAAAAAAAAAAATGGTCATTGATTTACTAATGCCTTTTACACCATGAATGCAGGAGAAGTATACAAACAATTAACGTTTGAGATGTCCCTAGCATTCAAGGTTACAAAGAACATTTAAATGGTTTGTGCCCCTTGTTTGGAAAATAAAGCTTTCCTTAATATATACAGCATTGAATATCCTATTGCAGTCAGTCCAAGTGGACCACAAACCTTAAAGGGATAGTAATCCTTCACAAAAAAGCAGCTCCAATTAATCTTCATAGTAACTGACCCACAGAGAGTGTTATTTCAATACTATCAGAGTTGTAGTTCAAGAGTAACTGAATGATAAAGTATTCCCCCTCCCGCCCCTTTTACCTAGTGTAAGCCACCCTCCTCAGATGTGGAATCTGGTCTTGAGACCACACAGCTCACAGCAAGGGACAATTTTCAGTAAGAGGTGGGAGGGGGATACTTTATCAATTATTCTTGAACTACAACAGACAGTATTGAAACACTCTCCATGGCACAAATACTATTAAGATTAATTGGAGCTGCTTTTACTTTGAAACATTACTATCCATTTAAAGCAGTTTGCAGTTTTCAAAAATATAGGATTTTAGTCTTACCTGTTAAATCCTTTTCACTTAGTCCATACAGGTTACTGGTAACTCTTGGAGGTGATCGGCCCCTTTAAGTAGGCAGGAACATTTCTCCAAATGTATATGCAGGGGGTGGAGCCTCCCCTCCCTCCTCAGCTGACTGGGAAGCAGCTAACACCAGAATGATTTGAGACCCTACTAACTGACCAGAAATAGGAGAGAAGACGACTCCTGTGAGCATGCCCCGAAGGACTCCCACAAAGTGCCACAGGAGAGCCAAGCATAGTCTCTTGACAGGGTGGGAGACCAGTAACCTGTATGGACTAAGTGAAAAGGATTTAACAGGTAAGACTAAAATCCTATTTTCACTGTCGTCCAATACAGGTTACTGGTAACTCTGGGATGTCCAACCATTGAGTTTCCCTGAGGTGGGAAGGAGGCAAGGACCAGGCGCAAGGCCCCCAAAGTCACCAGGACCTCCATGAACCTACCGGACAGAGATCCCAACAAAACAGAAGTGTCAACGGACACCAAGTAAGGGTAAAAACAGACCCCAGGAACTGTTACACAGCACACTGAACTAGAGCCAACAGGGCTCAACAGTAAGGAAGCACTAAGAACCTCAGAAAAGAAAGATCCTAAACAGGCAGAACTGCCTCCAGGACCTTCCTCCCAAAGCTGGCATCAGCCGAGGTCAGCACATCCACACGGTAGTGCTTCGAGAAGGTGTGCACAGAGGACCAAGTGGCTGCCCGGCACAGCTGATCAGCAGACGCTTGAGTTTTGTAGGCCCAAGAGGCCCCAATGGACCTAGTGGAGTGGGCCGTGACCCGAAAGGGAACATGCTTATTCCTCAATTCGTACGCCTTACGAATAGTAGACTTAATCCAAGATGCAATAGTCACTTCGGATGCCGGTCTCCCAGCCCTAGGACCCTCCGGAATGACGAACAGAGCATCAGACTTCCTGATGGATTCCGTGCGATGCACATAGAATTGAGACAACGCAGAACATCCAACAAATGGAGATCCCTCTCCTTATCGGAAGAGGGGTTAGGGCAGAAAGAGGGCACCACAATCTCCTGATTAATGTGGAACTCAGAAACCACTTTAGGTAAGAACTCCTTAGAAGTGCGAAGCACCGCCTTGTCCTTGCGAAACACCAAATAGGGTGGTTTACAGGAGAGCTTGTAACTCCGCCACCCGGAGGACAGACACAATAGCCAAAAGAAAGGCCATCTTCCATGACAAAAGACGTAAAGGAATAGTAGCCAAGGATTCAAAGGGAGGACGCTGGAGAACTCCCAAAACCAGATTAAGATCCCACTGAGGAGATGGACTCCGAAAAGCGGGACGCACATGGGCCACGCCCTGGAAGAAGATCTTGACATCAGGAAGGATAGCAATGCACTCCTGGAAAAAGACAGAAAGCGCCGAAGTCTGAACCTTAAGAGAACTCAAACTGAGCCCCTTATCCACACCGTCCTGCAAAAAGGCCAGGACAGTAGGAAGATGAAAATCATGAGACAGGTCCCTGTCCGCACACCAAGACAGAAAGGTCGACCAGACCCGGTGATAGATCTTGGACGAAACAGGCTTACGAGCCAGAAGCATGGTAGACACCACAGCAGAAGAAAACCCCTTCATCAAAATTGAGGATTCAACCTCCAGGCCGTCAAATGGAGACAATGAACATCCTCCTTCAACAGATAACCTTGTATCAGAAGATCTGGACGAGAGGGAAGCGGAAAGGGCTCTGCCACCGACAGAGCCAGAAGGTCCGGATAGCAGGACTGACGAGGCCAATTCAGAGCAATGAGGATGACCGGACAACGCTCCACCTTCAGCTTCTGGATCACCCTGATCAACATTGGAAAGGGGGGGGGGGGGGGGGGGAGATGTAGGCCAGGGAAAACGCCCAAGGAATCCACATGGCGTCGACCGCCGGAGCCAGCGAGTCTCTCCACCTGGAGGAGAACGTTGGAACCTTCCAGTGGTATGCCCCACATCTGGGTCAATAGTTGAAACACCTCCAGATGGAGTTCCCACTCTCCGCTGTCGACTGTGTGACGACTGAGAAAATCTGCCATGACGTTGTCTACGCCTGGAATGTGCACCGCAGAAATGGCGGGAACGTGAACCTCCGTCCATAACAGAATGGCCTTGACCTCTAGCCACGAGGCGAGACTTCTTGTCCCGCCCTGTTTGTTGATGTAAGCCATGGCGGTGGCGTTGTCGGTTTCCACTTTGACCGGACAGTCCTCCAGCTGAGATTCCCAATGGCGCAGAGCATGGAAAATCACCCGAAGTGCCAGAATGTTGATGGGGAGAAGGGACTCGCCCAAGGACCACTTCCCCTGAGAGCTGATGCGACCCAAGACAGCACCCCAGCCAGAGAGACTGGCGTCCGTCGTGACCTTGGTCCAGTAAGGGATCCGGAAGGGTCTCCCCTTCAGGAGATGGGAAAGGTCCAACCACCATTCCAAGCTCAACTCGACATGAGGAGGTAGAGATACTGAAAGCTTCAGATGATCCGGTTGATCCCTGCACGTCTGGATCACAAACCTCTGAAGTTCCCTGGTGTGGGCCATCGCAAATGGCACCGCCTCTATCGTGGAGATGAGTGGATCCCAGTGCCAAAGTTGTCTTCACTGGTGGGGAAGTTCGAGTGCCAGAATCCTTGAAACTCGTTGAGCAATTTGATGAGCCACCTCCTCTGGCAGAAACACCATACACTTCTGAGTGTCGAACAGTAGACCCAGGAAGATGAGACGCTGGGATGGAGTCAAGTCCAACTTGTCCAAATTCACTATCCAACCGTGACGAGTGAGGGCATGAATGCAGGTCTGAACCTGCTGATGAAGGAGTTCCGCAGATTCCAACTTCAATAGCAAGTCGTCCATGTATGGAGTCACTCATATGCCATCCCGATGGAGGGCAGATATCAATGCTCCCAGAACTCGTTGGAAAACCTGGGGAGCAGTTGTCAGTCCAAACGGAAGAGCTGAAAACTGAAAATGACCCCGGCGCAGGCAAACCTCAGATACTGCCTGCTCGCTGGATGAATAGGGATGTGCAGATACGCATCCTGAAGATCCAGAGAAGCAAGAAACTCCCCTGGAGACATGGCAGCAATCACAGTGCGCAGAGATTTCTGACGATAGTGGGTCTTCACCACAAAGGAATTGAGATCCTTGAGATCCAAAATAGGATGACCCCCGCCGTCCTTCTTGGTCACCACACCCCGAACCCATGTCCACAGGAAGTACTGGCTCCAGAACCTCCTTGTCCAAGAGATCCTGAATAGCGCCGAACATACGCAGTTTCTCTGCATCTTGCGGAGAACGAGTGAGATGAAAACGAAAGGGAGGAAGGGAAAAGAATGGGATCTTGTATCCCTCTGAGACCACCTGTAAAACCCATGGGTCCGTCACAGATTCCTCCCAGACCCTGCGAAAGAGGTGGAGGCGACCCCCCATGGCAGGGTGTGGACCAGGGTTCGGCGAGTCATGCCGTTGCAGCCTTGGAAGTCTTGGGCTTGGAAGCAACCTTGGGCTTCCAGGACTGCTTGGGCTTGGAGGAGGGACGTGGATCAGATGGAACTGACTTGGTCGTCGAACGCGTCTGTCTGAAATGAACGAAAGGACCAGTAACGTTTAGCCGGCAACTTTTTCTTGAAGACCAAAGGCAAAAGGGTACTCTTACCCCAGTAGCCTCGCTAATTAGTTCCTTGAGCTCAGAACCAAACTAGGAAGTACCCTGCAAAGGCAAAGAAAGCAAAACCTGCTTAGGTGCATTGTCAGCAGACCAAATCTTAAGCCAAAGAGCACGCCTGGCTACCACAGAAGAGGTAGAAGCCCTAGCCATCATGCGGACAGCATCAAAGGCAGCATCAGAAACATAATTCTGGGCCTCAGAAACATTGGCAAGCAAGCGCAATTGCTGTGAAACTGGCGCGTCCCGACGGACCGCCGTGGTGAGTTGCTCAGTCCAGACCGAAATGGCCCAGTTAACCCACGCCACAGCAAAGGCCGGTCGCATAGCAGTGCCAATAGAGACAAAAATAAACTTTTTGTCCGTCCAATCCTGTAAAGCAGAAGCATCAGATACAGGTAAAGCAGTCGATTTAGACAGTCTAGAAACAGGAGCATCCACCTTGGAAGGATGAACCCATTTAGCCAGTTCAGCCTCAGAAAAGGGATAAAGTTTAGCAAACTTTTTTGAGACTGAAGAGGACTTGTCAGGATTTTTCCAAGCATCAGAAACCAAACGTTCAAGAGTAGGGTTAGGAGGAAAACAAGTAACAGCTTTTGCCGGTTTCTGAAAGACATCAGTTGGGTCAGAGGGAACCTCTTGACTCAAGGGAAGGTTGAGGGTGGTCAGAACAGCTCTAATTAAGCCCTCAGCAGAGAGTTCAGGGTCACATTCAAAGGGGTCTCCAACAGATCTGGAAGACTCAATAACTGTACCATCCTCAACATCAGAATCTTGCAACAATTCTTCTTCAGAAGAATCAGACACATCAGGTACTCCCTGTGGTTTAGGCAGGGAGGTCCTGATAGTAGAGGGAGCCTGCCATAACTGCAGTGCACCCTGTACCTGAGAGGGAAAGAGTTGAAGAGTGGACCTGAGGTCCCTAGTTGCAGCCTTAAACTCTTTAAACCAAGCTGGCTCTATAGCATGGCTGGAATGCCCTGGGTTGCTGTCAGGAACCTTCTGAGTATGCTGGGCATAAATGACCAGAGAATTCCCTAGGCAGCCCTGAATGACAGAAGGAGCAATACGCAATGGGGATACTGATACCCCAAAGCCTCCTTAGTCTTAGGTCTAGTCCCAAGCTCCAGCAGTGTAGACATACTCACAGTGTCAAAATTACTCCACTGTCAGAAATCACCCAATTTAAGTGTGAAAGATTAAAGATTCACCCCAGAAACGTTAAATCTAAACTTATCTGGCAAGCAAAGGGTTAATCAACGGAGGAGAGGGAGAAAGTCCGGTCCCTGCGTAGTATACTCGATGAGAAGAACTCACAAAATGGCTGCCGCAACGGGAGCCAATCTGAAAAGAGGTGCAAAACGAGCGCTCATGGGAAACTTAGTTTTTCCTCAAAAAGTACCCCAAAGCAGTGCCCGAAGCCCCCAACACACTTGAACATGAAACCGGATGAAAGAGCAAGGGAAGACAAACAAAATGAGCCCACTCTGAAGTCGCTATGTGAAGCGGTTCCAGAGATACGTCCCACACATGTAAGCCCATAGAGAGTAAAGGAGCAATGGCACCTATGCGGTAAAAGCGCGCCGAAACATAACATTTAAGAATATTAACCCCAATAATAAAAAGGTTAAAAACACATATTAAACACATGTACATGATGAGAAAACACTATCCCATGAAGAAAGTGTAACAGAACCCCCAATAAACAAGTCAAACCAGCAGAAAAAGGTTTAAAATGCCACATAGACTGCTCCAAAACTCAGACATACACATATATACAATTAAATATATACATAAACACCCAATGAGTGCCGGAGTGCGCAATAAGAACTCCCAAATACAAGCCCAATGAAGGGACACTGTGGGACAAGTGGACCTTCAGCACGCAAAGGGTGGCTCACCTTTCTGCAGGTCTTCTGTCTTCAGGTCACCATGCAAAGAAAGGATTACCTCAGAGGATAATCCCCCAGGGAAGTACTTGAAACCAAGTTGTTCCCCCATCTGGGCATAAGGTCCGCCAAAAATCCCTGGACACTGAGCTAGCCACTTTGGAGAGGGCATTTGTCAGTCATGGTAACCCGCCTAATGGTGGTATTCCATATTTGACAGAAAACAATAAAAAGACTAAAACTAAAGAGAGATGTTCTCCACCTGGTGTGTACACACACAGGAACAAATCATTCTGGTGTTAGCTGACTGGGAAGCAGCTGAGGAGGGAGGGGAGGCTCCGCCTCCTGCATACATTTGGAGAAATGTTCCTGCCTACTTAAAGGGGCGGATCACCTCCCAGAGTTACCAGTAACCTGTATTGGACGACAGTGAAAAAAAAATTTTTATCAGTAGACCTGCAGAGATTCCTGGTTAAAGGATGCTTACTCTGATGCACCCATCTTTGGGCTGTTATATGGTAGGCAAACACATAACCCTTTGAGTGCCAGAGGGGTAATGCAACCCATTGTGTACCCCTCTAGCACTCAAAGGGTTAAGACTTGTGTAAAATATGGCCTGCATGACCCCAGCATGCAGCCTGCCTGAAATATTTAAACAAAAACATTTATTCTAACTTACCCCTTTGAGTGCCAGCCATGTCTGAATCATGTGCTGGGCCATGTGTACCTGCACATGTAAGTAATAAAGAAAATACACCAGTGCACTCAGAATTTACACATGAGGGCTCATAATTGGTTCTTACAAGTCAGTATATAAGAGGTTTCTGGTGCTGCAGGCGATGATTTAGATACAGGGAAGAACAAACAGATAACCTGTTTAAATAGCACTCAGACATGTTTTCTATAATACTGCTGGAACCATGGAGTATAAAATGGATAAAACTTTTATTTGAACATTAAAAAAGAAAAATCGAACTCATAATACTGTGACAAAACAAAATCTTTAAATCAACTGAACTGGCAGAATGCTATACTCACTCCTGTGAGTCAAAAAGATCTATATATGAATACAGCATCAAAGAAAAAAAGGATTATCCTTAATACCCCTGGAGTCTGTTACTTAAGAAATACGTTGGTAGAATCTGGCTAGTGTAAACGAATAGATGACAATCAGCCTTGAGTGCAGCCTAGGTTGTTTTCCCTATTACCAGCCCTGAGAAGGACCGTTGCATGCAGGTGAAAATTGCTCAGCCAGTTATTTGCTGAGCAACAATGAAAATACATAAAGATAACCTGCCCTAAAATGGACCTTAAATAGTAATCCTAAAAAGACAGTTGTAAGCTGACTACAAAGAGAACCAAAGTTCCACATGAATGGTCTTAAAGACCTACAATAAAGTAAAAAGGGTTTGTATAGGATAATATCTAAATGTGCTAATGTATTTTTACCAGGGCACAATCCAGCTTGCCAAAAAAATAAAAAGTCACAAAAAGTATGAAAGTAGTGATATAAACCCTATGTCGCCGTGGAAAAATTACCACTATTCTGCAAATAATGAACACTACTTCAAAATATGATTGCCCAGTATTTTACCAGCCCTAAAAAGGGCCTTTAATACCAAAAAGGTTAATTACCAGCCCTGAAAAGGGCCTTTGATTACCGCCCTATTACCAGTCCTTAAAAGGACCGTTGTAATTAGAGGCCAAGTAAGGAACTAAATACTCCTATCGTTCTTAAATAACAAGGACAAATCTTTGCTGCAATCTGTACATGCCTGCTACAAAATGAACCAACGTTCAAGGTAGATAGTTCCTAAGCCCTAAAGTAATCAGTTTCAAAACAAAGACATCTGCTCTAAGTTGATGAGAACGCCAATATGCGTTTTGCTATAGCTTCTTCTAGGCTAATCACCCAGAAGTTCCGAAAAAGCCAGCTATTTAAACCAGAAGCGCCACCAATCGACGTGTGATCGACATATACTTTTGCCAATCACACTCTTGTAAAGGCCATTATTAAGTAAATATGTCAAATCCAATGAGGAGATATAGATACAATAAGAATATCGAAATGTGCAACAACATGGATACAATGTGAATATGATAAGTAAGCTCACGTATGATTTTAATGGATTGCGCTAGTTAAAAATATATAATTGAAGACCGTGATAAACCTTCTGCATTACAAAAAAGAAGAGAATATACTATAAGCGAAGTATCACATTACGATACACCGACCAACACACTACATGTGTATACATTAGTTTAGGAACCTGAAATAAAATACGTATTAATTTCAGGAATCAAGGATCTATATATTTATGGTCACGGAGGAGACAAAGGTATATTGAGAATAAGAGATAACAGATATGAACAGAAGCTCTGTATCGGATAGATAAATATCTGATTCAGAATTAGGATCTCAGGAAATTAGCCAGCATTTTTTAAGCCAATGAGGTCCCTACAACAGGGAGTACAGAAATCAGAGACCCACTAGAAGGGGACGAAAGGGAATTAAGGGATCGGTCGAGATGGGGATATTGCCCAAGAGGAAGGAACCGCAGGTTCAGGAGATAGATTACAAATCCTAAATCTATCTGCACACACTGACCAACTCACATATGGAGGTCTTAAGAAAGGGTTTAAGCTTTTCACCATGTAACAAGCTTAATAAATTTGACTTATTGACAGACTTCTACAAGTTCAATCAAAAGGCGTTACTCCATACATTTCTCATTGAAGGAGAGAAATGTGGAAACTCAGTCAATAAGCAATGTCCAGGAATCTGATGCAAAGGTTTTAAGTGACTTGCATGATTTACTGTTGGAATGCTCTATGATTAAACACAGACTACCTGCTAAAAAAAAATAAAAATAAAAAAAAATCAACATTTATTCCCAAACTCGTGTATATGCCCCACAATGCAAATTTTTACCGATCTCGTAAAAAAAAGGTATCATGGCTCTTCCCGATACTATTATCAACAATTTGAGTTTCTCAGAACAGAAGGCTTTGCAGGAGATTAAGAACTGGGATGACTATCATCACTCTCTCTGACAAGGGGGAAAATGTTTTGTGGCCCGTTAATACGTATACTGCAGAAGTGCATAAACTTAAAGGGATAGTAATACTTTATTATTACTATCCCCCATATTGTACATATTTGTAAAATAATTTAATACCCCCCAGGTTCAATCAAACCTTTATGGTTTGAGAGATAACCGAAGGCAAAGTTCCCCCCTCCCTCCCCCTTCCCTGAAGTCAGCGTTGTGCTGACTGCAGGGAAATCCGGTCTGACATTCATCATGTGGCTCTGCAGAAGAGCTCCGATCGCTTTAGTGACAAAGAATGCTTTCACTGAAACCGTTTTCCTCATGTGCTTGCAAACCAAGCACATGTAGAAGACAGTTTCAGTGAGATAATGCTTTCACACTAAACGTGATCTCGGCTCAGCTGCAGAGCCGCAATCCTGTTGTACGACAGACTTCCTCTGCAGTCAGTACAACACTGACTTCAGGAAAGGGGGAGGGAGGGGGGAAACTTTGCCTTCAGTTACCTCTCAAACCATAAAAGGTTTGATAGATTGAACCTGGGGGCTATTAAATTATTTTACAAATATGTAAAATATGGGTGATAGTAATAATAAAGTATCCCTTTTCGCCAACCCTACTTCTGATTTTTTGGAGTTATACAATAAGCTCATACAACAAGGCTATTCATCAAGCAATATCTCTGCTTCAGAATTATCTTTCCTACAAATAGTGTTTCCATGAGTATCCACTCCATACCTTCAGCCAAAGGATCATAAAAACAAGGATATACCCCCCTGGGAGACCTATAATATCAAGCATTGTAATTCTTGCCGAACAATTTATAGACCATATTTTAAAGCCTCACGTAGTGAGCCTCAACTCATGTTCGTGACAGACATTTTGTCCAAAATTGAAGCATTACTCATCAGTCCAAGTACTCTGCTAGTAACATGTGACGTGGAGTCACTATATACCTCCATTGATACCAAATTTGGATTAAAGGGATAGTAATACTTCATTTTAACTTTATTTTATTTTGTAGGCATTAAAAAAACATGAACAAGTCTCATCTCTCAAACCTTTATGGTTTGAGAGATATTCACAAGCAAAGTTTCCCCCTCCCTCCCGCCCCTTTTACCTAGTGTAAGCCATCTCTTCAGATGTGGAATCCAGTCCATAGACCAGACATAGCAGCAGGGCACAATCTTCTTCCTATGAGAACAATGAAAGCCCTGCCCCCCTTGACAAGTTTTTCAGGTTTTTCCCTCATCTTAATTGAAGACTGTCCCTCTCTGCAGTCTACCTGGGCACCTCCCTTCTGCTCTGGCTGAACAGTGTTACATCAGTAAAAGGGGTGGGAGGGGGATACTGTCATTGAATTACTCGAACTACAACTCTGACAATTGAAATAACACTCACCAAAGTCCTAATACTATGATGATTAATTAGAGCTGTTTTTATTATGAAACATTACTATCCCTTTAAAAGCAGTAGAGTACTACCTGCAACAGTCTACTATCTGACACTGATAGTAATTAAATCTTAAAACAAATGACAGCAAATTAATCATGAAAGATCTTTGTTTTTGAAGATAAGTTTTATCTTCAAACATGTGACACAGCCATGGGGAGTGTGTGTGCCCCCCATTACGTCAACCTATATTTAGGGTGGTGGGAGGAGACGATGGTCTTTACTGACACAGATCATATATTACTATGGTTAAGATATATTTATGATCTGTTCATCCTCTGGGATGAACCATCTGATAAATATATCAAATTAATTTCTTGCTTGAATAATAATTCAATAAATTTAAAACTAACATTGGAATTTGATCTTCTAAAGATTCAGTTGAGAGAGAGAGACTGAAAGAGGATACAGTAAAAGCGCAACCAAAAACGCATATAAGAGCCTTATATACATCAAGGCCATATCTCCTCTATAATAAGACAACCAAGAATAACAGCAAACAACCGATTCGGTTTATTACCACCTATAACTGCTATTCTAATTCCATCTCTCAAATACTAAAACATTGGCATTTGTTAACGAACGATGATGATCTTATGGAAGTCCTTGGCAACAGACCATCCATCCAACTAGTTTCAGCGGTTCACATCCATGTGGCATGCAAGCATATGACTCTGACCTGAACCGTTGACAGATTTGGATGACAACATTCCAAAGATTTTATAACTTGCCAAACTAAAGCTGTCATATACTGCCTACATACCAATGTGGACTTATATGTGGGCAAAACCACACATAAATTGGCAGTCAGATTGAGAGAACATGCCAACAATATTACTAATGCTGCCAAAGATGCCACGAATCCTAGTAAAAAGACCTCTCCGGTGGCATCTCATTACCTTATCAAGCACAATTGCTAAAAGCTTGGGGTTTACAAAGCATCAAGACTAGCATAAGGGATGGTGATATAAACAGAATCCTCATGCAAAATGAGAACGAATGGATCTTCAGACTAAATACCTTGAAACCTCACGGTCTTAATGAGGAATTTCCCTTGCGTGTCCATCTATAAGGAAAATGATTAACGGCGTTATAACTCTGCTTTTTCATTTCATTTGACAGTTTTGATATTATTTAGTGATCCATCATGTTCGTATGACACTCATATTCCGTTTTCAATATCATACCTCCTAATTGATATGTAACCTATATGTGGACATGTGAGTTGACTATACACGTGTATGATTACAGTCCAAGCAAGTCAGCAACTCTGCAGAGAAGACTATTAGATTTAAGACCATCATTCATTGCATTTTATTTTACATTTCCTGAAATTAATACGTATATTATTTCAGGTTCCTAAACTAATGTATACACATGCAGTGTGTTGGTCGGCTTACAGTGACCTCATCATAATGAGAATATACGATAAGCGAAGTATCACTTCTTTTTTGTAAAACAGAAGGTTTATCACGATCTTCAAATTATATACTTTTTAACTAGCGCAATCCATTAAAATCATACGTGAGCTTACTTATCATATTCACATTGTATCCATGTTGTGGAATCTTTCGATATTCTTATTGCATCTTCCTCCTCATTGGATTTGACGTCATAATGGCCTTTAAAAGAGTGCGATTGTCGATCACACGGCGATGGGAGGCGTTTCCAGTTTAAATAGCTGCCTTTTTCGGAACTTCAGGGCGATTCACCTAGAAGAAGCTATGGCGAAACGCGTGTCGGTGTTTTCATCAACTTAGAGCAGATGTCTCTGTTTTGAAATTGATTACTTTGGGGCTTAGGAACTATCTTCCTCAAACGTTGGTTCTTCCTGTTGCAGGCATGTACAGATTGCAGCACAGATTTGTCCTTGTTATTTAGTTCCTCACTTAGCCTCTAATTACAACGGTCCTTTTAAGGGATGCTAATAGGGCGGTAATCAAAGGCCCCTTTCAGGGCTGGTAAAATACTGGGCAATCATTTTTTGTTCTGAAGTAGTGTTCATTATTTGCACAATAGTGGTAATTTTTTCCCTCGACGACATAGGTTTTATATCACTACTTTCATACTTTTTGTGTATTTTTATTTTTTTTGGCAAGCCGGATTGTGCCCCGGTACAAATAGATTAGCACATTAGATATTATCCTATACAACCCTTTTTACTTTGTTGTAGGTCTTTAAGACCATTCATGAGGTACTTTGGTTCCCTTTGTAGTCAGCTTACAACTGTCCTTTTTAGGACTAGTAATAGGATTACCATTTAAGGTGCATTTTAGGGCAGGTTACCTTTATGTATTTTCAGTGTTTCCGGCTGTAGTTAGCAGTGTTGCTCAGCAAATAACTGGCTGAGCAATTTTCACCTGCATGCAACGGTCCTTCTCAGGGCTGGTAATAGGGAAAACTACCTAGGCTGCGCTCAAGGCTGACTGTCATCTATTCGTTTACACTAGCCAGATTGTACTAACGTATTTCTTAAGTAACAAACTCCAGGGGTATTAAGGATAATCCTATTTTCTTTCATGCTGTATTCAAATATAGATTTTTTGACTCAGCCAGTTCAGCTGATTTAAAGATTGTTTTGTCCCAGTATTATGATTTCGCTTTTTCTTCTTTTCTAAGAAATGTTCAAATAAATCTTAAAAGGATAGTAACACTTCGTTTTAACTTTATTTTATTTTGTAGGCATTAAAAAAACATGAAGAATGATATAAGTCTTATCTCTCAAACCTTTATGGTTTGAGAGATATTCACAAGCAAAGTTCCCCTCCCCACCCCTTTTTCCTAGTGTAAGCAATCTCTTCTCAGATGTGAGTCTGGTTGTATGACAGTACAGATAACAGAAGGGGACAATTTTCTTTGTATGAAAACAATGAAAGCCCTTCCCCCCTTGACAAGTTTTTCAGCTTTTTCCATTATCTTAATTGAAGATTGTCCCTCTCTGCAGTCTACCTGGGCATCTCCCTTCTGATCTGGTTGACCAGGGGGGGGGATACTTTGTTTGTGAATATCTCTTAAACCATAAAGGTTTCAGAGATAAGACTTATATCATTCTTCATGTTTTTTTAATGCCTACAAAATAAAATAAAGTTAAAATGAAGTATTACTATCCCTTTAAGTCTTATCCATTTTATACTCATAGTTCCAATAGTATTATAGAAAACATGTCTGTGAGTGCTATATCTGTTCGTTCTTCCCTGTACATGTAAACCTGTGGCTACCCTACCCCCCAGCCTTTCACTGTGTTTTTTTTTGTTTTTTGTTTTTTTTTGCATGTGTGCAGGCAGACATGTGGGAAGGGGCACCCCATCAGGACACTTCTGTCATGACTTCCCATCTCTCACACACACGTTTGGTCTCTCAGACAATTGTTCTGGGAGATCAAAACTGGCAACTCAAGACAAACACATGCATCTCCTGTTTCACTCCTACCTAAACAGGTGTGAATTGGTAAAACAGGGGAAAGACATGAAGGCTTTCCCCCAAATCATTGCCGGTACTGAGCTCACAACACACCCAGAGGGACAATAGCTGGGGAGCATCAGGAGACTTATCACCATCTCCTTATGGTGCAGTTGTTTGTTCATTCTAGGAATTACTTATTTAGGCTGATGGGTAATGCTCTGTGTGTTCATAAAGCCACACTGCACTTTAATGTTAAGCTGAAATGGGACTAACACACTAGGAAGTTTATGCAGATTTACACTTCCCATGTCCTTAAATGTCCTTTAACATTAGGGCATTATGTGGCTTTCAGAGGGGAACCAGGGCACTAATTGTGCATAATGCCCTATGAACACAGCGCATGGAGGATATATAAATGCAAAAGAGGAGGGTTCTGGAGCAAGCCAACTGCACTGTAGCAAACACATTGATTTAAATGGTGTTTTAACCCCATGGATGCTAGAGAGGAAAGGAAACAGATGAATTGCAATGCTATAACTTTTGTCTGTATAAATATGGTCCTTAAATTGGCACCGCCCATGGGACATGATAATCTTAAAAATTCAGCACACGATACAGCGCACACACCCACCACTTACCTACAGTTGCACGAATTAACGGGGAAGAGTCTCCTATATTATTTAAGCACTCGCTTTTAATAAAGTCAGTCACCCCATTGGGAAAGTTCTGAAAGTGTGCTTTCACATTATTTTTTAATATAAGTCCACTAAGAGATCGCGTTGGCTCATCTAGAGGAGAGAAAAAAAAAAAAACACAGAACAAAGAAATGACTCTAGTGAAATAGTTACATTTTGAGCATAGTCGTGTAGCTTTAAATATTCTGTAGTCTGCATATTTATCAAAACGTGGATATAAATTAACTTTGATTTATTAAGAAAGCCAAACTATTTAGTCTGCAGTCATAAAGCATCTAAGTATACCTAGAACAGTAAATTTATTAGGAAGTAAAAATAGGTCCATTAGAACTGTTTTTGAATACAAAATCCTCAGAAGCTAAAATGGGTCTCCAATGCATTGATGCACAATGCCATGGAGAGGTCTCTAGCATCCAAGGCAATAGAAATAGAGAATTCAAAGTATAGTGTGTGTGGGTCCAACTCTCAGGTAGGATCTGGACTCTGCATAAGTACTCAGGTTCTAGGGGTGGTTTGAGACATCAGTCTCCAATCAAATACAGATTAGAGCCTCCTTCTCAACACTCTTCAGAATGCAGCCCAATATTAACACCTGAGCTACCCGCACATGTAAGAAGTAGTTAAGAACACAGCCAATCTTTGTTTAGTTTTTATGGTTACTTAAACATACAAAAATAGTAGGTAAAATAACAAAGGGAATCTTAACCTAAAGGAAAAAAGTGGCTTTTATTTTGTTTAACAAAAGGATCTGCATGTGGGTGTTATTCATACAGCAATTAAACAGATTAAAATCTATTTATTTTTTTATTTTTTTTTTTGGTCTTGCCTGTTAAATCCTTTTCTCTTAGTCCATACAGGTTACTGGTAGATCCTCCCCTTAGTAGACAGGAACAATTCTAGAAGTGAATGCAGGGGGTGGAGCCTACCTTCCCTCCTTAGCTGCAGTTAGCCAATCAGATCCCGTAAGATATGAGATACTAACTATGACTAGATAGAAGGGATGAAGCCTCCTGTGAGCATGACCCCCATGGTCTGCCACAGGAGAGCCAAGCATGGTCTCTTGACAGGGTGGGAGACCAGTAACCTGTATGGACTAAGAAAAGGATTTAACACGCAAGACTAAAATCCTCTTTTCTCTGTCATCCAATACAGGTTACTGGTAACTCTGGGATGTCCAACCATTAAGTTTCCCAGAGGCGGGAAGAAGGCAAGGACCAGGCGCAAGGCCCCCCCAAAGTCACCAGTGCAGATATGAACCGTCAGATCAGAGATAGCCCAACAACAACTGAAATGTCAACGGACACTGAACAGGGGTAACAGCACCCTAGGAACATTACACAGCACACTGAACTAGAACCAACAGGACTCAAAAGTGAAGGAAGCACCAAGAACCAAGGAAAATCCTAGACAGGCAATACTGCCTCCAGGATTTTCCTCAAAGCTGGCATCAGCCAATGCCAACACATCAACACGGTAGTGCTTCGAAAAGGTGTGCACAGACGAACTAGTGGCCATCTTGCATAACTGATCAGCGGAGGCCTGATTCTTGTAAGTCCAAGAGGCCCCAATAGATTGAGTAGAATGAGTTGTGACCCTGAAAGGGACAGGCTCCTTCCTTAGCTCATAAGCCTTGCGAATAGTGGACTTGATCCAAGAAGCAATAGTCACTTATGATGCAGGTCTTCCTGCCCTAGGACCCTCAGGAATGACGAACGTGTCAGAATGCCTGATAGACTCAGTGCGATGTACGTAAAACTTGAGACAACGCACCACATCTAACAAGTGGAGATCCCTCTCCTTGTCAGAGGTGGGGTGAGGGCAGAAAGAGGGCACCACAATCTGACTGATGTGGAACTCGGAAGCCACCTTTGGTAGAAACTCCTTAGAAGTGCGAAGCAGAACCTTGTCCTTGTGAAACACCAAACAGGGTGGTTTACAGGACAGAGCATGCAACTCCGCGACACGGCGAACGCGCACGCACGCACGCACACACACACACACACACAAAAAAAATCGCCAGGAGAAAAGCCATTTTCCATGTCAACAGAGGCAGAGGAATAGTAGCCAAAGACTCGAAGGGAGGGAGTTGAAGGACACCCAAAACCAAGTTAAGATCCCACTGAGGAGTGAGAGACTTGAAAACAGGATGAGTATGAGCAACGCCCTGAAAGAAAATCTTGACATCAGGAAGGATGGCAATGCACCTATGAAAGAAAACAGAGAAAGCAGAAGTCTGAACCTTAAGGGAACTCAAACTGAGGCCCTTATCCACACCATCCTGCAAAAAAGGCCAGGACCGTAGGTAGCTCAAATTCCTGAGAGAGGTCCCTGTCAGCACACCAGGACGGAAAAGTCGACCAGACACTATGGTAGATCTTGGAAGAAACAGGCTTGCGGGCACTGAGCATAGTAGCCACAACACCAGAAGAGAAGCCTTTCTTCTTCAATATGGAGGATTCAATTTCCAAGCCGTCAAAGTTAGCCAATGAACATCCTCCTTCCACAGGTAACCCTGTAGAAGATCCGGATGGTAGGGGAGCCGAAAGGGCTCCACCACGGACAGATCCAAGAGCTCCGGAAACCAAGACCGATGAGGCAAGTACGGAGCAATCAAAGTAACTGGGCAACGCTCCAGTCATAATTTCCTCCCCTTACCATGTTGCACAGGGTGTTATGGAAAGACGTTAGCCAGAGGATAGAACCATGGAATGGACATCGCATCTACAGCTAGAGCCAGAGGGTCTCGCCACCGAGAGCAGAACACTGGAACCTTCCTGTTTTGTCTTGTCACCATCAGGTCGATTTAAGGGGGACCCCATCTCTTAACAATGAGTTGAACACCTCTGGGTGCAATTCCCACTCTCCGCTGTGTGCCGACTGAGGAGGTCCACCATGACGTTGTCTACGTCTGGAATGTGCACCGCGGATACGGCAGACACTGTTCTTCTGCCCAGGACAAAACAGCGAGACTTCTTGTTCCACCTTGCTTGTTGATGTAAGCCACAGCCGTTGCATTGTCGGACTGGACAGTCTTCCAACTGAGATGTCCAATGTCGCAGGGCATGAAATCTCTCCTCCGGAGACCACCGACCCTGAGCGCTCAAGCGACCCAGGACCGCACCCCAGCCTGAGAGGCTGGCATCCGTCTTCACCTTGGTCCAAAAGGGTACCAGGAAAGACTTGCCCTTCAGCAGGTTGGAAAGGTTGAGCCACCATGACAAGCTCAGTTCCAGAGGAAGAGAAACAAATGTCTACAGAAGATATGGCTGACCCTTGCACACCTGGAGCTCTCTGGTGTGCGCCATGGCAAACGGAACTGCTTCTATGGTGGATATGAATTTTCCCACCAGAGATGATAGGTTCTAGACTGGAACTGGATCCTGAGACAGAATTGCGGAAATCCTGTGGGCGATCTGGAGAGCTACCTCGACCGTGAGGAACACCATGCTCTTCTGAGTGTCGAAGAGAAGGCCCAGGAAGACCAAACGCTGGGATGGGACAAGATCTGACTTGTCCATGTTGATGATCCACCAGTGATGGGTGACAGCAAGAATGCATAGCTGAAGCCTGCTGATGAAGAAGTTCTGCAGAGAGGGCTTTCAGAAGTAAGTCATCCAAGTATGGACTAACTCTGATGCGGTTTCGGTGGAGGACAGCTATCAAGGCACCAAGGAAATGGTTGAAGATGACCTGAGGAGCCGTCGTCAGACCAAATGGAAGAGCTGAGAACTGAAAACGTCCCCTGTCGCAGGCAAACTGGAGGTACCGCCGGCTCTCTGGATGAATGGCAATGTGTAAAAGTACACGTCCAGAACATTCAGAGAAGCAAGGAATCCCCCCCGGGGACATGGCAGCAATCACTGTGCGCAGAGACTCCTGACGATAACAAGTCCAGGTCACAAAGGAGTTGAGATCCTTCAAGTCCTTTTTGGCAACCACAAAGAGGTTTGAGTAGAAACCCAAACCCCTGTCCTGGATAGGTACTCTAGAACATCCTTGTCCAGAAGAGCCTGAACGGTGCTGTCGAAAAAACAGCGTTTCTCTGCACCCTGAAGCATGTGAGAAGGTCGAAAGCGAGGAAGAAAAATGAAAGGGATCT
Organism: Rhinophrynus dorsalis; assembly: GCA_037306005.1. Classification (NCBI taxonomy): domain Eukaryota; kingdom Metazoa; phylum Chordata; class Amphibia; order Anura; family Rhinophrynidae; genus Rhinophrynus; species Rhinophrynus dorsalis. The sequence continues at coordinate 597,144,649 of CM074718.1, read as the reverse complement.
TGTATCCTTCTGTCACTACCTGTAAAACCCATGGGTCCGCCACCGAGTCCTCCCAAATGCTGTTATAGTGTCACAGACGACCACCAACAGCGTAGTGCGGACCCAGGTTCGGCGAGTCATGTTGAAGTAGTCTTGGAAGCCTTGGGCTTGGAGGAGACCTTGGGCTTCCATTGTTGTTTGGGCTTGGAGGTACGTGGAGCTGAGGGAATCATCTGGTTCGACGGACGTGTCTCATTCTGAAAGGAACGAAAGTACAGATTAAGCAGCATTTTCTTCCTGGGAACCAAAGGTAGAAGAGTACTCTTACCCCCTGTGGCCTCACTGATCAGATCCTTAATATCTGGCCCAAACAAGGGGGTACTTTGAAAAGGTAGGGAGAGCAATGCTTTCTTAGAAGCAGTGTCAGCAGACCAGATCTTGAGCCAAAGAGCCCGTCTGGACACCACAGCATGGTTGAAACCCTAGCCACCAAACGGATGGCATCAAATAAGGCAGCAGAAACATAGCGCTGTGCCTCAGATATGTTGGCAAGAAGGAGTAACTTATCCGAAGTAGGTGCATCATGACGGACAGCCTTGATGAGCTGTTCAGTCCAGACCGCAATGGCCCGGTTCAGACTTGAGGGAAACCTCAAGTTTGTCAGTCCAGTCTTTCAGAGCAGAGGCATCAGAGACTGGCAAGGCAGTAGATTTAGATAGCCTGGATACAGGGGCATCCATTTTGGGGGGGGGGGGGGTGAACCCACAGAGCAAGCGCAGCCTCAGAATAGGGGTAAAGCTTGGCAAATTTCTTGGACACAGAAGCCTTCCACTCCTCAGACACAAGGCGGTCAAGAGTAGGATTAGGTGTAAAGTAAGGGGCTTAGCAGGCTCCTGGGAGACATCAGAAAGATCAGAAGGGACCTCCTGAACAAGGGGAATTTTAAGAGTAGTTAAGACAGCCCTGATCAGGCCCTCAGCACAGGGTTCAGGATCAGCCTAAAGGGCCCCCAAAAAACTGAGAGGACCCCAACACAGAACACTCCTCAACATCCGAATCTACCAGCAGTTCCTCCTCAGAGGAATCCGACACATCGGGTACTCCCTGATGTTTGGGCAGGGAAGACCTGACTGAGGAGCGGGCCTGCCAAGACTGAAACTCCCCCTGTAACTGGTATGGAAAGAGTAGAGATGTGGACCTAAGGTCCTTAGTCGCAGCCTTGAACTCATGCACCCAAGCTGGCTCTATGGCACGGCTAGAGGTCCCTGGAGTGGTCTCAGGGACATCAGAACATGCTGGGCAAAAGTGATCTGAGAATTCTCTAGGTAGCCCTGAGTGACAGGAAGAGCAATGCGCAATGGAGGATACAGAGACCCCAGCATGCTTAGTCTTATGTCTAGCCCCAAGCTCCAGTGGTATAGCCATTCTAACAGTGACAAATAAACTACTGTACTATAAATCACCCAATTATCATGTGTAGGATTTAAGTTTCACCCAGGCGAAGGGTTAATCTGCAGAGGAGAGCAGGAGAGTCCAAGCCCTGCGTAGAATACTTGCTCAAAAACGCTCACAAAATGGCTGCCGCAGCAGAAGCCAATCAGAAACAAGGGTGCAAAGCAAGTGCTCATGGAAAATGTAGTTTTTCCCAAAAGTGCCCGAAGCCCCCCAACACACTAGAAGCATGAACCGGATGATGGAGAAAGGGCAGACAAGTAAAATGAGCCATCTCTGAAGTCGCTAGGTTAAACTGTTGTAGAGATAAGTCCCAAACAGTACAGTCCCATAGGAGTGAATGGAGAAATGGCATCTATGCTGTAAAGCGCACCTTAAAGGTACAGTACACAATTTTTAAAAATTTTAAAGGAAAACATTAAAATGTGTAAATCAAACATATGAGGCTACCCAAAAAACACTGACCCAGTAGGAAAAGTGTTAGAAACCACCCCCCAAAAAAATGCCAAGCCAGCAGTTAAAGAGTTAAGTTACCACACAAACCTGCTCCAAAGACCCAACAGACATACAGATATACCCAATGAGTGCAGGAGTGTGCAATAGGAACTCCAGGAATACACCCCTGTGCGGAAGGGCACTGTGGGACAATTGGAACTGCAGCACTCAAAGGGTAGCTCGCCTTGCCGCCATATGTTCAGATTACCATCGAGCAAGAAGTACCTCAGTGGGTAACTCTTGAGGAAGCACTTGGAATCAAGATTTTCCCCCTCAGGGCTTAAGGTCCACAAAAAGCACCTGGATACTGAGCTAGCCACATCTAAGGGCATTGTCAGTCATGGTAATCCGCCTAATGGTGGTATTCCATATTTAACAGAAAAATAAAAATATTCTAAAACTATAGCAGAACTGTTCTCAGCCTGGTGGTGTCTTCTCCGAGGAACAAATCTTTCTGGAGCTGATGGCTAGCTGCAACCAAGGAGGGAAGGGAGGCTCCACCCCTTGCATACAATTCTAGAATTGTTCCTGCCTACTAAGGGGTGGATTGCCTCCCAGAGTTACCAATAACCTGCATTGGACGACAGAGAAACAAGTCTACCTGGGGGGGGGGGGTGGTTACTGTGTAGCTTGATATGGAAGAAGTGGAGGCTCCAACCCTGCGCTTCTTCTAGAATTGTTCCAACTCATTGGGAGGATCGGTCGCATCCCCAAGGTACCTGTGAGTTATACTGGACGACAGAGAAAGTGTGTGTGTCAAGGCACCCCACTCCTTACAACAGAACTGGCTTCAAGCCTAAGGAATATATTACTCATTTGCATCTATACAGGGGACAATTTCCCTACCATGTTCATGTAACAGAGAATCCCTTAAGGACTGGGACAAATTTGGGGTGGTTTGCACTTAAGGACCGGATCAATTTTGTCCTTTTTGACTGTTTGTTCAACAGCATTTTCCCTCTAATTCCTTTAGTTCGCACACAGCCTATCTTATAAACATCATAAGGGGGAGCGCTAATTAAAAATAAATAAATAAAAATAAAACAGTAATAACCCCAATATAGATATCTCCTATTGGATCTATAATGACCATACAATAGCTATAAAAATATACAAAATATTTATTTAGACCTATATCACATTCATAAATGCATCAAAGATAAATGAAACACAATGTAGATATTATCAACAATATGTATAAAAATATACAATGGTACCACTTAAATATATAGAGGCAACAGGAATCTCTCTATCCTGGGCTGAGGTTTCTCCTTTAAAAACTGTCCGTACTACCTTGTCTGTTTGTATTAGCCGAGCCTTCTCCTCCACCACCGACTCTACCGTCTGTCTCAACAAACTTTTGATTACACGGTTGTTGATAAAATATACGGTGTGCCCCTCCGGCGGCAACCGCTTCTGTTACTATTAAAGCGGCTTACTGCACTCACTGGGTCCTGCTCCTAGGGCTAATCACGTAACGTGTAAGCGGGCAGATCGTGGGAGGCTTCTCAGGATGAATCCGGATAGACAGGCAAGCAATATGACGGACAGGTAATAGGGAACCTCCCCTTAGGTGCACTCCAAGCAGGAAGACAAACGGCTTCTCTATATATTTGAAAGTTCTGATGGAAGCTTTCCAGATCTTATTGAATTTAAAACAAACAATATTCTTCACTGCACAGGAACTCCGTTAACTGACTCTATATCACAGTGGTCTCATCCAACGTGTTTCTTGCCTCCAGGGCACTTCAGATCCCTGATGAAGTGCCCTGGAGGCAAGAAACAAGTTGGATTCATTAAGATCTGGAAAGCTTCCATCAGAACTTTCAAATATATAGAGAAGCAGTTTGTCTTTCTGTTTGGAGTGCACCTGAGGGGAGGTTCCCTATTACCTGTCCATCTCATCGTTTGCCTTTCTACCCGGATTCATCCTGAGGAGAAACCTCCCACGATCTGCCCACTTACACATTACGGGAGTAGCCCTAGGAGCAGGACCCAGTGAGTGCAGTAAGCCGCTTTAACAGTAACAGAAGCGGTTGCCGCCGGAGGGGTACACCGTATATTTTATCAACAGTGTAATCAACAGTTTGTTGAGACAGACAGGAGAGTCGGTGGTGGAGGAGAAGGCTCGGCTAATACAAACAGACAAGGCAGTACGGACAGTTTTTAAAGGAGAAACCTTAGCCCAGGATAGAGAGATTCCTGTTGCCACTATATATTTAAGTGGTACCAATGTATATTTTTATACATATTGTTGATAATATCTACATTGTGTTTCATTTATCTTTGATGCATTTATGAATATATGATATGATATGATATAGGTCTAAATAAATATTTTGTATATTTTTATAGCTATTGTATGGTCATTATAGATCCAATAGGAGATATCTATATTGGGGTTATTACGGTTTTATTTGTATTTATTTCTTTTTAGTTAGCGCTCCCCCTTATGATTTTTTGACTTTTCGATTGATTGTGTTCACACCAGTCAGGGGTTAGCAGCAGCTGGTCGTTTAGAGCATGTCTCCTGCTTGAGGTTTTTAGGAAACATAATAATTTACTTTTAGTATTAACCACTTGGGCGCCTGTATATCTCCATTTGTTTTGTGTGTAAATAAAATACTTTACGTTTGCTCTAAATCACTTGCCCAGGGACAAAAATGTAATAAAAACCCACACACTCGCTCAATGATTCTCCAGCCATCTGGACACAAGGTCAGATTTTAAAGAATTTTTTTTTTTTTTTCTTTTTAATGAAAAATTAGGTTATATATGTTTTGCTGCTGAGTAAAACAGGGGAACTCCCACTACGGAGTTATTTTATTCAAATGTTACAATAGCTCAAATAAAACAGAAAGTGAATATACAGCATGTTTACTTATTGAAAGTTCTGTCAGCAGTTTCTATTACATGTTATAGAACTGTTTGTCATGGACTTTCCTCACAAAAAGAATGTAACAGAATAAATAATTGGAATGTAACCACTAGAGGGCTTGTTAACAAATAAATAAATACGATGGTAAACAGGAATAGAAAAGTGTTGAACTAGATGGACGCAATTCTTTTTTTCAACCTAATTTACTATGTTACTATGTTAAAGTGTAAAAATAAATAAAATAAGCCCACAAACACAAGTTTAAAACTTGGGCAGCCAACCTTGGTCCTCAACAGTGCGTGTTTTCAGGATACCCCATCTAGAGCACAAATGGCCCAATCAGTGGCTCAGTCACTTTAACTGGTCTACCTCTGCTCATTCAGGGATTTCCTGAAAATGTGTGTTGGCTAATCCTGAACTGCACTAACTCTAGAAATATGAATCTCACAGTAGTGGGAGTACCCTTACTCAGCAGCAAAATAACTAAACATTTTATTAGTATTAATAAACTTACTGCTCCTTTAGCACAGGTACAGCATAATAAGTTAACCACCGATTACCCCCTGCAATCAAAAAGGGGTATTCTGAAACCCCAGCCATGTATTCTGAGGATCTATGCTGAAAAATCACTGCATTAACAAGTAATTCTACCACCATAAGAGGGTTTTTTTGGATGGCGAATTGTAGTCCTGAAAAGCTGGAGGAGCTCAGGTTGCCTAATACTGTCTTAATACACTGGAGAGCATAGTCATACATTATATAATGAAAGAAGCACAAACCACTTACCTTCTGATTTTAGCTTGGTTAGAACAAAAATAAGATAGTTGTTAAAGTCGGGAAACTGGTTCAGCTGTTCCAATTTCTGAGAGAATTAGAAGTCAAGGATAATTCTGAGTTTCAACACGAGAGAAAATAAATATATATATATATATATATATATATATCACCCCCAGGAGAAGCCAGAAACTCGATTTAAAATCAGATTTGGAAATCATTAACTATACTATTGCCAGACAATCCAGCTTTTCAGGCCCTGCTGTCAAGCTGCAGATTAAGGAACATATTTACAGAAGCAGGACTAATCTGCAAGGCACCCTAATGACCATCTGCTGCATACCAATGTGCCACAAGTTACCTTATGATCTAATAAATAAAATAAAAAATTAAAAAAGCCTGCACTACTTGGGGGAAGAGGCACAGATCAGACAGGTTTGAGAATCACTGCTTTAAATTATCGCACTCCTGTAGGTTCCATCTTTAATACAAGCCTTAGTTCTACTAATGTTGGTGGGAACAAGGACTCATTGACAAGTGCTGAAAAAGAAAATAAATAAAAGTACACATAGGCTATCATTTCTGGATTAACTTTTTTTTTTTTTTTTTTTTTTTTTTTTTTTAATTTATTTCAACCATACCGTGGATAGACATAGATATATCGCTCACCTACAAATAGGAATGACATGCAATTTAGTATACCTTAAAGGGTCAGTAATGTCCCAAAAAAAAAAAAAAAAAAAAAAAAGTTTTGTATAGCTTCAAAAAAATAAACTCTGTGACAAAAATCCTATTTCGCAAACCGCAATGGTTTGAGAGATATATGCATTCAAAGTTCCCCCTCACTCCTCTTCTCCTGATGTTAGCTGTAAAGCTGGCTGCTTGGGATTCAAGTCATGCAAATCATGGAGGCTCTTCAGCAGAGCCGAAGTAGAGTTATTTAATCCCTTAAGGACCGGGAAAGTCAGATGGACTGCACTTAAGGACCAGAGCAATTCTGACATTTTTTGACTGTCTTTGTTCAGTGTTTTCACTCTAAGTTTTTTTTATTCCATCCACATAAGATATATATATATATATATATATATATATATATATATATATATATATATATATATATATATATATATATATATATATATATATATACACAGGTTTTGTTGTTTTTTTTTTTTTTTTTTTTTTTTTTAACACACAAATAGGGCTTTTCTTTCAATACCACACTTACATGGATATTCCACCATTTACTTTATTAAAATGAAAAAAACTAAGTAAAAAAAACACCATTTTTCTTTCTTCTCTTGGGATCAATTGTGCGCAAAGGGTTACATTTTTATGGAGATTGCATTAAAGGTATGACCGGTCATACCTACAAAATGGGCAGTTTTAAGTGGGCGCTGTCCCCCCCGGGGTGAAAATCCCCATGACGCTCTTTCCCACCCTATTTTCCCCAATTTTTTTTTTAATTGATGAGATTTGACAGTGTGTGTAAGTGTATTTACATGGCTCCACAACAATCACAATCCCAGTGTTTATTTTTTAAACGTAGACAATTTATAAAAATTTCACTTTTTTTTTTTTTTTTTTTTAAACTATGTGTCTGCTCTCTCTTTCTCTCCCCCTTTATTTGATAGCAAGGAAGAGAGGCACAGAGCAGGCACAAAGGCAGTGTGTGAAGCACACTACCTTTTTCAATCCAGATGCCGGTACACGTGATTGCTCCTGGAGCGATTACGTGAACCGGCAGACTAGACAGGGACTGAAGTGGACTGAAATGAATGACAGCAGCGTGCATGGAGGTGCGCTGCTAGCATTTAACCCATGATGTGTCAGGACCGTTATGGGTCCTTAAGAGAAGTATAACCATGAAAGTCCTAGCACGTCATGGGTCGTTAAGGGGCTAAAAAGAATTACTTCATTGGAACAGTCTACAAAGTGTGCTTGCAAACCAGGCACACTTTCTAGACCTTTCCAGTGTGGCAATTATTTTCCAATAACGCGATGTCTGTTGGTCCCAGGACCGGGATCTCAAGCTGTCAGCACAGTGCTGACATCAGAAGAAGGGGAGGGAGCTTTCAATGCCTATATTTCTCAAACCAAAACGGTCTGAGATAGGATTTTTGCCAGAGAGTTTATTTTTTGAAGCTCTACAAAACTCTAAGAATTGTATTTTTGGACATTACTGACCCTTTAACACCAATTAAGCCAGAAAAGAATGTATAACAATGTATTTATACAATGAATTTATTGAACCTTGTAGGATCAAGTAAAATTAGATTCCAGGAAGATTAAAACCACAGAATTGTCTCACTTAAAGCACACAAGTAAAACGTCTAAAACACACCAAAACTATTTACTTTAAACTCACATTCTCGCAAATATTTGCCTCTTCAACACAACTTTCTAAAACCATTTGGGAAATGTCAACTATGACTTAAGCAAAGTATTTTTCACTCATTCATCAGCACCATCTATTTTTACTTTTGATGATCAGTTGTATTAAAGACCCAAGTAGCAAGAGGCTGCTTCAAATCTTTCCAAATCTGACCTTCCTCCTTTCATTATATGAATACATTTTCTCCAATTAGCTCTTTAACAAAAACAATTACAAATTTGGCATTTACCAATAAACTGCTTTTAAATGTGCCATACTTTCTTCTGCTCTGATGAATCAAGGTCCATAAACCTCTTAAGCAAGCATTTGAGGCTTTGCAATCTATTAGATCTAGAAACCACCACACAATTGGGGAAATGAGGAAACTGCTAAGAGATTTCTGTTAATGATCTGACATCTGCCTCCCCTAAACATCATAATATATAAAGTGTGTTCAGTTACATCCATCAGAAAAACACTTCCAAAACGATCACTGAAACAACTTCACAATCAGAGTGAAAATCCTCAATTACAAACCAGTAGACCCACCCCCCTTCCTAGAGTTACACTACAGTTGAGAGTAGCCTTGTTTTGAAAGCTAGCTATAATGGCATGGTATGGCATGACATGGCACTGTGAGTTGACACGTCACAAGAATTAGTGAAAATAAAATAATCCAAGGGTAAAAAAAAAAAAAAAAAAAAAAAACCACTAAATGCAGATACAAATATTTGGCTCATTAGAAAAATGTATTGGAAGAATGAGTTAAGCAGCAAAATATGTTAGTGTAGAAAAAGCTAAATGAATACCAACTAAAAATGAACTGGGGCAAAATACTTTAACCCCCTTAAGGATGAATGACATGCCAGGATCATCACACAGTTTCGTCCTTTCAGGACGGATGACAGTCATTGAAAGTCAAGGGTTAATGAATGCAGCACTCCTCAGGGTGTGGGCCATCATTCCAAGGAGGCTGTAACTGACTGCTCCAAGAAGGGAGCACTCCGTTCCAGCCATTCCCTAGTGGCATGGAAAATGCGATTGCTGCTACAGCGATCACATAGGCAGAGAACAGTGATGATGTTTACTTACACTGCCTCCATGAGCATCTCTCTCCTCCTCACTGTGATTGTGAGGAAGAAAGAAGCAGAGAACAGAGCTCCCAGTGCCTCAGATGGCCAAAGATGAGAGACTTTTGTTGTGCTGGGGAGGGCTTAAACGTTTATAACTGAATTCATAATTTAGAGCAAAACCAAAGATTGTATTTCCAGAGATTTATAAACACATACTTTAACCCCTTAAACTTGCCATAAGGACCCATGACGGTCCTGGCACATAATGGATTTCAGGGCTGCATGCCATTCAGGGAGCCCTGAAAAAAGACTGCAAAAAAACACACCCACAAACTCTGTGGTCCTTAATGGGTTAAAGACATGTAGGCGAGTTTTAATGTTGCAGAGCAGTGTGACACACATATATACACACCAAACAGTATGATTGCCTAAAAGAGGGACATGGGTATTTTCATTGCAGAGGGACAATAGCCCCCCTAAAAAGGGACACTTAGGCGGTATCAACAAACACTCACACCTTTAAAGGGATCTCTCACCTAAATACGTGTAATGCTCATTAGTTAGAGCATTTATCTAAAATACTTAAAGGGATAGTAATACCTGAAAATAAGTTTATTTTATATTGTAGCCCTTAAAAAACCATGAAAAACGATATAAGTCTTATCTCCCAAACCTTTATGGTTTGGGAGATATTCAGAAGTAAAGTTTCCCCTGGAGTGATGTCATTGCTCCACCCTTCAGATTTGGAATCCGGTCGTCCGACCAGCAGTGCCTCTCCAGAAGTGCTGAGACCATGATTTTTAAAAAGAATTTCTTAATTGGAATGGTCTACAAAGTGTGCTTTCAAGCCAGGCACACTTTGTACACAGTTCCAATGAAGTAGTTCTTTTCAAAGATTGTGATTTCGGCACTGCTAAAGAGCTGCCGGTTACTATGTGGACCGAATTCCAAATCTGTCCACTAGATGGCAGACTTGGCTGAAACAGCAAGGAAAAGTGAATTATACTATATTTTACATATGAATATCTCCCAAACCATAAAGGTTTGGGAGATAAGACTTATATCATCTTTCATGGTTTTTTAAGGGCTGCAATATAAAAAAACTTATTTTCAGGTATTACTATCCCTTTAAAATATTGTTCACTGTATTAAAAAAAGTAGTTAAATGCGCAAAAAATAAAGTTTAAAAAGTGTCCGGCAGCCTACTTCCGGCTTGCCGAACTTTGCCGACCAGAGGCATCTCCGTCCCACTACCCATCATCCTCGCATGACAGAGGCTGTCTGTCACTAAAGTGGAGCGATCGCACTGGCAGAGATCGATATCTAGCCAATGCGATCACTCCACTTTAGTGACAGCCTCCGTCATGCGAGGATGATGGGTAGTGGGACGGAGCTGCCACTGGTTGGCAAAGTTCGGCAAGCCGGAAGTAGGCTGCCAGACACTTTTTAAAGTTTAATTTTTGCGCATTTAACTACTTTTTTAATACAGGGAACAATATTTTAAGTGTTTTAGATAAATGCTCTAACTAATGAGCATTACACGTATTTAGGTGAGAGATCCCCTTTAATCCAGGCCCAGAAGAAGAGGATAAACCACCACACAGTAATCGAGCATGAATCATATTAAAAACCTATAAGAATGGTTTGTTTTTTCGGCGGGGTATCAGGAAACTAAATGATGGGTTATACATGTACGTGCCATCGAAAGAAAGCCCTAGTCTTACTTGAAAAATGGTATATATATTTATATGGGTGTACTAAATTATATGAGAAGTATAGTTGAACAAAGGCATACTCAAAAGGCCAAAATTACCCTCTATGGTTAAAAAAAAAAAAAAAAAAAAAGCCATAGCCACCAGAGGGTTAAATGGGAACCATGCCCTAAAAATAATCTCAATTTGTCTACCACCGATTTAACCCTTTGCGTGCTAGAGGGGTACTCAACATATTGCTTTGCAATGCGCTGCATACCCCTCTAGCACTCAAAGGGTTAAGAAGTTTTCCTTCATACAGCAGTTACACCTGTTCTTTATTCTTTGTAGAATATGTGCTGTTTGTTATATATACAGTGATGTGTAGTGAAAAGGATAGTAATGTCTGCAATAAAGTAGATTGCAGAGTCTTCTTTATTGTAAATCTAACGCATTACCCTATGTTTAACAACTTAGTTTTATGTAGTTCAAAAGATATTAAATTTACAAAGATCCCCCTCCTGCCCCTTCTGGCAGCATCACACTGCCTCTCTGTCTGGTCGGATGCAGAGAGGGACAAACTTCAGTAAGCAAAGGAAAATCCTACCCTGCTTTGTCCTTACTTACTCACTGATGTTTCTCTCTCGCGGAATCTGTCCGGTCCCAGGACCAGACTGCAGATTCAGTGGGAGGCAGCCAAAAAGGGCAGGAGAGATAATTTCTACATTTAATATCTTTTGAACCTAGATGCAAGTAAGTTGTTATACATAGAGCAATGTGTTAAATTTACAATAAAGAAGACTCGAAGCACTACTTTATTGCAGACATTACTATCCTTTGAAGTCTGCATCTATATAACAAAAAGACAGAAATCACACAAAGAAATAGTGAAAAATGGACCACAAAGAAAGACTCAAAGGAGGCACCTAACCCAAGATAAGAAACTAAAGAAATACAATATTACGAAAGGAAAAAAAAAAAAAAAAAAAAGACTCCAGAATTTAAAAACAAACACTCAAGGAAACAGATCAAGACAAGTCAATATTAAATGTTAGACAATATAAATAACGTATAATCAGGGCTCAAAATTTCCACTCGCCACTAGCCAATGGCGAGTGAAAAATCAGCCCTGGCCAGTAAAAATTCAGCCCTGGTGGGTATGTTACGGCTTGCAGTGGAGAGTAACTTCAGGTCTGGCTAGTAGCAAAGGACTTCAAATTTTAAGCCCTGGTATAATGATACATATATGTGCAAAAGTTCCCCTGACAAAGCCCTTTGTTTGGAGATGCATGTTGGGCTAGGCTGGGGATCCAATCCTACCTTCACCTCTTAACTCATATAAACCACATGGAGTATTCTTACTGAGAAGATGGACAGTTAGTGCAAACACGTAACTGACAGCACAAGTAGGAAAACATTCAGGTCAGTCACCAATCAGTCTGACAATCAATGTAATCAGTCATCTAAAATAAGAAGACTGATCGTTCCTACAAGTCAAGAAAAGTTAACAATAAAAACGCTTGAAAGCCAGAGTCAGATGTTTTTATGTATTTTGTGGCCATTTCCTCAGAAGTACTCAAAGGGTTGAGGTGAGGGTGGCTGCTAAAATGTATAGTTATTTTCTGTTGCCTAAAGCCAAGTCTTACATATGCTCTTGGGGTGAAATCATTCCTAGCTTTTCCAGGGCTTCAAGTACCACATTAATCTTGGACGTGTTTGTAAATGGACTAAGAAAAGCCTTAAAGAATACAAAAGCAGCAGGCACTAATCACAAATTAACTTGAGTTTAGCTTGCTTCTTACAAAAATATTAAAAAAATAAATACTCTGAAAAGGACAGTTTATACATGTGTAGAACTTATTTTTCGCATTATATCTATACTCAAGCCTGCCTCTAGATCACACATCATCACAGTACACAACAGGCTTCAATATGCTTGACTGGATCTTAACCCCTTAAGGACCCATGACGGTCCTGGACTGTCATGGGTTGCTATCCCCTTAAGGACCCATGACGGTCCAGGACCATCATGGCTTAAATGATATCAGCGTGCCTCTGTGCACGCTGCTATCATTAATTCCAGGCTGAGACTGAGCGCTCTGAGACCGGGATGTTCAGGCTCAGCCCTTCTTGCTTGTGATAATTTATGTGACCGCCGTAGCTGTGATCACATGTACCGGCATTCTGACAAACAGAGGCAACATTCAAAGCATGCTGACTCTGAGTGTCTCATCTACCTCTGTCTCCCTTGCTATCAAAGTAAGGGAGAGAGAAGTATAGAGGAGACACCTAGTGGTAAAAAAAAAAAAAAAAAAAAAAAAAAATACAGCAGCTGGGCTTATTAACCCCTTCACTACAGGTGCAGGAGGTTGGCTAAATGCAGGTCAATTTTATTAAAAAACATATAATTAAACAATATTGCAAGTGTGATTGTTGTGGAGCCATGTAATACACGTATATACACCACCAAATGTCCGGGATAAAGAAGTGTCAAAAAGGGACATGGGGATTTTCACCCGGGGGGGGGGGGGGGGGGGAGAGAGACAGTGGCCACTTTAAACTGTGCATTTTGTAGGTATGACTGACTGGTCATACTTTTCATGCAGTCTCCATAAAAATGTAACCCTTTGTGGCCAATTGATCCCAAGAGAAAAATAAAAAATGGTGGGGGTTTTTTTTTACATTTTTTTTCAATTTTCATAAAGTAAATGGTGGGTTATCCATATATGTGGGGTATCAAAAGAAAGCCCTATTTGTTCTTAAAAAAAAAAAACAGCATATAATTTAAGGGGGTGGAATAAAAGACTTAGAGGGAAAACACTGTTGAACAAAGGCATAGTCAAAAAGGTCAGAATTGCTCCGGTCCTTAAGAGAAAACGACCTCAGATTTTCCTGGTCCTTAAGGGGTTAAACTCCCCTATGACAGTTCTGTCCCCATGTCCACAGAGGCATTTTCAATAAGCACCCAACAATATTATTGACTGGCATCCAGCTGGTTTGGCCATTCATTATAGACTTCAACGAATATCACAACATCCAATGCTGCTGGTACAAAAGGTCTGATGGAAGCCAATAAAGCTGCCATGCAGGCCTTCACTTCTACAACTAGACTATGTTCCAAAGGACCTACAACATATGTTTGACTACAGTTCTCACACAAGGTGATAGTTGCCAGTTATTGCAGGCAAAGTCTAGTGTATTACCTTTCCCAGAGCAACACATCCAACTCCGCTCTCTAGTGTGAAAGGGGATATAAAGGAGTTCAATTTTACACACAGCTCTTCAGCAGAGCAGAAATAGCGCTATTTAAAAAGAATTACTTCATTGGAAAGGTCTACAAAGTGTGCTTGATTAGTGTTTCTTTAAAGAGGAACTACTATTTAAATACGTGACAGCATTATATTGAAAAATAAGTTCTTAGGAGACTCACCTCAAGATGACAGTGATGAAGTGGGATCTGTGTCCCTGCTTGTACCAATGCAACTCTCCATTTGGCAAATAACCTATCAGGGAGGAGACAGGGAAGGATAGAACAGGCAAGATGTCTGCGCTGTCGTTTTGAGGGGTCTCAGAAGAACTTATGTTTCTATATAATGCTTAAAGTGATAGTAATGTCAAAGAATAATATTTTGTATTGAAGATTTAAAAAAAAAAAAAAAAATTTGCAGCAAATCCCATCTCTCAAACTGCTATGGTTTGAGAGATTTGCATTGAAAGTTCCCACCCTCCCTCCCCTTCTCCTGATGTCAGCACTCTAGCTGACAGCAGGTGATCCCAGTCCTGGGACCAGTAATCAGCTCTTCAGCAGAGCCAAAATCGCATTATTTAAAAATAATTACTTCATTGGAATGGTCTATAAAGCGTGCCTGATTTGCAAACACATTTTGTAGAACATTTCAAGTGAAGTAGTTCTTTTTAAATAACACAATGTCGTCTCTGCTGAAGAGCCTCCTCAAGTCCGCCAACTCAAATCTCCTACTGTCAGCTATACAGCTGACATCAGAAGTGGAGGGAGGGGGAACTTTCAATGCGAATATCTCTCAAACCATAGGGATTTGAGAGATATTATTTGCTGCAATTTTTTTCCCCATCTAAAATACAAAATAGTAATGTTAAAGAATATTATAATTTTAATAAAAGTAACAGTATTTGAATGATTACCGCTAACTACTAACAGAGGGGCAGTTATATCTGTCAGAGTTCCGCTTTAAACTTGGATTATCTCAGTTTATACTGATCCAATTACAATATTTAAAACAGTTTAGTACTTGTATACTACACAAACAATTTTTTTTTGTGTGCGTGTGTAGGAATGCCAAATCATACCAAGAATCCAAACCTTCAACCAGTATTGCTGCTGCAATTACAATGAGTGCTAAAGTGTGAATATGGAGGCTTCATTCAAAATGAAAAGGATCAGTACTTTGTTTCATGGGGAGAAGAAGAGGAGGAGAAAAAAAAAAAAAAAAGAAGTTTACTGCTCCTTTAACTATAGAAAGTCTCTCTGGCATATATAAAACAGAACACTGATAAATATAACCAGCCACATTTCACAAACGCTATAGACCAAGTTATTTGCAGCACAGCCATACACCTGGGAAACAAGATGCCTACATTGGGACTGCCACGAACATAGCAGGTCAAGAATGAACAAAAAACACACACACACACACACACACACACACACACACACACACACACACACACACACACCCCCCCCCCCCTCATGAAAAGCATAGTATGCAAATGTTAAACATGTCTCAGTACAAGGACCTTTCTAGCATCCAGAAGGAGAAATCATTAACCCCGTAACGACCGGCCGATCAGCACGGCGAGTTAAGGACCATGGAGCTTTTTTTTTTCGTCTTCCGCTTCAGGACTCCACGAAAGGCGTGCAGCTGCGGGGGGAGCCCGGAATTCCATGACGGTCATAGTACGTCATGGGTCGTTAAGTCAGATCGACCCATGACGTACTATGACCGTCAAGGGTCGTTAAGGGGGACAGAATAGCCAAAATAATTATATCGTTCACACCTTTTAAAGGGTTAGTAATGTCTTGTATTAACAAAGTAATATTGTAGATATTCAAAAAAATAAATCAATTGATGCCAGTTCGATCTCTCAGACCTTTATAGTTCGAGAGATATACAGTGATAACATTCCACTCTCCCTCCCCTTTCTCTGACGTCAGCCTCTAGCTGACAGAAGATGATTGTGGTACCGGGACTGGACGTTCCAATGAAGTATTTCTTTTTAGATATCGCTATTTCAGCTCTGCTGGAGAGCTGACTCCAGTTGCACGACTCGAATCGCTTTCTGTCAGCTTTAGAGCTCACATCAATGAAGGGGGGGGGTACTTTTTCACCATATAGCTCTCAAACTATAAAAGGTATGAGAAATTGGAGACAGATTTATTTTTTTTTTTAAATCTACAATATCACTTTTTAACTCTTTAAGGTATCACATATTCCTAGAGATCAATGATTAAAGATATTTATTGGAAATGCATAAGGCAAACTATGAATGGTCATGAGATATATGTTTGTTTCTGCAAGCTTCCAATAAGTCAAAACAGCAATGTATGTCATAATTGAGGTAAACAAAGAGGAGTTAAGATTCTGAACTGGAAAGGGAAGGGTTCTACTCTCAAAACAACTGATATGAATCTTAGAACAATTATGCTATAGATTTTAACAATTACGACAAAATTGTACCTTCTAGTAATGTAATTCTCAAATCCAGGCCTTTGGACATACCTGATTAAAGTGGATGTTTATCGAAAACTTAATTTTCCCTATTTAGATTTATCACCCCAAAAGGTATCGAGTATGGTATGTTAAAGTTGTTTTAAAGTTCTACATTGTTTAAAATGGTCTATGTTCATTATGTTGCTTAGGCAGAGAGGAGCTATCTTGTCCCAAGATTCCTTGCACTTCGCTCTGCCTGATGTGACGTCTCGGGTTTGGGCCAGCCCCTTTCACCGATATCGTATTTGCATAATAACTAGGGCGCACACACAATGCAGCTTATACCTATTTTTGCCATTTCAGTGCCAGACCGCTATGCTTGCTCCTGCTCTATTTTTATCAAAGCACGCGTCCGCACTGTACAGAAGATACAGTTCTGTACACGAGCACAAATAGTGCTCACATGACTATGACGCACATCTCACTGGAAGCACGCCTGGTGTACAGGGAAAGTGGGAGGGAGACTGGGCATGGTTTTTGTTTCAGTACGGTACACCAATAACTGTACCGTGGTCTGCCGTGACGTCAGGTACATTTGGAATTAGCAATTTCTATGAAGCACAGATGTTTTTTTTTTGTTTTGTTTGTTTTTTTTTAAATAAACACTAATGTATATTGTTTAACTTGCCCTACATTTTAAGCTTGAAAAAAATCTGATGAAACATCCCCTTTAAGCACAGGCAGATAAATTGAGAGACCAATTACAGAAGTCTGCAGGCACACTTTGTGGTCTGTTCTAATGAAATATTTCTTTGTACACAATGCTATTTTGGATCTGCTGAAGAGCCATCTGGTCCTGGGACCAGGATCTCATTCTGTGAGCTAGAGTGTGTGGGGGGGGTAGACTTTAAGAGCTTATAACTCAAACTATACATGTTTGAGCGACTGGACTTGCATCATTTCATTTAATATGCAGAATACTAAACTTTATTAAAATCAAACATTACTATCCCCTAAAATACAAATTCCTAACATATGATGTTTTTGAAAGGTGTTTCAAAATCACCTAGTTGTTACAAAGACAACCCCACAGTAAAAAAACTCTGATGTATCAAACTAACAGCTAAAGAGGGGTCAGAATTATGAAACCCAGAGATCTCCTGTTGATTCCACAAGAGGCTAGAAACTAGGAGACTTTGAAGTGTTAGTGCAGAGTCACCAGGGTCATGAACTAATAGTACCCACAGACTTCTAGAGATGGGATTTGTATGCCAACCCTTGTAGTCTATGGGGCTGTATGATTAAAGTGATAGTGTTTCACAAAAACAGCATCTCTGATTAATCTTCATAGTATTTGAGCCATAGAGAGTGTTATTTCATTACTGTGAGCGTTTTAGTTCAAGAGTAATTGAATGATAAAGTTTCCCCATCCCTTTTACCTAGTGTAAGCCCCCACTCCTCAGATGTGGAATGCTGTACATAGACCAGACAGCTCACATCAAGGGTCAATATTCTACTGTGAGAACAATGAAAACCCTGCCCCACTTGACGGGTTTTTCAGGTTTTTCTCTTACCTTAATTGAAGATTGTCCCTCTCTGCAATCTACCTGGACACTCCCTGCTGCTCTAAGCTGAGCAGTGTTAAAGGGGCAGGAGGAGGATAGTTCATCATTTAATTACTCTTGAACTATAACTCTGACAGAATTGAAATAACACTCTCCAAGGTCCAAATACTATGAAGATTAATTTGTTTTTATTATGAAACATTTCTATCCCTTTAACTGATACTGGGGCTGCAAGCCAAAGATTTACAGTTTATGTCCAGCCCTCCTACCAGCCAAAGGATGTTTATAAACCCCCAAAATGAAGCAAGCTGCCATTTCAGGACCAATGTCCCATTGAAGAAAACTACAATAAAACAACTCTTTCAAATTGTAATATCTAAAAAGAAATGCCCTATGGTCATTGGGTTTCTGCTTATCCAGAACTGGAAAGTTCCATTAGTTTGTGTCTATTAAAATAAAAATAAATAAATCCAGCTGACATTTAATTATCTTTACGTTTGACATTGGGTGGATTAGCATCATCATCTCCTGACTGGCAATCACCATCCATGTTTTTCGAGCCTACATATGTCAAACTGCATTAATCGATCCCCATTTTACAACGCCTGAGAAAATGTTAAAGCTTTGCAAGTAAAAAGCCCCTATCTATCTGGGCTCATCCGATGGAACCAGAACAGAGCACTGCGTAAAAATAAAAAAAAACTATATAATTTATATATGCATATATACACACATGGCACATTGAGAGGATCGGTACACAAACTTGTGTAAGAGACTACCCCTTTCATTCATTCTTATTCAAGAGCAAAAAAGAATTGTACACAAAGATACGGGACACATCTATATCCTGACTGCGTTATCCCAGGTATATAGCACTTTCCTCGGGTGTATATAGCTCTATATTTATACACGTCTATTGGACGGGATGGCAAACTAGCATTTGGCAATCGTTGTTGGATTAAATTATCATCACCAGCAGGCCAATATAGCCGTCGGATGTTGGTGACTACTAGTAGTACTACAATAACTCTGAACCACAGGTTGTCTGCACCTGGTTTATTGAAGCCACACTCTACAACTCAATGTAACAGGCAGGCCACTCCCTGGAAGGCGAGCAAACTGTCAGGTCGTGATTGGGGTGACATGGAATCAATTCCCTGGCTATAAGAAGGAATGGAGGACGATGTCGGGTGTGGTGGGAAGTATAAAGGCCTGGAACCCATCGGAGACAGTATTCCCCAACTAAGAGCCGGTTGACCTGCAAGAAGCAGAGAGGCGAGGCCTAGGTCACACCGGCCACGCCTCGGTTACCCTGAAAGGGCCTCCCGCTCACCTCCCCGGCATCTGACAGGCCAGGAGGCCTAAACACGCACTTATGAGGTAAGAGCCGGCATCTCCTCCTCACTTGTATGTAGTGGGCCCCAACCAGACTATGAGGAGAAGCCTTTCATGCACAGCCCGGCTGAAGTTCACACACGGGCATCTACCGGCCCTGTACTGACCCAGCATGGATCTGTTCAGCAGAGAGGAAGCAGACCCCCGCCCACCAGACCCCCTCAGATTAGGATACTTGCTGCACGGATCTCTGTGTAGTTGTGTCCGGAGACTGAGACTCTTTGAGAAGCTGAAGAATCTGCTGAAGGCCTTGCTCGTCCGGCTTCCACTCGTACTCCATGTTGAGCCCGCGAGGACACTCACACGGTGCGTCGGTAGCGACGGGCAGCGAGCGCGAGGACAGTGAGAGGCGGGTGGGGGGTGTGGCCTCCGCGATGGGAGGAGAGATGAGGAAGGAACGAAGCGTAAGGTCCTAAAGATCGCTTGTTTCTAATCCACAGCCATTGGGACTACTTGTTTCTAATCTACACCCACTTGGAGTTAAAGTGGCATCCTCCACATTTACCTTACCATGTCCGAAAAATCCTGATGGCCCATGTGAATTTTGTCTTTGTTCAATAAATATGATCATCAGTTAGTACAGAATATCGTGTCCATAGAGGTAGATATGACAGTTTTTCAAACTGAAGCTGGTAGAGAACGAGCCTAGTTAAGGGCCAGAGGAGTGTGCAACACATTGCAAAACGTTGTAATTCTCTGTTTACCCCGCTGATACTGAAAGGGTTCAGATTGCAATGTCCAGTGAGCAGAGTTTGTGGTTCTACAAGCAGTTGTCATGTCCATGGACATGATGACACCTATGCACAAGGACAGGATTCACCATTACAGTTTTTTGTCTATAATAGTTTGGGGCTCTTGTTAGATGCATTTCTGCAGTTTATATTGAAATAAAAACGCTGGTGCTTTTTTTTGAATAACTGACCCGCCTCATACAATGTTTTTTCAGTAGACCCTTTTCTTTCAATAGGTACCATTGGTTTTTGCATATCCCGTACATAACAAAAAAATGTTATCCATAATCCCAAGTGTTTGGGGGGGGGGGGTGTTATTGAAGAAAGTGAATGACAACTGTCCTGGAGTGTATTTGTGTCTGTATCCACTAGCAATTGTTTATATTCCGTTCATATCTGGGGACTCTCTGGATCTGCCCCGGAGGCTCCATTTCTTGCAATGAATCACCAGGTCTCCAGGGACAGAGGCTGATTCTCCAGCAGTGGTGAGCATACCTGGGAACTCTCCGGTTTTGCCCCGGAGACTCCGGATTTCAAAGTGAATTACCGGGTCTCCAGGGCAATGTGTGAATCACCGGATGGGCAGAGTTTAAGTAGAAACTCTGCCCACTTGTGCTCCATCCCGCCTGGTTCCTCCCACTCCCCGCCCTCTTACAGCCATTTTGCAGGGGGGTTTTGTTTGTTTTTTTGTCCCGCCCCTGTGACTAAGCCCCGCCCCTTTCATGATGCGATTTGCGTCATTTTCCTCCCCCTGGCCACTGACAGGTTTACCCTCAGAGTAGCCCTGTTTCAAAAGTTCCCAGGTATGGTTGTGAGTGAAACTCTGCCCACTGCTACTCCTTCCCAGCCTATTTCTCCCATTTCCGGCTCCACTTCTCCTCCTTCCCACCTTGTTCTGTCCACTTCGTCATATTCCATTAAGCCCCTCACACGCTCATATTAAGCACCACCCACTTTGTGGCACAAATCATGTAATTTATATCTTCCAACAACTCTAGAAGAAAAGTTCCCAGGTATGGTTTTATGCATAGGTCTTCCTATAAACATTTACAATTGGGGGAAAAAAATATATATATTTTTTACATTTTGCATCAGTCTACACGTAAAGAAGTAAACCATGTAAAACTACATGCAATATATTTTTAAAAGGTTAGTGCACCAGCTGTATAATCTGTTCTAACCTCAGTGTCACCGGTTCTAGACCTGGAAAGGTAAGCTCAGCCTTTCAGCCTTCTGAAATAGGTAAAGTAAGTACCCAGGACATACAGGTAAATGAGACAATCAGTGTATTTTTTGGAAAAATAATTTGATAAAAAGTAGAAAGTACAAAACATTCTAGTTTTAGGGAGTGGCCATTAACACGTCTAGACATATGGACTTGATGGTGCTACACAGAACCCACCAACTCTCTCAAAAACCCAACATGTAATAAGCACTGTTTTATATTAGTGGTAAGCTGAATTAAACACAGGGCCGAATTTACATCTCAGGAGCCTGTAGGCACAGAAATCTGAAGCGCCCCCCCATTGGTCATCTCCACTGGACACCTCCACAATGCTCCAAATCTCCATATTGCCCCATCAGCTTCAACTTGCCCTCACATTGCCCCCCCATCAGCTCCATATTGCCCCCATCATCTCCAACTTGCCCTCACATTGCCCCCATCAGCTCCAACTTGCTCTCACATTGCCCCCATCAGCTTCAACTTGCCCCCCATCAGCTCCATATTGCCCTTACATTGCCCCCATCAGCTCCATATTGCCCCCATCAGTTCCAACTTGCCCTCAAATTGCCCCCATCAGCTCCAACTTGCTCTCACATTGCCCTCATCAGCTCCATATTGCCCCCATCATCTCCAACTTGCCCCCATCAACTCCAACTTGTCCCCATCAGCTTCACTACCATTTCCTACCACCCTGGTGGTCCAGCAGCAGGAGAGGACTTCTGCACAAACCTGTAGCTGGTATTGCTCCCGTGCGTTGCTCTCTTCAGTAATGCAGAACGCTGGGAGGTGATGTAATCTCAACAGCTACAGGTCAGGCACAGACCTCCCCATGCGGCGGGCGTTGGGTTACTCGCAGCGCTTCAATGATATTGTAAAAAAATATATATATATTCCAATGACAGGCGCCCCTCTGTGGGGTGCGCCTATAGGCAGATGCCCTGATTAAACACCATGCTCACTGGTTAAAATGTCCACAAAGGTAGATGCCTACGACAGATGATTCACTTCTCCAGAGATTCAGTAATAGTATACTCAGAACTCAAAAACCATGAAGAGAATGATGTAGAAAAACAGGATCTTTATTCAAAGATGAATTAAAATGTGATCATATTGGAGGGCAGATAGACATACTTCACAGCTTCTAATGCATTTGACACAAGACAGTGCTCAATCCTTAACAAATCAACAACCATTACCACAAAGATTTAAAAACTCTCCCAAAGCAATTAACAAGCATGACTGACTAAAAAACAAGAGGAATATGTATATCTAATACAACTGAATGCAGGTCACATGACGATCAAAATGCAATCATGTAGAGTAAAATAGTTAACTTCATAATATGGCTAATACCCCATTCAGAATTTAACTCTATGGAAATTCAAGTATCTAACTTAAAAATCCAGTAAGCCTCTCTATTGCTTATTAGGCTAATAATATTGCCCCCACGTGTTGGAACAATGATGACAGGTCACCACTGTGCTTAGCTAGGGTAAATCTCAAAACGGCAGAGTCCCTACTCCCACTGTCAGTTTTAAAGATGTTCACATAAGCTCTTTCAAAGTGCACACGGTCTAACCCACATATTGAACTTGACAATCAAAACAGGTAAATAACCCCCTTTGTGTTGCAGATAATAAATTAGCCTATCTGGTAAACATCCCAGTGACTGTAGAAGTCAAACTGTTGACATTCACCATGTATTCACAAATCCTACAAATATAATCATATGATTAAGCACCGTCCGGTGGAAAACATGTTAGACGATGTGGAGTATGTCTATCTGCCCTCCAATGTGATTACATTTTAATGTATCTTTGAATAAAGATCCTGTTTTTATACATCATTCTCTTCATGTTTTTGAGTGCCGAGTATACTATTACTAAACATTTCTACACCAAGGCGAGTTTGCTATGAAATGTTAGAAGATGATACAAAAAAAAAGTTGTTGTTTTGTGTTTTATTATGCATTTACACTCTTTCAAATATACTGAAAACCATGAAATATACCATATTAAATTATGTAGCTAGAGGGCAGCTAATATAATAGAACAGCACTGGTATGAGTTGACCTACTGTAGGGGTTAACCATCAACGACTCGGCTGCACACGAGAAGTAAGATGATAGCGTGTGGTATAAAACGTCCTTTATTAGTATCCACAATAAAAAAAAACACACACCAATCCATAAAATAAGGAGGAGGGTGATGAGGCAACAAGACAAAGAAATGGAAGAGCTAGATGTCTAACATGTTTCGCTCCATCTTCGCGCTTACTCATAGACTAGAAAAACATACCCCACCTCTTTACTAATATAGCGCATATAACAAGGTGAAAGGTTAAAACTAAAACCAAGTGCTTCCAATTCAGTGTCTTCTTGTGACTATTGCTATAATATAGCAAAAAATGGAAACAAAGACTCTACTTGAAGCCAGCCAACATAAGAACATAACCTCACATACAGATAAAGAAACAATCCAATCCCCAAAATAGTTATTAAATTCGATAAACATATATAGCTATATATCTAAACCACTCAGAAGAATATTACAATAAATCTAATCTGCCTTTAACACCATAAATATTAATCATAATGAAATTTACCATTATTTCAAATAAAAATATATTAAATGATCCTGTTATATAATGACTCCCAGAAAGGGTTTCCAGAAGGAATCATATGTATCCATTGAGATAAACTATACAATATCCTCATACTCGGGACCTCCTTCATAATAGAAGTATCCATATTGAAATTAAATTAAAATTAAAAAACATGACTGATGTCCCATTCAGAGTTTAGACCCAACGGCACACGTGTTCCTAACTGGAAAATCCAGTAGGCTTCGCGTTTGGCAATGAGAGTGAATATATCCCCTCCCCTCATGGCACTCCAGGATGTGTTTGGCAAACGCAGAGTCAGTTCTACCATGTTCTATTTGGTAAATATGCTCCCTAATACGGTGTCCACACAGACATCTATAGAAAACCATCTTCTGGAAACAGCCTTCTGCATGCTAGCTCTTCCCATCCGAGGTTTCAGGTGAACAATATACCTAAAGGTCAATTCCTGCGTATGCGCAGGAATTGTTCCACGGATGAGGCTTTTGAACGTGCGGCTGCTGATCTTAGGCAGAGACTTGTGGACGGACTCTAGACTTGATGTCATATTGCGGAATGGATGCGATTTTGTAGCAAGGAGAGGCTCCACCATAGGAAATTTAGTTTCACCTAGTCTTTTTCTTACCAAGCGACACCAACATGGTTAAGACATAAAGGTTTCTTTAGGTGTGGAGCCTCGGTTTGCAAGTGCTGACAATTTGCTGTTGTTTCAGGGTGTTTTGACAGTGCGACCTACAAGACAGTTTATAATATTGCTAGATATATTAACTGTAATTCAGAGTATGTTATTTATTTGATTACATGTAAGATGTGTAAGAAGCAATATGTAGGTCGCACTGTCCGCCATTTGAAACACCGTATTAGGGAGCATATTTACCAAATAGAACATGGTAAAACTGACTCTGCGGTTGCCAAACTGTTACGGTTTTACGACACTCAGACCAAGGTTAGAAATAAAACACACAGTTTTATTGAGGTAAAAATAAGGAACAGTGCCCCTGGGGGCCAGAATGGGTAATAGCAGTAAGGCAAGCAATGGATAAAATACAGGCCCAATATAGCAGGAGCAGGTAGAATACAGCAGAAACACTAGATAAGGGTTAATGCCCAATACAGGTATTCAGTCTCTGTGGTGGTGATTAAGCCAACGCCCGGTGCTATAAACAGTCCCAGTAGTAGTGTGGAAAGCAAGCTCAAGCAGTGGGAATGAACTGAATCATAACCAGATATCTGTATCGTAATGCCCAATAGTATAGCAAGGACCAACTGGGGCTGGAGCCAATGCCCCCACTTGGGTTCAATAACGGATGAGAGACACTGCCAGAGCCAATGGAGCCAGAACCAGGAGCACCCCTAGGTGCGGTAACGGAGGAAACACTGCATATGCAAATAGAACCGGAGCCAAGAGCACCCCTTAGGTGCGGTAATGGAGGAGACACTGCACAAGCCAATATACCGTGAGCCAAACGCACTTCCAGGTGCGATGTGATGGAACAACACTGTGAGCGATATGAGACCAGAGCCAAGGCACCCTTCCGGTGCCGGAATGGAGCAACACACTGCCAGAGAAACGGAATGCCCAATAGCACCACGCGGTGCGACAACTCTAGGAAACGAGCACCAGATAGAGGTACTGCTCTGCAGTGTTAACGGATAGGCTCGGTGATGGAGGCGACCAGCTCAGCAAGTGTTAAACGGCTCAGGATCGGAGGCAGCAAGCTCGGCAAGTGTATACAGACAGGCTCGGTAACGGAGGCAACAAGCACAGCGAGTGTTCTCTGACAAACTCGGTAACAAGGGCAACAGCTCGGCAGGTACTCTCTGACAAACTCGGTAACAAGGGCAACAGCTCGGCAAGTACTCTCTGACAGGCTCTGTAATGGAGGCAACAGACAGGCTCGATAACGGAGGCCACAGTAAACACAGGAGGCGTGATCTGTCAGTGCAAGCTGCGAGCAAGCTCAGAATGTCGCCAGGCAGGAGCGTCAGTCAGAGCTGGCTCGATCACAGAGCAGGGAAATCATCCAGAATAGGGTCAATCACGGAGCAGGAACGTCAGCCTGAACCGGGTCGATCACGGAGCAGGAACGTCAGCCAGAGCCGGGTCGATCACGGAGCAGGAAGTCAGCCAGAGCCGGGTCAATCACGGAGCAGGAATGTCAGCCAGGACCGGGACAATCACGGAGCAGGAACAGCAGAGTAGTCGGACGAGCCGAGTCGGTACACAGGAACGCAGGAACACAGCAACAAAGGCGCAGGAACAGGAACACCATGAAAGGGCACCTGACAGGTGCCACAGGCTCAGTATATAAAGGGACACCCTGGGCGGGCCAATCAAGCTCCTCCAATGGAAGAGCACCACCACAGAGAGTGACAAGGAATCACGGGGACCGTGATACAAACACATCCTGGAGTGCCATGAGGGGAGTCTTTCATGTTTTGGTTTCCAGGGGCTTGAGAGAGTTAGGCTTCCATGGCGTGGAGGGGATATATTCTCTCTCATTGCCAAATGCGAAGCCTACTGGATTTTCCAGTTAGGAACACGTGTGCCGTTGGGTCTAAACTCTGAATGGGACATCAGTCATGTTTTTTAATTTAATTTCAGTATGGCTACTTCTATTATAAAGGAGGTCCCGAGTATGAGGATATTGTACAGTTTATCTCAATGGATAAATATGATTCCTTCTGGAAACCCTTTCTGGGAGTCATTATATAACGGGATCATTTAATATATTTTTATTTGAAATAATGGTAAATTTCATTATGATTAATATTTATTTATGGTGTTAAAGGCAGATTAGATTTATTGTAATATTCTTCTGAGTGGTTTAGATATATAGCTATATATCTTTATTGAACTGAATAACTATTTGGGGATTGGATTGTTTCTTTATCTGTATGTGAGGTTATGTTCTTATGTTGGCTGGCGTCAAGTAGAGTCTTTGTTTCCATTTTTTGCTATATTATAGCAATAGTCACAAGAAGACACTGAATTGGAAGCACTTGTGTAACGGGCCATAGGCCGTTACTGAGAACTCATATATGGACTGGTCATTCATGTCCCCTTGTTACAGGATGTAGGGCTATAGACTGTCGAATGTTGCATGTTACATGGTTGTCGAATAGTTCCATATGCTATATGTTCGAGGGGGATACACGAACACCGAAGCCGGTGGTTCCCCGGTTCCTTTGTTCGAGGCATCAATGTCACCGCGAACAAGGGAAACCGGAGGCAGTGAGTCAACGCCGGATTGGCCGACATACGACTCACTGCGCACACTGATTGGCCAGGGTTGAAGCTGCATATTTAAACTAGCGTGTACGTGCTTCAACCCCTGGCCTAGTCCGCTAAATGTGTATTCCCTCTCATCAACCCTTTGTCTTTGTCTAAACCTAATTACACATGTTTGTACTGCAGATGTTGAGCAATATGCTGATTAGGCCGTTTGCCATTGGCCCCTTTTCTCTGCCTGCTATTGGCCCTTTTGTTCCATCTGCCATTGGTCCTTTTGTCACCAGTGTCCCCTGTCTATTGTGTTTGATTGTTCCCTAGCCCAAGTCCCTATTAGAATGCCTAGCCCCTCCTGTCCCATTGTGACCTTGTGCTGAAGTGTATAAAAACATGTGTTTGGTTCAATAAAGTGTGTTCGTTTGGCAGCAAGAAGTCTCCTGTGTCGTTCTTGTTCGGATGGTCTAAAGAATCTGCTCCGATCCCCATCCTCAGAGACGCTTCTGAGCTATTCACGTTCCTGCGAATCCCCGCCTCGAACTTCGTTCCTCGATCCTCCTGGATCTCCGGTCCACGGTACTTGGCGTGAATTCGGTGTCCGAACCTGTTCCTGCGCTCGACGGGTTCGAGAGGACCCCGAAGAGATTCGCTCCAACCGGGGTGTTTGACAGTGCCTAGCCGCCTTCGAGAGCAGGGAATCCGGTAACGACGGCCCAGGGCTTCCCGGCTACCTGGGTTACCGTTATAACTTGATTTTAGTTTTAACCTTTCATCTTGTTATATGCACTATATTAGTAAAGAGGTGGGGTATGTTTTTCTAGTCTATGAGTAAGCGCTAAGATGGAACTAAACATGTTAGACATCTAGCGCTTCCATTTCTTTGTCTTGTTGCCTCCTCACCCTGCTCCTTATTTTATGGATTGGTGTGTGTTTATTTTTGTGGATACTAATAAAGGACGTTTTATACCACACGCTATCATCTTACCTCTCGTGTGCAGCCGAGTCATTGATGGTTATACAGTTCTGTGTGTCCGGTGGTGGAGGATCGAACGAGTTTGTGCAGTGTATTGCTTTCTCTTTTTTTATCTACTGTAGGGGTTGCCAGAAACCTAAAACTACACCAAAATCTGTCAGTTTTCTGTCATGATCGCCTGCCTATTCCTATCGATCATTCCTATCCAGCTATATCTCCGCCCTGTTCATGTCAATCACTGTCTATCATCTCAGCTCTGTCCTACTATTGGAAGAATCCTCTTGTTATACCCTGCCAGATGCCAGAGACCTTGCACATTCTTTTTTGAGTTGGTATCCTGTTACTATTTTATTCTTCTCTCAGCTTGGCAGTTTTGACTTTGCTCCTGTTTTCTGATTCCAACTCTTGGCTTTCGACCTCGGCTATGAAGGACCACATCTTTCTGCTTCCTTATCCTGACTTATGACCACGGGTACGATTGAACACGTCTGCCTGCTTCCGACTCCTGTCTATGACAGCTATTACAAACCCAATGAGTGCACAAGTCCATTCATGATATGGTTGTGATGCCCATAGAGATCTAACTTTGGGTGTAAGATATTTTAATTATATAAATATACTGATGTTTGGGTCAAAATTAAGAATTAAATAGGTTAACAAGAGTATCTAGTGTATGTTTGGATCTTGTGGGCACTGGTCATTGGATTTGGATTGTGAAAATAAAATGGAATTTATATGGGACTATGGTCCATTTTGGTGTTCGATATACTGAACATCAAAAGTATGTTTTTAATTAAGCTGTATCTTTTATTTTTGTATGACTTTGAATTTATAGTGTTTGTGACAATCATTAGTACTGACTTGTTCCAGGTTTTGGTCTCTGTAGTCTGCCGCAACTTATAATGACTCTGTTACTATGTAACTCGCATTTGACTTTGTTGCTTTGTTTCTGTGTAACAATGAGGGAGTCAAGGGTTAAGTGTGGCAACTCTGATTTTTCACCTGTTGAACAGCTTCGATATATGGTTCATTTGAATTGACATGGTGAATTTGATTGGTTGTATTGTTAGGATAGTTACTATATGTACTAGATGGCTTTGCACAGAAAATCCGACCTATGATTAAGTGAACATATCACGAAACGCGTTAGGTGGTTTTGTGTTACGAATGTCATCCATTTGCAAGTGTACATACTTGGGCAATATGGTACAGTTGTTTTTATTTTTGTACAAATAAGGTCTTTTTTTTTTATCCGATGATTCAAAATTGAGTTGGCTGTTTGGAGTTGGTGGGTCCGTGCAGCACTTCCTACCTGTGTCGTATAGTCTGTCTGAGCCATTGGCTTTGGCTGTGGGGAGTAGCTCTGGACCTGCACAGGCCTTTGAGCCTTGGTAAGTTAATTGCTACTTTTACAGGGCATTTGAAGCAATTCTTCTTCTGTGTGTTATCTGTTACAAACCTACAGCCAATATCCAATAGTGTTCATGCTATTTCAGCTGGATCCCACCTCTGTCAAGTTGTTCTATCAGTGGTGTGGAGTGTGCCCATCCTGTCATCAGGGTTCGTGGCCAGCAACTTTATTCCCAGCTATTCAAGCCACAGGAAGGGTACATTCCCAAAGTACCACCGCTCCCTAGCATCGCTGTCTATCCAGCTTACTGTAGCCTCTAAACCACTTGGTGTGTACTCGGTTGTTCTTTCTAACCACTACAGAAATAATGCGCCAGACTATGGACCCACTATCACGGTGCCCGTGATTCTGCGACAGTGGAACATGTTTACTTCCGGGTTTTCCCGTGCACAGTTCTTATTGGTGATTGGGCACTGGCTCTGCCCAGGGTTAGCCTTTTTAAACTCTCTCCTGTCATCCTTTCAGCGCCCTTTCGTGGTGTACCTGTACCTAGCGTTTTTGAGTTGCTGCTTGTTCCTGCGCCGGGTATGACCCGGCTTGCCTGACTATGCTCCTGTGTTCCGATTCCGTTGTTGACTAGGACTGGCTGACTACCTCCGTGCGTACCGACCTGGCTTTGGCTGAGTATCCGATTCCATTGCTGACTATGACTGGCTGACTACCTCCATGTGTACCGATCTGGCTTGGGCTGAGTATCTGATTCCGTTGCTGACTAGGACTGGCTGACTACCTCCGTGTGTACCGACCTGGCTTGGGCTGAGTATCCGATTCCATTGCTGACTAGGACTGGCTGACTACCTCCATGTGTACCAACCTGTCTTGGGCGGAGTACCCGATTCCGTTGCTGACTAGGACTGGCTGATTACCTTTGTGTGTACTGATTTGGCAGTTCTGGCTTCAGACCCATCAGGGTGCATACCCTGTTCCGTTCCACCTACTCTCGCTTGCGGTAATACCGCTACAGCATCTGCTTGGCCTGTCACTCCCGAAGTCA
Source organism: Rhinophrynus dorsalis (assembly GCA_037306005.1). Lineage (NCBI taxonomy): Eukaryota > Metazoa > Chordata > Amphibia > Anura > Rhinophrynidae > Rhinophrynus > Rhinophrynus dorsalis. Next base: position 597,114,101 of record CM074718.1, on the reverse strand, counting down.
CCTGGAAGACTGTGTTGCGAGTAGCTCCGGTCCCTTGCCAGTATCTGTTGTGCTGCCTCCGCTATTCCTAGTACTCTAGGGACTCGGTCACTTGCGAGTGTCCTATCTTTGCTGCCTCCACTATCCCTAGCGTTCTAAGGACTCGGTCACTTGCCAGCGTCCTATCTGTGTTGCCTCTGCTATCCCTAGCATTCTAGGGACTCAGTCACTTGCCAGTGTCCTATCTTTGCTGCCTCCGCTATCCCTAGTGTTGTAGGGACTTGGTCACTTGCCAGTGTCCTATCCGTGCTGCCTCAGCTATCCCTAGCTTTCTAGGGACTTGGTCACTTGCCAGTGTCCTATCTGGGTTGCCTCCGCTATCCCTAGCATACTAGGGACCCTGTCACTTCCCGGTGACCTTTCTGTGTTGCCTTCACTATCCCTAGTCTTCTAGGGAGTTGCCCTGCAGTTTCCCACTGCTATATCAGGGCTTTTCCGCGGTGTGGTGCTGTTGTGGTTTTCCTTCTTTCAGTGACCTGTCTACGGATCAAGCCAGCATAGTCCTACTGTTATTATTGCCTACTGATATTTCTGTCCATCCTGACCTGCGTCAGATTTGGGAAGTACCACAGTACTGACCTCATCTGGACCTGAATAGGGTGATTGCTTTGTCATTTATTTTCAATAAAGCTTTTCTTAACCTTACCTAATTGCCTGAGTGTTCATACAAAACCGTGACACCCACCTGATATTCACTGTTTACTCAACAGGCAAGAACACCAGGAGCAAGTCCTGGCCTCACATGCTTCCTGACTGCAAAGTGTAAATCACAAGCTGAAAGCCATTTTGGAGGTGCTACAAGCATCTTCCGTTCAACAAACCACTACAACAGTAATTCCGTCAGTTACCTCAGCTACTGCTCCACCTACTCAATTCAAGCCTCCAAAGATCCGTCTCCCAGAGAGATTCCCGGGTGTCCATCTGAATGCAGAGTGTTTTTTTTTTTTAACCAATGTCTTCTACATTTCAAGACCCTGCTAAAATATTTTGGATCCCATGCAGCGATAGTAGGGTAGGGGATGAATGGAAAACAGCATTTAATACTCGTTGTGGACAAATGCCGTTTGGCCTCTGTAACACTTCAGTGGTTTTACAGCAATTTTTAAATTATATTTTTGAGACTTGTTATTCTCCTTCCTGGTGGTTTACTTAGATGACATCCTGATTTACTCTGCCGATCTACAAAGTCACAGGAGACACATCATAACAGTCCTTCAGTGCCCTCGCAGTAACAACTTTTATATCAAAGCTGAAAAATGCAAATTCGAAAAGACCCAGCTCCTTTCTAGGATATATATACCTGAAGGTATCACTATGAACCCTAACAGGGTTTTTGCTGTAAAGACCTTGCCAGTTCCTACCACTTAAAGATATATAACGCTTTCTGGGATTCTCTACTTATCGAAGATTTATCAAAGTTCTAGAATCATAGAGCCATGATAGGACCAAACATGCAAAGGAGCGAACCCTCAACACTGGCCTCAAGAAGCCACAAGGACACGGGAATACCTGCCTCTGACAATCAGATCAGAAACCTCAAAAAAACACTGGACGGCCATCTCCCACCATATTCACCAGGCTATGGAACTATACAAAAGACCAACGGACCAATAAAGACTACAGGAACCCATGTATCATCCTGGGGACAAAGTCTGTCTATCCACATGCAATCTTAACATATGACTACCCTCCCTTAAGTTAGGTCCCCTGTTTTTATTGGCCCATTCCCCATCCGAGCCAGACTCTCCCCCGTATCCTACTACTTGGCTACCATTGACCGCGTCTGCCTGCTTCTGGCCTTGGCTATGATCAACCACGTCTGCCTGCTTCTGACTCCTGACATCGAGTAGTGTTCATACTATTTCAGCTTGAGTCCACCTCCACCAAGTACTTGTATCAGTAGTGTGGAGTGTGCCCATACTGTCATCTGGCTTCAGGGACAGCAACTGCAATCCCGGCTATTCAAGCCACAGGAAGTGTACATTCCCACACTACCACCACTCTCTCTCTATCCAGTGTACTCTAGCCTCTAAACCACTTGGTATGTACTCATTGTTCTTTCTGACCATTACATTTTCTTGCTTTTTTATATGACATAACTGCATTTAAATGTTTGTAACAACTTGTAACTGTTTGTTTGATACACAGGCACAGTGGTTTAGGATAAAACACAGTTTTATTGAAATCACAGTAATATAATAACCCTCACAGGTCCTGTAGTATTTAAGCAGAATATTACAGACACACGACAGGTTACATATACATATGCATACACAGGTCCAGTATAACCATAGAGTCTATAACAACATATGCTGACACAGGTCAGGCAGAATACGATGAATTCCCAGGAGAAAGGTACTGCATGGGTTAATGGTCTTCAATGAGTGTAAACAGTCCCATGTGAAGAGAGGTCTGTGATGGAGCTCACTCCATAGAGAGAGCTTAAGGATACGTAATGCCAGAAATAGGTTAGCAGAACAAATGTGAACTGCCAGAGTAATATCAGGGACTGAGCAACATATGACACTGCCGTAGCAGTAACGGAGACCAGGCCACTTGCACTCTGCCGGAGCAGTAACGGAGACAAGACCAATGGCACAGTGCCGTAGCAGTAACAGAGGCAGACCACTTGCACTCTGCAGGAGCAGTAACGGAGACAAGGCCAATGGCACACTGCCATAGCAATAACGGAGACTAGGCCACTTGCGCTCTGCAGGAGCAGTAACGGAGACAAGGCCAATGGCACACTGCCGTAGCAGTAACGGAGACAGACCACTTGCACTCTTCCGGAGCAGTAACGGAGACTAGGCCACTTGCGCTCTGCAGGAGCAGTAACAGAAACCAGGCCAATGGCACACTGCCATAGCAGTAACAGAGACTAGGCCACTTGCACTCTGCAGGAGCAGTAATGGAGACACAAAGCCAATGGCACACTGCCGTAGCAGTGCTGACTGGGCAACCAAGCAACTCGCCCTGAGGTTGTAACCAACCGGAAGTGTCTCAAATGCCTGATGGATAGGAATGTCGCCAAGGTGACACAGAGGCAGCCAGAGCAGGAACGTCAACCAAGCCAGGTCGAATCACGGAGCAGAAATGTCAGCCAATCCAGGTCGGTACACAGGAGCAGGAACGTCAGCCAATCTGGGTCGGTACACAGGAGCAGGAACGTCAGCCAATCCGGGTCGGTACACAGGAGCAGGAACGTCAGCCAATCCGGGTCGGTACACAGGAGCAGGAACGTTAGCCAAGCCGGGTCAGTACGCAGGAGCAGGAACAGAAGAATGGTCAGGTAATCCGGGTCGGTACACAGGCAGGAGGCGAGATGCAGAGTAGTCAGACAGGCCAAGTCGGTACACTGGGAATCACTGAGCAGAAACCAGCACTGGTACAGGAAAACCACAAAAGGGTACAGGAGGGGTGCCAGAGCCCAGTATAGGCCATACTGGGTGGGACAAACACAGAATAGCCAATGGGAGCAAAGCACAGTGCAGACTGACAGAAAGTAGAAAGGGGAGCACGGGCACCGTGATATTACCACCCTCTCAAAGTCCCCCTCTCCTGGAAGAGGGACCTGGTTTCTGAGGATATTTAGAGTGAAAATTGCGCAGTAATCTAGGAGAATGAAGTTCATGCTGATCAACCCAGGAACGTTCCTCAGGGCCATAGCCCTTCCAATGGACCAAATATTGCAATTTTCCTCTAAATCTGTGTGAATCAATTATGTTTTGGACTTCGTACTCCTCCTGACCCTGAACCTTCACCGGACCGGGAACCACAGGAGTGGTAGCGTAGCAGTTGCATACCAGAGGTTTCAGCAAGGATACATGGAACACATTTGAATGCGCATAGATGCTGGGAGATCCAAGGCATACGGAACAGGGTTAATTTTACGGATCACCCTGAAGGGACCAATGAACCGGAGAGCCAACTTATTAGACGGAACTTGCAAATTAAGGTTTCTGGAGGAGAGCCATACCCTGTCCCCAGCCTGAAAGGAGACCGCTGGCAGTCTGACTGAGGGCCCTCTGAACCTGTGCCCAAGTGGAGCGGAGTTGCTCGATGTGCTCATCCAGAGCTGGAATCTGTTGTGACTGAAATGTGTCCAGGAGCAAACATGGCTGGAACCCATAGTTGATGAGAAACGGGGAGCTCCCGGACGATGAATTAACCGCACAGTTCCTGGTGAACTCTGCCCAAGGCAACAGGTCTGCCCAATTATCATGATGATCGGTAACAAAACAGCACAGGAACTGTTCAAATCCTTGATTGGCACACTTAGCGGCTCCATTGGTCTGGGGATGGTAGGCAGAGGAAAAGGACAGTTGAATGCCCATCTGGTTACAGAATGCTCTCCAAAATCTGGATACAAATTGGCTCCCACGGTCAGACACCAGAACTCTAGGTACCCCATGCAACCGGAACACCTGTTTAGCAAAGAAAACTACCAACTCCTGGGCTGAGGGGAGGCCAGAAAGGGGCACAAAATGAGACATTTTAGAGAATCTATCAACCACCATAAGAATGAACAAGTAACCCCTAGACACTGGCAGTTCTCCCAGGAAATCAATGGATACGTGGGACCAAGGATGTTCGCCATTAGGTACTGGTTGGAGTAAGCCCACTGGGAGGTGTCTAGGGGTCTTGGCACGAGCACAGGTGGTACAGGCTGAAGTAAATGCGGAGCAGTTGGTCCGTAGGGAATACCACCAAAATACTTGTGAGAGAGACCATATTAATTGATCCCTCCCAATATGCCCAGCAGCCTTAGAAGAGTGGTATGTTTCGAGCAAACGGGTACAAAATGGCTCATCTACAAAGCACTTGCCCACTAGGGCTTCTGGGAGTGCTGTAGCCTGGGTAGCCAGAATCTCCTCCCCCCAGTGGCGAAGTGATACTAGTACGTAGGGTGGCCAGGATGCGATCAGGCTGAATGATGGGTACGGGGACCTTATCCTTCTCCATCTCTGGCCCAAATTGTCTAGACAGGGCATCAGCCCTAACATTCTTGGAGCCCAGCAAGTAGGATACTACAAAGTTGAAACAAGATAGAAACAGGGCCCAGCTGAACAATCTTTTAGCTTCCAAGAGATGTCAGATTTTTGTGGTCAGTTAGAATTAATACAAGAGTTCTGGTACCCAGGGCCGGATTTACATCTCAGGAGCCTGTAGGCAGAGAAATCTGAAGTCCCCCCCCATTGGCCATCTCCACTGGACACCTCCACAATGCTCCTAATCTCCACATTGCCCCGTCATCTCCATATTGCCCTCACATTGCCCCATCAGCTCCAACTTGCCCCCATCAGCTCCACATTGCCCCCATCATCTCCATATTGCCCTCATATTGCCTCTACCATCTCCAACTTGCCCCCTTCAGCTCCACATTTCCCCCACCATCTCCATATTGTCCTCACATTGCCCCCCATCAGCTCCAACTTGCCCCCTATCAGCTCCATGTTACCCTCACATTGTCCTCCATCAGCTCCACATTGCCCCCACCATCTCCAAATTGCCCACCATCCACTCCACATTGCCCCCACCATCTCCAAATTGCCCCCCATCAGCTGCACATTGCCCCCTCCATCTCCATGTTGCCCTCACATTGCCCCCCTTCAGCTCCAACTTGCCCCCACCATCTCCATGTTGCCCTCACATTGCCTCCTCCCATTGTCCATTTCCTACCTCCCCCTGTTGTCCAATTCCTACCTCCCTGACAGGAGATCTGTCTTCTGTGCCTCTGTCCTGTAAGTGCTGGAGCTCCCGCGCGGTCTCCTATTCAGGAATACAGAGCTCTGGGAGATGATGTCATCTCCCAGAGCTCTGCATTCCTAAAGAGCCAACGGGGGAGAGCAGCACTTACAGGACTATGCCAAAGGAGGCACAGACCTGTCCTGCCAGGGAGGTTGGAAATAGACAAGGGGGGGGGGGGCAATGTGAGGGCGACATGGAGTGGGAGCCAGCGCAGCCAGCGAATCCCAATGGCAGGCGCCCCTTGGTGGCGTGCGCCTGTAGGCAGGTGCCTACTTTGCCTTATGGCAAATCCGGCCCTGCTGGTACCTTCCAGCAGGTGACGCCACTCTTTCAAACCAAGAATGATAGCCAGGAGTTCTCTGTCACCATTTTCATAGTGACTCTGGGCACTAGACAGTTTTTTTGAGGAGAACCCACATGGTCTCAGAGTACCCCCAGCCACAGGGCACTGTGACAGTACTGCCCCTACCCCAATTTCAGAGGCATCAACCTGCAACGTGAAGGGAAGGGTTGGGGTGGGACAGTACAGGAGCGGATGCGAAAGCGGATTTTAATGTCTCAAAAACATGATCAGCTGCATCAGACCATTGGGATGGATTAGCACCCTTGTGCGTAAGGTCAGACAGAGGTTTATCAATAGTGGAAAAGTTTTGGATAAACTTCCTGTAATAATTGGCAGACCCAAGAAAATGCTGAATCACTTTTAACCCTTTGGGTTGTGGCCATTGCAATACTGCTGAAAGTTTCTCCTGGTCCATAGCAATACCATCATTAGAGATCATGAAACCCAAAAAAGGCACTTTGGACCTGTGAAACTCGCACTTCTCCATTTTACAGAATAGCTTATTCTTGAGTAAACGAAGCAAGACTTCGGACACATCCTTGATGTGTGGAGACAGATTAGCCGAGTGTATGAGTATGTTATCAAGGTAGACTACTAAATAGGACTGTATCATAAGCTCCCTCCGTGTGGAGGGCCCCAATAGTCATAGAAAGCAGAATAGTTTCCATAGTTATCTGAGCTGGTTCTAACGGACTGCCATCAATGGCTAAGGGAGATTCCCTCTCGACCAACGGAATCTTATGTAATGCAGTAAATTATTGAGAGAGCTCACTTTGGGCAAAATTTCAACAATCTCAGTCAAGGTCTCCCACTGGGAGATATTCTATGGACAGCTTTCACAACAGACCCCAGTGGAGGTGTATGGGAAGAGACATGCGGTAATCAGTTTGTCCAAGGAATCTGGCCCGAAGACTTCAAAGCTTTACCCTCAAACATTCTGGAATTAAGTCCTATTCTCAGAGCTGTTTATAACTTCTCTCATCTTCTGGAAGGTCAGCCAGTCAAGTTTCAAAAGGACAGCATTCTGGCAGCATCTTATATGAAGAAAGAAGGGGGGACCAGAAGCAAATCTTTCTAGGGGAAGTGGGACAAATACTGGCCTGGGCAATCACCCATGCATCTCCTCTTACAGCAGTTTACATTCAAGAGAAAGTCAACATCCATGTGGACTTCCTGAGCAGAACCTGGGTCAACCCAAGTTCTTGGTCTTTGACTTGGGAAACCTTTGGTCTGATGTCATCAGATCTATCATCTGTGAACTAACTTGAATCGGAAAGTCCCAAGACTTTTCAGCAGGACTTATTGTCTGGAATCCCAGAGGATGGACACTCTAGTTCATCCAAAGTCCCAAGAGCAGTGATACATCTTTTCTCCTATACCAATAAAAGTGCTGCAAAAGATCAGGAGGGATGGAGCAGAAGTGAAAGCCATTATTCCATTCTGGAGCAGTAGACTGTGTTTCTGTTGGCAGTTCAAGACCCATGGATTCTACCCTGCTGAAAGTCTCTCATGTTTCAAGGGCCCATTATCCATTTGAGAAAATTCCATCTTAAGGCTTGAAATCTGAGTGGAAAACTTTGGCCAATCAGTGACTCTCGGACTCAACCATCTCTCTCTTGTTGAAGGCTAGAAAGAGCTTTGCATCTAATTCCTACTGCAGGATTTGGTCTGTTTTCTCTCATTGGGCTTCCTCCAGAGATTTTATCCAGGAAGATCTTGCTGCTCCCATTCTTCTAGAATTTCTGACAGTTGGGTTCCGCAAAGGGCTGAGTTCCAGCACATTGAAAGTCCATGTTTCGGCCCTTTCTGCCTTGTCAGGATACAAATGAGCCTCTCTGACCTGGTGGTCTGGTTTTTACAAAGCCTGCTCTCATTCGAGAACTCCAGTTGGGTCATTATTTATTTCATGGGATCTACATTTGGTTCTGGATATCCTTTTGGTATATTCCTTCAAGCCCTTAGACTCAGTACCCTTGGGTCTCATTTTCCTAAAAGTTACTTTTCTGGTTGCAGTTACTTCCACCAGAAGGCCATCAGAACTTCAAGCACTTTCCATTGAAGACCACTTTATTAAGATTTCCCCTCACCAAGTGGACCTTTTACCTTGCCAGAATTTCTACCCATGCTAGTTTCGGACTTTCATTTCCAAGGTCAACCAGGGACAATTTTTTTTTATCAAATAATATTTTATTAGGTTGAAAATAAAGATAAACATACAGCAACAGCAGTCAAACATGAGCTGACGTTACAGATCAAATGGCTTACAACCATGGTATTGAGATTTCTTATTTATAAACATTCTTAGGAAGGACCAAGAGGTCCCCAGACAATATTGATGCTTTGAAATACGGAAAAGTAGTCATATATATTTCACCCTGTATGGGTATCCAGAGACAATTTTATTAAGAATTATCACCTGGATATCAAGACCGCTAAATAAACTCTATTTGGTTGTAAAGTGTTGGCCTCAGTTTCCAGGTTCCATTTTTCACCAAATTCTGGTGGCATGTATCATGTTTTTGTGTTACGTTTTCTTTCTTTAATGTCCACCCTCAGTTCTTTTACTTCTTTGATACTTTTCATTGGTGAAAGCTGCCATGATGACCAGGGAAAAGGAAAAGTATATCACCTTACCGTTATTTTCCTTTCCTATCCTGTAGTTATGTCAGCACTCACCAATCCCTCCCTTCTCCCTTTTTAAGCTTGGACTAGGCTAATAACAAAGAAGACTAATTTATAAGTTGAAAAGGTTCTGTACTGTGATCTGATCTTATCCTCTCTAATCAATTCACCCATCTCATTTTATAGATGTTGTGATCACTGTTTCCCAGATGTTCACCTACTTTAATATTGTACACAGAGGGCTCAATTTAATATACCCTACTACTAAATCCCCAAACACCTTCATTGGGGCAGTACAATGAGGCACATGTCCGAACAAGGAATGCCAATGAGCGCACCTTTGGCCTCCTCAAATCCAGATTCTGGTGCCTGGATCACTCAGGGGGAGCACTGCTGTATGCACCAGGCAAGACATGTAACATTATCCTAGCGTGTATCCTACTACACATTATAGCCGTCGACACATCTAATGGAGGAAGTACCTGTTCCACTTGCACAGGATAAGGAGACCCTGAGAGGGATGCAGATATGAGACAGGCTCATCAGGGTCCACTTCAAACGTGAGTATAACACAGGAATCAAACACAATGCATGTATGTCCCTGATCATGCTTGAGGAATGTGTGCAAACACACAACATATATTGATCTGTTTCACAGGATGCCTGACATACACAGCCCTGATATGGCTGTTACAACATCACAACCACATAGCTGCTATGGTATCTAAGCCATGTAGCAGCTATTCCATGGATGTGTCATATTGAGAGTGTGAATTCAACTGGCATCTTACATTTCTTCGACCATGATGACATTGCCACTTCAAGGATATCATCCATCCCCCTGTGAACAGAGATATACCACATTGCCCATGTTCATCAGATTCATGTGATTTACAGCAAACAACATTTATTGGGTTGAACATAGACATATCAACCATAGAACAATTGGAGCATTAGAGAAATATCCAATGCAATGCACTGGATACCACTCAAGCATTCCAGGTGTTAAAGGGGTATTGGAATTGTTAGCCTGAGAACAATAGTTGTGCAACACCTAATGGAGCACAGTAAAGGGGAACTACCACCCCACAAAAACGTAATCTGAATCCAGTCCCCATCTGACGACTAGCTGCTTAGTAGCGCTAGTCACCAGAATTATATTACAAGTTTAAAATCTGTTAAACCAGGTAATAATTCTGGCGACTAGCGCTACTAAGCAGCTAGTCGCCGGATGGGGACTGGATTCAGATAAAGTTTTTGTGGGGTGGTAGTTCCCCTTAAGGATGGATATACTGTGGTATTGTTGTCTACAGCATCCAAATAATTATATGGTAGTCAGGTTGCAAGGCCCACCATGCTTACTCTGCTTTGCTTGTGTGTGCAGCACAATGACATTGCCACGCAACACCCTCTGTTTAATGGGGCTTGGTTCACATACTAGATGATGTGTTACTCCAATATCCCAATCACACATACATATGGTTGCTTGGCATCCCCTTTTTTCTAACCTTATAGGTTCCAGAGGGGCACACAACCCTACTCCTATGGAAAAGGTTAATGGGATAATGATGGTTAATCCTTTGCATTAAAGACAGTTGGTACAGATACAAATACTGTCATCCCTTCCCACAGGCATACATGGTATGACCCATCATGGAATAGAGGAATGTGCAAGTGACCTTAGGGAAATGTTGACTCAATGTCCATGAAGCTCACTTCTTGCTGTTTGCTAGTGCTGGTGTTTATTCAGTGTGAAACATGAAGTTGGTAGCAAACTCTGCACCATCTTTCACATATTAAATACACTTCTCAGGTATATGTGTATATGTTGCCTAACAGCAATGCTTAATTTCTTCACAGTTCAAATACCTTTTGGGGAATCTATGAACAGCTCAACTTTTTCAGTAACCAGTTGTTATGTTAAACGTACCCTTTGGATGCTTTTAGAAGGCTTCAATGCATTTTGGTACAATCACACACGTTTATGCTTTAATGTATTGCTAACCATATTAAAGGAAGCCTATCTTTTCTCAAAATATGTCTGTTGATATTGATGTTGAATTAGCAATTTCTCCAGACAGCCAAGTATTTAGGAGTTATGCATCTGTTGTACTTATGACATGTCCCTAATATCAGGGGTCTGTTGATTAAATGGGTACCATGCCTTCAACTCCCTTACAGGTGCAGCACCCTATCCCCCCCCTACTCTCTATATGCGGCAAACCGGATTTCACTCCGGGGTGGTCTGTCCTGCCTCTGGAAGAACAGGGACGTTCATAGACTGTATACCCTAATTTTGGAAAATGGCCTAGTATCCTTTGAAACCTTAACTAATACTTTTTCACTTCCTGAGTCCCAACGTTGGCAATATCTTCAGGAACACCATTACCTGACTGATATACTTGTTAAAGTGTATGTATATCGTGGCTTAACTTCCTTTGATGAAGCGGCCCTGAAAGGTACGCTATTGCTTAATCCTTTGACCAAACTTTACAAACTACTATCCTCATCCATCCCAGAGCGCAAACCCCCTTATCTTAGAGTGTGAGAGGCAGACCTCTGGGTAGATTTTGCCCCGAGATGTTGGTTTTCAGTAATTCATGATCTGCTGGCTTGCACCCCGAACAGTCTCATGAAGGAATCCAGTTACAAACTTGTTACCAGGTGGTACCATATGCCTGCTACGTTTCATCAGATCTATCCAAATGTTTCTCCATTATGTTGGAGGTGCGGTCCTGAAGTTGGGGCTCTTTTCCACATTTGGTGGGTATCCCTGGCTATTACACATTATTGGGAGGAGGTTATACAGTATGTCAATAGGGTACTAGGTATATCCCTTCAACTAGACCACTTCCTTGTCTGTTTCTCGTCATTCCTGCCCCCCCAACTCATGTTCCCTCGAAGTGTAAGACCTTACTTATCTATCTTCTGCACTCGGCAAAACATATTATACCAAGATTCTGGAAGTCCTCAGCTCCTCCCCCTCTTGTGGCATGGGTGGTACAGGGTTAATGGTATAAGAGATTCAGAGCATATTCAAGCTCTTTCTGTGTGTGTGGGGGGGGTTGATGCTTTTATGGATACATGGGCTCCTTGGAACACAATTGAACGGGCAGATCTGGCAAACACTACTTCCACTGACATGGGTTCTTCTGGCACTGGGACTAATTTAATTTAGGAAACTCACTTTGATTACATGTGCTCTCCAGGCTCCGGCTTGTGTTGCTGGGTTGAGGAATAGAGCACAATGTAAGAACTAAGATGAATAGTGCACTGTGGCCCCATTGTGTTCTGCATGACCTGGGGGGGTGCAGGAGATTTCTGTTCTACAACTTCCTCCCACTCTTCTTCCTCCCCTCCCCCACTTCCTCCACAGGCTCGATCCCCTTTTCCCTGGTCCTGCGGGGTGCCTGATCTTTCTCTCTTGTTATCTGTTTTATCCTTCTCAATCTTTCTTTCAACTCTTACTTTCTCCTTATATTATGCCAATGCAGGTTATTTCTTTATAGTCCAACCAGTACTCAAGTATGAGTAAGTAGGATTGATATTAAAGGGTCTTCAGGATGGACGATCCCTTTAAGCTAACCATGTTGCAGATCCTTGCGACCCACACATTTCAGTTGGACTGTGTAGATAATTGAGAATCGCACTTTATGTACAAAAGTCAATTATTTTATATGTCACGATGAAAGTACCATGTTTGCATTAATGTGACAACGAAGATGTATAACTCTTTCTTATGATTGTACTATGTACTCTTTCTCTTAATAAATATGTAATAAATAAATAAACGGGGACCATGAATGGAGTATGAAATATATTGATGCAAGTAGATGATGGGGGAGATTCACTAAGGTATGATGAAGTAGAAATAACTTCCCCGGTGATCTCACGTCTCCAGTTTCTATGTTATTCTATGGAGCCTATGCTCTGATATTGTTCTAGTTTGACAGATATTAGTGCATAGGTTCCATAGAAAAACATAGGAACTGGAGAAGTGAAATCACTAGAGAAGTCATCTCCAGATTATGAGCTCTTCATCACACCTCGCTGAATAACTCCCCCATGTAATCCCTGCATGATGTAATCAATTGTCCCGACTAGTAGCTTCTAGGTGTGTGATGGATTTTCCCTCATCACAGTGTGAATCTCAGCATATGTTTGTTTTGATAATCTATCCTGCTAGTGAATAATTTAATCCAAATACCTGGTTGGCTAACATCTTTATTACCACACCAGTGGATGAAACTAAATGGGAACAGTCTGGCACATAGTATGCGAATGGAAGGTGTCAGTTGTCCAAGTTTAACTCACATTGTGGCCAAACAAGACCTTCATGTTTTGCTTTCCTAGGTGGATTGTGAGTTGAAATTGAACAAAAGTGTATTTGATGTGTGTGATTAGTCATGCTCAAACACCTTACAACCAAATAATATGTGCAGGAGCTGTGTTCATTGCTTTGCTTTGCAATACATTGGAGACATATCTGCCATTGAACCTTTTGGAAACCAAAAACATTCGCAGACATGAATGGGATGAATAAGTGCATTTTTATTGGGGGGAAAAGATCAGACTTTTTTTTGGGGGGGGGACTTTGGAATGGGCTGTAGAGGTGGATGCCATCACAGTCTGTCTTGTCACTCTTGTAGTTCTGAGGGTTGGTGTAGGGTCACACTGGAGGAGGAGGTAGTAGCTGTTGATCCCCGTGAATGCTTGTGCCCTCTCCATCCGCAGGTTCTCCCTGAGATTTGTTTCACGCATTTCTACCGGCATTTGGCCCATCATCATCATCCCTGTCCTGAACTGGCGGATCTCTGTTGTCAGGATTGCCTGCTGGGATTCAAATGCACGGAGGGTGGCTGTATTCCTCTGGGCATCCCTCTGCATCCTCCTCAGGTATCTATTTGTCCTTCTGGACTCCCTAAGCTTCCTCCTGTGGATGGTTAAACACTCAGCATCCATCCCCATAGTTTAGCTGCCTGTCGCTGAGGATGTGGGTATGAATGGTGGCGTGTCTGGGTGTGGGGATGGCTCTCCAATGTCCTCTGCCTCTTTCTGTTGGCCAATGGGTTCCTCTAGGTGTTGAGTTTCTTCTGCTGGTGGTGGTGAGGTGTACTGAGGGGCAGGTGTGATAGGGCCAGCATGAAGGGACTGCAGAGGTGCTTGTTCCCCCACCACATCAATGGATTTCTCACTCCTTTGTGATGTGTCTCTCCCTGGTTGAGTCTGGGGTGGGAGTCCTCAAAGGGTTGAGGCTGCTGTGGTTCTCCAATGAGTTTCAGGTGCTCATAGCCCAGTGCCCACGGGTCAACAGTGGCCACTTGTAGCTGATTCTCTTCCACCTAGGTGTGGGGTCATATCTGGGCTGTATCCAGGTGGCTGGCTGTAGCCGTGGTGTGGACCCATATGACCCGTATTGTGTGATGGCCACTGTACTGGGCATCCAGTGCTGTCCTGGTGGTACTGGTGCTGGTCCTATCCAATGCTGGCCTTGTGTGGTGTTTGGCATCCAATTCCCAGGAGGCATCCTCTCTGTGGTGGGGTTGGGTGACAGCCTATACTCCTAGGGTGGTGGTGCTTGTAGCCCATATTCTGTGGGTGGTGGTGGTGGTGCAGTCATGCTTGGTCCCTCTCCTGGCTCCTCAGGGGCTGTGTCACTGGGGGAGAAACCAAAGGGTCCTTCTCACCCTTCTCCTTCTGTTCTGCAGGCATAGATACAGTAAGTAAGATGGTGTGATTATTCACCTGAGCTGCGACAAGAGGGATGCAAGATGATGACATTGACATGTGAACCCTTGAGTGGCAGGATGGTTTCCAGTGCATTGCATAGGATACCATCCTGACACTCATTGATTGGTGAGCTTGAAAAGATTCTGGACATTGATGCAAGCAACCTACAGTGGTTGAGCTTTGGTTATCATATTAAATATATGATGCCCAAAGCTCAACCATCTTAGTTCTACTGAGACAAACTGATTGCATGTACAACACATAGGCCTGGAAAACAAAAACACTATTGTCTGTAAACACATAAATCCCCCTCCTTTCTATCCCCACTCCTCAGGATACATATGATACCCAAGGCTCAAACATGTGTTTGTAGTGGTACTGATATGTGTCCTCCAGCTGCTTGTGTTGCTGTATTCCTCCTTCTGTTTGTTTCTGTGCTTGCTTTGCCTGTTTGCACTGATGACATTGTCTCTACTTGTTTGTCATTGTTTTTTCAATGGTGCATTGATGTGTTTTGATACACTTTTGTGTTTGCATGTACGATGCATAGGCCTCAAAAGCAATCAGTTTGTATCAGTTGAAGTGTGATGTGCGAGCTGATACCTGTGGACCTGTGCAAAGTAACCCTTTTGTATTATTTTTGTCCTCTGTCAACCCTTTGAGTGCCAGAGGGGTAGCCAGTGCATTGTCAAACAATGCGTTTGTCATCCCTCTAACACTCAAGGGGTTAGATTCTGGTCTCCCAGTTGCTCCATGTATAACATTGTGGGAAACATAACATATTTGTATGAAAACATGATGGCAGGCATTGTTTGTGTGCAGTATGTATAGCTGATCAACGCAGCTCTGAGGGGGTTAAACCTGGATTTGGACAGGATTTGCCCTGCTTAACCCTTCCCATATCTGCTTGTTTTTTCCTGTATTTTGTCTTTGTTTGAACCCTCTCAGAGATGTGTTGGTGAACTTGTGGGAAGGAATGCTGTCTATGTGTTCAGCTATCACTGTGTTGGCCTGTACTAGGTATAAAGATTTGTTTGGTGTCTAGTTATGGAATGATGCACTTACCTGTAGTCTGGAGGGTCCTGTCATTGCCGTTGATGAAAGGTTCTGCCTCAGCACCTTCTACCAGGGGTTAAAGGTGATGTTAAGAGGGGGCCCACCTCTGGTGCCTCGAGCATGCATGGAAACTTCACCCATCTTGTTCTTGACTAACCCCAACTTGCAATCACCCCACCTCTTCTTTATGGACTCAATGGACCACTTGCAGCTGGGCTGCCAGTGCTGCAACAAGGTTCTCTTGCTCCCGTAGCATCACTAATGATCTGCTTCAGTTCAGATCAAGCACGGACTTGTCCTGAAAGGGTAAGGAATCCAGTGACTTCTTGGAGGATTGGTCTGCAGACCAAATCTTAAGCCATAAGGTGCATCGAGCAGTAACTGAAAAGGCTGAGGCCTTAGCAGACAACCTGACTGCCTCAAACAGAGCCTCAGAAACATAAATGTTAGCCTTCTTCATGTTAATCGTTCACCCCTCATGGCAACAGCCCCATTTAGTGGTGAAATTAAGCCTCAGCACGGCCCCTATGGCCGCAAAATTTTCCCTGAAGATAGAATCCAGTTTCTTATGCGCTGTATCCTTCATTCACGCTGCCTCAGCCAATGGCAGGGCAGTAAACTTGGCTAGCCTAGAGACTGGGGGATCCACAGTAGGACGAGAGGTCCACTGCATGAAAGCTGCCTCCAAAAAAGGGTATTGTCTAGAAAACCTTTTGGTGCTAGACAGCTGCTTATCAGGGGTCTTCCACTCATCCAGAAAGATCTGATTAAGAGTGCATTAGGGCAAAAACTGTAGAAGAATGTCTTACACCCCTGGAAGACATCCACAGAGGAGGACCACTCATCAGGGGTGTCAGGGACTTGAAAGGTTTCCAAGGCCACCCTAATGAGTCCCTCAGCCAAGGAAAGGGGGTCAGTCTCATAAGAGTCCTCATAGAAGTAGGAAGAATCTATATCTTCATCCATATCCGCATCCAAAATATCCTCTTCAGAGGAAGCCCCTAAAAGAGTAGGAGCACTTTGAGATCTGAGAGCCACATACGTAAAAGTAGTGGGGGGAGCTTTCAGGATTATACGACCCTCTTGAGGGAGAATGTAAGTTGGGCCACTGTAGATAGCAGTGCTTTCAACAAGCTGGCTCTTGTTCAGTGCTGGAGGGTACACGTAGGGTAGTAGGAGCCAGACTACAAAAGTGGCAGTGAGATCCAGAATACTCTCTAGGGAACTCCATTTGACACGAGAAACAGTAAGCAAGAAGGGTAACTCCTTAGTCTTAGGTCTAGCCCCATGTCCCTTAGAATCTGATATCCTTACAGGGGAAGTGTCTGAGTCTAGTATAAATCACTAGAAACCATTCCTCAGACTATTAATTCTCCCTAGAAAGCCAAAAAGGTACTTATCTGGCAGGCAAAGGGTTAATCTGGAGAAGGAGAGCAAGGAGAGTCTGCCTCTGCATAGGATAAGCAACAGAGAAGTAAAATGGTGGCTGCAAAACTAGCAGACAACCGTTAGTCTGAGAAACAGGCATTCAGAGAAATGTAGCCTTCTATGTTGCATAGCAACCCCTACAACGCCATCAGTGGAATCACCACGTACCCCCAAAACACTCAGGGCATGAATCAGATGAAAAGGCATAAGGAGACAAGAAGAAAGAGCCCACTGTGACTTCTGTATGTCAAACAGTTGCATAAATATGTCACAATGAAGTTCACCTATAGAAGTCAATGGAACAAAGATGGCAGTGGCACGGGAACCCATACTTAAAGTTGCCACCATACCCCAAAAATCCAAATGACCCCATGGGGGAAAAGGCCCAAATGGGTTTGAACAGTAGGGAATGTGGTTAACTATCCCAATGCAGCCATCTTTGCTCCAAAAACTTAGGGAATGAGCAGATAGATATAAGAAAGATACCCAATATGATTGCAGGATCCCAGGAGCTCGCAGAAATCCTCTATATGTAGTGGTACATTGTAGGGACAATGTGGACCAAAGGCACTCAACGGATTATTCAACAATCTTCTTTCTTCAGGTTACTAATGTAAAGGTAGCTGAACCCCAAGGGACTCTGATGGCAGGGAAAACTTGGGCTGCAAGGGTCCACACAGCACCTGCACACTGGTCAATCCACTCCAGGAGAAGCCCAGTAATGGTTACTCGCCTAATGGGGGAATTTTGACAGCCCCATAGCTATTCAGAAAATAATTAAAAAAAGAAAAATATAAAAAACTAAGGTAAATGTCGCTGGCCATGTTTTCACCTCAGAGGACACATCATAACTGAAGATGCAGGGGGGAAGGGTTTAGCTGGAGGAGTGTCTGGAAGTCTCCACCCACAACACTGTCTTTTTGAAATGTGTCCTGGGACTGGACCCCATGGTGTCTGTGTTCTATATGAATAAAAGATAAAGTTGTGTAATCAAAAATAGATGTGTGTGTGTCTTAGTGTTTGTGTTTGTATGCATGTACAGTATGGTAAATGTGCCAAGGTGTTTTATGTGTATAGGTGTATCAACTCTCTCTGCTCCCATCTCTTTCTACTTCACTCAAATTAATGCTCCTCTCTCACTCTCTCTCCCTATCGTCCACTCCTGGGTCCTGTGCTCTAACTTACAAAAACTCGAATCACAGATAAGGCATGTCAGTTATTTTGGGGGGTATATATAGATGGATTTGAATTTATTTGATACTTCACTGTCTTGTGACTAACTGACTAAGACCTTGAACTTGTGTTGACAACGTTCAGTGTTACTAGATAACGTTGACCATTATCTTTTTGCTTCTCTTTAGAAGTATTGTATGTTAATTATCAATTGATTTGGACACATGCTGAGGTGAAAAAAGGTGGGATGCTAGGTTTTGAGCTACATGAATTTTGTGGGCCTACGCTCGTTAGAGATTCTGATCGACTACGTATTGAATGCTATGTAAGTCAGACATGACTAACATCTGTTGGGCTTTTTTGCCTTAACGGCAGTTTTACTGTACTTCACTGAATCAAGGCCTATGAAAGTACATGATGATGATGATGAAACTTTGAATAAGAAACATTGCTTCGTTTGGGAGAATTGTAAGTTTTTCAAAATGAACCTTTTCCATAAAGATGTTATACAGTTTTACTACAACCCCTATCACCTAATGTTTTAAGAATCACAAATGCTATTTAATAATTGAATCTGGCAAATAAATTGCATATATTATTCCTAAACATTTATACAGTGCTCTAAATCCAAATTAAGTTGTACTGTCCCAGCTATTAACTTCTGTTATGAATTTGTTTAGATCAAACAATATAATGGCATTTCCCTTCCAAATATTGACTTCACCAAGAGAATTTAACATGTCCTAATACCTTTGAATGAATTCTTATTACCTAAAGATTGAAACCTTTCGGAAAATACTTTATCAATAATAACTTCTTTGAGCATTTTAATCAAATAATCGCCTCATTAAGATTTTGCACCATTCCCTTCCCCCATACTTCCCTTAAAACATATCCAATCACAAATTCCTGATATCAACTGTTTAGAATGTATGTATGCATATTTTTATGTATATAGCGCCAACAGATGTACTCTTTTAATGAAAGAATTTTACCAAGATTGATAGATTGTGATTGTTTCTCACTTCCAAGTATGTCATGGGTACTCATTTTTAGAGTACTTCCCGCGTAGTGAAAAATTTCCTGCGAAAAGTGCTGTTTTTCTGCTTTTTTCACCTAGCTCATTCAATTGAAATAAATGGGAACATTGAATTTACACACAACATATAGCACCTGTTTTTTTATTTCCCAAAGGCATGGTATAAATGGGGTATGAGGTGCCTGTGTTGGTGGAGTGTGGAGAAAGAATCACTTGAACAGGGAATGTTTTTGGGGGGTTATTTACTGGCATTGTGGGGCAGTTAATAAAAAAAATACTAAATACAATTAAAAAATCTCATAATACATGATATAAAAGGGGTCTGAGGAGAGTGTCTATGTTGGTGGGAAAGAATCAGTTGAACAGGGAATTTTTTTCGGGGGTTTGTTGACTGGTATTGGGGGGGCAGTATCTCGGTGCCTGTGATTCTCTGTGCGACATTCTTACTTCCGGGTTTGTGTTTGGCTGTCTCTTATTGGTGCTAGCTGGCTAGCCCCTCCCAGGGCTAGCCTTTATATACGCCCTCCTGTCACTAGGCTGGTGGCCTTTCGTGGTGTTCCTGACCTTACGTTATTCTGTGCTCCTGTTCAGTGTTGATCCGGTTTTCGTCTGACCTTGTTTCTGTTCCGCTCCTGTGTACCGATCCAGGCTTTGGCTGACTACCGCTCCTGTGTACTGATCCAGGCTTTGGCTGACTGCCACTTTCTGTGTACCGATCCAGGCTTTGGCTGACTACCGCTCTCTGTGTACTGATCCAGGCTTTGGCTGACTTCCGCTCTCTGATACTGACCCAGGCTTTGACTGACTTACGCTCCTTATGTTGCCCTCGCTATTATTGTCAGTCCTATCATATTTGTTGCCTCCGGTTGCGCTACTCTCTGCCAGTGTATCAGTGTGGCCTCAGTTATGAGATACCAGTCTGTCTATCCGGTCACTAGCGGTTACCGTTGCCAACCCATAAATTACGCTCAGCCTGTGATTCTCTGTGGCCTCCGTTACGTACACCAGTCTGTGCTATCCGGTCACTAGCGGTTACCGTTGCCAGTCCATTACACTACACTCAGCCTGTGATTCTCTGTGGCCTCCGTTACGTACACCAGTCTGTGCTATCCGGTCACTAGCGGTTACCGTTGCCAGTCCATTACACTACACTCAGCCTGTGATTCTCTGTGGCCTCCGTTACGTGCACCCAGTCTGTGCTATCAGGTCACTAGCGGTTACCGTTGTCAGCTCATTACACTCACTCAGCCGGTGACCCGGTGCGGCCTTTGCCAGTGCTACCTCCTGAGCGCACCGGCCTATGGTGTCACTACCTGTCAGTACTCTCTCTGTGCACCAGTTACCAGGCTGCCTTACCCGGTATTCGGTAAGGCCGGTAGAGCCTCCTCTGTTCCTTGTTGCACCAGATACTAGGCTGCCTTACCCGGTATTTGGTAAGGTCGGTAGAGCCTCGTCTGTTCCTTGTTGCACCAGATACTAGGCTACCTTACCCGGTATTCGTTAAGGCCGGTAGAGCCTCCTCTGTTCCTTGTTGCACCAGATACCAGGCTGCCTTACCCGGTAATCGGTAAGGCCGGTAGAGCCTCCTCTGTTCCTTGTTGCACCAGTTACCAGGCTGCCTTACCTGGTATTCGGTAAGGCCGGTAGAGCCTCCTTATTGTATTGCTATTTGTATGCCCTGACCTGTGTTAAACTTTCTTTCTGCTGTTTGTAGAATTTGGACCCATGAAGGGCCTTGTTGCAATTTATATTGCCTAATAAAACCTTTTATCCTACCCAATTGTCTGAGTGTTCGATAAAACCGTGACAGTACGAAAGGGCCATGACCTCAGACAAGGCTGGTGAGGGTAGTTCCCAGAATCTCCTTTGGAGATTGGACGCTGAGGAACAACGGTTAGACCAACTGTCTATGGCTATTCAGACCATTCTTGAGCGCACTGCTTGTCTCGAGAGACCTGTACAATCTTTGGTGGCCACTCCAGTTCTGGCACCATTGGCACAGGCTAGTGTACCCAGCTCTTCCTCTAGAGGGCTCTCCGCTACGTCTCCACTGCCTTTGAGATATGATGGGGAGCCAACACTTTGCCGTGGGTTCTTGAACCAAGTGGAGATTTTTCTTGAATTAGTGCCACAGGCGTTTCCCAGTGACAGAAGCAAGGTGGGATTTATGATCTCACTAATCACGGGCAAGGCCCTAGCCTGGGCAAATCCGATCTGGGAGACTGGTAAACCAATTACTACTAATTTTGGCGAATTTGTAAGGGCCTTCCGCAGTGTGTTTGAGGTTCCAGGGCGTGCCACCTCTGCTGCCAAGAGCCTTATGAGAATCCAGCAAGGCACACGTACTGTTTCTGAGTTTGCCATTGAATTTTGTACACTTGCAGCAAAGGTAGGCTGGAAAGATGAGGCGCTTGTTGCTGCATTTGCCCAAGGCCTCGACGATAAAATTAAAGACGAAATTGCGGCCAGAGATCTGCCAGTGGGTCTAGACAAATTTATTGAGTACACTATTCTGATTGACTCTCGTATAAGGGAGAGGAGTCTTTACAAGGATCGTAGGGCAAGATTCACTGGCGAATCTGGCACCAGGGCTAATTTCCCACCCATGCCTCCCTCTCCTCCCACACCTCCGGGTTCTGCTATAGGGAACACGGAGCCTATGCAAGTGGTATTTACACTACTGTCCAAGCAAGAGCGCTCCTTCCGTCGCAAACAGGGCCTATGTCTGTACTATGGCAAGGCAGGTCATTTGCTAAAAACTTGTCCTGTGCGACCGGGAAACGAGCGCACCTAGGGTCATATGGGGGACAGATTCTAGGTGGCGTATACCAGTCCCCAGAGGGCATGTTAAGCAAACCTGTGATTGACATTATGATCTCTTGGGCTTCTGAATCTGCCAAGGCGCCGGCTCTAATTGATTCTGGCGCAGCCGGGTACTTTATGGACAAGAATTTTGCTATGATGCATAACATTCCGTTAGTAAGCAGAGACTCTCCACTCGACATTGAGGCCATTGAAGGTAGGCCGCAGGTACCACCTCAAGTCACGCAGGAGACATGTCCTTTATCTGTGTGCATTGGAGCTCTTCACAAAGAGACCCCACAATTCCAGATTACCCAGTCCCCCCATTTTGAGGTCATTTTGGGGTTCCCATGGCTGCATAAGCATAATCCCAGGCTGGACTGGAGAAATTGTGAAGTATTGTCATGGTCTGAACACTGTAAAACCCACTGTCTGAGTCAGCCTACCAAAATCTTGTGTACCTCTCCCTCCTTACCAGTGGAATACCAATCTTTCAGCGATGTGTTCAGTAAGGGTGAGGCTAGCACTTTGCCTGTGCATCGTCCCTATGATTGTGCTATTGATCTTGTGCCGGGCGATATGCCCCCAAAGGTTAGGACGTACCCATTGTCTGGTGATGAAAACAGAGCCATGGAGGAGTATATCAGTGATGCCCTGGCTCAGGGTATTATACAAAGTCTTCCTCGCCCGTGGGGGCTGGATTCTTTTTTGTTAAAAAGGACGGGGAACTGAGACCCTGTATTGATTATAGGGGTCTTAACAAAATAATGATAAAGAATGCCTATCCCATTCCACTCATCACCAAATTGTTTGATCGTTTAAAGGGCGCTTCCATTTTTACTAAACTGGACCTGAGGGCGGCGTATAATTTAGTTTGGATTAAGGACAGTGATGAGTGGAAAACAGCTTTCAATACTCGTACGGGGCATTACGAGTATTTAGTTATGCCATTTGGTCTGTGCAATGCCCCGGCGGTATTTCAAGAATTGATTAATGATGTCCTACGAGATTTTTTACAATCCTCTGTGGTCGTGTACCTAGACGACATTTTGATTTACTCTCCTGACCTGGAGACTCACCGGGACATGTCTCTGCGGTTTTGCAGAAATTAAGACAAAACAAGCTGTATTGCAAACTAGAGAAGTGCGAGTTCCATAGGTCCAGTGTGGCCTTTTTGGGGTATGTGATCTCTATAGAGGGCTTCGCTATGGATAAGGACAAGCTTGCAGCTGTACAACAGTGGCCGCAGCCCACAGGCCTCAAACCCTTACAGCAATTTCTAGGATTCGCAAATAATTATAGGAAATTTATTCGCAACTATTCCAGTATTGTTAAGCCACTCACCGATATGACCCACAAAGGTGCCTCCGCCTCAGAATGGTCCCCAGAGTCAATTAAGGCATTTGTGACTCTAAAATTGGCGTTTTTATCACGGTGCCCGTGATTGCTGCCTTTGTGTGTCTATCACCTGTAGGGGGCTCCCACTGGCTGTTTGCCTTCAGCCCGCCCCACTTTGCCTATTTAGACTAAGTCTGGGCACCCTTTGGTTGCCCTTTCGTGGTGTCTCTAGGCTGCTTGTATTTTCATTATGTTCCTGAAGTTCTATGGGCCTTAGCTGTGTTCCTGCTATCCTGAGATCGTCCAGTTCCTGAGTCTCCTGTTCAGCGGTTCCAGGTTCCGTTCCTGATCCGGTTGGAGTCGCCCAACGTTGCTGCTTCTTGCTGCCAGTTCTCGTTGCCGTTCCTGATCCGGTTGACCATCGGAGTGCTGGTTCCTGTTTCGTCTGCAGCGTCCAGTTTCCTACTCATCTGTGACTGCTTTGATCTCCAGTCTCCCAGGCGATATTTCTACTCTTGCTGGTTCCCAGTATGCGGGTACTGGTTTGCTCCATAACTGTACAGCTACGGCTGCCCCGATACTATTGCTCCCAGTACGCGGGTACTGGTTCGCTCCACAGCCATCCGGCTGTCTTATATTCATGTGATTGCTCCCAGTATGCGGGTACTGGTTCGCTCCACAGCCATCCGGCTGTCTTATATTCATGTGATTGCTCCCAGTACGCGGGTACTGGTTCGCTCCACTGCCTCACGGTTTACATTGCACTGATACTGTTGGTTCCCAGTACGCGGGTACTGGTTCGCTCCACGGCCTCACGGCCTACATTGCCATTGCTCCTGTTGGTTCCCAGTACGCGGGTACTGGTTCGCTCCACTGCCTCACGGTTTACATTGTACTGATAATGTTGGTTCCCAGTACGCGGGTACTGGTTCGCTCCACGGCCTCACGGCCTACATTACCATTGCTCCTGTTGGTTCCCAGTATGCAGGTACTGGTTCGCTTCACTGCCTCATGGCTTACATTGCATTGATACTGTTGGTTTCCAGTGCGTGGGTGCTGGTTCGCTCCACGGCCTCGCGGCCTACATTACCATTGCTCCTGTTGGTTCCCAGTACGCGGGTACTGGTTCGCTCCACTGCTTCACGGCTTATATTGCATTGATACTGTTGGTTCCCAGTACGTGGGTACTGGTTCGCTCCACGGTGGTTGCTGTCATGTCCTAGACAACTGATTGTTTGCCCAGTATGCAGGTACTGGTGTTTCCTGTGATGCCATGATTTACCACTTATGCTCATTTAGCCTCCGTATATCATCTCTATGACTGTCGTTGTCATCTGACGGTCATTGAGACCTCAGTGGTTGCCACCATCTCTGTTAAGGCTGCCTTGCCTGGTATATTGGTAAGGCCGGTAGAACCTTCTTTTCATTTTCATCTTGGGTTGCCTTACCCGGTATTGGCAGGGCCGGTAGAGCCTGTATCACATTGTGTTCCGTTAGGCTGCCTTGCCCGGTATATTGGCAGGGCCGGTAGAGCCTGTATACTCCTTGTATTCCGATAGGCTGCCTTGCCTGGTATATTGTCAGGGCCGGTAGAGCCACCTATATTTCGTTGCTTGACCAGGCTGCCTTGCCCGGTATATTGGCAGGGCCGGTAGAGCCTGTATACTCCTTGTATTCCGATAGGTTGCCTTGCCCGGTATATTGGCAGGGCCGGTAGAGCCACCTATATTTTGTTGCTTGCCCAGGCTGCCTTGCCCGGTATATTGGCAGGGCCGGTAGAGCCTGTATACTCCTTGTATTCCAATAGGCTGCCTTGCCCGGTATATTGGCAGGGCCGGTAGAGCCACCTATTTCTCATTGCTTGTCCAGGCTGCCTTGCCCGGTATATTGGCAGGGCCGGTAGAGCCTTACTCGCTGTTATTATCGCCTTCCTGTCATTTCTATGTATGTGTATGTATATGTGTGAGATCCTATGGGATTGTACGCGGGTACTGGTTCGCTCCACAGCCATCCGGCTGTCTTATAGTCATGTGATTGCTCCCAGTACACGGGTACTGGTTCGCTCCACAGCCATCCGGCTGTCTTATATTCATGTGATTGCTCCCAGTACGCGGGTACTGGTTCGCTCCACTGCCTCACGGTTTACATTGCACTGATACTGTTGGTTCCCAGTACGCGGGTACTGGTTCGCTCCACGGCCTCACGGCCTACATTGCCATTGCTCCTGTTGGTTCCCAGTACGTGGGTACTGGTTTGCTTCACTGCCTCATGGCTTATATTGCATTGATACTGTTGGTTTACAGTGCGCGGGTGCTGGTTCGCTCCACGGCCTCACGGCCTACATTACCATTGCTCCTGTTGGTTCCCAGTACGCGGGTACTGGTTCGCTCCACTGCTTCACGGCTTATATTGCATTGATACTGTTGGTTCCCAGTACGTGGGTACTGGTTCGCTCCACAGTGGTTGCTGTCATGTCCTAGACAACTGATTGTTTGCCCAGTATGCAGGTACTGGTGTTTCCTGTGATGCCATGATTTACCACTTATGCTCATTTAGCCTCCGTATATCATCTCTATGACTGTCGTTGTCATCTGACGGTCATTGAGACCTCAGTGGTTGCCACCATCTCTGTTAAGGCTGCCTTGCCTGGTATATTGGTAAGGCCGGTAGAACCTTCTTTTCATTTTCATCTTGGGTTGCCTTACCCGGTATTGGCAGGGCCGGTAGAGCCTGTATCACATTGTGTTCCGTTAGGCTGCCTTGCCCGGTATATTGGCAGGGCCGGTAGAGCCTGTATACTCCTTGTATTCCGATAGGCTGCCTTGCCTGTTATATTGTCAGGGCCGGTAGAGCCACCTATATTTCGTTGCTTGACCAGGCTGCCTTGCCCAGTATATTGGCAGGGCCGGTAGAGCCTGTATACTCCTTGTATTCCGATAGGTTGCCTTGCCCGGTATATTGGCAGGGCCGGTAGAGCCACCTATATTTTGTTGCTTGCCCAGGCTGCCTTGCCCGGTATATTGGCAGGGCCGGTAGAGCCTGTATACTCCTTGTATTCCAATAGGCTGCCTTGCACGGTATATTGGCAGGGCCGGTAGAGCCACCTATTTCTCATTGCTTGTCCAGGCTGCCTTGCCCGGTATATTGGCAGGGCCGGTAGAGCCTTACTCGCTGTTATTATCGCCTTCCTGTCATTTCTATGTATGTGTATGTATATGTGTGAGATCCTATGGGATTGTCTTAAACTTTTCAATAAAGTTGTGTTTTTACCTAACTTTGCGTCTGAGAGTCTTAACAAACCGTGACAGTTTTCTACTGCTCCAGTTCTGTCACATCCTATTCCTGGGTTGCCATTTACTTTAGAGGTGGATGCTTCTGAGACTGGAATCAGGGCAGTCTTGGGCCAAAAACCAGGTCCGGATAAGACTTTGAGACCATGCGGGTTCTTTTCGAGGAAGTTGACCAAACCGGGAACTCCTAGCGATTATTCTGGCCTTACGTGAATGGCGACATTTGTTGGAGGGCACTAAGGTACCTATTTTGATCCTGACTGATCACAAAAACCTCATGTATCTCTCAGAAGCTAAAAAGCTTTCTCCGAGGCAAGCGAGATGGGCGCTATTTTTGTCTCATTTCAATTTCATTTTCTCTTACTTGCCTGGTACTAAGAATGTATGTGCTGATGCCTTATCCAGACAATTTGGCTCAGATCTTGAAGCTGTGCCTATTATTCCTCCGAACTGTATACTTGCCACCCTACGAACCAGTATCACTTCTCCCTTAGGGGAGGAGATCTTGGCATCCCAGGCCAATGCTCCTCCAGAGAAACCTGTGGGCAAGTGCTTTGTGGCCAAACCTTTTCGGGCTATACTAAGGGATACCTACCACTCCTCCCGGGCGGCTTGTCATATTGGGAAGAATCAATTGATTTGGTCATTGTCCCGAATGTTTTGGTGGTCTGGCAAGAGGGATGACTGTGCGGCATTTACAACAGCCTGTGCCACTTGTGCCCATTCCAAGGTCCCCAGACATCTTCTTATGGGTCTCTTACAGACTGTTCCCAATGGGGACCGGCCTTGGTCACACGTATCTATTTCTTGGGAGAACTGCCGGTCTCCAGAGGGTTTACTGTAATCCTAATGACAGTTGACAGGTTCTCTAAAATGGCTCATTTTGTGCCACTCCCTGGCTTGCCATCTGCTAAGGGGCTGTCAATTGTATTTTCCAGGGAGGTATTCCGACTCCACGGGGTACCCAAGGTGCTGGTCTCGGATCGTGGGAGTCAATTAGTCTCGAGATTCTGGAGGGCCTTTTGTGAACTGATGGGGATTCAGTTGTCCTTTTCCTCGGCATATCATCCCCAAACTAATGGGGCCGCTGAGCATGCCAACCAGGGATTGGAGCAGTTCTTGTGTTGTTTCATTTCCAATCATCACGACAATTGGGCTGACTTGTTGCCGTGGGCAGAGTTTGCCAGGAACTGTGCAGTGTGTAGCACGTCTGGGAGCTCACCCTTCCTGATCAATTACGGGTTTCAACCATGCTTGCTCCCAGATAACTTTCAGGCACAACAGATTCCGGCTCTGGATGAGCATATTAGGCAGCTCGGCTCCATATGGGCACAGGTCCAGAATACCCTTTGTGAGTCTTTTGCACGTACCCAGAGGCATGCCAATAACAGACGTATGCCGGCTCCTGTATTCCAGGTGGGGGACCAGGTCTGGTTATCCTCAAAGAATCTCAGGTTGCAAGATCCGTGTCTCAAGTTTGCTCCCCGGTTTGTGGGTCCGTTCCGGGTGCTCTGTCGAGTTAACCTTGTCTCCTATGTGTTGGAATTACTGGCTTCCATGAGAATACATAATGTGTTCCATGTGTCACTCCTTAAGCCATTGGTGTGCAACCGCCACACTACCATTCCTGCTGTCCCTGGTCCTGTTCGCATACAGGATCATGATGAATATGAAGTGCAGAGTGTTCTGGACTAGTGATGAGCGAGCACCCCAATGCTCGGATGTTCGGGTGCTCTGACCGAGCACCCCCTGAGGCTCGAGTGCTCGGCCGAGCACCCGAGCCCCATTGAAGTCAATGGGAGGACTCGAGCATTACACCAGGCACCCCCTGCTCTGATGAGGGGAGGGTGCCTGGTCCATAGGAAAAGGGCAGAAAAAGATGGAAACACTACAGAAATGGTTCAGGGACAGCATAGGGAGGATGTCTGGATGCACCTTGGACTCCAACATCGCTGCTGGGAACGATCTTTCGCCCGTAGTACGCCATTTTTACAGACTGACCGTAAAACACACAAAAAGGAAAATAAAAACGACTTTAGGCGAAAAATTGTTACCAAACAGTATTTGCTGTATATTTACTTGTATATCATCTGCAAATTCTCCCAAAAATTTCATCGATTTTCTGAAGTGAGGCCATGATTAAGAGGGAAACGTGCGCAGAGGCAAATTATCCCAAAAATTTCCTTGATTTTCAGAACTGAGGCCATGATTAAGAGGGAAACGTGCGCAGAGGCAAATTCTCCCAAAAATTTCCTTGATTTTCAGAACTGAGGCCATGATTAAGAGGGAAACGTGCGCAGAGGCAAATTATCCCAAAAATTTCCTTGATTTTCAGAACTGAGGCCATGATTAAGAGGGAAACGTGCGCAGAGGCAAATTCTCCCAAAAATTTCCTTGATTTTCAGAACTGAGGCCATGATTAAGAGGGAAACGTGCGCTGAGCTGACCATCTAAAACATTATGGGTGAGGGTCTGCTGCAGAGCTGACCATCCTAAACATTATATGCGAAGGCCCGCTAGTGAGCTGACGCTATAAAACATTATATGAGAGGGCCCGCTAGAGAGCTGACCCAATAAAACATTATATGAGAAGGCCCGCTGGTGAGCTGACCTATATAAAAATTGGCAAACAGGGCCCGCTGGTGAGCTGGCCCTATATAAAAATTATATCACAGGGCCCGCTGGTGAGCTGGCCCTATATAAAAATTATATCCCAGGGCACGCTGGTGAGCTGGCCCTATATAAAAATTATATCCCAGGGCATATGGAAGAGGAGGAGGAGGATGAGAACATTAAGAGTCAACCATATACCCGTTTTTGGGGTGGAAGGGGTGAATGGGAATACAGAGTATTCCCATCATTGTAAATAACATATATAAAGTGAGTTTATGTTCCCCCGGGGCTTTCCTCCAGTGGAGTGGAGAAGTCAGGGGAAATCCAGGCCTTGTTCATTTTTATAAGTGTCAACCTATCAGCATTGTCGGTGGAAAGGCGGATACGCTTATCTGTTATGATGCCACCAGCAGCACTAAATACCCGCTCAGACAGAACGCTGGCGGCAGGGCAGGCCAGCACCTCCAAGGCGTAGAGTGCCAGTTCATACCACGTGTCCAGCTTGGACACCCAGTAGTTGTAAGGCACAGAGGGATCATTGAGGACGCTGACACGGTCTGCTACGTACTCCTTCACCATCTTCCAAAACTTTTCCCTCCTTGTGACACTAGGCTGCGCATCAGGGTGAGGGTGCTGGCGGGGTGTCATGAAGGTGTCCCACGCCTTGGAGAGTGTTGCCCTGCCTTTGTCGGAACTGCTGTGTGCTCCCCTTTTCTCCCCTTCTCGGTTGGCCAAGGTAGCACGTACTCTGCCGCCAGCGTTGTCAGATGGAAAATTTTGGAGCAATTTTTCAACAAGAACCTTCTGGTATTGCACCATTTTGCTTGTCCTCTCCACCGGAGGAATGAGAGATGAGAAATTCTCTTTGTAGCGGGGGTCCAGAAGGGTGAACACCCAGTAATCCGTGTTGTCTAAAATGCGTACAACGCGTGGGTCACGGGAAAGGCAGCCTAACATAAAGTCAGCCATGTGTGCCAGAGTACCAACAGTCAAGATTTCGCTGTCCTCACCAGGAGGCTGACTCTCAATATCCTCATCCTCTTCCTCCTCTTCTGCCCACCCACGCTGAAGAGATGGAACTAAAGTTCCATGGCTACCCTCTGTAGCGGAGGCAACCGTGTCTTCCTCCTCCTCCTCCTCCTCCTCCTCCTCCTCCGCCTCCTCCAATTGTCGCTGAGAAGACGAAGTGAGGGTGCTCTGGCTATCACCTTGTGTAAGCTCTTCCTCCCCCATTTCCACCTCTTCCACATGCAAAGCGTCGGTTTTAATTGTGAGCAGCGAGCGTTTCAGTAGACACAGAAGTGGGATGGTTACACTGATAATAGCGTTATCGCCGCTCACCATCTGTGTCGATTCCTCAAAATTGCGTAAAACCTCGCAGAGGTCTGACATCCATTCCCACTCCTCACTTCTGATTACAGGAAGTTGAACGGAGAGGCGACGACCGTGTAACAGCTGGTACTCCACTACTGCCCTCTGCTGCTCACAAAGCCGGGCCAACATGTGGAAGGTGGAGTTCCAGCGCGTGCTCACGTCACACAGCAGCCGGTGAGCTGGCAATTGTAAGCGCTGCTGCAGCTTCAACAGGCCGGCCGAAGCTGTAGATGACTTACGGAAATGTGCACACACGCGGCGCACCTTGGTCAAGAGATCATGCACATTGGGGTAGGTTTTTAGAAATCGCTGCACCACTAAATTAAATACATGCGCTAGGCATGGTACGTGTGTGAGCTTGCCGAGCTCCAAAGCCGCCACCAAGTTACGCCCATTATCACACACAACCATGCCTGGTTGCAGGTTGAGTGGCGAGAGCCACTGCTCGGTCTGGTGACTAATCCCCTGCAACAGCTCTGAGGCCGTGTGCTGTTTGTCCCCAAGGCAGATCAGCTTCAGCACGGCCTGTTGACGCTTCCCCACTGCAGTGCTACACTGCTTCCAGCTACTGGCTGATGGGGGAGTGGCGGTGTGTGTAGAGAATTCGGAGGTGGAAACGGAGGAGGAGGAGCCAATAACGTAGGTGCTGGTGGAAACCCTGATGGAGGTAGGGCCCGCAATCCTCGGCGTGGGTAGCACCCGTGCCATCCCAGGGTCCGAGTCGCTCCCAGCCTCCACGACATTCACCCAGTGTGCCGTCAGGGAAATGTAGCGTCCCTGGCCACAAGCACTTGTCCATGTGTCAGTCGTTAAGTGGACCTTCCCAGTAACTGCGTTGGTCAGGGCACGGGTGATGTTACGGGACACATGGTGGTGTAATGCGGGGATGGCACACCGGGAAAAGTAGTGGCGGCTGGGGACCGCGTACCGAGGGACAGCTGCTGCCATCAGGCTGCGGAAGGACTCAGTGTCCACAAGCCTAAATGGCAGCATTTCGATGGCCAGTAATTTTGAAAGGTGTGAGGTTAGTGCTATGGCCTGTGGGTGGGTGGCTGGGTACTTTCTCTTGCGCTCAAATGCCTGGGGTAACGACATTTGGACGCTGTGCTGGGACAGGGAAGTGGATGTGGTCGCTGATGGTGCTTCAGATGGTACAGGTGCAGGGCGGGAGGTATGCGGGCCTGCGCCTTCGACAGGCGATTGGCCGGCACCGAAAACAGGGGAAGAGGAGGCAGTGGTGTGGCCTGCAGACACAGATGGGCGATCCAGGCGTTCCTCCCACTTACTACGGTGCTTGGATGCCATGTGTCGGATCATGCTGGTGGTGGTGAGGTTTCTAGTGTTCATGCCTCGGCTCATTCTGGTGTGGCACAGGTTGCAAACTACAATTCTTTTGTCGTCCGCACTTTCCTTAAAAAAACGCCATACCGCGGAACACCTACCCCTTGGCAAGGTAGATTTACGCAAGGGGGTGCTCCGTGGAACATTTGCGGGCCGGTTTGGTGCGGTCCGCCTTCTTTCTGTAGCCACACCACTGCCTCTTCCAGCCTGTTGCGGTGCTGCAGATGGCTCACCCTCAGGACTGCTGTCATCGCTCGGCTCTACACCTTCCCAGGTGGGGTCAGTCACCTCATCGTCCACCAAGTCCTCCTCCACTTCCTCACTCTGATCATCCTCCTCAAGTCTTGATCCCACCACATACTCAGTCATTGACAACTGTATAACATTCTCCTCAACAAGGTCTTGAGACGGAAATAGTGGTTGATTTAATGGCAACTGTGTCTCATCATCATCATCATCATCATCCACTACTTCCTTTGACCTTAAATGCCGTTCACATCTGTCATCTTCTTATGATTGGGTAGCCTCTAGAGGTTGTGAATCAGGGCACAAGATGTCATGTTCCTCTGCAAGCGTGCTTGGAGAGAGGGTCAAATGAAGGATTGGTGATGAGACGAGCTCATCACTATATCCCAGTGTGGGATCACTTCTTTGACCAGACCGTGTATGGTGGGAGGAAGGATGATCAGAGTGAGGATTATGTTGACCAGACTCTTGGCTACTGAGAGTGGACTTGGTGGAAGACAGGGTGGTGCTTAACCGACTGGAAGCAGTATCAGCTGTCATCCAACCGACCACCTGTTCGCACTGGTCGGACCTCGAGAGTGATGTCCTGCGACGCCCTGTGAAATCAGACATGAAGCTAGGTATGGTGGATGTCTTTCTTTCTTGTGCTCTGGCACCAGGCACAGTTTCTCCGCGTCCTGACCCGCGCCCTGAACTTTCAGGATCACGTCCACTTCCCCGTCCCTTTTTACCCGCCTTCTTCATCTTACACGATATATATGACTTTAATATATATGAGTTTGAAAACTTAACAGTATTTCTTACTATTCTGCAACTCTGCAGAGTACACAGAATAGGCTGCTAAACTGCGGTGACACACACTGAATGGAATATGTGACTTTAATATTTGAGTTTGAAAACTTAACAGTATTTCTTACTATTCTGCAACTCTGCAGAGTACACAGAATAGGCTGCTAAACTGCGGTGACACACACTGAATGGAATAAGTGACTTTAATATTTGAGTTTGAAAAATTAACAGTATTTCTTACTATTCTGCAACTCTGCAGAGTACACAGAATAGGCTGCTAAACTGCGGTGACACACACTGAATGGAATATGTGACTTTAATATTTGAGTTTGAAAACTTAACAGTATTTCTTACTATTCTGCAACTCTGCAGAGTACACAGAATAGGCTGTTAAACGGCGTTGAAACACACTGAATGGAATATGTGACTTTAATATTTGAGTTTGAAAACTTAACAGTATTTCTTATAATTCTGGAACTGTACAGAGTACACAGAATAGGCTGTTAAACGGCGGTGAAAGACACTGAATGGAATATGTGACTTTAATATTTGAGTTTGAAAACTTAACAGTATTTCTTATAATTCTGCAACTCTGCAGAGTACACAGAATAGGCTGTTAAACGGCGTTGAAAGACACTGAATGGAATATGTGACTTTAATATTTGAGTTTGAAAACTTAACAGTATTTCTTATAATTCTGGAACTGTACAGAGTACACAGAATAGGCTGTTAAACGGCGGTGAAAGACACTGAATGGAATATGTGACTTTAATATTTGAGTTTGAAAAATTAACAGTATTTCTTATAATTCTGGAACTGTACAGAGTACACAGAATAGGCTGTTAAACGGCGGTGAAAGACACTGAATGGAATATGTGACTTTAATATTTGAGTTTGAAAACTTAACAGTATTTCTTATAATTCTGGAACTGTACAGAGTACACAGAATAGGCTGTTAAACGGCGGTGAAAGACACTGAATGGAATATGTGACTTTAATATTTGAGTTTGAAAAATTAACAGTATTTCTTATAATTCTGGAACTGTACAGAGTACACAGAATAGGCTGTTAAACGGCGGTGAAAGACACTGAATGGAATATGTGACTTTAATATTTGAGTTTGAAAACTTAACAGTATTTCTTATAATTCTGGAACTGTACAGAGTACACAGAATAGGCTGTTAAACGGCGTTGAAACACACTGAATGGAATATGTGACTTTAATATTTGAGTTTGAAAACTTAACAGTATTTCTTCCTATTCTGCAACTGTACAGAGTACACAGAATAGGCTGTTAAACGGCGGTGAAAGACACTGAATGGAATATGTGACTTTAATATTTGAGTTTGAAAAATTAACAGTATTTCTTATAATTCTGGAACTGTACAGAGTACACAGAATAGGCTGTTAAACGGCGGTGAAAGACACTGAATGGAATATGTGACTTTAATATTTGAGTTTGAAAAATTAACAGTATTTCTTATAATTCTGGAACTGTACAGAGTACACAGAATAGGCTGTTAAACGGCGGTGAAAGACACTGAATGGAATATGTGACTTTAATATTTGAGTTTGAAAACTTAACAGTATTTCTTATAATTCTGGAACTGTACAGAGTACACAGAATAGGCTGTTAAACGGCGGTGAAAGACACTGAATGGAATATGTGACTTTAATATTTGAGTTTGAAAACTTAACAGTATTTCTTATAATTCTGCAACTGTACAGAGTACACAGAATAGGCTGTTAAACGGCGGTGAAAGACACTGAATGGAATATGTGACTTTAATATTTGAGTTTGAAAACTTAACAGTATTTCTTATAATTCTGCAACTCTGCAGAGTACACAGAATAGGCTGTTAAACGGCGGTGAAAGACACTGAATGGAATATGTGACTTTGATATTTTAGTTTGAAGACTTAACAGTATTTCTTCCTATTCTGCAACTCTGCACAGTACACAGAATGTGCTGCTAAAGTGCGGCGAAGCACACTGAATGGAATATGTGACTTTGATATTTTAGTTTGAAGACTTAACAGTATTTCTTCCTATTCTGCAACTCTGCACAGTACACAGAATGTGCTGCTAAACTGCGGCGAAGCACACTGAATGGAATATGTGACTTTGATATTTTAGTTTGAAGACTTAACAGTATTTCTTCCTATTCTGCAACTCTGCACAGTACACAGAATGTGCTGCTACACTGCGGCGAAGCACACTGAATGGAATATGTGACTTTGATATTTTAGTTTGAAGACTTAACAGTATTTCTTCCTATTCTGCAACTCTGCACAGTACACAGAATGTGCTGCTACACTGCGGCAAAGCACACTGAATGGAATATGTGACTTTGATATTTTAGTTTGAAGACTTAACAGTATTTCTTCCTATTCTGCAACTCTGCACAGTACACAGAATGTGCTGCTAAACTGCGGCGAAGCACACTGAATGGAATATGTGACTTTGATATTTGAGTTTGAAGACTTAACAGTATTTCTTCCTATTCTGCAACTCTGCACAGTACACAGAATGTGCTGCTAAACTGCGGCGAAGCACACTGAATGGAATATGTGACTTTGATATTTTAGTTTGAAGACTTAACAGTATTTCTTCCTATTCTGCAACTCTGCACAGTACTCAGAATGTGCTGCTAAACTGCGGCGACGCACACTGAATGGAATACGTGACTTTGATATTTTAGTTTGAAGACTTAACAGAATGTGCTCTAATCTGCAACTTTGCACACTAAACAGAATGTGCTCTAATCTGCAACTTTGCACACTAAACAGAATGTGCTCTAATCTGCAACTTTGCACACTAAACAGAATGTGCTCTAATCTGCAACTGTGCACACTAAACAGAATGTGCTCTAATCTGCAACTTTGCACACTAAACAGAATATATATATATTTTTTTTTTTTTTTTTTTTTTTTTCCCCCCACACCAAATAACCTGCTGCCCCCACACACAGTAGTCCTAAAAAGGACTGTTGGTTCTTTTTTTTTCACAATTTTTGTTTTTTTCCTCCCTACACTGCCTTTCCCTTCCTATCCTCAGCTCTCCCTGGCTCAGACTGAGCCGAACTCGATGGTCAGGTGCTATACAGCACCTGACCACGGGTTCTGGCCAGCCAATCAGTGTAATGCCAGCAGCCAACATGGCTGCTGGCATTACACCGATGTCAGAGCCTCCCTGCACGTTTATTGGCTGCGCAGCAGCCGCAAAACGTGCGGGGAGGAGACCCGAACATGGCGGGCGAGCACATGCGGTACTCGTACGAGTACCGCCATGTGCCGAGCAGAGCGATGCTCGAGCCGATCCGAGCATCGGCCGAGCATGCTCGCTCAACACTATTCTGGACTCAAGTAGATTCTGTGGCCAGGTCCAATGCTTGGTGCATTGGAAAGGTTATGGTCCAGAGGAATGTTCATGCGTTAACCACTCTGATATTCTTGCTCCTATTCTGTTGCGCAGATTCCATGCCAAGTTTCCTAACAAACCCAGACCCCCTCAAGGCAGGAGGGGGGGCCTTTGAGAGGGGGGTACTGTCAAGGTGCCCGTGATTCTCTGTGTGACATTCTTACTTCTGGGTTTGTGTTTGGCTGTCTCTTATTGGTGCTAGATGGCTAGCCCCTCCCAGGGCTAGCCTTTATATACGCCCTCCTGTCACTAGGCTGGTGGCCTTTCGTGGTGTTCCTGACCTTACGTTATTCTGTGCTCCTGTTCCGTGTTGATCCAGTTTTCGTCTGACCTTGTTCCTGTTCCACTCCTGTGTACCGATCCAGGCTCTGGCTAACTACCGCTCTCTGTGTACCGATCCAGGCTTTGGCTGACTACTGCTCCTGTGTACCGATCCAGGCTTTGGCTGACTACCGCTCTCTGTGTACAGATCCAGGCTTTGGCTGACTACCGCTCTCTGTGTACCAATCCAGGCTTTGACTGACTTATGCTCCTTGTGTTGCCCTCGCTATTATTGTCAGTCCTATCATCATATTTGTTGCCTCCGGTTGCGCTACTCTCTGCCTGTGTATCAGTGTGGCCTCAGTTACGAGATACCAGTCTGTCTATCCGGTCACTAGCGGTTATCGTTGCCAACCCATACATTACGCTCAGCCTGTGATTCTCTGTGGCCTCTGTTACGTACACCAGTCTGTGCTGTCCAGTCACTAACGGTTACCGTTGCCAGTCCATTACACTACGCTCAGTCTGTGATTCTCTGTGGCCTCCGTTACGTTCACCCAGTCTGTGCTATCAGGTCACTAGCGGTTACCGTTGCCAACCCATATACTACGCTCAGTCTGTGATTCTCTGTGGCCTCCGTTACGTTCACCCAGTCTGTGCTATCAGGTCACTAGCGGTTACCGTTGTCAGCTCATTACACTCACTCAGCCGGTGACCCGGTGGGGCCTTTGCCAGTGCTACCTCCTGAGCGCACCGGCCTACAGTGTCACTACCTGTCAGTACTCTCTCTGTGCACCAGTTACCAGGCTGCCTTACCCGGTATTCGGTAAGGCCGGTAGAACCTCCTCTGTTCCTTGTTGCACCAGATACTAGGCTGCCTTACCCGGTATTCGGTAAGGTCGGTAGAGCCTCCTCTGTTCCTTGTTGCACCAGATACCAGGCTGCCTTACCCGGTAATCGGTAAGGCCGGTAGAGCCTCCTCTGTTCCTTGTTGCACCAGTTACCAGGCTGCCTTACCCGGTATTCGGTAAGGCCGGTAGAGCCTCCTTATTGTATTGCTATTTGTATGCCCTGACCTGTGTTAAACTTTCTTTCTGCTGTTTGTAGAGTTTGGACCCATGAAGGGCCTTGTTGCAATTTATATTGCCTAATAAAACTTTTTATCCTACCCAATTGTCTGAGTGTTCAATAAAACCATGACAGGCAGTTAATAAAAAAATAAAATAAGAAATTTGTATATAAAGTGATAGAGACAGGGACCCCCTGACATAAGCTGCCACTGGGGTAGACTGATACTTGATGTGACAGAGTATTTTGTAGAGGATGATTTGTTATTAGAGGCACAAGTCCTAAGGAAACATTGATTTGTAGGACTTAGGCTTGTTTTTTTTAAAGCACAAGCCCTGAGGAAAAAGAAAATGCCCTACTGGCCTAGTGCCAGCCGGTCATGTTGTGCTGGCCAGTGACCACTGACCATTGTCAAATGCCCTGATGTAGATGTGGAATTTGCTGCTGCTGAGTTGTTTAAACAGCAGGATGATTAGGCAGCTCAAAGGGAATGGGATCAACAAAGACCAGTGATATGGGTGATTATGATAATGGTTCCACTTGCCACTACTAGCTCCAGTGATGTTCCTGGGACAGTAGCAGCACCACAACTAGCCCCCACCACTTCAGGTATATGTGGAGAAAAGAAGAAGTTAGACAATAATTCTTCTCCACCTGCCCCTCCTCTAAAATCATGGGTGTGTTATTATTAGAGTATACATTTTTCCCTTGAGAACAGGAACTGTGCCTCCCATCAGCAACTGCAATGTGCAGTGTGTGGTAAATAACACCTGGCACAACTCTATCCAAACACCATGACACCACAAAAAGTACTGCTGCTGTCACTATACACCTTGTACACACCCCGTTAAGGACACATGACAACTTGCTGACAGTTTAAAACAGAACTATCCTCCTCTATAAAGTCGCCCTGCAATAATTAAGCAGGTAGCAACTAGCTTCTGAATATATATTTTCCCTTTCAGAAGTAGTCCGATCTGAAGAAATCCATCATTGAAAGAAACCGGAACCCAGGCTACAGCGCAGACATCTTGTCTGCACACCTGCGCTGTCAGTCCCAGTCTCCATTGTGTAGACTTTAGTGCACCATATGGTTATCGGAAGGGACTGACGGCGCAGGCGTGCAGACTGCGCTAATCCGGCCATCAGTCTCCTACAATGATGGATTTCTTCAGATCGGGCTATTTGTGAAAGGTAAACTATACATTCAGAAGCTAGTCGCTACCTGCTTAATTATGGCAGGGCGACTTTATAGCGGATGAAAGTTCCGCTTTAATAGTAATGCTGAACCCTCCTTGCCACCAGCTTAGCATATTCTGCAGGATGTAATCTCCTCAGATGCCACTTAATGCCCTGCTTGTGATTCTCCTCCACCACACTGCAATATGTGGTCAGTGCACCACACAGCGTGCAATGGGTGGACACAAACTGCCACATCCTATCATCTAAAGAGTGGCTATCACTTGGCGGGGGAGGTAATGATGAACGAGGTGCATTGGCAGAAGATGTAGTTACCCTAGAGCAAGAAGGTGATGGAGAGCTAGTTTTGCTCGTCATAGAATTTCCAGCTTCTGCCTGGATTTCTCTATTCTTCCTCCTCTTTGATCCCCGCCTTGCCTCTTGTTGCCTTTCTGGAGAGTCAGGGGGTACAGCAACAGTGGTACTCGATTTCTGTGGCGGGTGTGGCTTTAACATGTTTGACATAAATGTAATGGTGCCTGTGTTTCATGTGTGTTATCAGGGTGGTTGTGCCAAGGTGTGTTCCCTCCTTTCCCCTTCTCACTGACTTGTCACAAATTGTGCACAGTGCTGTTGGTGATGACAGAACTGTGCCTGCCCAAGAGAAAAATAGTCCTACACCCATGACGTCAGGGGATAGGAAACAGGTGGATAAGAATGGCCTCTTTCTTCTTGTCCTCCACATTCCCCTTCACTGTCTGGGGCAGGGGATGATGTTGCTGCTGTTGCTACTACTGCCTCAGAATCAGCACTGCAGCTAGGACCAGCAGTATTGCTGCTGCTGGAAAGAGGAACATGTCCTAGTCCCGCATCTGCTCCTTGGCATCCTGCTGCCCTTGCAACTCAGCAGCAACAGGAATTAACACAGATGCAAATTCCAACAGCTCACTGCTGGTGGTGGTGATGCTCATCCCCATCCCTGCCTCCCATTTCTTCTCAGTTTGGACAAAAAAGGCCATCAATGTCTCTTCCACCCCATCTTCTCCACTGTCATCATACCAACCACCACCAGTCTCTCCATGCTGCTGCTCTATTACAGACATCTCACTGCTGGTTGGAGGAGGTGACAAGAAATGTGACAGACGGTCCCCTGTTGTCACACTTGCCATTTCTTGGTGACCTGAAAAAGGCAGACTGGCAGCATTAGCAGCAGGCACAGGCAGCTGATCTGTACTCCTGGTGGTGGTGGTGGTATTATTGCTGCTAGGTAACAATTCTGCCTTCCTCAGGATCATGTTCCACTTGGACAATGTCAAGAAGGAAACGGGACTCCCAGGGTCAGTGGAATGGTGTGGGCTACCTTGACCACTAGTCTTGATGCTCTCAATTGATTCCCCTACCACTCCTCTAACACTAGTCCCACCAGCTACTTCACCGTCACTGTTACTAGTACTCACACTAACAATAACCACATAAATTTCAGCCCAACTCTTCCTCCTCAGAGTCACTAGTAATATGATGATCACCCCTCCTCCTTCACTCCTAACTCTAACAAGCTGCTGGACCTTCTTAGTAGTAGTAGTAGTAGTAGTAGTAGCACAGGTGGGACTGCTTGGAGATGGCAAGTGTGACATAGGGTCCCCTGCTGTCACACTTGACATCATCTTCCAATCTGCCCACTCCTAAGAATTATGAGGCACACAGGCAGCAGGTTCAGCACTGGTGGCAACAGGTACAGCACTGGTAGCAGCAGGGGCAGCACTGCCAACAGGCATAGCACTAGTGGCACCATGTCTGACAGCAGACACAGCACGTTTGGCAGCAGGCACAGGCAGCTGACCTGTCCTGCTCTCACTATTACCCTCTTCTTCCTCCCTTGATATGAATGTCCCCAATATCCCTAAGGTGATTTAGGGGGACTGGCCAGCATTGGGTCTGCAGTGATCACTTCCTCCTCAGACTCAGTGGACATATAAGGGTCCTTCCTGCTCATTTCCTGACTCAATTTTACTATAAAGATCACAGCAGAACAGCACAGCAGGTCTATCTCACTTTATGGCTGCTTCTATTGTGTTTCACTTCCTGGAAAACATCACTTTTTTATATCAAAAAGGCAAAAAACAAGTTAATCAATGGGTGAAAACTTTTGCCAATAGGCAAAAATGCGAAGATTTAAAGTGGATTTTCCCATGAAAAAAAGCAGATAACAACATGGTTTTCATGGATTTTTTCACAGGAACGTGATGGGACAGATACAATGAGGTAGAGGAGGAAGTACAAAATATGACAGTGCATATGAGAGAAGGTTTACATATCACAGTAGTGCTAAATTTAACCCTTTGACTGCCAGAGGGGTAAGGAACGCTCTGCAATGCCACAGTGTCACTTCCAGCAGCAGCAGAGGCACTTGTAATATCTAACATTGTGTCTGTTAACAATCTGTTTTGCTGCTGGGTACTCAACACAGGTGTGTGTGGCTGAGTGGGACTTGGACTTTGAAGAGACAATGATGCTTACGATGACTGATAGGGTGATTGTGTACTTTTTGACACCCTTTGCTTGTCCAGGGTCAGACTTTCCAATGATTTTCTAGACCAGCACAGTGCTCCTTTTCTGTGGTGGAAGATTCAGCCTTTGCCTTTCTGCTAACTTTTTGGCCGTGTCATCAAACTCACTCTCAATTTCATCTGTATCTGAAAAAGAGAAGGATGCTGGAGGGATGTATTCTAGATCTGTGTCATCATCAGTCATCATTAGGTCATCCTCAGCAGCATCAGCATCACCTACCAATTCATGCCCACTACCCTTATATTCCTCTAAGTTTTAAAGGTCTCATACAATTTTTTTTTTACTTTTACTGTAACAAAGTTTGCTACTACTTTCAGGATAGGTATTTTGGTGCTTGTTTGTCTCACTATGTGATGCAGCAGACGGTTCAGCTGCTATACCTTCCTCTATTATGCTATTGCCATAATCAACACTTGAATGTGACTTCTTCTTAAGTGTTCTTCTTCTATCTTCTTATATGGTTCTTTTTTTGTACTGGCACTGGTGGTGCTGGATGTTTTGCTGGGACCTTGATAAACTGCATCCTTCCTAGCAGGAGAGGCATCATCATCATCATTTATTGCACTCGTTGCAGCAACCATTGTTGCAGTCAGTTTTTGAACTGCTACTTTACTCACACATTCCTGTACTGCTCTACCATTTCCTCTCCCCCTGCTCCATGTGTGCTTGCTGGACATTACTCAACTTCTCTGTGTGCTTTTACTCTACAGTACACAACACATCTGA
Organism: Rhinophrynus dorsalis; assembly: GCA_037306005.1. Taxonomy (NCBI): domain Eukaryota; kingdom Metazoa; phylum Chordata; class Amphibia; order Anura; family Rhinophrynidae; genus Rhinophrynus; species Rhinophrynus dorsalis. The sequence goes on along the minus strand of CM074718.1, from coordinate 597,071,908 downwards.
TGGAGTGTGATGTCTTGACTTAGCCCGGTCAGCTGTCTGTCACCTAATATATTTAGTTGTTTATTTCTTCATTCTATTTTTATTTATTATTCTTTTTATTTTTTTTTAAGTTGTCCACACTGTCTTATCACGGTCTGTCCAAAAAAAAATTATAACTGAGAAGCCAAATCAACAATGTCTTTCCCCAGACTTCTCCAGCATAGAGATAATAGCAGCAAGATCAGCAAGCAAATAGGTCCCCAGTTGCCTGTTTCTTGCCAGTCAGAGTATTAACACACGTGTTTGTGTGTGTGTATGTGTATATATATATATATATATATATATATATATATATATATATATATAATGTGTGTGTGTGCGCTAAATAAATTATTAGGTGTAAGTCTTCTTTCACACGCACACACAATAAACATTAACACACTCACTCGTGCATCATACATACAAGACACTCACTCATATAAATATCAAATCAAACAACAGTTTAAACTTATTATGCAGCCTCCTCACCCGCTGTTCGCTTCCTGACACCTTCCCCCAACGTAACGTAACGAGCACTGAAAGGAAGTGACATCACTTCCTCTCAGCGCCGCAACAAAGGAGGGAAGGCTCATGCAGGCTTTTGCAGCGTTTGAGCCTGAGTGCTTGTCCCGCCCCCCTTGGTCTCCCCGAGCACAACAGTCAGCAGCAGATAGCCGTGGCAAGCAGCTAAGGTATAAAGCCGGTGCCGCAGCTGCATTAATATGCGGAAACGGCCATTTAACTTCTGAAAATCCGGTGCTCACGGGGCTCATTAGGGTGTGCCTAGGCACACCCGGCACACCCTGTGCGCACGCCTATGTCTGATCTGTTTCTATGGGGTCAAATGGGCAATAAATGTATTGCCCAAAGTGATGTTTTTTGCAGGTATTTTTTCATAGCAATTGCTTACCATGCTTGAAAAAATACCATATGTGTTTTTTTTTGGCATCGGGGGGTGGGGGTGGGATTGAATCGAAGCCTGTATCTTTTAAAAGTGGGTTGGTTGTGGTAAATCTCATGTTATATCAAACAGTGGATAACTTTCTAGAGGAAAAAAAAAACTCTGGAAACTAGATTAAAGCACTCACATAGCCTATATGTCTCAGTTGAAGGAAATAGGCGTAGGTTTCACGACAGAAAGGTCAAGTTAAGCGTTAGATGGCCTAGATTCACTAAAGGTCATTGCTGTGGCAATATGATTTTGTCTATGTATTCAAAACACCTCAACATTTCATGTACAAGGAGGGCAGTGTATGTTGAATAAAATTGAAGAAAGAAGAAAGTCAAATGGGAGCAGTATATGTGGAAATAAAAATGGAGAAAGTTGATATGTTGAATGGGTGCAATATATGTCGTATAACTAAGGGGGAGGTTAATATGTCAAAGGGGGGCACTGTATGTCGGAATTCTAACATGTTGTGCAGCATGGAGAACAGCACCATTGTGTGTTAGCCCCGTATACACTACGTGACACCCCCAGCCTTCTTCCCTTGCCCAGGCAGTGGCCAAGTGTGGGGGCCAAGCAGTGTACATGGGGTTCTATGGCTACCACTGGGCAAGGGAAAAAGGCTGGGGGTGACAGGCAGTGTATATGGTGCTAACAAAAAATGTGTTAGACAGACAAAAAAGACCTGCACTCCTCTATGTAAATTATCAATGTGAATAATCAATGTGAACCCTGTATAAGGAGTATTTCATACCACTTTTAATAAATTTGGTGGTGGTGGCTGACCTCTTGGGCTAGGAGATCACGGAGATGAGGGAACAGAAAAGGATACAGACACATCTCCTCATTCTCCAGCAATCCTCCTCTACTCCCTCATCCTCGACCACAGCACCAGCCCAGACCTCAACACATGGTGTGCCCCCAAGGAGGTCTGTAAAGCGGGGACCATCTGACCCCCTCAGCCGCCCCCCCGGCAAAAAGGGAAGGAAATGAGTTTCAGTAGTAATAAAACATGCCTTCCTTGGTAAGATGGTGTCTGTGTTTTTCACTGTGGTTGCACACTGTGTTTACCAGAGGGGTATCCAATGCATTGAAAAACAATACCTTGGCTACACTTTTGGCACTCAGAGTGATAAGATCCTCATTGCTATAGATGGTGGTGATTATTTGTTCCATATGGTGCATTTGGGTTGCATCAGAATTGCTCCACACGTATGTACTTTGCATAACAAAGTACTACATTACAGTACACACATTGCACAGAGCAGATACGTGTGATTTGCAATGTTTTACCATACATTGTACACCTATCTACTCAGTGGTAGATGTTTAACCCTTTGAGTGCCAGATGGTTACAAAACACATGCAATGCATTGCGTACCCCTCTGGCACTCAAAGGGTTAACAACATTACATGAACACATGCACCAGAATACAATTACTTACTATAAAACACGCCATCATGCCCTGACTCCTCAGCTGAGTTGATTTCTACCACTGGAGTACCTAACTCTGAGGCGTGCAGGAAGGGAGCGTCACTGACACTGCTCCTGGAAGAACTGGTGCATATCACCAGACCCGAAGGAGAGTTGAACCCTCCAGCTGATGGAGAATGGGCACTAACGTCAGCAGCAGGGACAGGAGCTGGCATGTTGACATAATGGAAGACAGATGCTGGAGGGGCAGGGGAAGATGCAGGAGCATCAAATATTCTTGCATGAAATTACATATATGATACTACTTTTCATTTTCTTGCAAGAGATATACAGATGCTTTATACCCAGCTTGCTCAAATAAAGTTTGTTTTAGATTATCTCACTGCTAGTCAGGGGGGTTTGTGTACAATCGTGGGACTTTCGTGTTGTCATTACATCAATCAGACTGATAATCTTGAAGGTGCCGTGGAGTCACATATTCAGAAGGTGGAATCCTTGAAAGTACGTTTTGCTACCAGTCATCATAAAGAGTTACCAGGATGGCTGAGTTGGTTGGATAACTTTAATCCTGCCAACTGGTTTACTGGCCTTGGTGTTTGATTCGCAGGCATTCTGCATGCTTTGCTATATGTGGTGGTTATTGCACTTGTCATTTACATTGTATGGAAATGTTTGTGGAGCCTTATCTCCCGTTGTTGCTCTGCTTCCTCGGCCGAGATGCTGCCTCTCAAATATTGTGATGGGACCAAGGGTGGAATGTATAAGGAAATACAAAATATGGTCCCATTCCGAGTCTGAAGGGGTTAATCAGAGGTACAAAAGGGGTTCTTGTATTTCATAATCAGGGATTAATAAGGGAATAATGCGTTTCTGACAAATCTTCTGTGCATAACATATGTATTATGAACTTTCTGTGCTTGGTCATCATTATTTTACATTATGTTACAGCTTCAAGGCCATGCAGCAATAATAAGAAGTGTTGATTTTTGCAGACTACATTAACCTTCGCAGCCGCAGAGCACGAGCTGGGAACGTAATTGTAACTTAGTTTGTTGACATTAACAATGTAATCTGATAGGTTAAAGCATCCTGATCAGGGCGTGATAGAGGGTTTAAAAGAGCGTGGAGCCGTGTAACCCATTAAGGACCGGGAAAATTTGAGGTGGATTTCACTTAAGGACCGGAGCAATTCTGACCTTTTTGACTGTCTTTGTTCAACAGTGTTTTCCCTTAAAGTACTTTATTTTATCCATGAAAATTATATACCGTTTTTTATGCACAAATAAGGCTTTCTTTTGATACCACACTTATATGGATAGCCCACCATTTATTTTTGTAACATTAAAGAAAATGGTAAGATTTAAAAAAAAAAAAAAGCCATTTTTTTTTCTCTTGGGATCATTTGGGCACAGTGGGTTAAATTTATATGGCCACTGCATGAAAGGTATGACCGGTCAGTAATACCTACAAAATGGGCAGTTTTAAGTGGGCACTGTCCCCCCTGGGTGAAAAACCCCATGTCCCTTTTTCCCACCCTTTTTTCTCACTTTTTTTATTGATGACATTTGACGGTGTATATAAATGTATTACATGGCTCCACAACAATCAAACTTCAAATTTTGGTTATTGAAATTTAAAAAAAAAAAAAAAAAAAAAATACAAAAAATTGACCTGCATTTAGCCAGCCTCCAGCACAGCAGTGAAGGGGTTAATACTCCCAGCTGCTGCTTTTTATTTGACCACTAGGTGTCTCCTCTCTGCTTCTCTGTCCGTTACTTTGCTCATAAGGGACAGACAGGCATAGCAGAGACACAGAGCCAGTGAGTAACACTGCCTCATTCATTCATTGAGAATGCCGGTACATGTGATCTCTGCTGGCACAACTGACAAGGGCTGAGACTGAACGCTCTGGTACCGGAGTGCTCAGTCTCAGCCTGGAATAAATGATAGCAGTGTGCACGGAGGCACGCTGCTATCATTTAACCCATGATGGCCCAGGACCATCATGGGTCCTTAAATGCTTTCAACGCATGACGGTACTGGACCATCATGGGTCGTTAAGTGGTTAAGGCCTCATCGAGAATGTGTATGACATGTCCTTCTGCGTGTATGTGCAAGATTGTTTGGGCGGTGGTCAGATCCATCAGGGGTTCTCCCATAAGTGCTGAGATCATTGGCTGATAAGTATTACATGCTTATTGAGTATTATATGTTTACTGGTTTAACAGCCCATGTACACGGGCCACAGTGCCACCCAGCAGCCTTGGCTGGTGCCTGGAGCCTTTCTGCTCGCTGCCCTTGCTGCAGTCATGCACAGTAGTGAGTGCCTGAATGTGCCGCATCTGATACAAAGCGAGGCACTCCAAATTCGGACCGTAGTCCTCTCTGCGCACCTTCCTGGGACCAAGAAGTCCCAGGAAGGTGCGCAGAGAGGACTCCTGTCTGAATTCAGAGCGCCCTGCTCCGTATCAGCCGCAACGCGTTTGGGCACTCTGTACTGCGCATGACTGCTGCGTGGTCAGTCTCTACTGTGCATGACTGCAGCAAGTGCAGTTTCTACTGAGCATGACGGCTTCTGACAAACATCCTTGCAAATTATTATATAGGATTGATAATAAAACCTGTGATGCTATAATGCTGTGTGTGTGCGCCTCTCTATTGATTTATTTTGGAATCCAAAAGAATCCTTGAAACACATTCCAAACATTATCATCAATAGTATTAGATGTTTCCTTCCCCTAGTCTAATTGGCTATTAATAATACTATGAGCAAGTCTGCTGGAGATGCTGCCACTAGAGAATATAACTACAAAATGACAACTCACTGGCATTTGCACCCCTATCCAGCTAGCAAAACGTTACCCTCAATGTTGCATCACCAGTTGGTGATGTTCAGTCCTCTCCAGATCCTCATACCATATGTGGTGGTTGTTCAGCTTTAAGTAAAATATTACAGTCCACCATCCTACTAAACCCCTTTATTCTCAACAACAGAACCCGCATCCCACACACATAACATAGACCTCCTGACCCCCCCACATACAAATTCATGTCACATACATCCCTTGTCCATAACACTGTCTCTGACTTTCCACATTTACCAGGCACATCAGGGAGAGTACTCTGGATAGTGTATCAGCTTGTCTCTTCAAGCAGATGGATTATACTAGCAGCCAGTTTGCCCCTGTATATGTACTGTACCCTGGTTCCTACACCTATGCTTGTGCCTTCAGATTAACCTGCTGGTCTCTGTAGCCTGCTCTGCTGAATGGCTCCTCCACTTTGCTTTCTTTAAGCACATACCCTTCTTCTTCTTTGGAAGCATGGATTCAAGTGATGGTAGTAACTGTAGTCTCCCAAAGTGTAAGGGTATCCCAGGCATGGGCCCTTGCTTCTATTTCCTAGAGGGACTCAGCTGCAACCCACTGATGAGGCCCACATCACCCGAACTGAACATCTGGGGTTGTGCTGTCTCTCTTGTGCAGTGAGGATTTGTCTGACATTTCGGAGCTGGACTGTCAGAGGGCAGGGTCAGTCTGATAGGAATATGGAAATTTCCTCTCTGCAGTGGCACATGGGAGGCTACCATGCCTTGAACAAAACACTTCATTTTGTTCTTTCTTGTTGTGCGTTCATCACACTCTTTTTGTTTTTGCGATAGTAATGTGACACTGCCTGGCTGGCCCCCATCCTTGTGTCAGAGGCCAAATAACAGGGTCGCTCATGTGAATTACTAGTTCAAAAGTAACTGAATGATAACGTATCCTCCTCCTGCCCTTCTACTGATGTAACACTACTCACCTCAGAGCAGCAAGACTGTCTAGATGGATTGCAGAGAAGGATAATCTAAAGTGAGCATAAGGAAAAACCTGAAAAACCTTTTCAAGGGGGGCAGGGTTTTCCTTAAGCTCACAGTAAGAAGATTGTTCCTTGCTGTGAGCTGTCTGGTCCCAGGACCAGATTCCACATCCGAAGGGAGGTGGCTTACACTAGGTACATGGGGCAGGAGGGGGATACTTCATCCTTCAATTAGTCCCAAATACTATGAAGATTAATTGGAGCTGTTGTTTTTGTGAAATATTACTATCCCTTTAAGGTGCCCAAGGATTTCATTTCAATTCATTAACCTTTTGAGTGCCAGAGAGAGATCCAGCACATTGTTTTGCAAAGCATTGGATACCTCTCAAGCAGGGTTAAGTCTGAGAACCATTGCTCGATTATAATGCCATATTTATTCATTAATTCATTATTCCATTTAATATTTACAGTTTCCAAATCAAATTATTCAACTATATTTGGTTAGGATTCATTGATTTGTCTGTTTCAATGTTATTTGAAAGCAAAGTTCAAGGCAGGTCATACAAAGAGTATGCAAATTTAACATTGTCATGAGGACACAGATTACAGAAGTAATCAGAATTAATCTGATTAGCAAGACACCTTAGAGTGCAAGCTATTATCCATTAATTCTAGGATTATTTTTACAAGGGCATGACGCACTCCAAGAAATAATGTACTAAAATCAATCTAAACTTTCCTAAAATGTTTCATGATCAGAGGATGAAAACTGAAACACTCTAATATCCTTGGCTTACTCAGTCATTGGTATGTCCAAGTTAATATGAACATATCTGATCTGTGGAAAAATGAAAATTATAAAGTATATATATTTTATTAAATATGACTATGAATGACAAGCTAAAGTATGGTTTCATAGGATTTAAACAAACATTCAGGAGGATTAAATCAAGATGTTATCCGTCTATATATATATATATATATATATATATACATATATATATATATATATATATATATATATATATATATATATATATAAAAGGCTAGCCCTGTTTTGGCTGCCTCGAAAAGGGTTTCTGTATTGGTGGCAGCCACACCCGGGGCGGGCTTAATCAAAGTAGCCAGCCAATGGGATGTTGGCTGAGATGAAGAGCAATGTCATTTTCCTCAGGAGGAGCACCTCTTCAACCAAATACACAGTGGGAGTTGGCTGAGGCAGGGGGTGAAGCTTTCCTTTTATATATTTAATGGTTTCTATCATATCACCCCTCTCCCTCCTTCCCTCCAAACTGTACAAATTTAGTTCTTTGAGTCTATTCTGGTACCCTGTGTCATGAAGGCCCTGCATGATTTTGGTAGCTGCTCTTTAAATTTACGCTTTAAATGTCCTTCTAGAGATGTGTTCTCACAATGAAAAAGGATTTTCAGAAATTGTTAGGGGGAGTCCAGGACTAATGTCTTCAAAAATAGTTTGGTAACATGCTGCCAGCCACCAGACCACTCAAAAATAATCTCTACTCTAGTATAATTATCCTATCCCTAGAGAATATAATACAGTTTGTGAGTGTGGCCTTGCTCAGCTACATTAACCCTAAAGTGTATTAGCTAAGTATATCCAAAATTGTTCCCCCATTGGATCAGCAAAAGAATTAACATATTCAACATTTGTGGCCATCAAAAATAAGTTGGTAATTGGCAACTTCAGAACATGAAACAATTATCATTTTTCATAAAATTATTGTGATCAAAGTAACATTGCAAAAGGAAATTGCCTGTTGGCATATGTATGCCTCGAACAGTGACCTGTTGCATGTTTTGACCAAAACAGCTTTCTCAAAGGTTTCCGGTTCTCATTGGTATGCCGCTTTATAAGACCAGTGCAAACACCCACCTTCAAACATTGATTGGATGGGTTCAAATGAAGACTGATTCATGAATGATATGAAGATGGAAGATTATTGTTAGTACATATTGTGTAAATAGCTCTGGCTCCATTAAAATACAATTACAGTTCTCAAGGTTATGAAATTATATAACACAAAAAGCGATGCAATGTCATGGAGACCCGCCATGTGTCCTACGTCAAAGTGCAAGCCTTATGAATGGCTGCAAATTGAACATGGTAATAATAAAGAGTAATCACTTCCTAGTTGCTGGTTCAAGTAAACAATTGTCAAACTGCAAAATCTCTACTATACATAAGCAGAGTAATTTTATGTAAATGCAAGCTTATACAACAGAATATCAAAATGGGAGTAGTTTCCATATATCTAAGTAATGTCTGTTTTTGAGACACTTAGTAATATCATAGTGATCTAGCATATCTGAATTAAACCAGGGTCCAATGGGAAGTAACTAGGATCACTTGTGAGATCATAGCTATATATATATAAATAACTGTACAAAGGTGTTATAAATACTTTATGTTGAAGTAAATAGATATAGAAAGGATGGTATTTACCTGGAATTCTGACATATGACATATGGGTCAAAATTAAGTTAAGCTTCATATTGAATGTGACAGAAAATTAAGTCTGCATAATTGCACTTGTGACTATGAATTATTAGACAAATACAAAATTTCTGAAGACGAACAAGCAGCACAATGGCCTGTTCTACGCTTGTCACTGCTCAGAAGCATCACGTCTCCCTAAGAGTAAAGGGTAATCCAGAGGTGGACCCCTTGCTCTCAGTGCCTAGGGAATCCAGCTGCACCTCACTGATGAGGCTCAACAAGGCCGAAACATACATCTGGGCTTAGCTGGTGCTCCCGTGCAGAGGGGACTTGCCTGTCAATTTGGAACTGGACCACGTTTTTGGACGGGATTAGTCTAATATGCACATGGAAATTTTTCCTCTATAATGGCACTAGAGAGTGAAAATGTGATCTTTCTGGACGTGATTAGCTGTAGAACAAGCCATGATGCTTCTGAGCGGTGACTAGCCATAGGACAGGCCATTATGCTGTTTGTTCCTCCTCAGAAGCCTCTCACATTTTGCATGCCTTTTTGAATATTCTTAGGGGGTCTCCCTAAGACTTTTCTCCTCTTTAATGGCACTAGAGAGCTAAACTGTGATGCTTCTGGGTGGTGACTAGCAGTAGAACAGGCCATTGTGCTGTCTGTTCATCATCAGAAGCCTCTCACATTTTGTATGTTTTTTTGTGTACTGTGTCTGTGGTTGTGGTCTCTGTGGCTCACCTATGAGGCTGAGATGATGGTAATCCAGTGTTCATGTGTTGTACTGTGGCCACTGTGATGTGTTCTCTTCCGACATGGGTTGTGGCTGCAGGCTTCTATGTTGCTATGTTGACATCCAGCTGTGCGCCTGTGGAGGCAGTGTGGGGCCCACTGACCCATTGTCATGGTTGGCAAGCAAAGACAAGGAGTCAGACAGTATAGTTAAAATTTATTTATTTATTTAGAAAATGTTTTACCAGGAAGAATACATTTTCTAAATAAATAAATAAATAAATAAATTTTAACTATACTGTCTGACTCCTTGTCAGACCTTTATTAGAATAATATGTAGTAATAAAATATGATAATAAGCAGAGGGTGACTGGAGAGGCTAGAGACTCTATCAAAAATAGGAGCCGCCAACAGGTCCACTACAACTGCTAGAGACTAGGCCGGAGCCAACTGGTAGTCTCAGTCACCCCGAGAGGAACACTGAATCGACCCTACTGTCTCCCAATAAGATGGCAACAAGGGAGACTACTGACTCATGCCTGCAGTCAGTACGGTCGGAGTCCACCAGAGTCACAGGTCTTCACCAAATAGGATGTCCACTAGTCAGGAGGCAACACAGAGAGGGTAGCTGGACAGAGCCCCAGGTTGGATAGTCAGACAAGCCAAGGTCATAAATGGAGCGGGTAGTCAGCTAGAGCCACAGGTCTGTGCCAGATTGCATGTCCAAACAGAGCGCACATAGGAGAGTCAGACAGAGCAACAGGTCAGCACCAAGATGGATGGTCAGACAAACCAGGGTCATACACAGGATATCAGGATACAAGCTAATACAACTGCACAGGACAACAATGTAAGGGTAACTGGATAGAGATCCAGTTCCCTTAAATACTAGAGCCAGAAAGTAGATAGAAGGAGACTGTCCAAGTTCTCCTGTACAAAGTTGAGGCTTGCGTCAATACGCAGCCGCACACCCGTAATTTGATGCATCTCTCCAAGATGCGTTCAACACCTGCACCCATCCCGCATCACATTAACCCTCCGAACCGCCTAGCCAGAGGACATGGGCGGCCACTAAGGATACCAAGTGTTCCCAGGCCTAATGCCCGAAGCGACGGGATCATACTTGAGGTGTAGCGGTTACAAATCAGAGGTTTGAGCAAGGAGCCGTGGAACACATTATGAATGCACATGGAGGCGGGAAGCTCCAGACCATAAGCCACAGGGTTAATTCTGTGCAGCACACAAAATGGACCAATGAATAGAGGAGCCAACTTATTACAGGGAACCTGGAGGTTAAGGTTACGGTATGACAGCCAACTCTCTCCCTCACCTGGAATGTAGGTGCCGGCAAACGCCTACGGTCAGCCTGCCTTTTCTGCCACTGCACGAAACCACATAGGGTATGCTGTACCTGAACCCAAGAGGAATGGAGAGCCCTCAAATGCTTATCAAGAGCCGGAATTTCTTGTGCTTGAAAGACTTCGGGAAGGACAGAGGGTTGAAACCCATAGTTGATCAAGAACGGAGAACTCTGTGAGGAAGAGTTCATGGCACAATTCTGTGCAAACTCCGCCCAAGGTAACAAGGTAGCCCAGTTATCGTGGTGGTCAGAGATATAGCAACGAGAAATTGTTCTAAGGCTTAGTTAGACCTTTCTGCCTCACCGTTAGACTGGGGGTGGTACGCAGAGGAGAATGCAAGCTGAATCCCCATCTGAGCACAAAAGCATCTCCAGAAACGAGACACAAACTGGCTACCTCTGTCCGAGACAATAACCCTGGGTATGCCATGAAGCCGGAAGACCTCCCTAGCGAACACCACCTCCAATTCCTGGGCGGATGGTAGGCCTTTAAGTGTAGGGGTGGGCGAAAAGTGTGAAAAATTTCCTGCGAAAAATTTTGTGAAAACGTGCCGATTTCTCCCTTTTCCCCTGAAAAATGTTGCCTTCCGCCTACGCAAAAATTTCCTCCTTTTCACCTATTTTAATAAATTTTCTGCCTATGTTAACACATTTTTCGCCTATTTTAACACATTTTTCACCTATATTTCCTATAGGTACTACATTTCCCACTGTAATATTACTTCTTCTGAGGGTTGAAATTTAGAAATAAGTGGCTGAAAGTCAAAGTTGTGAGTCCTACAGCAACACATGGCTTGAAAAATGTGTTAGCATGCAAAATGTATTTGTCCTTTGCCCACAACACTTTCTTGCTTAAGTGACACTGGCACATATTCATGATGATATCAAGTAATAAAAACCTACAATGTGGTAGATATATATTTTAGTGGTGGTGGTGGACTGGCATGGTGTGATTTGTGTATGTATTTTTACCATTGTCATACGCTATCCTCCTTCTCAGATTATTGCCACACATTACTTATCAGTCATAGCAGTGGTCCCATCTGTCCTCTACCTCCTCATCTGTGCTGCTGTTAATATATTTGTCCTGGCTTTGTCTGTCATGTGTGTTTTCTGCTACTACTACTCCTGGAGCTAGATGTTGATGTAATTCTACTGCCACTACTACTAGGTGTCAAAGGTGCAGCACTTTCAGCAGCAGCACCAGAGGTACTCTTCATATCTAACCTGTGTTACTGTTGCTAGGTACTCAAAACAGGTGTGTGTGTGGCTGAGTGGGACTTGGACTTTGAAGAGGCAATGATGCTGAGGATGACTGATAGGGTGACTGTGTGCTTTTTGACATCTGTACTTGTCCAGGGTCAGACTTTCCAATGGCTTTCTCAAGCAGTTTATAGACAGGCACAGTTCTCCTTAAAAGTCGCAAAAGATACAGCCTTTGACTTTCTGCTAACCTTATAGCCCTGTCATCATCCTCACTCTCAACTTCATCTGTATCTGAACAAAAGAAGGATGCTTGAGGTATATATACTATATCTGCATCATCATCAGTCATCATTAGGTCATCCTCAGCAGCATCAGCATCACCTGAAAGTTCTTGCCCACTACTACCCTTATATTCCTCTAAGCTTTTGGAGGTCTCAAACAATTTCTTTTTACTTTTACTATAACAAAATTCACTACTACTTTGAGGACAGGTATTTTGGTGTCTCACTGTCTGATGCAGCAGGCTGTTCAGCTGCTACACCTTCCTCTATTATGCTGTTGCCAGCATCATCAACACTTGAATGTGACTTGTCATCTTCAGTGTTCTTCTTATATGGTTCTATATTTCTACTGGCACTGGTGGTGCTGGATCTAGTTTTGCTGGGACCTTGACAAACTGCATCCTCCCTTGGAGTAAAGGGATCATCATCATTGATTGCACATTCTGCACCAACCATTGCTGCGGTAAGTTTCTGGACTACTACTTTTCTTTCACATCCCTACACTGCTCCACCCCTCCCCCTTCACTTTGTGTGTTTGCTGGACATTCTGCAACTACACTGTGTTTTTTTACTGTACAGTGCACAACACAACTGATGGAGCTGTATGATGCCTTGCCTATGCCCAGTCAGCTGTCTGTCACTGTCACCTAAGATATTTCATTTTTTATTATTTTTTATTTTATTTATTTTATTTTTTAAGTTGTCCACCCTGCTGTCTTATCATAGTCTATCCAAAAAAAAATATAACTGAAAAAGAAAATCAACAATGTCTTTCCCCAGACTTCCTCACCCAGCACAGGGACAATAACAGTAAGATCAGCAAGCAAATAGGTTGCTTGTGTCTTGCCTGTCAGTCACATGGAATTTTGGAGTATTTGGGGGACAATCTCCTTCCTCCCTTCTTATATCCTAGAGTGCCCCCAGACTCCCCTATTACAGAGAACAAATGTCCTAGCTAAATGACTTCCTAAACCAAGCTTCAATTCCCCTTTATTTGCCTATCTCCTCTAGCTAAAAAAACATGCTGCTCTCTCCTCTCACAAACACAGAATGGCTGGTGTGAGATCCTGACAGCCTTTTATATGGCTGTAGAAAACTTTTGTGTGGTGTAGAAATATTTTTCTTCCCATTGATTTCAATGGGCGGAAAAGGCGGGAAAAAGCTGAAAAATGGCACTTTTCTCAGAAATTTTTTGCTAAGCGGAAAGTGCCATTATTCGGCGATTTCAGTTTGAGGCGAAAATTTTCGGTCTTCCCTATTTAAGTGGTACAAAGTGAGCCATCTTAGAAAATTTGTCTACGATCATCAGGATGACTGTGAAGCCCAAGAATGCCACAAGATCAACCATAAAGTCTATGGACAAATGTGACCAGGGACGTTCCCTGTTAGCCACAGGTTGAAGGAGACCGACAGGCAAGTGTCGAGGTGATTTATTATGAGCACACGTAGTGCATGCTGCTGTAAAAGCAGCACAATCGGATCTAAGGTTCGGCCACCAGAACAGTCTAGACAAAGACCAAATCAGTTGGACTCGCCCAATCTGACCAGCTATCTTGGAAGCATGGTACGTCTCCAACAGTTCAATGTGCAACTGAGCAGGGACAAAGCACCTTCTGCAAGGTTTCTCTGCTGCAGCAGAAGTTTGAGCAGCCAAAATTTCCTCTCCCAGGGTAGACGTAATACATCTTCGTATGGTAGCCAGAATCTGATCAGCCGAAATAATCGGTGTAGGAGGAACCTCCTCCTTGGATAGACTGTAAAACTGGCTTGATAGGGCATCCGCCTTAATATTCTTAGAACCCGGGAGATAGGAAACCACGTAAGTGAGGTTCTTATGATCCGTAAGAATTAAGAGCGGGGAACCAGTACCTTCCAAGAGGTGTCACCATTCTTTCAGGCCAGTATGATGGCCAATAATTCTCTGTCCCCAATCTGATATACCATCTCAGATTTAGATGTTTTCTGGAAAAATAGCCACACAGGCGTAAGGCCTCCCCCGGGGCCTAGCACTGCAAAAGGAGGGTGCCTACTCCAATCTCAGATACATCGACCTCCAGGATAAAGGGTAGGGAGGAGTTCGGGTGCAACAAAATGGGAGCAGCTGCAAATGCTGCCTTGAGGTCCTCAAAGGCGAGCAACACACTAGGAGACCATTCGGAGACCTTTGCACCCTTACAGGTCATCTCAGTGAGCGGTTTGACAATAGTTGAGAAATTTTTAATAAACCTCCGTATCACGGTGCCCGTGCTTTCGCTGGCGACATTGTTATGTCTATTCACTTCCTCATTCCCTCTTATTGGCTATCATGAATTGTCTCTGCCCAGTCCAAGCCTTTTTATACTGAGCGCTGTCACTTCAGCTCTGCCTTTTCGTGGTGTACCTGTTGCCAGTGCTTGTTCTAATTATTAGTGTGATTCCTGTGTATGACCCGGACTGCCTGACTATTCTGCCTGATTTACGTTCCTGCTCTGTGCACCGACTCGGCTTGGCTGACGTTCCTGCTCCGTGTACCGATCCGGCTCTACTGACATTCCTGCTACGTGTACTGACTCAGCCTGGCTAACGTTCCTGCTCCGTGTACCGACCCGGCTCTACTGACGTTCCTGCTCTGTGTACCGAACCGGCTTGCTGTTGCTCTTGCTCTGTGTACCTCCCGGTACCACTGAACCGGTTGCCTGCCATTCGGAGGTCCGTCCTCCGTACCGTGACTGTCCCTGTCAGTCACTGTGCCTTCTTACCATCTCAGGTAGCACTGCTCTCGACCCTGCATAGATTTGCGCTGTTATCCTTTCACTACGGTGTTAGGTGTTGTATTGCACCCGGTACGCCTGACCTGCTTGTTACACTTACCGAGGTTGGATGGCTATTGGGCACCTCGGTTAGCCTCTGGTTCTAAGACACACAGTCCAGGTCTGGGCGTCCATCTACCTTACGGTTTGGTGCTACAGCGCTCAGGGTCATGGCTCTGCTCTGTTGTCTGGGAGCATTCCCGAGACTCACTATTGTCAGTGCCGGTTTTCTTCGTTACCGTGCAGTCCACCGTACTGCCTGTACACCCTTTATTAAGATATACAAGTACAGAGCAACGGTACAGTAAGAACACCATACAATGTAAGCACGTGCGGAAGAAATGTTCATCTGTGGTAGTAACGAACCCGAGCCCAGTGGAAAATTGGAGAGTACCGACTCAGGTCCGCACCTGAGCCCCTACTACAGGTTTGCACCTGTATGGACAAGGTATCAAAGTTGGATGCTGCTCCACAGGTCCGCACCTGTATTGATAAATAACAAGGCAGCCACAGGTCCGCACCTGTACAGGCAATATAACTAGGCAGATATAGCACACAGGCCCACACCTATACCGATAACGTAACAAAGGTAGGGACTGCACCACAGGTCCGCACCTGTACAGGCAGTATAGAATGGAAACCAGTGAAGTCTGACAGAGCCACTGGGATACCCAATAAATTATCCACTGGAGCATTGGTATGCTGGGTGTGCAATAGACAACCCCAGGTACACCAAGGTGGATAGTCAGACAGGCTGGAAAATGGATAGAGCAAAAGCAACCCAGACCGCCAGTCAGACCCAGATAGGTATAGGATTTGTCAGAGAGATCCACAGAGCAGGCAGCCAGACAGTGCCACGAGTCAGTACCAAAACGGGTAGTCAGCCAGGCCAAGGGTCATACACAGAGAGGACAGTCTACCAGAGCCGCAGGTTCTGCACCGGAATGGTCCTCAGACAAGCCAGGGTCATACACAAAGAGGGTAGTCAGAACAGAGCCAATTGGTCAGAACCAGGACAGATAGTCAGCACAACCTCAACCGCACACCAGCACTGGACACCACAAAAGGGCGTCTGAGAGTGGTCTCCAGCGAGTTATTAAGGTCTGCAGCCCAGGAAGAGGATTAGTCCCTAAAGTGTGCAGTGTCTTTAAATGTGAACGTGCGCCCCACCTGGACGCGTGCCAACTGCAGTATGGGACCGCCGGAAGGAGCTGCTGGGAAGCTGGGAAGAGATGCTGCAGCTGGACCTGCCCAACGTGACTGCGGGGTAAGGTAGTGGTCGGCTCGGCAGCCACCACTACTATGACAGTTGTCCACTAGTCTCTGGTCCGGGCCTAAGTTGCTTTGTAGTCTGTCTCTCCATACGGTGACGTGAGGCCTCCTTTTAGTCACCTAAAGGCGATCTACCTTGGCTACTCCCTGCGTAGGAAGCCTCCTTTATTGGTGGCACTATTGGTGCCTGTTGACATTTCTGATCTTGACATTAGTGCTAACTGTGGCACAGCTTCACACGAACTGTAACCTGACCTGTGCCAGTACAGTACCTTTGGTACCTGCTGGGCCTGAGTGGGTTGTTGCGCTCCGTGTAACCTGACCTGTGCCAGTACAGTACATTGGGTACCTGCTGGGCCTGAGTGGGTTATTCCTATCTCTGTGACCTGACCTGGTCAGTGATATACTTCTGTACATTCTGGACTTATCTGTGTTATTACTCCTGTACCTGTCCTGTGTCTGGATTACAGATTGTATGTACTGGACCTGAGAGCATTACATGATCATTGCTTGTTTAATAAAACCGTGTTTTACCAAACCTCCAGTGTCTGAGAGTCTGTAAACCGTAACAGTACGAAAGGGCCATGACCTCAGACGGTACAGGTGAGGATAATGCACAAAATATCCATTGGAGGATGTATTTACATGAGCAGCATATGGATCAGTTGGCACTGGCTGTACAAATGATATTGGAACGTACCGCTCATTTGACAAGCCAGTACAAGCCCTGGTGGTCCCCCCGCTATGACACCGGGAGCTCAGTCCATGACTATGGGTGGCTTTAACAGAGGTTTAACCACTAACCGCTCCACTACCTCTGAGATATGATGGCGTAGAGGGTTTATTAACCAGTTAGAAATATTTTTGGAATTAACTCCCCAAGCTTTTCCTAGTGACCGAAGTAAGGTGGGCTTTATGATTTCTTTACTGACGGCAGAGCATTGGCTTGGGCTAACCCCTTGAGGGAATCAGCCAAACCATGTACCAAGAGTTTCAATGAGTTCTTGTGTGCGTTTCGGAGAGTGTTCGAGGTTCCAGGAAGAGCCGCCTCTGCTTCCAAAAGATTGATGGAGATCCAACAGGGGTCCCGAACGGTTGTGGATTATGCCATCGAATTTCGCACACTGGCAGCAGAGGTAGGATGGAACAATGAGGCTTTGGTGGCAGCCTTCGCACAGGGACTGAACAACCGGATTAAAGACAAAACGGCAGCTAGAGACTTGCCGAGTGATTTGGACGAATTAATTGAATTTTCCGTTCTGATTGATTCCCGCATCAGGGAACGTATCGTGGCTAATGACCGCAAGCAGCGGGTCAGAAATTTTGGGCAGGCAAATTAAAGCTTCCCATCTATGCCTCCCTCACCTCCCATGCCTCCTGAACGTAATCAGGAGAATTGTGAACCAATGCAGTTAGGGTTCACCAAACTAACTAAGGAGGAACATGCCCTCTGCCGCAGACAGGGCCTTTGCTTGTACTGTGGTCAAGCAGGGCATTTACTGTGCACCTGCCCTATATGTCCGGGAAACGGATGCACCTAGGTTACCTTAGGGGACAGGTCCCAGGTGGTGTTCAGCAGTCCCCAGACTCTGTGAACCAGAAACCCACATTACAGTCTATAATCTTTTGGGCAGAACTCTCGGTGGAGGTTCTGGCCCTGGTAGACTCCGGTGCAGCCGGGTTTTTCATGAACAATTCCTTTGCCATAGTACACAAGATTCCGCTGGTAAAAGGGGAATCTCCATTGGCCATCGAAGCCATTGACGGTAGGCCGTTAGTTCCGGCACAAATCACTATGGAAACGATACTGCTGTGTCTTCAGATTGGGGCTCTCCACACAGAAAGGCAATGTTTCCAGAACATCCAGTCGCCTCACCATGCTGTTATTCTGGGGTTCCCGTGGTTACAATTGCACAACCCCAGGTTCGATTGGCAGAGATGTGAGATCACGGCTTGGTCTGACTTTTGTATTAAGAACAGTATTTCCCAACCCACTAGGATTATGTGTACCTTTCCCTCCGTGCCAGCTGAATATCAACAATTTTGCAATGTTTTTTTGCAAGGGAGAGGATGATGCCTTGCCGCAGCCTCTCGCATACGATTGCGCCATTGATTTGCCTCCTGGTGCCGTTCCTCCTCGGGGTCGCACTTACCCGTTGTCTTGCGAGGAGAATCAGGCCATGGAAGGATATATCTCGGCTGCCCTTAAGAAGGGCATCATCAGGAAGTCGGCCTTGCCCGTGGGGGCTGGTTTCTTCTTTGTTAAAAAGATAAGTGTTGAGTTACGACCCTGTATTGATTACCGTGGTCTCAATAAACTTATGTCCAAAAACGCCTATCCTATTCCACTCATCACAGAGCATTTTGACCGGTTGAAAGGCTCCTCCATCTTCACCAAGTTAGATTTACGGGCTGCGTATAACTTGATTAGAATCAGAGCCGGTGACGAGTGGAAAACGGCGTTCAATACTCGATCTGGACATTATGAGTACCTGGTGATGCCATTTGGTCTAAGCAATGCCCCCGCAGTGTTTCAAGAGTTTATAAATGACATTCCCCGTGACATGCTACAGTCATGTGTGGTTGTTTATCTTGACGATATACTTATTAATTCGCCCAATTTATTGCAACACATCAAGGATGTGTCCGCAGTATTGCTCAGATTGCGTGAAAATAAACTATACTGCAAGACTGAGAAGTGCGAATTCCACAAGTCTGTGGTCCCATTCTTGGGCTTTGTGACATCTAAAGACGGCATTGCCATGGACAAGGACAAGCTCGCAGCCATGCTGCAATGGCCACGTCCTTTGGGGCTCAAGTCTATCCAACGCTTTCTTGGCTTTCAAATTATTATAGGAAATTTATTAAAGACTTTTCAACGATTGTGAAGCCACTTTCCGATCTTACGCACAAGGGTGCTAATCTGTCCCAATGCTCTGGGGAGGCCGAACAAGCATTTGTGACGTTGAAATCCACTTTTGCAACTGCCCCTGTATTGTCCCACCCTAATCCCTCTCTCCCTTTCACCATGGAGGTTGATGCCTCGGAAACTAGGGTAAGGGCAGTACTTTCCCAACGCCTAGACCCAGGCAGCACCCTCAGACCATGTGGTTTCTTCTTTAAAAAGTTGACTTCTGCCCAAAGTCACTACGAAACAGGTGACAGAGAACTCTTGGCAATCATTCTGGCCGTTAAAGAATGGCAACACTTGCTGGAAGGTACAAGGGCTCCGGTGCTGATCCTGACTGACCATAAGAATCTGACGTACCTTTCAGAGGCCAAGAGACTGTCTTCTCGTCAGGCCAGGTGGGCCTTATTCCTGTCCCGTTTTAATTTAATTGTGTCTTGCCTACCTGAGTCTAAGAATGCAAAAAGGAAACACAAGAGGGCGCCAAATAGTGCCTATTATCCTTATAATCTGGTTTCCTGAGCAGAGACAGGATAATTTCTCTGCTAGCCTGATTAGCTGTGGAGTGAGATAACTTTCTCCATAGCTATCTTTTTTGTGAGTATAACTTTTAACAATACTCCATTAACCAGTTTATAAGGATAATAGGCACTATTTGGCGCCCTCTTGTGTTTCCTTTTTGCATGTATTACACTCCTTTGGAGTCTTCTGTTGAGGAGCAGCCTTGTGAAGACACATCACACATATCGCTGTTTGGGGGACGGCGTATATAAATATCCCCGAGTGTATATGTCAACTGACAGTTTTTGTTGAGTTGACCTCATCAAATTGTGAGTTTTCAAGAGTTATTGCACTCGGAGCGCCTTCTTTTTTGTCTTTTGCCTGAGTCTAAGAATGCTCTTTCCAGACAATTTGGCCCTGAGATTGAGAAAGATGAGGTACCTGAACCCATTATTCAGCCTGATCGTATTTTGGCTACCCTAATGACCAGTATCACCTCGCCTCTGGGGGAGGAAATTCTGGCTACCCAAACGACCGCGCCCAATGACACTCCTGTGGGCAAATGTCTTGTAGCTGAGCCTTTGCGTAGATGCCTACTAGAAATATTCCGTGCATCCCAGGCGGCTGGGCACGTAGGTAGGGACCAATTGATTTGGTCCCTCTCGCAGTTGTTCTGGTGGCCTTCCCTGCATGCTGACTGTGCCGCCTTCACGGCAGCTTGCCCTGTTTGTGCACAGGCCAAGTCCCCTAGACACCTCCCAGTTGACCTGCTTCAACCAGTACCTAACGGTGAGCATCCCTGGTCCCACATTTCGACTGATTTCCTGGGAGAATTGCCAGTATCTAAGGGGCATTCATTCATTTTGATGGTGGTCGATAGAATTTCTAAAATGGCCCACTTCGTGCCTCTTCCTGGCCTTTCCTCTGCCCAGGAGTTGACCATCATATTCGTAAGAGAGGTATTTCGGTTGCATGGTGTACCCAGGGTGCTGGTGTCGGACCGTGGGAGCCAATTAGTTTCTCGGTTTTGGAGGGCCTTTTGTGGTCAGATGGGCATACAATTATCCTTTTCCTCTGCCTACCATCCCCAGACCAATGGGGCAGCAGAGCGTGCAAACCAGGGATTGGAACAATTCCTACGCTGTTTTGTGCCTGATTATCATGACAATTGGGCCAACCTGTTTGCCAGGAACTGTGCGTTTAATTCATCGTCCAGGAGCTCTCCGTTTCTTTTCAACTGTGGGTTCCAGCCATGTTTGTGTCACGGTTAGTTAAGACTCTCAGACTTAAGGTTTAGGTAAAAACATAACTTTATTGAAAAGTTAAGGCAATCCCATAGGGCTGTCATACACATACAAACAATACAAATAAGCAAATGACCATATGAATAGGTTCTATCGGCCTTGCCAATAATACCGGGCAAGGCAACCCAGGTGACTAGACGAAATAGCAGTAGCAGGCTTTACCGGCCTTGCCAATACCGGGTAAGGCAACCGTGAGATGGTAACGTACCGGTTCTACCGGCCTTACCAATACCAGGCAAGGCAGCCTGAGGGAATACTGTGAGTAGGCTCTACCGGCCCTGCCAATACCGGGTAAGGCAACCTAAAGGATGGCAACGTGAATAGGTTCTACCGGCCTTACCAATACCAGGCAGGGCAGCCCAAGAGAGGAGACCTTCCTGGAACCAACTGACTATCAGGTGACAATGACAGTAGGATGGAAGAGGTAGCAACTAGGATAAGCGGTTTCTCTCAAGCAGAAGTCTCATGCCAGAGAACTACAAGACAACTGCATAGGGACTGGACAGCAACTCAGACCTCAAAGTACCTGACTACAGTCAGGGAGCAAACCAGCGTCCGCACGCTGGGACTAACTGACAGGAATGTGAACCACAAGGCGTACTGGAGTAAACCAACAGGAGTAATGGTACAAGGTTAATGGAGTAAACCAGCTTCCGCACGCTGGGACCAACAGTAGTATGAGCCACCAGGTTTAATGGGGTAAACCAGCGTCCGCAAGCTGGGACCAACAGTAGTATGAACCACCAGGTTGAATGGAGTAAACCAGCGTCCGCACGCTGGACCCAACAGTGTAAAAGCCACAAGGTTTAATGAAGTATACCAGCGTCCTCATTGCAGACGTCATGAAACAGGCACGGGCTAGGATGCCTGTTTATAGGCATATTTTGTGTTGCCTAATTTGGTCCCACCTTCTCTTGCTCCTTTGTAAACCTCCCTGGGCCTGGGAGTCATTGCCCTTACGTGGTGTTTCTGATATTGTCTCCTGCGCTCTGTTGTGATGCATGCTTTCCTGAGAATCCGCTCTGTGTATGACCCCGTCTTGTCTGACTACCCACATCGGTTCTGACCCGTGGCTCTGGCTGACTAACTCGCTCCGTGTATGACCCCGGCTTGTCTGACTACCCATATCGGTTCTGACCTGTGACTCTGGCTGACTAACTTGCTCCGTGTATGACCCCGGCTTGTCTCACTACCCACATCGGTTCTGACCTGTGGCTCTGGATCACTAACTCTCTCCGTGTATGACCCCGGATTGTCTGACTATCCACACCGGTTCTGGCCTGTGGCTCTAGCTGACTAACTTGCTCCGTGTAGGTTCCTGTTTGTTGGACCACTGGCTCCTGTCTAACTACCCTCTCCATCTAGTCCCTGGCTTGTCTGATCTGTGGCTCTGGCTGACTACTGGCTCAGTACTCTCCTAGTGTGCCTAACTACCAGTCTCAGTTATCCGTGGCTCTGGGCTGCTCTCGCTCCCTGTTGCCTCCAGTCGCTTGACCCGAGGTGCAGACTGGTGCATCCTCTTCTGTACTCACTGGTGCTCCATCCGTACCTTTGTCTTAGTCTCCGGTATCTCGCAGTAGTGCAGTGCACAGAACAGTGTGCAGCTCAGGGTAGGAGCTTGGGGCCGATTATCCTGTGGTCTGGGGTTGTTTGGGATAATACCAGTATTGCTGTACTTATTAAATAAAGGTGGATTTATATTTTATATTCATGTCTGTCCTTCTTTACTTGAAAACCGTGACAGTACGTAAGGACCATGTCTACTGAAGGATCA
This sequence comes from Rhinophrynus dorsalis, assembly GCA_037306005.1. Taxonomy (NCBI): domain Eukaryota; kingdom Metazoa; phylum Chordata; class Amphibia; order Anura; family Rhinophrynidae; genus Rhinophrynus; species Rhinophrynus dorsalis. The sequence continues at coordinate 597,049,122 of CM074718.1, read as the reverse complement.
GGCAGTCCACCTAGTCAGAGCATGCTGTCCAGGATGGATTCTCAGGACCAGAAAATCGACTAGTTGCCTTTTGCTATGCAGTCACTATTGAATCGCGAGGCTCACCTTGATCACTTCGCTCAGCAACCGATGGCTTCCCCAGTACCTTCACCGGTTGTGGCAACTTCCTCTGAGGCTGGCTTAAGTAGAGGGTTGTCTGGCTCCGCTCCTTTACCCCAAAGATATGATGGGGAACCTACACTGTGCCGTGGGTTCCTCAATCAGCTGGGATTCTTGATCTCCCTCCTGTCTGACAGGGCATTGGCCTGGGCCAACCCAATCTGGGAGATGGAGAAACCCATAATTCATAACTTTACAGAATTTGTGGCCTCTTTCTGGACAGTTTTTGATGTTCCTGGACGCGCAACCTCCGCTGCCAAAAGACTTATGACAATACAGCAGGGCTCATGTACAGTAGCGGACTACACTATTGAGTTCCATACTCTGGCAGCGGGGGTAGGATGGAACAATGAAGCCCTAGTTGCCGCTTTCTCCCAGGGCTTATCTGAAATGATTAAAGATGAGATGGCAGCCTGAGACCTGCCTGGTGATCTAGAGGAGCTAATCTCAGTCACAATCCTGATAAACATAAGAATCCATGAGAGGCCTTCGTTCAAGGAACAGGGGCACAAACATTTACCTCGGTTGGCACCTAACTTTTTCCACCCACCCTGTCTTCCCTCACCTTCCATACCTCCTAGTTCTGATCCCACTGGTGGGGGGGACCAATGCAGCTAGTCTTCACACATCTTTCAGTAGAGGAGAGGGCTCGGAGCAGGAGGAGGGGTCTTTGTTTATACTGTGGGGAGCCGGGCCATGAGTGATTGCCCTATCCGGCCTGGAAACGCTCGCACCTAGGGTCAAGTAGGGGACAGACCCTGGGTGGAATTTCACAGTCCCCAGAAAGACTTCAAAATAAGCCTATTCTTCAAGTAGTATTATCTTGGGCAGAGTCATCAGTAGTAGCTGCAGCACTACTGGAATCCTGGACCACAGCCTTTTTCATTGGTGCAGACTTTGCGGCCAAACACACAATCCCTTTGCTGCCTCTCTCCTCTCCGTTGGCAATTGAAGCCATTGATGGTTGACCCCTACAGCCAGCACACATTACGCATGAGACTCATCCTTTGTCTCTAAGGGTAGGGGCACTCCATGCTGAGACACAACAGTTCCAGGTCATTCACTCTCCCCATCATGCCATCATTCTGGGTTTTCCCTGGTTGCAGTCTCACAACCCAAGAATCGATTGGCAGACTTGTGATATTCTGTCGTGGTCTTCTCAATGTATGAGATCTTGCCTCCAGCAGCCCACCAGGATATTGTGTACCTCGCTACCTGCTGAGTACCAATCCTACAAAGAGGAATGTAATAAGGTAGAGGCCAGCATGTTACAGCCACACAGGCCTTATGATTGTACTGTTGATCTGATGCCAGGGGCCAGACCTCCTAAGGGCAGAATGTACCCCTGTAACGCTTTTGTAGGACACTCAGACCAGCAGGTTAGAATAAAACACAGTTTTATTAAAAGACAAGAAAGACTGCCCTCTATAGGCAATACAGAATAACTGAAATGAACAGTAAAGTACAGATGCCCTCTCAGGCCCAGTATACAGAGAAATAAATATATACTGTCACAGGACAGGCATAATTAACATACAGGGTACTCAATGGTTAAAGTACATAGAAATCAATCAGTCTCTGTTGTGGTGTGTTTGACATGCCCATATGATGGAAAAGGAGCGATAAGTGGTGCTAGATGAAAAAACACCAGTAACAGAGCAGGACAGAGACTACTGCTTATGCTGAGCAGGGGACTGACGGCAAAATACTCTGCAAGAGCTTAATGAGCTAGAGCCACTAGCACCCCAACCGGTGCATGAACGGAGAGCAAGTGCACTGCAAGAGCTGAGGATAAGAGAGCCAATAGCCCCCACGGGCGTTGTAACAGAGACCAATTAAACTGCAAGAGCTTAGTTGTAAAGAGCCAATGGCACCCACCCGGTGCGTTAAACGGAGACCAAGGACACTGCGAGAGCTGAGGATACTAGAGCCAATAGACCCCACGGGCGTTATAATGAAGACCAACTACACTGCAAGAGCTTAGCTGTATGGAGCTAATGGCACCCCCACGGGCACTGTAACGGAGACCAACTACACTGCAAGTGCTTAGCTGGATAGAGCTAAGTGTAGCTCAGTGTAGCAGAAGGCTCAGGGTAGCGGAAGCAACGGCTCTGCAAGTGTTAATGGAGGCTCAGTGAACGGAGACAACTGTTCTGCAAGTGTTAACGGAGGCTCAGTGAACGGAGACGACTGCTCTGCAAGTGTTAACGGAGGCTCAGTGAACTGAGACAACTGCTCTGCAAGTGTTAACGGAGGCTCAGTGAACGGAGGCATGGCTCTGCAAGTGTTAACGGAAGGCACAGTGCTCTGTAAGAGTAAACGGAGGCCCAGAGTAATGGAGGCAGCAGGCTCAGCAAGAGTAAACGGAAAGGCCCAGTACACAGGAGGCAACGATACAGTCAGCCCTGCCACAAGCACAGCGGAAGTCAGAATGTCGCCCAGGCGACACTGGAACAGCACACAGCAGGAACACAGGCGGGGTCAGCTACGTAGCCGGGTCAAATCACAGAGCAGGAACGTCAGCCAGGCCGGGTCAAATCACGGAGCAGGAACTAAGGAGCATAGTCAGACGGGCCAAGTCGGTACACAGGAAGCAGGAACACTGGAACACAGCAACACTGGCTCAGGAACACCACGAAAGGGCACCTCACAGGTGCCAAAGGCCAGGTATAAAAAGGCCATACTGGGCGGGCCAAACAAGCTCAGCCAATGGGAGCGTACCACAGCAAAGAGTGACAGAGGAAGATCACACTATCACAGTGCCTGTGATCTAGCTGTCACTCTCTTCTATGGTCAAGGGTGATTTGTTCACTTGGTTTGGCCCGCCCCTTGGTTTCCTTTTTATACCTGACTATTCCATCTGTCAGGTGCCCTTTCGTGGTGTTTCTGAGCCAGTTGTTCTGTTGCTGCGTTTCTGATTCCTGTGTACCGATTTGGCTTGCCCTGACCATTCTCCAGTGTTCCTGCTTGTGTATGACCTGGCTCGTCTGACTACCTCCTCCGGATCTCGACTCTGCTTGGCTGACGTTCCTGCTTGTGTATGACCCGGCTTGTACGACTACCTCCTACGTGCTCCGATCCGGCCCGGCTGACTTCCTCCTGCAAGATCAACCTACAGCGTGTTCCTGAAGACCTACGTTCCGGTTGTTGCCGTCGCGACATTATCATCCACTGTTCCAGTACTTGTGTGGCTGTCTTGACTGGTGTTACTTCGTGCAGTGCAGTGTTACAATCGTGCAGAGCTGTGTACGCCTCACTCAGACAGCAGTGCTGTGCTACTGCAGAAAAGCCTTGTGTAAACGTGCCTTTTAACCCTACCAGTGCTGTCTCGGTCCCACTCTCCTTACTCCAGTGTGAGCCTCATTCATAGTGAAACTCCTGCTGAGTTGGCCGCTCTCCGTCGGCAACTCGATACCATCCCAGTAGAGTGTTCACTTCCGATTAGGCCGGTTGGGCGCTTTGGCTCTCTCTCTCTCTCGTTGTATACACTGGGCGATTCCGTTATACCGAGTGGTGACGGGCACAGGCTTCAGCACTAGCATTCCGGTACTACTTCAGTTGGGCCTTTGGCCCTGTCTCGTTATACTCAGTCCGATAGAGTCTGAAGAGGCTTGGGAGCTCTTGCATTGCAGGCCGGTTCAATACACGTCCGTGGGGCTAAGATCACTTGCACTAGCAATAGCCATTCCAGTATGTATGCCCGTGGGGGGCTATTGGGCTCTGCTTTACTACACACCGTGGCGAGACAGTCCTTATCCACTTGATGGTGAACATTTCTTCAGCACAGCTTATCTACACCTCGGGCGTGCCAAGCATCCACTTAAGAGACTGATCATAATCAAGGACTTAACCCTCTGTGGTTACCTTAAGCTCAGCTTACTTATACCCAGGGCGTGCCAAACAGTTCCTGGTGAAACTGTTATTTATCAAGGACTTAACTCTCTGGGGTTATACCCCTTCCTCTGTGGTACAGTTGTACTTGTATTCCGTTTGTGCATCTAACTTGTATTTTCCAGTCACTATCGTTTATGTACACCCAACCGCCACTAGAGGGCGACCTTATGTGTTATCATTGCAAAATAGAACTGTGTTTTATTTTACATACTGGTCTGAGTGTCTTTAAAAAACCGTGACAGTACGAAAGGGCCAATGACCTCAGACAGTAAGGGCGAAGGTAACACTCAAAACATCCACTGGAGAATGGATGCCCATGAGCAGCGCTTAGATCAATTGGCACTGGCTCTACAAACCCTGCTTGAGCGTACGATACACCTAGACAAGCCTAATCCGAATCCGGTGGTCTCCCCAGTCTTGACACCGGACAATCCGCCTCTAGCTCCTCCTACTTGCGTCAGAGGCTTAACGGCTACGGCGCCGTTACCGTTGAGATATGATGGCGAGCCTTCCCTATGCAGGGGCTTCATTAACCAGTTAGAGATCTATCTGGAATTAACGCCCCAGGCTTTTCCTAATGACCGGAGCAGGGTCGGTTTCATGATATCGCTACTAACTGGCAAGGCTTTGGCTTGGGCGAACCCCTTGTGGGAAGGTGCCAGACCTTGCACGCTGAACTTTAACGAATTTGTAAGACAGTTCCGCCGTGTGTTTGAGGTACCTGGTAGAGTGGCCTCCGCTGCCAAAAAGCTAATGGAGATACAGCAGGGCGAAAGTTCCTTGGGCAGTTATGCGATAGAATTTCGGACCCTGGCTGCGGAGGTGGGCTGGAACGATGAGGCATTATTGGCAGCCTTCGCTAAGGGGCTCTCCGAAACAATTAAAGATGAAATTGCTACCCGGTGACCTAGATGAATTCATTGACTATGTAATGATCATTGACTCCCGTATCAGGGAGAGAAGGTTGGCACGAAAGGCAACTTCCAGGAAGCATGGGGTGAACTGCTTCTTTGACCCACCCTCTCCACCCTTTCCTCCTGAACGCACGGGAGAGGCAGCAGAGCCAATGCAACTGGGTTTCACTAGACTCTCCAACGAGGAGAGGTCTTTTCGTAAAAAGCATGGTCTTTGTCTTTATTGTGGCAAACAGGGGCACCTTTTGCGCAATTGTCCGGTAAGGCCGGGAAAGTCACGCACCTAGGGTACCATGGGGGACAGGCCCTAGGTGGTGTACAACAGTCCCCAGATCCTAACATTGCTAAACCCACCATCCAGGTGACGTTCTCTTGGGCAGATAAGGGCGCAGACACCTTGGCACTAGTGAACTCTGGTGCAGCCGGATACTTTATGGACCAATCTTTCGCAGACTTGCACAATATTCCTCTATGCAAAAAGGAGTGTCCGTTGGCAGTAGAGGCCATTGATGGCAGACCATTGGAACCAGCCTTTATTACTATGGAAACCATTCCTATCTCTATGTCAGTTGGGGCTCTCCACAAAGAGGAGGTTCAGTTTCAGATTATCTGCTCTCCTCACCATGCAGTCATATTGGGGTTTCCATGGTTGCTTCGGCATAATCCTCAATTTGATTGGCAAACATGCGAAGTCAGTGCCTGGTCCAATTACTGTAAAGAAAACTGCCTATCTATTCCTGTGAAAATTATGTGTACCTCCCCTGCTATACCAGTTGAATATGGTGAATTCAGTGATGTATTCAGCAAGGGGGAGGCTAGCGCATTGCCCAAGCACAGACCCTACGATTGCGCTATTGATCTGCCTCCTGGTGTGTTTCCTCCAAGGGGTCGAACTTACCCGCTATCTTGCGAAGAGAACAGGGCTATGGAGGAGTACATAGAGGATGCTCTTGGTATAGGAATTATTCGCAAGTCTAACTCCCCGGCTGGTGCCGGATTCTTCTTTGTTAAGAAGAAAAATGGCGAACTTAGGCCATGTATAGATTACCGGGGGCTTAATAAGCTGATGCCCAAGAATGCATACCCTATTCCATTCATCACTGAGTTATTTGACAGATTGAAGGGCTCTTCTGTCTTCACCAAACTTGATTTACGGGCTGCTTACAATCTAGTAAGAATCAGAGAAGGTGATGAGTGGAAAACGGCATTTAATACCAGAACGGGGCACTACGAATATCTGGTAATGCCATTTGGCTTATGTAATGCACCTGTGGTATTTCAGGAGCTGATCAATGACATCTTGCGTGACATGCTTCAGTCCTGTGTGGTGGTATATCTGGACGATATATTGATTCATTCCTCTACGCTATCCCAGCATATTAAAGATGTCACGCAAGTTTTGTCACTACTCAAGGCTAATAAGCTGTTTTGCAAGTTGGAAAAATGCGAGTTCCATGTGTCACAAGTACCATTCTTGGGGTTCATAATCTCGAAGGATGGAATCGCTATGGACCAAGAGAAGTTGGCAGCGGTATTGCAGTGGCCTCGCCCTAAAGGGTTAAAAGCGATTCAGCGCTTTTTAGGGTTTTCCAACTATTATAGGAAATTCATACGCAACTTTTCCACTATTGTGAAACCCTTGTCTGACTTAACTCATAAGGGCGCTTCTCCCTCTCAGTGGTCCGAGGCCGCTGATAATGCGTTTGAGACCTTAAAATCTGCCTTTGCGTCTGCTCCAGTACTGTCCCATCCCAATCCCTCCCTGCCTTTTACGTTGGAGGTCGACGCCTCTGAAGTTGGGGTTGGGGCAGTGCTCTCCCAGCGTCCTGTGGGAGGTGGTAGCTTGAAACCTTGTGGGTTTTTTCTAAAAAGTTGTCTAACGCACAAAGTCACTATGAGATTGGCGACAGAGAGTTATTGGCTATTATTCTGGCATTGAAGGAGTGGCGCCACCTGTTGGAGGGTACTAAGAACCCAGTATTGATCCTGACCGATCACAAGAACTTGACATATCTCTCTGAAGCGAAGAGGTTGTCTTCTCGTCAGGCCAGGTGAGCACTCTTTTTGTTCCGATTTAACTTCGTGGTATCATACCTTCCAGGGTCTAAGAACATCAGGGCAGACGCATTGTCTCGTCAGTTTGCATCGGACACTGACAGGGAGGAGGAGCCGGTACCCATCATTCAGCCTGACCGTATTTTGGCTACCATCCGCACTAGTATAACCTCACCTCTGGGAGAGGAGATTCTGGGGTCTCAAGCTAGGGCTCCACCTGAGACTCCAGTTGGCAAATGCTTTGTGGAGGAGCCTTTCCGTACTCGCCTTTTGGAGACCTATCATTCCTCTAGGGCTGCCGGGCACATTGGCAGGGATCAACTGGTATGGTCTCTTTCGCAATTATTCTGGTGGCCGACGCTCAGAGCCGATTGTTCCACCTTTACTGCCGCCTGTGCCACATGTGCCCGTGCCAAGACCCCCAGGCATCTTCCAGTGGGTTTGCTCCAACCTGTGCCTAATGGAGAACGGCCCTGGTCCCACATTTCTATTGATTTTTTGGGAGAATTGCCTAATTCGAGGAGGTTTACTTTTATACTTATGGTGGTTGATCGGTTCTCCAAAATGGCTCATTTTGTGCCACTCAGAGGGCTTCCATCGGCTCAGGAACTAGCTAAAGTGTTTGCTAGTGAAGTGTTTTGTTTGCACGGGGTACCCAGAGTGGTGGTCTCTGACCGTGGGAGTCAATTCGTGTCCAGGTTCTGGAGGGCATTCTGTGGCATGATGGGCATTCAATTGTCCTTCTCTTCCGCCTACCAGCCCCAGACCAACGGAGCCGCTGAGCGTGCCAACCAGGGATTGGAACAGTTCCTGCGCTGTTTTATCACTGATCATCATGACAATTGGGCCGACCTGTTGCCATGGGCAGAGTTTGCCAGGAACTGTGCTGTTAACTCATCGTCCCCGTTCTTAATCAATTATGGGTTTCAGCCAGGTTTGCTCCCGGACTCGTTTCAGTCTCAGCAGATTCCGGCTTTGGATGAGCATATGGAGCAGCTCCGTTCCACATGGGCACAGGTACAAAGGACCCTCAGTCAGTCCTTCCAGCGACATCAGAGGTATTCCAATCGTAGACGGCTGCCAGCGGTCTCTTTCCAGGTTGGGGACAGGGTATGGCTCTCGTCTAGAAACCTTAACCTGCAAGTCCCTTCGTATAAGTTGGCTCCCCGGTTTATTGGTCCATTTAAAATTATCCGCAAAATTAATCCTGTCTCCTATGCATTGGAACTTCCACCATCCATGCGTATTCACAATGTCTTCCATGTATCTCTGTTAAAACCTCTGGTTTGCAATTGTTACACGACCACCCCGGTGGTTCCTGGGCCGGTGGACGTCCAGGGGCAAGAGGAATACGAGGTGCAGAGCATTGTGGATTCTAGGCGACTTAGAGGGAAGTTGCAATACCTGGTCCATTGGAGGGGATTTGGCCCGGAGGAGCGCTCTTGGGTTGATCAGAAGGACCTTCATGCGCCCAGACTGGTGCGCAACTTCCACTCCAAGTACCCTCTGAAACCTAGGCCTCCAGTGAGGAGAGGGGGTCTTTGAGGGGGGGGTACTATCACAGTGCGTGTGATCTAGCTGTCACTCTCTTCTATGGTCAAGGGTGATTTGTTCACTTGGTTTGGCCCGCCCCTTGGTTTCCTTTTTATACCTGACTATTCCATCTGTCAGGTGCCCTTTCGTGGTGTTTCTGAGCCAGTTGTTCTGTTGCTGCGTTTATGATTCCTGTGTACCAATTTTGGCTTGCCCTGACCATTCTCCAGTGTTCCTGCTTGTGTATGACCCGGCTTGTCTGACTACCTCCTCCGGATCTCGACTCTGTTTGGCTGACGTTCCTGCTTGTGTATGACCCGGCTTGTACGACTACCTCCTACGTGCTCCGATCCGGCCCGGCTGACTTCCTCCTGCAAGATCAACCTACAGCGTGTTCCTGAAGACCTACGTTCCGGTTGTTGCCGTCGCGACATTATCATCCACTGTTCCAGTACTTGTGTGGCTGTCTTGCCTGGTGTTACTTCGTGCAGTGCAGTGTTACAATCGTGCAGAGCTGTGTACGCCTCACTCAGACAGCAGTGCTGTGCTACTGCAGAAAAGCCTTGTGTAAACGTGCCTTTTAACCCTACCAGTGCTGTCTCGGTCCCACTCTCCTTACTCCAGTGTGAGCCTCGTTCATAGTGAAACTCCTGCTGAGTTGGCCGCTCTCCGTCGGCAACTCGATACCATCCCAGTAGAGTGTTCACTTCCGATTAGGCCGGTTGGGCGCTTTGGCTCTCTCTCTCTCTCGTTGTATACACTGGGCGATTCCGTTATACCGAGTGGTGACGGGCACAGGCTTCAGCACTAGCATTCCGGTACTACTTCAGTTGGGCCTTTGGCCCTGTCTCGTTATACTCAGTCCGGTAGAGTCTGAAGAGGCTTGGGAGCTCTTGCATTGCAGGCCGGTTCGATACACGCCCGTGGGGCTAAGATCACTTGCACTAGCAGTAGCCATTCCAGTAGGTATGCCCGTGGGGGGCTATTGGGCTCTGCTTTACTACACACCGTGGCGAGACAGTCCTTATCCACTTGATGGTGAACATTTCTTCAGCACAGCTTATCTACACCTCGGGCGTGCCAAGCATCCACTTAAGAGACTGATCATAATCAAGGACTTAACCCTCTGTGGTTACCTTAAGCTCAGCTTACTTATACCCAGGGGTTATACCCCTTCCTCTGTGGTACAGTTGTACTTGTATTCCGTTTGTGCATCTAACTTGTATTTTCCAGTCACTATCGTTTATGTACACCCAACCGCCACTAGAGGGCGACCTTATGTGTTATCATTGCTAAATAGAACTGTGTTTTATTTTACATACTGGTCTGAGTGTCTTTAAAAAACCATGACACACGGGCACCATGATAACCCCTTGTCGGTGGAGGAGAACAGGGCCATGGAGGAGTATGTGGCTGATGCTTTATCTAGGGGCATTATCCGGAAGTCATCCTCACCTGCGGGCGCAGGTTTCTTCTTTGTTAAGAAGAAAGATGGGGAACTCAGACCATGCGTCGATTTCAGGGGTCTGAATAAACTGATGGTAAAGAACATCTATCCGATTCCTTTGATCACAGAGGTTTTTGATCGTATCAAAGGCTCTACTATTTTTACAAAACTTGACTTGAGGACAGCGTACAATTCGGTAGGAATAAAAGAAGACCATGAGTGGAAGACAGCATTTAACACCAGGAGCGGGCACTATGAATACTTGGTGATGCCCTTTGGATTGTGCAACGCTCCCGCTGTCTTCCAGGAATTCATTAATGATGTGTTGAAAGACCTACTACAGAGTTGTGTGTTATGGTTCTCAAGCAAGACAAGGAGTCGGTATAGTTTTGGATAATAAACAGCAGGCAATAAATGAATATACTATAAGCAGAGGGTGACTGGAGAGTCTAGCGCCTCTATCAAAAATAGGAGCCTGCCGACGGGTCAACCACGTCTGCTGGAGACTAGGCTGAAGCCAACTGGTGATCTCGGAGTAATAGGTGGAATGCACACAGAATCTACAGTCTCCCCAAATATAGCAACAAGGGAGACTACTGACTCATGCCTGCAGTCAGTAAGGAAGAGCTTGTCTCCAATAAGGATGGCAACAATGGAGACTACTGACTCACGCTTGCAGTCAGTAAGTTCGGAGTCTGCCAGAGCCCCAGGTCTGCACCAGGATGGATGCCTGTGGGGAACGGATCCACAGCGGAGTGAACAGACAGAGCCACAGGTCAGCACCAGCCAGGATATTCAGACAAGCCAGATTCATACACGGAGCGGGTAGTCAGCCAGAGTCACAGGTCTACACCAGATAGGATGTCCAATAGTAGTAGGCAACACTGGGAGGATAGTTGGGCAGAGCCCCAGGTCAGCACCAGGTTGGATATTCAGACAAGCCAGGATCATACACGGAGCGGGTAGTCAGCCAGAGCCACAGGTCTGCACCAGATTGGATGTCTAAAGCCAAAGAAGCTCACAGATAGAATGATCAGCCAGTGCCACAGATCAGCACCAGAATGGATAGTCAGACAAGCCAGGTCATACACAGGATACAGGAGCAACAGAAACTAGATCTGCACTGAACAACAACGTAAGGGTATTGATACACAGGCCCAGAGAGGTTTATAAAGGAGTAGGAGAAGGCCGGACCAGTTAGGTCCCCCAGGCTGGGTCTATAACAGGCGTCCAGTCAAGTACTTAATTCATGATGCCAGTAACAAGAAAAATATGTGACCAGGCCGCAGGCAAGCAGGACCCAGCTAGTGATGCTGGAGCGTCAGTCCAGAACCCTGCTCCTGGCCGAATGGCACAGGCCGATGAAAGGCACTGTGACATTGTGTTGTGGTATATTTGGACAATATACTTATCCATTCTCCCACCTTGGAAGCACACAGAGCAGACGTAGCCCTGGTCCTACAACTGCTCAGGGAGAACAAGTTGTTCTGCAAGCTAGAAAGTGTGAATTGCACAAATTCCAGGTGACATTCCTAGAATACATTATTTCATCATCTGGCCTAGCCAAGGATCCACAAAAACTGTCTGCTGTATTACAGTGGCCACTACCAGTGGGACTAAAGTCCATACAGAGATTCCTAGGCTACAGGAAGTTAATTTGAAACTTCTCCACCATAGTCAATCCTCTCACGGACACGACTCAGAAGGGAGCTAGTCCTTCAGACTGGTCACCTGGGGCCTTGCAGGCATTTGAGGACTTGAAGTCGGCTTTTGCCAAAGCCCCGATATTGTCCCACCCGAATCCTACCCTTCCTTTCACCCTGGAGGTCGAGGCTTCAGAGTCTGGAGTGGGCGCCTTGTTGTCCCAGCAAGTGGACCCTGGGAAACCATTGCTTCAGTGTAGTTTCTTCTCTAAGAAACTAAGGCTGAGAGTTTATATGATGTAGGCGACCGGGAGTTACTCGCCATCATCCTTGCCCTGAAAGAATGGCAATATCTGTTTGAGGGTACTACGGTCCCTATCCTGATACTGGCAGATCACAAGAACCTCACATATTTGTCAGAGGCTAAGAGGATGTCTCCATGTCAGGCCAGATGGGCCTTATTCCTCTCAAGGTTTAATTTTGTGGTCTCCTGTCTTCCTGGTACAAAGAACATTAGAGCAGATGTTCTCTCTCGACACTTTGCGGCAGAATCCCAGGAGGTGTCCTCTCCGGTACCAGTCATTCTTCCTAACCGTATTTTGGCTAAAGTATGTTACAATATTACATCACTGTTGGGTGAGGAGATTGTGGCTGCTCAGACTTCCACCCCGGCAGATAAGCCTAATGGAAAATGTTTTGTGTCTGAATCCCTCCGTACCAGACTGATTGAGATTTACCATTCCTCAAAGGCTGCAGGGCATGTTGGGTCTGCATGTGTTGTCACCTGTTCCACAAGTGCTCAGATCAAGACCCCTAGACACCTTCCGCTTGGTCTCCTGCAACTCATTCCCAATGGGGAGCGGCCTTGGTCGCACTTATCCATCGACTTTATGGTTGACTTGCCTGTCTCAGAGGGTTTCACAGTCATCCTTGTGATTGTGGATAGATTTTCTAAGATGGCCCATTTTGTACCACTCAAAGGACTACCTTCCTCTAAGGAGTTGGCCGACATATTTGCCAAGGAGGTGGGTCATCTCCACGGTATACCCAAGGTGGTAGTCTCAGATCGTGGGAGCCAGTTTGTCTCACGTTTTTGGAGAGCATTCTGCTGTCAAATGGGCATCTAGCTCTTGTTCTCCTAGGCTTACCATCCACAGTCTAATGGTGCTGCAGAAAGGTATAATCAGGCGTTGGAACAGTTCCTCCTTTCTTTTATCTCAGATCATCATGACAGTTGGGTGAACCTGTTACTGTGGGCACAGCTGGCCAGAAATAATGCAGTCAATTCCTCCTCTCGGAACTCACCCTTTCTGATTAACTACGGGTTCCAACCTTCGCTGCTGCCAGAGTCTTTCCAGGGTCAAAATATTCCTGCTCTGGAGGAGCACTTAAGGGTGCTCTGCTCCACATGGGTACGGGTTCAGAGTTCCACAGTATGCTATAAGAGACAAGCATACCATGGGCATCTATCGGCTCCAGTGTTCCAGGTGGAAGAGAGAATATGGTTGCCCTCACGCAATCTACATCTCCAGGTGCCTTGTGAAAAGCTGGCTCCCTGATTTGTGGGCCCCTTTCGGGTTCTCCACAAGATCAACCCCGTAACTTATGCTCTTGAACGCCGTGCTAATATGCAAATTTCTAATGTATTTCATGTGTTGCTGCTGAAGACATTGGTCTGTAACAGATATACTACTGCCCCTGTCCGTCCCAGACCTGTCCATGTAGGAGACCATGAGGAATATGAAGTGCAAAGCATTTTGGACTCTTGCAGGGTCAGAGGCCAGGTGTAATATCTAGTCCACTGGAGAAGGTATGGGCCTGAGGAACGTTCCTGGGTCGCTAAGAAAGTTCTGCATGTGCCTGCTCTTCTCCATGAATTCCTCTCCCGTTATTCCGCTGGTGCTGGTCCTCTTCCATGGGGGAGAGGTTGTTAAGGGTAAGGGGGTACTATCACAGTCTCCCTTTAGCTATCCTGTGCTTCCTTCCTCTGTGGTGTGTCGGCCGACATGATTGCGGATATTTCCTCATTGCTGACGTCATGAAACAGGCACTGGCTAGGACGCCTGTTTATATGCCTATTCGGTGTTGCCTAATTGGGTCCCGCCTTCTCCTGCTCCTTTATAAACCTCCCTGGGCCTGGGAGTCATTGCCCTTACGTGTGTTATGGTTTTTAGGACACTCAGACCAGTTGGTAAAATAAAACACAATTTTATAGAGACAGTTCACAGTGTTCTGGAAATGTAAATGCCTAGCCGAAGTGACCAAATAGTTTAAGCAGAACAGAAATCCAAATAGCCCCCGCGGGCGTACCTAACAGGAAGACTGCTTCTGCGAGTGCGAGTGTGGATAACCCCCACGGGCGTAACGGAAACCGGCCTGCAATGCAAGAGCTGGCAATAGCCTCCACAGGCGTTAACCGGAGACCAGCAATAGCAATGATAGAGCCAATAGCCCCCACGGGCGTATACAACGGGAACCTGCCAGAGCTTGAGCCTTCCCTTTGCTGCCCAGAGGCCACAGTAGATATCGCCCAGTAACTAACGTAAAAGTGAGAGCCAATGACGCCCTACCGGACCAACATAACGTGACTACTCTGCAGTAGGATAGATAGAGTCGCCGTCGGTAAGCGGCCAACTCAGCAGACGTAGCACAGCGAGTGAGGCTCTATACTGGGAATCAAGGTAGCGAGAGTAAAGCAGCACTGCAAGGCTTAATATGCACATTTAAAAACAAGGCTCTGTAAGGTATTGAAGCTCTGCAAGTGTAGTGAGGCTCACAGAGGAACGCACAGCACTGCAAGATAACGGGACACTGCACTGATCGAAGGCAACACAAGGCTAGAGTGATCACACGGCAGCTGGCAACAGCAGGTGAAAAATGTCGCAGAGGCGACAACGGGAACAGAGGTCACTGGAACAGGCTGGAAGTCGATCTCGGAGCAGGAAGTCAGCCGGGCCGGGTCGTAGCACGCAGGAGGTAGTCATCCAAGCGCAGGAATGTCAGCCAAGCCGGATCAGGAAACAGAGGTGGTTCGCAGACAAGCCGGGTCAAACACGATCAGGAACACTGGAGCGTAGTCAGGACAAGCCAAGTCGGTACACGAGAATCCAGAACACAGGAACACAGCAACAGCACACTGGCTCAGAAACACCACGAAAGGGCATCTGACAGAAGTCTGGGCCAGGCATAAGAAGGTCACCAGGGGCGGGCCAAACTGGCTCAGCAAATCAGAGCGAACCACAAGTAAGAGTGACAGAGAATCACAGGAACTGTGATAACGTGGTGTTTCTGATATTGTCTACTGCGCTCCGTTGTGACCTGTGCTTTCCTGAGAATCCACTCTGTGTATGACCCTGGCTTGTCTGACTACCCACAGCGGTTCTGACCTGTGGCTCTGGCTGACTAACTCACTCCGTGTATGACCCCGGCTTGTCTGACTACCTGTCACAATGCCTTACCTCTGCCTGTGCCATTTGGCCAGGAGCAGGGTTCTGGACTGGCACTCCAGTGTCACTGGCGGCGTCCCTCTCTGCCTGCGGCCTGGTCACGTCTGGTTCCTTGTTACTGGCATCATTAATCAGGCACTTGCCTGGACGCCTGTTATAACCTCAGCCTGGGGGACCTAATTGGTCCCGTCTTCACCAACTCCTTTATAAACCTCTCTGGGCCTGTGTATCATTACCCTTACTTTGTTGTTCTGTGCAGTTCTAGTTCCAGTTGTTCCTATATCCTGTGTATTACCCGGCTTGTCTGACCATCCATTCTGGTGCAGACCTGTGGCTCTGTCTGACCATTGTTCTGTGCGCTCCTTTTGTCTTTTGACATCCAATCTGGTGCAGACCTGTGGCTCTGACTGACTACCTGCTCCATGTATGACCCTGGCTTGTCTGACTATCCAACCTGGTGCTGACCTAGGGCTCTGTCAAACTATCCTCCCATTGTTGCCTACTTTTATTGGACATCCTATCTGCTGCAGACCTGTGGCTCTGGCTGACTACCTGCTCCATGTATGACCCTGGCTTGTCTGACTATCCAACCTGGTGCTGAACTAGGGCTCTGTCAAACTATCCTCCCATTGTTGCCTGCTCTTATTGGACATCCTATCTGCTACAGACCTGTGGCTCTGGCTGACTACCTGCTCCATGTATGACCCTGGTTTGTCTGACTATCCAACCTGGTGCTGACCTGGGGCTCTGTCCAACTATCCTCCCATTGTTGCCTACTCTTATTGGACATCCTATCTGGTGCAGACCTGTGGCTCTGGCTGACTACCCACTCTGTGTATGACCCTGGCTTTCCTGGCTATCCTAACAGGTGCTGACCTGTGGCTCTGTCTGTTCTCTCCGCTGTGTTGCCCTTTTCCCACAGATATCCATCTTGGTGCGGACCTGGGGCTCTGGCAGACTCTGGCCCAACTGACTACAGACGTGAGTCAGTAGTCTTCATTGTTGCGATCCTTATTGAAGACGAGCTCTTCCCAACTGACTGCAGGCGTGAGTCAGTAGTCTCCATTGTTGCCGTCCGTATTGAAAAGGAGCTCTTCCCTACTGACTGCAGGCATCAGTCAGTGTTCTCCCTTGTAGCTACCTAGCGGGAGACTTCGGGTCCTATCCTGTGCTCTACTCGTTACCACTGAGACTACCAGTTGGCTCCGGCCTAGTCTCCAGCAGTTGTGGTTGACATTGTGGCGGCCCCTATTCCTGATAGAGTCTTTAGCCTATCTAGTCACCCTCTGCTCTATATTACCATTGATATTCATTACTATTATCATTCTAAAATAAAGTGATTTTAACTATACCGTCTGACTTCTTGTCTTGCTTAGTAACTGTAATACTACCCACATTGGTTCTGACCTGTGGCTCTGGCTGACTAACTCGCTCCATGAATGACCCCGGCTTGTCTAACTACCCACATTGGTTCCGACCTGTGGCTCTGGCTGACTAACTTGCTCTGTGTAGGTTCCGGTTTGTCTGACCACTGGCTTCTATCTTACTACCCGCTCCATATAGTCCCCGGCTGGTCTAACCTGTGACTTAGGCTTACTAACTCGCGCCATGTAGATTCCAGTTTGTCTGACCTCTGGCTCCTGTCTGACTACCCACTCCATCTAATCCCTGGCTTGTCTGACCTGTGCCTCTGGCTGACTACTGGCTCAGTACTCTCCTAGCGTGCCTAACTACTAGTCTTGGTTATCCATGGCTCTGGCCTGTTCTCGTTCCCTGTTGCCTCCGATCTCATGACCCGAGGTGCAGACTGGTGCATCCTAGCCTGTACTCACTGGTGCTCCATCCGTACCTCTGTCTTAGTCTCCAGCATCTCACAGTAGTGCAGTGCACACCACAGTGTGCAGGTCCAGGTAGGAGCTTGGGGCCGATTATCCTATGGTCTGGGGTTGTGTGGGCTAAAACCAGTATTGCTGTACTTATTAAATAAAGGTGGATTTATATTTTCTATTCATGTCTGTCCTTTGCCTGAACACCGTGACACCGATTTGTGGTCTGAATTTGTGGCCTCCTGCCCATATTGTACCCTGATTAAGATTTCCAAGTCTTGGCATTTGGGATTACTCCAGCTTCTACAAGTTTCAATCCTTCTATGGTTTTATCTGGAAATGGATTTGGCACCTTCTTAATGGATGACTTTGAGTTGGGTGGTGACTGACAGATTTTCAAAGAGAATCACTTTGTTCCCCAACAAAGCATCCTACTTCAGAAGATTTGGCTGATCTGTTTATAAAGGACGTTTTTCTGCTCCACAGGGATCCAACCCTATTTTTTTCTGATAGATATTCTCAGTTCATCTCCAGGTTCTAGAAGGCCTATTGTCATTGCTTGGGAATTAGTCTTGTTTCTTCAGGTTACCATCCATAGACTAATGGGCAGACAGTTCACCTAAATCTTGAGATTTTTATGTCATGTTACTGTGGCTTGAAGTAAAATAACAGTAACATGTTATACCTTTTCTTCTATATAAAGACTCAGGGTGCAGTTATTCTCTACTCTCTGTACAAGTTTACCTTACCCTGATGTTATACATATGTAGATTAGTCTCACATTACAATATAGAACATAGTGAGTACAATAAAGAAAGGGGCGAGAGCTTCCAATATGCATAATCAGGTATATATGTTACGCAAATACCAAAATACCATAGATATACAAATATATAGAAAATTATATAATTAGTAACAATATATCATGAGTAAATCCAATTTAACTAGCGGAGTATAATTAAGTAACAGGCTTGCAATAATAAGAGTAACATACCAATCAGTATCGTCTCTCTCTATCTCTCTCTCTGTTCCTAATACATCATGTCACTCCTTTCCTTATAAGTCTAATCATCATTACACTCCATTACATTTTTTAATAAGAGTGAAAATCATCCTTGGCATGTATATAGCATCTAATACCTAAGGTTCAGAAAATGTGGTTAATAACTTATCCAAAAACAAGGCTGTTTGTTAAGTTGTTTCTAAACATAAGATGTAAAGGCTTGTCCTTGAAGCTTTTATATTATAACATGCTAGCTTATTCTTATGAATATGTCCTTGCTTTAACACATTCTGCAAATGACCTTTATACAAACGATTGTTGTTTAAGTAGAACAATATTTTAAAGCAGCAATTGTTATAGCCACCTCATGTGTGCTTTTCTATCTGGCGTTAGTTTGTCACAGCACGAGTAATAGAATACCAAACTGTGATTTAGAACTAAGGCTGTTAATTTAGTTTCACTAATGGCCTTAATATTATCTGCAAGCAGGAATAAAAGCAGGGACACCAAATATTGATTTAATTTAGATTTTTCTTCTGTTCACTCACTATCATTTTGTTAATTGCTAAAAATAAAATATTAACACGTCTATTTTTGAAAGCATTCTTACTTTACAGCATTTTTTCACACCTGCCTGATACTTTTGCACAGTTCTGTATGCGCATACATTATAAATATGTTTAACTGAGGCACTTCTGACAAACACAATACTTTAATATTGGGATAGCCAAAGACTGGCACTCAAAAAGTTGGAGAACTACAACCAGTGAGATTTATGTAAAATCTTAAAGAGTCAAGTACTCTGCAGCACACATGACGCTGAAGAACTTACAATCTAGTACCCTCTGCAAAGTGCTAAAATGAGGCATGATGGAGAATAAGGTTGCATGGAGGAAGAGAAAGGTGGCATGGGGGAGGAAATAAGGCATGGAGAGGCAAGGTGGTGAGAGGCGGCAATTGCTGACAAAAGAGGCATGGGGGAGAAAGGAGGCATAGAGGGTGGGGAAAGGAGGCATGGAGAGGCAAGGTGGTGAGGATGAGGCAAGGGGTGAGTAAAAGAGGCATGATGAATGTTAAAGTAGACAAGAGCAGCTGAGTTACAGAAGAGACAAAAGGACAAGAAAGAAGGCATGGGGGTAAATTAGAAAAGGTGACTAAGGATTAGACATAAAGGGATTTGGAGAGATTTTGTGAAACAGATATTCACTGCTACCTTAGGATGATGCTCTATTTGACCCAGAGAAACACTACGATATACATTGCTTTATACAAATATAATGCAGTGGTATCCTTTTGAATTGTCACACACTACTGGGCATGACTCAGGGCACATTGGTGAATTGCAAATGTTGCATGTGAATCTAATGCAGCAATCTGCCTGTGGGATGAAGGACACATGTATTTCAAGAAACATGACTTATTCCTGGACCATAGTTCTTGCCTTTAACCCTCTGAGTGCCAGAGAGGTGGTGTTGTATTTCTCACTGGAACTCAAAGGGTTAATGAACATCAATTTATTTATATAATTGCTATACCTCCAATGAACTCTAGATGTCACAATCACCATATTTTTCTTAGGGATTTTAACTAGTGTAATGAAATGTCTGACCATTTTAACATTTACTCTACAAGTCTCCTGCTTTTTCTACAGCTAACGCTGTACCATCTTTTACCTACATATTAACATTATTTAATAAAAACTGCTCTTTCTCAAACCAGCTTCCAGAATCCAAAAAAAAACATTATATATGCAGATGAATTCTTTCTAAATGTATCACAATACATACATGCTTTAGCCCTGCTTGACTTTATAATACATTAAAGATTATATATTGCTGTGTGCGCTAAGCCCATCTTAATTAACAGGGCTTTTCACAATTAGTGGGCGCCTATTATAAGTGTGTAAAATTAATCTGCCATGATACTCATACCTGGGAAAGTTTGAAAAGATCTCACCATGAGATATTTAAAATATTGACCCTTGAAGGTCACAAGAAAGTAGATTCTATGTGAAATGTTAATGTTTGCTCCAACCCAGGGGGGATCCAATCAGTCCTCAAGGAACCTTTAACATGCAGCAGTTCTGTGATATAACTTCTTATATCAGAGGTTCTGTCACGATTTTGTTAGAACACTCAGACAGTTAGGTAAGGTTAAAAGCTTTATTGAAAATAAATAGAAAACAATCACCCTACTCAGGTCCAGATGAGGTCTGTACCTTAGTACTTCCCAAATCTGACGCAGGTCAGGATGGACAGAAAAATCACAATTGGTAATAAGCAATAGAACTGTGTTGGCTTGATCCGAGGACAGATACAGGAACAGGAAGAACCACAACAGTCCCACACAGCAGCAAGGTGAGATATGGCGATGGGGTAATTGTAGGGCTACTCCCTAGGAGGCTAAGGGTAGCGGAAGCAACACAGATAGGACACAGGCAGTGACCAAATCCCTAGAATACTAGGGGTAGCGGAGGCAGCACAGACAGGACTCTGGCAGAGACCAATCCCTAGAACGCTAGGGTTAGCGGAGGCAGCACAGACAGGACACTGGCAGTGACCAGTCCCTAGAACGCTAGGGTATGCGGAGGCAGCACAGACCTGGCAGTGACCAATCCCTAGAACGCTAGGGTAAGTGGAGGCAGCAACAGATACTGGAAAGTGACCAGACTCTCACAGCACAGACCCCTGGTGACTTAGAGGATCAACAGGCCATGCAGGTGCTGTATCAGTATTCGAAAGTGAGAGTAGGTGGAAAGGACACAGGGTACGCACCTTGATAGATCAGAAGACAGAACTGCCAAATCTGTACACACGGGGTAGTCAGCCAGTCCTAGTCAGTAACGGAATCGGATACTCAGCCAAGCCAGGTCGGTACACACGGAGGTAGTCAGCCAGTCCTAGTCAGTAACGGAATCGGATACTCAGCCAAGCCAGGTCAGTACACACGGAGGTAGTCAGCCAGTTCTTGTCGGTAATGGAATCGGATACTCAGCCAAGCCAGGTCGGTACACACGGAGATAGTCAACCAATCCTTGTCAGCAACGGAATCGGAACACAGGATCATCAGGAACACAGGAGTGTAGTCAGAAGAGCCTAGTCATACATGGAACAGGAACAAGCAGTAACTCAAACACTAGGCACGGGTACACCACGAAAGGGAGCTGAAAGGATGACAGGAGAGAGTTTAAAAAGGCATATCCTGGGAGGAGCCAGAGCCTAATAGCCAATAAGAATCGTGCAATGGTAAACCCAGAAGTAGGAATGTCGCCCAGACGCTAGAATCATGGTCACCGTGATAGGTTCTGCATACTTTTTGCTCAAGGAACCCCAACATGCAATCTGGAAGTTTCTGGGCACACCTAACATTTTATAGACCATTATAGGCCATTTGTAAAAATACATTTAGGTATCCCAATCAGAATAACACAAACTAACATTTTTCTGGGTCAATTTCCATAAATATATATTTGAAACTCAACATTCACATTTTTGTCTTTATATAGAAGAAGGGACATCCTAAGTGGTCCACTACAAGCCAAAGTGCCACCATACCCTGGATGAGAAGCACTGTCTTAAACACTCACAAGACAAACAGGACTTCTCCCTCTGTCTTTCTGGCAGAAATTACTATAATTTAGGCCTCGATTCAGTTGTCCCCATTGCAAAAACAAACAGCCAATTAAATTTTTTTGAGTACACTAAGCCATTCAATTAGCTGTTATGTGAACAGTTAATGGCAGTTTTGATAATTCACCCATTGAGAACAATGGAACAGCTCTACCCCTGAGCCATTCAATTCTGTACGGTCAGTGCCAAAGCATGATAAACTGATACATAGCAATGACAAAATTAACCCCTGCAAAACCAAGGAACTTTGGAAAATGGGCATGCCCTACAAAGAAGTCTTGGACAAACAACATTAACCCATCAACCCCCTCAGAGACAAGGGGTTGACAAAGCAACCCAACACAATCCCTCACACCATACTCCACGAGCAACAAGGGTTAACACATAACAATAGATTTATACACACAACACAAGACTCACACCTGTCAATCCTGCAAGCAACCCAAGCCCGCTTGTGCAACATCACTAGTCAGTGGAGACTCACGGTGCACCTGACAGGTACACAGCAAGTACAACAAATCAGACAAACAACAGCCACACTGCAAAACAGTTACTTGGGCAACTCCCATTGATCCACGGTGGTCTGTGGAACAGTAGCCTGCTCATCAGCATCCTGCTGCCCTTGCAACTCAATTGCAGCAGGAATTAAAGCAGTTGCAAATTCTGCAAATTTCAAAAGCTCACTGCTGGTGGTGATGCCCATCCCCATCCCTGTCTCCCATTCCTTCTCAGTTTGGGCTTAAAAGGCCATCAATGTCTCTTCCACCCCAGCTTCTCCACCATCATCATCACTACCACCAGTCCCTCCTTGCCGCTGCTCTATTACAGACATCTCACTGTTGGTTGGGGGAGGTGATGTGAAATGTGACAGAGGGTTCCCTAATGTCACACTTGCTATTTCTTGGTGACCTGAAGAAGGCAAACTGGCAGCACTAGCAGAAGGTACAGACAGCTGATCTGTGCTCCTGGTGGTGGTGGTATTATTGAGGTGGTAACAATTCTGCCTTCTTCAGGATCATGTTACACATGGACAATGCTGTGTGGGGACACCCAGGGTCAGGGGAATGGCGTGGGCTTCCTTGACTGCTAGTCTGGATGCTCTTAATTGCTTCTTCTACTACTCCCCTAACACTAGTCCCACTGGCTGCTTCACCATCACTGTCATTAGTACTACCACTAACACCAGCCACATAAATTTCAGCCCCTGAGTCTTCCCCCTCACAGTCACTATTAATATGATGATTACCCCTCCTTCACTCTTAATGCTAACAAGCTGCTGGACCTTCTTAGTAGTAGTGCTAGCACTGGCGGGACTGCTTGGGGATGGCAAGTGTGACTTAGGGTCCCCTGCTGTCACACTTGGCATCATCTTCTCCTTCCCCCCTCCTGAGTATTACATGACACACTGGCAGCATGTTCAGCACTGGTGGCTGCAGGTTCAGCACTGGCAGCAGGCACAGCATGGTGGCAGCAGGGGTAGCACGTCTGACAGCAAGTACAACACTGGTGGCATCAGAGGCAGCACTGGCAGCAGGAATAGCACTGGTGGCAGAAGTGGCAGCATGTCTAACAGCAGGCACAGCACATCTGGCAGCAGGAGCAGCATGTCTGGCAGCAGCCACAGACAGCTGACCTGTCCTGCTCTCACTGTTACCCTCTGCTTCCTCCCTTTACATTAATTTCCCCAAGATCCCTAGGGATGATTTAGGGGGACTGGCCAGCATTGGTTCTGTAGGGCTCACTATGACTCAGACTCAGTGGACACATAAGGGTCATTCCAGTTTCTCATTTTATTGTTTTTAAACTTCCACATAGTTATTGCAGTCACTATAAGCCTCTCCTGCCTCAATTTTGCAAAAAGATCACAGCAGAATAGCACAGCACTTCTACCTTGCTCTGTGGCTGTTTATATTGTGTCCTACTTCCTGGAATATGTCACGTTTTTAAAGCGAAAAGGTGAAAAACATATAAATCAATGGGTGGAAACTTTCTAGCCATTGAAAAAATGGCAAAGAATTTTTGCCAGTGGGGGAAAAATGCGAAGATTTTAATCTCTGTTTTTAAACCATCTTGTTGTCCTCTTTTTCGCAGGAACACGATGGGACCTTCCTCTGACCCGTACTCTCGTCCTGCAGCCAAACACAACAAATTTTTCAATCACTAACTTCAAATGATTGGGTATGTGATGCATCAGAGTAAGAATCCCAGCTTATGTTCGTTTTGCTATTCTGTCCTGCAAAGTGAATAATTTAACCTAAAAGTATGGTTGGCTAACACTTTAATAATCACTAAATAAAACTAAATGGGGACAGTCTGGCATATAGTATGCTCAGGGTTGGGTGTCAGTTCAAGCTCAACTCACATTATGGCCAAACAACACCTTCATGTTGTTTTGCTTTGCTAGTTGTGTTATGAGTTGAAATTGGAAAACAGTTTATGTGATGTGTGTGCTTACCCATGGTACAACACCTTACAACCAAGTAATATGTTGTGTTCAATGCATTGCTTTTGCAATACATTGGGGACATTTCTGCCACTGAACCTGTTAGAAACCAGAAATAGTCACAGACATAAATGGGATGAATAAGTGCAATTTTTTTTGGGGGGGGGCCTTTGAAGAGGTGGATGCCCCACTGTCTCGTGACTCTAGTCATTCTTGTTGTTGATGTAGGGGTCACATTGGATGGGGAGGTTGTTGTGGTTGAACCCTCCATGGATTGTCTGCCCTCTCCATCCTCTGGCTCCCTGCGATTGGTTTCCCTCTTTTCCACTAGTACCTGGCCAAGCATGTCCATCATTCCAGTCCTGAATTGCCTTATCTCTGTAGATAGGATGGTTTACTTGAGTACTGACCTTGCACTCAAAGGGTTAATCCCCTGTAAGCTAACGCCATCCAATTAAAATAAACATCTGTAAATCTGATGTTCAGCAGGATCTTCCGCCCCCAGCAATAATTTTGGGAGGTATCCTTTGAGTGCTAGAGGTCTACACAAGGCATTGCTCTGCCATTCATTGGGTAACCCTCTGGTACTAAAAGGGTTAACAGATCACACACACACACACACACACACACACACACACACACACACACACACACACACACATATATATATATACTGGGTTAGCAAAACTGTAAAACCATACCATAAGGAACCACAACATATACATTTTAACAAGCACATGATACATATTTGTGTATAACGGGAATGATGCTTACAATATCCATGTAGCCACAGTTGACAACCCAGGATTACAACATGTGTCGTCTATGTCAAATAATAAGTACTCAACAAGTATGCATACCTTCTTGCCATCCCCACTGTTCTGGATACATATGACAATGAAAGTTCGACAACTATAGAGCGTTTACATCAATGTACAGGACCATGTCAAGCTGTTAATCAATGAGTGCCGGGAAAGTATCCCATGTATTGCAATGCAATTCATTGGATACCATTCTGTCACTCAAGGGGCCACATGTCAATGTTATCATCTTGCATCCCTCTTGTCATTGCTCAGGTTACTAATCACACAATATAATATCCCCAACACAGCATCCATGCCTGCAACAGAGCAAGAGGAAAGTGAGCAGGAGGAGAAGCAAACAATGACCCACAGTGACACAGCCCCTAAAGAGCCAGCAGAGGGCACCAGCTGGATGCCATCACCACCACAGTCACAATATGGGCTGCAGCTCACAACAACCGAGTGGATGCCACAGGAGTCACTCCAGTGCAATCCACAACAGACATGGATGCCACCATCATCTGGACAGTACTGGATGCTCCCACCAACAATGGGATGCAACTGGATGCCCAGAAGTGCCAGCACACAGCAGTATGTGTTAATTGGCCCCACACCAGCAACACAGCAGCTGGCATACCCAACCCAGGTGGGAAGGGAACACATACTAGTGGTCTCAGTATGATCCATGGCCACTCGATTACCACTATCTTGGCCTCATAGGTGAGTGACAGAGAACACAACCGCTTACCCAATACACACCGCCATCACAGACTGAACACAAATCTGCAGTCAGTGAGGAGACCATAGATGTGGTAATGGCAGAATGCTCACTCTCAAATGCATCACTTGCTGGTCCCCTCACACCTGTCTATATATTTGCCTCAATAGCAGCTGCTGCATCAGTGGCACACTCAGACCATGAGGGAACCACTGGTTGAGGCACAGAGACAGACAAAGGAGGAGAGGCATAAGCAGCAGCTCCGTGTGCACCATCTAATCCCTCATCATGTGCCACAGCTACCGGGACCAGGAGAATGGATGAGGAATACATCACCATCCAGAGACGGCTACTGCGGGAGACCAGACGCTTTTCCAGGAAGTGTCTGTGCACCATGGAGAGAACTGCAGCCAGTGTCAACAGTATGGAATTCCAGCAATCTATGCTCCACACAGAAATAAGCCATATTGGGACAGGACTCAGTGACCTTCTTGGACAGATGCTCTTTGAAATGCACAAGCAAAATTTCATCCAAAGGCTACTGATGGGACCCACTAACAGGCCAGGACTTAGGGATTTCTCTGCTAGAGCACAGGTGTGGTTATCAGAGGCTCATTCACATTGATTAACTCACCTGTGCTGTAACAAGGAAATCATCAAATCCTGGCCTGTTAGTGGTTCCCAAGGACCGGAGTTGAGAACCACTGCTGTAGGCTATCATCAAAGGAAAGGACTGGCTGGACAGAAGCTTTATTCGTCAGACTAAAGAGGTATGATTCTGGAACAAAACAACTGCACCATATGGGGGAAATGAAAATTCAGACAAACTGAACCCTTTGAGTGCCAGAGGGGAATGCAATGCAGTGATTTGCAATGAGTTGCATACCCCTCTGGCACTCAAAGGGTTAAAGGAACATCATCACTTAAAAATGAATAGGGTTGACACCCTTTTAAATATCATATACTCCTAGCCAGTATTTTTAAAAACTATTTCTGAGACCTATAAGCACCAAAATAAATTATAAACCTGATATTCCTATTCACCTGGAGACAGCTGTCCATGATCATTTAACCTCTCTTTGCTTATACAAGTGATAAGAGCAATGTATGGCATGATTCACATAAATAAATAAGACATAAGAGTATCAGTGAACTGATTACTGAACAGGTGGGCTCTATGTTTTTGTAACAGGCCTGATAGAAAAGTAGATATTTTTACCTTTTGAGTTTAGTACTTTATAAAAAAATGTTGCCTAGGATAATATATTTTATTTGATTTGAATCCTTTTTTGACTGATAACATCCCTTTTTATTGGAAATACTAGAAATGTATCCAAAGCAAGGCTTTCCAATGTGTATGAGACCTCTCTACACTTCAAGGAGCTAAAACACATAGTTACATTTTGGGAATTTGTAGAATTTTCATCCCCTTCTTATGGTCCAGTATTGCATGTCTGTAGCTTGATGAATGAGACCCAAAGCAAAAGGGAATATGAATGGACGTCACTACTGTATAATTTTACTAAACCAGTGCCTGCGTCTACAAGTTGATGTCACACAGCATCATTGACCTATATGAGCCTACAGGACTTCTCCCGTGCTGCACTCGAGCTCTGGAATTCCCTCCCCCACCCCATCAGACTCTCCCCTAGCCTTCAGATCTTCAGACGCTCCCTGAAAACTCACCTCTTCAGGGAAGCTTATCAACTTCCTCCATAAACATTATCACCAAGAACCACCCCTTGCCTGGACCACTGCACTCAACAGCACTTCACATTCCCACCCACTGACCGGCAGCTCAGTGGGTAGGAGACACACCCAATAGCACTTACATCTTCTGTGTCCAATCTACCCTCCTCTAGACTGTAAGCTCTCACGATCAGTGCCCTCTGATCCTTCTGTTCTTCACATATGATTTACTATTTATTATACCTGTATGTCTATTCCCTATTGTACATTGCTGCGGATTAAGTTGGCGCTATATAAATAAAGAATAATAATAATCATCAGAGATGCCCTATGCGGCATGTAGAAGCTGCTGTGTGCCATCCATTTCATGGTAACTGGTTCATTCCACTCACATGATAAATTAAATCCCTAGCTTAGCATGGTCATTAGACACAAGAAGGATGTTCCCATACAACATTATCCACATATCCATGTGCTACATGTGTCATAGTGTCACTTCTTTTCCATAGGGGATGCAGGATATGGCTGCAGACCGTGGCTTCTCACACCTGTCCGAAATCTGCAAACACCAGAACAGCACCTCTACAATGAGGCTCACACAAGGACCAGGAATGCTATAGAATGCACCTTTGGACTCCGCAAAACAAAATTTCAGTGCTTGGCTAACTCTGGTGGAGCTCTACAAAATACCCCAAAGAAAGTGTGTGATATCATACCTACATATGCCATACTCCGCAGTGGAAAAACTTTTAGTGGATGATGTTGCCTCATATTGCCATGGGCCCTAGGCAGAAGCTTTGGTTGCCAAAATGGATGATGCAGTTCTGCCATGAATAAAGGCACCATGGCAATGTTCATATGTGGCCATTAAGTTTCTCTGGCTGGCCATAGAAAGGTTCATGTGAAGTCATTATTAGATGGTGTTAATCCTCCTTTAAGTGTGATTTGAGAGTGAATGTTGATGGCTTTTACAACTTCCTAGGGAAATTTCACACAAAGAACAATTCTCCTGTTCACAGATGTCTTTCAGACCACTCTTGTCTATCACCACCTCTGTGGATCTTCTCAGTTGACTGAAAAAGTGAAACAATGACAACCATGCTTGTTTATAGTTAAAATGTAACACTATCACAAACCACTTTCCCTCTTATCCATAAAATATTTTCAAAAACTTATAACTTCAGAACTATTTGACAAATGAAGCTGAAATCTGAAAGTCATCTCCAGTCTCCACATTCCTGGAAAATTTGGTCCAAATCCATTAGGATAAAAAAAGATTTTGAATTTGTCAGGACTACAGCCAAATCTGCAGAATGGATAGCCATCAAATTCCAAATAATGGTAGATCTTATGGGCCCTATTAATTTTGACATCTGTCTTGAGGATAATTTTTTCTGGAAAGTTGTAGTTTCATGCATGCACTGAGTTTTTCCAACGTGGATAGTGCTTTTTGTGAACATGCATAGTGGATATACCGAGTTTCTTAGGTCCCATTTGAATAAGGTGTAAAGTGCATTCTATAAAACAATATCTATCAAATCCATTGTCTATCATTCGCGCAAAGCACCTCTGGTTAAACTATAGAATTGCTGATAATACTAAGCTGTGTATGGAAATACATACAGAGCAGGATGTTTTTTTCTCTGCAGGAAGATTAAGATAAACTGAGAATGGTCAGAAAAGTGGCAGATGAGGTATAATGTAGATAAATGTAAGGTTATGCATTTTGGCTGTAGAAGAAACATACTGTATATACACTAAATGGGAAACTACTTGGGGAATCCTTGTTAGAGAAATATCGAGTACTGATAGTCGTTAGACTTCATAACAGTGTGTAGTGTCACTCAGCTGCTGCAAGAGCAAATAGGGTACTATCCTACATAAAAAGGGTTATATATGCATTGGATGGGAAAGTAATTATACCTCTATAAAAATCCTTGGTAAGGCCTCCTCTAGAATATGGAGTACAGTTTTGGGCACCAGTTCTTAAAAAATACATTACTGAACTGGAAAAAGTGCAGAGACATGCAATAAGACTGATAAAGAGATTGGAGGATCTGAGTTATAAAGAGAGAATAGCCAAACTGGGTGTATCTACATCAGGGAAGACATGTCTAAGGGGAGATATGGTTACCATTTACAAATATATTTGAGGTCCATACAAAAAACGACCTCAGGAACTATTTACCCAAAGAGCTGAGCAAAGAGCAAGAGATTCTCCATTAAGGTTAGAGGAAAGGTGCTTTCATCTAAAACAAAGGGAGGGACTTTTTACAGTAAGGGCAGTAGAGTTATGGAATTCTTTACTTTGGGATGCTCTGCTTGCAGATACTGTAACTGTTTCAAAAAAGTAATGCATATCAATCTAGCACAGAACAATATTGAGAATTATGACATTTGGCTTTAAAACAGATATGATGTTGATCCAGAGAAATATTCGACTGCCATTTGGAGTCAGGAAGGAATTTTTTTTACACCCTTGGGGCTTAATTGGAAATGGCTTCAATGTTTTTTTTTGCCTACCTCTGGATCAACAGGTGGAGATAGGGCATGGGCTGAACTTGATGGAAGCATGTCTTTTTTCAGCCTCATCAACTATGTTACTGTCATTTTGCTGTGTGATCTGCACTATTTACACTGGTCAGTGCACTAATCGGAATGTTCATGGAATTCCTTTTCATTTCTTTTCTTCTGCCAAACATTTTTTTAGAAGAAAAAGATGACTATCTGATGTTTCCTTATTTTTCGCAGGAAAGCATATGGTTGTTGACTTCCTCTCCCCTCCCTTCCTTCCTTCTTTCCGAAGGTACTCATCTGAAAAAAAAGGAGAACGAACTAATTGTTCCTGTTCTCTTTCTTAAGTCATTTTTAAACTCTGTCCCTGTTCGATCCTGGTGTAAACTTCAGAGAGCAGGACAGGCGAAAGGAGAAACACAAGTGGCATTAGGAAGAGGTACAGAGACACGAACGTTTGTCTCCAGTAATCAGTAAGTAGATGCACTGCTTACAGCCAAAAGGAGTAAGGCACCTCTGATATAGCACCTGTTAATTAGTGACTAAATGTATGTATAAGAAATAAAGGCATCCTTTCATTATTGTGTATGTGTGTGTGTGTGTATGTATATATATATATATATATATATATATATATATATATATATATATATATGATTCTGTGGAGTATTGATGGCACTCACAGGTTCTTATTCAAATCAGGTAAAGTAGTTTATTGAAATCTTGATAAAGGCTGTGCAATACAGTCGAAACGTTGATTTCAATAAACCACTTTTCCTAATTTGAATAAGAATATGAGTGCCCTTAGTACTCCATAGAATCATGTATGTATGTTTTGCTTCCCTGACCTGCACCCAGGCATAAGGATTTATTCACAGTGAGTGCTACCGTCTTGAACTTTGCTTTTGTTTGTGTATATATATATATATATATATATATGTATAATTCAATGGAATGCAGCAAGTATCTTTATTCAGGCTCATGCTGGAGCAAAAACTTTGATATTTTTTCAAAGCTTCTTGCTTCTTATATTTTTGCCAGTCCAGTAAGATTACTAGCTATATTCCTTGGGACTGTACCTTATATATCTGATGAGGTTCCCCAGGCAGTTGATTATATTGATATATGTGTGTGTTTGTGAGTGTTTATATTGTTTTGATATATTTAGAATATAATGATATAATGATGAGGATAATGTAATACAAAGAATTGGAGCAATTCAGGTATAAACCAATTGCAAAATAGTACCAAAATAACAATTTACAAAATTCACTTTGGTTTAAATTGGACTTTTAACCCTTTGGATACTAGAGAGATCTCGCATTCAATAAATTGAAATTCCCATTTAAATCAGAGGGAATGTTTATTTTTCTCCCTTTGGCATTGTTGGTATACTCCAGAATTACGTTATTTTTAGTAGATCAGCCTCAGTATTTATCCAAATGCACACAAGTAGATAGCTGTCATGTGTGAAGTATCAAAAGATTGCTAAGAAAGTGATTAAATGTGCATTTTTGTGTTAAATTTCATTGGTGATATTAATAATAATAACTCCTTGGAGGTTTCCATTGCATTTATTCACTATGCATGGAGACCTTTCTAGCATCCAAGGGGAAAAAATGGTCTGTGATTGTATGTACTGTCAATGCAATGCAATGTGATCTCTGGCCTTCCTTCACTCAGTAGTCCTCAGCTGACTGTCAAATCCTCAAACTGTGCACATAGACTGCCTGGTAATAACCATTGTGTAATGCAAGTGGGATAGATAATGTGCTTTTCTAATTATTTTATATAGTGATACAACAGGACGTTATAGTTGAAACAAAGACCTGGATTACATTGCAAGTGATAAATGCTATCAATGGC
Source organism: Rhinophrynus dorsalis (assembly GCA_037306005.1). NCBI lineage: Eukaryota > Metazoa > Chordata > Amphibia > Anura > Rhinophrynidae > Rhinophrynus > Rhinophrynus dorsalis. The sequence continues at coordinate 597,017,540 of CM074718.1, read as the reverse complement.
TTTATCTTACAAATTCTTATTGAAGTCTGTGGAAAAATTTGCAGATAAAATTATCTATCAAATTCAGTAGAACTCTGGGCAATATTTAATGGAAACCATAAATACATCAATCAACATGCCTCTAGTCCCAATACTGATTTCATTTTTTGTCATTATTTATAATGCATATTATTATGTTGTGTTGTATTTGACCTTTAAAAAGGGGCGAATGCACCCAATTTTTTAATTTAATTGGTTAAAAGAGGGAATGAAAGTGCCCTCCATTTAGAGAAAAAAGTTTATTTTGGTATCCCAGTTACTCCTTTAATTTTGTTTAACCCTTTTCATCCTGATCTGCCCAGGATGGAGAGATTGGGATGTAATTTATGCCCCCCCCCAAAAAAAAAAAACCCAAATGCATAATTATGCATTTAAGGTAATTTTAGGCCTTATCTCAAAGTGATTTGTTTTTACCAAATCTAACCCCTCCATTGCTGGTCCGAATGGAAAGCGTTGATTGCAATACATTTCCAGCCAACCTGGCAATGAAGAAGTTATTTGTAGACCTGGTTAGGCTATAGTACAGATATGTACTATACATTACCTGGCATCGGAGGGATTAGGAGGGACTTGTGTGAGTGTGGGGAAGGTGTTTGGGTCAAATGAGGACACTGGGGCTGTGGTAGTTATGCTGAGCTTGGGTGGGCCTGTCTGGCTTCACAATGGAGCATTGCTAAGGCCCTTCTGTTACCATGTAATAGCCGTTTAGAAGAATGACCATTTACAATACAACTTTTGGCCGTTCTTGTTTGTATACCAAACTTCAAAATTTATACATACTTGCACTACTGGAATACCAAGAGTAAGAAAAAGCCTAAAAATGTGTGTTTTCCCAACTTTTTTGTAAGGTGAATGTAAATCTGTGATTAACTCACCTGTGCCTAATCAGGGAAATCCTTACATCTTGGCCTGTTGGTGGCCCTTGAGGACTGAACTTGGACAGCCCTGCTCTAGATGGTGCTGAAGTTAAAATCAAGATCAGTTCATAAGTCTCACTTATATATAAATTACACATAATGCTTGTTTTAAATTCCTGGGCACCATACCATGAAAAGTACAATATGCCTCACATTGGATTGTTTGACACTCTCTGAAGCTGGTTCTTTTATATTCATTTACTTCAAGTCACATATAATATAGTTCTTAGTGAGGGAACCTCCAGATATGAAGGTATATGATTTCTTTGTACAGTGTGTTAGGGAAATCTCTCATAGTCAAGAGGGTCTCACCTGTGGCTTCAACAAAAGTTTTTTGCCATTGAATTTCCTATGTTTTTTTTCAATTGTTCAAACTGGCGCATCACAGGGTTCAAATAAAAGTCCCATTGTGAAAAATGTATAGTTTAACCCACTAAATACTAGAGGGGGCTCACAGTGTATTTTGTGGTCAGTGACGATCAGCAAGTAAAAGGAGGATGAGATGGCACCAGTGTTTGCTGAAGTCTGTGAGGTGGGTGGTCTGGTTGCTTGTCACTGCTATAGAGAGTGAAAGTCTCTTTGTGCTTAGAAATGTTGCCAATTGTATTAAAATGGAAAATGAACAGCAATCAATTTTTCAGTAATCTGACTTGGCACCCCACGTAAACCTTTAGGCTGCCCTTCAAAAAACAACCCCCTGTTAAAATCCACCCTTTACTAACCATTTGAGTGCCTGAGGGATGTCTAATACATTGCTTAAAGACTGACTTATAGAACCCTTAATTTTCAAAGTGTCTAATGCTAGTTCTCACTGTCCTTCAAAGGGTTAAAGATATCTCATTTTCTAAACTTAAGAACATTAACTACATCTGTAATCAGGTCCACATATGAAACCATGGCTGGTTAGGGGAACTGAGGACTTAAAGGGATAGTAATGTTTCACAATATTTACAGCTTCAATTAATCTTCATAGTATTTGGACCATGGAGAGTGTTATTTCAATACTGTCAGAGCTGTAGTTCAAGAGTAGCTGAATGATAAAGTATCCCCCACCTGTCCCTTTTACTGATGTAACACTGCTCACCTCAGAGCAGCAAGACTGTCCGAATGGATCTCAGAGAGGGACAATCTGCAATTAAGATGAGGGAAAAACCTGAATAACCTGTCAAGGGGGTCAGGGTTTTCCGTATGCTCACAGTAACAAGATTGTCCCTTGCTGTGAACTGTCTGGTCTCAAGAGGGGAGGTGGCTTACACTAGGTAAAAGGGGTGGGAGGGTGATACTTTATCACTCAGTTAATCTTGAACTACAACTCTGACTGTTGAAATAACAGTCTCTATGGCTCAAATACTATGAACATTAATTGTAGATGCTGTTTTTACTGTTTTACTGTTGTTACTGTATTACTATCCCTTTAACTAGGGAAACTGCAATAGCTGAGCCACAGGTAGTTTCCAGTTGTTGGGTAGTACAACTCCCATCATCCCCAAGCAGGATGATGGGAGTTGCAGTCCAGCAACTGACTATCCAGATCTAAGCTGTGTAGTTAATGGAACTATATATATATATATATATATATATATATATATATAGAGAGAGAGAGAGAGAGAGAGAGAGAGATAGAGAGAGAGAGATAGCGAAGTGGTATCAAAAATAAATCTCACATCATATGCTGGCACTCTCATGAATTTTTAAAATCTAAAACATTTATTAATGTCTACATTTTGATCCTGCTGCGGGCCTTTCTCAAGAACTACAATACTTAGCAAGAGCATCCAGGTATTACTTGTTAGTTTTTGAGTGCCCATCATTTTGGATTTATATATTTATATATAGTTTTGTTGAAATCAGCACTCTCAGGACTACTCTTTTAGAAAAACAAAAACAATTTTATTCGGATCAACGTTTCGATCCCCCACTGGGATCTTTATCAAGATGGCAGACTATACAAACAGCCCCCTAATATACCCTGTGACCTGTGGAGAAAACCGGCCCAAAATTGAGTGCATAAACAAAGAAATTACCCGTGAATAAAACATTAAAATGGACTAAGACATTTATTATACCCAGTGTTTATATATACAGGGCTTTTCGTACTGAGAAACACAAGGATACTCTCACTGCTGGGAGATTTTCATTCAAAAGTGATTGCATGCTAAAGTTATTATTTAAGCAATAGCACCAACTGGTGTCCAAAAAGGATTTTTTAATACTCTCTATGGAAGAGTTTGAGTCATAGACTGTGGCTCTCCACAGTAAGTGTAATAGGAAGTATCCTTGTTTTACTTAGCAGGAAAATAATTACAATATACATTTTTTCATAAAATATTTACTGCTCCTTTAAATAAACCTGTTGATAGTGAGTGGGATCTATAAAGTTGATGATTTGCAGTAGATTGGGTGCAATGGATCAAATTAAAAGTCATTTTATGAATAGTTAATTGTGCCTTAAATTACTTTTTATTTATTTAATTTTAGCCTTAACTCTTTGACTGCCCCTCTGGCACTCAAAGGGTTAAATGAAGTCAGAGGTATTTCAAGGAAAGTCTGAACCATTTTTGTGGGGGAGGAAGGGAGATCGTTTCCACATCTTAGCCTATTACATACTGCAATTATATACTCAGTGGTAGAGCTCTACTATACTAGTGGTATGAATGAGCAAATTTAAAATGAAAAGTGTATCTCCACACATAGAGTGGTATTTACCAATATGTCTCTTTCCACGAAAAATGGGAGACATGCAAGATAAATCTCATATTATTTACTCAGGATGGTTACATAAGAGGGTTTGTTGCTTGCTATGGTGACGGCATAATATACCCGATCCTGCTGTCTCTCATTTATAGTTCTGTGCACCAACACTTTTGTAACTATTCTTATTTGTTAATCAATAAGAGGTTGTTGCTCTGTTATTTGTGTACTGCCTCAAATTGAATCACCGGATTGGCTTAGGTGTCAGACGTTCCTTCTTCCCTAGTGGTGTGTTTTTTGTAGAGTAAAAGGATTTTCACCATTAGAGGGAGCTAGTCGTGATAATTCAAACATTGTTCTCATTTTAAAAAGTAATTACATCTATAGGAATAATTTACATATGCTTCAATAAATAACATAAACCCCTTAAAACCCCTAAAAGGGTACATAAAATATATCATTGTCACCCAGATCACGAGTCAAAGGGTTAAAAGCTCCATTTTTGATGAATCAGCATTTCAGAATTCTTCTTTGCTGCCTTTTGGGAATGTTTGTTCATCCCCTTTGGTGGAGTTGGTTTGTCCCAGAATTGCTCCAGTTCGCTTTTATACATAAGGACCTATGAAGGTTTTACTGCAGCCTCAGTAGGAAGACAGAAAAATAAAGATTTGATCACAGAACCACATCTCCGTTTATCCTGTATGGACCAATCAGCAGACAGGTGATTTCCCATAGAGAAGTGAGACTATAAATGGTTATTAGGAAGTAGCATAAAATAACCCAGGAGAAAAGTTTGATACTTTACACTTCCTTTCTTTTTATTCAATTTGTTTCCAACCACAAGCTCTTTTGTGTGATCACACATTATACTAACTTGTCTGGTGATACTATGGGGACAGAAACTGATACCTCTAGATCAGAGAAGGATAACATGTGGTGCTCCAGGTACTGTTACCATCCTCTGCTCTAGATCATCATCTCTTAAGATTAGGGCCTCTGCGATTTAAAAATAGTACATTACCACAAAAATCAACAGATTAAAAAATATTAGAATAATCCAGATATACATTTCATTTCAATATTTTAAGAAAAGTGAGATAATGTTTATATAGAAAAGTGACATGAAAAATGTAATCAGTAACTAGTACTCCCTTAAATCTTTACCAATAAATGGGGATAAAATAAGTGACAATTAAACTGGTGTATTAAGAAGAACTGGGGAGAGATGCACTAAGGTACGATGCAATGGTCAGGTTGTCTAGGAATGTGAGGAGAATGCTTTGCCATAGAGAATACAACACACTGCTATATGCACTGAGAATTATCTATGCAAGGGAAGGGGAGAAACATTGATCAGTAGAGTATGATATTGTATAATGTGGTGATGTGTTAGGGAAGGCAAAGCGGGAGCAGAGAGGATGCTGTCACCCTACTACTTCAGGATCTAAAACAACACCAGCTCTCGCTCATCCCTTTGCACACTCTGATGGCAATGCATTGCACACCCCTGTGACATTCAAAGGGTTATCTCATATACAATTCCTTGCCGCACTTAACAGCTGATTTAAATACACACAGAGCCAGCAGATCATCTGTTACATGTATACAAAGGACTATCCGCCAATCAGCTGATCTGCAGGTCTGTGAACTCCGCCAACATCGCCAGCAATCGGAGATGAGTGTATGTGGTGAATTACCATATTAACATATAAACACACCCACAGGAATACAACAATGGCTCATTAAGCTGCATTCAATATGCAAATAACCCTTTGGGGAGAGAGCCACATCATCATAAATCTAGCATAAGCATGGTGAAAGCATGGCAATGTAGGCATATTTGAAATGGAATTGCAGTGATTAGATGGAAAAGACACCTATCAACAAATTGGACCCTTAATGCATATCTCCCCTGGAGTCTTTCTAAAGCAAACCAACTGCACCATAGGGGACAAATTAAAAAAAATTCTAATTTCCTTTGAATTTTAGAGTGGCCTAAATGCTAGCATAGGTTTAAAACATAATTAAAATCAATGGAAACTTTTATCTTGCCCTGTGGTGGAACTAGTTTTCTCCAGAAAGACTTTGGTTTCTTAGTACATCAGCCTCAATACATAAATAAGCTAGGTTTAAATCAGTAAACCATAACTGCGGCTCTATACCACACAGTAGACTATAGACTCCACAAACACATCTGAAATATCCTATATAACAATTCGCTAGGATGTTTGTCACGATGCAGTCATGCGCAGTAGTGACTGCCCACATTCGGGCAGTCTCTACTGCGCATGATTGCATCACGTGAGTGAGGTGACGCAAGATTGCATCGCGTGGAGCAGTGAGGTAGCAGTCTCTTAACCCTTTGAGTGCCAGAGGGGTACGCAACGCATTGCAGAGCAATACATTGTGTACACCTCTGGCACTCAAAGGGTTAACATTACCCAGACCTTGACCTGTGTACACAGGCTTTTACACTAGTACATACATAAAAGACAGGACCAGGGCAAATCAAACAGGGGCTTCTTTTTAGAAACTCCTATTGCATTCTACTGCCCCCATCAGATAAGCAACAATGCTTTAGCATTCACAATAATGAGAATTATTTGATGCTCGGGCAAACTTCAGCACTTCAGCTATTGCTGGACTAAATTCTCATTATCTTCAACTGGCCGCTGGAGAGCTGCAGCTATGCCATCACCTGGCAATGCACCGGAAGCAGCAGTGAATTATGGACACAAAATCAATAGAACATTGTAAGATATACTACTGCATATAGTACTTACTTTATTTTTTGGAAAATCTGGGTAGCTCTCAACTAGGGTGCCAAGGCGCCAGCTTAGGAAGCCTTTCTTCTTCTTCTATGAAGTCTTTGACAAAAGCATGTGGTTTAATTTAAGTGCCAGAGAGTTAGCCAACCAATTACAACACAATGTTTTGGGTACCTCTTTGGCACTCACAGGATTCAATATTTATTGTGGAAATTGTTATGCTCAGTATGTTCATTTTTCTTATTGTGAGACATAATATTATATATTTATATGTTTATCTCATTCATTACACACTTGACAAAGGACCTATAAAATGTTAGTGGTCCTTGAAAATCCCAGACTGTGTATCAGAGAAGCACTGTTCTAAGGTGTACATGTTGTAAAAGTCACATACAGTCTTCACAGTGTGCTATATTTAAACTGATTAGAAAGTGAATACAAATTGTTAAAATGAACAGATATCGATTTGAATACTGGACGTACAGGAAAAACGCCTACTGCAAGGCTGCATTAACTAACTGTGCAGTCCCGCAGTATAAAAACATTCTGCATTTAAAGTGATATGTTTCAAACTACTTTTTCTACCGGAACACTGTGGTAGTCTGTAATTGGTGCAGAGCATATACAGACAACTGCATGCAAACAGGGACAGATTTCCCTTTAGGTAGAGTAGGCGACTTAGAGCTGCAAATTTTGTGGGGATCCTCAGCTGCTCTGGCCATGCCCACATACTGAATTGTAGATCCAGAGCAATTTCAGAGTCCCTGAACCAATGTTTATACCTCATTACAGGCTATTGTTTAACCCCTTGGATGCTAGAGAGATCTCAGAATCCATTGGAGATCTCTCTAGCAACTAAAAGGATAATGCTTTTTTTTGCCCTTGCTTGTTATAGGCCAAGGGTATTTTGTGTACCAGGAGACAGTGAGTGAAACTGGGGGTGGGGCCATGTCAGAAGTGGGGTATGGTCATGGATGAAGCCAAGGGTGCCTAGACTACCTTGCCTAGGGGTTTGCTGGGATGTGAATCTGGCCTTGTATGAAAAAATAAATACATTGATATACCTGACTGCTCTGTGAAGGGCTCCTACCTGACTACATGTTCTTATTAACCCCTTGACTTTAATATTCCTCTGGTCCTCAAAGTATTAAACTCAACAAGAGCCACTTATTACTGGATGGAAATGTCTCCTTTAATAGCAGAAGATGCATGCAAAGCAGGTGCCCATAAAATCGGTGAGGTTGTTATCTGACCTACAGATCTGGATAGTAACCTTGTGGCCCCCTGACTTCTTTTTTCATTAGTGTGGTGCACCTCTGGATTTAAGATCATTCGCGTTCATCAGGCACTCTGCACTATTTTATTTCACTCTGCATAGATGTGTAATAATTATTTCTATCCAACTGTACAGAGTGCAAGACATGTTCTCCTGAATGAATCAACTAGCAAACAATGGTTCATGCTCCTTTCATATCAATACCCATCCATTCCCATCTTATACCATGGGCAAACCCAGGATTTTCAGAGAAGGGTTTCCAAAAATGGATATGATAGAAGAGCCTCCAATGTATTGCTTCACAATGTGCTGAAGATATCACTAGCATTCAGGTGGGTAAAACCCAATTTAAAGGGATAGTATTGCTTATATTTAAATAATTTTAATATTGTAGTGATTGAAAATATGAATAAAATGAGGTATGTCCCATCTCTCAAACCAGGCACACTTTGTAGCCCATTCCATTGAAGTATTTATTTCTATATTGTGATATTTTGACTGCTGAAGAGTCACAGGATGGTCCTGGGATCAGAATCTGCTTTTCTCAGATAGATGGCAGACTTCTGTGAAACCGGAACTTTAGATGCTTCGATCTCTCAAACTATAAAAGTTTGAGAGGTGGGACATACCTCATTTTATTAAGATTTTTAATCTCTAAAATATTAAAAATGACTTAAATATAAGCAATACTATCCCTTTAAATCAATGGGGATTTGTATTTGTCCTCTATAGTCTAGCTGGTAGTGAAGGGATAGTAATGTTTCACAAAACAGCAGCTCCAATTAATCATCATAGTATTTGGCCCATGAAGAGTGTTATTTCAATACTGTCAGAGTTGTAGTTCAAGAGGAATTGAATAATAAAGTATCCCCCTCCTGCCCTTTTTATCTAGTGTAAGCCTTGAGACCAGACAGCTCATAGCAAGGGACAATCTTTTTACTGTGAGCATAAGGAAGACTCTGCTCCTTGACAGGTTTTTCCTTAAGTTAATTGAAGATTGTATCTCTCTGCAATCCATCTTGACAGTCTTGCTGCTCAGAGTTGAGCAGTGTTACATCCGTGAAAGGGGAGGGAAGGGGATACTTTATCATTCAATTACTCTTGAACTACAACTCTGAAAGTATTGAAATAACACTCTCCATGGCCCAAATACTATGAAGATTAATTGGAGCTGCTTTTTTGTGAACCATTACTATCCCTTTAAATTTATTTGTGTTGTTTTACAAACAAAAGGCATTACATCAGTCTCAGCATTGATGAAAAGTGGGCAAATTGTGGATCTCTAGCTATTGTTAGACACAATTCTTTAGCCAGCAATTACTGAATACATTGGTAGTTGTAGTCCAACAACAGCTAGAGGGCTACAGGTTTCCTTTCCTTGGAAAAGTAATACACACAACAGCATATTCATATTTGGAAAGCAAACACTTTGTTTCTCTTGTAAATGTCAGGGGCAAAAGACAGCAAGGGGGATTTCTGGGTATCTGGAACCATCCTCTTGGTTTGCTTGTGTAACCCTTGCTGGCCACTTTTGTGCCCCCGCCCCTCAAAAAATTAATTCTTTGATTACACTTATCCACCCAACCACATGTTGTATCCCTTTTACACTTGTTTTTTTTTCGCCAAAATCATCACTTCATTTTCCTCCCCCAGACCCATTACCCAGGCTTCCCCTGCCATACTCATCTGCTATGGTGACATATCTACCCACAGCCCTATTCCTGTGCAGTGGTGCTCTCCCTTGAGTAAGAAATTACCTGGAAGAGGCCACACGGTACAGGAGGGGAAACATGTCATAGGGAGGGTTTATCCGGACAGAAAGTATTGGATGGGAGGAGTAAAAAGAAAGGGTTTAACATGAGTGTAACAGGAAGTGGACTGTCGTGTGTAGGAAGAAAGGACAAAGGAAGCATCCCTCCCTCTTTTGGTGTGGTTGTGTTTCTCCAACAGGCGGATAGTCCTTGCATGGTTTTCAGAGATCGATAACTTATGCGTAGAGTTAGGGGATTTTATCCTCAAGTGGAAGCCCTTTGGGAGTTTGCCCCTGACTTAGGTCGCGGGAGGTGACGTTACCCATTGAAGCTAAAATGGATGGCCAATGGGGTAATTCATTGGGGGTCAGCTGTAAGTGCTGAAGAATGGTGGGATCAGCTGTAAGTGCTGAAGAATGGTGGAGTCAGCTGTAAGTGCTGCCGAACGTTGGGGTCAGCTGTAGTGCTGAAGAGTTTAGCATAAGCCTGTACAATTTGGCCATGCTTGATTTCAAGTAAGGTGGATTGGCAAGGACTGTCAGTTAATTACTGATTATCGGTTATTGATTAATTATTCTTGTGTTTGAATAAGAACAATAATAATGTGAGTCAATAGTTAAATAAAGCTGTGGTCTGTTATCCCCAAAAATGAGAGTATCTGTACTTATTTATGGATCATACCCTCTCCTATGACATGTATATATAATTCATTAGCTTGCTAGAAGTCAAATGAAATGCCTGTGTGTTTAGCTAGTTAGGTGAACATGCCCAGGGAATGTTATAGTGTGAGATACCAGATGCCCTTATCATTAACAAATGGCAAATTGTTTAACCCTTTGAGTGCCAGAGTGGTAACGAACGCATTGCTTTGCAATGCGTTCCGTACCACTCTGGCACTCAAAGGGTTAATGCTTTGAGTGTCAGAGGTAGCCAACACATTGCAACAAAATGTGTTGGATACCTCTTTGGCTCCCAAAAGGTTAACTAGTGGCAAACATATCGTTGATAAGAAGAAAGGACACGTATTGGCCTCTTGGGGAGAAAATACAGTTAGCTCTTATTGAAAGAACATTTTGTTTTGAACATTCCTTGAATGATAAATACTTCTATAAAGAGTTGCTTTGTATCCAAGGGGTTAAAAAGTACAACTTCCTTATAAGAGGAACTTTATCCTAGTACAAAGTGCTCCTTATTTTGTTTAACAGAATTAGTTACCTATGTAGTTTCCCTTTACATGGTCAAGTATTTATACTGTTAGTTGTTTCTGTTTACAGTCTGATAAGGTAGTGTGGATTTTTTGTAGGATGTCTTTTCTGTAGCACTGGAAATCTTGGTGCATTATTAATGCTAAAGTCTAACAAACTTTGTCCCTGTATCCTATTCTCTCAGAAGAAAAGTGATAAAGTTGCCGGGTGAAAGCAGCTACCTGCAAAAGTTGTGCAGTTTTTATGGAAGTCCATTGAAATCAATACTACACATTTGTAGCTGTATTATTAGACTGTCTGAGGAAAGTTGCTGCTTGCTGAGCCTCTCTGTGACAATCAGAGCATGTTATCTGTTTGAAATGCCCCATAGGACACAATGATTCACAACCATAAACGGGAACTCTCTGGACTCCGTTTTTTAGTGATAATTATCGGGTCTCCAGGGACAAAGGCTGAGTCTCCGGGCTGTAGGGAGTATCCTGAGAAACTCTGCACGCTTCTTCTCCTTCCCACCTTGTTCAGTCTACTTCCCAGCCTAATCCTGGTTAAGCCCCAACCGTCCAATTAAACCCCTCCAACCCCATGACACAAGTAGCATCATTAATCTAATCCTAGTCACAGCCCATGAAACCTGCTCTGGGAGATCCACAGGAGTTCCCAGGTATGTTCCATTATACTTTTTGTTTCACAATTTTCTCTTTCTACAACAATGTATGCTGTGTGAAAAGGGAGTTATGATCAATTCTAGTCTATGAAATCCTATTGCTTTCTATGAGGTGATGTGATCTAGAGCAGTGATTCTCAAATGTTAGTCCTCTTGGCACAATAACAGGTCATGTTTTCAATACATCGATGCTTGTTCACAGGTAGGTAATCAGTGGCTCAGTCATTTTGGTTGCACTACCATGGATATCCCTAAATCTGACCTGTTGGTGTGTCCTGACTGAGGACTGGAGCTGAAAATCACTGATCTAGAGGCAGGCTTCAATAGAGATCACTATATGCTGGAAACTGCAGATATAATGCAGAAAATAAATAGATTAACCTGACTGGTATATTAACCCCTTAAGGTCCAGTGATCTAAGGGGAGGGTTCCCCTTAAAGACCACGTAGAAGAGTTTTGGCGTGCTGGAACATGGTGGTGCTCTGAACAGGGGTCTGGTAGTGACCACTCCATCTTGGAGAGGTCAGTTTCAGACAACAGTAGTGATCACAGCACTGTAAGCACATATTACATGACATGCCAGGATTGTCACCAGTCCTTTAGGCAAGGAAACCAGTGACGTTCCTGACACGTTCACGGTCCTAAGGGGTTAAGAAAACCTAACTAGTCATTCTATTAAATTAAGAGTCACTAGGGTACAATTCCCTTTTAACCTTTTGAGTGCCAGAAAGGTACTCTGGCACTTAAAGGGTTTAAGCTGAATTCTTGCTTATAAACTGTCAAATAATTATCTAGTTGGTGAGGCTGAAAAGAAAAAAAAAACATGACTCCATCAACTTTTCTAGATTCCAGGGAGAAACAATTAAAATATTATGATCAAAAGAAATTAAAGGGAACACACAAACAGTCTCATAGTTTTTAAGGGATATTAATGTTTAATTTCAAGTTTATTTAGTATGGTAGGCATTTAAAAAATAATTACATCGATGTAAGTCTTACCTCTCAAACCTTTATGGTTTGAGAGCTATAACTGGCTAAATTTCCCCCCTCCAGACTGTTTCAGACAAGTCAGCACTTTAGCTGACAGCAGCAGATTCCGGTCATTTGACCAGACGGCGGCTCTTCAGCAGAGCCGAGATCATGCTATTTAGAAATAAATACTTAATTGGAACGGTCTACAAAGTGTGCTTGCAAACCAGGCACATTTTGTAGACCATTCCAATGAAGTATTTGTTTCTAAATAGTGTTATTTTGGCTCTGCTGAAGAGCCGCCAGCCGGTCCCGGAACCGGAATCTCCTGCTGTCAGCTAGATGGCAGACTTGTCTGAAACAGCCTGGAGGGGGGAAATTTAGCCAGTTATAGCTCTCAAACCATAAAGGTTTGAGAGATAAGGCTTACATCGATGTCATTTTTTTTTAATACCTACAATATTAAATAAACTTAAAAGTAAACATTACTATCCCCTTAAATGGGACTTTCAGCTTGAATGTTAGAGAGGTCTTCAAAGCAATGTGTTGGAGACACATCTAGCATTTGATGGGTTAAAAGTTCCAGTTCATTAAATGGGAATTTGGAGAAATGTAATTTACCTTCAGGGGTGCAGTTTGTCCCAGAATGGCTCCACTTTTCTTCAGAATATAGGGGAAGGTGACTGAGGCTGATATACTAAGAAAGGTGGTGAAATTCTGGAGCAAACCACATGCACCAAAGGGAATAATTACAAATCCCAAATTTCCCATTGATTTAAAAGGGGTTTTAACCTTTTTAATGCTAGAAAGGCCTCTGTGTGGGAGATCTCTCTAGCATTTGGGGTGGGGGTTAAAAGCTGAGTTTAACTCATTGTGAAAGGGATTTTTATTTATTCCCTATATGGCAGTTGGCTTGCTCCAGAACTGCACCACTTTTCTTAGTGCATCAGCCCCACTGCAGTGAGACCGAGTTCTGTAATTTCTCTGTTATTCTATGTGGCTTCTGCTCTAAGAGATCTTTGACTTCAGGATTGAATGGGTTTGTTTCACTGGAGTGACTTCTGTCACCCCCTCATCAAAGACTAACTACCCTTTCCATGGTGCATATCTTGAAATATCTGTTGATTCAGAAAAATCAAAGTACAAATCGAAACTGTATCTTTTTCTAGTTTATTTTCTCATAACTGGAGAAAGTAATTACATTCTGGTTTCAAAAATGACTAGTATAATTCATTGTATATAACATTCTTTGTCCTTCATTCCTTTTACAAAGATATTTACTGTAGCTACCAGCAGGACCTTCTGGGGTAATGAACTTCACATATTTACTGCCCTTAGTGTAAGGATCACTTTCCCTTGATTATGCTTAAACTTCCTTTGCTATAACAATATGGGATGACCTTGTGTCATCTGTACAGCTCCATGAGATGAAATATTCCCCAGGGAGTGCTTTGTATTGTCATTGAATAGATTGTATATGTATATCATAACTAACCCAGAGGAATCTGTTTTGTAATGTAAGCAAACACAAGGCTGGATTCCCCTGTGGATGGTACCTTAAACACTGGTTTTAGCTACAAATTTCCACATAAACTTCAGCAGGAATCTATGAGATAAAACCAGTTATAACTGCAATAGAGCCCAGTCCAGTTTGGCCAGTCTTCACTCAAAGCTAAAAGACTCCACTTTCTTTATGGAAAAACTAAAACTTCCTACTAATGACCCCATGCTTACATTACTCTGGCCAGAAAAGCTCTATGGACCCTATTCATTTTTCAATCAGTCCTGACTGTTAACCCTTTGAGTGCCAGAGTTGTATTACTTTGCGTTCTGGCACTTATAGGCTTAACCCTTTTTGAGTGCCAGAGGGGTATTCAATGCATTGCTTCACAATACGTTGTGTACCTCTCTGGCACATAAAGGGTTAAATCCATGGAGGCAGACCTGACAGCTGATAGCAGTTTTTTTTCAAAGTGAAGCAGACAGAGCACATGAATCAACTGAATGCTTGAAGGACCAGAAGGGTGTTGCACACCCTGTAGTCCTTATAGGGTTAAGATTATATGTGAAATGAGCAGCTGGGAGGCCCTTTGGTCCTGATAGCAACTGCCATGTCTGCCTCTGTGTTCATAGCATCCAGAACTGACTGAAATGTTATCTCTTAAACCAAGGAACAAAGGAAAAATTAATGGAGGCTATTGGCATTTTCTCTCCATAATACGTTGAGTGTGGTTTGTTATTATTAAGAGGTGTTAGTTCTTCTTTAATTTTGGTCACACTAAGCCAGAAAGGCAACCTTTTGTTTTAAGGCTGTTGGAGATTACAACTCTCATCATCCCGCTGTCTTCAACAGATTGTTTGAACTAAACTATCAGTCTACCTAACGTGGTTTTCTGCTGTCTACACAAATACAATTTTTTTCAGTGGAAAATTTTTACACTAGTTTATGCACCATGGATTGTCAGCCATTTTTAAAACCTTAAGTACATGTGACGTACCAGGACCATCACTGGTGGATTTGCATTAAGGACAGGTGATGGTCCTGGCATGTCATAGAATTCAAGCCAACCACGAAATTCATTGCAAAATAAAAAGAAAAAAGTATGCTGTGTTCCTTAACGGCTGCTCCCCGCCGGATCTGGTGTTCGTTAAGGAGTTATACATAGTAGTTTTGGTCCATTATCTATTTACCTCAAAAAGCATCATGTGATATTATTACCAGATTACAGAAGAAGATAGTTGATCTGGTTTTCTGTTAGGCCATGCCAGATTAATGACATATTACTGTTTTAAATGGTATTACATGATATCAGCAGGGCAATATGGCATTACAGTAATGGATGGTTTAGTGACCTATTGGTCTCAAGTAATGGTGCAATACTTTACTGGTCACATATAATACTCTGTGGGCCTCAACTAATGGTACATTGTTCTGTTGGTCTCATGTAATGATACACTGTCCTACTTGTCTCATGTGATACACAGCTGGTTTCATTTAATATTGAACTTCATTACTGGTCAATGTTAATCACAGCTGGTATCACTTAATGGTCTGCTGTTCGAGGCCTCTGTTCTATCTGCACCCAGTTTTTGTGGGAGCAGTGTTCCCTAAATCATGTTTAAACCTGCCAACACAGGAAATGAAATGTGAAAAAAGCAAAAAAACAAAAAAAAACCAAACAAAAAACCTAAGCCTCATATCAATGTATCCAAAGTACTCAAAATGTGTCAGATGTCAGTAGAATTAACCCTATGAGTGCAAGTGGGATATGCAAAGCATTGCACAGCACTGCATACCCACTGGCACTCACAGAGCTAATCCAACTAAGTGCAAAAACATCCCCTGGAAAGAAACACTTACCTGTAATCCTGATGTCTTCACCACCCTTGTCAGCTACTGTCCGTCTTCTTCTGCCATCTTCCTTCTTCTTCTTTCTCTTCATCTGTCTTCTTCCCTTCTGTCTTCTCATCTTCTACTGTTTTGAAAAGATGTCCCTGTAAAAAAGAAAGTCAACATTAAATATGTTTAAAAAAAATATATTGTCAAGGTATGCAATAGTTAACCCTTTGAGTGCCGGAGGGGTAAGCAACGCATTGCAGAACAATGCTTTGCGTTACTCTCTGGAATTCAAAGGGCTAAATCTGTGCCGGCATTCCAATAAGGAAAAACTGTTTTGGGCCAAATTCAAACAAAAGATCTTCCCAATACATGTTGCCAAATATTTTTTTAGTCCCTATATAGAATATTTATTCCATTGCAAATAAAAAATTTGCTGAGGCAGTTAAAGTGTTAAATGATGCTGCCTCCTCCACCTCTCTCACTGGTGGCGGTGGCAGGACTGCAGACCAAAAAATCCTCCCTTCTAAATACCTTTTGGGCCTTTGCCCAAGCATCTCTGTGAAATAATTGAACAAAGACGGGCTTTTATATGGCCAGTTTCTGTTCAAAATGGTTTCACGCCTCCCACTGGCTGGGATGTGTGCTTACGTACCTCCCAGCAAATCAGCTTCTAGCGGGTTTTGTCATCTCCTCAGTGTGTCAAGCACCGGGCATTAGCCATTTTCCTTTGATGTCTCTATTACTCATGCTATTTAGCATGGGTTTTGGAAACTTAAAACACACGATAGACGTTTGGCCACAAGTCAGGTTCTGTGCCATAACGTTCACTGTGGTATCAGTTGGTAGGACAAATGAATATTAATGGTGACACCATTTGTGTACAAGTCGGCTATAATGTACTACTCTACTATTCTCAAGTAATGTTATGTGTATTCCACTGACATCCAAGGAGATCCTGTCAGCTTTCTGTTGTTCACATTATGAGAATGTGGCATAAAACAATACTTATATAAGCCCAAAGGAGCAAAACAGAAATCAAAACTATTAAACTCCCGTGAATTCCTGTTATTTGGAATACAGATTTCTGTATAAAGATCTCTCTAGTATTCAAAAGGTTCAAGGCCTAATTTGAATCAATGTTTGTTATGCAAATTTGTATTTATCATCTTATGGGGCAATTGGTTTACCCTGCCCCTGAACACAGTGTCATTTGTTGTATTTTTTTTTTTGCAAAAGGAAATTCTATTACAGCTATGCAGTTTTTTTCAATAACAAATGGAAGGCAAGACATTCCATTTATACTAGCAGAGAATTAATTTGCTGTAGAGCTGGCATAAGTAACAATGAATCCAGGAAATCTTAGAAGAGCAACAGGAAATTAAGGCTGCATTAAGTCCTCTTGGATGGAAACATTTTCTAATAAGAATCAGAAATGACGCTTATCAGAAGTGCTCCATCTCCCTTCTCAGTTCTATTAAAACTGTAATCTGCCATAATCAATTAAAATATTATTTCTCTCCTTTGATGCAGCTTACAAAAAGAATCGTAGAAGGACATTGTAATTCCTTTCACACTCAAAAATCAATGATTGAAATATAACTCAAAGCATATCCTTAAATCAGTTAACTTTTGAGTGCCAGAGAGTAGTACAATATCTTGTAAATAACAAGAGTGGATAACATTATTTTGCCATTATACAAATCATTGGTAAGACCTCACCTTGAGCATGCAGTGCAATTTTGGGCACCGGTTCTGAAAAAGTATATACAAGAACTAGAGAGGGTACAGCGAAGAGCAATTAATCAAGGGAATGGAGGACTTGACGTATGAGGAACAACTAGACAAACTTGGTTTACTTATTTAGAGAAAAGACGACTAAGAGGAGACCTTATCACATTGTACAAGTATATGAGAGGTCAGTACAAGGATCTCTGCTATGAGCTATTTATTCCAAGGCCTAATCAGGTGACCAGGGGACACCCCTTGAGATTAGAGGAAAGGAAGCTTAAACTTCAGCAGAGGAAGGGTTTTTTTACGGTAAGGTCTGTTAAATTGTGGAATTCATTGCTCAGGGCGGTGGTTATGGCAGATACGATAGATAAATTTAAGAGAAGGTTAGATACATGTTTTCAAAAGGGAACATACAGAGTTATACTGTTTATGAGTAGGCTGATCAGGAAGGTCTGATAAAGACTAATTTAATTGGTAGCAGGAAAGCTATAAAATTCTCAGTCACTGGGGTATGACGCGAAGGTTGAACTTGATGGACTTGTGTCTTTTTTCAACCTAATTTACTATGTTACTATGTTACTATGAGACTCTGTTATGGGGAAATACTAATGTAATTCCTAGCCAAACTTCAGATGCAGCTGTACATACTGTCCATAGTTTTCCTCTCTTATCTGTAACTTTCTGTGTAAAGATCTATAGACCTGGCGTTATGAAAAAAATATGGAGTAAATGTTGCCTAAAACTGAATTTGGCATTTAAAAATAAGCCTGTGGTAGTTTCGGAAACCTTAGCGCAGCATAGTTCTGTTCCTGTAAAAGTAATTGTAAAGCAAGGAAGAATTCTTGCACAGTGAATCTATAAAGAATTTATAAAGAAATGTTGCTAACTGCGACAGTTTACCAACATAATTTTCGCACGAATGTTAACTCCTTAATGACCCTTGACAGTCATAGTACGTCATGGGTCGATCTGACTGAACGACCCATGATGTACTATGACCGTCATGGAATTCCGGGCTCCCCCCACGGCTGCACGCTGTTCGGGGAGTCCGGATCCGGAAGAACCAAAAAAAAAAAATGCTCCATGGTCCTTAACTGACCGCGCCGATCGGCTGGTCATTAAGGGGTTAAGGAGAGGTATAAGGTGTTCAAAGTGTTAACATTAGATTGCCATATTTATAACAGTGCACTTACTCTTTATAAATAAATCAATTCTTAAGACTGTTTTTTTATAAATCTCCCTCTACTTTCTTCTTATGCCTGTCTAATGCCAATTTATAAGCTTCATACACCTAAAATGGTCCTCTGGTCGCTGCTTACACCAAGCAGACAGCAGTGGGAAGTGTACTGTAGTTTTGTTACGTTTATTTTGCTTTGAATGGTATGACTTTTACTTCATTTCCCTGTGTAGGCTTGTGGGCAAGCATTTGAGGCTTGCTGGAAGCTAAGTCTTAAAGGCTAAACCAGTGGTTCACAATCTTTTTTTTCATTCAAGGCATCCTTAACATGGACATCTGCAATTTCCAGGGAACATTTTAAAATTAATTTTTCAAGGGCTTAATGAAAGGAACAAATACCTAAATGTATAGATATTCTTAGGTCTCATGGTCAGAATGATGACACAGAGCATATTATGTATAATAATTACCACAAATCTACATTAGAAACTCAGCTTTAGTATTTTTGTCAAAATTTTCATGGATAATGTGGGGCGCCCTGCACCGATATCTGTGCCATGGGACCCTGGTTGAGAACCAGTGGACAAAATGATCACACATTATAGAGTACTAGTGTAAAAGCCCATGTACACAGGCCAAGGTCTGGGCGATGTTAACCCTTTGAGTGCCAGAAGGGTAGGCAACGCATTGCTTTGCAATGCATTGCATACTCCCCTGGCACTCAAAGGGTTAAGAGATCGGTCCTGCTCTGCGTACTGCCACAGCTTCAGTGGTGGCACACGTGATGCAGTCATGTGCAAGTAGAGACTGCGTGAACGCACGGAATGCTCCCAGCACAGAACTCCCAGCATTCTGTGCGTTGGGGCAATCTCTACTGCGTGTGATTGCATCAGACAAACATTCTAGCGTTTTATAGGATACTCTTAAAGGGATAGTAATAGATCTTTACCAAAGTAGCTCAGCTTGTTCGTCATCAATAATACTGCCAGCCACTGTGCTTATTGTCCAAAACTGTACTATTATGATGTTATTTTATGCAGTTTACCCCTCCCAACCATTTCCTTTTCTAATACCCTTAGATCTGAAGTCTGGTTACTTGACTGTACAAATCACAAAAAAGGACAATCTTTCCTCAGTCAATATAAGGAAAAGCCTGACCTCCTTGTCGATGATTGTCCCTTGTTGTGATCCGCAGTCAGATCTTGGAGTGAAATACTGATATCGGGAACAGGGACAGAGGGGTAAACTTCTGCATAAAATAACATCATAATTGTACAGTTTTTTGACAATAAGAGCAGCAGCTGGCAGTATTATTGCTTATGATGAATAAACTTAGCTGCTTTGCTAACGTCCTATTACTATCCCTTTAATGTATGAATCCACAAGCGTGGGATCTTATGCACTTGGACATTGGCATACAAATCATGAGGCTTCAATCTGGCATATGTATATGTATGTATATTGCATGCCAGAGCACAGAGCTTTGCAATGTGTTGCACACCCCTCTCAGCCTTAAGTGGTAAAATGTTAATACAAACAAACCCAGAACGCCTCTATAGCACAGGTGTCAAGGTTTTGCTGAGCTGCTCCCTTTCTGCCTATTGATTCTGCTGTCTGAGCTAACCTAGTGCTCTGTTATCCACTGCTGCTGACTTCTGACTTTCTGGCTCTGGCTGAATCAGCTGACCTCTCTGATTACTCACCTGACTGTTATCAGCCAACCCTCTCAGGGTATTTATAACAGCTTGCCTCACTTCCCCATTGTCCTTATGTTTATTTGCTGATCTGTTGCTGCTGGCTTCTGTGGATTTTCCTGCATTCCTGTTTGCTGTGTTCCAGACCACTTTGCTTATTCCAGACTTCGCTGACTTCTGTTCTTCCTGACCCATGGCTTATTCCTGACATTGCAGACTTCTGCTTTCCTGTCTCCGGCTCGACTGAATACCTGTCTTGATTCCTGGCCCTGGCGTGACTTTTGGTTTATGCTCTTGACTCATGCCTTTGTTTTTGTTACACTAATAAAGGTGTATTGCATTTTAACGTTTTGTGTCCTGTCTGGTTCCTGGTCCCTAACCACAGGAAAATGGACCAATTGAATGTTGCATTGTTAGTACATATTGTTAAATAAGCCACAGAGGAACGTAAAGACCTGAAAATTCATTCCCCACTGCCTTCTTGACACAAGCAGCGTAAATTAATTAATTTCAGTGTGGATAGCTTAGTGTATAAGTGATAGGCCAGTGATGCACCAGTTAATCAATTCCAGTGTCTGTGTTAGTTCAATATCATACTAGTATATTCCCCTCACTCTGGGCTTGACTTCTAATTAGGCATCTGCCTAATGCTCCAAATTTTGAGGACTGACTTAGCTGTGCTGGCCACACCCACACTGTGAATTGTAGGTGTGGCCAGAGCAATCTTAATGCCCCTGCACCAGATATATACCCCCTTTACAGGCTATTATTTAAACCCTTGCATGCTAGAGAGATCTCCAGTGCAATATGGAGGGGCTAAAGCCTTTTAGTTCTTGCTTGTTATGGGCCAAGGGAATTTTCTGTAAAAGGAAACAGTGGATTATACTGGAGGCGGGGTCATGTGAGGGTTGGGGGTGTGGCTATAGACAGAGCTAAGGATGTAAATCTGGCCTTGCCCTCACTGGGCGGCTGATGAAGAAAAAGTGGTACAATTTTTGTGAAAAAATTCCCTTTCATTTAAACCCTTGAATGTTAGAGAGGTCTTTAATGCAACAGAGACCTCTATACCATTCAATATGTTAAAATCCCCTTTCACCTAGAGTTGCACTACTTTTACTTAGTACTTCAATCTGTGTCTTACATAGTAAAGCACATCAGTGGCATAACGAGGTCCCCAATAAAAAAAAAATGTTTGGGAGCTCTATCCAAATTTTTTTTTCATAGATGCATTGCTAGAAACTATTGGACTCTGGGGCAGATAGGGCCCCTTTGGATGCTGGGCCCCTGCACCACTGCATCCTCTGTACTGCCTAGTTACACCCCTGAAGCAAACCCCAGTGAAAGGAAAAAAGAATGTCATACTGGAATTTCTTAATATATGTTTAACAAACTTTATAGAAAAAAATGGCATTAAATCCATTAAACGGGTAGTACACCGTTATTATGAAATATTTATATAGTGTTGGTTTACTGCTGGGTAAATTAGGGATTCCTCCTACTGGAAGGTCCTTTATTTAAAAGTTCCTAAAAGAATAGTAATGTCTTAAATGATAAAGGGAATATATTGTAGGACTTTTCCAGCTGAGGCAAACAATAGAATTCACACTGCAGTTCAAGATAATGCTTCTTTCTCTTTCAGTGTTTGGAGAGCTTTACAGTTGATAGCAAAAGTTCTCCATAGAGACTAATGAAATAGAAAACCTAGTTCCAATTTTTTTAACATTTTATTTGTCAAAGAAAAAGGTTTAGAAATCAAACAACTTTGAGCTGTTATAACTTTTAAATCAATAATCTCATACAGGTCAGAGTATCTACCATGTACTTAACAGGAAACCCCCTACAATGTATATAGTTTAATAATAAAACATTGCTATGCCTTTAAGAGAAAACTTGCATGATATTTTGATTGAATTCACTTTAGATTGTAAGCTTTTGGGCAGGGATCTCACTTCCATTGTTTCAATTTGCAAAGCACCTTGTGGAGCTACATAAATAAACCTGTTCATTCATTCATTCATTCATTCATTCATTTATTCAAATGAACACTAACTCCTAAAAATTATATATATAAATGGGCCAAGATAAGGTAACACAGCCTTTATGAATGGAAGGCAGTAGGTACTAATAACAGTAAATTAAATTAATTAGTTCTTATCTCTCTTTACAAAGATCAGAAACACAAGTAATCAAATAGTGTTAATATAGGACTGTCTACACATGCATTAAAATGCAATGTAACCCTTTGAGTTATTCAGCATAAAATAACTAATTTTTACAGATGCTACCTGGAAGTACATGGTATATGTTCCTTTAATATGTGTCTATTCCATTTTAAGGCGTCACTGTGGCTCTCCATTGCCTGCAATAGCAACAATGACCCCATAAAATGTAAGCTTGTGCTGTAACAATGTTATAATGGAGCATTTTCCAGTAGTGGGAGTACACTTGCTTTACCATGAACACATAAGCCTTTAGATGCTAGCACCGGTGACCTCTATAGCATTTAAGGGGTTACATTTATTTTGGACTAAGGAAAATATTTTTTTTTCTGTTTCAGTTGGACAATGCAGAAAGATCTATATGTAGAAAAAAATTATGATACATGCCTCAAAGAAGACATTAAAAATCCCACCCTATATTCACACTGCAGACAAGCAGCTCCATCCAAGTGCAGCAGACTCTCTCCATTTAGTGAGGAATATGCATCCCACTTTCCTCACTACCAATATAACCTTCCAGTGGAAACCATACATAGTTATCATGAAGATCTGGATAGTGGTTCAAGGAAAAGAAAGAGCTTGCCCACCAAGATGTCTAGCGACAAAGCAGATCTTGAATCCCAATTGCACATGATGGATGAAGACAAGCATTTTCTACCCACTAGCATTCCTTTGATTTACCACTTCCCACCACTTTCCAGCTATAGCTCAAAGATGATTGACTTGTGCAACATTGGAATGCATTACTACAGGACAATGGACCATTTGTGGGGCAATCCAATAAAACAAGAACCCGTAAGGACAAGTGTAATGTGGCCCAGTGCTTCTCTATATCTCCATCCCTCTTTCTCTTACTATCATAAAAGCTACCCCGGAATGATGTTTCCATTTCATATACCCTCACAAAGCTTTCATATAAATAACCACTTTGGCATAAAGAGACCAGGGGAGAACACAATGCATAAATCCCACATCAGTGAAAGTGAGGACCATAAACAGAAGGTAGAAAGAGTTGATGTCAATATTCAGATTAATGACAGTTTTTATGTGGATATAGGTGACCAAAAACGTTGGAAATGCCCACTGTGTGAAAAGTCATACACATCCAAATATAATTTGGTAACCCATATTTTAGGACACAGTGGCATTAAACCACATGCTTGTACACGTTGTGGGAAGCTATTTAAACAGCTAAGTCATTTGCACACTCATATGCTAACACACCAGGGCACTCGTCCACACAAGTGCCATGTTTGTCACAAAGCTTTCACCCAAACCAGCCATCTTAAACGGCACATGATGCAGCACAGTGAGGTGAAGCCTTATAACTGTAAGATATGCGGCAGGGGGTTTGCCTATCCCAGTGAACTCAAAGGCCATGAGGCAAAGCATGAGAGTGGAAGGGAAAATATCTGTGTGGAGTGTGGTTTGGACTTTCCAACGCTGGCTCAACTGAAAAGACACTTGACTGCCCATCGAGGTCCAGTACTGTACAATTGCAGTGAATGTGAAAAAACATTCCAGTATCCAAGCCAGCTGCAGAATCATATGATGAAACACAAAGACATCCGGCCTCATATATGTTCTGAGTGTGGGATGGAGTTTGTGCAGCCTCATCACCTCAAGCAACATTCACTAACTCATAAGGTGAGTGAAAAGTGTCAGAAGAACAGAAGTCAGTTGGACAGTGAAGCCACTCTCAGAGGGATATTTTAACCCACTGCTGGGACCTGAGCAACTGACTGAGTAGCAGGTCCCCTTAAGCCTTTAGATGCTAGAGAGTTCTCAAATGCATTTATCCACAATGCATGTAGACCTCATTAACATCCAAGATGTTAAGTAAACCTACATCAATTTTCCTCTATCTAGAAGTGAGTACTACTACAGAAGCTTCACTTAATTTTACTTTGTGTGCTCATATATAGATTTACACAGTACGTTTGTTGGCACAATACTGTGTTCACACCTGAATTCATATAATGCTGTGTTTCCAAACCATCTTCACACACTCAGCAGAGTGTACATCTCATGTCAGGAAAAGGGAGAGCTAGAGGACTTCACACTGTAATAATACAGCCATAATTGCCCTTAACTGTGGAAAGCCTTTTTCTAGGTTTGGGCCATGGGCAGCTGTCCTTTCTTGCCCTATAGTTAAAATGGTTCTGCTATTTTGGTCACTCTCCCTACTCATGTAAATTAGCTCATATGTTCCAGACTACAGAGTGATATGGAAATAAATGAAGACACACAAGATACTTTCTATTAACATTAACAACTTGGGATGAGTTAAATTCCAAATCTGTCCTGGTTGCCCATTCAGAATCTGCTGGGTTATAAAACAGAATGTTGATCACTCTGTCTTCTAGGCCAATGGTTCTCTGTCTTTTTTTCACTTGAGGCATGCCTAACATGCAGTCTGGAACTTTCAGTGCACCCCAGCATTTTAGATGTGTTTATCAAGGGAGTCATTTATGATACAAATACGTAAATATACAGTTATGTTTATTTCTTAGAATCAGAAGGACAAACACAAGTACATTGTGCATAATAATTCCCTTAAATATACAAAGCAAAGCAAATATATAAATAATGAATCATATTTGTGTTTTGCTTTATGTTTGGATACAAAGGGCCGTATGTATAAAAGAAAAGTATGCAGTCTGGGTAAAACCAGCTACACCATAGGGGAAGAATAACAATTCCCAAATATTTTAATGGAGCTTTTTAACCCCTTGAATGACAGAGAGGTTTTTGATGCACTGGGAAATTTTGGGAGTATTTTTTGTTTTTGTTGCCTTCTATGGGGCAGTTGGTTTGTCACAGAACTGAGCTAATTTCTTTCATACATACACCCCAAAACTGCAGTTCGCAATAACACACATACCGTTATGTTATTTTGTCAAGTATATAATTTTTTAAAAAATTTATTTAGGGTGTGAAAGAGCATAAATGTGGAATTTGCGGTCGAGAGTTCACTCTTCTGGCTAATATGAAGCGGCACATCTTGATCCACACCAACATAAGAGCCTATCAGTGTCACCTCTGCTTTAAAAGCTTTGTACAGAAGCAGACACTCAAGGCACACATGATTGTCCATTCAGATGTTAAGCCGTTCAAGTGCAAGGTGAGAATTATTGGTACTTATGTACTAAAGCAAGTACGGAAATTTTGATGTAAACCAATTGCATTGAGTGATATGTGACTTTTAACTTATAATATCATACCTGGGAACTCTGTCTTATAGAGTCCCAAGAGGGGACTCATGTGGTGTCGATAGGAGGATATAAATGGGGATGGGGCTTAATGGACTGTGTAATAAAGTGGGCACGAAGTAGGAAAAAAGAGAAGTGGGAGGGAAGTGGGAGGAACAGGCTGGGAAGGAGGAGAAGTGGGCAGAGTTTCATAAGATACTCCCTAGCACAGGAGAACCAGCCTCTGCCCCCGGAGACCTGGTAATTCAATGCAAAAACTGGAGTGTCCAGTGCAAATCCATAGAGTTCCCAGGTATGCATATCATAGAGAAGCCTCCAATGTATTGCTTCACAATGTGCTGAAGATATCACTAGCATTCAGGTGGTTAAAACCCAGTTTAAATCAATGGGGATTTTTATTTGTCCTCTATCATATAGCTGGTTTGCACTATGCCTCTTTACTTAAAGGGATTGAAATGTTTCACAAAAACAACAGCTCCAATTAATCTTCGTAGTATTTGAGCCATGGATAGTATTATTTCAGTACTGCCAGATTGTAGTTCAAGAGTAACTGAATAATAAAGTATTCCCCTCCCGCCCCTTTTACCTATTGTAAGCCACCTCCCCTCAGATGTGGAATCTGGTCATTTGACCAGACAGATCTCAGCAAGGGACAGTCTTCTTACTGTGAACATAAGGAAAACCCTGCACCCTTGACAGGTTTTTCCCTTATGCTTACTGAAGATTGTCCCTCTCTGCAATCCATCTAGACAGTCTTGCTGCTCTGAGGTAAGCAGTGTTACATCAGTAAAAGGGGCGGGAGGGGGGTACTTTATCATTCAGTTACTCTTGAACTACAACTCTGACAGTATTGAAATAATACTCTCCATGGCCCAAATACTATGAAAATTAATTGGAGCTGCTTTTATTGTGAAACATTACTATCGTTTTAAGGCCTTACTCTACATGTTTGTCAGATAGCTACTGTGAATGTTTAAAAAAAAAAAAAAAAAAAGTGGCTTTTACTAGCGAACTTATCATAAAAGCATATAGAACACATTGGGCCACGATGAAAAGAGGTCATAATCCCCAGCCACCCAACATCTAGCTATATCTCTGCAGCCGTCCAACTGCTAACTATACAGTGAAGTGAATGCACAAAGCCGATTGTGCTCTAAATCAAGGACAGGAATTGATTTTGAGTCCCTACACCTGCCTAAAGCCAATTTACTTAGCTATTTACATACAAATCCCTCCTTTTAACACCAGTAGTGCATGGGGAGCGTGTTTTGGGGTGGTCCTTTCTGCTATCCCTGGCTTAGGCCAATGTACTAAGCGAGTCATAGAGAAAATAGCTTTAATGTATGCCTTTTCTCTGCTCATACTATGTGGCTTGTGTGCTGGCCTTGCTGGCATTAAAGTCCTATGCTGGAGCAATTATACACTACTAGTTGAAGGGCCCGTTACATGGGCCACAGTGCCACTGCCAGCTGGTCGCGGGGCAGTCATGTGCAGTAGAGACTGCCCGCACCGCGGCTGATACAGAGCTGGGCGCTCCAAAGTCATACTGTGCATGACTTTGTCGTTACACACGTTTTAGCAAATTATTATATAAGATAATGCATACCCTGAAGTGCAGCCATTTGTATTAGAGACTGACCCAGGGTGACTGCACTGGTGAGTTTGCACGTTCGCTCCAGTATCTATGCAGTAACTCTAAATTAACATGTAATATACATGTAGGGAAGTATTTGGGCAATAGTGTCCATAATATTGTTATATATTAGTATCAGTTCAAAAAAGATTTGTGTCCATCAAGTTCAGCCCTTTTCTTATTCCTGTTTACTTTCGTTGATCCAAAAAAGAGCAAAAAAAACTCCTTATCTGACATTTGCCATAAAAAACAAATGGAAACAATATTGCAAAATAAAGAATAGGTAAGCACAGTACTAGCAAAAGTATGAAGGGAAAAAGTCCCTTAACCCTTTGAGTGCCAGAGTTGTACAGAACACATTGCAAAGCAATGCGTTCCGTACTCCGCTGGCACTCAAAGGGTTAAAACTGAGACAAGTAAGTATTTGTAATCAAACATGTCAGACTCACACCAGTGCTTGTTCAAAATGTCTCACTGACTAGCATTGCAGTTGCCTTTTAATATTTGATTCCTGTGTATGACCCTTGCTTTGTTAGAAACAAAGATCTGCTTGCTATTGACCCTTCATTTTGTTATATCACAAATGCTTAATAATGCTTATCTAAGGGTCAGATTAAAAGGCAGGCAATAGCCAAAAAACAGGTGTCTGCATTTTTTCAAGCACTGTAAGCGATGTAAAGGGGAACTTTCACTTCATACATTTTTTTACCAGTTGTTTCAACATTTAAGCAGTATTAGGAAACGTTCTTTTTATTTTTTATTTTTACGTAGTTTTAAAGATATTCAATGTCCAAGCCGTGCAATTCCACATTCTGCGGCACTGTGTATCTTCAGCACAGCTCTCAGAATTTCCCAGCACTATTACATCCTCCTCCCACCTCCCTCCCAGCTACCCCAGGGAGCGCGTTCACGCTTCACTTCGGTGTGGTGTGAACTGCTTCTAGCGTTACAGCAAGCTATGATGAGCATTATACTGAGGGTAACCTCAGATGGACATTGAATATCTTTAAAAGAATGTAAAATGAAAATGAAAAAAGTACATTTCCTAATACTGCTTAAACGTTGAAACAACTGGTAAAAAAAATTATGAAGTGAAAGCTTCCCTTTGAAGATCAGCGCTATGAAAAAATGCCGGCAAAAAACTCCTCTACCGGCCGCTAAATTTAGAGGAGTTTTGGCCCATTGAAAATAAAAAAAAGCTACATGTTGCCATTTAATGGACTGCATAAGCTGTTAAGATCCGATAAGGGACTCACTTTATCACATAAAACTTAAGATCCAGTTTTTGTCTGACTATAGTCCCTTATCAGATCTATTAAAAGGCAAAGAAACCTAAGTCCACAGTGGATGTATTGGTATGTGGCCCAAAGCCCAATATCAATACATCCAAAGTGCCTAAAAAGTATTCAGTGTTAATAGAATTAACCCTATGAGTGCCGATGGGGTATAATTACCCCGCCGGCACTCACTGGGTTAACCTGACTAAGTAACAAAGCAAAATCCAATTACAAGTAACACTTATCATTAATCTTGATGTCCAGCGTAGTCCTCAGCTTGCTGGTCATCTTCTGTCCTTCTTTCTTCTCTTCTTTCTTGTATCCTCTGTCTTCTCTTCTTTCTTGTATCTAAAAATGAACAAGAAAAGTATAAATACAATGCTGAAATACACTAATGCATAGTTTCACCTCTTGAATGCCAGAGGGGTACGCAACACATTGTAAAGCAATGCTTTGCTTACCTCTCTGGGGCTCAAAAGGGTTAAAGCATGTCTTACTGTCCAGTTCCATAAATATGAATATGCATCCAAGTTGTTTCAAATAATAAATCCAGAAATGCCATAATAACATAATTCTTAGTTGTAATGAAATACTTAACTTCTTGGTCTGTTGTCTGTCTCCTCCGCTATGTGTGGCCGCAGAAGCGGCGGAGACATTGTTTTGCGGCACAGCCCCTCCCGTCTTCTACCTCACTGGCCGATGCCCGTATACACTGAGGAAATTTGAACGGAGACTGCCTTTATATATGGGCAGTCTCAGTTCCAATTTCCTCACAGCTATTGGCGGCTGTGCTTTAAACTGATTGGCTGGCTAGCCAATGGCTGTGAGGGAACTGGAACTGAGACTGCCCATAAATAAAGGCAGCCTCTGCTCAAATTCCCTTAGTGTGTAATAGGCATTGATCCGTAAGTGAGAAGATGGGGGGGGGATGTTGTGCTGCATTGTACTGCCTCCGCTGATGTGTGCACAACTAAGCTGAGTATTTTATTAAAGTTAAGAATTATTTTATTATGGCATTTCTGGAAATATTATTTGGAACAACTTGGATATTGTTTACCCCTTAAGGACTACGTGCCGTACTATGACCTTCACAGTCCTTGTACCCTTAAGGACCAGTGACGGTCATAGCATGTCACGTACTTTTTACTTACAGCGCTCTACCAGGAGCGCTGTAAATAAAAACGGGGCCTAAGATTGATCGCTCCAAGACAGGAGCGATCTCTCTTAGGCCTCAAAGCGGCGCGCCGGTACGCGTAACAGGTCACGTGTACCGGCGCGTCAGCAAGGATCAAAACGGTCCTTAAGGGAAGGTAACTTCCCTGGACTGCTGGTCCTTAAGGGGTTAATAACTGGCAGCATATTCATATTTATGGAAACTGACAGTAGTAATACATGCCTTAACACTTCTGAGCCCCAGAGAGGTACACAACGCATTGCTTTGCAAAGCGTTCCATACTCCTCTGGCACTCAAAGGGTTAAACTATATATTAGTGTGCCGATCGTTCAGCATTGTAATTATATCTTTCTTTTATTATTTACAGATACAAGAAAGAAGAATGAAGAGAAGACAGAGGATTCAAGAAAGAACAGAAGAAAGAATGAAGACAGGAGACAGACAGTGGATGACAGGTAAGTTTAACATGTATAAGTTAACGACTGGTACTTGCCAGTATGTCAGGCACCTATAGTTAACTTCTTTACTGCTATTTAGCGGCGTTTCGGGAACCCAACGCATGAAACGGGCATTTACGTCTGTTGTGCTTTTAGCTGGTAGGGCCTTTAAAGGGATAGTAATACTTTGTTTTATCTTTATTTTATTTTGTAGGCATTAAAAAAACATGAAGAATGATATAAGTCTTATTTCTCAAACCTTTATGGTTTGAGAGATATTCACAAGCAAAGTTTCCCTTCCCGTCCCTTTTACCTAGTGTAAGCAATCTCTTCTCAGATGTGGAATGCAGTCTATAGACCAGACAGATAACAGAAGGGGACAATCTTCTTTCTATGAAAACAATGAAATCCCTGCCCCCGTTGACAAGTTTTTCAGGTTTTTCCCTTATCTTAATTGAAGATTGTACCTCTCTGCAGTCTATCTGGGCACCTCCCTTCTGATCTAGCTGAACAGTGTTATATCAGTAAAAGGGGCGGGAGGGGGGCACTTTGTCAATTAATTACTCTTTAACTACAACTCTGACAGAATTGAAATAACACTCACCAAAGTCCAAATACTATGATGATTAATTAGAGCTGATTTTATTATGAAACTTTACTATCCCTTTAAATACCGGGTTAGACATTTTATTATGTCGGTCGGTATTCACTGTGGCCCTATTGGCTATTTTAATGCAAACCTTTAAGTCTGGCCCTCAGTGGCTACAGGATGCAAGCTTTCAATACAGCTTAGGCCTCTTCTTTAAGTATATTTAGGTCTCTTCTTCTGGAATTCTAAATATGCCTGAAGAAGAGACCTAACCTAACTTGAAAGTTTGCATCCTAGAGCTACTTAACCAATAAAGGTATCATTTTAACTCCACCAGTTTACTTATTATGTCCTGTGATTGGAATAAAAGCAGATGCAGTACTATTATTCAAAAAGGGTACTGGTTCTAAGCCAGATTATTACAGACCTGCTGGTTTGACTTTCATAATGGTAGATATACTAGAAGGATTAATAAAATACTGTATTCAGGATTATTTAATGAAAAATAATATTATTAGTAAGAGCCAGCATGGTTTATGAGAAATAAATCATGTCAAATAAATTTGTATTATATGAAAAGGCAAGTAATATACTTGGTTTTACAAAATCCTCTAACACTGTAAATCAGAAGATGTTACTTCATAAATTAATAGGTATAGGTTTCAGATAAATATATTTATGCGTGGATAGAAAGCTAGATGAATGCTAGAATGAGATAGTTGTTGTAAATGGAACCTTTTAGGTTTGCTCCAAATATAAGTTGAATGCCTCAGAGTTCACGCCTTGACCCAATGCTTTTTAAGTAGAAGATGACACTATTAGTGTCGTAGTCTTTAGTGATGAGGAACTGCTAATACAAAGCACACAGATTTTTTTTTGTCTGCAGTTTTAGATAAAGTGGAACAGTCATTTTGTAACAAATACGTTGTTTTTTAACAGCTTTCAAAAGTACCTATATTTTTTATAGCCATTTTTATTTCAAACATAGTTATGATATATTTGGTTTTTTTCTAGTAGGGTTGCAGAGTAGTGTGGCCTGCCAGATATGCATTAACTGACAAAAAAAGCATAAAGCTAAATATATAATTTTTTAATTAATACATCTCTAAGGCAAATATAGTTGCTTTTGGCTAGTTCTTGCAATATCCCCTATTTGTTACAACATGAGAGATACGCTTTTTTATACATGGAAAATATGTAGCAGATGAGGTTTCAGTTAAAAGAATGCTACCTATAGAATAATGGGACAATATTTGACATGTTCTTTGGTGAGAGGATTTAGGAGTAGACAGCAGACTTCTTAATGGTGTACAGTATCGGTCAACTGTGTAGAACTGTTAAAAAGTATTGCATACCTGTCTTAGCAAAGAGCAATATAGAGGTTATGACAGTTAATTTCAGCTCAGGTAGGATGTTGATCCAGGGAAAAATCTGACTGCCTTTTGGAGTTAGGAGGAACTTTTTTTTATCCATTTGGGAAATAAATGACCAAAGGAGATATGGCAAATGTTGAATGTCATGGATGCATATATTTTTAACCTCACCACGTGTAGCAATGTATACATGTACAGGGGCGTCCACAGAAATGTTTCCAGAGTGTGGAAAAATATTGGCAAGTCTTTTTGTAGGAAAACTGGCATTAAATCTAAAGCAATAGTCCATTACGATCATTTTCCACATGTCCACCCTTACACACAGAATCACACATAAACTAAGGATCAATTTACTGATGAAAGTCCATAAACTTCCAACTGATTTAACACTTTGAGTGTCAGAGGGGTATGCAACGCAGTGCAGAGCAATGCATTGCATACCCCTCTGGCACTCAAAGGGTTAAAAAGGGGCTAGAGCGGTCACAAACACATTGCTTCACAATGCATTGGAGACCTATCTAACATTCCAAGAGTGGAAAACCCCATTCAAGTCAATGAGGATTTCTATTCGATCCCTGAGGCCCCAGAAATGTTCCAGTTTTCTTAGTACATAAGCCTAATTATTTACATAAGCTTATTTATTTGCTGCCCCCTAATTATTTGCTACCCCCTAATTATTTGCTACCCATTTGTTCACCATTGCTCCCATTTGTACTGTGGAATACCTAGTGCTTGTCCAGGAAACCACTGGGCTCCACAGAACACAGTTTTAGAACCAGATCTCTAGTTCATTACTAAGAAGGAAACAGAAAGCAAGTAAGCAGGCTCCAGCATTATAAGTACATTTGTCTGGTGAGATTTAACACTTGGTTTGTTTTACTTTGTGTCAATTGCTTTCATCTTAAAATAATGAAGCAGAATAAATGAAATCTATTTTGATTTTTGACATGCCCCCCCCCCTTCCCCGCCAACATGGCAGGGAACTCAAAGGGATTCTTATGGCGTTCACTTTTCTGGCCCTTGTTCAGCAGGATTAAGGCAATGACCAGATAGCAGTGCTCTGGCATACAGCTCCTCCTCAGCAGAAGGAAGGATATAACTGTATGAGCAGCCTTCACAACAATGGTCCACATGTCACAGGGGAATTTCTTGCACATAGATTTCATCTTGCTTTCTCTTGTACTTCTCAAGGCTTCCTGTTTTCTCACGGTCATTTTGGACAGTTTACGGTCATTCTTATTCTCATTTTCTCTCTCTGCCTTTCTGAGGAAAGGAACACCCTTCTTATATTAAAGAATGTAAGGGAAGACAGCGCAGCAGTGGCCTTTGTAACTCTCTGCATGAATCAAATTTCATTGCCTGTTTCTCACAGCAACTGAAAAAATCAAAGTGAATACAGTCCCTGCTGACTGAGGAGCAGGTGTGATCAGCAATCCCTCTGAGTGGCTTGTAACTGTCTACAGGTAGTATTACATCCCTAGGGGCATATAGTCACATGCACACATGACCAGCTAATTAGCGAGATTGGGACTTGGCAACAGCAGTTAAACATATAGTAGTTCTAACAACTGATTAAAACTTGTACTTCACAAGATTATTGTGAAAATATATCTAATATGGGCAAAAAGAGACAAAGGCAATATCTACTGAAAGCATAATCCGTTATATAATATTACTTTTCAATAAAAAATGATCTCCCCCTTCCTGTGTCCCTTCTATTTCCCATTTCCTACTCCACCTCTCCCTTTCGACCTCTTCTCCATCTTCTTTCACCACATCCCCCCATCTCTCTGCCTCTCCCTTCTCCACCTCTTCTTCACCCCTCCATCTCATTCATCTCATCTCTCCACCACATCTTCTCTCCTTCATTTTCATATTCCTCATCTCTGCTTCAGTTCTTTCTATCTCATCTCCCCTCACCTGTGCCTCAAGTCCCATCTCCACCTCATCTCCCTTCTCAACCCCAATCCCCTCATTTTTGCCTCATAATCATTTCTATACCTTATATCCTATCTGTACAATTTCCCTTTCCCCTCATATATTCCTCATCTCTTCCTCCTCCACCTTATCTCTGCTCTTCATCTCCCTTCTGTACCACATCATACCCCCTCTCCCCTGTCTCTCCACTCATCCACCTTTACCTAATTACACCTTTTCCATTCATCCCTATTCATTATCTAATTTCCCTTCTACACCTCATCTCCGCTCTGCATATCATCCCTGTTTACTCTCCCCCCTTGTCTATACTCATTTTCTACCTCTACCTTAGCTCACCTCATCTTTACACTCCACCATATATCCCCTCTTCCTCTTATCTATGCTCCCCTCCTCATCTTCATCCATCTCCACCTCATCTTCTCTCATCTGCCCCTCTTCACCTCCTCTCCTTTCTCTGATTAATGTCTCCTACTCTACTCTTCACTGTATCTCTCTTTCCCAATTAACATCCATCCCTCTCCAATGTATTCCACATATCCCCCTCCTGCCCATCTGCTTTCTTAATGTAATTTTCCCTCCCTGCATTTCCCTCAACTACATCTCTCACCTCTCTCAACCGTATTCAGCTTATTGCCCCCTCCATTCTAATTCCTCCTACACCCTCCTTGTTTCCCCTCTCAACCTGACCACCGTCTGAAATAAATTCATGTATCTTCTTCAAATCTACTCCCCAACTTCTGTCTTTGGTCTCCTGTTCATCGCTCTACAACTCATCTTTGTAGTCTCTCATCTCCCCTGTCATTCTTCATTTGCATCCTCATTTCCCCACTCCACCTTTTCCCTATCCTCTTCAACCTCATCCCCATGCCTCTTTAGCACTTGATCTCTATTCCTATCCACCTCATTTCCATCACTCTCCCTCTAATCTCACCTCATCCACTTCATCTTCACTCCAACTCACAAACGCAAATAACTTCCCCTACATTCAAACAAACTGTCATAATTCTCTACATTGTTCTGAGCTATACATTTAACCAATACTTTTTTAAAGTATCTATAGTATCTCCTTAGTCAAAGAATTCCACAACCTTACTGCATTTGATGTAAAAAATACAAGACTTTGGTTTAGTTGAAAATGCTTTTCCTCAAGTCTTAATCAATGACCATTTGTTTTTTGCTAAGCTCTTTGAGTAAATTGTTCCTCAGATTGTATGGGACTTGAATATATTTGTAAATAGCAATCACACACCCCTTAGACTCCTGTAATGTGAACAAACCTAGTTTGTCTAGTCTTTCTTCATAACTAAAATCTTTAAATCACTCTATCATTTTTTTGCATGTCTCTGTACTCTTTCTAGTTCAATAATGTCTTTTTAAGAATGGGGGAGATGAACTAATGTATGATAATGGTGTGATAAAGTAGAGATAACTTCTCCAGTAATATCACTTCTCCATTTTCTATGTTGTTCTATGGAGCCTATGCACCAAGATCTCTCAAACTGTAGGGATCTTAGTACATAGGGTCTACAGACTAACATAGGACTTGGAGAGTTTATCATAATGGAGATGTATAGATGTAAAATATAATTCTATGGGCCGTATGTTCAAAGGGATAACGACAAAAAATTGTCGTATGAAAGACAAAAATAAGTCATTGTATGCATGAATGACATATTTTCTATAGAGTATACGACAAAATACTAGTAATGTTCTTTGTGTACGACACAACTCCAGAATTGACAGGCAAAGGGGCGTGGCTAGGGCGTGGCTAAACTATTCTCCAGTGTCGTATAGAGGAAAAGAAAATGTGTCGTAACTAATGAAAAAAAGAGTCTTTCAAAAGACAAAATTTGTACGTTAAGAAAAAAGTGGAGGGAATGTGTTCTGAATGTGAGAATTTTTGTCTTTAGTTAAGACATTTTTGTCATTAGTTAAGACATTTTTAAAGACATTTTTGTTGTTAAGACATTTTTTAAGACATTTTTGTCTTTAGTTAAGGCATTTTTTGTAGTCCCATACGACAATTTCAGTCAGGATAAACACCATATTTCCAATCACAACCGACACTGCCTCAAAATATTAATGATCCCAACGACACTGTACTTTGAAAAGTTGTTACAAACGACAAAAGCTATTTCGCTACTTCTTTGAACATATGTGTCCTATGTGTAGTGAATATAAAGAAGCTAGAATGGGCAAAGGATATTTGTGAAAGGAATAGCAAGAACAAAATAACGAAGGGAGCCCACAGTGCTAGCTCAACACAATAAATACATATAATGAGTGAAGTGAAAGAAATACAGATTAATTGGCATCTGAATGGCAGCAAGGAATGAGGGGGCTCTCCTTTACCCCCATACATCAGGCCAAAACCCAAAGAGCAAATGCAAAGAAAAAGAACAAACCTGCACTCCTCCATACCAGTGTGCGCTAGCCACAGGCCACAAAGAGGAACAACAGTTAATACTAAGCAAGGTGAATGCAAGCACAAAAGAGCCAAAAAGCATCCCTTTAAGAGTCTTTAAGAGAAATGTATAGATGTAAAATATAATTCTATGTGTATTATTAAGATAATTTAAATGAAGTGAATTTAAAGCAGCTAGAATGGGAGATTTGTGAAAGCAATAGCAAGAACAAAAAGTACTTGCCATATTATGAGGTACCTTGACGGTGTGGCAAGCTTAACATAATTTTGGCCAAAGTATGGAATAAATCCTCATATTTATTAATAGTTATTAAATATGACTGAGCTAGGGCACATATTAACACACTTGTATGGAGGAGCACAGGTTTGTTCTTTTTCTTTGTATTTGGACTTTGGGTTTCGTCCTGTTGTTTGGGGTTAATGGAGAGCCCCCTCATTGCTTGCCAGTTAATCTTTATTTCTTTTACTTTACCCACTATATGTATTTATTGTGTTGAGCTAGCACTGTGGGCCCCCTTCTTTTAAATGAGAGACATATATGCCAGGGCCAATGTTTAGCTAGTTATATATAGAAGAACAAGGGACTGTCCCTTACAAACAGCCACACTATTTGCTTGGACAGTTCAACGAGACAGAGGATACTGCAGCTCAAAGAATGCTGGGAGTTGTAGTCCACTGGTGCCACAATAATGTACCACTGTTTTGAGTAGAGGAATGAGTGTTTCTCCCCGCTCAATGCATGCTGGGGGCTGTAGTTGGAAAGATACTATTATTTAGGCAACTTATGTTAAATTGTACTACAATTCCAGCATTCCTGGAGTTTATAACTACCCATAGAGTGGGTTTCTTTGCGTTTTAGCAATTGCACGTTGTTATTTAAGAATGCAACAAAATAAACTGTGATAGCGAAGTACATACAAATCAACTTTTTTTAATTTTATTTCAAACAAGCCTTTTTTCTGTGATTGCTAGAGAGGTCATCACTACATTGATTCACAATGCGCTGTTGAATTCTATATAGCGTTTAACTGGTTAAAACTCAAATTTAAGAAGCAAATTTAGTGTTAGGTTTCGTTTGCATTATTTTGCTACAGTCTGCATTTTCAAGACACTGGCTTCCCTCCTTGACTCTGATACTGTCCTATTATTTGACACCTGCACCACAGACTACTGGCTTTGACTTGGCTCTCCCCTTGACTCTTTTTCCGATTACTGATTCTGTACCTACTCCTGAAACTACCGACTTACACTTGGGCTTCCCTCTGACCTTGCTACCCTGCTCCGGTAGCCTCTTGGCAGACCCTTACCAACTCTTTTCTGCCTTTTCGCTGTGCTACCTCTTATCCTGCGTAATATCACCTCTAGATCTGGTTGTTATGTCCACTTCTGCCTTTCCTTTTTCTCACTGCCTTGTTGCTATCATGTGTCCTTTCAAGTCCCACTCTCGGCTCTCCTTACACTCACTGCTGGACTCCTATCCTGTCCTACATTCTGCCCCCTGTTCTCTCTCAAGTCTGCTTCTCCCATCTCCATCCCATTAAGTCCGATTACAGTAATGTCCAGGGAAACCTTTTCCTGGTGCAGAGGTTTTGAAGGCAAGTTGTTAGCGGTGTAAGTCCACCATTTTTATTTCAATATACTGGGGAGGGGGCAAAGTGACGTCCCTGTGTATGTTGTACTGAGGCAGTGTAGAGGAGATCTGCAGATCTCCTCCTAGCTGCGCCCCGGGGTGTGTATGTTGGGCTCAGGCAGTGCAGAGGAGATCTGCATATCTCCCCTTAGCTGCTTCCCCGGGGTGTGTGCATTGTACTTTAGTGTGTAATGCTGGGCTCAAGCAGTATGGAGGAGATATACAGATCTCCTCCTAGCTGCCTCCCTGGGGTGTGTGAGGCACGGACATACATTTTGTGGTCACGTGAACACTTATTTTATAGTATAGATAGGTATTTTCCTTATAAATTAAGTAAGTTTACGCCCTCTTCTGGCAGACTTTCCTTCAACAGTTATAACAACTCAAATTTTTAAATCCAACTCTTGGCCACAGCACTAACAGGTAAATAAAAAGCATATTATTTTTTTATAATGCTTGAGTTAAAGGGTAAGAATCTCCATACTAAGTGACAGGAATAGCACTACATAGTGGCCATAATAGAAAAGTACAGTTTAATTTAAATTAAAAACAAAACAAAACAAAAACAAACAAAAAAATAACTATAGAATGAAAAATCTGCAAGTAGTGGGAGTAACCTTATTTTAGTCAGCAAGAAAATAATTATAAATCATTAAGTCATTAAACAAGCTACTGTTTCTTTAAGCAGGTTTTAAAGTACCCCTTGCTTTTGTTTCATGTAGAGTACCCCAGGTGTAAAAGTGCCACAGGTGAACAAGTATTATTTAAAGGGGTCGGGATCCAACATATCTCTAAAACAATAACAGTTCTCTCTGATTCACTGTTTCCTATATGCATTATTATAATGTTTCAACAGCTCTGTGGGAAGGAGTTTAACAGAATGCACAATTTAATGGGACACATGCACCTGCACTCAGACAGCAAGCCTTTTAAATGTACGTACTGCCCCAGCAAGTTCACACTGAAAGGAAATCTAACAAGGCATATGAAGGTGAAGCATCATGTCACAGAAAGAGGATATCACTCAAAGGGTAAGTTCTGTTAGCCAAAGTAATCATGTCTATGGCCCTGATCAGTACCGGACAACCTGAGGCCCTCCAACTGTTGTTTGACTACAATGTCTAGGACCCTCAGCCGGCCATAAGACTTAAAGTCCAACGACAGCTGATGTGCTGTAGGTTACCAACCCCTTGGGCAAAATTAAATCTTCCATGGTACTATGATCAACCCCTTTATCCCTTTGGATGATAGACAGGTCTGAAACACATTACAAAGGTAAACAAAGTCTCAGTCTCTAATGCATTTGAATGTTAAGTGGTACCAGGACTAAATTATTTGGTTAAATTATATATCAGGTTAACAGTTCCCCTGTCCACCATTACCTCTATTTGTTCTGTTGAAACCTTTGTAATACTACAAGGAGACAGGAGCATGTCATGGAATCCAGTTTGAAAATCACTAGTCTAGAGGAATCATGTAATGAGCAAACCCAAGAGTCAGAAATAAATAACCTATGTGCAGGACCATATTTTATTTTCAGGAGCCCCTAGGCAAGGCATCCTAGGTGCACATAGCCCCACCAACTGGGGCTGATTTCATGCACTAACAATACCTTTGTCCTACAACACACACAGTCACGTTTCTTATCCTTCTGGTGACAGCAAATGCATTGCAAAGCTTTTTGCAAAACCTAGCATTCAGTGGGTTAAATAAGCTATCCAATGAAAGGATTTATAAGCTGTGTTTCTGATGGTGTGGCACTGGCCGCTCCCAAAACTGATCATGATGGGTGTGGTCTAAGCAACTGAGGTTGCCACTCACAGCTAGAGAAGACCTAAACCACTCCCTACTTTATCTAATGAGAAATCTGTCTCTTCCTTTGTAATTCTGCTTAATAAAGTATGGATCTGTTGTTACTGGAGAGTTTTCTTACCTGCTAACCTATGTTTCTGAGTTGTGTTTACACTTTTATCCCTAATAAACTGCTGGATGAAATTTATTTTTGCTTTTCATCCATAGCTTAACTTGTAAGTGTAAAAAAATGATTTCTGAGCAGAAAGTCCTACTTTATTCACATGTATATGCACCTGCTGTATTAGTATGTTAGTGTACCCATTGCCCCTGTGTACAGTGATTCTCCTTTTGATAAGCAGTGTCCTAGGCTTAAAAGAAAAGACTAGCAATTCAACAGCACCATAGGAGAGAAGTATAAATTGCCAGACTCCCCACTGATTTAAATGGGGCTTTTAACCCTTCAAGTGCTAGCGATATCTCTAACACATTGCTCTCTAGCATTCAAGAGGTTGAAAGCCCAATTTCAAGGAGAATGTATACCTCCTAATAATAACATTGCAGTTAACTTACTATGGCCAGGAAATCCTAATGGCCCTATGAATTTTGCCTTTGTGTCTTTGTTCAAGAGATAACATCTTCAATCAGTCTTTGGTTTCATTTTCATGAAGGCGGACATGATACCTAATGACAGTTTTCACAAACAAACTTCCAAAGTGCCTGAATCTGCTTAAGATTACATTCAGCAGTGTCTGAGGTCCTGTGTTCCTTCTAGCAACTGTCATGTCTGCCTCCATGGACATGACATCCATCTCTCATTGAAGATATCATTTTTTGACCAAAGGCACAAGGGTAAAAGAGGCAATTATGATTTTCTGGCCATAGTAAGATAAGAGGGGGGTTATTATTAGAAGATGTTAGTTCTTTAAATCAATGAGAATTTTTATTTGTCTGCTGGTTTGTCCCAAAATGACTTCTCTTTTGTTTGTGCATAAGGCCTGTAGACTCCTAATTGTCTTTCTACACTGTGCCTAGGTTTGGGAAAAGGAAGGACAGGACTCTCCCGCTCTATTGTCCTGCACTGCATGGAGCAGAAAGAGCCATTTGATCTTTCTAAGAAGAGGAGGATGAAGAAAGTTTCATGCCATTCGGATGGGGAAAGTGTAAAGGGCAGCTCTTCCCAGGAGGAGATAGATGAAGCATGCCATAGTCCAGTATTATATGAACAAGATATTCAGAGCCTTCCAGAACAACGGGACAATGGACATCCAAGTGCTATGAGGAAGGCATACAGGGAGGAGGAAGGAGATCTGTTTTATACAAAAGGGACTGAAGGCAGAGATAGTGATGAAGAAAGTGAAGATCTAAGCCTGAAGGAGGGAAATTTTGGACTGTTTTAATGATTATTTTCAGTCATAGGAAAATGGATGTAAATGAGCTGCTGGAAAATAAAACAAAATGTTCCACTGACAAACAGGAAACAACCCTAGCAGTTTAAAGGATCATTACTGCTGAAAACACAGCTTGCTTTTTATTAAAGATAAAGCTTTAGCCGTTTGAATACCAGAGGCATAAGCAACACATTGCAAAGCATTGTGCTGCACACCACTCTGGCACTCAAAGGGTTGAGAAGAATTAACATGTATGTAAAATTTACTGAATCCTCAAACAATAGTTTTTCTAATTTACATAGAAAAATGGAATCTGCCACCATATAAGAAACAAATGGCCCTTCTAGTCTGTCAATCTCCCAGTCTATTCAAAAATCCCAGGCTTAGCTAATTCTTAGAATAGCCATATGTCTACACCAACAGTTCTTACATTCTTTTACTGATTTAACCCTTACCACTTCCACTGGGAGGCTACTCAATGTATCTATCACCCTTTCTATAAAGTACTTTGGGTATTTCTCACATTTCCTCTGTTTCCAGCCCCCCCCCCCTGCTGATTTTAGGCGATGTCATCATGTTCTAGTATTCCCTTTTATTCTGAAAACATGGTTCCCTCCTGAAATTTTACCCCTTAATATATTTGACGGCTTCAGTCATATCACCTCCCCCTTTCTATCCTCAAAGCTATATCTGTTAAGCTTCAGGAGTCTTTCCTGTCATGTTTTTGTTTTTTAGAACCTTCTTTGAATACACTCTGTAATTTATTGACATCCTCCTGCATATATTGATTATAGAGCTGTACACAGTACTCTACCCGAGTTTTAACTAGTGATCTATAAAGTGCCATTAGAATGTCTTTTTGTGCTGTCAATGCTTCTTCCAGGATAGCACTGTATGCTGATGGATCTTCCCACTGATATGCTTTACTACCTTTATATCCTCCCATATAACTACAAATTACTTTCCTCTGCTGTTCTTCATTGTGTCCTTATACATTCTACTTACATCTTTTCCCCAAACCCTAAACTACTGAGTCTTCCTGACATCCATTTTCCAAACCTGAAGACAAACTATATGTTATAGGGATTTTCCTGTCCATTAAAACAAGGGAACTACCACTGCTGTGTTTTTTATTTAAATGTTATAATAGTACAATTTTACAAGAAGTGAGTGGCAGAGTAATTACTTCGTAAAAAAACTTACAGCATGAATCAGCAGCTTCTATCACATTCTATGGAGAATTGCTTGCAATCACTCACTTCTCCCACTGAGTGAAACAGAATTACTAAGCTGAAATCTGACCACTAGAGGGCATTGTTAACATAGAAACAAAACACAAGTGTTTAAACCAGGAGTTGCCAACCTTTTCTTTAACCCCTTAACGACCAGCGGTCCTGGGACGTTTCCATCCCATAAGGACCACTTTGATCTTTGCCGACTTGCCGGTACATGTGACCTGTTGCGTGTATGGGCACGCCGCTTTGGGGCCTAAAAGAGATTGCTCCAGTCTTGGAGCGGTCAATTTTAGGCCCTGTTTTTACTTAGAGTGCTCCCGGTGGAGCTCTGCAAGTAAAAAGTAAATGACGTACTATGACCGTCATCGGTCCTTAAGTATTTAAGGACCGTGACGGCTATAATACGTCACGTAGTCCTTAAGGAGTTAAAGGGATAGTAATATCTAACAAAAACAGAAGCTCCAAATAATTTTCATAGTATGGAGAGTGTTATTTCAATACTGTCAGAGTTGTAGTTCAAGAATAATTGAATGATAAAGTACCCCCTCCTGCCCCTTTTACCTAGTGTAAGCCACCTCCCCTCAGATGTGGAATCTGCTCCTGGGACCAGACAGCTCACAGAAAGGGACAATCGTCTTACTGTGAGCATAAAGAAAACCCTACCTCCTCGACAGGTTTTTCCTTATGCTCACTGAAGATTGTCCCTCTCTGAGGTCGGACAGTCTTGCTGCTCTGAGCTGAGCAGTGTTACATCAGTAAAAGTGGTGGGAAGGGGATACTTTATCATTCAATTACTCACTCTCCATTAATTGTGGCTGCTTTTATTGTGAAACATTACTATCCCTTTAAAGGGGATGTTTAAACCCTTAACCTCTTAAGGACTGGCCGCGCACGCACGCAGCCAGCACTTAAGGACCACGGACCATTTTTTTATTTTTTTTTTTTGCTATCCAGATTCAGGGCTCCCCAAACGGCATGCAGTGGTGCGGGGAGCCTTGAATTCCATGATGTACATGTACTTCCTCAGTCCTTTAGGGACACCCAATCTGTGACGTACATGTATGTCATAGGTCGTTAAGGGGTTAACAACTTTGCCTAAATTGTTTTGTTATATATATATATATATAAACAATGAAAGTGTAAACATTTAAAAAAAAAATGCTAGTTTGGAGGAATTAAGAGAATAAATGCAGCTCTGTACCCACTTCCGGGCAGACTGTGTTTAACTGATCTGTACCGCAGTCTGATGCTTCTATCCAGCCTCCTCCGATGATAGAGGCTGTCTGTCTGTAAGCTGGAGCGCTCTAATTGGCCAGAAATCGATCTCTGTCAATAAGAGAGCTCCAGCTTACAGACAGACAACCTCGTCATTGGAAGAGGCTGGATAGAAGCGTCAGACTGCGGTACAGATCAGTTAAACACAGTCTGTCCGGAAGTGGGTACAGAGCTGCATTTATTTTCTTAATTCTTCCAAACTAGCTTTTTTTTTTTTTTTTTTTAAATGTTTACACTTTCATTGTTTATATATATATATATATATAAAAAAACAATTTAGGCAAAATTGTTAAGGGATTAAACATCGCTTTTAACATGAGATAATTTTAATCATTGAAAGATGAACTGAGCTATTCTAAAACATATTTTTAAAATATGAATGAATTACTTTACACATTAAACCATCGCCAAAGCTGCTCTTGCCAGCTCTTCATTCCTTCCTAGACCTTCCAATAACAAAGTTCTGCACATGGAATGAGTGACCTTCTTAACAGTTCAAGGTGATAGCAGAAGAATCCACATTCACTCTCAAAGACTCAACATTTGGCCTTCCAGGGAACCCCATATTTTCTGATTGATCGTGCATTCCCATTCTTAAACACACTATTCCATATTACTATACATATTAAACATTATTAGAGTGGTTTACAAAAACATTTATGTAGTTTATCAGAAAGCTGCCAATTTTCGTAACAATGGGAGAGTGAATATGGAGTCACACTGTAGCCCCAGATTCTCTCACTCTCTTTGACACCACCCACTGCTCACAACATTTAGTATATAAGCAGAGGCATAACTAGTCAATGGAGGGCACAGGTGCAAACATTTTTTGGGTTCACAAAGAAAAATATATTTATAAGAGCATAATAAAAACCTACTAGACCCTGGGGTTGATGGGATCCCCTTGGGTGATGCACCCTGGCACAACTGGACCCTCTGCACCGTCTATAGTTACACTCCTATATATAAGTAGCCTTGACAAGGCATGATGATGAATCTGTAAGCAGCTTG
Source organism: Rhinophrynus dorsalis (assembly GCA_037306005.1). NCBI lineage: Eukaryota > Metazoa > Chordata > Amphibia > Anura > Rhinophrynidae > Rhinophrynus > Rhinophrynus dorsalis. The sequence goes on along the minus strand of CM074718.1, from coordinate 596,972,708 downwards.
TTATCAACAGCTATTACATCAGTGTGAGGCAGAAACATTATGAACTTGCTGTGAGGCTCTCCTCTAGCTCTCTGATTGGCTACTGCAGGGTACAGCAGATTAAAGCTTTTCCTAGATTGACTGTAGCCAATCGTTTAGCAGATTTCAACTCCTGGACCTGCCTATTATAACTCTGGAAACATATAACTTTCAGCAGTGGGGTAGCATTGTTTTATCAGCAGGAAAAGCCCTACATTATATGCTTTAGCAGTAGAAACTCATTTTGAGAGAAACAAGACCTTAGAGCCAGTCAAAAGTCAATTACAGAGCTGCAGCTGTAGCCTGAATTCTACATTAAGATGAACATGCTTATAGCTTTCTGAAAATGTAAAAGTACAGCCACTGCAGTCTAAGGATTTGGTATGTTTTACATACATCTCATATTATGAATGCATACTCTTTCAATAATAGCAACTTTTTTTTTTATCATTATTTTCCTTTAAATTATATTACACCATGTCAATAAAGGTATAGTAATGTTTCACAAAAACAGCAGCTCCAATTAATCTTCATGGTATTTGGGCCATGGAGAGTGTTATTTCAATACCGTCAGAATTGTAGTTCAAGAATAAGCGAATGCTAAAATACCCCCTCCCAGTGTAAGCCACCTCCCCTCACATGTGGAATCTGGCCACTTGACCAGACAGCTCACAACAAGGGACAATCTTCTTACTGTGAACATAATATAAAACCCTGACCCCTTGACAGGTTTTTCCTTTTGCTCACTGAAAATTGTCCCTCTCGGTGCTCTGTCCGGACAGTCTTGCTGCTCTGAGGTGGGCAGTGTTACATCAGTAAAAGGGGCGGGAGGGGGATACTTTATCATTCAATTAATCTTTAAATACAACACTGACAGTATTGAAATAACACTCTCCATGGCCCAAATACTATGAAGATTAACTGGAGCTGCTTTTATTGTGAAACATTACTATCCCTTTAACCCCTTTGCGTCCAGTGACGTGCCAGGACCGCCATGGCTGTCCGGCACTTAAGGACCAGTGATGGTCCTGGCACATCACGTACATTTTGAGTAATAACAGGGACTGAAGTTGACCACTCCAAGACCGGAGCGATCTCTTTCAGTCCCCCATTTGGCATGCCGGCACATGTGATCTGTCACGTGGGCCGGCACGTCAAACTTTCCTATCTGGTCCTTAAAGGACCACATACTCCTGGACCACTGGTCCTTAAGGGGTTATACACAAATACCAAAAATCCAAGCTCGTCCTCACCAAATAACAATTAGAATTAATATATTTGCAATGTGTTTCATATGATTTTACAGCATGTTTTGTTTCCTTTGCTACCATAGATTGACTGTTCTTGACAGCTTTACCTATTTATCTCTGTTACCTGGTCTGCAGCAATATGAAACATGATGCTGCATTCAGGACTCTGAAGTGAAGCAGTACCTGGAGCCAATAGGGGACAAATACTTATTCTTTTTAATTAAACAAATTAACATTATTTAATTAAAAAGGGCTTTAACCCATTGTATGGTTTAACCCTTTGAGTGTTAGAGGGGTATTCAAGACATTGCGTTACAATGCATTGCCCACCCCTCTGGCATAAATGAACCCCTCTGGGTTAATCCTTCAAGGGTTTAAAAGATCCATTATGGCACTTACACCCAATAGCACTTACTCCTGTGATCTCCCTACCTTCCTCTAGACTGTAAGCTCTCACGAGCAGGGTCCTCTGATCCCTTTGTTTTCTATGTTTGTACTGTTTTATATCTCTGTATGTATATTCCCTGTTGTACAGCGCTGCTGAATATGCTGGCACTGTATAAAGGATAATAATAATAGTGTGTCCTCCATGGTGCTTTGTTTTGCTGCAGAATTGTTTATCTTTAGATTTCCGACTGCAGGCCATGGTCAGGACACTTCAGACATGTCATGAAACATTTTTATTGTCTGTTTAAGGTCTATAATTACATTACAGGGCAGTATACTAAAGCATAATAGAATATAAAACAATATGTAAACAATGCCTGCTTATTGTGGAATATTGTCATGTTGTAGCAAATCATCCAATATGGAAAATTATCTTCAGATTGCTCCTGTAATATAGTTAAGTATTAATATAATTTTAAATAAAACTATTGTAAAAGTGTCTGTACATGGGCCAAGGTCTGGGTGATGTTAACCATTTGAGTGCCAGAGGGGTACGCAATGCATTGCTCTGCATTGCGTTGCGTACCTCTCTGTCACTCAAAGGGTTAAGAGGCCGGTCCTGCTCTGCATCCTGCCGCTGACGCAGTCATGCACTGTAGAGACTTCCCGAATGCACAGAATGCTCCCAGCACAGAACTCCCAGAATTCTGTGCGTTCGGGCAGTCTCTACAGTGCATGACGGCTTCTGACAAACATCTTAGCGAATTGTTATATAGGATATAATGGAAATGAGATATAATAATGTTGTATTCAATGAGGCTTCCATATAAAAAGTCCACATATCTGTTAAAATTGGTGGTATATAAATCTCATTGCAAAGTAACAGAAAATACATTTGCATCTTTAATAATGAACAATAAGCAAAGTATTTAAAATTTTTCAATTGAAGTTAAATTGTAGCAATGAGAATAAACTGCTAAATATGCTTATGCCAAAAGCAAATGTAATTACACACTGCTCAAGGGCATGATTGCAGGGTTGTAGAGGGTGCATCTCTGAATGGATCCTGCATCCAAGGGGGCTCACTGGCTTTACATTATCCTGTAAACTCTTACAGTTAGACCAGTTCTACTTTCCTATATTGTCTGGTGGCTGATATCATCTCATAAGGCTGCAGATAGCCACTAAGATAAGAATAGGGTTGGTGAGCACCTTCCCTTTTATTCATTAAGACTTTGAGAGTCAGAGATGCTTTGGACATGCCTCCTGCACTAAAAAATGTAAATGCCAGCATATAGGTCGTAATGGGTGGTAGAACATGCAAGGGATAAGTCTTACAGAAACGTGAACACAATATAATGACAATCCAGATGATCAAATGTGAGCGCATTCCAATAACAAACCATACAGAACATTGTGAATGCCACAGGGTATAAGTGTATGATGATGCCAGCCCATAAAGATGAGTGTAAGTCAGTGTGATGATAATGCTTACAGAAGAGTATAAGTGCAGAGTAAAGATTAATTAGACAGAGAATTGTGTGCGCAAGCTCTGATAATAACCCATACATACAATGAAGGGAATGCACTAATAACTCTGAACACACATTTCAATTATAGAGTGCTATCTGCAAAAGCATAGCTATTACTGAGTCAGATATGTGCCTATGTGTGAAACACTGTACACCTTAAAATAGTTTATTTGTGGCCTGGAATATCTGGGGCAATACCAGGAAGTGAGGGATGAGCTCTTCTGAGGCTGGATTCTATTACAGGTGCTAATTTTATCTCTGTTTTTATCTCCAGTTTTCCCCATAGACTTCAACAGGAAAATGTTTGCTAAAACAGGTGTTAACATTTATCATCTGCAATAGAATCTAGCCCCTAGTCTCTTACCTGGACCCCAAGTGACCCTGTCCCCTAAATAAACCCCATTAACCACACCTCTTGTTGCCTAAGTTTTCATTTTAAACTAATAAATACTGTAGACTTGAAAATTGTGTAACCGTGGCCTGGAATATCTAGGTAATGCAAATGAGCCATGGGGCAGAACATGGAATAGTCCTTTATTAATGTGGTAATGTTAATAGCAGACAGTTTGGAGGACGAAGTACAGGCATTATGCACCAATTCCCATCCACCTAGGTCTGAAGTGGGGGATGACATTTCTTAAACTCTTACCTGAGACCCAAGTAGCCCTGTCCTCTAAATACTTCCCATTTACCACCCCCTCTTGTTACCTGAAAAGTATGCAAAGCATTGCTGTATACTGCATTTTAAATTCATTGATATGAGGTGTTAACATTCCTAAAACATAAATGTATATTCTCCCTCACCACCTGCTTATGCTCTACATTGACCCTCAGACAGACCTCCACCATGTTGTACAGTATTGCATTATGGTTGCAAAAATAAGTGAGAGTTTAAAATACATTTAACAGGACTACTGCCTAACTCACTAACACTATCAAATGTGAAACCCTCCATTGCCAAGTATGCCTGCAACTGAAAGAAATACATAAAGAAATACATATAAAAAATAAATTAGACCACAGTGTCCAAACATTTAGGAGCCTGATGAAGAGATTTAATAATTAATGTGGAGATTGGTGACTTCATTTTAATTAAATATGACCAAGGAATTAATCTTTCTATCACTCTATAAAAGCCAAATCTGATCCCAGTGAAGGACGAATTATAAAAATTAATACAAGGTCACCTTAAAGTGGAACTAATGCTATATTTTGACTTAGGTGATTTCAAAAGAGCTTTCAAAATCATTGATATATATATATATATATATGTGTTTATTTAACCTTTATTTAACTTTATTTATTTGTCACTTTATGTAAATTAGGCAGTACTGACTGGCACAACCCAATGTGTTAGATACTAACGTTCCACTCCCCCTCCTAAATGCCATTCCCTACCAGGAAGACCTGGTAAATTTCCATAAACTTAATAAAAGCTCTTTCAAAATCATCCACGTTGTTATAAAGTGTTAGTTCCACTTTAAATCCACATTAACATAACTTGTCCAAAGATGGCTTCTTAGTATTCCTAACTTGATTGTGGATGTGGATGAAACAACAAATTAAAAACAATATGTAGTCTATAATTATACATCACCAGAGAGAATGATCATTTGGTGACTTGTTAGGACTCACGTAGGTGACTTGCTAGTACTGATGTAACCATGCTCCCCACACCCTCTACCCCACCCAGCCACAAAGAAATAAAGGAACGTGCATTTTGAGTACCAGTTTCCATTACTGAGGAAGAAGTGCAGTGGTCTCTGTGTCTATATTGGAGATGATGAGAGCCTTTCACCTATGACAACAGTGTTGAGCCTTGTTACACAGGTGGATTGAAGGAAGGGCAACCCTTCCCCAGGATTATTTTTCATATCCCTCAGCGTGTGAGTGCATGCTAACTGTAGGCAACGCAATAAAAATAAGTGACTGCTGATAATAACATACATAAAAGTTTGAGTAACATAGTAAATTAGGTTGAAAAACGTCACAAATCCATCAAGTTCAGCCTTTGCCTTTTAACTCACAAAAATGTGGATTATATAAGCCTTCCTGCCATTAAAGTTAATATTGTTTATTAACTGGAACTTCATTTTTTACCTACTAATACACAGTATAACCTTATATCTTCCCTCTTGATAGAAATGCATCTAATGTTCTCTTAAATGTATCCATTGTATCTGCCATTGCCACAATATAACAGTCCTTTCTGTAAAACTTCCTCTGCTGAATTTGAAACCTTTCCTGTAATCTTAGGGGGTGACCTCTAGTTTTTTGATCAGGCCTTGTAAAGAAAAGCTCCCCAGAAATATCCTTGTGTTGACCTTGCATATACATACACAGTGTAACAAGAGCTCATTGTAGCCATATTTTCTCTACAGTAAGTAAAACAAGTTTGTCTAGACTTTCCTCATATGTCAAGTCCTCCATTCCCTTACGTCATTTTGTAGCTCTTCTCTTTAATCTCTCCGTTTATAGAATATCCTTTTTTAAAAAATGGTGCCCAAAACTGCACTGCATGTTCAAAGGGAGGTGTTATCTATGATATGCACAAGGGCAAAATGATGTTATCCACTCTTGCTTCAAAACCGTATTTTCTGCAAGACAGGACTTTGTCTGCTTTTGCTAATGCAGGTTGACACTAGTCACCGTTTTGCAAGTCTGCAGTTTACAAGGATTCCAAGGACTTTATCTAGCAATCTGTCTCCTAAAATGATTCCATTAAGTTCATAAATAGCATCCGGATTTTTTTTTTCCCAAATGCATATCTTTAAATGTTCTCACATTAAACTTCATATACCTTTTGTTTACCCAATCTGCTATTTTATGTAAATCCCTCTGTAAAGAACAAACATCCTATTCTGAATTTATTAGCCTGTATAATTTAATGCAAATATTGAAATTTTGTTTTCTATACCTATTTTTAGGTCTTTTATAAACATGACAACGAGCAGCGGACCAAGTACTAAACCTTGAGGTACTCCACTCTAACTGCATTAGAGAATTTTCCCTAGCCACTGTTCCCTAGCCTTCAACCAGTGTTCTGTACAGTTGCAAAGGTTATCCTCAAGCCCCAGTTTCCTTATTTTATAAACCAACCTCCTGTATGGCACTATAGCGAATGCCTTTTCAAAATCTAGATATACTATATTCTACTGCTTTGCCATTATCTACGTGCTACTTCTTTATAGATCAAAAGATTAGTTTGGCAAGATTTATTCCTCATAAAACCATGCTGATTCCTGCAAATAATCTTATTTGCCACTGTGTATTCCTGAATATAATTCCTTATTATCCTTTCTAGCAGTTTTCCCACTACAGAGGTCAAACTTACGGGTCTATAATTCCCAGGTTCTGTTTTAGTTCCCTTCATAAATAAAGGCACTACAATTGCTTTAAACTGATTGTGTGGCACTGAAGCTGTGGTGATAGAGGGCTTGATTTAAAGAGGTCCGTTAAAACATGCAGTATGACCAAACTGACTAAAGACCAACAGAATAAAATGTCTACATCGATATTCAATGGCCCTACCAGCTAAAGGCACAAAGGAAATAGTCTTGTAGCCAAACATCCGTTTTGTGCACTAAGTTCCCAAAACACCACGAAATAGAGGCAATAATGGGAACTTCAAAGGAAAAAAGCTAACTATCATACTGTCAAGCACCAAACTTTACTTTATCTGTGTAACTCTTACCTGTCATCCACTGTCCTCCTTCTATCTTCATTCTTTCTCGTATCTTCTTTCTTCTTATTCTCTCTTCTTTCTTCCTTCTTCTTTCTTCCTCTGGTCCTTCTGTCTTCCATCTTCACGGGTTGTTCCTGTAAAAAAATTAAGATAGTAATAAATGTGCATAAAAAAGAACCCGCATGTGTATGCATAGTTTAACCCCTTGAGTGCCAGAGAGGTATGCAACGCATTGCATAGTACACATTTTTATATAGATCAATAGATAGATAGATAGATAGATAGATAGATAGATAGATAGATAGATAGAGAATAAAAATCCATAGGAATCCATTGTGAAGTTTAGGCAGATCTGTTTTGGGAATTTAATCAGACTGGTGGAGAACAGTTAGTCAAAAGAATATTATAGGTTCTAATCATAAGTCTTATTCATGTGTTTGTGCTCATGCATTGAACTCCTTGTGAATTTGTCCTCAGAACTGCTCCAGTTCTTTTAGTACATCATCCTTACTGTTCTGCAAATTGCACTTCTAAGAAGCCCAAATTAATTGCATAAATAAAAAATTGATCAGACAGATACAATTTGATTCGAATAGTTCTGCTTCGCGTAATACTTTGTTGATAAATTACATTAGGACTTGAGGCAGCGCTGACAATGCTACTAGACTCTGTCATGACAATCAGCCAAGTTTCTGTCAATTAGGCCATTCATACCACAATAGGAAACAATCTGTTTGGTGAACCAACTTCCTTCAATTTTTCATGTTTCCCTTAACTTAAACAATTTACAAGTTTCACCTGTAGGATACAGACACCAAGTGTAGTTACTTTCACTTGGCACAACACAAACTACCATCATAATGGGCTTGTAAGTGATTTATGGCTTAACATTAAACAGAATATGGTACAAGCTAAACTTTCAATGGTAAACAAAATCATTCATAACTGTCTGCTGGATATTAGTTACTTTTGTCAATATTTCTATGGGTGATTTAGAAAAACATAATCCATTATTTTATAGAAAATAGAGATGGGGGAGAAGAAAGACAAGATATATGTATCAGGCTATATCTGAATCCTCCACCAAACCAACACAGTGAGTTATTCTCACAAAGGAATTGGCAGTGTATCCACGTTTGTGGCAAACAGCTTATCACACGTCTGGAGAATAATTAAGCTACCCAAAACCAGCCAGGCATCACACTGTAGGTGTATTCTTAAACTGGACTGCACCTCCAAACTCCGTTCCCCAAACATTCCGCCATAAACAGAAAAGTTAAAAAAAAGGGACCCCAATTGTGCAATACGATCAAACCATTCAATGCACATATATTAAGATAAATGGGTATTCACATACAAAATCATCAGCTGATATAATTGCTGACACATGAACAAGCAGAGAATATAACCCATCTCCGCTCGGGTAGCTCCATAATATGCAGGTGTTTCAGTTAAGAGATACTCCAAAAATGGCTTCAGAGTATCAAAAAATCAATTTATTAAAAAAATATTGCAAATATAAATAAAATCAAATACCCAGCTCAATGTTAGCTTTCTAACTCTTTTCGTGGCCAGAAACATCACTTTCTCAAAGATCAATAAAAATCATGGGCAATGGTACCTGATGATATTTAATTTTATTTGTAACCTCTTTTTTAATAAATTGATTTTTTGATACTCTGAAGCTGTTTTTTGGAGTATCTCTTCATCGAAACAGCTGCATATTCTGGAGCTACCCGAGCGGAGATGGGTTATATTCTCTGCTTGTGCATGTGTCAGTAATTATAGCAGCTGACCCTTTTGTATGTGAGTACCCACTGCATTGAATGGTTTGATTGTATTGCACTATTGGGCACTCATCTTTTTATTTTTTTTGTATATAATTCATTATTTTGTACCTTTAGCCCTTTGAATGCCAGAGGAGTACACAATGATTGCAAAGCAATGCATTGTGTAGTCCTCTGACACTCAAAGGGTTAATGGCCTTATCCACAAAGCCGAAGAGGTTCAATTCTGGAGCAAACCAACCACATTCTTAGAGGATCATAGGAGCCTCTAACAGTTTGTGGCTTGTACATCACAGGGGACAAATAAACATGGCCAGAATTCTATTTGATTTAAATGTTATTTAACCCCTTGAATTCTAGAGAGATCTCCAAAGCATTGTAAAACAATGCATTGGAGAATGTGCTAGTATTTAAGGGGTTAAAAGCTTTCATGAGAAAGGCTGAACTTGATAGCCTTTTTCCAACCTAATTTACTAAATCACTATGTTACTCATACTCGTATGGATAAGTTATCATCAACATTCACTTATAAAAATGTTATAATGGGAAGAATACATTGAGATTTCTCTCATTTTCAAGTGTGTCCTGGAGTGTTTACAGCAAAGTGTTGCGTATTTGCACAAATACAGAAACATCCTATTATATAAAAGGCCACTTGTATGTTTGTCAGATGCAGCCATTCGCAGTAGAGCCTGCCGATGCAGTCATGTCCAGTAGTGACTGCCCGAACGGACAAAACACGCCATCTTCCTAGCCACTCTCCCAGCCCTGTGTGCCCGGTGTCCATCCTGGTGTGTGAGGGAGCCCTGGCCCCAGTCAAGCGGTGTCTAGCTGAGCCCAGAGGTGCGAGCTGAGTTCACGAATCCCCTGCTGTGGGTCAAGGTGCGCTCCCGCATGCACACTGACGAGGTAGAGACACACTCCCTCTCCTGGTAACTCATGCACTGCTGTTACTGAGGCAACAGGTGCTGGGCCTGGCGGGTGCACCGCTATCTTAACCCTTTGAGTGCCAGAGGGGTACGCAACGCATTCAGTGCCATTCACTTTGGCCCATGTACACGGACTTTTACACTAGTTATGTATATATATATATATATATATATATATATATATTTATATACACCATTATATATAAATCACATACACATACACTTTACACATAGACATACATAATAAAAATATTATATACAGTAACATATTGTTTTTAGATATAATGAAGCAGTTATTTTTAAGGATTTTCTACTGGGAGAAGATCTGATTTTTTTTTTGGACAGGTTATTCCAGACTTTCAGAGCTCTAAAATAGAAGGCAGATTGACCGGCTTCTTTCTTGTAGTGTGGTATGCTCAGTGAGTTGGAGAGATAGAGTGAGCATACTTCTCAGGTAGTCTGGTAGTTTTCTAGAGAAACGGTTATAAACCAGGTAAGAAAGGTGAAGGGTACATCCAGATTAGAGTGTTAGCCAATTAAGTTCTTCATACAAATCACAATGATGAGATGAGTAATTACATTGGAGGATAAAGAGCCTAATGTGTTAAACAGAGTGTCAGGTTTAGCAAGATGGATGTGTGGCACGGGTGCATATACTACGTCCCCATAGTCTTTGACAGGCATTAGCATCTGCTGTCCAATATGTTTTCTTACCAGGGGACTTAATTGTTGTTTCTAAATAGATACCCTATTTTGGTATAAAGTTTGAATGTTAATTTATCAATACGATGACCAAAAGTGAGGTTGGGGTCAAGCCTCATACCAAGATAAGAGTCCACCTGGGCCAAGTTACGATTAGACTCTGTTAAAATGGATAGATTACTATTGCAGAGATTACTCAGTTTGTGCTTTGTACCAAATAACATTGTGACTGTTTTGTCAGTGTTTATGAACAGTTTCTTCTTTTCTATCTATCTTTCAATTTCAGATAAATCATGTTGTAATATTGCTTCTAGTTGATATACACTTGGATTTTTAGCATAGATTATGGTGTCATCTGCATACATGTGTACAGAAGATGGTTTGCAAACCATGAGTAGATTATTTATAAATTTAGATAATAGAAGAGGGCCAAGTATGGATCCTTGGGGAACCCCACTTCTTATTTTGAGAAGATGGGAAATAGACACATATTGCTTTCTTTATGTTAAATAGAGTCAGAACCAGTTTAGAGAATGATTACCCAGTACTTAACTTTGCAAAATCTAGGAAAATAGCTCCTGTGAGTTCACCATTTTCTATGCAGGCCTGGATATCATTGGATAATTTTAGGAGTGCAGTGACTGTTGAGTGATTTGAGCGAAAGCCTGATTGAAGCACGGTGAAAAAAGCTGGTCTGTCGATAATTCTATATAATAATTTGCTAGGATATTTGTCAGAAGCAATCATGCGCAGTAGAGACTGCCTGAATGCACAGAATGCTGGGAGCACAGAATGCTGGGAGTTCTGTGCTGGGACCATTCTGTGCTTTCGGGCCGTCTCTACAGTGCATGACTGCACCAGCGGCAGGACGCAGAGCAGGACAGTCCTCTTAACCCTTTTAGTGCCAGAGGGGTAAGCAACACATTCAGTGCACTCAAATGGTTAACATCACCTGGATCTTGACCCGTGTACACGGGCTTTTACACTAGTACTTATATAGTTGCATGTGGACACATTTCTCTAGGATGTTAGCCAATGTTGGGAGATGGGATATTGGTCTGTAATGTGAAACTACATTTTTATAGGCACAACTCTAGCCACTTTCCAGGCTTTTGGCATATACTCAGATATACTCAGATGACAGGGAGGCATTAATTAGCGTTGCAATAGGATGGGCAGTGACAGAGGTATTGAGCTTTAATTGCATTATAGTTGGTCAGAGCCAGGTTGTGATTTCATTTTTGGATTAAGGAGGTGTTCATATATTCCACTGTCATTTACTGGCATGAAATCCTTTAGCATCATTGGACCAGGTAGCAGGTGATAGAGACTGTTCCCTGCACGTTTGTACTTCAGAATTAGCTTTGTTTTGTGTAATCAGAGCGGTAGCACATCAAACAAAGTAGTTGTTAAATGCATTAGCTTTTGCAACAGGGCACTGTATTATTTCTTTGATGGGTTAGTGTGGTTAGGATGGTTGCTGATGTTTTTAATAACTTTCCAAAAGTTTTGATATGTTATTGTTCATGTTGTCAGAAAAATACAGAGTTTTTGCTAGTTTTGTTTGATTTGTGAAAGTATTCCACAGTCGCCTTTATGCATTGTGATCATTAGCAGAGTCAGTTTGTTTAAATTTTGACCATAAGGCTTCTCTGAAACTGTATAACTCAAACCGGTCAGCAGAGACCCAGGGTAGATGGGCCCCTCTTACCCTGATCTTCCTTAGTGGGGCATATATATTACAGACCTATAAGAATTCTGAGTTAAAAAAGTCAATTGTTGAGTCTAAATCAGGTGTAAGGTATATTCTATACCACGGATAATTTCTTAAATCGTTTAGGAAAGCATAGAGATTACGCTTTGTAAATGATCTAGTAATTATGACTTTGGCACATGAATTAATTGGTTTTATTTTGCGAAAACAGTACTTTATGGAGTGATCACTAAACACATTTGCTAGTACACCTGACTCCTGCATTCTTCTTGGACAGGATGAAAGGATCCAGTCTAGCAAAGTTTGGTTTGATGTTTTAATATTTATGCGAATAGAGGATGGAGATTAGCTGTGAGAAGTTTAATGTTCCAAACCATGAACTGAATGTTTCATTCTTGTAGTTCAGCAAAATTAATATTAAAGTTGCCAAGAACCAGCAGTGTGCTTTTCTTATTTTGAGTGGCACTCTCACTGAGGTGGTGTGTTCTGTCTGTAAGGAACTGCACATGTATACAGAAGTCAGTGGTGGATTATTATGTTACTAGTGTAAAAGCCTTTGTACATGGGCGTACTACTGAATAACTACATGGGTCATGTTGTGGTAGTGGTCTTGTCCCATTACCTTGCATCTAGGGCTCGGTCGGTTTCTCCTTGCTGGCCTTTCGTTTGTCAGTCTGTACTGCCCCTGCTTTCGGGCAGTCTGTACTGCACCTGCGTTCAGTCAGTTTCTACTGCTCCTGTGTTCGGGCAGTCTCTACTACACATGACTGCATCACACAAACATACATCTGGCCTTTTATTTTATAGGATGTTGCAAGTGAGGAGCATGATTGCAGGCTGTATCAAAAGCGGAATGTTTAGAACAGATAGTAGTAATATGTTCATTTTGGTATTTCACAAGGATAACCGTGTTGAATATAAGAAGGAAGTCAGAAAACAGAAGAAAAATAAAATCTAAGTAAGATTGTTTAGTAAGACAACTTTATATTTGGAACATTTATTTTAATCTCTTCCCTCCTATTCCACTGCATCCCTTTTTTGTTTACTTTCCTGTTGTCTTTAAGTGGCTATATTTCAGCAGCTGTCTCTCTCCTGTCCAACTCGCTTGTCTAACTCTCAGTACTCAGAAAAAGATGTACTTGGAAGAAAAGGTGCCAAATAATATCCCTGGCAAATGATGTCACCCCATCAACGATGTCACCCCTAACAGTGTCCTGATTTTAAACTAGTTAAGAGTCCCTACAAAGAATGACTAACTAACTGTGTGATGCCAAATTACAAATTGTTTAGGACTGGGATGCCCTGAGTCCAAGCAGGTGTGACACCATTAACCCTTTGAGTGCCAGTGGGGTATGTAAAGCATTGCACAGCAGAGTGTCAGATGGGTACGCAATGTATTCAGGAGCAATGTGTTGCTTACCCCTGTGACACTCAATGAGTTTAAACATCTGATGAGAAAGACAGATATATGAGATCATCAGGGGATGCAGGCAATATGGAGACCGGAACAGGGTTTTACTAAGGGCAGATGGTTAGTACATACCGCAATGGGTTAAAGTGCAGAGTGAAGACTGCATGAGGTTTGCAAGTTCAAAATGAAGGACTGGTTCAGACATGCCGCAATGCGTCAACTTGCAGTTGCATTGTTATGTTACTATGTTACAATGTATGGTTATAGTGAGTTAGTTATTTCTGGGAATAACTGCAGTTCTTGCTGGGTCCATGTGTATCACAGTGCCTGTGATTCCTGTCACTCTCAGTGGTGGCTGTCACTGATTTGCTGACTGAGTTTGACCCGCCTCCTGATGACCTTTTTATACCTGGCTATCACATCTGTCAGATGCCCTTTCGTGGTGTTCCTGAGCCAGTAGTGCTGTTGCTGTGTTCCTGTATTCTGAATTCCTGTGTACCGATTCGGCTTGTCCTGACCATTCTCCAGTGTACCTGCTTGTGTATGACCCGGCTCGTCTGCGTACCACCCTTGGATCCTGACCCGGCTAGACTGACGTTCCTGCTTGTGTATGACCCGGCTTGTATGACTGCCTCCTACGTGCTCCGACCCGGCCCGGCTGACTTCCTGCTCCGAAGATCGACTTCCAGCTTGTTCCAGTGACCTGCGTTCCAGTTGTCGCTGCCGCGACATTTCCAGTCTCTGCTGCCTGCGTCAGTGTGACTGCCTTGCCTGGTGCTTCCCTCGATTAAGTGCTGTGCCTCATTACTTGTGCAGAGCTGTGTGTATTCTGTGGGCCTTCCTCTCCGTGCAGAGCCTTGCATTAGCGCTGAAGCCTCGAGTAAACATGCATTTTAACTCTTGCAGTGCTGCCTCGAATTCACTCTCTCTGTCTCCTGTACGAGCCTCGTTACCCGTGATACTGCTGCTGAGTTGGCCGCTCTCCGTCGGCAACTCTAGTCTACCATTGCAGAGTGTTCACATAGTTTGGGCCGTTTGGGCGCTTAAGGCTCTCCGGTATTGGTTACCGACAATATCATTGACACAGAGTGTTGGCAGAAAGGCTTCAGTGTTTGCTTATCCGGTACTACGCCCGAGGGGGCTAGTGGCTCTTGCTTTATTATTACTGCATTTGATTACACCTGAGGAGGCTGTTAGCTCTTGCATTGCCGGCCGGTTTCCGTTACGCCCGGGGGGGCTATTTGCACTTGCACAAACAAAAGCAGTTCCTGTAACTACGCCTGTGGGGGCTAAGTTGTTTCCCATTCTGCTTACTATCCAACACCTTGGCAAGGCAGCTCGATCCTCAGCACTTGATGAACATTGTCTATACAGCACAGCCTTTTTAACATCCAGGGCGTGTCAAACCTCCACATCTGAGACAGACTGTTATATGGACATTAACCCCTTGGGGGTCAATATCATCCTAGTGCATACTGTTTTGCATTTATGTCTATTGTGCTATTACCCTTGTAATATCTCAGTTTACTTTATCTGTGTATTACCTACCGCCTCTAGAGGGCGTACTTGTGCATTATTCACTTTAATAAAGTGTGTTTTATTTTCACTTATTGGTCTGAGAGTCCTAAAAAACCATAACAGTGTGATATTGTGACAATTCTTGTTGGGTTGCTGATCTTGAGGGTAGGTAATGGCGAGGTGGCTCTTGCTGTGTACAGCTGATTGTGATGTAGTTAATGTTGGGTATAGTTGATGTCATGTCAGAATTCTATTAACATTTTTCACTTGGGCAAAAAAAAGCAGGAGAGCTTATTAAAGTATTATATTTTTATAAGGAGGTTATAAGGAGGAACAGGTACTCTTTTTCTTCAAATTAATCATCAGGCCTCCCCAGCAGTGGAGGTTTCATTGATCTCAAGTGAATATATAATTAGCACAGGAAGACCTGTTAAAATACGCCATATATTGCTTCTCCGGTTACTGTATGGAAACTTCCCTAAAATGGGAAATGTGGATGAATACTGTAGATTATCTGGATATAGGAACTACAATGATTTTTTTTTTAACCAAACAAAGAGTTCATCAGCTCTCTTCTAAATTAAAAACTAATGAGGGTTAGTGAAGTTCAGCAATTTATGTGCTAAAAATGTCCCTAGAATAGCCAAACCACAAAAATAACTTTGTACACACGGAGGTCTATTCTTGGGCTACAGCTCTCTTTCCCTCCTCACATTAGTATTCTTTCCCTGTTTTAACCCTTTGATTGCCAGAAAGGAATCCAACACAATATTTTATCTGAGTGCGCAGTCCCATATAACATTCTAGCATTCTGTTTGAGTGTGTGCAAGAAATGCAGACAACTAGGTTATTAAATGAACAGATTACTGGCAGTCTGCAAACAAAATCTGCATGTGTGTGGCCAGCTTCAGAGTTTCTGGTTGTGCTTCAAACATGTGCTTCTAGTGTTTATGTGTAGACTAAAGGTAGGTTTATAATTGAGGGTACTCATCAGAGGCCCAAGTACCTCAGTATGTTAGCCCTCCTATTATATATTGTTGAAGTATTAGGTACTATACACCTAACTGCCTATAATGAGTGTATACATATTATATTTGGCTGAAACATTATAGGGTATGTGCCCTATTATTTAAAGGAACCTATTCTGTATATATTAATCTTGTCTTTATCGTCACTGACATAAGATTAACAATATCACTTCTGGACTTTCCTTGCGGACCTTTGTGGGAGTCGGGATGGGTAAAAGTTTTCTCCTCAACACGGAAATGGGCGAAAAATGGCACTTTCCGCCTAGCAGGAATTTCCCTAGAAAAGTGCAATTTTTCTGTTTTTTTTGCCTAGCTCATTGCATAAAAATCAATGGGAAGACTGAATTTACATACAACACATGGTCCCTGTGTTGGTGGACCCTTGGGAAATAATCAGTTGAACAGGGAATATTTGGGGGGTTTGTTGACTGGGATGGAGGAGAAAGTTAATAAAAAATAAATAAATAAAATAAAAAATTGGTACGAAACATTACAGAGACAGGGACCCCCCTGACGTAAGCTGTGACTGGGATAGACTGATGCTTGACTTGATACAGTATTTTGTAAAGGACGATTTGTAGGACTTAAGCTTGTTGTTAGAGGCTCAAGCACTGAGAAAACATTGATTTGTTGGACTTAGACTTGTTAAGCACAAGCCCTGATAAAACATTAATTGTTGGACTTAGTCTTTCTAAAAACAAGCCATGAGGAAAAACTGATTTGTAGGACTTAGACTTGCTTAGGCCCAAGCCCTGAGGAAATATTGATTTCAATGAACATGGGATGTTAGAGGCACCAGCCCTGAGAAATCAGTGATTTGTTGGACCCATGTTTGTTAGAGGCACAAGCCCTGAGGACAGAGGCGTAACTAGAAGCTACCAGACCCTGGTGCAAAAATTGCCATTGGGCCCCCCCATTGCCCCCAATCACCACAGTTGCCCCCAATTAGCCATAATTGCCCCCACATTGCCACAATTGCCCCCACATTGCCCCCAATAGCCACAATTGCCTCCACATTGCCACAACTGCCCCCACGTTGCCACAATTGCTTCCAATTGCCTCCACAATTGCCCCCACATTGCCACAATTGCCTCCAATCGCCACATTGCCGCCATCGACACCCTCCGTGCCCATCTCCTACCTCTCTGGTGGTCCAGCAGTTGGCATGGCAGGAGAGGTCTTCTGCACAGCCGGATCTCCCTCGCGGTCCTTCAGTAATGCAGAGCGCTGGGAGATGATGTCATCTCCCAGCGCTCTGCATTACTACTTCAGTGCCAATGTATGTAGCCTCATCTGCTAGAGCCGAGCTTGCTGCTTGCACCGGGCGGGGGGTCACAGGGGGAGGTACGACCCCTGCAACCCCTATTGTTACTCCTCTGCCTGAGGAATCAGTGATGATTTGTTGGAATCAGGTTTGTTAGGGGCACAGGTCCTGAGGAAACAGTAATTTGTAAGACTTAGGCTTGTTAGAAACAAGCCCACAAAAATATTTTTATAGGCCTCTGTGGTATATTTAAAGGACATGCCCTGAGAAAATAAATGCCCTACTGCTGTAGTGCCAGCAGGTCATTATGGTGGCCACTGGACACTGGAAAATACCACAGTGTCATTGCATCATTTACAACTGCTGTTCTTGCTATAATAACTAATCATTGTGTATATATATATATATATATATATATATATATATATGCATATATATAATAAAACACAATTCCAATGGTTTGTCTACTTTAGGCGGTATTTATAAAGAAAACTAAAAATCCCCCTTAAACCAGGCAAACAGAAAGAAATCCCCAATCACTGACCTGCCCTTCTCAGTCCAAAAGCAGCCAAGGAAGAGAGAGATGGGCAGAAAATAATTGGGATAAAAAGAGATGGTCGGTGGACAATAGAAAGTAGGAGGGAACACCCGCACATAGGAGGATGGTTTGAAGGCAGGAACTGGAAGGCACCCACACAGGGGAAGGGTTTACAAAAGCAGGAAGTGGGAGGAAACCATACACACACACCCACACACATATACAAAGACACAAGAGAAGGGATTAGAAAGGCAGGAAGTGGGAGGAAACCACACACACACACCCATATACATACAGGAGAAAGGGTTAGGCCATAGAGCAGGAACACACTCACTCAATGATTATGAGAGGAAGAAGAGGCCTGCCCCTATTAGTGCACACAGAACAATATGCAGGTGCAATCTTTATTCATGTGCATGTGCCCTTACACGCGCTTACACAATCTTTATTCACGGGCTGAAACACAATGCCAGAGCAACACTGCCGCTGCTGCTGATTTGTTTAAACAGCAGAACAATTAGGCAGCTCTAAGGGAATGGGATCAACAGCAGTGATATAGGTGATGATGATCCTGGTTCCACTTCCCACTTGCTCCAGTGTTGCACCTGAAGCAGTAGCAGCACCACAAGTAGCCCACTCCACAGGTATATGTGGAGAAAAAAAGTTGTCAAATATGGCTTCTCCTCCTGCAGTTCCACCATAATCATATGTGTGTTGGAATACTAATTTTCTCTTGACACTACAGCAGGGAGGGACAGTGTCTTTCATCATCAACTGAAATATGTATAGTGTGTGTAGGAAATAGGGGAAGGACTGGGAACAATGGACACATCTGCATTCACATCAAACAATTGGCACAAATGAAAGCAAACACCTTGATGCTTAGGTCTGCAATGTAAAATCAATAATCCTCAGAGAAACCAAGTACTGCTTTATTTCACTATGCCCCTTGTCCACTCAGCTAAGGGCACATGACAACTTGCAGAATGAATAATAATGATGAATCCTCCCTACCACCAGTTTAGCATATTCTGCAGGATGGACTCTCCTCAGATGCTGCTTGATTCTATGCCTGAGATTATTCTCCACCACATTGCCATGTGTGGTCAGAGTACCGCAAAATGTGCACTGGGTGAACACGAACTGACGCATCCTCACATCTACAGAATCCCTATCAGCTGGTGAGGGAGGTAATGATGACAGATGGATCACCAGAAGACATTGCCAAGTCATCTCACAACTGGACCATATTGCAAAAAGCTGATGGAGAGCCAGGTGTTTCGCTCAGCATCAGATTTCTGGCTCTGGCTGGGTTTGTCTATTCTTCTTTCTCTAAGATTTCCACCTTGACTCTTGGTGCTCTTGGGGAGAGACAAGGTACAGCAACAGCGGCTCCTGATTTCTTTTGTGGGGGTTTGGCTTTAACATGCTTCACATAAATGTCATGGTATCTGTATTTCATGTGTGTTATCAGGGCAGTTGTGCCAAGGTGTGTACCCTCCTTCCCCCTTTTCACTAACTTGTCACAGATTCCGCACAGTGCCATCACTTATGACTGCATTGTGCCTGCCCCAAGAGAAAAATAGTCCCACACTGATCACCTCATGGGGGGACTGGAAAGGTGGAGAAAAATGACCTCTTTATTCTTCTCAGCAGTCCCCTACACTGGCTGGGACAGAGGATGATGCTTTTTCTGCCTCAGAATCAACACTAGAACTCAGATCAGGATTATTTCTGGCAAGTGGAACCTGTCCTAGTTCCGCATCACTACTGTTGGACCCCATTCCCACTGTGGCCACTGTGGTCTCTGGCACACTAGCCAGCTCATCATCAGCCTGCTGCCCTTGCAGATCAACAGCAGCAGGAATTATCACATCCCTTTCCACCTCAGCAGGAGGATCAATAACAGTCATGCTAGTCCCACCACCAGCTGCTTCATCACAATTATCATCATCACCTTCACCCCCTCCCTCACCCTCAACACTGTCTAGCTGATGCATTTTAGTAGTAAGACTGCTTGCAGATGGCAAGTATAACTTAGGGTCCCCTTCTGTCACACTTGCGATTTATCTGCTCCTCCTCCTCCACCTGAGTATCAGAAGTCACACTGGCAGCAGTTGCAGCAGGCACAGACAGCAGACCTGTGCTGCTCACGCTTCTACCCAGCTCTGCCTTGCTTACAAATTTCCCCCAGATCCCAAGGGACTTTACCAAAGCCTGAGGAAGCAGCATGTAGCTGTGTAACGCTTAGCTGTACTCAGTGGAGTGAAGCTCAAGCTTGACATTTTTGGAGATTTTAGTTCCTGGATTGAAAAGTGACTGCATCTATATCAAATGAACAGAGGTGGTAGAAATTTCTCTGTATGCTGGTTTAACTGTGTATTTGTGTATGTTTATTACACAGCCATTCTCAAATATGAGTGTAATTTCAACTCTATTCTATATATAGTGTGATAGGGCACTATAGACACCCCCTATTCTTTTTGTTTTCTCTGCATCTACTCACGTTACTCCAAGGTAATGGGGTAATAAGAGCAATCTTCAATTCAAATCCCCAATTATTATAGTGATTAAACACAAATTATACAACTTTTATTCTACCACTGTAAGCCTTGGCTCCCTGTATACACTCAACTCACACTCCTTGGTATCTGTTAGTATGACAAACTGCACAGCTGGTAATAATTTGGTGTGTCCTATGGGACCAATCACATAGCTGACTGGAGCAGCCAACAGTTGCCTGTGTAGACAGCATGCTGTAATTCTCCAGCAACTAGCAATGATCTTTGGGAAGTTGCAGTAAGGAAAGTGCACATGACGGCCTATTGTCTGTGATGCAGATCATTTTTACAAGTGACTGAAATGTTGCAATGTTATGTCTTTTTATCCCTCAAGGAATCAACCCATTAGAGTTTTGACCTATCCAACAACCTCTGCAGTCCTGTCTATGACATAAAATACACTGTACAATTGGGAATAATGATTTAAAAAGGTGTCAGTAATCAAGATGAAGGAGAGCTGTGCTTCCAAAAGCTTATAATGTATAGGAAGTGAGGTGGGACTGATACAAATTCATCAAGCTAAAGAGGCACACTTCTGGAGTATACCAAATGTACCATAGAGTTGAACTGGAAATAACTCAACTTCCTGTTGACTTAAATGCGGCTTTAAGTACTTCAGTGCTGTCGATGTCTCCAATGCATTGCAAAGCAATATGCTGATAACCTCTCTAGCACTCAAGGGGCTAAAATCCCAATTTAAATCAACTGGAATTTTCATTTCCCCTCGAATGTGTAGATGTTTCGTGCAGAACAGCTGCACTTTAGTCAGATAAATGAAATAAGGCCCGCAGAACCTTATCAATAAAAGCAAAAATGGAGCAATCCTGGGCAAACCAACCGTATGATCAATGTCATATAACACTTCTCACTGACTTGAAAGGGGCTTTTAACCTCTTGAATGCTAAATTGCTTCACAATGCGTTGGAGAATTTCTCTAGCATGCAAGGGGTTAATTTTTTAGATCATTGATAATGTTGGGATTTTTTTTTCTCTCCTGTGATGCATTTGGCTTGCCCCAGGTTTGTTGAACTTTATACATAAGGCCCGACAAGTCTACGGACCATATTCAGTAAGCTAAACAGGTACAATTCTGGAGCAACCCAGCTACATCACAGGGAAACAAAGAAACATTCTCCAAATTTCCATCAGTATTAGAGGGGTTAGAAGTCTAATTTAAAGGGGAACTATCACCCCAACTAAAGTCCACCCCACCTAATTAGGCATCTAGTGATAAGCTTAACAATCAAACTGTTATGCAGAATAATGACCATGTTAGTCAGAAATCCTTTCTCAGCCGACACTGACGGCCAGGCAACTGCACTCTAGAATCATCTTCGTGCCTACGCTGTCAGTCGCTTCCAGGACCTTAAGGTACCATGCAACTCCTCCTAGAGGAGATTGGGACTGACAGCGCAGGCGTAAACAAAGGTGTCTGCACTGTTGCCTGACCGTCCGTGTCGAATGAGGTAGGATTTTGACTAACAGGTCTTTATTCTACATAACAGTTTGATTGTTAAAGTGTAAGTAATGTCAACAAAAAAGAGCTAAATGCAAAAAAACGTATCTCTCAAACCACTATGGTTTAAGAGATACAGGCGTTTAAAATTTGATCTCTTATACTGACAGCTGTAAAGATGTCAGCAGGAGATCCGTGTCGGCCGACACGGAGGCGCTTGAGCAGAGCCGCAATCTCGTCATTGGAATGGTCTAAAACGAGTGCTTGAAAACCAGGCACACATTTTAGACCATTCCAATGAAGGAATTCATGGTAAATAACGAGATTGCGGCACTTCTCAGGCACCTCCATGTCGACCAACATGGATCTCCTGCTGACAGCTTTACAGCTGTCAGTAGGAGGGATCAAATTTTAAACACCTGTATCTCTTAAACCATAGCGGTTTCAGAGATATGTTTTTTTGCATTCAGATCAAATTTTTAAGCTCTTCTAAATGCAAAAAAACTTTTTTGTGGACATTACTAACACTTTAAGCTTATCGCTAGATTTCTAATTATGTGGGTTCGACTTTGGTTGGGGTGGTAGTTCTCCTTTAAAGAAGTGTTTTCCCATGGTGCAGCTGGTTTGCTTCGGGACTGCAGATTCTTACTTGCATACATCCAAAGGGTCATATTCAGTAAGTAAAAGAGGTGCAATTCTAGAGCAAACCAAAATGTACCATAGGGGACAAATAAAAAATTCTCAATATTCCCATTCATTTAAATTAGGATTTTAATCCCTTGAATGCTAGAGAGGCCTCCATTGCTTTGTTCAGCTACTGAGTGGTTCATCCTCCAACTCTGACACAAGGATGAATTTAACAGGTAATGGAAGGTTCTTTATGATCAGTACTGTTCTAAGCAATCTGTCAGATACACCTGAGTTATTGGTTCACAATGCATTTCTCTTGTCAATGCACTGAAGACTGCTTGAGTATTTGTAGGGTTAATTCACCTTTCTGAATCTCTTGATAATAGAGTGAGGTACTTGTTACAGCCTCCCACAATGACAGTTACCACAAAAACATTACAAAGAAAGAAGAAATTGAAGCCGACTGCACAAAAACAAAAGGATGAAAAGGAACTGAAATGTGCAAAGCAGAACATCTCTGCTGTGAAGGTAATATGTCCTGTATGTATGGAGAGGGAAAGAGGAAGCGACAGAAAGAGAGAGAGGGTGGGGATGTAGAGGTGAAAGTATCCCCTGCATTTACTGGATTTACATATATAACGCAGAGGTCTCAGCATGGGGCCTCATTCATCATCTAAAGATTATGGAGCACATTATGGAGACAACAAAGCACCACATGGCATTGGTTTAACTCTTTGAATTCCATAGGAGTGTCCAATGCATTACGGAGGTTAGATAAACTAAATAAATGGGCAGAAAAGTGACAGATGAGGCTTAATATAGATACATTTTAGGTTATGCATTTGGGTTGCAGAAACAAGTATACTACATATACACTAAATGGGTAACTACTTGATGAATCCATTTTAGAGAAAGATTTGGAAGTACTCATAGACAATAGACTTCACAAGAGTGTGCAGGGTCACTCAGTCACTGCAAAAGCCAACAAGGTATTATCATGTTTAAAAAGGGCATGTAGAGGTATGGGATAGGAATATAATTCTGCCTCTTTATAAATCCACTAGTGTAAAAGCCTGTGCATACAGGCCAAGGTCCGGGTGATGTTAACCCTTTGAGTGCCAGAGGGGTACGCAACACATTGCTTTTGCAATGCATTGCGTACCCCTCTGGCACTCAAAGGGTTAAGAGGCTGGTTCTGCTCTGCGTCCTGCCGCTGACGCAGTCATGCACTGTAGAGACTGTCTGAAAGCACAGAACTCCCAGCATTATGTGTGTTTGGGCAGTCTCTACTGAGCATGACGGCTTCTGACAAACATCCTAGCAAATTATTATATAGGATGGTAAGGCCTTATACAGAATATGTAGTAATGATCAGATTCAGTTTATTACTGAAGTGGAAAAAGTACAGAGAAATGCAACAAAACTCTCTGAGGAGCTATTTACTCAAAAAGCTGATCAAAAACAACAGGTATCCAATAAGAAAGGTGCTTTTGACTAAAAACGAGGGCAGGACTTTTTTTTACAGTAAGGGCAGTAAAGTTGTGAAATTCATAACCTTGGGACACTGTGTTTGAATATACTATAGATGCGTTCATAAGAGTATTGGATACCTTTGTAACACCGAACAGTTTGTTTCAGTGGAGATACAATGTTGATTCAGGGAGATTTCTGAATGTCGTTTGGGCTCATGAAGGATTTGTTTTACCTACATGAGGCTTAACTGGAAATGGCTTAAATAGGGTGTTTTTGTAACTTTCTTTGGATCAACAAGCGTAATGTAGCAAGGACTGAACTTGATGGACACGTCTTCTCTTTGGCCTCAATATTATGTTACTATGTTTTTATAAATCAATTGAATTTGGTGATTGTCATATGTTTCCTTTGGTGCGGTTAATAATTAATTAGGATGTTTGTCAGAAGCCGTCATGTGCAGTAGAGACTGCCCAAACGCACAGAATGCTGGGAGTTCTGTGCTGGGAGCATTCTGTGCTTTCGGGCAGTCTCTACAGTGCATGACTGCTTCGGCGGCACGACGCAGAGCAGGACCAGCCTCTTAACCCTTTGAGTGCCAGAGAGGTACGCAACGCATTGCAAAGCAATGCGTTGCGTAGCCCTCTGGCACTCAAAGGGTTAAAGGGATAGTAATACTTCATTTTAACTTTATTTTATTTTGTAGGCATTAAAAAACATGAAGAATGATATAAGTCTTGTCTCTGAAACCTTTATGGTTTAAGAGATATTCACAAACAAAGTATCCCCCCCCCTGTTCAACCAGATCAGAAGGGAGGTGCCCAGGTAGACTGCAGAGAGGGACAATCTTCAATTAAGATAAGGGAAAAAGCTGAAAAACTTGTCAAGGGGGGAAGGGCTTTCATTGTTTTCATACAAAGAAAATTGTCCCCTTCTGTTATCTGTCCTGTCATACAACCAGACTCACATCTGAGAAGAGATGGCTTACACTAGGTAAAAGGGGCGGGGAGGGGAACTTTGCTTGTGAATATCTCATAAACCATAAAGGTTTGAGAGATAAGACTTATATCATTCTTCATGTTTTTTTAATGCCTACAAAATAAAATAAAGTTAAAACGAAGTATTACTATCCCTTTAACATCACCCGGACCTTGGCCCATGTACACTGGCTTTTACACTAGTACCTCAATAAAACGCTAGCTCAGATTATTCTTTATAATTTTTTTAACATGTTGCGCTATATATAGTTACTTACAGATTTGTAGTTCAAACACTATTAAAGAGGAAAGTATCCCCCTCCTGCCCCTTCTGACCACCTCCCCTTAGATCTGTGATCCAGTCGTGGGATCAGATGGATGAAGCGAGGGACAATTTTCAGTCAGTAAGTATAAGGAAAACTCTGTCCCCCTTTGACAAAGGCGGTCAGGATTTTCCTTTTGCTTACTGAAGATTGTCCCTCACTGCTTTTCATCCAGACCAGACTGAGAGGCAGTGCGATGTGGCCAGAAGGGGTGGGAGGAGAATCTTTTCCTCTTGAATAGCACTTGAACTACAAATCTGTAAGAAACTATAAACAGAGCAACAATTGGAAAGAATAATTGGAGCTAAAGTTTTATCCAGGTATTACTAGCACTTCAAGACATCAACCTCATTGTGAGTAAATATTGGTCCAGCACATAAACTAATCAGCATAAAGTACCACTATGTGCCTCCAACAAAGAAAAGTTCATTTCTCAAAAATCTTTTTATATTACAATCAAATTACTAGTCAGTGGTAGAAATTGTGAGATTTTGGATCATTTTATAAAATTATAATATCAAGCAAATGGAATCTGCCATGTCTATTACAATGTCCAATAGCTTTGTGATATGTTTGTTATGTACAGGCTGTTGTGCCCTTTTTGGATCTCATACAGTCACTGCTTGAAACCTCTGTTATGGTTGAGGTGAGTCTCCAACATTTGGTGTCAATGGTAGTCACTATGGTTAATTAGCATCATGGAGTAACGTGCTTTTACACAGTGTGACAAGAGCTGGAATTTGTTTGGATGACAGGAAGATTGTCTGTGATCCCTGGGGAGTGGCTTGGGAGTTGTCTCTGCCTATTGAGTCTATTGAATATGAAGTATATAGAGGCAAAGTGGGAAAATAGTGTAAGAGTGAGAGCATAGGCTGTAACTTAGCAGGCTGAATGTGCAGTCTTCATAGGTCCACTGTGTCAGACTTTCAAGCTGCAGAAAGATTATGCTGCACACTTTTTGGCACCAGCTCTGAAAAAGAATATTCAAGAACTGAAGAGAGTATAGCAAAGACCAACAAAATTAATTAAGTAATGGATAACTTCTAGACAAATTTGGCTTACGCTAGAGAAAAGATCCATAAGAGGGGATCTTGTTACACTGTATAAGTAAATGCAAGGTCAATACAATAATCTGTCTAGTGAGCTTTTGATTCCAAAGCCTGACCAAATAACTAGGGTGCATCCTGTAAGATCAGAGGAAAGGAGGTTTCAACTTCAGCAAAGGAAGGGATTTTTTTTTTACAGTAAAGGCTATTGAATTGTGGAAGGACTGCCCAAGGATGTAATAATGGCAGACACAACTGAAACATTTAAGAGATTAGATGCATTTCTAACCGAAGGGGTTATACTGTGTGTTGGTTTGTATAACAGGAAGTTCTGGTAAACAGACTAACACTAATTCCCATTTTGTTAGTTATACTGTGTCAAAAGTTGATCTTGATGGACTTGTATATTTTCTTTGCCTAATTTACTAGGTATCTTTGTAACTAATAAGTAATATAAGTGGGACTTTGTCTTTGATTCATCAGATGTAATTAAATTATGTCATGTAATTAAATTTTGTTAATCAGATGTATAAACTTTTATGCTGATACAGGTGGCTCATTAATTATATACATTTTGTGCTTTATACAAAGACTATTACATGTATCACACCTGCTTCGCAGAGAAAGACAGAAGGTCTTCTTGCAGCAACACAGTTGTATATGTACAGCCAGCCAGATGCACAGACTGGAATAAATCAATTAGAAACCCCGATCTAGTCCACAGCCTGTATTTTGGTCATTTCTGAGATAAGTTTAGGCTGCAGCTAGAGGTTATTAGAGATAGCCCGAGGTAGTTTGGTTGCCAGTAGCCTGC
Source organism: Rhinophrynus dorsalis (assembly GCA_037306005.1). Taxonomy (NCBI): domain Eukaryota; kingdom Metazoa; phylum Chordata; class Amphibia; order Anura; family Rhinophrynidae; genus Rhinophrynus; species Rhinophrynus dorsalis. Next base: position 596,945,668 of record CM074718.1, on the reverse strand, counting down.
AGATGGTAGAGTAAGTAATTAAGTAATTGAATGTTTTGGAGAGAGACATTGTAGCACAGTAATAGAATACAGATAGTTAATATATAATAGCTCCAAGATTTTTAATATTAATAAATAATAACTCCAATATTTTTAATGCAGGTTGCAGACCACACAAAGCCTAGTTCTCTAATTTCATTGTTACAGAATGTAAGTTTTTGTTTCTAAAGGGAAGTATTTTTGAGATGAGAATCCGTTGTCCAGCTATGCATCAGAGCATAACATAAAAATAGCCTATTTTAAAGAGGATAAGGTTATATGTTTGTGATAGTTAATAATGTAAATAATTACTTGAACAAATATTTCTTAAAATTCAAATCAAGTATTGAAAATAAAATATCTCTTTATGATAGAAAGTCTTTTCAGCTGTGGCTACATGACCAGAAAGCCATAAGTGAAAGGGACGCTTTTTTAAACTTGAAAAAAAGTTTATTGATTTATTTATTGATCAAGTCAATGACAATACTGATATTTAACAGCCATCTATTCTTGAACTGTACAGTAGTGGCAATCAGGGGATTAAGTCTAACTGACCATCTAATTCATGTGTGCTAGTTAATTAGTTATAAAAATTGTTTTTGAAAAATCACAGGTGGACCACACCCTGGAGTCAGCAGGCCACATCTTGCCCACTGGCCACACATTGGAGGCCACTGCTTTATGACAAAGGTGCATGATGCCAATGCAAATAACTAGCATCCAAAGAAATACAAAAGAGTGGGAAATTTAATCTGTGAATGAAGACTGGGTATGTTCTTCCTGTTACAACATTTTCTAAATAAAATAAATATTAACTTTAGGAAAGAGGTACTATGAGGAAGCTCTAAACCCTGAGTTTCAAAGCAGCACATTTAAAAAACAGTGCATTTTCTTTAGAAAATAGGTATTCAGACAAAGTAGCAAAAATGGCCAATCGGCTTTCCCTTGTCAATCTGTTCCAATAGGATTAGGACTAAATACATCACTGGATGCTGATCACAGTCACAGATGAATGGTTGACCAGTGTGAGTGCTAACCATTAATATTCATACCTGTGAACTTTCTGGATCTGCCTCTGAGACTCTGATTTTCTGAATTAATTACAGTGTCTTGTGGGACAGAGTGTGATTTACCAGGTAAGCAAGATCTGTGGTAGCCCCTTGCCCAGTCCTGGGTAGAATGGAAGCAGAGGAGCTTTTACTTCTATTGATCTCCAAGCTGAATCGGCTGGGAGATCAATAGCTGGGGGCATCAGGAGGGGTCCTTATGCCACAGCTTGAGGTCTCACTTTTTTAAGAGGCTGGCTGAACAAGTGGTTACATTTTTTTTTTTTTTTTCAAACAAAGAGTGGCATTGGTGGTTGGCTAAGGAGGCAGGGGGAGTGTTGCCCTCAACTGCCGACCAAATCTAGAGATTGGAATGTCCTCATATATCTGGAGGACAGAAGTTCTGGAAGACATAAGGCAGAGAATCCCAAGAAGGGAAACATTTCTTTTGGCTTGCCTTTACTCTGAATATGGCCATCCTCTGTAGGCAATCCTCTCATAGTAGCAATAGCGTGGCTTCGCCAGGGTGAGGCCGCACTGCAGGAGAACCACTGGGCAGCAGACAGTACAGACTCAAGTCCTAGAAAGAAAAGAAGTGCAAACAGGCACACCAGTCAGTGGAAAAATCCTAAACATCAGTACTCAAATAAAACCAAAAACATTTTTTTTTATTGTGTATCCAAGATTCACTGTGGCATCTACATGGCATCCACTGGAGGCAGCTTTACTATTTTGCCACTAGTCTGGCTTCAAAAGTAGCCCAAGGATTTTTGACACCTTGGTTGCTATACTATATTGGCTTCTTTTAAATCAGTACTGATGTTCCACAATAGTCCATTAACTGGATGACTTTTTACGTATCAAATCTCAAGTCTTGCCAAACTGTTAGAGCTATTCAAAGTTCTAAATATCCTGGTTGCGGCAGATAAGACCATTTCTTAGGATTAGAACCATAAATTATAATTTTTCACAACAGTCATGTTCACTCGCAGAGCTCCAATCTAATTTAGCCATCTCAGCTTCACCACAAAGACCGTACCTCAAGTCAGATCTTTCATGTTACATCTTCAATCTCTGCTCACTCACCATATGCACTCCTCAATCATTCCTATAGATCAAGCAGCCAGTCTGACCTGGCCATGTTGGACAGATTCCTGCACAATTGGAATGGCCCCTCTCCAGTCATTTCCTCTCCTCAGGTATTCACCAATGCCTCGGCCGGCCATGGCTTCGCTGCTATATGGGCTCACCGCTGATTTTGGGAGGCGTGGCCAACGGAGGTTTCAAACATTCCTCTTTTTCACTCCTGCTCCCCTCTGTTTGAATTATACCCCATTGTTGCTGCTGCCACATTATCGGGCAATTCCTGGTCCGGTAAGGTTGTATCTTTTTATACAGACAATCTCAATATCACCCACTGCATTAAAAAAGGTAGGTCTTCCAATCAGTCAATTATGATATTTTTAAGACAATTAACCAACCTATCATTATTTTTCAAATTCGATATTAATTGCTCCTTTATTCCCTGATCTCATAATCAAGCAGCTGACTGTCTCCCTAATTTAAAGGGATAGTAATACTTCGTTTTAACTTTATTTTATTTTGTAGGCATTAAAAAAACATGAAGAATGATATAAGTCTTATCTCTCAAACCTTTATGGTTTAAGAGATATTCACAAACAAAGTGTCCCCCTCCCACCCCTTTTACTGATGTAACATTTCTCAGCCAGGGCAGAAGGGAGGTGCCCAGGTAGATTGCAGAGAGGGACAATCTTCAATTAAGATAAGGGAAAAACCTGAAAAGCTTGTCAAGGGAAGAAGGGCTTTCATTGTTTTCACTATAAGAAGATTGTCCCCTGCTATTATCTGTCTGGTCTTACAACCAGATTCACATCTGAGAAGAGATGGCTTACACTAGGTAAAAGGGGTGGGAGGGGGAAACCTTGCTTGTGAATATCTCATAAACCATAAAGGTTTGAGATATAAGACTTATATCATTCTTCATGTTTTTTTAATGCCTACAAAATAAAATAAAGTTAAAACGAAGTATTACTATCCCTTTAAGTTCCAGGAATTTTTCCAGTTTATGCCAGGAGACAAACCACATCCATGCACTTCACCGCTATTCAAGGAACTAATCATTCCCTGAATCACCACATTGCTACTTAAGAAGTTATAATCAATAGAGCCTTGGTCCCTAAAATTAAGAGAAATTATTATATTATTATATAATAATTATTATTATTATTATTATTATTATTAATAATAATAATAATAAATAATGATTTTTCATTGAAATAATAATTGTGTCTTTCAAACTTTGCTTTCGTCAAAGAATCCTCCATTTGAAGCAAATGTAGATATTCCATTAAAAATCATCAGTTTCCTACTACAATAGTGATTTATAACATTATCGTCTGCGCTGTATTTCTGATCTATTTGATGTTATTTTAATGAACAAGATTTGCTTTTCTTTGAAAAATAAGGAATAGATGTATAGCTATAACTGACTAATGTATGAAGGATAAACAAACTGAGACACTAATTCATGTGGGTAAATCTTCCCTAACAGAATAAATATACTTGATCAGTTTGTTAAATTTCAGTTAGAATTACAGGAACTTTCCCAGTTTAATCCTCTGGAAGAGGGATAAAAACAGAAAGAAAGAAAGAAAGAAAGAAAGAAAGAAAGAAAGAAAGAAAGAAAGAAAGAAAAAGAAAGAAAGAAATGTCTCCCTAATTTAAGTTCCAGGAATTTTTCCAGTTTATGCCAGGAGACAACCCAAATCCATGCACTTCTCTGCTATTCAAGGAACTAATCATGCCCTGAATCACCACATTGCTACTTAAGAAGTTATAATCAATAGAGCCTTGGTCCCTAAAATTAAGATAAATTACGCTAGGGCCTGGAGGGCTTTCAGTACTTTCTTACCTCTCATTAACATGCCACAGTCATATTCTGTCCAAATCACTCTTACACTCTCTTCTTACTGTCTCACAGATCTGAAACTATCTCAGTTTACCATTAAATTATATCTAGCAGAGATACAGAGCCACTGTTCTTCAAAAGCATAGCCAGGTGATTAGTCAATTTATTCCATTCCAATCCTTTTGATTCCTTCACCAACCACGTCCTGTTAGCCACTATTCACCTCATGTTCTATGGTTTCCTACATCCCAGCGAATTCACGGTCTCATCTTTGCACGCTCCTTTTATCACTTGGCTAGCATTACTATCGGTCCAGATAAATGCAGTCTAGTCATCCCTATATCTAAAATGGATCAACAGGCACGGGGTACCAGCATTAGTCTTCATGCCACGCACAATAATTGGTGTACAGTTACCACACTCCAGGATATCGCAACACTTCTGATGCCTATTTTAGCTTTAAAAACTTCATCCACTATGTTATATCACTACAATCGCGGCTAGGTGTAAATCCCCTTTGCTATTCAGGTCACTCATTTAGGATTGGTGCCACTATGTCACGGTTTTTAATGAACGCTCAGACAATTTGGTTAAGGTGAAATAATGAAGCTTTATTAAACAAATAATAATGAACAGAAATGCCCTTCACAGGTCCAGACCCAAACAGAGGATAGCTCTTTTGAATCTGGCCCAGGTCAGGGTACAGTAGCACTAGATATGTACAAAATACAGAAATGCAGAATGAGGACTGGAAGAGGAACTGGAAAAAAACCTCAGCAGTACTGGTCAGGAGAAGCCCTAGGAGAGGTAAGTACTGCAAGGCAGAAATCCCCAATGGAATAGGGAGAGAATAGGCTCCACCGGCCTTGCCTGTAACCAGGTAAAGGCAGCCCATGTGATGGCTCAAATCACCACACGGAGGAGATGCCCTGAAGGCAATCAGAATAGGCACAGAAAGGAAGAAAGAAAGAAAGAAAGACATCTTATTTCCACCCATGTGTTGGAAATGTCAGTAGCATAAAAGGGTTTAATGCTGGGGTCCTGGTCACTGGCCCATCTCTTAATCTGATACCGTGCAGTGCTTTGAGATAAATACACAGCAGGCTTTATGTAGAAATGGTTGAGAATAACATTGTATAAAAGGAGGGAGTAATATATCCAAGGCTTATATTCAGTGGACAGGTAAGAATATTATGATACTCTATATTTAATATTACATGGACTAGCAACTTTCCCCCTTGTGTCTAGCAATTTCATTTCTCTGACAGGTCAACTCCGCTGATATTTTTCCAGCCATGAATATATGTTTCATAAAATACAGTTAGGATAAATGGAAAATGGGACCACAGATGATTTGCATCTAAATGTCCCTTATACTGCAGGATCTGATGAGACTTGTGTTATATCATGTTTATCTTCTTGAATGTTAGAGGCATTTACAACACAATGGGAGGAGTATACAGTTATATAGCTAATTTTCTGTACTCAGAAACATAACATAAAACATTGTACCTGATGTATAAAATCAAAGTGGAACAATTCTGTAGTCAACCAGCTGCACCACAGAGGACATTTGCATTTAAATGGCATTTTTAACTGGGGATAGGCAATATTTTTGCCTCAAAAGAAAAACAGGAGAAAATGACACTTCCCTCCAAGCTGGAAATTTTTCACAAAAAAGTGACAATTTTCCTATTTTTTCCTGTCTAGCTCATTGCATTGATACGAAGAGTTAGACTGAATTGCCCCAAGTTTCCCTTCATTCCTGCAAGGATAATATAAAAGGGGTGTCAGGTTCCCAGAGCATGTCATTCTCTGTTTGTGAGCGATAGAAAAAGCAGCACAGCATTGGGACAGTTAGGATTGGCAGATAAAGCAAAGCTGGAGTGTAATTTAAGGAATCTAATGGGCAGGCAATGTGTTCTCTGTGTTTGGGGAGTCTGGGGGCACTCTGAGTGGGGGAGTGTGAATGGAGAAAGGAGGTTTATCCAGAATATGCCTTAATCTTGGTTGACTGATCCAAGTTCCTTCCTCATCTGGCTGTTATTTTTATGTTAGGAAAGTCTGGGGGGTTGAGAAGGAAGCATTTACCCCATATATGCCAACATTTTATGTGACTGATTGGGAAGACAGAGGCAGTTGTGATTCAAGTTCTTTCCTGATCTAGATGTTATCCCTATGTTAGGGGAGTCTAAGGACGAGTGTAGGGAGCAAAGAAGATTTACCTCAAGTACCCCAATTCTGTGCAACTGACTGGGACAGCCAAGGGCAGCTTTGATCAAAGCTTTTTCCAGATGGCTGTTATCTGTGTTGGGGAGTCTGGGGTGTGAGAAGGGAGCAAAAGAGATTTAACCCATGTATCCAAAAATCTTGTTTGACTGTTGGGAAGACACAAGTAGCTGTGATCCAAGTTCCTTCCAGCTGGATCGTTCTCTCTGTGTCTAGGGGAGTAGCAGTTGCACAGGGAGTGGTTTTTTTTGGTTTGTGGTTTCTATTTGTTAGCGAAGAGAGGGACAGTTAATGAACATTTTTTAAAAAGTAGTTTGACTGATAGGTGACAGAGACAGGGGCACTGATGCGAGCTGTGACTGAGGAAGACCGATACTAGAAGAGGTAGAGATTGTTTATCAAAGTCCCATAAATAGTTACACCACCACTACAACCACCAATAACATTATTAATAAACCATGTAAGAATATTGAAGACGACGCGTTGCATTCTAGTGTTGATGACATAATGGAAGAAGGTGTAGCAGTTCAACGAACTGCTGCATCTGACACTGACACAAACAAGTAGAACACCTGTCCTGGAATTAATAGCGAACATTGTGAAAATCCCTCTAAGGGTAAAAGTAAAATTTAATTGATTAAGACTTCAAAAAGCCCAGAGGAATATAAAAGTAGTGAGGAAGAAGAAGTGGTGAAGATGACCTAATTACTGATGAGGATGCTGATCTAGAATATATGCAGTATCTCTCCAGCATCCTCCTCTTCCTTAGATACAGAGGAAGTTGAGAGTGAGAGAGAGAGATGATGGCATGGCTAAAAATTTGCCAAAAGGAGCACTGTGAGATAAATTAATTGAAAGTCTAACTCTGGAGAAGTAAAGACACCAAAAAATACACAATAATTCTTTCAGTCATCATCATCATCATCATCATCACTGCTTCCAGGTCCAACCCCCACCCAGCCACACATACTAGTGTTGAGTAACCACCAGCAACAGAGGTTATCAACATCCACATCCTTAGCTATGAATGCCTCTGCTCCTGTTGGAAGTGCAGCACCTTTGACACCTAGTAGTACAATTGCAGCAATATATAGCCCCAGTAGTAATAATAGCCCCTCAGGAAACCCTCCGTCTGTGAAGTACACAGAATGGAGATACTTCAATCATGAAACATGTTGGTATCTATTGTATGTGTATGAAGAATTTGAGCAGGTGGAAATCAGGCTCACACCAAGACATCTTCTCATTGAGATCCCACCTGAAGCACAACCACAGGTATGATTTTGGAGACACACCGTCAACACATCAGTGGTGTCACAACTAGCAGTACAGAAGCACTCATAAAAGTTTCCAGGGCTCTGGGGCACATAATAGAAGTGGTGTTGATGTGGCAGAGAGTGTGCCAATATTTCCTTACATTGAAATAACACCCATGGCTCCTGATGCAGAGGAGTATGACTGTGATTTTGTTGTAGGAGATGACAAGAGTTGTAGAATCACCACACATGCCACCTTTGGAACTCCCACCACCTCCTCAAGTCATGCTGTTAAAGCAATAAAGATACACAGTTCTTTTGCCATGTACTGCCAATCGACATTTACTAAGTTTTTGGGAAGGAGTCAACAAGTTCCAAAATTAATCACAAATAATGGCAAATTTGCCAATATGTTGGCATGTTGGCAGTTGACATGTTGCCTTATCTTTTAGTAGACATAAAAATGGTTTTAAAGAACCATGTATTGCAACCCACTGGCATATGCCAAGCTACAGCTATTTTTCAAGGGAGGCTGTGTCAGAATTGTGCAAGCAGGTGATTAGTGGGGCGGGCAAAGGGCTGTCAACCTCATATCAAAAGAAAATGCACCTGATAATAGATATATGATGTATATGGCTCTCTCTGCTCACTGGGTTTTCCTCCCACTAGTGGGCAACAATAGCATGCAGCATCAAGTCACAGCCACTAACTTTGATTAAGGCTCTGGCAATATTATTAAAGAACAGCAGCAGGTTAGACCATCATGCCACTTTGTGCATACAGAGGTTTTAAAGACAATCCTTCAAAGCCATAGATATGCTAAATAAGCTAGAGCAAGTGATAGAGAAATCACTTGTATCCTGCTCCTTGAAAGCTAGTTTTGTGTCTGCTGATAATGGCTCCAACATAATAGATGCCTTGTGAATAGATGATATGTTGTACATACCATGCTTTGCCCATGTCCTGAATGTGGTTATGTTTAGATTCCTCACTGAATCCAAAATAATCAGAGAGATGCTAAATATCATCCATAAAATCTATGTTTATTTTAGCCGCTCCTACAGTTCTTACAATGCACTATCCTCCATACAGGAGAATGTGAGCTGCTAAAATCTTTTGAGGAGGCCACCTTGCTGGTTTGTTGTTAGTCGTATAGGGGCAGGAATTAGTGATATTCTCCCATTGATATATTTACTGCAAAAAAAAAATGAGAAGCATGGATGATGAATCTTACAATAATTACAATACAGACATGCACCAGCTAGTGAAGGACATGTTAGTGTGATTTGAGCAGGACCCTTGCATAGTGTTCATTATAAGCAATGAGGAGTACATTATTGCTGCCTCAGCATCAGCACTAGAGCTAGGACCAGGAGTATTGCTGGCAAGTGGAACCTGTCCTAGTCCCAAATCACTGCTTTCTGAACATGATGGCCATGGTGGTTTGTGGCACACTAGCTTGCTCATCATCATCCTGCTGCTGAGACAGATGAAAATATGCCTCTGAAGACACAGCTGCAGGAATTACAACAGCAGCAAATTCCACAATACCACTGCTGGTGGTGGTGGAGATACTCATCCCCATATGCATCTCTTTCTCCAGTTCCCTATTGCTTTTACCAAAAACTCTCATACTCCTCCACACGAGCTGCTCCACCATCACCCTCACGCTCATTACCACCACCACCAGTCTCTTGCTGCTCTTTGGGACTGGTCAGGGGTGAAAAGTTGTGACAGAGTGTCCCCTGCTGCCACACTTGCCATTTCCTCAGAAGAAGGCATGCTGTCAGCAGTAGCAGCAGGCTCAGGCAGCTGATGTGTGATGCTGCTCATACTGTTAGCCAGACCCACCTTCCCCAGCCTTCACTGATCTTGAACATGCCCGTTTTTTTATTGATGACCATCCATGAGCACGGCTGGTGCTGCAGGTGGCAGCTGACGGAAATCTTAACCTTTGTTTAGCTGCTACTATGGGGAGTCTGTTGCAGCTTTCACCAGCTTTGTCCATGGCTGGGGGTTTTTGGGGACCATCCCTGGATGCGGCTAGCGCTGCAGTTCTAGCTGGGCCAAGCTTCCATTTGGGGCTCAAGGAGGGACTGAAGACCTCCTGGCTGGGGAGATGCAGTAGTGGTGGAGTCTCCACCTCGCCTCACATTCCTCGTGGATTCTGCTTGGTGCCTAATTACCTATTCCTCCGAGTGCCATCTGTGGCGAGATCTGATTCCCTCTGCGGGATTTACACTGCAGATGGTTTGTGGTAGTTGTTTTTAAGACACTCTGGCGTTGATGCTTATGGCTGAATCTCATGCCTGGGTTTGGTTAGTATCTATTTTGCCCTTTATGGCTGGTGGGTACATATGTTTCATGGGTGTATTCTCTGTCAGTCAGTCTGGGAGTTTGGTTTTTGTGGTTTTGGAGATGCCATTGGTTGGCTATGCCCACTGCTGTGGAGTGGGGATAGGTTGTGGCTATGGTCAGGCACCTTCTGTGGTGCCTATACTGGGCTGATTATGGGACTGCCAGTTGTAGTCCAGGCTGGGTCAGTTTCAGCATTCATCTGCTGGAGGGAGATGATTCCTGTAATATCTTTGATTACAAAGTGGGATATCAACATCTCCTACTCTAGTTGGATGCTTTCCCAAACAATTCCTCTGGGAATAGTTAGTCTGTGCAAACTATCTAAGGAGTGTTCACTTGTAGTGACGGCTTTAGTTTTCCTGAGGTGTCATCTCTGGTGCAGTCACTTGTCATGGTGAGAAGATGCTGCCGTTGTCGGGGGTGGGGAATTCCTGTTTTGTGCCTTTTGGGTTCAAGGTCTTGTGGTATGGGTATGGGAGTTGTCTTTTTTTGCAGTCTCTTGACTGTTTGTTCACTGGGTCTGCTGAATTTGAGGATATTGCCCGGCCTGAGCTGGTACTCTGATTCTGTTTTAAGGGGTTGTTGTGGTAAGGCTAGTCCTGCTGGAGTGCTCTACGGGTGTTTAGGGAGCGGGCAGATGTTGTAGTCGTGGTTTTTGTTCTTATCCTTTCTGTGGTCTGATGCTGCTGGGCGTGTTGGTGTGGTTGTAAGGTGTGGGTGCCATTGGTCATTTTGCAGGATGGAATGGATGCTGAGTTACAAGGTTGAGCTTCAGTAACCATATGTGTATATTGTGTTCTCCCGGCTTTGCCTGTGTCACTTCGGGGATGATTTGGGGTTTCTTGTTATTTTAAAGTTGTCTACCTTTGTCGAGGGAGTTGGGTTTGGGTTGCTTTTGGGTTCTGACATGTGGTAGGCTTCGCATCCTCACAAGGAGTTGATGTCCTCATTGCATGCCTTTGTAGTTTTGAAAATATGGGGTGGGTCCTTGGTATCCTGAATTTGTTGTTCGGGGTTGATTGTCCGGTACGTTATTCTACTTCATGAGCTCCTTTTGGATGGATGCAGGTAGGGTTGTTCAGGTTAGGATCGGGTTTGAGTGCTTAGGGTTATGTTTTTCTCCTTTTCCTTCTTAGACCTCTAACTCCCAATTGTGTGGGAGGAGTAGTGGGTGCAATTTGCTTCACAGAACTGCTGAGGTGCAGGAATAGACAGGGTGTGTTCACTGTCTTTTTGGGAAGTTTTGTCTGGATGTCATGTCTTATGGGAGCTTGTTTCCTTCCTTTGTTGATGGGTTCTATTCCTGAAGCTTGACTATGTGCCTGGCAAGCTGTAACTTGAAGTGCTTGGATGGGCTCTAGGTGTTAGCTAAGATCATGTATGTTTCTGATGTGGGGATGTTTGTTTAGATTTTTGCAGTTGGGGCCCATGGGCGTTCCATGGAATCTGTCCCCCCGTGTTGCTTAGTAGGAGTATGGGAATTTTTAGGCCACACGACTTGGTGCTGCTTTGGTTTCTGATTCGGTGGTCATTGGGTGTACCATTTGGGTGGACAGGGGTTTAATATTGTTATTCTTGGTGCATCATGATGTACCAGTCCGAATTTGGGGAATTGTGTTTAGTCCAAGCTCATAGTGCTCAGCTTTTGAGTTGGGCCCATATGGTGATGCAGGCTCTTATGTTTGTTTGGTTTCAGGTTTGCCAATAGGCTATGCAATTACATCAAAAAATAAAAAGAAAAATTATGGAGGCAAGCACAGTCATATGTGGGGGAGATAGTTGCTCCATTGCTGGGTTTCTTGGTGGCCAAGGTCATTTCAGTCTCATTTGGCAGGTAGGTTTATGTAATCGGTTATTCCATGTTGCTTTGTTAGTTTTGGGGATTTCTCTTTGCAAGGTGTGGGATATATGGTGTCGTTGTTTGTTGCCCTCCTCTGGGGGGTGTATACTTTGTTACTGGTTTCTTTGTTAGGGTAGATGGGCTGGAGTCTGGGGCAGGCCACAGTCTTTTGAGGGGGAAGGGGCAGCTGATTAATGTTTTAACAATCGGGCCTATGGTGGCTAGTCCTTGCCTGTTTTTCTGATATTGATAACTGATGTGTTAAAGTTAGGTGGATTTATCTACATTATGGCCAGTGGGGTAATTCCTGGAGTCAGATAAGATGACGAAGAAAGTGATGTGTTAAAGTTATGTGGATTTATACTTGGGATGAAGTCCTTTGGAAGTTTTGCCCCAGATTTAGGTCGCTGATATGAGTTACCCAATGAAGCTAAGGCATGGCCAATGGGGTAATTCCTTTGGAGTAAAGTATAAGATGCTGAAAAAGTAGGGATTCTAGCATGAGCCCGGGCAATTTGGCCATGCTTGGTTCAAGTATGTTTGCAGTGGCATGGACTGTCAGTCTGTAATACAAATTAATGCAATTATGGTGAAAATAATTTGGATTTAAGTAATTTAATAAAGCTGTGGCTTGTTGTCTCCAAGCCATGACAAGCTATGGTTTCCTCTACTGGTGGGAATTCTGTGCGGGACAAAAAGTAAATCATGCTTTTTTCATGAAAAGACCTGTGGGAAAAAACTGGTATTTTCACCCAACCCTACTTTTAACTCAGGAATACCAGAGAGGTCAGCATTACATTTCTTCTCAGGGGCTGGAGACCTCTCCTACTCCAGAACTGCTTCAGTTGTATTTTAAATATAAGGACCATTGATTTTGATGGCAGATACCAGCCAACTGGATCATACAGTCTACGCTTTTTCTCATCTAATTAAAATGCACATTTTTACATAGTTCTTGGCATATACTTATGTCCCAGGCTCTTTTGAACTCCTTCACAATATTAGACCATACCACCTCTGTTGAGAGGCTGCCCTAAGAGCCTATCACCCATCACCCTTTCTAAATAGCAGTTACTTATGCATATTACTGTGTTTTCCATCATTTAACTTTAAATCATGTTGTCTTTGTCTGATATTCCTCTTTTTCTGAATAATACTTCTATTCTGAACTGTAGTAAATTCCTTAATTATGTTATATGGAATTTCCACTTTGTAAGAAATAGACAGTCACAGTGCATGCTGCTCCTCATCACAACTGCTGCTTCCTGTTAGCCAGAACAAGCTCAATTGCATAAACTGACAAATAAATAAAGCTAAATATATCAGTCCATTGTATTAAATAACAATGGCTAAAATAAATATATGTGCTTTTGAAAGATCTATAAAAATCACCTATTTGTTACAAAGTGCCAGTTCAACTTTAAAGTTTCCATTATGTGACCCCTCTCCTTTTTCTCTTCCAAGATATAAAGGGTCAGTGAAGTTTCCCTGCAATCTTTGGAGACATGAACACATTCAGATTGCAAAATACAATTACGTGCAAAGAAGTTTGAAATGAATACAAATCATGTTGACTCAAATAATTTAACATCCAAACAGGGATTTTGCAAAATGGATGTTTGAACAGGGTCCTGTTCTCAAAAGAAAAGATAACTCATTTTGGAGAATACTAACTGCACAGTCGGGACAAATAAAATTTCCCAGTGTGTTGGAGACCTCAAGGCATTGAAAGTGCCATTTAAATCAATGGGAAGCTCTAGTTGTCACCATGACACACTTGGAATGCTTAAGGATAACTCCTATTTTCTATTGTGCATAAGGCCCAGAGCTTCGACGTACAAAGGATAGAGTAAGCTGCTTTGAACTGTTCTGATTGTTACAATAATGTATATCAGATTATACCAAATACACTTTATAAAACAGTAAGTGCCTGCTTGCACAGACACCACAAATCCCTAGGGTGCGGCTAGTCCTTCATTTCCTTTAATTGATAACATGCACTTTTTTATCTGAATAAGAAATGGTTAGTTTTGTTTTACTCCCTGTTGAGCAAAAAATAAACCAGAAGCGGATTCCAGGCTGTGTACGTGCCACTGCAAGCTGTGTATAATGACAGACTGCCAGGACTGCTCATTCCATGCTGTGTCCACTTTGACACTTTATGTAATCTTTTCTTTATGGAGACTCCTATGGTAGCAGTTTGAATGTCAGTGAGGCTCACAGAACACCACATTTCACATGCTTCTGGCACTCTAAGAATTATCTGCCAAACATCAAACCTGTTGTGATATAATTAGTGAACTTATTTAATTCAAATTCAATTTTTGAGATGGAAAACTGACCAGAGAAGCTGGTTCTTACCAAGATGCCCTGCTGACTTCGTATTATGGTATGTTGAAAGTACCTTGTTACAGAGGTTAACAGGTACAAAACAGCACCAGAGGGAGTCTCAGCAGGTGCTTCTACTTGAGCGGCCCGTATTCTCTCCGCGATGGGAGATGTTATTCTTGTACATATGGTGGCCAGTACTTGGTCCAGAGTAATAATAGGACTAGGAGGGCTCTCCTCCTTAGCACCTGAGAACTGTCTGGATAGGGCATCAGAAGTGACATTTTTGGTGCCTGAAGGTACGTGACCACATAATTAAAATGGGACAAAAATAAGGCCCGTAGAGTCAAGCGCTTAGCTTCAGACAGGTTCTTCTTTGAGAGTGAGTATTATTGCCAGCAATTCACATTCCGCAGTGCCTATTCCCGCCTCAGACGCATCGACCTAAAGTATGAAGTATGAATGGAAGCTCGGGTTTCGGGTGTGCCAAAATGGGTGTTGTGGCAAAAGCGACTTTTAATGCCTCAAATGCTTTGATGGCTTCCTGAGACCAGTGAGTGGAGTTACCATCTTTTTTGGTCATGTCGGTAAGAAGTTTTACAATAGAGGAGAAATTGCAGATAAATTTCCTGTAGCAATTAGCAAACCTGAGGAAATGTTGAAGAGAGTGGAGACCTAAGGGGCACGACCACTAGAGAACATTTGAGAGTTTCTCAGGATCCATATGTTACGGTTTTCTGACACTCAGACGGGGTTTAAGTAAAAACACAGTTTTATTGAAATAAAAACAAGGTATAGCGCCCCTGGAGGCCAGGGCAGGCATAAACAGTAATGACAATAGACAGGATCAAATACGTATAACCAGACTATAATGGTCTGAATATCTGAATGAACAAGGGTTAATATGAAAACCACTGATCAGTCTCTGTGATGGTAATTAGCCAACGCCCAGAAGAACATATAACTCTCAGATAACTGTATAGTAGAACGCCCAAGTAGACAGCACAGATATAACCAGAGCTGAGCGATACCTCCTTAGAGGAGTGTGATGGATGACAGCCACTGCTGGAGCAAAGGAACAGAACCTGAAATGCCCTTAGCACTCGCAACTGGAAGTAACCCTGCTTGCCAACTGAGAGGAGAGCCAGGCCACCCCTTGGGTGCCAGTCTGAATCAACACTGCACAAGCAATAACGAGCCCACGCACAGGTAGTGCGGTAGATAGCGAAACACACTGAGCAATAGAAGACCAGAGCCGAGACACCCTTCCGGTGCCGTCACGGAACAACACACTGCAAGAGCAAACAGGAGGCCACTAGCACCGGGAGGTGCAACCACGGTACAGCCCACGTCCCGGAACGGAAACTGCTCTGCATGTGTAAACGGATTGGCTAGGTCATTAAGGCACGGCTCAGTAAGTTTTAATAGGCTCGGATGGATCGCACCGGCTTGGCAAGTGTACGGAGGTAGGCTCAATAACGGAGGCAACTCACACAGCAAGGTATAGGGCAGGTTCAGACACGGAGACTACAGCTCAGCAAGGCTACAACAGCTCGGTAACGAAGGCCACAGCACAGCTCAGCAGAGAAGTGATTAGACAGAGCACTACTAAGCACAGTTCAGAATGTCGCCGGTAGGCGATCAAGATACACAGGAACACAGGATGCAAATGTAGAGCAGGAGGCTTCAGCCGGAACCGGGTCAATCACGAATCAGGAACGTCAGCCAATGCCGGGTCAATCACGGAGCAGGATCGTCAACCAGAACCGGGTCGAATCACGGAGCAGGAACGTCAGCCAAAGCCGGGTCGAATCACGGAGCAGGAACGTCAGCCAAAGCCGGGTCAATCACGAAGCAGGAACGTCAGCCAAAGCCGGGTCAAACACGTAGCAGGGACATCAGCCAAAACCTGATCAAATCACGGAGCAGGAACAGAGAATGGTCAGACAAGCCGAGTCGGTACACAGGAACGCAGGAACACAGCAAGAAGGCGCAGGCTCAGGAACACCACGAAAGGGCCTCTGACAGATGTCATAGGCCCGGTATATAAAGGAACATCCTGGGCGGGCCAATCAGCCTGCTCCAATGCACAGGTACCATCACAGAAATTGACAGGGGATCACGGGGACCGTGATAGTACCCCCCTCTCAAAGACCCCCTCCCCTGCCTGTCGGTCTAGGTTTGTGAGGATATTTAGAGTGAAAAGTGCGCAGTAAACGTGGAGCATGAAGGTCCTTCTGATCGATCCATGAACGTTCCTCAGGCCCATAGCCTTTCCAGTGGACCAAATATTGCAATTTGCCTCTAAATCTCCTGGAGTCCATAATACTCTGTACTTCGTATTCCTCTTGGCCCTGAACATCCGCCGTCCCAGGAACCACCGGAGTGGTAGTATAGCGGTTGCAAACCAAGGGCTTCAGTAGTGACACATGGAACACATTGTGAATGCGCATAGACGTTGGGAGTTCCAGTGCGTATGCCACGGGGTTAACCTTACGGATAATTTTAAACGGACCAATGAATCGGGGAGCCAATTTGTTGGATGGTACTTGCAGATTGAGATTCCTGGAGGAAAGCCATACCATGTCCCCAACCTGGAATGATACCGCTGGCAGCCATCTGTGATTGGCCCGCCCATCTGTATTTCCATCAATCTTTTGGCAGCAGAGGTGGCTCTCCCAGGTAGCTTGAATACTCTCCGAAACTTTTTGACAAATTCATCAAAGTTCAATGTACATGGCTTGGCCCTCTCCCATAAAGGGCTGGCCCATGCCAGGACTTTACCCGTTAAGAGAGATATCATGAACCCCACCTTGATACGGTCATTCGGAAAGGCATGAGGTGTCAGTTCTAAGAATATCTCTAGTTGGTTAATAAACCCCCTGCACAGGGTGGGTTCGCCATTGTATCTTAACGGTAACGGCACCACCGTCATTAAACTTCTGGAGGACGCAACCATTTGCCCAGCAACGTTATCCGGTGTCATAACTGGGGGGACCACCGGATTTTGGTTAGGTTTCTCAAGGTGTACCGTACATTCTAGCAAGGTTTGCATGGCCAGTGCCAACTGGTCCAGGCGTTGCTCGTGAACATCCATCCTCCAGTGTAGGTTCTGTGTATTACTGTCACCTTTACCATCAGAGGTCAGGGCCCTTTCGTACTTTTACGGTTTTCTGACACTCAGTCGGGGTTTATGTAAAAACACAGTTTTATTGAAATAAAAACAAGGTATAGCACCCCTGGAGGCCAGGACAGGCATAAACAGTAATGACAATAGACAGGATCAAATACGTATAACCAGACTATAATGGTCTGAATATCTGAATGAACAAGGGTTAATATGAAAACCACTGATCAGTCTCTGTGATGGTAATTAGCCAACGCCCAGAAGAACATATAAGTCTCTTGATGGTGCTACAGGCAGGTGTAGTAGGCCTGAACAGAATCACTCTCAGATAGCTGTATAGTAGGACGCCCAAGTAGACAGCACAGATATAACCAGAGCTGAGCGATACCTCCTTAGAGGAGTGTGATGGATGACAGCCACTGCTGGAGCAAAGGAACAGAACCTGAAATGCCCTTAGCACTCGCAACTGGAAGTAACCCTGCGTGCCAACTGAGAGGAGAGCCAGGCCACCCCTTGGGTGCCAGTCTGAATCAACACTGCACAAGCAATAATGAGCCCACGCACAGGTAGTGCGGTAGATAGCGAAACACACTGAGCAATAGAAGACCAGAGCCGAGACACCCTTCCGGTGCCGTCACGGAACAACACACTGCAAGAGCAAACAGGAGGCCACTAGCACCGGGAGGTGCAACCACGGTACAGCCCACGTCCCGGAACGGAAACTGCTCTGCATGTGTAAACGGATTGGCTAGGTCATTAAGGCACGGCTCAGTAAGTGTTAATAGGCTCGGATGGATCGCACCGGCTTGGCAAGTGTACGGAGGTAGGCTCAATAACGGAGGCAACTCACACAGCAAGGTATAGGGCAGGTTCAGACACGGAGACTACAGCTCAGCAAGGCTACAACAGCTCGGTAACGATGGCCACAGCACAGCTCAGCAGAGAAGTGATTAGAAGGAGTATCACGGTTCCCCGTGATCATTCCTGTCACTCTCAACTGTGCTGCTCCCGGATTGGTTGAGCTGTGTTGGCCCGCCCCTGGTTATCCGTTTTAATCCGGCCACTGGCACCTGTCAGGTGCCCTTTCGTGGTGTTTCCTAGACAGCGTTGCTGTTGCAGTATTCTGTATCCTGATTCACCGTGTACCGACTAGGCTTGCCTGACGACGTTCCTGTGTTCCTGTTCCGTGATTGACCCGGCCTGGCTGACTTCCTGTGTGTTCCTGATCCGGCTTGTCTGCGAATCTCCTACAGAATCTGACCCAGCCTGGCTGACGACCCTTCTCCGTTACCGACCCAGCTTGTCTGCGAATCTCCTGTGTATCCTGACCCGGCCTGGCTGACTACTGAACACTCTTGCACTGTTCCTGCTATACTGATGGACGATTCTGTTGTCACCTCGGCGACATTCTGATACTGCATAGTGTGTCTGAGCCTCCGCTTATCAGTTGCTGAGCCATTGCTGAGTCTTCCATTACCTGCCTTTCGTGTGCTGAGTCCAGACCTTACTGTGCTGAGTCGATTTCTGCACTTGAGACACTGGTGTTGTTCATCCGATTACTGCTACTCTTCCACCTATCGCCTAAGCCTGTTCGCTGTCTCTGTGAGCCAGCCGCTTGCGGGCCTTAGTAGTCGGCGGCTCTCCGTGACAGAGCAGCGGTTCCGTTACGCCCGTTGGCAAGCAGTACCCAGTAGTCACCGGTTTTGCCCGCGCAAGGGTCATCGGCACAAGCAATCACTATTCTGGTGGTCTCCGGTTACGCCCGTGGGGGCTATTGACTCAAGCAATCACGATATTGTAGTCTCCGGTTACGCCCGTGGGGGCTATTGACTCAAGCAATCACGATACTGTAGTATCCGGTTACGCCCGTGGGGGCTATTGGCCTAAGCAATTGCGATATTAGTAGTCTCCGTTTACGCCAGTGGGGGCTATTGGCTCACGCAATCACAATACTAGTAGTCTCCGGTTACGCCCGTGGGGGTTATCTCCTTATCACTTGCAGTTCCCGTTCAGTCAGAACTTTATGCTACAGCTCCACACAGTGAATGGACTTGGGTGCTACCTTACAGCACACATCGCTATATGCAGCACCAAGGGCGTGCCTAACACCACACTTGAGACTGATAACCAGTACTATTAACCTCTTGTGTCCTGTTTTGTGCTTCCATACTTTGTGTAGTATTACCTGTTGCACCAGGTACCTCTGCCTTATTTCTGCTTATGCCAGTACCGCCCCAGTGGCGACCTTGTCATTCATTTTGCTTAATAAAATTCTATTTATTTTATCTACCACTGTCTGAGTGTCTGAAAACCGTAACACAGAGCACTACTGAGCACAGTTCAGAATGTCGCCGGTAGGCGATCGAGATACACAGGAACACAGGATGCAAATGTAGAGCAGGAGGCTTCAGCCGGAACCGGGTCAATCACGAATAAGGAACGTCAGCCAATGCCGGGTCAATCACGGAGCAGGATCGTCAACCAGAATCGGGTCGAATCACGGAGCAGGAACGTCAGCCAAAGCCGGGTCGAATCACGGAGTAGGAACGTCAGCCAAAGCCGGGTCAATCATGAAACAGGAACATCTGCCAAAGCCAGTTCAAACACGTAGCAGGGACGTCAGCAAAACCGGATCAAATCACGGAGCAGGAACAGAGAATGGTCAGACCAGCCGAGTCGGTACACAGGAACGCAGGAACACAGCAAGAAGGCGCAGGCTCAGAAACACCACGAAAGTGCCTCTGACAGATGTCATAGGCCCAGTATATAAAGGAACATCCTGGACGGGCCAATCAGCCTGCTCCAATGCACAGGTACCATCACAGAGATTGACAGGGGATCACGGGGACCGTGATACCATAGTGAAACCGACCTCTGAAATTACGTAAGAAGGTGACCTGTTTGCGGTGGAACTCACACTTCTAACTTGCAAAATAGATTACTTTCTCATAATTTTTGCAGAAGTCAGGCTACATCTGCATAGTTGCTTTCCATGGAGGCAGAATGGATCAGAATGTGGTCTAAGTATACCACCACGCATTGTTGGAGCATGTCCCGGAGGACGTCATTTAAGAATTCCTGGAAAACCGCAGGAGCGTTACAGAGACCGAAGGGCATTATGAGGTATTTGTAATGCCCGCTCCTGGTCTTAAACACGGTTTTCCATTCGTGGCCCTCCTTCATCCATACCAAACTGTATGCCCCTCACAGGTATTAACTGTATTAACTGTGAATTATGTGTCCTTGTGCTCAGAAATGCTTTAGACTTTAGAAAGGGAGTTTATCCGAAAGCTTGTCAATCCATAAATCTGTTAGTCCAATAAAAAAAGGTATTACAAGATATTAATTTTGATTGTTATGTAACATCTACATCACTGGACTAGTACGGCTACAATCTTAACTCTAGCTTTTGATAGATGGAGAAAAAGTCCCACTGTCCCTGGCTGACAGCATATCTTCCCTAAATCTCAGAGAGGTTTATCCTGACTGAAAGGGGCTGCAGAACAGTCAGAGCACAGGATGCATGTCTGTCTGTTATGGCACAAAATATGACTTCTGGTTGGTTGGTTTATGTTGCATTTGGTTAGCCTGCAGATGGTTGCGGAGGAGCAAGATCAGTAATAGTAGTAACTCTAAGAGGACTCACAGAGTACATTTCACAGTTGCATACAAGATCATTCATTCATTAGTGAAATGACTATCTCAGCATGCAGACTATAAGAGGCAAAATGTTATCTGAGACAAATCTATCACATTTAATCCTTGAGGATAAATTTCACTTTAAATCATGATCTCTCTGTTTCAATCTATTATTTTATAGTTTGATTATATATATAATGCAAGATCTGATAGTTCTTTTTAAGTATTCACTGCAACTTCTGTGATCTAGTCACATAATGTGCAAGAAACAAGCTTTTTCCTGCCCTGTTTTCATTTTTGCACTGGAAGCCTCATTGCTCACAAATGGCCCTGTTTGAGATGATTTGAAACAATAATATAATGCCATGCCAGTCTCATGTAATGGTGCATTTCACTGTTGATCTCCTGTAATATTCTGCTTGTCTCAATAAAGGTATATTGCCCTGCTGGTCTCAAGTAGCACCACTTGAAGGATGAAGCAATTGGGCCACATGGTGGGGTTGCCCATACACATACCAGTTTTGAAGATGGTGGGAGGAAAAAGCTGGAGGGGAGGAGCAAGAGAAGGAAAAATCCTGTTGCATGCAGGGATGAACATGATGATGATGGGAGTAAGAATAAGGTAAAAGGAAGATGGATGGAGAGAGATGATGGGCAAATGGAGGAATGAAGATGGATGGATGTGTGAAGGAAGAAGAGGGATGAAAAGGAGAGAGGAGGAAGCATGAAAGGGGAAAGGAGAAGATAGAGGAGGAGGAAGAAGTTTGAGGGCTGGAGAAAGTAATATGTTTGTGGGAAGAAGAAGATGGAAGAATGGACCCAGTCGACTGCAGTAACTACAAATGTAGTTTTATAATTGTTTATTTCTTTTAAATAAATGCTGCTTTTGCTTCATTTTCCTTTTCTGCACAAGATGATGACCTGTCATAGGGTACCTTCTTACACAGCCCCTCCCCTGCACAGAGGGGCTGCAGGGGTCCATGCTAGGCCCATAAGACGTACATGTTCAACCTTCTCTTTTTGACCCCAACCTCTCTGAAAGCCCCAACCCTGCAATGTGGTGGCTGCAGGGGTCTACATGCAAATATACATGCAAAACAGTTATAGTTTACTTGTACAGGTGGGTTTCTTTTATATAGCAATCCCATCTGCTTTCCTGTCTCTAGGAGGAAGGACAGGGAAAACAGCCCTCCTCCCATTTACCGCCAATTACAAGGGCTAAACTCTTTTTCTTTGTTCCATTGTCTGTCCTTAATGAGGGGGAAAAAAGCAGGAGGATCCTACACCTTACATGGCTCCAGGTGTACTTAGCAATGTTCTGCCATTTTTATCTGTGCACCTGTATGTGCATGTACACTTGTCTTGATATGATTTTTAACTTCTTGGATGCCAGGGAAATATCCAACACATTACTAGTGGTTCTGAAAGGTGAACAAATGGTTGTAGTATGGAAGCTAAAGAGGTTTGAGAGCAAACCAATTGCACAATTTAGGAAAATTCCCATTGATTTCAATGGGGCTTTTAACCACTAAAGCAATGTGAAGAAGATAACTCTAGCATTCAAGGGTTAGCAGCCCCATTTGCACAGAAACCCACGCACAGTAATATCATCAAAAGGACAATAATGGATGCTAGAGAGCATTAAGGTAAACAGGTGCCCCATTTAAATCAACAGGATTTTTAGAAATCTTTTTTGTCACCTATGGCACAGATGGTTTGACCCAGTATTGCTCTACATTATGTTCTTTAATAGGGCCCATTATCAGATCTGTGCTAACATAATTTCCCATTTAGTTTGGTTTGCCCCCTCTAGGACACATTACACACATGACTGTTGTTTGCAGTTTCCTGCAACTTTCACAAGCCTGGAGGTGGTTCCAATCAGTTACTGCATGGCCTGTATTTATTGTGGCCTATTATACTGCAATGCAGGTGGCTACAAGGCAGACTGTGCCATTGATGTCAGTCTCTGGAGAGTACATTGGACATCATCCATTCATAAACAGCTTTTTGTCTAAGCTTTTGCCTTTTCAGTAGTCACTAACTGCTCAAAAACTTGTAATCATGCTTTTATAACTACAATAAAGCCAACAGTGTAGAAGCAGGCATGTGACTATAGTCCACAACATAAACCCAACTCTACACATTTACAACTGCATTTAGCAAGATAAAGAGATACAATTCTAGAGCAGTCATTTCTTGTCTAATGGGGACCTGCAGCCAGCAAACATCTTGATACCATCACATTTATTAAGAAGTATAATCATACAGGATTTTTGGTTGCTCTTCTGTCTTATCTCTTTGAGAAAAAATCCCACAATTTTATTAGCTAATATAAACTCATTAAGTAGAGAGGACTTCTCTCCAGTTGTTGAAGGGTTTTTTCTTTTGACATGAACATACAGGGTTATACTGTGTATTAGTAGACAAATCAGGAAGGTCTGATAAAGACCAACTTATTTGGTAGCAGGAAAGCTATATAATTCTCATTTCTCTGGGTTATGGGGCAAGGGTTAAACTTGATGGACTTGTGTCTTTTTTCAACCTAATTTACCAAGTTACTAGATTCTTTAAGGGGACAGTAATGTCAGAAAAAAGTATTAACTATAGGGTAGATACAATTAAAAGAGAGTACTTGCACGTATTTGTACCTCTCAAACCATTATGGTTTGAGAGGTATAGGAAAATAAAGTTCTCCGCTCCCCCCCTTTCTGCTTGATGAGCTGTAAAGCTGTCAGAAGCAGATTCTGGTAGCTTGACCAGACGTGGCTCTTCAGCAGCGCCGATATAACAATATGTAAAGATAAATACTTCATTGGAATGGTCTACAACGTGTGCTTGCAAACCAGGCACATGTTGTAGACCATTCCGATGAAGTATTTATTTTTAGGTATTGCTATGTCTGCGCCGCTGAGGATCCACCGTCTGATCCAAGAACCAGAATCTGCTTCTGACAGCTTTACAGCTCGTCAGGCAGAATGGGGAGGGAATGGAGAACTTTATTTTCCTATATCTCTCAAACCATAATGTTTTGAGAGATACGAATAAGTGCAAGTACTCTCTTTTAATTGCATCTACCATATAGTTAATACTTTTTTTCTGACATTACTATCCCTTTAAACCTTTAACGCTAGATACATCTTATTCCTCATCTGGTCTTGTCCTTTGTCCTGTGGGTTTGTCCTGTACTTGTGAATTTTGTGTTGAACAGTGTAGGCACGCACCAGCCAAAATCATAAAGCTATAAGGGGCTAGTACACTTCAGTTTGCTAGTTTACTTATTTATTTATCAATCAATTAATTATGGTGGAGTAGTGGTGCAAGGTGTGCATTCTTACTGCTTTTGAAAGTAATTGTTTCTATCTATCATGCACTAGTCCTTCAAATACATTATAATTTTTCATTAGTGCTATGTAATAAAAGTGCAGATTAATTATTAATAATTTGATTGTGCGTAGGGAATCCAAGACATTGTGTAGCACTCAAAGTATGATCCCATGGAAGCAGACTTCGATAAATGTAAATGCCCTCCAAGTGTCTCTTTAGTTGAAAGGATTATTATATACTCTGTTGATGTCTCGCCTTTTGTTACTCTAACTTTGATTGCACAAAACTTTCATATGTGCAGCCAATATTTTCCTTTCATTCCTATGCTTATATTGGCACAAGGAAAAAAGAACAGATGAACAATAGTCATTCCTACAAATAACATTCGGAAAAGTCTGAACTACTGATGTAGTTTTACATTTAAAAAAAGGCTAAAGATCTATTTTATGCAATGCAACACTGACATTTTAACCCTTTGAGTGCCGGAGAGGTACACCACGCATTGCAATGCGTAGTGTACCTCTCTGGCACTCAAAGGGTTAAGAAAAAGTGGTGATGGTCTGGAGTAAACAAACTGCACCGTTGTAAGCAAATAAAAACTACCATTCTTTCAGCATTTTAACCCCCTGAATGCTAGATAGGTTTTCAACATATTGCTCTAACATATGAACTGTTAAAAGCTCCATTTTATCTCTTAAGTGCCAGGGAGATATCCAATGTATTTCAATGCAATGCGTTGGATAGCTCTCTGGCACTCAAAGGGTTAAGTCAGTGGTGATTTTTGGAATGTTTATTTTTCCTCTAAGGCGCAGTGAGCCAAGACTAAGCCATTGGATGCTATAGAAGTGTCCAGTGAATTGCCTCACAATGAAGCTGGTGTACTAAAAGCAATTGGAGCAATTCTAAAGCAAGCCAACTGTATCAGTAAGGGTGAAATAATTTCAAAACTTCACATTGATTTAAAAGGGGCTTTTAACTGCTTAAAAGCTAGATAGATCACAAAAGCATTGCTTCATAATAAGCAACCTGAAACACTCCATAGAAGAGGTGAAAGAAGGTACACCAGTAACAGAAACTTCTCCAGTTCCTGTATTCATTCCGGGTAACTCTTAGTGGTGGACTCTGAGACTCAGGGTCTCAGTATGAATGGCTTAACTCTCAGGGTAAGAGAGTCCAGCTACCTGAGATATGATCTGCTACCTGACTGCTTCTTTAGTCTGTCTGATAGTGCCATGTGTACCAGAAATGCAGAGGGTGAAGTCCTGTTCATATTGTGTGTATTCATACAGTAAGATCTGTAAGTTCTAGCATGTTCCTTGAGGTTAGACAGGTTTACACCAAGCAAGTAGAGATAGATTCTAGGGCAGTGATTCTCAGCCAGGGTGCCGTGGCACTTTGATGTGCCATGGACATTGGCCTGGGGTGCCCCGTGTTTTCTATGAAGGCTAACAATAAATGGACTTTTAAATAAAGATTTATAGAAATTGTTATGCACAATATGTTTAGTTTTCTTATTATGATTGGAAGACCTAACAATAACTGTATATTTATGTATTGTACCCTTCATTATGCCCTTGGTAAATTACAATAAATATGTTAGGGGTGCCCCGAATGTTCTACATTATGTGTTTGGGGTGCCCCAAACAAAAAAAGATTGAGAACCACTGTTCTAGGGTATTATGTCATTGGTAACGTTAATATTGGAAATATCTCAGGTTCAGATAATTTTGAAAAGTTCATGGGTATACCTATGTTATTCTATGCAGCTTCCTTTTTTTTGGGTCGTATGCATAGCTGGGAACTCTCCAGGTTTGCCCTGGAGACTCTGTTTTTTGCTGTTGATTACTGGGTCTCTGGGGCAGAGGCTGATTCTCCGGATGAGCCTACGTCTGCTGCTTCCCATCCTGTTCCTCGCACTCCCTGCCCACTTCTCTGACTTCCCCAGCCTATTCCTACCACTTTTTCCACATCCGTCAAACCACGCCCTCATTTGTGATTAAGACTGCTCCTTTTTGGTGTGAATTGCATCATTTATCTCCCTCAGTGACACCATAAGTCTTCCCTCCGTGGAGTCCACAAGACAAAGTTCCCAGGCATGAATATGCAAAATAAAAGTGTAGTCATTCTGGGGCAAAAAAAATTTATCTTAAGGGAAAAAAATAAACATTTACATAAATTCATTTTTAACCACTTGAATGCTAAAGAAGTCTCCTGCACATTTCATGTAAAAGCACTGGAGACCTATCTATCATGGAAGTGGATAAGACCCCAAATTTATCTCAATGAAATGATCTTCTCTTTGGTACAGTTTTTTGTCCTAACAATGCTCCTCTCGCTCTTAGTGCAGTGGGTCTCAGATGTTTTGGGTCAATGGTCACCTTACCAGTTTTAAAACTCATCAAGGACTACCTCACACCATGTCCCTTTTATAGTCGCTAAAAAATTACAAAATTCACTATTGTACTTTAAGAGGCTAAAAAAAAAAACATTCCACATTGGCATACATAGAATAAGAGATCTTTCCACAGTCCCCAGAAATGAAATATAGTAAAATTCCACAGCACTCCACGGAACCCTGTAATGATACATAAGATTATTCCACAGAATATATTTCTCCATGTGGAGAGAAATACATTATTATCAATGATTTCAATTCATTGGACAATAATCTAGAGAAACTGCACTTCTTGTGGGAATTCCTGTGGAAGGTAGTAAGTACTGTCTTTTGCATGTTTCATTTTTGAGGTGAAAAGTTTCACCCAACTCCAATGATGTGTTTCTTATAATTGATGGATATTTTCTGTTGTTCCTTTGTATAAAGCAAATCACTTTGCTTAGCTCTGTCTCTGGCTGGTATTTGTGACCACTTCATGACGAGCCATGTCTTGACATCCTTCCACAACTAGATAATTCACTTCTTCTCTTGGTGCAGCAAAAAATGCATTTAGGGCAGTGTCTCCAATTTCAACTTATATCTCATTCTTATAATAGTAGGTTAATACTTCATATTATTGTTGAGGAGATATGGAATTAACTAATATACAATTCACAATACATATGCTGAAGGCCAGTATGGAAAAAAAGCAGCAAACAAGTGCTTACAATCCTCAGATTTTCAGCATCCCAATGCAGATCACATAAATCTTAATCTCACCTAATAAAATAAATTCACTGCTCCCATACTAACACTGATAGCAGATGTGACTCCTGACCCAACCTATGTCAGTTCTGTTGAGGCTCTCTGACACTGCTCAGGCAGCTGCTTTCTTTGAACTTGTGTGTATTTAGCCAACACACAAAGGCAGAATGTTTAAGCACAACTTTAATTAGAGCAATCATTTCTCACTGCTAAACATACAGATTTATGTATACAAGTTTCATTTACTTGATACTCATATATGGTGATTTACAATATTGAGGAACAGACAACAAAGAAAAAGACCATACAATAAGAAAGTCGACATTATAATAAAAAATAAAGCTTGAAATATAAAAATGGCAAGCTGCATTACACAACAAAATCTACAATAATATGAAATATTTTTAACGTTTATAAGAATACCGATATTGAATAGAAAGTAGAAAGTTCATCAAAATACACATAAACTCTGCCAAAGGACAATGCAGTGAATTACTAGATGTAACATGGGATGTCTTCTGATTTCAACTATTCAGAAAAATAATTTATACATCAATTTCTACATTTAACTGAGCTGGAACCACTTACAAAAAAGGTATACTTTTTTCTTTGCAATTGCACACTGCTTATGCCAATATATTCATGAAATGTAGGCAGAAGTGACATACAAGCTCAATTACTTAATACTTCTACCATTTAGCAAAACAAAAACAAAACATAAAGGAGATCATGCTGACAACAAGTCTTCTCTTTGTGCATGGGTTGCACGCACACATTTAACTGCTTGTGAACAATATGGCCACCAAATAGTGCACACACAGTTATATTTCTAATGGGATGTCTACACTAAATTACACATTTTGAAGGCTTATAAGTTTTAAATGTAATTAAGAATTAAGCTAAATTAAGCAGTTTAGGAGTCATTGCCAGTCCCTACAAGCCATACAAATGAGATTACTCCAGCTCACAGAGAGAAAGCCTCCGTCATTGGAGGAGGCTGGATAGAGGGAGGGAAGAAGAGGCAGAGTGACAGACTGCGATACAGAGCAGGTAACAGCAGTCTGTCCAGAAGTGGGGTGCAGGGCAGTACTTATTCCTTGAATTTCAGCAAAATAGCATTTTAAAAAATGGAATTAATCAAGTACTCCAAATAATCGCTATATAACCTAACATTTAAGAGAAACTTGTATAGGGGTGATAGATCCCCTTTAAAGCCATAGTTCTCAGTCCTACAAAGGATGGACATTTCTGGATATAGTTTATCAGAGTCCACTTGTGCTTTGCTTTAATTATTGAACATTAAGCTCAACTAACTATGATCCACAATTTCTATACTTTGTGCTGCTTGACTTAAAACAATAATGCCAGTTTTACCATGTGTTTTGCCTTTTATTATAGCAATCTCTGCGGCAAATTCCTTTTTTCATTCAAATAACTAAAAAACAATTTACATTTTAATGTAGTCAGGGCCATCCCAAAACATTGTGCTGCCTGTGTCCAAGCATGAAATGCTGCCCCCTAACACCAAAATCATGCCCACCTAAACACACCCACATCCATTATATAATGATAATTAAAATGTCTGTATCTACTGTATATTCTGCGTCACCTCTGATGCTGATCCTGTACTCAGTGGGTCAGAATTTTCTGCTCCTGTACTCAAATGGTTAGAAATACTAACCCTTTGAGTACAGGAGCAGACATCCCTGGTTATGAAAGGGTTAAAGTGGTGTCCTATGTGAAAGATTGCTAATACTGTTGAAAAAGTAAAAAATGGACAGTTATAAAATATAATCTAAAACTTTTAGATGATATTTTATAACTGTCCATTTTTTACATTTGCAGCAGTGTTAGATAGCTGTCATCCCCACTGTCTCACACCACACACACACCCCAACCAGCCAAACTGAGCAAATATTCTCCTCTTTAATTGGTTGGTGGCAATGCGTGTAGGTGGCCTGTGATGCTGCCTGTGATCCCTGATGTGAGCACACCGAGTGGTGCATGTTTGTCACTGACGGCGGCACCATTCAACAAGCCACTCAGCCACGGTGCAGGAGCAGATATCTGGCACTCTTTATTGTCCAGGATGGGGGTTGACATGAGACACAGACCTGTTGCCCAAAAGACCATACCTTGGGGCAGCAAATTGCCATCCCTGTCAAAGTGCCACCTGGGTCCCATGGACCCACCGAAACCCATGTCAGGCCTGCTCTCAATGTAGTCAGTTACTTAATTCTCTTGTTCCACTATCTGCATGCCACTTCAATAAATTAACATGTACATAATCAATACAGAACATAGAATTTGACCTCAGATAAGAACCTATTTGCAAAATCTGTGGACTACAACTAAATATTCGGATATTCAAATATAGGTGAATATAAATAAAAATATAAATGAATAAATCACAGTAATAGAATATTGCATGAATGGACAGAGTATTTCAACCAGTGATCAACAGTGTAAAAGTAATATTGTTTATCATGATCATAACATGTAAAAAATTACATACACATAGTGTGATCTGTTTTCAACACAAACGTACAACAGATAATAGTCCAAATGTAATATGAAACTATAATGTCAATGTCTATTGGCTTCATGTAAAAGAGAAGTATTATGCTGGTTCACTCAGTGTTGGAAACAAAGTATTATGACATCACAATGTCAATGCCAATTGGCTTCATGTAATGGAGTATTATTCTTCTGTTTAACTTCTTGTTCGTAAAACAGAGCTATGACTTCATAATGTAAATACCTAATGTCTTCAAGTAAAATAGTATTATTGCTATGGTTTCCTTCTTGCTCAAGACACAGTACTATGATATCATTATGTCAATGCCTATTGGCTTTATGTAAAGGAGAATTATTGTGCTGGTTTAATCCGTGTTGGAAACAGAGCTATGACATCATAATGTCAATGCCAAATGTCTTAAGGTATAGGATACTAGCACTCTGGTTTCCTATTTGATCGAGACACATTACTATGAGATTATAATGTGAATGCCTTTTAACTTCATGTAAAGCAGAATTATTGTTCTGGTTTACTCCGTGTTGGAAAAACAGTATTATGGCATCACAATGGTAATGCCTATTGGCTTCAATTAAAGAAGAATTATTGTGCTGGTTTACTCCGTGTTGGAAACACAACTCTTTGACATTATAATGCCAATGCCTAATGCCTTCAGGTAAAGAAGAATTATTCCTCTGGTTTCCTTCTTGCACGGGACTCATTACTATGACATAATAAAGTCTATGCCTATTGGCTTCATGTAATGGAGAATTATTGTGCTGGATTACTAAGTTTTGTAAACTCAGTATTATGACATCACAATGTCAATGCATATTAGTTTCAACTAAATGAGAATTATTGTGCTGGTATACTACATGTTGGAAACACAGTACTATAGCATAACAATGTCAATGCCTATTGGCTTCATGTAAAGGAGAATTATTGTGCTAGTTTACTCAATGTTAGAAACACAGTATTATGAAATGACAATGTCAATGTCTATTTGTTTCATGTAAAGGAGAATTATTGTGCTGGTTTACTCCGTGTTAGAAACACAGAGCTATGACATCATAATGTCAATGCCTAATGTC
Organism: Rhinophrynus dorsalis; assembly: GCA_037306005.1. Taxonomy (NCBI): domain Eukaryota; kingdom Metazoa; phylum Chordata; class Amphibia; order Anura; family Rhinophrynidae; genus Rhinophrynus; species Rhinophrynus dorsalis. Next base: position 596,914,826 of record CM074718.1, on the reverse strand, counting down.
TTCTGGGAAAGGGGAATTAGTACTCTTGTTTCCTTCTTGGTCGAGACACATTATTATGACATTATAATGTCAATGCCTATTGGCTTCTTGTAAAGTACAATTATTGTGCTGATTTAGTCTGTGTTGGAAACACAGTATTATGACATCCCAATATAAATGCATATTCACTTTAAGTAAAAGAAAATTATTGTACTAGTTTAGTCCGTGTTGGAAACACAACGCTATAACATCATAATGTCTGCAGGTAAAGGAGAATTCTTACTCTGGTTTTCTTCTTGCACGAGTCACATTACTATGACATAATAAAGTCAACTCCTATTGGGTTCACGTAAAGGAGAATTATTGTGCTGGATTAATCTGTGTTGGAAATACAGTATTATGACATCACAATATCAATGCCTATTTTCCTCATGTAAAGGAGAATTATTACTCTGGTTTCCTTCTTGCTCAAGACACAGTACTATAACATAATAATAATGTCAATGCCTATTAGCTTCATGTAAAGGAGAATTATTGTGCTTCGTGTTGGAAAGATAGTATTATGACATAAAAATGTCAGTGCCTATTGGCTTCATGAGAGGGAGAATTATTGTGCTGGTTTACTCCGTTTTGGAATCACAATCTTAAGACATCACAATGTCAATGCCTATTGGCTTCATGTAAAGGATAATTATTGTGCTGTTTTACTTCATGTTGGAACCACAGAGCTATGACATCACACTGTCAATTCCTAATGTCTTCAGATAAAAAATAATTATTACTGTGGTTTCCTTCTTACTCGAGACACAGTACTATGACATCATAATGTCAATGTCTATTGTCTTCATGTAAAGGAGAATTATTGTGCTGGGTTACTCCATCTTGGAAGCACAGTACTATGACATCATAATGTCAATGCCTCTTGTCTTCAGGTTAAATAGAATGAATACTCAGTTTTCCTTCTTTATCTAGACATTAGTATAAAATTATAATGTCAATACCATTTTTGCTTCATATGAGGGAGAATTTTTGATCAGGTTTACTCCATTTTATAAACACTGTTTTATGACATCACAATGTCAATTCCTATTGGCCTTATGTAAAGGAGAATTAATAAGCTGGTTTACTCCGTGTTGGAAACACGGAGCTATGACATCATAATGTCAATAATAAATGTCTTCAGTTATAGGAGAATTATTACACTGATTTCCACAGTACTATAACATCACAATATCAATGCATATTGGCTTCATGTAAAGGAGAATTATTGTGCTGGTATACTCTGTGTTAGAACCACAGTACTGTGTAATAACAATGTCAATGCCCATTGGCTTCATGTAAAGGAGAATTACTGTGCTTGTTTACTCCATGGTGGAAATACAGTATTATGACATCACATTGTAAATTCCTATTGGCTAAATTTAAAGGAGAATTATTGAGCTGGTTTACTCCGTGTTGGAAACACAGATCTATGACATCATAATGTCAATGTCTAATGTCTCCAGGTAAAGTTGAATTAGTATTCTGGTTTCCTTCTTGGTTGAGACACATTACTATGACATCATAATGTCAATGCCTTCTGTCTTCAGTTAAATGAGAATTATTGTACTGGTTTACTAAGTGTTGGAAACACAGTATTATGACACCAGCATGTCAATCCCTGTTGGCCTCATGTAAAGCAGAATTATTGTGCTGGTTTACTCCATGTTGGACACACAGATCTATGACATCATAATGCCAATGATAAATATCTTCAGTTACAGGAGAATTATTACATTGATTTCCTTCTTGGTAGAGACACAGTACTATAACATCATAATGTCAATGCCTATTAGTTTCATTTAAAGGAGAATTATTGTTCTATTTTACTCCATGTTAGAAACACAGTATTATGACATCACAATGTCAATGTCTATTTTCTTCATGTAAAGGAGAATTTCTGTGCTGATGTATTCCGTGTTGGAAACACAGAGCTATAACATAATAATGTCAATGCCTAATGTTTTCAGGTAAAGGAGAATTATTACTCTGGTTTCCTTCTTGCATGACACACATTATTATTGGCATAATAAATAAGTCAATGCCTATTGGCTTCATGTAAAGCAAAATTATTGTGCTGGATTACTCTGTATTGGAAACATAGTATTATGACATGACAATGTCAATGCCTTTTGGTTTCAAGTAAAGGAGAATTATTTTGCTGGTTTTTTCTCTGTGTTGGAAAAACAGAGCTATGGCATCATAATGTCAATGCCTAACGTCTTCAGGATAAGAAGAATTATTACTCTTGTTTCCTTCTTGCTGAAGACACACTACTATGACATCATAATGTCAATGTTTATTGGCTTCATGTAAAGGAGAATTGTTGTGCTGGTTAATTCCGTGTTGGAAACACAGAGCTAGGTCATCATAATGTCAATGCCTAATATCTTCAGGTAAAGGATTATTAGTACTCTGGTTTCCTTTTTACTCAAGACAAAGTAGAATGACTATATAATATCAATGACTATTGGCTTCTTGTAAAGGACAATTATTGTGCTGGCTTATTCTGTGTTGGAAACACAGTATTATGGCATCCCAATGTGAATGCCTATTCTTTATAAGTAAAGGAGAATTACTGTACCGGTTTACTCCATGTTGGAAACACAACGCTATGATATCATAATGTCAATGCCTAAAGTTTTCAGGTAAAGGAGAATTCTTACTCTGGTTTTCTTCTTGCACAAGTCACATTACTATGACATAATAAAATCAAAGCCTATTGGCTTCACATAAAGGAGAATTATTGTGCTGGATTACTCTGTGTTGGAAACATAGTATGATGACATCACAATGTCAATGCCTATTGGTTTCAAGTAAAGGAGAATTATTGTGCTGGTTTACTTGTGTTGGAAACACAGAGCTATGTAATCATAATGTCAATGCCAAATGTCTTTAGGAACAGATGAACTATTGTACTGGTTTACTTTGTGTTGGAAATACAGAATTATGACTTCATGATGTCAATTTCTATTGGCCTCATGTAAAGGAGAATTATAGTGCTGGTTTACTCCATGTTGAAAACGCTGAGCTATGACATTTTAATGTAAATGACAAATGTCTTCTGTTATTTGAGAATTATTACCCTGGTTTCCTTCTTGCTCAAGACACAGTACTATAACATCATAATGTCAATGCCTATTAGCTTTATGTACAGGAGAATTATTGTGCTGGTTTACTCCATGTTGGAAAGATAGTATTATGACATCACAATGTCAGGGCCTATTGGCTTCATGAGAGATAGAATTATTGTGCTGGTTTACTCTGTTTTCGAATCACAGTTTTAAGACATCACAATGTCAATGCCTATTGGCTTAATGTAAAGGAGAATTATTGTGTTGGTTTACTTTGTGTTGGAACCACCGAGCTATGAAATCATAATGTCAATACCTAATGTCTTCAGGTAAAGGATAATTATTACTGTGATTTCCTTCTTACTTGAGACACAGTACTATGATATCATAATGTCAATCTCTATTGGCTTCATGTAAAGGAGAATTATTGTGCTAGTCTACTCTGTGTTAGAAACACAGTATTATGACATCTCAATGTCAATGTTTATTTGCTTAATGTAAATGAGAATTATATGACATCACAATGTCAATTCATATTGGACTCATGTATAGGAGAATTATTGAGCTGGTTTACTCCGTTTTGGAAACACAGAACTATGACATCATAATGTCAATTCCTAATGTCTTCAGGTTAAGGAGAATTAATAATCTGGTTTCATTCTTCATCGAAACATATTACTATAACATCATAATGTCAATGCCTATTGTCTTCAGGATAAGGAGAATTATTACTCTGGTTTCTTTCCTTCTTGAGACACAGTACTATGACATCACAATGTCAATTCCTATTGGTCTCATGTATAGCAGAAATATTGTGCTTTTTTACTACGTGTTAGAAACACAGTATTATGACATCATAATGTCAATGCCTATTTGCTTCATGTAAAGGAGAATCATTGTGCTGCTTTACTTCTTGTTGGAAACACAGAGCTATAACATCATAATATCAATGCATAAGGTCTTCAGGTAAAGGATAGCTAGTACTCTGGTTTCCTTCTTGATTGATACACATTACTGTGACATCATAATTGCAAAACCTAATGTCCACAAGTTAAAGTGAATTAATAACCTGGTTTCCTTCTTGATCGTGACACATTACTATGACATCATAATGTCAATACCTATTGTCTTCATGTAAAGGAGAATTATTGTTGGAAACACAGACTACGACATCATAATGTCAATGCCTAATGTCTTCAGGTAAAGGAGAATTAATAATCTGGTTTCCTTCTCAATCGAGACACATTACTATGACACCATAATATCAATGCCTAATGTCTTCAGGTTAAGGAGAATAATTGTGTTGGTTTACTCCATGTTAGAAACACAGTATTATGGCATCAATGTCTGTTTGCTTTATGTAAAGGAGAATCATTGTGTTGGTTAACTCCATGTTGGAAACACAGAGCTATGGCATCATAATGTCAATGTGTAATGTCTTCAGTTAAAGGAGATTTATTATTCTGGTTTAATTTTTGCACAAGACACATTACTATGACATAATAAAGTCAATGCCTATTGGCTTCACGTAATGGAGCATTATTGTGCTGATTACTCTCTGTTGGAAACAGAGTTATGACATCATAATGTCAATGAAAAATGTCTTCAAGTTAAAGGAGCATTATTACTCTGGTTTCCTTCTTGCTCGAGACACAGTACTATGACATCATAATGTCAATGCCTATTGGCTTCATGTAAATGAAAATTATTGTGCTAGTTTACTCTGTGTTAGAAACACGGTACTGTGACATCACAATGTCAATGTCTATTTGCTTCATGTAAAGGAGAATTATTGTGCTGGTTTACTCCGTTTCGGAAATACAGAGCTATGACATCATACTGTCAATGAAAAATATCTTTGTTAGAGGAGATTTATTACTCTGGTTTTCTTCTTGCACGAGACACAGTACTATGACATCATAATGTCAATACCTATTGGCTTCATGTAAAGGAGAATTATTGGGCTGGTTGACTCCGCGTTGGAAAAACAGAGCTATGAAATCATAATTTCAATCCTAATGTCTTCAGGTTAAGGAGAATTATTACGCTGGTTTCTTTCTTGTTTGATAGACATTACTATGACATCATAATTTCAATGCCTAATGTCTTCAGGTTAAGGAAAATTAATAATCTGGTTTCCATCTTCATCGAAACACTTTACTATGACATCATAATGTTAATGCCTAATGTCTTCAGGTTAAGGAGTAATTATTACTCTGGTTTCTCTCCTGCTTGAGACTATCACGGTGCCTGTGATTCCTTGTTTATATTTTTTCTGTCAGTTATCCAATGTGAGGTCCTCATTGGTTGCCCTGTGTCAGCCTGCCCAGTATAGCCTTTATATACTGGGCTCCTGCACCCACACATTGCCCTTTCGTGGTGTTCCTGTGCCAGTGCTATGTTTGCTTATGAAGTTTCCAGTGTACCGACTTGGCTTGCCTGACTACTCTCCAGTTCCTGCGCCTGTGTACCGACCCGGATTGCCTGACTATTCTTCAGTGTTCGTTCCTGTGTATCGACCCGGCCTGGCTGACGTTTCTGCTACCGTGTACCAACTCGGACTGGCTGACGTTCCTGCTCCTGGGCTCTGACTTGGCAGATCTCCGTTTTGGTCCTGGTTGTGCATGCCAAGACCCCTAGACACCTCCCTGTGGGCCTACTCCAACCAGTGCCCAATGGTGAACATCCCTGGTCCCACATATCCACTGATTTTATGGGAGAGTTGCCAGTATCTAGAGGGTATTCATTCATCCTAATGGCGGTTGACCGGTTTTCTAAAATGGCTCATTTCATGCCCCTCCCTGGCCTTCCCTCTGCCCAGGAACTGGCTGTTGTTTTCGCTAAAGAGGTGTTTCGGTTGCATGGGGTGCATGGGGTTCTGGTGTCCGACCGTGGGAGCCAGTTCGTGTCCAGATTTTGGAGAGCATTTTGTGAACAGATGGGCATTCAACTGTCCTCTGCCTACCATCCCCAGACCAATGGGGCCGCTGAGCGTGCCAATCGGGACTGGAGCAGTTCCTGCGCTGTTTTGTCACAGATCATCATGATAACTGGGCCGACCTGTTGCCATGGGCAGAGTTCGCCAGGAACTGTGCAGTTAATTCATCGTCCGGGAGCTCCCCGTTTCTCATCAACTACGGGTTCCAGCCTTGTTTGCTCCCGGACTCCTTCCAGTCACAACAGATTCCAGCTCTGGACGAGCATATAGAGCAACTCCGCTCCACTTGGGCACAGGTTCAGAGGGCCCTCAGTCAGTCTTTCCAGCGTCATCAGTGCCATGCCATTTGTAGACGGCTGTCAGCGGTCTCCTTCCAGGTTGGGGACAGGGTATGGCTATCCTCCAGAAACCTCAAGTTGCAAGTTCCGTCCAACAAACTGGCTCCCCGGTTTATTGGCTGGTTCAGGGTGATCCGTAAAATTATTCTTCAGTGTTAGTTCCTGTGTATTGACCCGGCCTGGCTGACGTTTCTGCTACCGTGTACCGGCCTGAACTGGCTGACGTTCCTGCTCCTGTGTCCTGATCCAGCCTGGCTGACGTTCCTGCTCCTGGGCTCCAACTTGGCAGATCTCCATTTTGGTCCTGTCGCCTCGGCGACATTCTGACTTCCGGTGCCTTGCCTTGTTTGGCACCTCTGCACCCGCAGGCTTGCCTAGTATTGTCCCATTTTGACTCTACGGAGTGCCTCTGGCCTAGTCCTCCATTCTGCAAAACCGTTGTAAGTGTTGCCTCCGTGATAGCACCGGTACATTGCCATTGGCTACGCTCCACTCTGTCAAAACTGGTTGCAAGTGTTGCCTCCATGATAGCACCGGTACATTGCCATTGGCTACGCTTCACTCTGTCAAAACCGGTTGAAAGTGTTGCCTCCGTGATTGCACCGGTACATTGCCATTGGTTACGTTCCACTCTGTCAAAACCGGTTGCAAGTGTTGCCTCCATGATAGCACCGGTACATTGCCATTGGCTACGCTCCACTCTGTCAAAACTGGTTGCCAGTGTTGACTCCATGATTGCACCGGTACATTGCCATTGGTTACACTCCACTCTGTCAAAACCGGTTGCCAGTGTTGCCTCTGTAATAGCACCGGTACATTGCAATTGGCTACGCTCCACTCTGTCAAAACCGGTTGCCAGTGTTGCCTCCGTGATTGCACCAGTACATTGCCATTGGCTACGCTTTACTCTGTCCAAAACCAGTTGCAAGTGTTCCCTCCGTGTCAGCACCGGTAGCGCTCCTGTTTACTTCAGTAGACTGGTACTCACTGTTTTCCTATCTTGATGAACGTTAACTCCTGCATTTCTGAAACCTGGAAACCTTATCATCTACCTGATCCGTGTCAGCATAAACTGTTTGTCTCCTATATTTGTGCTGGACCTGTGTGGGCCTAATTTACCTGTCGTGTGTCTGTACTATAAGTTGTATATTACAGGACCTGTGAGGGTTCTTTGTGTATTTGTGTATTGTGTGCCTTGCCTTGTTTGGCACCTCTGCACCCGCAGGCTTGCCTAGTATTGTCCCATTTTGGCTGTACGGAGTGCCTCTGGCCTAGTCCTCCATTCTGCAAAACCGGTTGTAAGTGTTGCCTCCGTGATAGCACCGGTACATTGCCATTGGCTACGCTCCAATCTGTGAAAACCGGTTGCAAGTGTTGCCTCCATGATAGCACCGGTACATTGCCATTGGCTACGCTCCACTCTGTCAAAACCGGTTGCCAGTGTTGCCTCCGTGATTGCACCGGTACATTGCCATTGGTTACGTTCCACTCTGTCAAAACCGGTTGCAAGTGTTGCCTCCATGATAGCACCGGTACATTGCCATTGGCTACGCTCCACTCTGTCAAAACTGGTTGCCAGTATTGCCTCCATGATTGCACAGGTACATTGCCATTGGTTACACTCCACTCTGTCAAAACCGGTTGCCAGTGTTGCCTCTGTAATAGCACCGGTACATTGCAATTGGCTACGCTCCACTCTGTCAAAACCGGTTGCCAGTGTTGCCTCTGTGATTGCACCAGTACATTGCCATTGGCTATGCTTTACTCTGTCCAAAACCAGTTGCAAGTGTTGCCTCCGTGTCAGCACCGGTAGCGCTCCTGTTTACTTCAGTAGACTGGTACTCACTGTTTTCCTATCTTCATGAACGTTAACTCCTGCATTTCTGAAACCTGGAAACCTTATCATCTACCTGATCCGTGTCAGCATAAACTGTTTGTCTCCTATATTTGTGCTGGACCTGTGTGGGCCTAATTTACCTGTCGTGTGTCTGTACTATAAGTTGTATATTACAGGACCTGTGAGGGTTCTTTGTGTATTTGTGTATTGTGTGCCTTGCCTTGTTTGGCACCTCTGCACCCGCAGGCTTGCCTAGTATTGTCCCATTTTGGCTCTGGCCTAGTCCTCCATTCTGCAAAACCGGTTGTAAGTGTTGCCTCTGTGATAGCACCGGTACATTGCCGATGGCTACGCTCCACTCTGTCAAAACCGGTTGCAAGTGTTGCCTCCATGATAGCACCGGTACATTGCCATTGGCTACACTCCACTCTGTCAAAACCGGTTGCCAGTGTTGCCTCCGTGATTGCACCGGTACATTGCCATTGGTTACGTTCCACTCTGTCAAAACCGGTTGCAAGTGTTGCCTCCATGATAGCACCGGTACATTGCCATTGGCTACGCTCCACTCTGTCAAAACCGGTTGCCAGTGTTGCCTCCATGATTGCACCGGTACATTGCCATTGGTTACACTCCACTCTGTCAAAACCGGTTGCCAGTGTTGCCTCTGTGATAGCACCGGTACATTGCCATTGGTTACGCTTTACTCTGTCCAAAACCGGTTGCAAGTGTTGCCTCCGTGTCAGCACCGGTAGCGCTCCTGTTTACTTCAGTAGACTGGTACTCACTGTTTTCCTATCTTGATGAACGTTAACTCCTGCATTTCTGAAACCTGGAAACCTTATCATCTACCTGATCAAAGTCTATTTGCTTCATGTAAAGGAGAATTATTGTGCTGATTTACTCCTTGTTGGAAACACAGAGCTATGACATCATAATATCAATGCATAATGTCTTCAGGTAACGGATAGCTAGTACTCTAGTTTCCTTCTTGTTTGATACACATTACTATGACATCATAATTTCAATGCCTATTGTCCACAGGTTAAGAAGAATTAATAATCTGGTTTCCTTCTTGATCGAGACACATTACTATGACATCGTAATGTCATTTCTATTTGTTTCAAGGAGAATTATTCAGCTGGTTTACTCTGTGTTGGAAACACAGAGCTGTGACATCATAACGTCAATGCCTATTTTCTTCAGCTAAAGTCGAATTAGTACCCTGCTTTCCTTCTTGGTCGAGACACACTACTATGACATTATAAAATCAATGCCTATTGGCATCTTGTAAAAGAGAATTATTGTGTTGGTTTACTCTGTCCTGGAAACACAACACTATAACATCTTCGATGACATCATAATTTAAGTGCCTAATGTCTTGAGCTTAAGGAGAATTAATAATCTGGTTTCCTTCTTGATCGAGACACATTACTATGACATCATAATATCAATGCCTAATGTCCTCAGGTTAAGGAGAATTTTTACTCTGGCTTCTTTCCTGCTCGAGACACAGTATTATGACATCATAATGTCAATACCTATTGGCTTCATGTAGAGGAGAATTATTGTGCTACTTTACTGTCATACCCTCCACAGGGTCCGCGTCTGGCTCCGTTACAACCCTCACGTGCCGGTCTTCCCCTTCCTGTTGTTCGGCGCGGTATTGTCGCGTCCTCCTCCTATCTGTCGGGCGCATGCGCGGTAGCTGGTGCTCGGCTACCTTAGCGCATGTGCTATTCTCATCTCTCTCTCCCTGCTTGGCGCATGCACGGTCGGCTGTGCCAGTTCTGGACCTCCAGCCCTGCCTCTTAATGTCCCTTCCACTACTTTAGGGGGTGAGTTTCTTACTGGGACGCATTGTTATAGCGTCTCCAGCCTAGCAGTATCCTTCCATTCTGTGTCTGGCTCTGTTGATCTGACTCCTGTGTTTGACTCTGGCCTTGTCTGATCCTGCTGCCTCTCTTGTGTTCCTTGTCCTGTAGATCTCCGTGTATGACCCGGCTTGGTATCCCGTCGACGCTCTGCCTGCCGCTCCGGTATTGTTCCTGTTACTTCTGTGTATGACCCGGCTCGACTGACCATTCTTCTGGATTCTAGGAAGGACCTCCTGTTAGCTCTTCTGACCATCTGAGTGAGTGTTTGTTACTGTTGGAGTTTGTTTTCTCCCTGGGGATAGCGGTAGTATAGATTGTCAGGAGGGAGTCATCATGGGACCTCTTTGGCTCAACCAAAGGGGTCCAATCTAGCCTTGTGGCTAGCACCTTTATACGGCCTGGGCCGCAGCGCGTCTCCCTTCTGGCAACCACCGTATGCGAGCTTCGCACCCCAGCGTCGTTCCCCAGCAGCTTGCTCCTCTATCTGTTGTTGGAGGAGTCTGACCTTCCTCACTCCTCGGCTTGGTTAGGGGGCTTCTTGTACCATTCCTCCTGGGGTTTATAACATTTACTCCATTTTAGAAACACAGTATTATGGCATCACAATGTTAATGTGTATTTGCTTCATGTAAAGGAGAATTATTGTGCTGGTTTACTCCATGTGGGAAACACAGAGCTGTGACATCATAATGTCAATGCCGAATGACTTCAAGTTAAACAGAATTAGTGCTCTGGTTTCCTTCTTGCTGGAGACACATTAGCATGATATTATAATGTCAATGCCTATTGGCTTCATGTAAAGGAGAATTATTGTGCTGGTTTACTCTGTGTTTGAAACACAGTATTATAACATCACAATGTCTAAACCTATTGGCATCTTATGAGGGAGAACTATTGTGCTGGTTTACTCCGTTTTGGAAACACAGTTTCATAACATCACAATGTCAATGCCTTTTGGATTCATGTAAAGGAGAATTCTTGTGCTGGTTTACTCCATGTTGGAAAAACACTATTATGACATCACAATGTCAAAGCCTGTTGGCTTTATGTGAGGCAGACTTATTGTGCTGGTTTACTTCATTTTGGAAACATAGTTTAATAGCATCACAATGTCAATGCCTTTTAGATTCATGTAAAGAAGAATTATTGTGCTGGTTTTCTACGTGTTGGAAACACAGACTATGACATCATAATGTCAATGCCTAATGTCTTCAGGTAAAGGAGAATTAGTACTTTGGTTTCCTTCTTGCTGAAGACACAGTACTATAACATCATAATGTTGTCTATTGGCTTCATGTCAAGGATAATTGTTGTGCTGGTTTACTCTGTATTGGAAACGCAGAGCTATGACATAATAATGTCAAGACCTAATGTCTTCAGGTAAAGGAGAACTAGAACGCTGGTATCGTTCTTGGTTGAGACACAGTACTATGACATCATAATGATAATGCCTATTTGCTTCATGTAAAAGGAGAATTATTGTGCTGTTTACTCCATGTTGGAAAGACAGAGCTATGATATCATAATATCAATGCCTAATGTCTTCAGGTAAAGGAGAGCCACTACTCTGGTTTTCTTCTTGTTAGATACACATTACTATAACATCATAATTTCAATGCATAATGTCTTCAGGTTAAGGAGAATTAATAATCTAGTTTCCTACTTGATCAAGGTACATTACTATGACATCACAATGTCAATGCTTAATGTCTTCAGGTTAAGGAGAATTTGTGCTCTGGCTTCCTTCTTGCTTGAGACACAGTACTATGACATCATAATGACAAATCATATTGGCTTCACGTAAAGGAGAATTACTGTGCTGGTTTACTCCGTGATGCAAACACAGTATTTTGACATCACAATCTCAATTCATATTGGTCTCGTGTGTAGGAGAATTAATGTGCTAGTTGACTCCATGTTAAAAAAACAGTATTATGAAATCACAATGTCAGTGACTATTTGCTTCATGTATAGAAGAATTATTTCCTTCTTGCTTGACACACGACTATGAAATCATAATGTCAATGCCTACTGTCTTAATTTAAAGGATAATTATTGTTCTAGTTTACTCCGTGTTAGAAACACAGTATTATGACATCACAATGTCATTGTCTTTTTGCTGCATGTAAAGGAGAATTATTGTGCTTTTTTTACTTCTTGTTGAAAAGACAGTACTATGACATCATAAAGTCAATACCTATTGGCTTCATGTAAAGGAGAATTATTGTGCTGGTTTACTCCGTGATGGAAACACAGTATAATAATCACAATTTCAATTCCTATTGGTCTCATGTGTAGGAGAATTAATCTGCTACTTGACTATATGTTAGAAACACAGTAATATGAGATCAGAATGTCATTTCATATTGGTCTCATGTATAGGAGAATTATTGAGCTGGTTTACTCTGTTAGAAACACAGTATTATGACATCACAATGTCAATTACTATTTGCTTCATGTATAGAAGAATTATTGTGCTGGTTTATCCGTGTATCACGGTGCCTGTATGTAAGGTTTTTCCGACACTCAGACCAAAGGTTAAAATAAAACACAGTTGAGGTAAAACAAGGAACACTGCCCCCTAGGGCTAGAATAGGTAATAGCACGTATCAGACAAGTATAGGGAAGTAGTACTGGCCCAATATGGCTAGTAGCAATACAGCTTACAACAGGAATCAATAGAGGTAACAGGGTTAATGCCAATACAAATAATCAGTCTATGTTGTGGTGATTAGCCAACGCCCGGTGGATATAAAACAGTCCAGGTAGTGGTGCAGATAGAGAGCGCTAAGCAGTGCGACTGAACTGAATCACTACAAGATCAGACGTTCTGTAATCTGCCCAATTGTATAGCAAGAGCTGACTGGAGCCAGAGCCAATAGCACCCCTTAGGTGCGGTAACGGAAGAGAGACACTGCAAGAGCAAATGGGACCGGAGCCAATAGCACCCCTTAGGTGCGGTAACGGAAGAGAGACCCTGGAAGAGCTAACTGGACCGGAGCCTATAGCACCCCTGAGGTGCGGTAACAGAGTCAGAGACACTGCACAAGCGAATGTAACGTGAGCCAATCGCACTCACCAGTGCGGTATGATGGTACAACACTGCAAGCAAAATGAGACCAGAGCCAAGACACCCTTCCGGTGCCGAAACGGAGCTACACACTGCAAGAGCTAATGGAATGCCCAATAGCACCACGCGGTGCATCGACTGCAAGGGTGTAAGGTGGAGGCACTGTAAATGGAGGTCACGATTGCTCTGCTAGTGTTAACAGATAGGCTTGGTAATGGAGGCAACAAGCTCAGCAAGTGTTAATGACGGGCTCAGAATCGGAGGCAACAAGCTTGGCAAGTGTACACGGACAGGCTCGGTAACGGAGGCAACAAGCTCAGCAAGTGTTCACGGACAGGCTCGGTAACGGAGGCAACAAGCTCAGCAAGTGTTCTCGGACTGGCTCGGTAACGGAGGCAACAAACTCTGCAGATGTAAAGTGAGTGATCAGTCTGTACAGCACTGCACAGTTCAAAATGTCGCCAGGCGTAGAGTACAGAATCTCGCAGGAACACTGGAAGCAATCACGGAGCAGGAACGTCAGCCAGAGCCGGGTCAATCACAGGGCAGGAATGTCAGCCAGAGCCGGGTCAATCACGGAGCAGGAACGTCAGCCAAGCCGGGTCAATCATGGAGCAGGAACAACAAGAGTAGTCAGATGGGCCAAATCGGTACACAGGAACGCAGGAACACAGCAATGAATGCACAGGTACGGGAACACCACGAAAGGGCACCTGACAGGTGCCAGAGGCCCGGTATATGAAGGGATACCCTGGGCGGGTATCACAGTGCCTGTGATTCTCTGTCACTCTTATTTGTGGTTTGCTCTGATTTGCTGGTGACCTTCTTATGCCTGGCCCAGACATCTGTCAGATGCCCTTTCGTGGTGTTCCCGAGCCAGTAGTGCTGTCGCTGTGTTCCTGTGTTCCGGATTCTCGTGTACCAACTTGGCTTGTCCTGACTACGCTCCAGTGTTTCTGATCGTGTTTGACCTGTGCTCGTCTGCGAACCACCTCTGTGTCTTGACCCGGCCTGGCTGACGTTCCTGTTCGTGTATGACCTGGCTTGTATGACTACCTCCTGCGTGCTCCGACCTGGCCCGGCTGACTTCCTGCTCCGTGATCAAGTTCCAGCCTGTTCCTGTGACCTCCGTTCCCGTTGTCGCCGCCGCGACATTTTGCACCCGATGTTGCCAGCCACCGTGTGACCATCCTGCCTTGTGTTGCCTTCGATCAGTGCAGTGTACCGTTGTCTTGCTGAGCTGTGCGTGCCTCACAGTGCCTCGCTATACTTGCAGAGCCTCGTTACCTTACTGAGCCTTGTGCAAACGTGCATATTAACCCTTGCAGTGCCGCTTTACTCTCGCTACCTCGATTCCCAGTATAGAGCCTCTTTCATTGTGCTACATCTGCTGAGTTGGCAGTTCTCCGTCGGCGACTCTATCTATCCTACTGCAGAGTAGTCACTTTATGTAGGCCGGTAGGGGGTCCTTGGCTCTCACTTCTCGTTGTTTATTGGGCGATACCTACTGTGGTAGTGTGGCAGCAGAGAGAAGGCTCAAGCTCCGGCAAGTTCCCGTTGTATACGCCCGTGGGGGCTATAGGCTCTAGCACTATTACTGCTGGTATCCGGTTACGTCTGAGGAGGCTATTATCAGCTCTTGCATTGCAGGCCGGTTTCCGTTACGCCAGTGGGGGCTACACACACTTGCACTTGCAGAAGCAGTCTTCTTGTAGGTACTCCCGCGGGGGCTATTTGGATCTCTGTTCTGCTTTACAACTTGGTCACTTTGGCTAGGCATTTACGTTTCCAGTACACTGTGGACTGTCTCTATCAGCACCTCCTTTTAACACCCAGGGCGTGCCAAACCACCACATCTGAGACTGACTGATTTATGCTCCTAACCCTGTGGGGTATAGAACACCATTCTCTGCATAGAGATCTTGTATGTCAATTATATTGTGCATTATCTCTTTGTACTATATCATTCTTCACTGTGTGTCTATTTCTACCGCCACTAGAGGGCAATCGATTGCATTATTGATATTCTAATAAAATTGTGTTTTATTTTACCTTCTGGTCTGAGTGTCCTAAAAACCGTTACAGCGGGCCAATCACGCTCTGCCAATGAGAGAGCACCATAGCAAAGAGTGACATAGGAATCACGGGAACCGTGATACTGTACTCAAGCCGTAGGTGCCGACATCGTTATTGCTTGATTCACTGCCTCATTCTTATTGGCCTGACTATCCTGACTCCGCCTAGGGCCAGCCTTTATATACTCTGTCATGTCTATACTGAGACGACCTATCTTGGTATACACGTTCCTGATGATTAGTTCCTGTTTTGCTCTGATAGTGTATGACCTGGCCTGCCTGACAACGTTCCTGTGTATAATTGTTAAGAACAATTATTACTCTGGGTTCGTTACTGCTTCAGATACAATACTATGACATCATAATGTCAATACATACTGGCCTCATGTAAAGGAGGATTATTGTGCTGGGTTACTCCATTTTGGAAACACAGTATTATGACATCACAATGTGAATTCCTATTGGTCTCATGTATGAGAATTATTGTGCTGGTTTGCCCTGTGTTAGAAAAACAGTATTATGACATCACAATGTCAATGCCTATTTGCTTCATGTAATGGAGAATTATTGTGCTGGTTTACTCAGTGTTGGACACACTGACCTATGACATCATGATGTCAATGCCTAAGCTCTTCAGATTAAAGAGAATTATTACTCTGGATTCTTGTCAATGACTATTTGCTTCATGCAATGGAGAATTATTGTGCTGGTTAACTCCATTTTGGAAACAAAGAGCTATGACATTATAATGTCAATGCCTAATGTCTTCAGGTAAAGGAGAATTAGTAGTCTGTTTTTCTTCTTGTTAGATACACATTAATATAACATCATAATTTCAATGTGTAATGTCTTCAGGTTAAGGAGAATTAATAATCTAGTTTCCTACTTGATCGAGACACATTACTATGACATAACAATGTCAATGCTTAATGTCTTCAGGTTAAGGAGAATTTTTATTCTGACTTCCTTCTTACTTGAGACACAGTACAATGACATCATTATGTCAATTCATATTGGCTTCATATAAAGGATAATTATTGTGCTGGTTTACTCCGTGATGGAAACACAGTATTATGACAATACAATCTCCATTCCTATTGGTCTCATGTATAGGAGAATTAATGTGCTAGTTGACTCCATGTTAGAAACACAGTATTATGACATCACAATGTCAATTCATATTGGTCTCATGTATAGGAGAATTATTGCGCTGGTTTATCCGTGTTGGAAACACAGAGCTATGACATCATAAAGTCAATGAAAAATGTCTTCAGTTAAAGGAGAATTGTTACTTCAGTTTCCTTCTTGCTCGATACACACGACTATAAAATCCTAATGTCAATGCCTATTTACTTCATTTACAGGATAATTATTGTACTAGTTTACTCCGTCTTAGAAACACAGCATTATGACATCACAATGTCATTGTCTTTTTGCTGCATGTAAAGGAGAATTATTGAGCTTGTTTACTTCGTGTTGAAAACACAGTACTATGACATAAAGTCAATACATATTGGATTCATGTAAAAGAGATTTATTCTGCTGATTTACTCCATTTTAGAAACACAGGTCTATGACATCATAATGTCAACGCCTAATGTCTTCAGGTTAAGGACAATTATTACTCTCGGTTCTTTCCAGCTTGAGACACATTACTATGACATCTTAATGTCAATACCTATTGGCCTCATGTAAAGGAGGATTATTGTGCTGGTTTACTCCATTTTGCATACACAGAGCTGTGACATCATAATGTCAATGAAAAATGACTTTAGTTACAGGAGAATTATTACTCTGGTTTCTTTCTTGCTCGAGACACAGTACTATCACATCATAATGTCAATGTCTCTTGGATTCATGTAAAAGAGAAAGTTTGTGGCAGTTTATTCCGTGTTAGAAACACAGTATTATCACATCACAATGTAAATTCCTATTGGTCTCATGTATAGGAGAATTATTGTGCTGGTTTACTCTGTATTGAAAACACAGATCTATGACATTATAATGTCAATGTCTAATGTCTTCAGGTTAAGGAGAATTATTACACTGGGATCTTTCCTGTTTGAGACACAGTACTATGATATCATAATGTCAATACCTATTGGCTCATGTAAAGGAGGATTATTGTGCTGGTTTACTCCATGTTGGAAACACAGTATTATGACATCACAATTTCAATTCCTATTGGTCTCATGTATAGGAGTATTATTGTGCTGGTTTACTCTGTGATGGAAACACAGTATTATGACATCACAATTTCAATTCCTTTTGGCCTCATGTGAAGGAGAATTAATGTGCCAGTTGACTCCATGTTAGAAACACAGTATTATGACATCACAATGTCAATTCATATTGGTCTCATGTATAGGAGCATTGTTGAGCTGGTTTACTCTGTGTTAGAAACACAATATTATGACTTTACAATGTCAATTACTATTTGCTTCATGTAAAGGAAAATTATTGTGCTGGTTTACTCCATTTTGGAAACACAGAGCTATGACATCATAATGTCAATACGTAATGTCTTCAGGTTAAGAATTAATAATATAGTTTCCTACTTGATCGAGACACATTACTATGACATCACAATGTCAATGCGTAATGTCTTCAGGTTAAGGAGAATTTTTATTCTGGCTTCCTTCTTGCTCGAGACACAGTACTATGACATCATAATGTCAATTCATTTTGGCTTCACGTAAAGGAGAATTATTGTGCTGTATTAATCTGTGATTGAAACACAATATTATGACATCATAGTCTCAATTCCTATTGGTCTCATTTCTAGGAGAATTAATGTGCTAGTTGACACCATGTTAGAAACACAGTATTATGACATCACAATGTCAGTTCATATTAGCCTCATGTATAGCAGAATTATTGAGCTGGTTTACTCTTTGTTAGAAACACAGTATTATGACATCACAATGTCAATGACTATTTGCTTCATGAATAGGAGAATTAATGTGCTGGTTTATCCGTGTTGGAAACACAGAGCTATGACATCATAAAGTCAATGAAAAATGTCTTCAGTTAATGGAGAGTTGTTACTTTCATTTCCTTCTTGCTCAACACACTCGACTATGAAATCATAATTTCAATGCCTATTGGTTTCATGTAAAAGATAATTATTGTGCTAATTTACTCTGTGTTAGAAACACAGCATTATGACATAACAATGTAATTGTCTTTTTGCTGCATGTAAAGGAGAATTATTGTGCTTGTTTACTTCATATTTAAAACACAGTACTATGACATCATAAAGTCAATACCTATTGGCTTCAAGTAAAGGAGAATTATAGTGCTGGTTTACTCCATTTTAGAAACACAGAGATATGACCTCATAATGTCAATGAAAAATAACTTTAGTTTAAGGAGAATTATTACTCTTGTTTTCTTCTTGCTCAAGACACAGTACTATGACATCATAATGTCAATGCCTATTGGCTTCATGTAAAAGAGAAATTTTGTGGCAGTTTATTCTGATTTAGAAACACAGTATTATGACATCACAATGGCAATTCCCATTGGTCTCATGTATAGGATAAATATTCAGCTAGTTAACTCCATGTTAGAAACACAGTATTATGACATCACAATGTCAATTCATATTGGTCTCATGTATAGGAGAATTATTCAGCTGGTTTATTCTGTGTAAGAAACACAGTATTATGACATCACAATGTCAATTCCTATTGGTCTCATGTATAGGAGAATTATTGTGCTGGTTTACTCCATATTGGAAACACAGATCTATGACATCATAATGTCAATGCCTAATGTCTTCAGGTTAAGGACAATTATTACTCTAAGGTCTTTCCTGCTTGAGACACAGTACTATGACATCATAATGTTAATACCTTATACACACAAAAGAAAGAGAAAAAAAAAAGAAAAAAAAGAAAAAAAGGGGGAGAAAGAGAGAGCTCTCAGTAGCCACAAAGGAGCTCCCTATTCCTTTAGCGCTTGGGTACCATGTACAGTGTGAGGCTAATATAATAAAAAAATTATAAGATCAGATGAAATAAGACAAAGCAACAACCTAAGGCAAAGTCAGTCTTTGGTCAAATTGGACTTGTCAGTTCAAAGAACAAACATATATCAGGCTTAAAAATAGCCAAAAGATAAAGAGAGTTCTAGTAATAATTTTGGATTCAAATGGGAATATCTTCTCAGTTGATAGAACACTGCTCGCTTATGGCATCATATTTAAAAGGTGTCCTTTGGGTTCACAAATCTTTACAGCTGTCTCTCTCAGTTCACTGCCCTTTACACATTAGTGAATTGTGTGGAATTCAAGGAACTGTAGAACAATATAAAAGAAAAAGGGCGCAGAACCCTCTAAGAGCACCAGCTGTTATATGAGTATTATAGTGACCCCCATTTATCAAAAATGCTTACCAGATTGGAGCAAATATTAACTCCATAATCCACCTCTCATAAGCCACAAATCTTCAGATTCCCAAATCCACTGAGAGTTCCAAAATTATTTATTGAATAAAATAAGATTTAAAGGAGCAGTAAACTTAAAAAAGTACTTACATTATATAAGTAGATTAAGTGATGGTGTATTCAGTGCTGTCTTTTTTTTTCTGAGGGATTTTTGGTTAAGGAGTAATTCCCATTTTAAGTTTGTGTTTTTTTAATCATGAGCTCCCCCTAGTGGCATCATTTAGGTTAGGGAATTCACGTCGTCGACTTGGAAAGGTCAGTAGGAGGATCAAACTTCCTGAGGCATTTAGAAATCAGCTGTTGGTGGCTGGTGCTGAGGGGGGGTGTCTGCTAGAGGAGGAGGCGGCTACATGAACAGCATCAGCTGAAGGTTTACCTCAGCAGAGACAGAAAGCTTGTTTTTTTCCTGAAGCCTGTTGTAGTTTGAAAGATTGAGACTGTAATTTGAAGGTTTGTTTGCAAGATAGACAGACTTTACTGTTATGTATTGGTTAATGCTGGGAGTTGAATTTTTTTTAAACTATACTTGTAAATGTAAAAAAAAAAATAATTTTGTATAGATGGGGAATGTACAGTATGCTGCACTATTAACCCTGTGAGTGCCAGAGGAGTAAGCAAGTAAGGAGTAAGTAAGGAGTAAGTACTCCTCTGGCACTCACAGGGTTAATAGTGCAGCATACTGTACATTCCCCATCTATACAAAATTAGTTTTTTTTTTTACATTTACAAGTATAGTTTAAAAAAAATTAAACTCCCAGCATTAACCAATACATAACAGTAAAGTCTGTCTATCTTGCAAACAAACCTTCAAATTACAGTCTCTTAATCTTTCAAACTACAACAGGCTTCAGGAAAAAAAACAACCTGTCTCTGCTGAGGTAAATTTTCAGCTGATGCTCCTTCATGTAGCCTATTCGTCCTCTAGCAGACACTCCCCCTCAGCACCAGCCACCAACAGCTGATTTCTAAATGCCTCAGGAAGTTTGATCCTCCTACTGACCTTTCCAAATCGACGACGTGAATTCCCTAACCTAAATGATGCCACTAGGGGGAGCTCATGATTAAAAAAACACAAACTTAAAATGGGAATTACTCCTTAACCAAAAATCCCTCAGAAAAAAAAAGACAGCACTGAATACACCATCACTTAATCTACTTATATAATGTAAGTACTTTTTTACGTTTACTGCTCCTTTAAAAAATATGTATAAAACAGTTATATATTTCAATAAATCCCCCAATGCGTTTCTGTTAGATCAACACTTTTTTAAGGGTACAGATAAATAGTTAAAAATAGTTAAAATTGTAACTATTTATCTGTACCCTTGAAAGAGTGTTGATCTAACACGAAACGCGTTGGGGGATTTATTGAAATATATAACTGTTTTATACATATTTTTTAAATCTTATTTTATTCAATAAATAATTTTGGAACTCTCGGTGGATTTGGGAATCTGAAGATTTGTGGCTTATAAGAGGTGGATTATGGAGTTAATATTTGCTTCAATCTGGTAAGCATTTTTGATTATTGGGGGTCGCTATAATACTCATATAACAGCTGGTGCTCTTTGAGGGTTCTGCGCCCTTTTTCTTTTATATTGTTAATGTCAATACCTATTGGCCTCATGTAAAGGAGGATTATTGTGCTGGTTTACTTCGTGTTGGAAACACAATACTATGACATCAGAATGTAAATTCCTATTGGTCTCATGTATAGGAGAATTATTGTGCTGGTTTACTCTGTGTTAGAAAAACAGTATTATGACATCACAATGTCAATGTCTATTTGCTTCACGTAATGGAGAATTATTCTGTTGGTTTACTCAGTGTTGGAAACACTGACCTATGACATCATAATGTCAATGCCTAATCTCTTCAGGGTAAGGAGAATTATTACTTTGGGTTCTTTCCTACTCGAGACACAGTACTATGACATCATAATGTCAATACCTATTGGCTTCATGTAAAGTACAATTAATGTGCTGTTTACTCCATGATGGAAACACAGTATTATGACATCACAATGTCAATTCCTATTGGTCTCATGTATTGGAGAATTATTCTGCTGGTTTACGCCATGTTAGAAGAAAAACATTATGACATCACAATGTCAATGCCTATTTGCTTCATGCAATGGAGGATTATTGTGCTGGTTGACTCCATTTTGGAAACACAGAGCTATGATATCATAAAGTCAATACCTAACATCTTCAGGGAAAGGAGAATTAGTAGTCTGGTTTTCTTCTTGTTAGATACACGTTACTATAACATCATAATTTCAATGCGTAATGTCTTCAGTTTAAGGAGAATTAATAATATAGTTTCCTACTTGATCGAGACACATTACTATGACATCACAATGTCAGTGCTTAATGTCTACAGGTTAAGGAGAATTTTTACTTTGGCTTCCTTCTTGCTCGAGACACAGTACTATGACATCATAATGTCAATTCACGTAAAGGTGAATTATTGTGCTGTATTAATCAGTGACTGAAACAAAATATTATGACATCACAGTCTCAATTCCTATTGGTCTAATTTCTAGGAGAATTAATGTGGTAGTTGACACCATGTTAGAAACACAGTATTATGACATCACAATGTCAATTCATATTGGTGTCATGTATAGGAGCATTGTTGAGCTGGTTTACTCTGTGTTAGAAACACAATATTATGACATCACGATGTCAATGACTATTTGCTTCAAGTATAGGAGAATTAATGTGCTAGGTTATCCATTTTGGAAACACAGAGCTATGACATCATAAAGTCAATGAAAAATGTCTTCAGTTAATGGAGAATTGTTACTTTCATTTCCTTCTTGCTCGATACACACGACTATGAAATCATAATTTCAATGCCTATTGGTTTCATTTAAAAGATAATTATTGTGCTCATTTACTCCGTGTTAGAAACACAACATTATGACACAACAATGTAATTGTCTTTTTGTTGCATGTAAAGGAGAATTATTGTGCTTGTTTACTTCGTGTTGAAAACACAGTACTATAACATCATAAAGTCAATACCTATTGGCTTCATGTAAAGGAGAATTATTGTGATGGTTTACTCCATTTTGGAAACACAGAGCTATGACCTCATAAGGTCAATGAAAAATAACTTTAGTTAAAGGAGAATTATTACTCTTGTTTCCTTCTTGCTCAAGACACAGTACTATGACATCATAATGTCAATGCCTATTGGCTTCATGTAAAAGAGAGATTTTGTGCCAGTTTATTCCGATTTAGAAACACAGTATTATGAATCACAATGTCAATTCATATTGGTCTTGTCATGCCTACCATCCCCATCGTTCCCTCGGCGGCTTCTGTGCGCTTTCGGGTTTCGGTCATCTGTCGCCCGCACTTCCGGGTTCGGGCTCGTTATAGCCGCGCGCTGCTTCTCTGCGGCGCGTGATTATAGCGTTCCTGAACCTGTGGTTGGAATCCTCAAGTCAGCCCTGTCTTGTCCTGTATCCTGTGTCCTGCAGCAGTGTTCCTGGTGCATTCCACTCTCTCTTGCTTCCAGTGTTCTTGTTCCTGGTGCCTTCCAGCCTGCCAGTGTTCCTGGTGCCTTCCACTCTCCCTTGCTTCCAGTATTCTGGGTCCTGGTGCCTTTCAGCCTTCCTTGCCTCCAGTATTCTGGGTCCTGGTGCCTTCCAGCCTTCCTTGCCTCCAGTGTTCCTGGGCCCTGGTGCCTTCCAGCTTGCCTTGCTTTCAGCCTCCCCCTGGTCCTGGTTCCCACCAGCCTGCCTTGCTTCTTGCTCTGGGGTGTCCAGTGTCTCCCCAGCCTGTCTCCTAGGCTCCCTTCCTACTTCCCTGTTGCGGTCCTCTCTCCCTAGAGGGTATCTTGCCCCAGCTTCCTTCCGCCTCTCCTGCCTGGGCCCTGCTCCTGGTTTCCTGGTCTCCCGCTCTTGTATTCCCCTCCTCTGCCTGTGCTCTACCAGCACCTACCTTACTAGCCATTGTATCTCCTTGGGCAAGTCCTCCTTGTCCTAGCAGTTGGAAACAGACCTTCCCTGGGGTTGGTGGTGGGTGTCCTCACTGTACTGCGTTATCCTGGGCCTTCTTCGGCTCAACCGAAGGGGGCCATCTGGCTTCGCGGCCAGCATCTTTACACGGCCTCGGCCTCAGCACAACGCACTACAGGGGGCCTGCGCACACCAGCTACGCTCTCCAGCGTCGCACTCAAGCCTTCACTACACCAACCCTTGTTGGAGGAGTCGCTTATCCCTGTTAGCCTATACCACTGTTGGCAGAGTATACTTATTGTAGAGAGTGAGCCAGGGGTTTCTGACAGGTCTCATGTATAGGAGAATTATTCAACTGGTTTATTCAGTGTAAGAAGCACAGTATTATGACATCAAAATGTCAATTCCTATTGGTCTCGTGTATAGGAGAATTATTGTGCTGGTTTACTCCGTATTGGAAACAAAGATCTATGACATCATAATGTCAATGACTAATGTCTTCGGGTTAAGGACAATTATTACTCTAAGGTCTTTCCTGCTTGAGACACAGTACTATGACATCATATTGTCAATACCTATTGGCCTCATGTAAAGGAGGATTATTGTGCTGGTTTACTCCGTGTTGGAAACACAGTATTATGACATCACAATGTCAATTCCTATTGGTCTCATGTATAGGAGAATTATTGTGCTGGTTTACTCTGTGTTAGAAAAATAGTATTATGACTAGTGATGAGCGAGCACCCCAATGCTCGGGTGTTCGGGTGCTCTGACCGAGCACCCCCTGAGGCTCGAGTGCTCGGCCGAGCACCCGAGCCCCATTGAAGTCAATGGGAGGACTCGAGCATTACACCAGGCACCCCCTGCTCTGATGAGGGGAGGGTGCCTGGTCCATAGGAAAAGGGCAGAAAAGGATGGAAACACCACAGAAATGGTTCAGGGACAGCATAGGGAGGATGTCTGGATGCATCTTGGACTCCAACATCGCTGCTGGGAACGATCTTTCGCCCGTAGTACGCCATTTTTACAGACTGACCATAAAAAACAAATTCTCCCAAAAATTTCCTTGATTTTCAGAACTGAGGCCATGATTAAGAGGGAAACGTGCGCAGAGGCAAATTCTCCCAAAAATTTCCTTGATTTTCAGAACTGAGGCCATGATTAAGAGGGAAACGTGCGCTGAGCTGACCATCTAAAACATTATGGGTGAGGGTCTGCTGCAGAGCTGACCATCCTAAACATTATATGCGAAGGCCCGCTAGTGAGCTGACGCTATAAAACATTATATGAGAGGGCCCGCTA
The DNA here is from genome assembly GCA_037306005.1 of Rhinophrynus dorsalis. Taxonomy (NCBI): domain Eukaryota; kingdom Metazoa; phylum Chordata; class Amphibia; order Anura; family Rhinophrynidae; genus Rhinophrynus; species Rhinophrynus dorsalis. The sequence goes on along the minus strand of CM074718.1, from coordinate 596,889,881 downwards.
GAGAGCTGACCCAATAAAACATTATATGAGAAGGCCCGCTGGTGAGCTGACCTATATAAAAATTGTCAAACAGGGCTCGCTGGTGAGCTGGCCCTATATAAAAATTATATCACAGGGCCCGCTGGTGAGCTGGCCCTATATAAAAATTATAGCACAGGGCATATGGAAGAGGAGGAGGAGGATGAGAAGATTAAGAGTCAACCATATACCCGTTTTTTGGGTGGAAGGGGTGAATGGGAATACAGAGTATTCACATCATTGTAAATAACATATATAAAGTGAGTTTATGTTCCCCCGCGGCTTTCCTCCAGTGGAGTGGAGAAGTCAGGGGAAATCCAGGCCTTGTTCATTTTTATAAGTGTCAACCTATCAGCATTGTCAGTGGAAAGGCGGATACGCTTATCTGTTATGATGCCACCAGCAGCACTAAATACCCGCTCAGACAGAACGCTGGCGGCAGGGCAGGCCAGCACCTCCAAGGCGTAGAGTGCCAGTTCATACCACGTGTCCAGCTTGGACACCCAGTAGTTGTAAGGCACAGAGGGATCATTGAGGACGCTGACACGGTCTGCTACGTACTCCTTCACCATCTTCCAAAACTTTTCCCTCCTTGTGACACTAGGCTGCGCATCAGGGTGAGGGTGCTGGCGGGGTGTCATGAAGGTGTCCCACGCCTTGGAGAGTGTTGCCCTGCCTTTGTCGGAACTGCTGTGTGCTCCCCTTTTCTCCCCTTCTCGGTTGGCCAAGGTAGCACGTACTCTGCCGCCAGCGTTGTCAGATGGAAAATTTTGGAGCAATTTTTCAACAAGAACCTTCTGGTATTGCACCATTTTGCTTGTCCTCTCCACCGGAGGAATGAGAGATGAGAAATTCTCTTTGTAGCGGGGGTCCAGAAGGGTGAACACCCAGTAATCAGTGTTGTTTAAAATGCGTATAACGCGTGGGTCACGGGAAAGGCAGCCTAACATAAAGTCAGCCATGTGTGCCAGAGTACCAACAGTCAAGATTTCGCTGTCCTCACCAGGAGGATGACTCTCAATATCCTCATCCTCTTCCTCCTCTTCTGCCCACCCACGCTGAAGAGATGGAACTAAAGTTCCATGGCTACCCTCTGTAGCGGAGGCAACCGTGTCTTCCTCCTCCTCCTCCTCCTCCTCCGCCTCCTCCAATTGTCGCTGAGAAGACGAAGTGAGGGTGCTCTGGCTATCACCTTGTGTAAGCTCTTCCTCCCCCATTTCCACCTCTTCCACATGCAAAGCGTCGGTTTTAATTGTGAGCAGCGAGCGTTTCAGTAGACACAGAAGTGGGATGGTTACACTGATAATAGCGTTATCGCCGCTCACCATCTGTGTCGATTCCTCAAAATTGCGTAAAACCTCGCAGAGGTCTGACATCCATTCCCACTCCTCACTTCTGATTACAGGAAGTTGAACGGAGAGGCGACGACCGTGTAACAGCTGGTACTCCACTACTGCCCTCTGCTGCTCACAAAGCCGGGCCAACATGTGGAAGGTGGAGTTCCAGCGCGTGCTCACGTCACACAGCAGCCGGTGAGCTGGCAATTGTAAGCGCTGCTGCAGCTTCAACAGGCCGGCCGAAGCTGTAGATGACTTACGGAAATGTGCATACACGCGGCGCACCTTGGTCAAGAGATCATGCACATTGGGGTAGGTTTTTAGAAATCGCTGCACCACTAAATTAAATACATGCGCTAGGCATGGTACGTGTGTGAGCTTGCCGAGCTCCAAAGCCGCCACCAAGTTACGCCCATTATCACACACAACCATGCCTGGTTGCAGGTTGAGTGGCGAGAGCCACTGCTCGGTCTGGTGACTAATCCCCTGCAACAGCTCTGAGGCCGTGTGCTGTTTGTCCCCAAGGCAGATCAGCTTCAGCACGGCCTGTTGACGCTTCCCCACTGCAGTGCTACACTGCTTCCAGCTACTGGCTGATGGGGGAGTGGCGCTGCGTGTAGAGAATTCGGAGGTGGAAACGGAGGAGGAGGAGCCAATAACGTAGGTGCTGGCGGAAACCCTGATGGAGGTAGGGCCCGCAATCCTCGGCGTGGGTAGCACCCGTGCCATCCCAGGGTCTGAGTCGCTCCCAGCCTCCACGACATTCACCCAGTGTGCCGTCAGGGAAATGTAGCGTCCCTGGCCACAAGCACTTGTCCATGTGTCAGTCGTTAAGTGGACCTTCCCAGTAACTGCGTTGGTCAGGGCACGGGTGATGTTACGGGACACATGGTGGTGTAATGCGGGGATGGCACACCGGGAAAAGTAGTGGCGGCTGGGGACCGCGTACCGAGGGACAGCTGCTGCCATCAGGCTGCGGAAGGACTCAGTGTCCACAAGCCTAAATGGCAGCATTTCGATGGCCAGTAATTTTGAAAGGTGTGAGGTTAGTGCTATGGCCTGTGGGTGGGTGGCTGGGTACTTTCTCTTGCGCTCAAATGCCTGGGGTAACGACATTTGGACGCTGTGCTGGGACAGGGAAGTGGATGTGGTCGCTGATGGTGCTTCAGATGGTACAGGTGCAGGGCGGGAGGTATGTGGGCCTGCGCCTTCGACAGGCGATTGGCCGGCACCGAAAACAGGGGAAGAGGAGACAGTGGTGTGGCCTGCAGACACAGATGGGCGATCCAGGCGTTCCTCCCACTTACTACGGTGCTTGGATGCCATGTGTCGGATCATGCTGGTGGTGGTGAGGTTTCTAGTGTTCATGCCTCGGCTCATTCTGGTGTGGCACAGGTTGCAAACTACAATTCTTTTGTCGTCCGCACTTTCCTTAAAAAAACGCCATACCGCGGAACACCTACCCTTTGGCAAGGTAGATTTACGCAAGGGGGTGCTCCGTGGAACATTTGCGGGCCGGTTTGGTGCGGTCCGCCTTCTTTCTGTAGCCACACCACTGCCTCTTCCAGCCTGTTGCGGTGCTGCAGATGGCTCACCCTCAGGACTGCTGTCATCGCTCGGCTCTACACCTTCCCAGGTGGGGTCAGTCACCTCATCGTCCACCAAGTCCTCCTCCACTTCCTCACTCTGATCATCCTCCTCAAGTCTTGATCCCACCACATACTCAGTCATTGACAACTGTATAACATTCTCCTCAACAAGGTCTTGAGACGGAAATAGTGGTTGATTTAATGGCAACTGTGTCTCATCATCATCATCATCATCCACTACTTCCTTTGACCTTAAATGCCGTTCACATCTGTCATCTTCTTGTGATTGGGTAGCCTCTAGAGGTTGTGAATCAGGGCACAAGATGTCATGTTCCTCTGCAAGCGTGCTTGGAGAGAGGGTCAAATGAAGGATTGGTGATGAGACGAGCTCCTCACTATATCCCAGTGTGGGATCACTTCTTTGACCAGACCGTGTATGGTGGGAGGAAGGATGATCAGAGTGAGGATTATGTTGACCAGACTCTTGGCTACTGAGAGTGGACTTGGTGGAAGACAGGGTGGTGCTTAACCGACTGGAAGCAGTATCAGCTGTCATCCAACCGACCACCTGTTCGCAGTGGTCGGACCTCGAGAGTGATGTCCTGCGACGCCCTGTAAAATTACACATGAAGCTAGGTATGGTGGATGTCTTTCTTTCTTGTGCTCTGGCACCAGGCACAGTTTCTCCGCGTCCTGACCCGCGCCCTGAACTATCAGGATCACGTCCACTTCCCCGTCCCTTTTTACCCGCCTTCTTCATCTTACACGATATATATGACTTTAATATATATGAGTTTGAAAACTTAACAGTATTTCTTACTATTCTGCAACTGTGCAGAGTACACAGAATAGGCTGCTAAACGGCGGTGACACACACTGAATGGAATAAGTGACTTTAATATTTGAGTTTGAAAAATTAACAATATTTCTTACTATTCTGCAACTCTGCAGAGTACACAGAATAGGCTGCTAAACGGCGGTGACACACACTGAATGGAATATGTGACTTTAATATTTGAGTTTGAAAACTTAACAGTATTTCTTACTATTCTGCAACTGTGCAGAGTACACAGAATAGGCTGCTAAACGGCGGTGACACACACTGAATGGAATAAGTGACTTTAATATTTGAGTTTGAAAAATTAACAGTATTTCTTACTATTCTGCAACTCTGCAGAGTACACAGAATAGGCTGCTAAACGGCGGTGACACACACTGAATGGAATATGTGACTTTAATATTTGAGTTTGAAAACTTAACAGTATTTCTTACTATTCTGCAACTCTGCAGAGTACACAGAATAGGCTGCTAAACTGCGGTGACACACACTGAATGGAATATGTGACTTTAATATTTGAGTTTGAAAAATTAACAGTATTTCTTACTATTCTGCAACTGTGCAGAGTACACAGAATAGGCTGCTAAACGGCGGTGACACACACTGAATGGAATAAGTGACTTTAATATTTGAGTTTGAAAAATTAACAGTATTTCTTACTATTCTGCAACTGTGCAGAGTACACAGAATAGGCTGCTAAACGGCGGTGACACACACTGAATGGAATATGTGACTTTAATATTTGAGTTTGAAAAATTAACAGTATTTCTTCCTATTCTGCAACTGTGCAGAGTACACAGAATAGGCTGCTAAACGGCGGTGACACACACTGAATGGAATATGTGACTTTAATATTTGAGTTTGAAAACTTAACAGTATTTCTTCCTATTCTGCAACTCTGCACAGTACACAGAATGTGCTGCTAAACTGCGGCGACGCACACTGAATGGAATATGTGACTTTGATATTTTAGTTTGAAGACTTAACAGAATGTGCTCTAATCTGCAACTTTGCACACTAAACAGAATGTGCTCTAATCTGCAACTTTGCACACTAAACAGAATGTGCTCTAATCTGCAACTTTGCACACTAAACAGAATGTGCTCTAATCTGCAACTGTGCACACTAAACAGAATGTGCTCTAATCTGCAACTTTTCACACTAAACAGAATATTTTTTTTTTGTTTTGTTTTGTTTTTTTCCCCCCACACAAAATAACCTGCTGCCCCCACACACAGTAGTCCTAAAAAGGACTTTTGGTTCTTTTTTTTCACAATTTTGGTTTTTTTCCTCCCTACACTGCCTTTCCCTTCCTATCCTCAGCTCTCCCTGGCTAAGACTGAGCCGAACTCGATGGTCAGGTGCTATACAGCACCTGACCACGGGTTCTGGCCAGCCAATCAGTGTAATGCCAGCAGCCAACATGGCTGCTGGCATTACACCGATGTCAGAGCCTCCCTGCACGTTTATTGGCTGCGCAGCAGCCGCAAAACGTGCGGGGAGGAGACCCGAACATGGCGGGCGAGCACATGCGGTACTCGTACGAGTACCGCCATGTGCCGAGCAGAGCGATGCTCGAGCCGATCCGAGCATCGGCCGAGCATGCTCGCTCAACACTAATTATGACACCACAATGTCAATGTCTATTTGTTTCATGTAATGGAGAATTATTGAGCTGGTTTACTCCGTTTTGGAAACACTGACCTATGACATCATAATGTCAATGCCTAATCTCTTCAGGCTAAGGATAATTATTACTCTGGGTTCTTTCCTGCTCAAGACACAGTACTGTGACATCATAATGTCAATACCTATTGGCTTCATGTAAAGGACAATTATTGTGCTGTTTACTCCATGATGGAAACACAGATCTATGACATCATAATGTCAATGCCTAATGTCTTCAGGTTAAGGACAATTATTACTCTGGGTTCTTTCCTGCTTGAGACACATTACTATGACATCTTAATGTCAATACCTATTGGCCTCATGTAAAGGAGGATTATTGTGCTGGTTTACTTCGTGTTGGAAACATAGTATTATGACATCACAGTCTCAATTCCCATTGGTCTCATGTGTAAGAGAATTAATGTGCTAGTTGACTCCATGTTAGAAACACAGTATTATGACATCACAATGTCAATGACTATTTGCTTCATGTACAGGAAAATTATTGTGCTGGTTTATCCGTGTTGGAAACACAGAGCTATGACATCATAAACTCAATGAAAATTTTCTTCAGTTAAAGGATAATTGTTATTTTTGTTTCCTTCTTGATCGACACACACTACTATGAAATCATAATGTCAATGCCTATTGGCTTAATTTAAAGGATAAATATTGTGCTAGTTTACTCCATGTTAGAAACACAGTATTATGACAATGACATTATGACATGACAATGTCATTGTCTTTTTGCTGCCTATAAAGGAGAATTATTGCGCTTGATACTTGGTACTATGAAATCATAAAGTCAAAACCTATTGGCTCCATGTAAAGGAGAATTATTGTGCTGGTTCACTCCATTTTTGAAGCACAGTACTATGACATCATAGTACTGTGACTCGAGCAAGAAGGAAACCAGGGTAATAATTCTCCTTTAACTAAAGTAATTTTTTATTGACATTATGATGTCATAGCTCTGTGTTTCAAAAATGGAGTGAACCAGCACAATAATTCTCCGTTACATGAAGCCAATAGGTATTCACTTCATGATTTCATAGTACTGTGCTTTCGACACGAAGTAAACAAGCACAATAATTGGCTATTGGCTTCATGTAAAAGAGAAATTTTGTGGCAGTTTATTCTGTGTTAGAAACACAGTATTATCACATGACAATGTCAATTCCTATTGGTCTCATGTATAGGATAATTATTGTGCTGATTTACTCCGTATTGGAAACACAGATCTATGACATCATAATGTCAATGCCTAATGTCTTCAGGTTAAGGACAATTATTACTCTTATTAGTTGTTTCCTGCTTGAGACACAGTACTAGGACATCATAATGTCAATACCTATTGGCCTCATGTAAAGAAGAATAATTATGCTGGTTTACTGTGTTGAAAAAAACACAGAGCTATGACATCATAATGTCAATGCCTAATGTCTTCAGGTATAGGAGAATTAGTACTCTCAATTCCTATTGGTCTCGTGTGTAAGAGAATTAATGTGCTAGTTGACTCCATGTTAGAAACACAGTATTATGACATCACAATGTCAATGACTATTTGCTTCATGTACAGGAAAATTATTGTGCTGGTTTATCCGTGTTGGAAACACAGAGCTATGACATCATAAACTCAATTAATATTTTCTTCAGTTAAAGGAGAATTGTTATTTTTGTTTCCTTCTTGATCGACACACACTACTATGAAATCATAATGTCAATGCCTATTGGCTTAATTTAAAGGATAAATATTATGCTAGTTTACTCCATGTTAGAAACACAGTATTATGACAATGACATTATGACATGACAATGTCATTGTCTTTTTGCTGCCTATAAAGGAGAATAATAATAATAATAATTCTCCTTTACATGAAGCCAATAGGTATTCACTTCATGATTTCATAGTACTGTGCTTTCGACACGAAGTAAACAAGCACAATAATTGGCTATTGGCTTCATGCAAAAGAGAAATTTTGTGGCAGTTTATTCTGTGTTAGAAACACAGTATTATCACATGACAATGTCAATTCCTATTGGTCTCATGTATAGGATAATTATTGTGCTGGTTTACTCCGTATTGGAAACACAGATCTATGACATCATAATGTCAATGCCTAATGTCTTCAGGTTAAGGACAATTATTACTCTTATTAGTTGTTTCCTGCTGGAGACACAGTACTAGGACATCATAATGTCAATACCTATTGGCCTCATGTAAAGAAGAATAATTATGCTGGTTTACTGTGTTGAAAAAAACACAGAGCTATGACATCATAATGTCAATGCCTAATGTCTTCAGGTATAGGAGAATTAGTACTCTGGTTTCCTTCTTGCTCGATACACATTATTATGACATTATAATTTCAATGCCTAATGTCTTCAGGTTAAGGAGAACTTTTACACTGGCCTCTTTTCTGCTCGAGACACAGTATTTTGACATCATAATGTCAATTCCTATTGGCTTCACGTAAAGGAGAATTATTTTGCTGATTTACTCTGTGTTGGATACACAGTATTATGACATCACAATGTCAATGACTATTTGCTTCAAGTATAGGAGAATTAATGTGCTGGTTTATCCGTGTTGGAAACACAGAGCTATGACATCATAAAGTCAATGAAAAATGTCTTCAGTTAATGGAGAATTGTTACTTTCATTTCCTTCTTGCTATGAAATCATAATTTCATGTAAAAGATAATTATTGTGCTAATTTACTCCGTGGTAGAAACACAGCATTATGACATAACAATGTAATTGTCTTTTTGCTGCATGTAAAGGAGAATTATTGTGCTTGTTTACTTCGTGTTGAAAACACAGTAATATGACATCATAAATTCAATACCTATTGGTTTCATGTAGAGGAGAATTATTGTGCTGGTTTACTCCGTATAGGAAACACAGATCTATGACATCATAATGTCAATGCCTAATGTCTTCAGGTTAAGGACAATTATTACTCTGGGTTCTTTCCTGCTTGAGACACATTACTATGACATCTTAATGTCAATACCTATTGGCCTCATGTAAAGGAGGATTATTGTGCTGGTTTACTTCGTGTTGGAAACATAGTATTATGACATCACAGTCTCAATTCCTATTGGTCTCGTGTGTAAGAGAATTAATGTGCTAGTTGACTCCATGTTAGAAACACAGTATTATGACATCACAATGTCAATGACTATTTGCTTCATGTACAGGAAAATTATTGTGCTGGTTTATCCGTGTTGGAAACACAGAGCTATGACATCATAAACTCAATTAATATTTTCTTCAGTTAAAGGAGAATTGTTATTTTGTTTCCTTCTTGATCGACACACACTACTATGAAATCATAATGTCAATGCCTATTGGCTTAATTTAAAGGATAAATATTATGCTAGTTTACTCCATGTTAGAAACACAGTATTATGACAATGACATTATGACATGACAATGTCATTTTCTTTTTTGCTGCCTATAAAGGAGAATAATAATAATAATAATTCTCCTTTACATGAAGCCAATAGGTATTCACTTCATGATTTCATAGTACTGTGCTTTCGACACGAAGTAAACAAGCACAATAATTGGCTATTGGCTTCATGCAAAAGAGAAATTTTGTGGCAGTTTATTCTGTGTTAGAAACAGTATTATCACATGACAATGTCAATTCCTATTGGTCTCGTGTATAGGATAATTATTGTGCTGGTTTACTCCGTATTGGAAACACAGATCTATGACATCATAATGTCAATGCCTAATGTCTTCAGGTTAAGGACAATTATTACTCTTATTAGTTGTTTCCTGCTGGAGACACAGTACTAGGACATCATAATGTCAATACCTATTGGCCTCATGTAAAGAAGAATAATTATGCTGGTTTACTGTGTTGAAAAAAACACAGAGCTATGACATCATAATGTCAATGCCTAATGTCTTCAGGTATAGGAGAATTAGTACTCTGGTTTCCTTCTTGCTCGATACACATTATTATGACATTATAATTTCAATGCCTAATGTCTTCAGGTTAAGGAGAACTTTTACACTGGCCTCTTTTCTGCTCGAGACACAGTATTTTGACATCATAATGTCAATTCCTATTGGCTTCACGTAAAGGAGAATTATTTTGCTGATTTACTCTGTGTTGGATACACAGTATTATGACATCACAATGTCAATGACTATTTGCTTCAAGTATAGGAGAATTAATGTGCTGGTTTATCCGTGTTGGAAACACAGAGCTATGACATCATAAAGTCAATGAAAAATGTCTTCAGTTAATGGAGAATTGTTACTTTCATTTCCTTCTTGCTATGAAATCATAATTTCATGTAAAAGATAATTATTGTGCTAATTTACTCCGTGGTAGAAACACAGCATTATGACATAACAATGTAATTGTCTTTTTGCTGCATGTAAAGGAGAATTATTGTGCTTGTTTACTTCGTGTTGAAAACACAGTAATATGACATCATAAATTCAATACCTATTGGTTTCATGTAGAGGAGAATTATTGTGCTGGTTTACTCCGTATAGGAAACACAGATCTATGACATCATAATGTCAATGCCTAATGTCTTCAGGTTAAGGACAATTATTACTCTGGGTTCTTTCCTGCTTGAGACACATTACTATGACATCTTAATGTCAATACCTATTGGCCTCATGTAAAGGAGGATTATTGTGCTGGTTTACTTCGTGTTGGAAACATAGTATTATGACATCACAGTCTCAATTCCTATTGGTCTCGTGTGTAAGAGAATTAATGTGCTAGTTGACTCCATGTTAGAAACACAGTATTATGACATCACAATGTCAATGACTATTTGCTTCATGTACAGGAAAATTATTGTGCTGGTTTATCCGTGTTGGAAACACAGAGCTATGACATCATAAACTCAATTAATATTTTCTTCAGTTAAAGGAGAATTGTTATTTTTGTTTCCTTCTTGATCGACACACACTACTATGAAATCATAATGTCAATGCCTATTGGCTTAATTTAAAGGATACATATTATGCTAGTTTACTCCATGTTAGAAACACAGTATTATGACAATGACATTATGACATGACAATGTCATTGTCTTTTTTGCTGCCTATAAAGGAGAATAATAATAATAATAATTCTCCTTTACATGAAGCCAATAGGTATTCACTTCATGATTTCATAGTACTGTGCTTTCGACACGAAGTAAACAAGCACAGTAATTGGCTATTGGCTTCATGTAAAAGAGAAATTTTGTGGCAGTTTATTCTGTGTTAGAAACACAGTATTATCACATGACAATGTCAATTCCTATTGGTCTCATGTATAGGATAATTATTGTGCTGGTTTACTCCGTATTGGAAACACAGATCTATGACATCATAATGTCAATGCCTAATGTCTTCAGGTTAAGGACAATTATTACTCTTATTAGTTGTTTCCTGCTGGAGACACAGTACTAGGACATCATAATGTCAATACCTATTGGCCTCATGTAAAGAAGAATAATTATGCTGGTTTACTGTGTTGAAAAAAACACAGAGCTATGACATCATAATGTCAATGCCTAATGTCTTCAGGTATAGGAGAATTAGTACTCTGGTTTCCTTCTTGCACGATACACATTATTATGACATTATAATTTCAATGCCTAATGTCTTCAGGTTAAGGAGAACTTTTACACTGGCCTCTTTTCTGCTCGAGACACAGTATTTTGACATCATAATGTCAATTCCTATTGGCTTCACGTAAAGGAGAATTATTTTGCTGATTTACTCTGTGTTGGATACACAGTATTATGACATCACAATGTCAATTGCTATTGGTCTTATGTATTTGAGAATTATTGTGCTGATTTACACTGTTTTAGAAACACAGTATTATGACATCGTAATGTCAATGACTATTTGCTTCATGTAAAGGAGAATTATTGTGCTGGTCTACTCCATGTTGGAAATACAGAGCTATGAAATCATAATGTCAACTCCTAATGTCTTCTGGTAAATGAGAGTTAGTACTCTGGTTTCCTTCTTGTTCGATACACATTACTATGACATCATAATTTCTTGCCTAATGTCTTCAGGTTAAGGAGAATTAATAATCTGGTTTCCTTCTCCATCGAGACACATTACTATTACATCATAATGTCAATGCCTAATGTCTTCAGGATCAGGAGAATTATTACACTGGATTCATTCCTGCTCGAGACACAGTACTATGACATCATAATGTCAATACCTATTGGCTTCATGTAATGGAGAATAATTGTGCTGGTTTACTCAATGTTAGAAAAACATATCTTTGACATAATAATGTTAATGCCGAATGTATTCAGGTTAAGGAGAATTATTACTCTGGTTTCTCTTCTGCTCGAGACACAGTACAATGTCAATATCTATTTGCTTCATGCAATGGAGAATTATTGTGCTGGTTTACTCCGTGTTGGAAACACAGAGCTATGGCGTCGTAATGTCAATGCCTAATATCTTCAGGTGAACGAGAATTAGTACTCTGGTTTCCTTCTTGTTCGATTATTATGTGATTTCATAATACTGTGTTTCTAACATGGAGTAAACCAGCACAACAATTCTCCTATACATGAGACCAATAGGAATTGACATTTTGATGTCATAATTCTATATTTCCAACACTGAGTAAAACAGCACAATAATTCTCCTTTACATGAAGCCAATATGCATTGAAATTATGATATCATACTAATGTGTATCAAACAAGAAGGAAACCAGAGTACTGGAGACATTAGGCATTGAGATTATGATGTCATAGCTCTGTGTTTCCAGCATGGAGTAAACTAGAACAATAATTCTCCATTACATGAAGCAAATAGGCATTGACATTGTGATTTCATAATACTGTGTTTCTAACATGGAGTAATCCAGCACAATAATTCTCCTATACATGAGACCAATAGGAATTGACATTGTGATGTCATAATTCTATATTTATTGTGCTAGTTTACTTTGTGTTAGAAACTCAGTATTATGACATCACAATGTCAATGTCTATTTGCTTCTGTCATAGTGTGGGTACCTGTTAATTCCAGCGCCGCTTAGCGGGGTGACTCTGAAGGCCTGGGTTCAGGTATGACGCTTTGGTGTCAGCGCACGTGTCTCTCCGGGCTTGCGGCAGAGTCTTTCTTGCTGCCTCTAGCGGTCGTCGGGTGACGTAGGGATCAGTCTTATACCTGAGGAGGTTGTAGACTCCACCCTCCTACTTCCTGGCTGGCTATTTAAGGGTTCTGGACTGTGGTTCAGTAGCCCTCATGTTGTTGTTTGATGCAGTTTATCCTCTTGGCTTCTCCTGTGTATGACTAGTGTTCTGTCTGACTACCCGCTCTTTGTATGACCTAGGATTTGTCTAACTATCCATTCTGGTGCTGACCTGGGGCTCTGTCCTAATATCCATTCTGTGTTGCCTCGCTATATTGGATACCTTATCTGGTGCAGACCTGTTGCTCTGGCTGACTACCCACTCCGTGTATGACATAAGATTTGTCTGACAATCCATTCTGGTGCTGACCTGGGGCTCTGTCCTTCTATCCAGTCCGAATTGCCCCGATATAGTTGGATACCCTATCTAGTGCAGACCTGTGGATCTGGCTGAATACCCGCTCTGGTATTGACCCCTGGTTTGTCACTTGGCCTTGACCACTGGTTCTGGCCTACTCTGTACGGCCCCAGGTGGTTCACACCTTTTTAGTCTGACTGCAGGCTTGAGTCAGTAGGGTTCTCCTGGTTTAGCTTTCCTTTGGGAGATTTATTTGGTCCTGGGGATTTTTCACTCAATCTCTTTGGGACTACAGTCGGCCTAGTGCTTCCTCCCTAGCAGGGAGGTATCGGAGAAGTAGTCTCCAATTTCTGATAGAGTCTCTGGCTTCTTCAGTTACCCTCTGACCCTTTGTGCTCATGTTTATATTTGCTTAATAATGGTGATTTTACATTATCAATACTGACTCCTGCTTTATTCCTGGGTGACCGTGACAGCTTCATGTAAATGAGAATTATTGTGCTGGTTTACTCAGTGTTGGAAAACAGAGCTATGACATCATAATTTCAATGAAAAATGTCTTAATTTAAAACAGAATTATTACTATGATTTCCTTCTTGCTCGAGACACAGTACTATGACATTATGATAGTTTACTCCATGTTAGAAACACAGTATTATGACATCACAATGTCAATGTCTCTGTGCTTCATATTAAGGAGAAGTATTTTGCTGGTTTACTCCGTGTTGAAAACAGAGCTATGACATCATAATGTCAATGCCCAATATCTTCAGGTAAACGAGAATTAGTACTCTGGTTTCCTTCATGTTAGATAAACATTACTATGACATCATAATTTCAATGCCTAATGTCTTCGGGTTAAGGAGCATTAATAATCCGGTTTCCCTCTTGATCGAGACACATTACTATGACATCATAATGTTTATGCCTAATGTCTTGAGGTTAAGGAGAATTATTACTCTGGCTTCTTTCTTGCTCAAGACACAGTACTATGACATCATAATGTCAATTCCTATTGGTCTCATGTATAGGAGAATTGGTTAACTCTGTGTTAGAAACATAGTATTATGACATCACAATGTCTATTTGCTTCATGTAATGGAGAATTACTGAGCTGGTTTACTCCGTGTTGGAAACACAGAGCTATGACATCATAATGTCAATGCCTAATGTCTTCAGGTAAAGGAGAATTAGTTTTCTGGTTTCCTTCTTGTTTGATACACATTACTATAATATCATAATTCCAATGCCTAAAGTCTTCAGGTTAAGGATAATTATTACTCTGGCTTCTTTCCTGCTGGAGACACAGTACTTTGACCTCATAATGTCAATATCTATTGTCCTCATGTAAAGCTGAATTATTGTGGTGCTTTACTCTGTGTTGTAAACACACTATTATGACATCACAATGTCAGTTCCTATTGGTCTCATGTATAGGAGAATTATTGTGCTAGTTTACTCCGTGTTAGAAACACAGTATTATGACATCACAATGTCAATGCCTATTGGTTTCAAGTAAAGGAGAATAATTATGGTGGTTTACTCCGTGTGGGAAACACAGAGCTATGAGATTATAATGTCAATGCTAATGTCATTAGGTAAAGGAGAATTATTGTACTGCTTTACCAGGTGCTGGAAACACAGTATTAAGACATCACCATGTCATTTCTAATTGGCCTCACATAAAGGACAATTATTGTGCTGGTTTACTCCATTTTGGAAACACAGAGCTATAACCTCATAATGTCAATGAAAAATAACTTTAGTTAAAGGAGAATTAGTACTCTGGTTTCCTTCTTGATCGAGACACATTACTATGACATAGTAACATAGTAATTTAGGTTGAAAAAAGACTTGCGTCCATCTAGTTCAACCCTTTTCCTATTCCTGTTTACCATCGTTGATCCAAAAGTAGGCAAAAAAACACAACAATACAGCAATTTCAAATTCTGCCCCGAATGGGGGGGGGGGGAGAGAATTCCCTCCTGATTCCAAATGGCAATCAGATTTCTCCCTGGATCAACAAGCCCTAAGTAAAATATTAATCCTAATACTAACATACATAGCCCTCTATGTTATGTTCTTTTAAATAAGTATCCAGGCCCTTTTAAAGGTGTCATAATGACGTCATAAAGTTAATGCCTAATGTCTTTGGGTTAAGGAGAATTACTTCTATGGCTTCTTTCCTGCTCGAGACACAGTACTATTATATCATAATGTCAATACCTATTGGATTCATAAAGGAGAAATATTGTGCTGGTTTACTCCGTGTTGGAAAAACAGTATTATGATATCACAATGTCAATTTCTATTAGTCCCATGTATAGGAGAATTATTGTACTGGCTTACTCCGTGTTGGAAACACAAAGCTATGACATCGTAATGTCAATGCCTTATGTCTTCAGGTAAAGGAGAATTAGTACTCTGGTTTCCTTCTTGCACGAGACATATTACTATGACATCATAAAGTCAAAGCCTATTGTCTTTACATAAAGGAGAATTTTTGTGCTGTATTACTCTGTGTTGGAAACAGTATTATGACATTACAATGTCAATGCCTACTGGTTTCAAGTAATGGAGAATTATTGTGGTGGTTTACTCTGTGTTGGAAACACAGAGCTATAACATCATAACGTCAATGACAAATGTCTTCAGTTATCGGAAAATTATTACACTTTGTTCCTTTTTCCTCTAGACACAGTACTATAAGATTATAATATCAATGCCTTTTAGCATCATGTAAAGAAGAATTATTGTTCTAGTTTACTACTTGTTAGAAACACAGTACTATGACATCACAATGTCAATGACTATTGACTTCAGGTTGAGGAGAATTAGTACTCTATTTTCCTTCTTGATTGTGACACATTACTATGAAATTATAGACACAGTACTGTAACATCATAATATTAATGCCTATTTTCCTCATGTAAAAGAAAATTATTGTGCTGGTTTACTCCGTGTTGTAAAGACAAAGCTATGTCAATGCCTAATGTTTTCAGTTTAAGGAGAATTATTACTTTGGTTTCCTTCTTGCTGAAGACACACTACTATGACATCATAATATCAATGCCTATTGGTTTCATGTAAAGGAGAATCATTGTGCTGGTTTACTCCATGTTGTAAACACAGTACTACCACATCACAATGTCAATGCCTATTTTCTTCATGGTTTCCTTCTTGCTGAAGACATCATCATAATGTCAATGCCTGTTGGCTTCATGTAAAGGAGAATTATTGTGTTGGTTTACTTTGTGTTGTAACCACAGAGCTATAACATCATAATGTCAATGTATATTTGCTTCTTGTAAAGGAGAATTATCGTGCTGGTTTACTCCCTGTATACACAGTATTATGACATCACAATGTCAATGCCGATTGGCTTCATGTGCGGGAGAATTATTGCACTGGTTTACTCAGTTTTGGAAACAGTTTTACAATATCAGAATGTCAATGACTTTTGGATTCATGTAAAAGAGAATTATTGTGTTGGTTTACTTCATGTTGGAAGCACAGCGCTATGACATAATGTCAATGCCTAATGTCAGCAGGTAAAGGAGAAACTCTGGTTTCCTTCTTACTTGAGATGCAGTAGTATGACATAATACTGTCAATGCCTATTGGCTTCTTGTTAAGGAGAATTATTGTACTGGTTTACTCAGTGTTGAAAACACAGAGCTATGACATCATAATGTCAATGCCTTATGTCTTCAGTTAAAGGAAGATAATTTGCAGAACTTTAGAAACTTTATTTATGTATAGCATGGATATGTAGTGTCTAGGATTGTTGAGTCTTGCCTTGCCTTATATCATGATTTGCAACAAGCCACAGTCAATCAAATTTGAACAAAGGGCCTAAAAGATCATGTTCAACAGCCACAAATGTCTCCATTAACTTAGTCTGGGATCACTGAAAAAACATATGTACGTAATAATGACATCCCAGGTGCCATTCAAATATTTCTCACCAGGGTTGTTCCATCCAAATATTTCTCACCAGGGTTGTTAGTAAGTACTTCCTGAGGGGGATGAAGATCCAGTTTTATTCTTAAGTAGCATGTAATGACACTTAACTTCCAAGTAGCAATGTTGTAGTTGGACTGCATGGTGCACTAATAATGCGTTAAGTTGGCACAAGCCCCAGGTATCTTAAGACACTAGCAACTCCCCCTCTTATGACATAGAGAATGAACCTGCTGCATTTGCAAATAAGGCCTATCATTGGCTTCCAAAATAGATCAGCCAATTAACATATTGTAATATCAGCCCAAGATTGGAAGAAAAAAAAAATCAGAAATAATATATTGAACTAGAGATTTTTATTTTAGCATGATCTGGGTACTTAAATAGAAGGAGATCTCTGTACAGTAAAGGGCAGTTTTTCTAAAAGTTTCTTCTTTTACTGTGCATTCCACTTGTTTTAGCTACATCCTGCTTCATTAATCAGGGTAGGTTTAAAGGGATAGTAATACTTCGTTTTATCTTTATTTTATTTTGTAGGCATTAAAAAAACATGAAGAACAATATAAGTCTTATCTCTCAAACCTTTATGGTTTAAGAGATATTCACAAGCAAAGTCCCACCCTGTTCAGCAAGATCAGAAGGGAGGTGCCCAGGTAGACTGCAGAGAGGGACAATCTTCAATTAAGATAAGGGAAAAAGCTGAAAAACTTGTCAAGGGGGGGGAAGGGCTTTCATTGTTCTCATACAAAGAAGATTGTCCCCTGCTGTTATCTGTCTGGTCTTACAACCAGATTCACATCTGAGAAGAGATGGCTTACACTAGGAAAAAGGGGCGGGAGGGGGAAACTTTGCTTGTGAATATCTCTTAAACCATAAAGGTTTGAGAGATAAGACTTATATCATTCTTCATGTTTTTTCAATGCCTACAAAATAAAATAAAGTTAAAACAAAGTATTACTATCCCTTTAAACATTTAAGACAGCTCTCCCCTTTTTAATGTCCATTTTTAGAGGCACTTCCCTGTATTTATGCACACGTGCACCATATACAAACTTGCTACATCCTGGAAGATGAATTATCAGAGAGGAAGCTCCACAGTTTGTCCATCCCTGCTCTATAACACTGTGTAATTTTCCTCCATAGAGTTTGATAATACATAGCCGAACACTCTATACAGAGTCTTGGTTTTCTCAACATCAACTGGTGCCACACAAGAGGACACTCTCCATTTCTGTAGACGTTTTAATGCATTCTAGCTATTCCACCAATAGCGTAGACTGCAGAGAGCGAAATGTTCTCTGGCTGACTTTCCTCTGGTTTAGCAAATTTAAGTTGGGTTTGCATTCATAAGGAGTGCGACACAACATATCATCTAATGTCAATGCACTTATTTGTCCTCCATTTTGAAGCTTCGTATAAATATGATTAAATTTTGTGTGGAATTCTTTATGATGTTTCAGCTTCTCCTCGACGGAGGTCATCTAAAGCAAAAAACAGTATAACAATGTGAGTAATTGTATTAACAAAAGGAAAAGGATTATACATTATATATATATATACACACTAGTTGAAGAGCCCGTTACACGGGCCACAGTGCCACTGCCAGCCAGTCGCAGGGCAGTCATGCACAGTAGAGACTGCCCCGCGCCGCGGCTGATACAAAGCTGGACGCTCCTTCGGAGAACCCCACTGTATCAGCCTCGTCATAGACAGTCTTTACTGGGCATGACTGCAGCACGCTCAGCAGTCTCTACTGCGCATGACTGCGTCGTTACAAACTTTCTAGCGAATTATTATATATACATAAATATATATACAGCTTTTTCCAACCAGAGCTAAGAATTTCTATAGTCTAGATCCACATGGGTGGCCATGGTTATACTGTATGGTTTGTGTTGTGCAATCAACAAAGCCTGCAATATCTCTTTGAGACTTATTTACTAAGACCTGGAGTAAATCTGGAGCAAACCTAATGCACAAGAGGAGAACAAATAATTCCTCAAATTCCCAATTATTTAAATGAGGTGTTTAAACCCTTACTGTAAAAAAAAAAAACTTCCTCTGCTGAAGTCTACACCTCCTTTCCTCTAATCTCAAGGGGTGTCCCCTGGTCAACTGATTAGGCCTTGTTAATTGTTTTTGTACACTACAGTGCAGTTGATTTGCCCCATAGACATTCCGGGGGGGGGGAGATGCACTAAGGTGTGATAAAGAGGGGATAAAGTGGAGATCACTTCTCCAGTTCCTATGTTATTCTATAAAGCCTATGCAATAAGAGTTGGATAAATGTTAGGGCACTGACTTCAGAGAATAAAATAGGAATTAGAGAAGTGATGTCACTGGAGAGGTCACCTCCACTTTATCACCGCTTTATCACACCTTACTACATATCCTCCCAGATCTTCTTAGTACATCAGGCTCAATATGTTAGAGTTCCAGAATGGAATATAGCAGCTCATCACAATGTCAACAAATATTACTAAATATTTCTAATATATATCTAGAAAAAAAGATGAGAAAAAAAGAGAAAGATTAGAGAGATTTCTTTCATCTCCAGAATCCAAGCACTGTGCAAGGCTCCCCAAATGGGAAGTAACAGGTCTCAGTGAGGGTGAACTAGTTTAATTTTCTTGAAAAAAGCCTTAGTAAGAATCTCAACATTTCCATATCTTGTTATGTTTTCCTATTCATACTTTAAAGCATCTTAAAGTACATAAGTTCAGAAAGAATATGATATTAAAGGGTTTGTAAACAGTCAGGGTAAGGGGTGTTCCAAATTAGGCAGTTACTTAATAGTCATGGGAATTGAATTCTCCTGGCCTATGGCACGCCCATTCCTTGTTAGAACTGCAGATTTCAGTGACATCAGAGCTTCACTTGGCACTTGAGCAAGAGAGAGCAACATCGCTATCCTCTCCACTGAAGCCCTGTGACATAAAATTCATCAAAATTTTTCTTGAATGAAGAGGACAGACATCTCCCAGAAGCACAATATAAAGCACTTATGTCACTCAGCCATGCAGATCTCTGAGAACTGCAGGGCAAATTGAGAGAACATACAGTTTAAACTATAAGAACGCTATTACCATAGCTGTGTGGTGTGGAAAGCATATTCGCCAGACCATTTAAAGACCACAAACCCCAAGGAAATATATCTACTTTTTTTTCTTTCAGACCTATAACAATTTAACCATTTGCTTGCCAGAGATAGATGTGCAATGCACTGCACACCCCTCTGGTATTCAAAGGGTTAAGGACCAGAGGGGAGAGCGATACATTACTTAGTAACACATGCATTCTTAAAGGGATAACAATGGATGCATCAGTGACAGTATACTCACCACCTGCTCAGAGAACTCAAGCTTCTTCACAAATCTGGGGCCTTCACTTCCTGCTGCTGTCTCCAGCATTTGCAGGACATCTTCCATTGTACTCGTGTGTACCTTAATAAGAAGCTTGAACACAAGACAGCACTGCCAGCATCAGTAAATGAAGCACCCATTACTTTTTTTTTTCTTTTTTTATAAATTATTCAAACCCCGTCAAAAGCTACTGAAATCTTTAAAAAATATGGAATTTTCTACTGTATTCATAAGCAGTTTCTCTCTTAATAGAAATGGCACCTCACTGGGAAAGACAACATACCCAAGTGGGTACAAGAGGCACAAAACTACCTTTACCAAAATCTGTTTTATTCCCTTACATTCTTCAAACAGGACTGTCTATACTAAAATATCTGTAACATACACATATAAGAAGAAAATGTAGGCGAGGTCTACCATTTTGGAAAGAAGACAATGTGCTGCATCAAATGTACTTGTACCATTGTACAAATGTTTCCACGAGACAGCACTATAGTAAAATATATATTTTTTTATAATTTTTTTTTTTTTTTTAATACTTCCACTACTTCAATGATATTAAGAGATTTTAAACATATAGAATTTCTTAATGTATTCAGATCCTATTGCAAGCCAGAGAGCAACAACATGACACTGGAGTGGGCTAACAAAGTGTAGCACTAATCTGTACCCACTACTTTTCTTTTTTGAAGTTGCATATCTACACCAAAATTATCATAATCATTACAGGTGTAATGAAAATGATTTCCTATTGCAATGGCACCACCTACATGGCGACAGTCAAAAGGGTGATATAATGTCACCCATCTTAAAAGGGTGTATCCAAACTGCAACTTATAAATGTTGAGACTGTTGCTCGCATCAAAAGGGGGCGAAATAGGAGATAAAAATGTTGCCAGCAACTTAGTAAAGGACATTTAGCCCCTTGGATACTGGAGAGGGGTCTCCAATGCATTGCTTTGCAAAGCAATGCATTGGAAACCACTTCAGTAAACAAGAGGTTATGCTATCAGTACTCTATCTCACTCTGTTAGTGCAGAGCTCTCGGCTGCTTGTCCTGTTATTCGCTTTGAGAGTTTAACTGTGCCTTGCACACACACCTCAAGGAGTTATACCCTCAATATTCTTTCTCCTGTGTTCCCAGATTGATCTGCCATTGGAATCTGCTCTGCCATGGTAAGTGTGGGGACAGAAGAAAAGGGCTGACAAGTAATGCTACACCTCCGCTGTCGCCCATATAATGGGTTAGCAATGTGATGGTACAAGGAACTTGGTGTCAGGCTTGTGTGATGGGACACATGTGGAGGCATGATGGGAATGAGATGACACGGTTGAATTAAATATGTATATAAAGTAAATGAAAATGGCATTTTTCAGTAAAAATGTATACTTCTTTAAGTGTAAAGATGTTGACACATGTTCTGTACATATTTAAATGCTGCTTTAAAGGGATAGTAATGTTTCATATTAAAAGCAGCTCTAATTAATCATCATAGTATTTGGGCCTTGGAGAGTGTTATTTCATTACTGTCAGAGTTGTAGTTCAAGAGTAATTGAACGATAAAGTATCCCCCTCCCGCCCCTTTTACTGATGTAACTGCTCAGCTTAGAACAGGGTGTGTCCAGGCAGATTGCAGAGAGGAACAATCTTCAATTAAGATAAGGGAAAAAGCTGTAAAACCTGTTAATGGGGGCAGGGTTTTCATTGTTCTCACAGTAAGAATATTGACCCTTGCTGTGAGCGGTCTGGTCTATGGACTGGATTCCACATCTTAGGAGTGGGGGCTTACACTAAGTAAAAGGGGCGGGAGGGGGAAACTGTATCATTCAATTACTCTTGAACTACAACTCTCATAGTATTGAAATAACATTCTCTATGGCTCAAATATGAAGATTAATTGTAGCGGCCATTTTTGTGAAACATTACTATCACTTTAAAAGGTGTGGATTAATAAAGGCTTGTTATTGAGCAGAACTTATTTAATCATCTGAATTAATGGAAGGGTATGGAATTCTGTAATGCATAAAAATGGGCACTCCGCTAAATGCATATGTTTTACAAGCATTTTGCATCTCTAAGTGAAAATACCAAGATGCAATCATTGATATGGGGGACAAAGGTGCATGGTAATTTGAGGCGACAAAGAGGGGGGCGGGGTCTCTGTGTCTCTACAGAAAGTTCTGCCACAGGAGAGGTGAGACCTGTCTTTCCTGCCCAAACGTAACATTGCCCTTTTACCAGGTTTAACCCTTTGAGTACCAGAGGGTAGAGCAACACATTCCTCACCCTCTGCCACTGAAATGGTTAATAAGAGGACAAAGTAATTGACAAGATCTAGTAATATAGAGTCCCCCAGGAGGCTGCAAGACTGACAGGATGAGGGGGAGCAATCAGTAAACGAGGGAAAGGACCCTGAGGATTAGTGCATACCTAGGGTTGCCACCTTTTCTTCAAAAAAATACCGGCCGTGGCATTCCCTCCATAGACTTAACATTGGACAGAAGCCAATTTTTTACCGGCCTGCCGTTAAAATACCAGCTGGGTGGCAACCCTATGCATACCCCACTGTTCCCTAAAGGGTTAAGATAATGTATCATGTTTAGAGCAAGGATGATCCACCACAACATTTCACACAGAGACATCACCATTTTGACTTAGGCGACTTTTTGAAGTCGCTTGTCTTTCTAACCATATGTTAGTGTACAGAAATGTCTCCAGAATGTGCCACTATGGAAAAAAATATGAATTTGTTTTTCCATTTTCATCACTTGAGAGATACTACAAGCTTTCAAAACTATAAACATTTCTTACTTTAGTATCTACTGACAGCTTGACAAAACCAGAATCTCACTTTTACAGGTTTACATATCGTAGAGGGTGCCAGGATAACCAAACTGGATTTTAGTGTAAAAATTTTTCGCATTATATTGTTTTTAATATTGCCCTAGCAGCTCTGATAAGATGACAGGCATAAATGCCTATGTTTGAAATAGGAGCACCTCTTCTTTCAAATGAGTGCTCTTTGGTAACCAAAGAAGCAGAAGAGGCAGAAAGTGTCTCTTTTAGATCCTCCCACACTAAACAATTCATATATGATCTTGCCAGGTGATCAAGTGATCAATCTGGCACGCAGACCAAAATGCAAACTCTTATGGGAAAGGGAAGACTTTCTCCTTTCCAGTGACGACACTCTGGTGTGGTTAGGAGACAGGGGGGATTAGATATAGGCTCCAAAACAGCAACCCCACCCCTTTAGCTACTACAACACAGTAAATACAAGTGATCACATGAGTACCAGTTATTAACCCATTCATGCCTACCTTTGTTGGAAAGGAGAGACTCTACACTTTCAAACAAGGGTACTCCTACTATTTTTGGGTGGGGGCAATATGGAGACTGGTAGCTTGAAACCCTCTTTATTGGAAAAAGAAAGAGGAAATGTTTCCCTTTCCAACAAGGGTACCCTTGGTATCTTAGTGTGTGTGTGTGTGTGTGTGTGTTATGTCACACACATTTATTTTTTTTAAATAATGCCAGGTGATCATGCAGTTAGCCCTTTCATGTTACCCCTTGTTGGAAATGGGAGACTCTCCTCTTTCTAACAAGTGTGCTCTCATGTTTGAAGGAGGCAGTGATATTTGCTCATTACTTCCCCATCCTTTTAAATGATGTCAGCTCCATTTGCAGTGAAAGGGCTGCTGAGATTGATCAACTGGCTTCGACTTGGTTGTCAGAGTAACTCGAGTGTGCTCACTCGCACACACATCTGTCTATGTGTGAGCTGTATACACATGATGAGCACTGACTGCAACTCAATCAGTGCTAAGGATGTGTTGAAACAGCTCTCACAGAAACAAATATCTATGTGAAAGCTCCATTCAGGTTGCTATGCCAACCAACCAGAAGCCAGTTACGTCAGACCTTTCACTGAACATAGGCTGACTTACTAGGGGTGTGCTGAAGGAGGGATTAACAAGCCTGGAGTTACCTATCCTCAGTCTATACCCTTTGATTACTGAAAAGGTGATCTACTTGTTCTCCAGTTGAAACGAACAAGCTCCTAGTTTTATCATACATGATTGGATGCATATTTATCTTATCCTGTATTCTTAAATTTGGTATGTTGCTGTACGTCATTTCTAACTCTCTCTCAAAAAAAAAAAAAAAAAAAAAGGATTATTAATTTGCAGCAAAATACCTGCACCATAGGGGCAAGTAAAAATTAATTTTAGGGCTTTTGATATCTCTCTAGCAGTAAAGGGGATTGAATTCTCCATTTGAAAAAATGGAAACTTTGATTTGTCCCCCGTGATGCTGCTAATGTGCTCTGGGAATGATCCAGTTTCCATTAATAAAACCAGTCTCAGTTTGTTTTCTCTGTTGGGACTGCAGTGTATACACTTTCAAAAGTCCTAGTAGTTCACGCCAGATAAAAATTTAAGAAAAATGTCAGATATTACTTACATGTAAATTATGGCATAGTTTGCTGTCAGGGTTCATGATTAGAGAAAAAACAGACCTCGCTTTTTCATATTCTTTCTGTTAACGAAAAATGAAAACAAAATGTTAATTTTAACTGAATCTTTACCCAAATTAATAATTTTAATTGTGTTCCTGTAGAGCTTAAAGGAACACTAAATCTAGTCTTACTTATGCTCTGTTGGGGCTCTCATTCCTGCCTTTTCCAGGGCTCCCTGAAACCCAATGATAGAAGTGAAAGAGCTGCACTGTCTGTAAAATGCCTTTTTGAATACAATAGTTGTGGATACTTAATCTCAGTAAATTAACTGCCTTAGCTCTACTCTCTCATCGCAGACAAAAAGAAACAAAAACAATACACACAAATCGTGTCTATATAGGACAGTTTACACCTGCATTAAATGAAAGATTAAAATTAAATTTTAGGGATCTATCAGAATATAATATTTTAACAGAAACTAGCTGGACATCCATGAAGACGAAAAGTATGTAACCAAATCTGTTAGGTGTCAATGTTCAATGAAACTATGCATGGTACAAAGATAACCCTGTTTATGACAGACTGCACAATATAAACTTCAGGATGGTGCCAATGAAGGGCACACCTATTCAAATGCTTCATGAATGGGTCCATTACCCTACAAAAATTATTTATTAACTACTCTGATCCAATGCCAGTATCAATATATTTCATATATCACAGAATATGTGTGGATGTACAACATATCAGCTTCAAAGGGTTAAGAAAATACCCTAAAAACTACTTCATGTCAGGTCAATCAAGCCTTTTAAATGTGCAATTCTGGAAGCTAAATAGGTGCAAACTAACTGCTCCATAAGGAATAAATTAAGATCCCCTCTACCTTCCACTCACCCCTCGCCTACTCTCAGTTTTAATGTATAGCAAAGTGAAAAGAAAGGAGTAAAAAAATGAAATCCCCTGAACAGCGGAGACCTCTTCTTGGGGACTTAACCCAAATGGGTCTTCCTGTGTTCCACATGAACTAAGGGAAAAGGATTTAATGGTAAGTACACCAAAATCCCCTTTTCTCCGTTATCCAATTTGGAACATACGACCAAGGGCACATACCAAACGATCCACCAAGATTCCTGGTAGAGCACAAGAGAAAGAAACCCTCCACTGCAGACCAGTATTCCACAAGACTAACTGGTACAATATGAGCCTCAGATGTAAAGGACACCTAACTTACACACCAAACAAGTGAACATGAAGGGTTAAAAATTCAGTACATTAAAAAATCATCATAAAGATCCTTTTACAGGCAACAGAACTTGAAGGACCTTCCGGTCCAAATTGGTCTCAGCTGAGGCCAGAACATTTAGGCTTGCCTATGTCTTTTTGCAATCAAGGTAATATGCAAACCCCATGTGACTTGTGGGGGTTGGGGAAAAAGACCTATAAAAGTGACTGATGGAGCCCTGGTTTTCTTGGCCTTCCACCCATTCACTGCAAGCCAACACTATTTGAAAAAGGCAAGTCTTATCATAAAGATATTAGAAATGTGGAAATTTACTTACCGATATTTCTTTTTCTTCTGTGTATCTCCACGTCACTATACATTATGGGGAGTTTTCTCCTTCCTCCAGCCGGTAGGACCACCCACAAAAATTTAAATAGTGCCTTCCCCCAACTTCCGCCAGTTATACTTTTGTCCAAGCTATAAAACAACAAAATAAACAGAGTTAAAGTTAAGGGTGGGTGTGACGTGGAGATACACAGAAGAAAAAGAAATATCGGTAAGTAAATTTCCACATTTCTTCTGTGTACTCCCCGTCACTATACATTATGGGGAACTTCCCAAGCCTTCACATTAGGGTGGGTAAACAAAATAGAACAAAATTATCTGATTGATATAATAATAATAGATAACTATTTTTACAGAACTGTCCAATAAAATGGAACCCCGTATAGTGTTACCTTATTGTGGAATGACTGCTTGCAGTACTCCTCTTCCGAATTTTGCGTCTGCTGATGAATTAATATCCAGCTTATAATGTTTTATGAAGGTGGATATAGATGTCCATGTGGCTGCCTTGCATATCTCCTCTGAGGATGCATTAGCCTTAGAGGCCCAGGATGTGGCCATAGCTCTTGTAGAATGTGCTTTTATCTTAATAGGGGGGGTTCAGCTTGGCCTCTTTGTATGATATAACAATACATTGCCTAATCCATCTGGCAATAGACTGCTTGGAAACAGCTAAACCCTTTCTCTTCCCCGCAAATTGAATAAACAGATTATCAGTTTTCCTAAACTCCCTAGTCCTCTGCAAGTATATAGAAATACACCTAACCAGGTCCAGGGCATGTAATCTTTTTTCTTTGTCATTACTGGGGTTAGCGCAGAAAGATGGCAGGACAATATCTTGGTTTAAATGGAAATCTGAAATAACCTTTCCTCTAAAGGAGGGTTTAAATCTGAGGACTATCTTATCCTGATGAAAGGATAGATAGGGGGCTTCACACGATAAAGATTGCAGCTCGCTAACCCTCTTAGCTGAAGTTATTGCCGTTAAGAAGACAGTTTTTAATGATAGGAATTTTATAGATACCTTCTCTAAAGGTTCAAAGATGGGGGAATCAACTAGTTGATTCAGAACCGTATTTAAATCCCACGCAGGGACTGTTTCCCTGATTCTGGGTCGCAATTTGTCAATAGCTTTTATGAATCTTTTTATTACGTCTTCTTCTGCCCAGTGCTTAACTAGTACTGCCGAAAGAGCTGAGATCTGGACTCTAAGAGATGCTGGGCTAAGTCCCATATCAAAACCGCTTTGCAGAAAATCCAAAATAACTGGAGCAGACACCTGATACTTTTTTATTTCCTTCTTAATACACCAGGATCTGAACACCTTCCAAATTTTGTCATAAATTTTTAGTGTTGACTTTTTTCTGCCTGCTATGATGGTATCTGCTACTTTATTAGCGACCCCCTGGAAACCTAGGTTTTGCCGCTGTCCATGCTGTCAAGTGGAAAAAACCTGGATGAGGATGGAATATTGGTCCCTGATTCAACAGATCCTTTCTGTCCGGAAGACTCCATGGTTCCTGTGTAGACATCCTCATCAGTTCTGAAAACCAGACGCGTCTCGGCCATCTGGGCGCTACTACTATTGCCTCCACTTTCTCCTTCCTGATTTTTCTTAATACTTCCCTTATCAGAGGAATAGGAGGGAAGATGTATACCAGATAGAAATTCCATGAATGACTGAAAGCATCCTGTCCCAATGCTTGGCTTGCTTTCCACCTGGAAAAAAACATTCTGCACTTGTTGTTGTCTGGGCTGGCCATCAGATCCACCTCCGGAATTCCCCACTTTTTTGTTATCTGCAGGAATACCTCCTGGTTGAGTGACCATTCTCCTGGATGAATCTTGTTCCTGCTTAGGTAATCTGCTAGCAAGTTTTGTTTTCCTGCAATGTGAGAGGCAGATATGGCTAACAGATTTCTCTCTGCCCAACAGAAGACTTTTGACATTTCTTTGTTCAGTAACACACTTCTTGTGCTTCCCTGATTTTTTATGTACATTACTGTGGAGATATTGTCTGATTTTACATGAACCGCCTGGTTCCTTAAGTCTTCCTGAAAGGTGATTAGTGCATATCTTACTGCTCTTAGTTCTAAAATATTTATGTGTAGACCTCTTTCTGCAACAGACCATTTTCCCTGAATTGTCCTGGTTCTCCACACTGCCCCCCATCCTTGGGTGCTCGCATCTGTTGTAATGAACTCCCAATCCAGGTCTTTTAGTGATGTTCCTTTTTGAAGATTCGTTTTCTTTGTCCACCAATTCAGTTCCTTCTTGATATCCTCCGTCAGGTGGATTCTCTGCAAGGGGTTCTGCTGATGTCTGTCCCAGGACCTCAGAAAAAATGACTGTAGATGTCTTGAATGGAACCTTGCCCACGGGACCACTTGTATGGCTGATATCATCGTCCCCAGACACTGCATAAATCGATGTGCGATATGGCTCTTTTTCCTTATGAACTTTATTACTTCTGTTTTTATCTTGTTTATTCTTTCTTCTGACAACGTAATCAGAGCTTTTCTTGTGTCGAACTTCATCCCCAGGAATATTAGACACTGAGTGGGATCTAGATGACTTTTTTCTGTATTTATCAGCCATCCCAGTTTCTTGAGATGACAGATCACAGTCTGTGTGCTGTATTCTGACTGTTTTCTGTTCTGAGCCACAATCATCATATCGTCCAGATAAGGTACGACTGCTATTCCTTGCTCCCTTAGTGGCTCTAGAGCTGCTGCCAGAATCTTGGTAAAAACTCTTGGGGCTGTGGATAGGCCAAAAGGAAGAGCTCTGAACTGGAAATGATCTTCCCCTATGGCGAATCTGAGAAATTTTCGATCTTCTTTTCTGATTAGGATGTGATGATAGGCGTCTTGTAGGTCTATTTTTGTAAGAAAGCTCCCTGGAAAGACTGATCTCATTACAGAATTTACTGATTCCATCTTGAATGACTTTTTTATTAGACAAGAGTTCAGCTTCTTTAGGTCTAAAATGGCCCTGCAGGAACCTGACGGTTTGGGAACTGTAAATAAAATTGAATAGATCCCTTCCAATCTCTGATTCTCTGGTACTTGCTGAATCACCCTCTTTTCTAATAGAGTCTCTATTTCTTGTCTGATCATTTTCTGCTTTTTGGCATTCCTGGGTATTTTCGATCTCTTGAAAACGTGGTCTCTTGGAGTCTGTATGAAGGGCAGCGGATAGCCCCTCTCCAGAATTTTCTGAACCCAAACGTCCGGAGACGTCCAAAGATGCTGAAAAAAGGTTAATCTTCCTCCTACCTTTTCTGGAAAGGGGACCCGCTGACCTTCATAACTCTTTCTTAAACTGCTGCTTCCTGGAGAAGTCCTTCCTGAACGCTCCTCTAGAAGACTGACCTGATGCATGCCTTTTCTGTTCAAAACCCTTCGACTGGTAACGCCTTGAGTCACGAAAGGAATAATTCTTGCTTCTATATGCAGAGCCCCTAGGTGATGCTCTCCTTCTTTTCTCTTGTGGCAGGAATGCACTTTTTCCACCTGATAATTTCTTAATCAGGTCCTCTAGATGTTCTCCAAATAGCATCTGTCCTTTGAAGGGAAGATTAACAAGTTTATTCTTTGAAGAGCTATCTGCTTCCCATGCTCTCAACCACAGGGCTCTTCTTGAGGCGACTGATAGTGCCGAGGACTTAGCTCCCAGTTTTACTGCATCCAATGAAGCGTCACATATGAAGTTATTAGCTTCCTTAATGGCTGCCACTTCTCTAACTAATTTTGACCTAGATGTACCTGCCTCAATACTTTCTTCCAGATTGGATAGCCAGATACGTATGGATCTGGAAACACAGACCAGGGCTGTAGCTATTTGAATGCTACTTCCTATAATAGAGAACTGTCTTTTAAGGGCAGATTCTAGTTTTCTCTCCATTGGATCTTTTAAAGAAGATCCGTCTTCTAAAGGGATAGTGGTCGCTTTAGCCAATCTAGAGACGGCCGCATCCACCTTCGGAGGAGTAACCCACTTTTGAATGAACTCATCCTCAAATGGGTACATCCTACTGAACCTTTTAGAAACAGAGGATCTTTTATCTGTTTTACTCCATTCAGTAGTAACGGTCTCTGAGATGGATTGATGAACCGGAAAGGTAGGGACCTTTTTTATGTGCCCAATGAAGGCTGCATCCATGATACCCAAATCCTTCTGCTCATCAACCAATCCCAGGGACTTTCTTACTGAAGACACCAAACTATCTACTTTTTCTAAGGAAAAAGCCCCAGATTCTTCCACTATCTCTCCTTCCTCTTCCTCTGAAGAGAACTCTGATGGACCCTGGCTATTTCTGTCTTCACTTCTGTCTTCTCCAGGGTCCTCTGTCCTTTGTCTCTTCCTGGGAACTGCAGCCTCCTGCATGGCTGAAAAAGTCTCCTGCATGGAGGCCTTCATCCAGGAAATAAAATCCTGGAATTGGCTAGGCATTTCTTGTATGGCTGCCTTTTTTAAGCATTCTTGGCAAATTTTAGAATTTTCAGATGCTGGAAATTTTTTCTCACAAGCACTGCAAGCTTTTATCTTTTGAGATTTATCTTCTTTAGGGGGAGTAGGCTCTACTTTCTCCTTACTAGCAGAGGACTTAGAAGAAGACATTTTTAAAACTTACTAACTTTAATAAAAAACCCTTTTAAAAACTATAGCCCCTACTAGGAAAAAAGCACAAGAATGGGAAAGTCCTACCTTACTCCTGCAGCTGCATTCTTTTATCTGGCGTGCGTCTCAGTTGTGACCCGCATCAATTGCTTCCTCCATCTTGAACTGAACTGATAAAGAGGACTTGCTGTGTCCTCCTCTGCTTTCTGAACCTGCTCGTTGCCATCAGGGTAGAACCCCCCGCCACTTCCTGGGCCTCCGGCAGCAGGAAGGAAGGCCGCGGCTTGCCTTGCGTTCCATAGATGGAACGCACTGGGGATTTCCTGTATTTTCTTGGCGCGGTGCTGAAGCGCAGCGAATTATCCTTCCTGGAGCTTCTTGCGATGCCGTCCTACCTCCCAGTCTGAGAGCCGCCGGACCAGTCTCCTCTCCGATCGCTCCGTTCTGAGGTAAGCCAACCGCACCGCAGCTCCTATTCCTCCAACCGGCTAGGACCAAAAGAAACTGGCGGAAGTTGGGGGAAGGCACTATTTAAATTTTTGTGGGTGGTCCTACCGGCTGGAGGAAGGAGAAAACTCCCCATAATGTATAGTGATGGGGAGTACACAGAAGAAATTATGTTTTTAAGCGTTTTTAGCTAGGTACTAAGTGCTACAAGTTTATTTACAAGAATTCATCAGGGACATATTTAACTTAGATTGGGAAGATTATGTGTAATAGAATAGATAGGACTCGCTTGAAACTAGGCAACCATAACCTTTATAAGTATCAACACAGTGGTATTATATACAGTGGATATAAAAAGTCTGCACACCCCTGTTAAAATGCCAGGTTCTTGTGATGTTAAAGAATGAGACAAAGATAAATCATGTCAGAACGTTTTCCACCTTTAATGTGACCTATAACAATTCAATTGCAAAACAAACTGAAATCATTGAGGGGGAAAAATAAAAAACTCACAATAACCTGGTTGCATAGGTGTGCACACCTTTAAACTAATACTTTGTTGAAGCACCTTTTGATTTTATTACAGCAATCAGTTTTTTTGGGGTAGGAGTTTATTAGCATGGCACATCTTGACGTGGCAATATTTGCCCACTCTTGTTTGCAAAAGCGCTCCAAATCTGTCAGATTGCGAGGACATCTCCTGTACACAGCCCTCTTCAGATCAACCCACAGATGTTCAATTGGATTCAGGTCTGGGCTCTGGATGGGCCATTCCAAAGCATTAATTTTCTTCTGGTGAAGCCATGCTTTTGTGGATTTGGATGTGTGCTTTGGGTCATTGTCGTGCTGAAAGGTGAACTTCCTCTTCATCTTCAGCTTTCTAACGGACACCTGAAGGTTTTGTGCCAAAACTGCCTGGTATTTGGAAAGGTTCATAATTCCCTCCACCCTGACTAAGGCCCCAGTTCCAGCTGAGGAAAAACAGCCCCAAGCCATGATGCTGCCACCACTATGCTTCACTGTGGGTATGGTGTTCTTTGGGTGATGTGCAGTGTTGTTTTTTGCGCCAAACATACCTTTTGGAATTATGGACAAAAATTTCAACCTTGGTTTCATCAGACCATAACACATTTTCCCATGTGCTTTTGGAGGACTTGATGTTTGTTATTGCAAACTTCAGCCAGGCTTGGATGTTTTTCTTTGTAAGAAAAGGCTTCCATCTTGCCACCCTACTCCATAGCCCATTCATGAAGAAAACGGGAGATTGTTGTCACATGTAGCACACAGCCAGTACTTGACAGAAATTCCTGCAGTTCCTTTAATGTTGCAGTAGGTCTCTTGGAAGCATCCCTGACCAGTTTTCTTCTCGTGTTCTCATCAATTTTGGAGGGACATCCAGTTCTTGGTAATGTCTCTGTTGTGCCATATTTTCTCCACTTGATGATGACTGTCTTCACTGTGTTCCATAGTATATGTTCCATACTAGTATATCTAATGTTTGGAAATTCTTTTGTACCTTTCTCCTGACTGATATCTTTCAATAATGAAATCCCTCTGATGCTTTGGAAGCTCTATGCGGACCAAGGCCTTTGCTCTGAGATGCAACAAAGCAAACGTCAGGAAAATCCTACTAGAACGGCTGAACTTTATTTGTGATTAATCTGAGTCACTTTAAATGATGGCAGGTGTGTAATGACTTCTATTTAACATGAGTTTGAATGTGATTCGTTGATTCTGAACACAGCCACATCCCCAGTTATAAGAAGGTGTGCACACCTATGCAACCAGGTTATTGTGAGTTTTTTTATTATTTATTTTTCCCCCTCAAAGATTTCAGTTTCTTTTGCAATTGAATTGTTCACGTTATAGGTCACATTAAAGGTGGAAAAAGTTCTGACATGATTTATCTTTGTCTCATTCTTTAACATCACAAGAACCTCGCATTTTAACAGGGGTGTGTAGACTTTTGATATCCACTGTATGCTTTATATAGGGTGCACATTTGGATAATTTGTATGAAGAGCACAGGTCTGTTTTTTGTTTTAGCATTTATGCAGTAGTTTACTGAATATTAGTACTGAAGTCTGGCTACGAGCTGATGGACACAATCGCAAAAAAAAAAACATATTCAGTGCCAGAAGATGAAGAGATGCAATGAAAGGAGGCTTCTGGAGCACTCCCAACACCAGAAGCAAAACCCCTTCACAAAGGTCTTAACATCAGGAAGCAAGGCAATGTGTTGCTGAAAAAGAACAGAGACAACTACGATTCGTACCTTAATATAAATAAGGCTAAGACCTTTGCAAAACACCATCGTGAAGAAAATCCAAAACCACTAGAAGGCTGAAAGGCTGTGGAGAAACACCATAATCAGCACAACACTGATAGAACAGGGACCAAACCCTATGATAGGTGTTGGAAAAAAACAGCTTTCTAGCTTGGAGCATAGTAGAGATGTCAGTGTCTGAAAAAACCTTTATCTTCAAGATGCTGGCTTCAAGAGCCAGGCTTTCAAAGCCAGCTTCTTCACCTGAGGTTAACATTACAGGTCTTGGGTCACAAAAAAGGTTCCACATTTTGGCAAAATGCTCATTATTGTTTTTTGGTCCCACAACTCGTGCAAAATTGTGGGGACATCAAAAGAGAAAACCCCAAACTGTCATTGTATGACAGTGTCAAACGAGAGTGTGCTAAAACTAGTCAGAAATGTAACACCTGTCATCCGCTGTCCGGCTTCTTCATTTATCTTTACTTCTTTCTTCCCTTCTGTCTTCTTTTCTTTCTTCTGTCTTGCTTTAAAATTAAGGAGGCATGGGGGTTCATGACTAACATTTTAGTGCTTATGGACAATTTAAAAAAATATATTTCTATTTAAAGCAGAATGGACTTTCAGATGCCACCTACAGTATCCCTTTGAGAGCCGGAGGTCCACCTCTCCGACACTCAAAGGGTTAACGTAGCATCTTTTGGGGGGGATTATTTTATCAAAATTGAATGACCAATAATGGAGTTTTTTTTTTCATTTTAAAGCACGACAGAAGAAAGAAGATCAGATGATGGAAAAGAAGAAGCTGGCTGTGACCTCGCTGGACATCAGGATTACTGGTAAGTTTTTAATTGTCTGAACCTGTACTTAACACGATATATGCAAAATGTTATATGCAAACCTATAAGCAAAATACTATACACAAAAAGCAAGATGCTATATGCAATACTCTGTAGGAAAAACACAGTAGGCAAAACTCTATACACAAAATGCCATATGCAATATACGAAAAACGCTTTAGGCTACATTCAAAATGCAATGTGATAAACGCAATATGCAAAATTCTATACGAAAATCACTTCATGCAAAAGCTATGTGCAAAACGATATACGCAAAACACTGTGAGCAATATGCAATGTGCAATCATTATACGAACACTGCTATACGCAAAATTCTATATGAAAAACACTATATGCAAATAGCAAAATGCTATACTCGCAATACAGTATGCAAAATATTATACGCAATACACAAAATGCTATATGCAAGATATTTTATGCAAAATGCAAGACGCTATTTGCAAAACTCTATACGCAAAACGCTATATGCTCACACATGCATTTTCACTCATATACAGTCTCATGCTCTCACGCTCATTGATGGAGAGTTATGTAACGCAGTGTTTTGCAATGTGTGGAGATGAAAGGGCTAAGCACTGAAAATTCAACAATCCAGTCTTTAAGAACTTTGTCTCCTTTCTGGATTTACCTGTATGTCAGGGGAAAATAGACCTACACATAAATCCACTTAATTTTTTAACCGTATTACTACCAGACACATATTACATTCTATGTTAATTTAGTCATGCATACAACTGCATTGGACACTTCTATCAAAAACACTCATCTCAGTCCTTGTAAAGCTGACCAAAGCAAATATCCACAGAATCAACGAGCAAGATGAAAATGACAGTCCAATGTGATGGAATATGAATAGATGAGAGTCACATGTAGATGAGTAATAGTCAGATGGAATGAAAATGGGCAAACATGAGATGAATGCTCTCAGTCCCAGTCAGATAGTTTTCATGCTGCTCCCCATACAGCTTTCCTACGTAGCAAGACAACAAGCTAAACGCAAAAGGAAGCACAAAAGAGAACTATTTAAAGGGATAGTAATACCTCGTTTTAACTTTATTTTATTTTGTAGGCATTAAAAAAACATGAAGACATGAAGTCTTATCTCTCAAACCTTTATGGTTTATGAGATATTCACAAGCAAAGTTTCCCCCTCCCGCCCCTTTTGCCTAGTGTAAGCCATCTCTTCTCAGATGTGGAATGCAGTCCATAGACCAGAGAGATAACAGAAGGGGACAATCTTCTTCCTATGAGAACAATGAAATCCCTGCCCCCCTTGACAAGCTTTACAGGTTTTTCTCTTATCTTAATTGAAGATTGTCCTTCTCTGCAGTCTACCTGGGCACCTCCCTTCTTCTCAGGCTGAACAGTGTGACATCAGTAAAAGGGGCGGGAGGGGGACACTTTGTCATTGAATCACTCTTGAACTACAACTCTGACAGAATTGAAATAACACTCTCCAAAGTCCAAATACTATGATGATTACTTAGAGCTGCTTTTATTATGAAACATTACTATCCCTTTAAAAGTACTCTTTATTCAAAGCTTCACATGCAACAAAATACAGACTAAAACTTAGTGTTCCTTTGTATAAAGCACTTATCTCTCTCCCAGTGTAGAAAGCCACCTTTGTTTAGTCCCTATCCTCTCTCTCATTCACAGTGAATTCTTAGATTCATTGGTCCTCTCCAAGGTACCGTCTCATCCAAGATACCAACTCACTGGATGGCAATAACACATGAGGACAATCTCAACTGGCCTCCAGACTCTTCACACCGATATCCTTGGCAGTTTACACCGCTCCGGTTTGCCTAGTAGTTGCAAGGTGCGTTCAGCGAACGCCAAGGGAGCACTAAAGGGTGTTGTCACCAGGAGAAAACTACCCGCTATCGGAGCACATGAATACCCAACGCTGTTGATTTAAGCAAATTTTTAAAACGTTTTTCATGAAAGGTTAATGCAAACATGCATTACATTTGAACATACCCGTTCCTATATGTAAAAAAATGCTTCTGATTCTTACTTGTTAGCTTTTCATTCAAAACCTTTTTATGAACATCGCTGGGTGCAATTATTTCTTTAATATTGTCATATTCCAAAGTAATAGCACCTATCTGAAGGCAAGGGATTAAATGGCAGGAAGTGAGGTGAGACCAGCCTCTGTGAAGCATATGCAACAGGAAAGCAAGATGGCTGCCAAAAGAACAATCCCTCTTCACCCAAGAAAGCACAGGAAACAGGGGATACTGGTGTTAATAGCTTCCAAGATCTACACTAAGCAAAGAATGGTTCTCCAGCCACTCTTAAACAGCACTCTTCTCAACACAAAACATAGTCCTCAGGATGACCATTCTAAAGAATAGGTAATCTGATCCAATACGAGCCCATTTAGACCCCAGGGAAACAAATGGTGGAAAGATATATGTCTCTGCAAAAAATCGTGTGAAACAAAGATGGTCACCGTGTGGGGGTCGAATCAAATTTTAAATAGTGCATAAAGAATACAAAAATAAAGGTGAAAACTTATTAAGAACATGCAAAAAGTAGAAAAATTGAAGGGAACAAAGACATCTACTTACAAAAGAGGAGAATAGGTAGAAATAGAGTAAGGAACAGAAAGGGTTAAGGAACCTTACTGTGAATGCAGCCTTTGAAAAACACACAGTGATATAAGAGAAATTAAATAGAGTGCACGGGACACAAAACACCAAATAATAACAGGTGCCAGAATAACAGAAACATAAGACTAGGACCATGGCATTAACTTACAGAACCCTTACTAACACTGCAACCCCTATACTTCATTTCTCATTTCCAAATTCATCCCCACTCACCACCTTCACTCTGCACAAGACCTTCTCCTCTCTGCAGCTCTTATTGCATCCTACCATTCCTGCCTACATGACTTCTTCCATGCTGCACCTGAGCTCTGGAATTCCCTCCCCTGGCCCCAGACTCTTCTGCATCCTTCAGACGCTCCCTGAAGTCTCATCTTTTCAGGGAAGCCTATCAACTACCTCCATAACCTTTATGAGCAAGGCCAGACCAACAGCCTGTCAAACTTCTGCTTACTCTCATTGCCTTCTAAAATCACTCAAAAGCACTTCTTTCTACCACCCACTGATTGGCAGTTCATGTCACAGGAGGCGCTTACACCCCATAGCACTTACTCCTTCTGTGTCCCACCTACCTTACTCTAGACTGTAAGCTCTCACAAGCAGGGAGGTCTGATCCTTTTGTTTTCCATGTTGCATTTGGGCTATTTAATATCTCTCTCTATTTCCTATTGTACATTGATGTGGAATAAGTTGGTGTTACATAAAAAATAATAATGGCATTCAAAAGGTTAACCTGCCCAGCTCCAGTCTTTAGACTCCCATTGTATAACATGTAGAGCTTCAGGGAAGCTCAACAGTGAGGCATTGACTTAGAAAACAAATCAAGCTCCACGGGCAAAGGTCCTACAATATATCTGTGAACTGGACAATCCATGACCAAAGAAGTCAGTGAATGGGAACCCTCCTAATAGGAGATTATAAAGCTCCATATTACTAAGAATAAAAATAAAGAAAGTGCCCAACTGTACTTTCTTTAAGCAGGTCACTTGAAACGGAGCTTAGGTGGTGGTAAAGAGGAGGGAAAAGATGAGTCTTCATCTCACAGGCCTTACCTTTTTGAAGCACCCTCAACTCCAAGATGAAAGAATTTAACCCAATGGTTCCTGTTTTCTACATTGGAGGACAGAGAAATAACATCTTACCTGTTTCAAGGCAAAAGCAACTGCGAAACAGAAGGCCCGTCTTGGAAGCTGAGCTCCCTTCATCTCTATTTCTTCTAGGAGGGTTGTGCAGATCTTACAAGCATTTGTATCGTTCTGAAGATTAATAAAAATAAACCATGCATCATTCATGACAGTCAATGAACTGGTAAGAATGGAGCACTGGAACTTGCAACACAACCTACTGCAACTGCAGTACTTGCTTTGACAAAACTATATGGCTATATGCACAATGCAATAATGGAACAATTCTGGACTAAACCTACAGCCTCAGGTGAGTCAAAAATGAATGGATTTAAAAAGGGGATTTTTTTTTTTTAAATACCTTGCTTGACAGAAAAAAATCTCCAACATATACAAAGCAACGCACTGGAGAGCTCCCTAGCACTCTTGTTAAAACTCCTATTTACATCAGTGAGCATTTTAGGAATTGTTATTGATTCCCAATGGTGCTGAGTATTTGACTCAGAATTACTTAAGGATCCTAGTACATAATTTGAAAAAAATTAATAAATAAAAAAGAAAAAAACAAAACAAACACACACACACACACACACACACAAAATTGGCATTTCCACTATTGAGATTTGCTTTATTCAAATATTTTTGCAGCTCAGCTTTTTGGGTGTAGTACCTCCATGGCCTGATATTTTACATTGCTATAGCTGTCTATAGTGGAGTAGTATCACTGGCAAGAGCTGTCCATAGATTGCTGTACTAAAAACACCATTCCAAAGGGTCAAAGTTTGGAGTACCCTGGTTTTATTCAGCAAAATAAACCCTGCAAAATATATTTTTGCATATCATGTTATGCTATCCATTCCACTTTTGCCCATGTTTCAACCCTTTGAGTGCCAGAGGGGTAAGCAACGTATTGCTTTGAAATTAGTCTTTACATTCACCATTCAACACTGTTTAACTGGGTAAAAGTAGACATATAAGGGTACACAAACTTATGATATGACCATATGTAGGCCCTGGTGCAGGATGTCCCACAGCATCCTGCTAGTTACAGTGAACAGGAGCTGCACAGCACACATTCAGGGTTACATGCACTAAACTCATAATGATGTTTTTTTGAAATGCAAGTTTCAAAGTTTCTGAAGGTGTCAAGACCTCTGTTTATCATGTAAACAAGATACTCGAGGCAGCTCCACATGACTTGTTTGTATTTGCACAATGGCCTGAATGTGTTCTGTTTTATACAACAAAACAGAAAGGAGTGAGTTGGCTGCTTATTTCTAAAGGAAAGGCTTGTATGACTCACCAGTTTGTAGCATATGGCAAAGGCCAAAATGTAGGTATCTTTGCTAAACTTTACATTCTGATTCCGCATTTCTACCAGCACTTCTAATGCTCCTAAATAAATGTAAAAAAAATATTATTAACAAATACATTTACAAATCTGAAAAAGACTCAATAATGCATATTAGCAAAGATGCTAAAGAGGCAAATCATATCTGGGGAAAATCGACTGCATAACAGGAAGCAAATAACATTTCCCCAAATGTCCTTTGATTTAAACCAGGGTTTGTAACCCTTCCAGTGCTAGAATGTTCTCAAAGAGTGATCTTTCTTACATGCAAGTGGTTAACTACAACAGTTAAAATCAAGAAGAATTTTTAATTATCTCCTATAGTGTAGTTTACACTCAAGAACTGTTTCAGGTTGCTGATTGCTTAGAAAGGGAGGGGATTTTACATGAAGGTGTTCTCCTACAGTATGTGAAAGCAGCCATAGACATTATTTACAATCAGCCCCTCCTGTTATAATTAGCGAATGATGCACGGCTTCACACCATGCTCACTCTAGTGAAAATCATAGCCCCTGATCCGCTGCGTGTAAACAACCTCTGCTGATCTGCTTGTGGGGAGACAGGGAATACAAAACAGATGATTTTTATACATAAAGTTTATCTTTTATTTATGAAGCATCAACTTATACTGTGGATCTTTCTATTAAAGAACATATGACAAAGGATCAGAGGGAACTACCCATAAGATCTTCCAATCTAGTACACAAGCTTTTCTGTCTGAGAGCCAGATTTAGACTGAAGCAATCATCTTGCGCACTCGCACACAAATACATATTTTATTATATATTTTTCACACACATGCATCCCGTCACACTCTATGGTAGCAAGAGAAGCTGGATCATGCTGATGTATGCTGTGTTTTGCCCAGTGCTGATGTAGAGGAGGGTAGGCTGGGAAACAGAAGATGCAAATGACTCCAGCCACATGAACAGTCAGGTCAGTGGATTAGAGCGAAAAGTGCTTTGCAGTGTGGTTGTCTAGGAATGTAGAAGGCCGGTTAGTGGAATAAAAGGTGCTGTGAGAGCAGTGAAGTCCCAGCTGGATTATGGCTGGCTGGTACAGTTGTCAAGTAAAGGCACAAGTGTGAGCAAGGTTGTTAATCTGACCTTACACAGAAAAGTTATGGGAACAGTTGACAAGGTTTCCTAAGGAGATGGATTTTCAGGGAGAGTCTGATGGGAGGGGGAAGGAATCATATAGTTCATCTGAAGAACAGGATGTTTTACAGGGGCGAATGGGAGGATATAATGACAAATGAGGAGAGAGTTGAAGATACTGTGCGAATATGGTGAGTGGTACTGTATTTAGAAACCAGAGATGAGATGCATAAGCGTTCTGAGTTACTAAGGGCTCAGTAAGTTAGAACCAATATATTAATTTAATTCTAAAGGATAAGGGAAGCCAGTGTAAGGATTGGAGAGGCAGCATTAGAAAAGCAATGTGCAAAGTAGATTAGTCTGGCAGCCGAGTTCATTATGAACTGTAGTGGTGTTAGTTGGGGGAGAGGAAACCCAATTAGGAGGTTGGTACTATATGTAAGGTGGGACATGATGAGTGAATTAAAATTTTGGTGGTCTTATAGTGAAAAAAGGTTGAATTCTAGAGATGTTTTGTAGATACAGGCAACAGGCTTTTTCTCTACGTATACAAAAATATACATCAGTGTTTAAAAAAAAAAAAAAAAAAAAAAGAAAAAAAAAAAAGTGCCTAATGTGTAATACACAGTGTCTGTATGGCAAATAACGGATGTCTCAGTCAGATGAATTTGGAAAAGGGTTATATAAAAAAGACCAGAATATTTAAAACTGGATAATATTCTCTCCCCTCCACACAATCCAGTGCACCAACCAATTAATTACAGATTGATTTTGTCCACCAGCTGTGTTAGAGGTCAGAGGATATCTCAGACATACACCGGTTAGACTGCAGGTAAGAGTATGATAGAAACATAGAATTTGACGGCAGATAAGAACCATTCGGCCCATCTAGTCTGCCCATTTTCCTACTGTAAAAACCTCAAACCTTTTTTTGGTCCTTGGTCTTTTCTTAAGTTAAGGACAGCCTAATGCCTATCCCATGCATGTTTAAATTCTGTTACTGTACTAACTTCTACCACTTCTGCTGGTAGGCTATTTCACTTATCTACTACCCTCTCAGTGAAGTAAAACTTTCTTACATTACGTCTAAACCTGTGTCCCTCTAGTTTTAGACCATGGCCTCTTGTCCTAACATTTTTACTCCTTTGAAATGTACTTCTCTCTTGCACTTTGTTGAAACCCTTCATGTATTTTAATGTTTCTATCATATCCCCTCTCTCTCTTCTCTCCTCCAAGCTACACATGTTCAGATCATTTAGTCTATCCTGATATGTCTTTTCCTGTAAGCCAGTCACCATTTTAGTAGCCCTTCTCTGAATTTTCTCTAGAGTATCTATATACTTCTGGAGATGTGGTCTCCAGTATTGTACACAATACTCTAGGTGAGGTCTAACAGGAGATCTGTAGAGTGGCATGATACCGTACAGCAAGTGGTGGCGCTTCAGGGCCCCCCAAAAAAGCATTGCAATACAATAACAGTTATAATGTGCGGAACAGCAAGTCCCACTGAACAAATCTTCCGGTGCTACAGTAAGTAATTGCATAAAAAAGACAAACCAAAATAAAAACACAATAATCACACTATGTAAAATAGGTTCATGAGGAGGACACAATAAGCTATTTCTAAGCTGCAAACATTCACTGTTATATATTAGAGTCTAACTCAGTAATGCAAACCGTTGCATACCTCTGACATTCAAAAGGTTAAACGGTCAAGCAGAACAAGTGCAACATTGCAATAAAAACAGAGAGAAAGTAGATTATGACAATCTGTAGGGTTTATGAATACTTTGCAAATGGAAGAATACGGAGCATTGCTTACACACTTATGGATTATGTAGAAAGGCTTAAACAGATACATATTGTTCAACTCATCTTCCTAAGAATGAATAAAGGCTGCATCATTAGAAAAGTCTACTCACTTTCATACTGTGCTTTGCTAAACAGCATATCCATCAGTATATTAAAAGACGTGCAATCGGAAAAGAAACCCCTCAGTGACTGGAAACAAAACACATTACACAAAATGATAATCCATTGTAAAAATCATCTATTTCCTATCATCATTTATTGTTAAATAAAATCACGCAGTATGTGGGCAACTTGAGAAAACACAAACAAAAAATCCTGTATAAAGCACAAATACAGAAGTAAAGGTGCAACAGTGCTAATAATATGACCAAGGCTCTCTCTCTCTATGCATTTTATATGCCTTCTGGCCTACTTCATAAAGATTTTACAAACACATAGGTACTCTTGTGTTTGTTATAGTTTGTAGATGCACTATGGGTAATAAAGATGAGATAATGTGGAGATGACTTCTCCAGTGATCACTTCTCCAATTCCTATGTTATTCTATGGAGTCTATGCAATTTCTCAAATGGGAGAGATCATAGTGCGTAACCTCCATAGAACAACATAGGAATTGTAGAAGTGATCACTGGAGAAGTCATCTCCACATTATCACCCCCAGATCTTTTATGAGTTGCACCTTGTGACAAAGCTAGACTGAACATTTCCTATGGAGAAAGTCTAAGGCAAATCAACTACACAACAGGGGAGAACAAAATCTTGTCATTTGTCTGAATGGGTATTTTAACCCTTTGCATGTTACAGAGGTTTCCAATGTATTGCTTGCAAGGTGTTTCAGAAATTGCAAGCATTCAGTGGGTTAAAATCCCCATTTACATCAATGTGAATGTTTGAAATGATTTATTTTAATCCTACGGTGCAGTTGATCTGCCTCAGGTTTCCTCCACCTTTCTTTTAAAACACGCAACCCTTAACCCTTTGAGTGCAAGAGAGGGGTATACAATGCATTGCAAAGCAATGCATTGCATACTGCTTTAGTACTCAAAGGGTTAATGTGAAACATTGAGAAGTATAGATTTTTAATTTAACTTCTTGATGCATTCTAAATAAATGCTTAGGATGCCACTCTGGCATTCAAATGGTTATGTGTCATTTCTAAAGACGTTAAAAAAAAAAAAAAAAAAAAAAAAAAAAAAATTTAGATTTTAAAATTCAAAATTTGACTCCCTTCAACTATGAGAATCCAGACTTCTAGAATATTAAAGTGGAACTGTCAAATGGCAAGAAGTAGGTGATTTTTAAAAGAACCTATAATATATATATATATATATATATATATATATATATATACATATATATATATATATATATATATTTATTTTTTTTACTTCCTGGTAGTAAGTGGCATTTGGGATGGGGGCAGTGTCTATCACAAATAAAGATAAAAACAGTATGTCATAAAAAGTTTTAAATTTAAAAATATAAAATAAAGGTTCTTTTGAAAGCTTTTCCAAAGTTGCTTGTTTGTTACAAAGTGACAATTACATTTTTTGGTACAACTCTTGCAACTACTGGCAGAGGAACCAGTCCTGCTAATGAAATGACTGTCTTTCAAATTATATCCAATGGATTCCCATTAGTTCAGATGAAAATAGTCCAGGTATTAAAGCAATAGTAAACATTCATTATGAAAACACCTATGTTGTAGAGCTTTCTCCGTTAAGTAAAATAAGGGTACTCCCACTGTTGTGAGACATTTTTGTTATAAGTATTTAAACTATTGCATTCTATGGGATAGGTGAGCCTCTGGTAACAGTTCTCCACAGAATGTGACAGTAACAGCTTCATCACTTCCTGACAGTTGAAAAGTGTGTAACTTTTGAATAAAATACCTCCGAGCAGTGGGAGTGTCTTTACTCACATACACTAGTGAATGTTACATGGAATTGCCCATGGGATTGTATTTTTGCCAGCAAGAAGGATGACGGATGACGCAGAGAGTGAGAGTTGGGCATGTTGGAGGAAGAAGAGGGAGAAGTTGGCGAATAAGAACACACTGAAAGGATGCCATGTGTTATATATGCTTTCTTGCTGTGATTTGGAGATGGGTGTGGTGATGCAGCAAATGGGACAGAGTGGCTCCTCCCC
This sequence comes from Rhinophrynus dorsalis, assembly GCA_037306005.1. Taxonomy (NCBI): domain Eukaryota; kingdom Metazoa; phylum Chordata; class Amphibia; order Anura; family Rhinophrynidae; genus Rhinophrynus; species Rhinophrynus dorsalis. Next base: position 596,845,234 of record CM074718.1, on the reverse strand, counting down.
TTTATAAAACTGCTCAGTGAATGGTAGGTGGTGAAGCAGGGAAGACACAGTGCCTCTGAGGGAGAGTGAACACAGAAGACATGCTGAACGTGTTATATGCGATGGGTATGGCAATGACATGAAAGGGACAGGGTGCCCCGCCTTCACCACAGCGCTAGCGAGGTTGGTGAAGGAGATTGTTTGACTGAAGGTGAAGGGTATAGTGGGATCACCGGGCCGTGACAGGTCTGTGCAGTGATTTTGATAGAACTGGCAAGGGGGCATAACCCCCTGGCCACGCCTGTCAAAATCACCACCCTCGCCAACTGGGTGCTGTGAGGGGAAACTCCTCCCCGGAGCGTGACAAGCTAACCTGAGGTAATCAACCGCTGGACCTCCAGCTCTTGGGACTACAACTCCCACCATCGGATGTTTGATTTTTTTGACTATTGACTATCCTGTTTTACCCTTTGAGTGCCAGATGAATATGCAGTGCATTGTTGCTCCTCGCCATGGCATTTAAAAGGTTTATTATGCACTGTCCATGTAACTATGTTAACTGCTCAGTCACTTTCACTCTTACCTGGTCCTTCAAAAGGTCATACGCAATATCTTCAAGGTCAAGTTCATAACACAACCGGAGAAAAACTGGCCCAAATCTAAATTCTCCAAACATTACATTCTTATTTTCTTCATGATACCTGAAAATGTAAAAACAACATTAGAACACATGGGCTACAAAAAAAAAAAAAAAAAAAAAAAAAAAAAAAAAAAATTACCAGAGCTAATCTCTGTTAACCCTTTGAATGCGAGAGGGGTACACAACACATTTGAAAGCAATGCATTGCGTACCCATCTGCACTCAAAGGGCCGTATGTTCAAAGGGATAATGACATAAAAATGCTGTATGAATGACAAAAATAAGTAATTGTATGCATGAACAACATATTTTCTATGGAGTATAGGACAACCCCAGAATTGCTGGGCAAAGGGGCAGGGCTAAACTATTCTCCAGTGTCGTATAGAGGAAAAGAAAATTTGTCGTAACTAACGACAAAAAAATTTCTTGCATAAGACAAAATTTATACGTTAAGAAAAAAAGTGGAGGGAATGTGATGTTCTGAATGTGAGAATTTTTGACTTTAGTTAAGACATTTTTGTTGTTAGTTAAGACATTTTTTGTCTTTACATACGACAATTTCAGTCAGGACAAACTACATTTCCAATCACAACCGAGACTCTCCGAAAATATTAATGATCCCAACAACTCTGTACAAATGACAAAAGCGATTTTGCTGTTTTTTTGAACATATGGCCCAAAGTGTTAAATATCCAGTTAGAAAGTTGCATGCTAGAGCTGCAGCCAGACTCTAGAGAGTGAACAAGGGAATGGCAGTATGTGGGTGCAATGACGAGTCAAATCCAGTTCCTCAAAGGATCACGGGAATTCTACAGAAATTAACTGAATAAGCCCTAGATAACCTTAAATACAAACTGGAGCAAAAGCACACAATAATGAAGAAATTCTGGAGCAAACCAAGTACATTATAGCAGTAAAAAAAGTCATTTTTATTTAAATTAGACTTTATTTTTGTAAAACTATTTTAATGGAAAATATTTATTAGTAACAAGATACAGCCAGAGAAGTAAAGATGACATAGCAAATGATAACAGAAGGAGACACAACACCGCTGTGCACAAGGTAACAGTGTCTGCACAAGGTATCAGTAGCAATACCATGAACTTAGGTAACAGTTAGGGCAATATCCTTATCTCTCATGCAAACAAAGCTAAGAACATGTGACATGAACAACAGAATATGTAGTGATGAGTATCTCTGACCATAGAAAAGCAAAATAAAAAAATTAAGATTACAGAACAACAACAAAAAACTAAGGAAAAAGGGAGCTTGTAAAAGAGTAAGCAATCACTCACCTCCTCCCCAACTAAGCCACTCTCCTGGCCGGACAGAGGTCTGAGCCTTAATGATCTAGGTACACTACACTCTCCTGGCGCTCTTCGCCTCCTCCCACTGAACTCTCATGTCTCTCTATGTAACAAATTCCCTCTGCCTTATTGTAGATCAGTGGTTCTCAACTCCTGTCCTCAGGACCCACTAACAGGCCAGACTTAGGGATTTCTCTGCTAGAGCACAGGTGTGGTGATCAGAGGTTCATTCAGACTGATTAACTCACCTGTGCTCTAACAAGGAAATCATCAAATCCTGGCCTGTTAGTGGGTCCTGAGGTCTTTACATTGTGAGCAAGTGGCTAAGCCTGACTCGCTACATTGCAATGTTCCACAAACTATGTTTTCATATATGCGCACTCTTGCTTTCTGGTGAATGTGCTCCAGTATGAGGACTACAATTCTTACCGCTATACACAACACACTCCAGCTCACCCCCTCTGAAACAGTGTCCCACAGATGTTAACCCTTTGAATGCCATAGAGGTACGCAGCACATTGCAAAGCAATGTGTTGCATGCCCCTCTGCCACTCAAAGGCTTAACTTCGCAAAAATCTCCAGCAGGAAAATCATACACCCCTCTCCTCTCCAGGAAAGTCTTCCCCTGAACTCCACCTCTGCTCTGCTGCAACATCCGATCAAACACAAGACTTTTATGTGTAGTGAAAACTATTCTGCACATTTAACCCTTTCATTGCCATAGTTTAGCGCTGCGTACCCCTATGACACTCAAAGGTTAACATCATTCACAACGGACCACCTAGCAGCTCGCACCGACAGAGTTTCGCTTTCCAAAACCCATCATGACACGATGAACAGCAAACCAGTTTGTCTGTACACACATGCAGTGAACAGAGTGACTATATGATACAGAGAGGTTTACCTACATTATACCTTTAACACTGATACAAAACAATCACAATGTATGTTTACAGGTATAACATAGGTAAACCTCTCTGTATTATATAGTTACTCTGTTACCACATAGGTTTCTAGGTGCCATCTCTAATGACACAGAGTACTGCTGGGTGCACATACTCCACCACTATATGAGGTGTTACTCCGCACTGAGGACGCCTGTTTAAAATTGAACTTCTCACAGCTGCTAACCCTTTCAGTGCCACAGGGGTACACTAAACATTGCAAAGCAATGCGCTGCCTACCCCTCTGCCACTCCGAGGGATAACAGCTGTGGCACATTCAATTTTCAGACAGGACCCCTCCGTGCTCTGTGTTTTCTTGCTCCCCAGCCACTCCCAATGCACAAAATCCAGAAGGCCATTATTGTCTGCAATAAAGTCAGCCAATCAGCTCTCCACACTGAGGACTCCACTTTGAAAAAGGAATGTCCCACACCTGTTAACCCTCTGAGTGCCAGAGGGGTACGCAACACATTGCAATGCGTGGCCCACCCCTGTGGCACTGAAAGGGTTAACAGCCGTGGGACATAGGATAAACTATCAAGTTCTTCAAATATTATGTTTCTGTGACACAACAAAAAAACAACAGCTTACAGCGCTAACTCACCTTAGTGAATAACTATGTATGTGTATATCTGTATAATACATTTTAATTACTTATTTTACATAAAATGTCCATTGATAAAATTGGGGTTATTGAAGTGTGCAGCAAAGAATGAGAGGGTTCTCCAGTCCCCCAAACATCAGGCCTGAGCCCAAAGTGCAAACAAAGAACAGACAGCAAACCTGCGCTCCTCTAGTCTAAATGTGAATAGTGTGCCCTGTATTAGGCATATGTTATAGTACTGTGAATAAGTTTGAGGCATTAGTGCCTACATTTTTGGCCCAAAAACGAGGTTTAAGCTTACCAACCTCACCAAAGTCCCTCAAGTGTGGCAAGTCCTACTCTAAACACTTTATCTAAAAACAAAAAAATTTACATTGAAAATAAAAAATAACCCCTGAGGAAATGTGGTAGCAATGAGAAGAGCAGGGGGACCCTTTTTACTTTATTTTTGTATGCATGAAGGTCCCCATGTATGCAATTAAAAATAATGACAAACAATATTTAAAAAAGTGTAAGAGAAGACTTGCCCTGTATGCCTGCATAGAGTGGACACCCAAAAGGAACTGAAACTCTATCAGCCCTTATGTACAGCTTGTGACCACTCCCACAGGCCACATGAGGAAAAATAAGTTGGAAACAAACCTAGAATGCAAAAGCCATAGTTAACCCCTTAAGGTCCAGTGATCCCGGGGTGTCTGGTCCTTTAAGGACCAGATAGACGAGTTCGACGTGCCGTCCCACGTGACTGATCACGTGGGGCGGCACGTCGAAAGAAGGACGGAAAGAGATCGCTCTGGTCTTGGAGCGATCAACTTCAGTCCACGGGAGGACTGCAGGAGCGCGGTGAGTAATAGTACGTGACGTACCAGGACTGTCACTGATCCTTAAGTGCCGGACCAGCGTGACGGTCCGGGTACGTCACAGGACGCGAAGAGGTTAACCTCTTAAAGGCCTAGAATTTAAAGAAAAGAATTAGTGCAATGGAACAGTCGTGTGTAATAATAGACAGCAAGAAGCAGCTACAATAAGCTAAAGGAGATAAGTAAAGACAAAAGAAAAAACAACAGCTGACAGCGCTAACTCACCTTAGTGTATAACTATATATGTGTATATCAGTATAATACTTTTTAATTATTTATTTTACATGTTTCTGTGACACACCAGCTTCCTGCGTCTATTTCATAAGCTCCTCTCAGCGTCATGATCTGTACCTCAGCCCAAGACGGAGACTGAGTGGCGATTGTCATGATCTCAATCTGTGCGCCACACTTCTTCACAAAACATATACACCTCCATTGGATGTTACTACATACTGCCACTCACACTGAAAACACTTTCTGCATAAAGGCAAGTACTGCCCACGCACATTTCCTCTACCAACTGTTTTTATACACAACTGGTCTTATTTAGCCAGTTACTGTAGCACTCCATCTACTAGGAAGTCTGGGTAACGCTTTCACATTATTATAACACAAAAGTAATACCTGTCTATATTTAAGTAATGGAAAAGAAAGTATAGTTGTGCCCCAGAATACTTGCACATCATTGTTACACATCCTCAGTGTACATTATTAAAGGAAAATAATCAAATATAAAATACTAGCAATGTGGGACGGTGCTGCCCGTCAGGATATATAGGGAATTAATGCACACACAGGGATGCAAGACAAACACACACAGAGACACACACGCAAATGCACACGCATGCACTGAGATGCATAGAGAGTGACACAGTCATACACACATACATGCAATGCACAACATGCAGACACATTGAGTGTGATACAGACATGCAACACACACAATGAGGAACACACAGGCCCACACAGAGACACACACACACACACACAGAAGTGAGTCATAAGGGGGTAACTTATGTGTCATTGTAATGAGTTTGTGTTTGTAATTATGCCTCCACTGTTGCATTTATTCATATAGTTGAAATGCATGTGGTAATTGTATATACTATGGTGGAAGGTGGATTGTGCTGGCTCCCGGGGTGTGATTGAGTGGCTCCCGGGGTGTGAGTGTGTGTGAGCGAGTGGCATTCATTCATGTAGTTGAAATGCATGTGGTAATTGCACATACTATGGTAGAAGGTGGATCGTGCTGGCTCCCGGGGTGTGAGTGAGACTGTGGTGGAAGGTGGATCGTGCTGGCTCCCGAGGTGTGAGTGATTGCGTGTGAGTGCGAGAGTGAGTGATTGCATTTGAGTGATTGCATATGAGTGATTGCGTGAGTGTGTGTATGTGATTGAGTGAGTGTGTGAATGAGTGTGAGTGAGAGATTGTGAGTGTGTGAATGAGTGTGAGTGAGAGAGTGTGAGTGTGTGTGACTGAGTGTGAGAGTGTGTGAATTACTGTGAGTGTGTATGATTGAGTGTGTGTGAGAGTGAGAGTGTGTGTGTTTTTTGTCTGATGTGTTTGTGTCTGTGGTGAAGGAGCGAGTGGCAGCCATTTTGTTTTTTTAGTTACTTGGATAGTGGGGGCAGGCCAACTCCCTGCATGATTTAAATCACTCCCCCACTGAATCACCCAATGGGAGCAGTAACTCCACCTTACTTAACCCTTTGAGTGCCAGAGGGGTACGCAAAGCAATGTGTTGCGTACCCCTCTGGCAATCAAAGGGTTAAGTTAAGGTAACATAGCAATATAACACATGGTGGCTCTTCAGTTGAGGCAGCGTAGCAATATGCTGAGGGAACAAATAGAAAGTGGTGTTTGAGGCTTGCCCTCTGTAACATACAGCAAAGCATCTCTCTCCCTTTAAGGAGAAAGGGCGGGAATCAGGAAGTGGAGGAGTGACAGTTGAAAACAGACAGTTAGTGAGGTTGACTGAAGAGATGAAAAGAGATAAATAAAAGAGTTGCCATTAAGTTTATCCCTGAGTTTGTATTTTATGGAAACATTACACCCTCGTACTGAAACAGAGTGTATGGAGGGTTACACTTATCTGTGGGAGGTGAAACAGTGTGTTTGTGGGGTCATGATCCTGAGTGAGAGTGTGTGTGTGGACCGGGAGAAGTTATTGATATCCCCTACTTCAGGAGCGAGTGGTAGCTATATTTTTTTTGTCAGTTGGATAGTGGTTGACAGGCTGGAGGGGGAGGGCCAACTCCCTGTATGATAAACATGCCCCCATTTAATCACCCAATGGGAGCAGTAAAGTCCCCATTGAATCGCCCAATAGGAGTTGTGTCTCCTAATGAGACATAAATTATGTAATGAGGAATTCTGTTCAATATGTGTTTGTTTTCTGAGGAGACATAAATTATGTTCTGTGTGTGAGGTACCATAAATTATGCAATGAGGCTTATTCTTTTATATATATAGATAGATACTGTATGAATAATATGCATACTATAAAGTAGCAAAATGGGCTTGGCATTGCCTGTGGGGGATTAAGTCATTTGAGTGCTTGAGGGGAATTCAACGCATTCATTGACAATGATTTGGGTACGTTTGCATCACTGAAAGAGTTAAGTGTTTGACAGCCCAAGACGTATCCATGCAGTGGAATGTGTTGGATACCTGTTTCGCACTGAAGGGGATTTAAAGAAACTAAACAAAATGTGCAACGTGTTGGGTCCCTTCAGTGCCAAACGGGTATCCAACACATTCCACTGCATGGATACTTCTTTGCCTACCAAACAAGTACGCCTTTCACTGGTGCAAACATACCCAAACCATTGTCAATTAAAGCTTCAATACTCCTCAAGCACTCAAAGGACTAATCTCCACAGACAAAGTTGTGCCCTTTCTGCATACACATACATTTACTTTCTTTTTCTCCCCCCCCCCCGTTGTTTAGACAAGATGCTTTTATTTTGTTGTTGTATGGATCTGTTTACTTTCGTACATGGATGATGTATGTGCACTGCTCCAGTGGGGGGGAAAGGGCATTGATAGGAGTTTGGCTTATTTTAGCCAAGCAAGGGGGTCTCACATTGTAATAGGGAACACATGTGCGTGTAGCCAAACCTAAGCATTGTCTGGTTGGTGTATTGTACAGATGTAACTCTGTTGTTAACCACTTAACATCCAATGACGTGCCAGGACCTTCACCGTTTTTTTTTTCCTGGAGGACCTGACACAGTCCTGGCACATCACATATTTTGTGCTTACAGCTCTCCTGCTTTAAGTGGAGGGAGAAGTGACATGAGCAATAGGGAAGAAAGTAGTGTGTTTGGAAGACAGATAGAAGTTGCCATGTATCTCATATGCCTTCCATAGAAACAGGTTATTAACCTTTCACTCCCTGCTTGTGATCACATCGTCTCATGCAGCAGGGCAGTTACAACTCTTGCGCCTGTTGTGTGATCAAGACAATCACAAGTAGAGAGCAGAAGGTTAATAATGTGCTTGTAAGAACAGATAAAACACATGCCAACTCCTCTCTGTCTTCCCGCCCGGCACTTTCTTCCCTATTACCCATGTCAGCTCTCTCTCCATTTGCTTTATTCCAACTGGTTTATTACCTCTACTGTCCTCATCCCTCCTGTCTTACTATGTTCACACACCAGCCTCTCACTCTGTCCTTCAACCCACCCGCTTTCTCTCTCTCTCTCTGTCTTAAACCTGCCTTTTATCCACTCTCTCTCTCTCTAGAGCTCCCGCATGCCATGAGTTTTTTGGAGGGACTCGTATTCAGTTTCCTCATTGCTTGTATTACATTCATGGTGATATCCTTTACGTGCATCTATATATCAATGCAAAATACTGTCATATTTACTTTATTCATTAGAATACTAGTGTAAAAGCCCGTGTACACGGGCTCCCAGCGTCTGCATTTGAGCAGTCTCTAAATCGGATGTTTGGGCAGTCTCTACTGCATGTGACTACATCAGACAAACATACATCTGGCCTTTTATATTATAACTAGTGTAAATGCCCGTGAACATGGGCCAGCATTCAGTGCTTTCGGCAGTCTCTACTGCACATGCCTACATCAGACACACATACATCTGGCCTTTTATATTATAACTAGTGTAAAAGCCCGTGTACACGGGCCAACATTCTGTGCTTTCGGGCAATCTCTACTGCGCATGACTGCAAAAGCCAGTGTACAACCAATCTCTTTTCATGTGGATTAAACGATACAAAAGACTGAAGAAAGGCTGTAACTTTACCTATAGATAACTTGCTTTGCGAATTCTACGTCTGTTGGTGTGTGACACAGATGAAGAAGTATTTTCAATTCATCTCGAAGGATGATCCCATTTCTCTGCAACTTTTCTTCAAGCATTTGAAAATACATATCTAAAAACACAACTTGTTAGGTAAATAACAGATATGAAATATAATCCTTTCAGAAGTAGCAAAATCAACTGTGGTGATGGTTTTGAGGCATTACATACCGACAGTCTCATAACTATTCTTTGGAGGGCCCCGGTACAAACACTGTTTTTGTTATGTGTCCAAAAAATTTCACCCAGGGACATAACAATAAACCCACTGTGTGCTGGGCCCCATTACATCTGCACCCCTTGCAGAAAAGCCCATGTATGTCAAAAATGTGGTGCAGAAATCTTTTATTATATTTACCATAATGTGAAGATATTCATGGACATTGATCGATGCATATAAAAATGGCAGCAAAACACAAACATTTTAAGCCCATGAAAATACATGACATTATTTTGAAATTATGTGTTTCAAGCAAAAAAGTTAGGTGAAAAATAATGAATGTGCCCTTTAATAAATAACCCCCAAAGTATTTTTCTCTCCCTTAAATTATCTGAATATGCCATGGATTAGCTATAGGGTAGTTAAAGGCTGGGCCTCCAGCTGTTGAGGATTACAACTCCCAACATCCCCATATACAGAAGATAGCTGGTTGAGGTGCAACAATTTACTAACCCAGATTACCCAATCAGTGGAGTCCCTTAGGTTTGAAACCCCAAGGTAATGAGTGTGTGAAGCTAAATCCCATCAACAAAAATACTGCTTTAGAACAGGAGTGGGCAACAGGAGTTCCTCCAGTAGTGGAGGTCAACCACTCCCATCATCCCTCGCCAGTCTGTCAACATCCCCTGCCAACTCTTCCCATCACCCCCTGCCAGATGTCGGCAGGCTGGAGATGATAGGTACTGTAGCCCTCCATAGAAGGATGGCTTCAGGTTGCCTATCCCAGCTTTAGAAGCAATCAGAGGGCACCGATACCTTCTAAACCCTTTTGCTTCCCTCTGGCACTCAAAGGGTTAATAAAATAGAACTGCCACTATAAAAAAATTGATTTTTAAAGACATTTCAAAATCACCTTAATAATTTTATATTTTAAACATTAATTTGAGATCTATATTTGATTATGAAAGAACTTTCAAAGGCAAACTATATTATTAGGCGTTTTTTCTTCAAAACAGTAGCTTATAAAATATTTAGCCTTATTTATTTATCATTAGTCCCTGGAGGACTCAAACATTTCACATACATTACCAACTGACACTTTCTACCAGGAAGTACTAGCTCAGCTGCATAAACTGACGCATACATAAAGCTGAATACCTCAAACAATTGTTTTAAATAAAAATGACTAAAATTTGGGTAACTCTGGACACTTAAAAAAATCACATCTGTTACAAAGGAACAGTTTCACTTCAGGCAAATCAACTAGAACTGACTACTAGGAAGTGGTAGTTGGCTGTGTACAGAACTGTGGAATGTTTGAGTCCTGCAGGTATGCCTTGCAGATTGCAATAACTGGCTAATAGATAAAGCTCAATCTTATAAACGGTTGTTTTAAATATAAAGTACCTAACAAAAATTTAGATTTTGAAGGCTATTTTTAAATCACCTATTTGACACTTTTTTAACAGTTACGCTTGTTCAGTCAGCACACCTACTGTTTTTTTCTTTATTTATAAAGCTAAAAAGATGCAAATCTGGGTAAACCAACAGAACTACAGGGGGAAAATTCCCCTTTTATTTATTTTTTTTAAACCATTGTATGCTGGAAGGAGTACCAGCACATTGTGACTGAAGGGTTAAAATACCCCATTTAAATGAAAGAAAATGTGTGGAGTTTTTCATGTTAAACCCACGATACAGTTGGTTTGCCCAATAATTTCATCTTTTTAGCATGATAAATAAAGCCCATTTAATGTGATTTCATACTAGGGAGCATGCATCAAAAGCAAAGGTAATGTCTGTTTGCACATGGTAAACCAATGGACACCCCTTAGGTGTTTTTAAGGTAAGATGTTTGACTGATTTTTTATTTCCAAAGTGTTAGGGAAGTCGCTCACAAAGTTAAAAGTCACATGTAAATTAATGAGAATTTGGGGACTTTTTCTGTCCCCATATAATGTAGTTGGTTTGCTACAGCATTGTTTCAGTTTTGTCATGAAGTTCATTCAATTGTCTCAAGGACAGAGTCCCAAAGGTGTCCATTTTGTAGTAGAAAAATCTTGCAAACATAGTATAGCCTGAAACTAGGATTTGGAGTCACCACCGCCTCCAGTGTTGCACGTCGCATAATGAACATGGGGATTCTACAGAGAACTACAAACTTCAAGTAGTGTCATCCTTTTTACTTTCTCAACTCTGGACCACCCTGGCACGCAAAGGTTTAAAGTTATGTTATATACCATGTCAACAGGATTCTCCAAGATTTCTCATTTGTGGGCCCCATGATCAGAAATTCATGTGTGAGGGTCACATTACTTTTTTGTGTTGCGGACAATAGTTAACTATAGCCTGTTAGCTATTTAAAAAATGTTTTAAGCAGTAATAAAAAAAACCTACTGTAATTAACTAAATTCATACAATCGTGCACAATTATACACTTAGTGCTAGTCAATAAAAATTGACCATGTCAATAAAAATACTAGCATTTAAAATATTGAACTACTCCTGAAAATGACAGGGTGTCCATTACACAGTGGTAGTAGTAAGCAGAAGGTTAAGCCTACTTAGTTTATATGGGATAGTGAATTATGGTGAAAATGTTGTTTTTGTTATTAATCACAGGCAGGATACAAATTGGATGACGATGCCATATCACAATAAAGTCAAGTAATTTTTGTGGCAATTCAGATGTGAATGGGGCCATGCAACCTATAATCCTAGACTAACACAAAGCAATCTAAAGGTGAAGCAATGCGTTGGAGACCTGTAGCATTTATGCTGTTACAATACCCATTTAAAATCAATAATACTTTTAATTCCCCCTATAATGCAAATGGTTTACCCCACAACTCCTACATTTCTCTTTTGAACCTACAACCCTGAATATAAACAATCATACAGACTGTTCTTAACTGGATCAAATTACCTTTTTTTCCATAAATCTGATACACGGTGGCCAATTTCTTCTTCTGAAATTCATGAAGTTTCAGGATATCATCAGTTAACAGATACCGTTTTGCTAAAAAGAGAAATCATGACAAGTCAGAAACTGTGAGCACCCCAGTCTGATACCCATGGTAGAGCTTTATGACTAGAGGCAAAATAAGTTTAGTTCCTATTGTCTACATCACATTTAAACTGGGAGATCTACTTACAGTGTCTGAAAAGTGTGCATCATAAAGATATTACTAATTCTATGGCAAACCAGATGCACGACAAGGACAAATAATTATTTCCAATTATTTTCAAAACGCTTGCAACCACTTGACCCCTAGAAAGCTACATATGTCTCTCATGAATTGCCTCACAATGTGTTTAATAGCTCTCTAGCAACGGGAATTATATGTCCCCAACAGTGCAGCTTGATTCACTTAATACAGAAGGTCCTATTTATGCACTCTTCAATTTCTAAACTTTGGACCTCAAGGAAATGAAAAAATGAACAGAGAATACTCACTGAGCTTATGCAGAAGTCCTATTTTTGTGTGGCTTTGGGAAAAGTAACATAATTATAAATAATCTGGACATGAATATTTCAGTCTTCAGCTAAAGGAACATAGAGGTTGGAAATAGCACTTTGCTATTACTGTAAAATCTCACGTATAATACTCACAATTTTGCCCCTTTTCACCTTATGTGAAGTGGGGGGTGTGTGTGTAATATATATATATATATAACTAACCCAAGGTCGGCACTCACATCTGCTATCAAGCTTGCCTGGGTGCTTTGCTAAAACTAATCTATAACTCCGTATGGCAAGCACTCACAGGTCTTCAATAATATAAAAAACTGTTTATTACTCGACGTTTTGTTTTGTTAGTTGTATTTAAGTTTGTTCTTGATAAAGGTCCTTACCGGACCGAAGCGTTGAATAATAAACAGTTTTTATGTTATTGAAGACCTGTGAGTATATATATATATACACACACACACACACACAAATATCTGCTTCCCTTCCTCCATATGCTGCCACCATCCCCTCCCTCTACTCACTCCCTCCTGAGGCATCTGGGACATCTGCACAGCAGGCGGCATGCTTGCATTTGCAGCCCTCTTCCTGTATACCCCTGTAAGGACCTGTTAATTCAAGGTAATGGTAGTGCCCTTTGAGGATCTGAAGGTCCTTGCAGGGCACTACTGTAGTTTTAGTGCACAGATGTCTATACATTAGATCTACTAATGTTTTTTTGATGGGTAGGGGGAGGGAAAGCAAGGGTGCATATTATATATAGGCACTTTTGTTCTCCCCTTAAATCTTGAGTTAAATTTACACCTGTGTATTATACAAAGGTGCATATTATACCTGAGATTTTACTGTCAGATGTGCCTTTTTTTTTAAAAACACTATTAATATTTTTTCTGCTAGTTTTTTTAATCATTCTTATAAAAAGTTTTCTCTTTCTTGTGCTGGAAGTCAAATTTCTCCAGTAAATTTCAGGGTAGTTAAACATCTCCCATGACTTACATTTCCTGACTGACTAGCCTTTTCCATTTGCAGTAGCAGATGGCAATAAGTACTATTAAACAACTACATTTGCAGCTCTGGGGTTAATACCATATAACTAACAGGTAGTGTGCCTGTGATTTTAAAAGGGCTTTCAAAATCAGCTATGTATGTTTGCCATTCCTCCCTTAATGAGGGAACCCATGCTGCCATAAAACTGGTAGGTTTCAACTCTTCCTAAGGGAACTGAGCAAATTTGCTCTCAGTAGTAAGATCTGAATAACGGTCTTAAATGTGAACTCTGTGACTAGCGGTTACACAGTACACATTTACAGTGCTTCTGTAAATGGGAGGACTAGCTGATTTAGTGGAATAAGACAATTACACTAGTTGTGTGCAAACAATCATGATTTTTTTTTAATATTTATATATCTTTAGCTATAAAAAATAAGGGTATTTACATATGATACCAAAAGACAGCATATTGTAAACTGAAAAAAATACTAGTTTATAGGAACTAGCTAGCACAACATAGTCAGATTTTAATTATCTGTAAAACAAGCTGTGTCTTAGGGTAACAATTATATATCATAACATAGATCATAACAAATGCTCTCCTAAGAAGGCCACACAAGCACAATAATGGTCTTCTAACTAAATGTATTCTTATAATAGCCTCTTTGGGTCTCGACAGTCGATATCTATGAATATATCAATGTGGTAGAGATTTATGTAGTAGCCACTGTGGACTGGAATAATTATTATCTTTGTTGCTGGCTCCAAATTCAATTTTTATCAGTCTAAAAGTAAAATGCCAGCTAAATGGTAAACCTAGTAGTTAACTCTTTGAGTGCCAAATAGATATCCAACCCATTGAGCTGCAATTCATTGGATATCTGTCTGGCACTCAAAGGGTTAAGAGATGACGTGTATTACTTAAAGAATAACATGATCAAAAGAAGATTTCTATAAAATGTTTGTATCTCAGCACAGTTTTGAATATACGTCTTACGTGCTTAATCATAAATGGCAGTCACGTTATAGTAAAGGTGTTTAACCCCTTGAGAGCCAGGTGTGTGCAAATCAAACAATTGGTTGCGAACCTCTCTGGTTTTCAAGTTGCTAACTAGTGCCTCTCAAGCTGCTGTTGGACTAAAACTCTAACCATGCACAGGCGACCTTTGTGTTGGAATGGGCGATGGGAGTTGTAGTTCAACAACAGGACAACCACATAATTACCGCCCACGTGGGGTCATTACCTTGGTAGTTGCACCCACAACTGACCGTCGTGTTTGTTACGGTCCTAAGTACCAACCGCCCAATATTATCCCATAGCCCCCGGTTGGCAGACCAGGGTCCCAGAACCGCCATTCTGCCCGCTGACCGCACCAACTGCGGGCGGGTGACTACCAAAGTGCCCGGGCAACTGTGTTCCCTCATTCGGGGCATGGGCCAATCAACCCATTTGAAGTGCACACAGACTATCTGTCATGTCCTATAATTAAAAGACAAGTGAGTGTATATGAACTAGGAAGACTACCTGGAACCTCCCTTTTACTGTCCTCCCCTTGGCTTGTGACAGATCGACATGGTATATTCCAAGATGGCAGCCTCCATGATGTATCGGTGTGCGTTGTACTCCAGGTCGCGGATAGCTTCGTTGAGTGGCTTAGTGACAGGTACCGGTAGATCGGTCTCGGTGCTTTTGTTGGTAATGATTAGGGCACCTCACTATTCTGGGTTTGCGACGTGGCTCTGAGGCGCAAGTGTCCTGTCAATGTTAAATGTGGACCGCCATGTCTTGCGGTGCTTTTTTACTTTTCATTAAAGGGACACTAACACCAGAATGAAATGGGTTGATATAACTTTGAGTAGTATGTACTTAAAGCTAGCATATGCATAGTTTTGACATATGTATATTGCCTTATTCGATGAGCATTTATTCATTTTGTTTGTAATGAGAGAAGAGCTAAAGTAGGGAAATTCATTGTGATTATTAGTGCTCATTGCTCAAATTCATAAAGGCTGCTATCTTTTCTCAGCCCATTTACCGACAGCCCTGAACAATCACATCAAGACTGTTGTGGTATTTGGAGTAAGGTGACCAGATTTTTAAAATGAATCCCGGGGACATTTTTTTTTCTCTGCTCCCTGTCCACTTCCACATCCTGCCCACACACCACCCTCACTCCCTGCCCACCTCCACACTGCGCACCTACACACACACACTGCCCACCTTGTCCTCCTCCACACACTGTCCACCCTGTCCTCCTCCACTGTCCTCCTCCACTGTCCACCTCCACTGTCCACCTCCAAGTTGCCCAATTACAAAAGTTTGACATCAGGTTGAATGTTGTAGAAGTCACTCACAAACATCCCACACACCACAGTGAAAGCCTCCTCTCCCCCCATCTTCTCTTTCAAAATGATGAGAAAACTAAAAGGAACTTAACAGCCAAACACTGGCAGTGGCAACTCTAGGATTTCTACTGAAGGGAAGCACACATGGGGCTAGAAGAAAAAATGGGAGGGGGTCAAATTTAATGAGCAGTGACAAAGTCTTTACACCTAAAATAATGACATTCAGGCCAGTCGGTATGTGTGTACACACATTATATAAATGGAAAACATTGGTAGACTGGTAAGACACTGATTTATTTTCCTAGCAAGTATTACAGCTCTAGCATGATGCATCTAATCACTGGTCCATTTGTTTTCCTGTCTTAATCACCTTCAGATATGCCACCACCAGTGCAATACAGATTGACATGCCACCACTAGAGTATTACAGAGTTATGTCACCACTAGAACAATACAGTTATATGTCACCAAAGCAACACACCACCACCAGAGCACTACAGTTAGATGCCACCATCACAGCAATACATATTTATATGCCACCAGAGCAATAGTTATATGTCACCAGCACAGCAAAATGCCACCACTAGACGTTTCTTGCCTCCAGGGGTTCATATAAAAAAGTGTAATTTTGCATTGTAACACTATCCAGTAGACTGGCATACTGAACAAGCTGAAGCATTTGCAGCATTCAGTGAGTTAAAGAAAAAACATCTAAACATGAATATGGGGTCATATACACTTAAACCCTTGAGTGCCAGAGGAGTAAGCAATGCACTGAGAAGCATTTTGTTGCTCAATCCTCTGCCACTCAAACCTGAACCCTTTTAAATGCCAGAGTACTTGCCCAATGCTTTTCAATGTGCTGGACACTCCTGTGGAACTCAAAATGTTAAATAGCTCCATGCTAGACTCAGTTTATTTTCTGAGGCCTAAAATTCAGTCTTAGACATGGGACCAGGGCCAGACTTGGAATAACAACCAGCCCTGGATACCAGTCCCACATCAAGTGGCCCATTTCTACAATGACTCTGGCCCACTGTCCCAGCCCAGCCCATTTTGTTGAAATGAGAAGGGGAGGAAGAGAGGCAAGAAGGGGGAGAAAGAGGAAAAATGGATAAAGAGGGAGATACAGAGAAAAAGGAAAGGGGAGAGAAAGAGGCAAGAGTGGGATGAAGAGAGTCAAGAGGGGGATAAAGAGGAAAGAATAAACAAAAGAGAAGCAAAATAGGGAGAAAGATAAAGGAATAAGAGGGAGAATGAGTTAAATATGGAATTATCAGAAATAGGCAAGGGGGAGAAAGTCTTTCTCCACTTTTGATCCCCACTCTTCCATCTTTCTTCCAGTCTTGCCTCATTCTCCCCCTCTTGACTCTGTCTCCCCCTTTTGCCTCCCCCTTTGTCTCTCTCTCCCTTCTTGCACCCTTTTTTGCCTCTTGATCCCCCCCATGCCTTTCTCCCCCCTCCTGCCTCTTTCTCACTTCTCTTGCCCAATTATACCTCCTTTCTCTCCTCTTGCCCCATGCCTCTTTTCACTCCTCTTGCCCCATCATGCCTCTTTTCACTCCTCTTGCCCCATGCCCTCTTTCAACTTCTCTTGTCCCCCCATGTCTCTTTACACTCCTTTTGCCCCCATGCCCTCTTTTTTTTTACTCCTCTTGTCCCCCCATGCCTCTTTCACTCTTGTCCCCATGACCTCTTTTTTTACCCCTCTTGTCCCCCATGCGCCTTTTACCTCCACTTGTCCCCCATGTCTTTTTTTCACTTCTCTTGTCCCCACTGGCTGGACAGGAGAGGGGTGCACAGGTTATCTGCTCCGCTTTGCCTCTACTGCTTCTCCTGTCCTACAACGCAACGCATGCAGCAATGTAAAAGATGAAGCTGTCGTCACTCTTCCTCCAGTCCTCTCCTCTGAAGTTGCTGGAGAGAAAGTCGCAATCATTGGCTTGCTCAGTGATCACTCAGGAGGTGACAGGTCACACCTTCTTCCGACGAAACAGGCTTATGCTGATACAAAACCAGGGGTCGTCATAAGCCTCCCATGATGCCAGTACATGTTCAGGAGGCATTAATAGGATTTATGGTTCCTGGTGAAACATGGCAGGTTCCCAGCTGATTCCGGGGACACATTCTATCCAGGGACTGTCCCCGGAAACCGGGGATGTCTGGTCACCCTAATTTGGAGCCCAGGAAGAGACAAATATACAGACAAAAACCGCACTCCAGCATACTATATAAAACCAGTTCTGACTTTATTACAAAATATCAAAGTTGAACGCTACACATACCGCTTCTCTCTCATGTGTTTCGCACCTGGGTTCTTAATCATAGACTGAAGGAGTGGTCACCTCTCCAATCCGTTAAACCCAAGGCCAACACCTAACATGCCCAGCTGCCAATCCCGTAACAGGAAACCAGCTGCTCCATTCATAAAAGAATGTCGCAACCCGATTTAACCCCACACGGAACTGGTACCGGACCCGCATGTGCCCCAAGGATCCTTTTCAAGAATGAAAAGTGATAACTCCAATAGTATGTGCCTAACAAATGCAAACATTAAAATTACATCACGTACAAATCTTTAAAATACTGACATACAGGATAAATGCAGATGTACATCTATCTACCAAAACTGGGAAAATGTACCTAAGTATATGCTGATAATTAACCAGTGCGTACAAAATAGATACAAATGTAAATCCACCAACTAAGTCACAACAGTGTGTATAAATTTTAATAATAACTGGCATAACCATATTATTTACTGTGGCAATTATCCCCTACACTTTACCAATTGAGTTATTAAATTAAATAGTTTAATAATTAAAATGAAGAAAGTGATGATATTTCTACTTCATTACATAACTCAATTTATGGGAGAAGAATTCAAACAAAAAGACTCAAATCAAACGCTTTATTGAGTTCCAATGGAATCCTGGTGGATAAAGTAAAAATCCAGAACAACTGTCTCTGAACAGCAATCTCTCCCTATCACCACCCCTAACTGGTGTGGCTATCCTTTCTATGCTGACCACAGATAGGTGCTCTAGATGTGAATTATGTTCCAAGCAAAAGTGTTGAGCAACACCAGTTCTGTGATCACCACAGTTCACATTACTGATGTGCTCTCTCACACTTTCTCTAAGAGATTTTCAAGTCTTTCCTACATATTGATTGTTGCATGCCTTGCAAGATATTAGATATATCACAAACTTAGTGGCACAGTTGATGTACTGTTTTATCTTATGTTTAGAACCATTAACAGTTGATATAAATTCTTTCGTGGGAACAATCCATTGGCAGCAGTCACATCTGCAACTGCCGCAAGGGAAGTTACCCACTGTTCTCAGCCAGGAGTAATTTTGTTGTCGTCTCCTATCTCCTACATACATGCTTGGAGAAAGACTCCTGGCTAAGGTGGGAGCCTTCTTTGAGACATACTTGCAACCTCTTTCCACAAATGGTCGAAGTACTCTATCGGCCAATAATATGGGAAGATGTCGCTTTACTATTTTTATAATCTGTGGAAATTCTACACTATAAGTAGTGCTAAAAACAACCTTGTCCACCAATCCCATTTGCTGGGCAAAAGGCTCGTGACTTAGCTCTTGCTTTGGACTCAGCCCTCTCCAACATCCAACCAGGATAACCTCTAGCCAAAAACGTATCCCTCAGATCTGCACTGGCTTTATCGAAGAGCTCATCTGTGGAGCAGCTATGACACAATATCATAAACTGCCCACTGGTAACCCTTGGATTGTATGTCGTGGGTGACAACTCTCTGCTCGTAGCAGAGAGTTGGCAGCCATTGACTTCTTATGTATATTAGTGACCAGTATTTCAGAGTCACATGATGAAGAGATTTCAAGGTCCAAGAACACAATTTTATTTAGATCACTGGTGAATGTGAACACTAAATTGCTCTCATTACAATTCAAATAATGAACTGGGGGATACGTTCAGGATTACCTCTCCATATGATGAGCAAGTCAATATATCTTTTAAAATAAACGATATCCGAGTGAAATGGATTACTATCTCCAGGAAGAGACAGAAATGACTGTTCATTCAACACATATGTAACTAGATTTTAAGCCAGGTAAAAAAGGTGTGTGTGTGTGTGTGTATATTAGTTTGCATGAAGTACAGGGCATTTAAAGGGATAGTAATACTTTGTTTTAACTTTATTTTATTTTGTAGGCATTAAAAAAACATGACGAATGATATAAGTCTTATCTCTCAAACCTTTATGGTTTATGAGATATTCACAAGCAAAATTTCCCCCTCCTGCCCCTTTTACCTAGTGTAAGCAATCTCTTCTCAGATGTGGAATGCAGTCCATAGACTGGACAGATAACAGAAGGGGACACTCTTATTCCTATGAAAACAATGAAATCCCTGCCCCCCTTGACAAGCTTTTCAGGTTTTTCCCCTATCTTAATTGAAGATTGTCCCTCTCTGCAGTCTACCTGGGCACCTCCCTTCTGCTCTAGCTGAACAGTGTGACATCAGTAAAAGGGGCGGGAGGGGGACACTTTGTCATTGAATTACTCTGGAACTACAACTCTGACAGAATTGAAATAACACTCTTCAAAGTCCAAATATTATGATGAGCTGCTTTTATTATGAAACATTACTATCCCTTTAAGTATATATAATCCCAGTTTAGTTTTAGGTGTTAGTGTTCCTGTAATTTATGTCCATTATTATCTCCTTCTATGTAGTTTGCATATCTGTAACACTTATTCAGGACTGCCCATGCATCACTTTAACCTTACTTTAGTTCATTTACGTGCAGTAGTATGACTTTTCAGACCTATAACAAGATTGCTATGTTAATAAGAGTCAGGGAGCCCTGAAAAAGGCAGAAATGGTTGAAGCAACTATAAGACTAGATTGTAGGCCAAAGAAAACCAATATTGCACAGATGCTAGTATGAAGTACATATATAATGTTTCTCTATTTGTGTAAATATGCAGCTCTTTACTGTAAACTCTCCAGGACATAATTGAAATGAGATCAATTTCAGTTTATTTTTCCTGGTAAAACATTTTGTAAGTAAATAAATAATAAAAACTGAAGGCATCCAGGGAGAGTCGCTATTTATGACATTTTTGATTGGCCCTACTCAGCTGGAGGGCAGAGACTTCCAATTCTATTACCCTGGAAGTACACAGAAGAAACTGAAATATATTGATGAGTAAATTTCTCATTTTCATCTTTTCTTTTTACACTTTTAAGTAATGTTCTACCTGAATGTTTGTTTACAGAGAGCTTTCTGTCCAAATAAGAAAGCGGGTCTAGTGAGTCAGTGTTGAAAAAGAAAGTAACATTGTATTACATACTGCTTTTACAAGCTTCCTGTAGATGAATGTTGAAACTTTCTCATAATTAGGGTGTACTTATTCTTTAAAAGTTTAACTTGAACTTGTTGTTAAAGGGATAGTAAAATCGAAAAATAAATCTACATACAGTTTAATTTTTTATAATGAATAATATATTCTGAAAATCCTTTACCTTCATGTGCGGCTTGAGAATCCAGTTAAATTTTCCCCTCCTGCCCCTTTTCAGCACGTCATGCTGTTTTCCCTCAGATCAGAAAGCCAGTCGCTTGACTGTATGGATCACAGTGAGGTAAAACCCTACCCTCCCATGATGAAGGATTGCAGGCTTTCCTTATGCTAACACAATATTGTCCATCATAGTAATCTGTGTGGTCAAGTGACTTTCTGATCTAAGGGAAGGCAATATGACATGCTGTAAAGGGGCAGGAGGGGGAAACTTTTAACTGGATTTTCAAGCCGGACATGAAGGTAAAGGATTTTCAGAATATACTACTCCGTTATAAAAAATTAAATTGAAAAATTATATATATATATATATATATATATATATATATATATATATATATATATACTAGCAATGTGGGACGGCGTTGCCCGTCATGTTATGACCGTTGGGCGCACATGTGTGAAATGCAGACACACTGATAAACACAGGCATATGCAACACACAGGCAGACACATACCATACATCCCAAGTGTCCCTCTTTGAGGGCCGGATCCCTCTGTCCCTCTTTTTAGGAGGTCAGACTCTGTTCAGGGCCGGCTCCACCTATAGGCGAGGTAGGCGCCGGCCTAGGGCGCACACGTACTGGGGGCGCGGGCATGCAGCGGAGAAGAGCTGCGCCCGCATACACCACGCCGGGAACCACAACACAATCAGGTCTGCGTTGCTACAGCGCTCCCTCATTGGGTTGGATCTTTAGTAATGCAGAGCGCGCTGGGAGTCATGATCTCCCGCCTTGCTCTGCATTACTGAAGAGAAGACTGCGCGGGAGCTACAGGTATGTGATGGGGGACACGTTGGAACTGAAGGGGCATAGTGGAGCTGCTGGGGGCAAGTTGGAGCGGATGTGGGGCAAAGTGGAGTTGATGGGGGCAAGTTGGAGCTGATAGGGGAAAGCTGGAGCTGAGGGGGCATAGTGGAGCTGGTGGGGGCATAGTGGAGCTGGTGGGGGTAAGTTGGAGCGGATGAGGGTCAAAGTGGGGCTGATGGGGGCAAAGTGGAGCTGAGGGGGGTAAAGTGGAGCTGAGGGGGGGCAAAGTGGAGCTGAGGGGGGGCAAAGTGGAGCTTGAAGGGGGGCAAGTTGGAGCGGATGGGGGGCAAGTTGGAGCGGATGGGGGGCAAGTTGGAGCGGATGGGGGGCAAGTTGGAGCGGATGGTGGCAGTTGGAGCGGATGGTGGCAAGTTGGAGCTGATGGTGGCAAGTTGGAGCTGAGGGGGCATAGTGGAGCTGGTGGGGGCAAGTTGGAGCGGATGGAGGCAAAGTGGAGCTGATGGGGGTAAGTTGGAGTGGATGTGGGTCAAAATGGAGCTGATGGGGGCAAGTTGGAGCTGAGGGGGGGTAGGTTAGAGCAGATGGGGGGCAAAGTGGAGCTGATGGTGGCAAGTTGGAGCTGATGGTGGCAGTTGGAGCTGATGGTGGCAAGTTGGAGCTGAGGGGGCATAGTGGAGCTGGTGGGGGCAAGTTGGAGCTGATGGGGGTAAGTTGGAGCGGATGTGGGTCAAAATGGAGCTGATGGGGGCAAGTTGGAGCTGAGGGGGGGCAAAGTGGAGCTGAGGGGGTCAGGTTAGAGCAGATGGGGGGCAAAGTGGAGCTGATGGGGGCAAGTTGGAGCAAATGGGGGGGAAAGTGGAGCTGATGGTGCCAAGATGGAGCAGCTGGGGGCATAGTGGGGCTGGTGGGGGCAAGTTGGAGTGGATGGGGGGCAAAGTGGAGCTGGTGGGGGCAAGTTGGAGCTGGTGGGGGGCAAAGTGGAGCTGATGGGGGCAAGTAGGAGCTGAGGCGGCAAGTTGGAGTTGATGGGGGACAAAGTGGAGCTGATAGGGGCAAAGCGGAGCTGGTGGGCCAAAGTGAAGCTGATAAGGGGCAAGTTGGAGCTGGTGGGGGGCATCTCTTACAGGCATCTCCAGACCAGGGGCAGACTGGGCCAGGGGGCAGAGAGAGGACAATCATGAAAAGAGGTTGGGTATAAGTAGGCCGGGGTATAAAGGGGTGGGGCACAAGGGGCGGAGCGAAATGGGCAGCAAAATTAGGTTTTGCCTAGGGTGGCAAAAATCCTTGCACCAGCCCTGACTGTGTGGTGTGTATTACTTTGCTGTACAGCAATAAAGCTCATATACATATTTTTGTAAACTTCAGTATATGTGTTTATACATTAGTGAGTGCAAATAAAATACTTTGGTCTTGCACTAAATCATTTATTCACTTACATAAATAGCCAGTAATAGGTCATGAAATAACCTAAAAATTATTACTAATGCCCTGCCCACCAGCCACGCCCCCAACAATATCACCTAAAACTAAAGTGCCCCTCTTTGGCCATGTGAAATGTTGGGAGGTATGCACATACACACAGTGAGCGGCAGAAACATGCAAAAGACATGTACACACAGACACACTGGAGATGCACACATGGACACACATATGTAACAGAGATGTACACACACAACATATATGAGCAGAAACACATGCGTGCATGAGTTGTGCACCCCTCTGGCACTCAAATGGTTAATGTATAGAGAGGCATGTCAGAGATGAATAGCAGTGGGAAGTGTATTCATACCTGGGAACTGATTTGTGTAGTCCCTAGAGCGGACTGATGTGGTGCTGATGTGGAGAGACAAATGGGGCAATCTGGGTTAAAAGTGGGTGGGGCTTAATCACGAGTAGGGGGCGGGGCTTAACATAAATGTGTAAAAGTGTTAGTAATAGGCTGGGGAAGGAGGAGAAGTGGGAGGGAAATGCAAGTTTACAGTGTGAGGGGTTTGAACACACTCCCTGAGGGGTAAAACCTTATACACAACCCTGTGGCAGTCAGTGGGTTAAGTGTGTACCTGATTGCTGTCTGTCCTGAGTCTTGCATGGCAAATGATGACAGTGAAGAAATAATTGAGCAATGAGGGCCTACCTTAACCCTCTGAGTGCCATTTTGTTCCCTTGGTGCTGTCACACCCTTCAGTGGCTGTAGTACAGGTCCTGCTGAGGCCACTGGGAGTCAGGGTGAGTGACTGTGTGTCAGCCATATTTCTTTCTGGCTGTGTGTGTGTGGTGGTGCTGCGTGAGTGGGGCATGTGTGTGTAATACCTGTGAACTTTTACTTGTGGAGTCCCTCATGTGGTGCTGATGTGGAGAGAGCAATGGGGCAATTTGGGTTAAAGTGGGCGGGGCTTAATTGCGACTAGGGGGCAGGGCTTAACATAAATATGGAAAAGTGCTAGTAATAGGCTGGGGAAGGAGGAGAAGTGGGGGGGAAATGCAAGTTTACAGTGTGAGGGGTCTGAACACACTCCCTGAGGGGTAAGACTTGATACACAACCCTGTGGCAGTCACTGGGTTAAGTGTGTACCTGATGGCTGTCTGTCCTGTGTCTTGCATGGCAAATGATGACAGTGAAGAAATAATTGAGCAATGAGGGCCTACCTTAACCCTTTGAGTGCCATTTTGTTCCCCTGGTGCTGCACTACAGGTCCTGCTGAGGCCACTGGGAGTCAGGGTGAGTGTGTGTGTCAGCCATATTTATTTCTGGCTTTGTGTGTGTATGTGGTGCTGTGTGTGTGAGTGGGGGCATGTGTGTTTGGTGCTGTGTGAGTGGGGCATGTGTGTGTGTGGTGGTCTGTGTGTGTTTGTGTGGTGCTGTATGAGTGAGGCATGTGTGTTTGTCTGTGGTGTAGGAGCAAGTGGCGGCCATATTGTTTTTTCTTACTTTGATAGTGGTGGGCGGACTGCATAGTGGGGGCATGATTGAATCACCCAATGGGAACAGTAACTCCTCCTTAATACCACCCCTGGGTGTGTTTGCCAGGCACACAGAAGTCTTCTTTTATATATATATATAGATTATTATTTTTTTATTTTTTTTTTACATTACTATCCCTTTAAGTTTCAGTGGAACACTAACATCTAAAACTGAGCCGGGGTTATATATGTTTAAATATCTTGTACTTCATGCTAGCATTTGTAATAAATCTGTTTGTTTTCTAAGGTCTAAAATGTAGTCTTAGATATGCTCAGTGGGAGCAGATGTCCCTGCCTTTTCCAGGACTCCTATCGATTTGTCCATAATTATCTCTGATTGGGCTGAGAAAATACATTACAGCAATTGATTGTGAGCAGTGGGCATTATTCACAGTTAAATGTCTTAAACTCTTACTGCAAACAGCACAAACAACTTTAAAGAAATGATCCTTGTAACATAAATAAAAATGTTTACATGTACTAGCTATAAGCATATCACATTTCAACCTATTTAAGTTTGTGGTGTTTTGTATTAATTTAAAGTACACCTGTGGTTCAATGCGATCCTGGCCGGTCACCCCTGGCCCACACAATCCCTTATGGCTCACATTGCAGTTCTCCCAAAGCCTGGGAAAGATAAATCGATTTGCAGCAATTACAGACCTATTTCCCTTCTGAACACAGATCTGAAACTCTTTGCTTCGCTATTGGCTCTAAGACTTAAACCTCTGCTGCACCGCTTGATTGGCCCGGACCAGGCAGGTTTTATGCCTGGTCGTGAGACGAGGGACAATGTCATTAAGGCACTTTCTCTGATTCACAGATCCTCTACCTCTTCTATCCCTTCTTTACTTCTTTCTTTAGATGCGGAGAAGGCATTCGATAGGGTCCGTTGGTGTTTTATGAGGGAAACGATCCGTCGCTTTGGCTTGGGTGATCGTTTCATATCTGCTGTCTTTTCTATGTATAATTCTCCTTCCGCACAAGTCAGGGCTAATGGTACTCTCTCTTGCCCTTTTCCCATTACGAACGGAACTCGTCAGGGCTGCCGTCTTTCCCCTCTTCTCTTTATACTTTCTCTGGAGCCTCTTCTCTCTACTATCAGGCTCTCTGACTCCGTTCAGGGGGTCCGGGTGGGGAGTAGGGAATTCAAGATAGCCAGTTATGCTGATGATGTCTTATTATTCATTGCTTCCCCGGAACGTAGCCTTCCTTCACTGTTAGACATTCTTAAAGATTACGGTTCGGTCTCTTTTTATAAGTTGAATCTCGCTAAATCTGAAATTCTTAACTTAACTGTATCAGACTCTTCTAAATCTCGTCTTCTAGATCGTTACCCGTTTCGTTGGAAAACAGATTATATCAAATATCTAGGGATCAAACTTACCGGTCAGGCCTCGTCCATGTCTCGTTGAATCTATCCACCCTATTGGCCGCTATTAAGTCTGATATTCAGTCCTGGGCTGGCATTTTTGTTTCGTGGTTTGGTAGAATTAACCTACTGAAAATGGTCATTCTTCCGAAAATTCTATTCTGCTTTAGATCCCTACCAGTGCGGATTCCTACTCATCAAATCAGACTTCTACAATCTTTGCTTAATGACTATGTATGGAATCATAAGCCGCCCCGTCTGGGAGCAGCGGTCCTATATCGTCCTATCAAACTGGGGGGTTTGGGTTTTACTAGCCTATCAGCTTATCGCAAAATGATATCCTTATCATTCATTCGGGAGCTATGCTCCCCTACATCTTCTATGGATTGGATGACACTGCTGCGTCTTTCATTGGGGGCAGTGGCCCCCATACAACTGCTATGGGCTTCTCATTCCTCTGTCATGAAGGTGATTAAAGGGGACCCAGTTCTCGTTTATCTCTATCATACATGGCGAACGTGTAACTCTCGGTTGCGTCTAGCCCCGGCTCCTTCCTCACTCTGTGGTATTCTGGGCAATCATGACTTCATACCTGGCCTCTCCAGTTCGGACTTTTCGCGCTGGGCCAGCAACGGCTTGATCGATTTAGACCATCTTCTTCCAGACGGATCGCTCCCTGCTTTTCAGGCTCTCTGTAGATCTCACCAATTGTCCTCTTTGGACTTTTGGAGATACTGCCAAGTTCGACACTTTATTTTGTCATTACGTGATGGCCCTTACATTCCTCGTCCTCTTACTGCCTTTGAGAAGTTGTTAACATTCCCTTCTGAGAGGAAACCCAGCCTCTCGGACATGCGCTTGTTCTGTGTGAACCCCACATCTTTCTCACTACTACTGCAGAGGGCTAAATGGGGCGATGACCTGCATGTGGATATCTCTCTGAGTTCCTGGGACAATGCCTTTCGCTTACACTCTAAATTTCTTTCAAACGTCAACATGCTAGAACTCAATTACAAAATATTAATGCGTTGGTATCGTACCCCTGCAAAACTTGCAAGGATCTACCCGGGACTCTCTCCGATGTGTTGGAGATGTGGTCTGGAGGAGGGTTCCTTGCTTCACTTATGGTGGTCTTGCTCTTCCTTGAGACGGTTCTGGGCAGATGTCGCTGCTCATCTGTCCTCCCTGACAGGCACTCACCTTCCCAGCTCCCCTCAAGTGTTGCTTCTCTCCCTTTTGCCCGATGACTCTCCAACTCCTCCCGCTTCTGCTCTGTCATTATGGTTTATTCTAGTCACTCTTGCTAGGGCTTGCATCCCAGCCAGGTGGAAATCGGTGACTTCTCCCACTATTCTAGATTGGAAGGAACGCATCCGCTCTTTCCTGAACATGGAAAATCTTTTTTTCGATTCTAACGGTAACTCCTCTCTTTTTCTGGACAAATACAACAGTTGGATAATCTTTGCTGATTCTTGAATCATAGGTATGGAGATTCGTCCATGTTTTAGACCAGACTTTGACTATTGTGGTACGCTCTCCTTCTTTTCCTGCCCTTGTCCTTACCTGCCCCTTTTCTACCATACTCTTCTGCTACGCATACCCTTTGCTTTAATATACGTCATGGTCTTCTTCACCTGCCCTGCCTCTGTTCCCTTCTCTTTCTCTTCCTTCTTCTTATGCTGCATTTACTGTTTCCTCTATTTCTACATATTTTGGCTATTTACTTATTAGTTTTTCCCTTTTGCTTTTTCCTTTTATGTATTTTCTTCTTTGGATTCTAGGCTTATCAGATGTACCTTCTTCTAGCTTCAGATAATGGTCAACTGTCATCCACTTATTCTATTGTATTGCCTTTGCTTCTGCAATTTGTATCATGTTACTGTGTTTTTCTATTGTGCCTTTCTGTACTTACATTATTTTCTATCAATAAAATCTTTCAAAAAAAAAAAAAATAAAAAAATAAAGTACACCTGTGACCCCAAGCTAAACTTATTTTTTAACAGAGAATTTAAAATATTCAATTTTGTGCTAGCTATTTACTGTGAAATAAATCATTTTTGAGAACTTGTCTTAACCTCTCTGTTTTGATGGCATAATGTGGCACTTTATGATAATTCTTTGCAAATTATGTTAATTATGTTACAAGCCAAATTTGTCACCTTATGATGTTAGAAATTACCCCAGTGTGTGGGCTCTGTTTAGATTCATTAAAAGGACCGTGTGCAGTAACATGGACCCAGTATAGAAACCAGTTAGCATATAGTGTGACACTGCCAACAACAAAGAAATTAACCTATTACAGAAAATGGGTAGCGCAACATGTAGAAAGTTTTTAATTTCCTTTAAACTTTTCTTAACGACTAGTGGTCCAGGGGAGTTACCTTCCCTTAAGGACCACTTTGATCTATTCCGACACACTGGAAGATGTGACCTGTTAAGCATACCAGAGCACCGCTTTACGGTCTAAGAGAGACCTCTCCAGTATCGGAGAGGTCAATTTCAGACCTCATTTTTACTTAGAGCGCTCCCGAAGTAAAATGTAGGTGATGTGCTATGACCGTCACCAGTCCTTAAGTGTATAAACCGTGAGACGTCACTGCATGTCATGTGGTCCTTAAGGGATTAATCCTTTATGGAACAGAGGGCTGCATTCCCCTGGTCCTTGCAATGCATTGAGCACCCCTCTGGCACTCAAATGTTTAAAGGGTAAATGTGACAGGTTCACTTTCATTTAAAGATAAGTTAAAACTGCCTGTTGTACTAGCTATTTGTAATATAAGTGGTTTATGACAAATCAAGCCCAGATATATAAAGGCAAACTGAAGCTGTTGTGGAGTAAATCAACTTCACTACAGGGTACAAATAAAAATTCCTGTTAAAATAAATTGGGCTTTTAACTCCTTGAATACTAGGGAGGTCTCCAATACATTGCTTTGCCATGCATTGGAGATCTCGCTAGCATTCAAGGGGTTAAAAGCTATAGTCAATCGCGTGCCTATTTGGGAATTTTTATTTGTCTCCTATGGTGCAGTTGTTATACTCCAGAATAACTCAAGTTTGCTTTTATAAATCTGGGCCTAAGTCTTTTATTAGTTGGTGGTACTTTGTGACACTTTGTGCTTCATACTGTGCTGGGCATGAATCTAGACAAAGCCCACAGTTTGGCCTTGAACAAAAGTAATAATCATACTGTTTAGGGAATTTGCATGTAGGGCCAAGAAAATATAAAGGTTTATTTTTCCGAAACTTTTTTATTTTACAGGCAATTTCCAATACAGCCTAGACGTATTTTACGTTTTCTGTAAAACAGTCTAAATTTGTTTTATGTTAATGGTTCCAATTTAGTCCCTGGAATATCAGTGGATTCTTCTCTAGAACTACAGGGGATTAAAGGTTTTGACTGTTAGGATTCCACTGAGAAATTATTTTAAATGAAAGGGTTCCAATACCCCCAAAGGACTTAGAATCACTGTTGTACATTCTATTCTTGTGTTAGTAACACACACACACACACACACACACACACACACACACACACACACACACACACAGCAGTGGAATGGTTAACTAATTTCTTGTTTCTATTTTAGGGAAAAGGTTTATTCTGTCTGCAGCATATGTCAGCGACAACAAATGGGAGAAATGGGAAAAAGAGCCTCATAATTTAGGTATGTGATATAGATTTATACTAGTTTAAAAGCCTGTGTACATGGGCCACGGTGCCACCCAGCAGCCTCGGCTGGTGCCCGGAGCCTCTCTGCTCACTGCAGTAATGCACAGTAAAGAGTGCCCGAACGCGACACTGCTGAGTCCTCTCTCTGCGCACCTTGTGTGTGAAGAAAGAACTCCTGTCCGAATTCGGAACTCCCCACTCCGTATCAGCCACGGCGCGTTCGTGCACTCTGCACTGTGCATGACCGCAGTGCACGCAGTCTCTACTGCGCATGACTGCTTCTGAAAAACATACTAGCGAATTATTATATAGGATACATACCTGGGAACTTTCGAGGCAACAGAGCTGCAGGGTTTACCCATGAGTGGGGGTGGGGCTTTCCGGGGCATCGCACAAGTGGGTGGGAAGTGGGAGGAACTGGGTGGGAAGAAAACTTCCCACATCCAGAGAATCAGCCTCTGCCCAGGAGACCCGGTAATGCACTCTCAAAACCGGAGTCTCCTGGGCAAATACGTAGAGTTCCCAGATATGTCTATATAATATAAACGGCTAGGGCAGCTTGGGGAAGACCTTTCTGGTTTCTGAATAGGTGGAAGTCACACCCTGGGTGGGGGGTCACTTATTATGACTAGGCAAAGAATGCAGGAGACTGGTAGAGTAAAAGTGATAACTGATGTCCATGTTTAACACGAACTGTGGTCTGAACCACGATAAGGAATTTATGTCACATTATTCCACACAGCATAATTTGGGCCCTTTGGGTGCCAGAGGGACTCTCAATACATTGCAAAGTGATGTATTGCACACCCCTCTATCACTCAGAGAGTTAACCCATAAATTCCATATACTTAGCCATCTTTCGCTGCAGTAACACACACTCTACACACTAAATTTATTGGAGCTAGTCACACATCAAAAGGGAAATAAATCCTATACCACTTGATCAGCTACAAAGAGATGCCTCTACTGCAGTCTAAAGAATAGTTTAAGCAGACACTGGTGATAGGAATTTCACCTCCACTGGAAAAGAATTTGCACGAATGTATAACCTGTCATCTATTTTGTAGTCCGCATTCATTCTAAATAATGCCTGAAAAATAGACCTAAGTTGGCTTGAAAGCTTGCATTCTAAGGCTACTCAGCCAGTAAAGGTATCACTTATACTCTGCCAGTCTCCTGCTTTTTCTATGGCTAACACTGTACCACCTTTACCCATATTACAATGGCCAGAGAATGGGATGCGTTGGGGCACGGTTTGCAGAGGTGACTGCCTGCTGTGGTTATAGAGCAGGGTTTGTGGTGTTCTGGTGCAGCCACCATGAGAAATGCAGAAATGGTGGCCGTATACATGTGGTTAAATTGCCTGAAGTTGTGCTGGTGCATGTGGGTGCCGCACCAAGTTAAACAGCGCAGGGCGGTGTTAGTAAGCATTTCACACTGCTGCTGCTTCTGACATCACAGGTCGGTGTCTGCATAAAAGTAACTCCTGCGCGGGAAGAGATGATCAGAGGCAGAGCAGAGATTGAGGCGGCAGCAAGTCAGTGGGACTTGGAGGCTGATGAAGTGGGAATTAAAAACAAACAAACAAACAAAAAAAACCTCCAACTTTGAATGTAATAACCGAGTTCAGCTATTATTGTTTGACCCATTTCTACTGGCAATCAAAGGGTTAATCTGTTTCCAGTTAATGTTATTAAAGGCAAATAAGAGAAGAGGCAAGGGCCGGGTGTCTGATTCGCTTTGTATAGAACTTTGACACTTAGATTCAAACAGGATACAAATGAAATGGTACTGGAGGGTTAATTTGGCCCTCAAAGGGTTTATGATTTCTGTCATTAAATAAGGATCAAGAGAGGCTGCGCATCTGACTGACTCGTTTTACATTCCATTGGCACGGAGCCCTTATCTCTCATCTCAACTGTCTTTAATGGCAGGAAACAGTAACCCTCTGAAGACCAGATTAACCCTTCTGTGCCAGGTTAACCCTTCTATTTGACTCTAAGTGGTGGTGGTGACTCTGTTTGGTGCCAAGTCACGTTACATTTTTGTTTTCCTATTGGCAATATATTTTTACATACTGTGCAGCCTCTAGTGATGAATTATTATCAACAAAAAAAACTGTATTTGGACTTTAGAACATTGTATAAAAGCAGAATGTTCTTTCATTCACCTATACAGATGAATTTTAGTTACAGCACCCGCAGAGTATCCTTCCATCCTCTTCTGAACCCTAGAGGTGTAATGCTTTTTTTCAAGACTTATTAAACTTATTGTACAACATGCAGTCTTACATGGTGGTTCTTATAGCAAAACCTTTTGACATGTTCTTTATCCTCTCCTGAGTCTTGAGTAAATAAGGGATGGATAAAGTGTGAGACAAAGGCAGAGACTGCTGGGATAAAGAGACATCTGTACAGGTTGCTTTATAGGTTGTCCCTTCTCACTGCTGCATGATACAGAACACCATGTGGTGACGAAGGTTTACTGTTTAATTTATTTTAGGGGTTTTGTTCCTTTCTTACTTATTAGAAATTTGAAACAATAGTGCCAGCATATATATTGGCCAGTTTATATACCAATTTACCTACCTCATTACTGGGTGTTATTTAACCCCTTGGATGCTAGAGTGGTCTTCAACTTAAAGGTATAGTATTGTTTCACAAAGAAAGCAGCTCCAATAAATCTTCGTAGTATTTGTACCACAGAGAGTGTTATTTCAGTACTGCCAGTGTTGTAGTTCAAGAGTAATTGAAAGATAAAGTATCCCCCTCCCGCCCCTTTTACTGATATAACACTGCTCACCTCAGATGTGGAATCTAGTCCCTGGACCAGAAAGATCACAGCAAGAGACAATCGTCTTACTGTGAGCATAACCCTGCCCCCCTTGAAGGGTTTTTCAGGCTTTTCCTTATGCTCACTGAAGATTGTCCCTCTCTGCGATCCATCCGGACAGTCTTACTGCTCTGAGGTGAGCAGTGTTACATCAGTAAAAGGGGCAGGAGGGGGATCCTTTATCATTCATTTACTCTTGAACTACAAATTAAATAAAGCTAAAAATCTCAAACTATTGCTTGAATTAAAAAACAAAACAAAAAAAAACCCCACACTTGTTTTAAAATCCTCTTTATTACAAATCAACAGTTCCACTTATCCCCTTAGCGCGTGCCTGGCACTTAAGGACACTGGCCTTTTTTTATTTTTTTATTTTTATGCGATCCGATTCAGGGCTCCTCGAATGCTTTGCATTGTCAGTGATAATATAATAAAGAACTCTAGAAAATCTGAACTGTCTGTATAGTGGTTACATTGTCTCCCAGTCTAGACATAAACAGATTAAGATCCAATTTAGTCCAGATGCCTTAGACTTGCACTAACTACATCTGATCCTGTGCTCTGTCTAACTAATATATGTGTCTGTATCCCATAATTCATGACTCAGCAGTCCTCGTACTATAATGGTAACCACAATAAAGCCAAAAAAAAAGGGGGAAATTATACCTTTGGGAAGTGCACTAAAGGCATACCTGGGAACTTTTGAAACAGGGCTACCCAGAGGGTAACCCTGTCAGTGCCGACCTGGGAGGAAAATGACGCGGTTCGCGTCATAAAAGGGGCGGGGCTTAGTCGCGGAGGGTGGGTGGGACAAAAAAAAAACCCCAAAAAACCCTGCAAAATGTATCTAAGAGGGCGGGGAGTGGGAAGAACCAGGTGGGACGGAGCACAAGTGTGCAGAGTTTCTATTTAAACTCTGCCCACCCGGTGATCCACACATTGCCCCGGAGACCCGGTAATTCAGTCTGAAATCCGGAGTCTCTGGGGCAAAACCGGAGAGTTCCCAGGTATGTGTCGTAGTCATGTGTGTTTTTACATGATAATGAGACACTTTGCCACATGCCGTAGGCTCCGATAGCAGCCTTTGCTGTTGGAGTTCAGAGTCCCAGCATCGCCTACCTGAAATTGTTGAAGTTGGGATCTCTCTGTAGCTTTCTCTTCAGTTACAACCATGGTCACAATCCTCTTAACCTTTTGAGTGCAATGCACGAACTGCAATGCATTGGATACCTCTCTGGTACCTCAAAAGGTTAATATAGCAGCAGAACAAAAAGAAAGAGAAGATGAGCCCATCCCAACATGTTTTATTTTATTGCATTTGGAGTAAAAGGATTATGATAGGGCTAATGAAGTCATATCATATATCTGGGTGTAATTTCTGTACTGCTTACACACATGCATGCTTCACATCACCAGACACATACACAAGGCCATCACTGCCAAGCACCGGTGGCCTAGCACAGTGTATCTGGTGAGTGAATGTAACTTTGCCAAGCAGCACCGATGGCATTTGCTCACATCCGCAGTGTGAACAAATGCCAACAGTGCTGCTTTGTGAAGTCACATTAGCTTATATCACCAACACAAAGTGCAATGCCAGTAAGATGAAACATTTTGGGATGGGCTCATCTTCATTTTGCCCATTTATATTCTATACTGTAACTTGGAGATGAAGTAGCAGATGGCAGCAGTGGGAAATTGACTTCCCTTGGAGGACCTTTGGTTCTATTTGCTTCTATTGCTATATTAACCCTTTGTGTCTGCCAAAGAGGTGTCCAATCCAATGTGTTGCTTATCCCACTGGCACTGAAATGGTTGAGTGGGTCTGCTGTTCTTGGTGCTGAAGTCTCTTTGCATCCACTCTACTCTAACCTCATCCCTCAACACATCAACACCTTTACACCAAGATGATATGCTAATGATAAGAGTCTCTCCCCTTACCATAGCATTGACCTTTAGAACATCTCCCCCCAGGAGTACTCTTACAGCAGTCTGGTATATGTTTTATAATATGTATTTATGGTTTTAATTGGAAGTTTGCAGCAGTCTATTGATTGAGACTACTGATTTTGTAATTTGATCTGTTTCCTGCATTCTTCTGCATAATAACTGTGAAGGTCTGTGGATAGAGAGATTGATCGGTGTAGAAAGGAGGAATACATATATAGGCTATACATTTATCTAAAAATAAAATTTTTATATACAGTTACATTTAGCTATAGCATGCACGTTTTGAGAGGACATACATTAAAAGAGAATTTTGCTCTATGAATAAGTGGCTTTTAATTTAACAGATTAAGTAGATAGTGTTTATACAGCTATTGAGTATATCTTGTCTGTCCTTTTTGTGCATTACATCTGCAGGATAGTACTGTAAAAATCTCCAAATGTAGGTCACACCTCCTCACAGCTAACAATGGGCTTCAATAATCCTAAATGTATCATAAGTGACAACTCTTTATCTGACTGTAAACCGGAACCGTTAGCAGTGAACTAAAATAGAGATTATATCAAATGCACAGAATAAGAATTTATTCCTAGGATAAATATTCCTTTAAATTAACCCTTTGAGTGCCAGAGGATTGTGTTGCGTACCCCTCTGGCACTCAAAGGGTTAAGCACAATTATTTTAAAAAAATTTTAACAATGCAAACCTTTAACACATCTTATATTATAGTTCACTAAAAAGTTTGTAACGACGCAGTCATGCGCAGTAGAGGCTGCCCGTGACACTGCTGATACGGAGCGAGGAGCTCCAAAGTCAGACCAGAGTCCTCTCTGCGCAACTTCCAATTCAGCCGCGTCACGGGCAGTCTCTACTGCGCATGACTGCAACGCGACTGGTTGGAACTGTGGCCCGTGTACACGGGCTCTTCAACTGGTTGCATTATAAAGTATCAGTTGTAACCTTTTGCTTCATTAACATGTTAAAAAGACAAAAGTGCCTTCAAATGTAAGGGATTCTCATTATCATACTCAATGCATTTCTATATAATGAGCAGTGGTAAAAATAAAAATGTTGTTGGATCGAAGTCTGAAAAAGGAGCAATGGCCCTTATTTATAAGAAAAAGTGAAATATTTTGGAGTAAACCAAATGCACCATAGGGAACAAATTAAACATTTCTGTTAATTCAAATGCAGCTTTTAACCTCTTGAATTCTAAAAGGGTCTCCAATAAATTGGGAGTTATGCAAAAAGATGTGCTAAAGTGGAGATAACTTCTCCAGTGATATGATTTCTCTAGTTCCTATGTTATTCTATGGGGCCAATGCACTAAGGTTTCTCCAACTTTGCAGGTCTTGGTGCATAGGTTCTATAGAATAACATAGGAGTTGGAGAAGGCATATGACTGGAGAAGTTCTCTCCATGTTATCACCTTTTTATCACGCCTTAGTGCATAACACCAATTATCTGTGCTGTTTTACAACAGGTTTGGGGGGAATATTCTATCTCTTCATTGTCTTTTCTGATTTGTCTTTGCTTTGTCTGTTACACCAACATTCACTTTCAGTATGGCGCAGTTTGTATACTGTGGGACTCCAACGTGTGGCCCGTGGGCCTGCCTGAGATTTTTAAAACAAAAATATTTTTTAATAACCTAATTAAGTAGCCCACATGAACTAGTAGATCAGTAAGACCTAATCCCTTGCCTGCCAGTACCATACAGTACAAGAATAGATGTCTGTTAAAGGGGAACTACCACTCCACAATAACTTTACATTAATTCTTCATCTGGCGACTAGCTGTTTAGTAGCGCTAGTCGCCAGAAATATTACCTAGTTTCAAAGATTTTCCAGTTTTTCGGAGGCTCACAGTAGCAGGAAGCACGGACATTTCGTCATAGTGACGTCCGTGCACCTGCGCTGTCAGTCCCTTTTGGAGCCGGCCGGTGGTAGTTCCCCTTTAAATATAAATATTATCACTGACTTGATAAGTAAATTAATCCATGGTTTTGAATAGTTGACATTATAATTCACCATTGTAAACAATTAAAAATGGTGCAGCCCTCATGCTTATGGCTTTCTGATCAGAAGTCCCAGATTCAGAAAAACTTGAACACCCCTGTTGTATTCTTTTAAAGAGGCAGTAATGTTTCATTTTGACTTTACATATTTTCCAAGTGCAGAATCTGTAATGTCTGCCTGTTTTTAACGTTTTAAACATCTTCTTAAAGGGGATCTGTCGCCACTATATAAGTTGCTCTTAAAGGGAAAGTAATACTTCGTTTTATCTTTATTTTATTTTGTAGGCATTAAAAAAACATGAAGAACGATATAAGTCTTATCTCTCAAACCTTTATGGTTTAAGAGATATTCACAAGCAAAGTATCCCCTCCCCTGTTCAGTCAGATCAGAAGGGAGGTGCCCAGGTAGACTGCAGAGAGGGACAATCTTCAATTAAGATAAGGGAAAAAGCTGAAAAACTTGTCAAGGGGGGAAGGGCTTTCATTGTTTTCATTGTAAGAAGAATGTCCCCTTCTGTTATCTGTCTGGTCTTACAACCAGATTCACATCTGAGAAGAGATGGCTTACACTAGGAAAAAGGGGCGGGAGGGGAAACTTTGCTTGTGAATATCTCATAAACCATAAAGATTTGAGAGATAAGACTTATGTCGTTCTTCATGTTTTTTTAATGCCTACAAAATAAAATAAAGTTAAAACGAAGTATTACTATCCCTTTAAAGAGATAGTAATGTTTCATAATAAAAGCAGCACCAATTAATCTACATAGTATTTGGGCCAGGGAGAGTGTTATTTCAGTACTGTCAGAGTTGTGGTTCAAGAGCAATTGAATGATAAAATATCCCCCTCCTGCCCCTTTTACTGATGTAACACTGCTCAGCTCAGAGCAGCAGGGTGGTGTACAAGTGGATTGCAGAGAGGGACTATCTTCAATTAGCATAAGGGGAAAATCTGTCAATGGGGCAGGGCTTTGATTGTTCTCACAGTAAGAAGATTGCCCCTTGATGTGAGCTGTCTGGTCTGTAGACCAGATTCCACATCTGAGGTGAAGTGGCTTTCACTAGGTAAAAGGGGCGGGAGGGGGAAACGTTCTCATTCAATTACTCTTGAACTTCAGCTCTTACAGTATTGAAATAACACTCTCTATGGCTCAAATACTATGAAGATTAATTGGAGCTGCTGTTTTTGTGAAACATTACTATCCCTTTAAATGTTAGTTTATATAGCATACAATGAGTATTTCATTAAATTCGCAGTTTAAAACTTTATTTGGGCACAATAGAAGGAATAAATATTGCACTGACCCTACTTTCAGATAGACTGCGGGTACAGCTATATACCCACAGTCTGTCGCTCTGCCTATGCTCCCCTCCCTCTATCCAGCCTCCTCCAGTGACGGAGGTTTTCTTCCTGTAAGCTGGATCGATATGGATATCTAGCCAATGAGATCGCTCCAGCTTACAGGAAGAAAGCCTCATCACAGGTTTGAGTAATGTGACTAGTAGGCTTTTTTCTCTCTCTAGTATCCGTATAGGTGTGCACAGGGTTTGAGTATCAGTTGAATATGTTTGATTTTTTTTATAGCCTTTGACAAAATAAAAAGTTATTTTTGTATGAAATCATAATGTGGCTATTTTTCTAGATTAAACTCAAACTCTGTTCTGTTTTTAAATTATTTTCTTTCATCCAGTGTGGAACACAGGAACCATGGGGTAAAGTACCCTCTGGCCAGTAGGGCAGGGCACTTACCTAAAAAGGCTCTCTTGAGGCTTCCTCCCTTCTCCACTTTACCTCCACTAGACATGTTCTGTTTTAAAAGTGACCTCAAAGGAGGTGCATCAGGGCAAAGATCCTCTTAGCTATCCTTTTTTGTTTTCTTAATTTTGTTTTATTGCTCTGTAATCTTCCATTAGGTTTGCTCCTATCCCTGGCCTCCTTCATGGATATGGACCATGGTGCAGGATATTAAAGGGCCCAGCTCTGCTTACAGGATGTCTTTCTCTCTTGGCCATTTTGCTCTTTAATTTTTTTTGTCTTACACTTATTATGCATAGAAGACTTACTTTGTGGTCCCCCTGGGTATCTGTGACTATTTTTACTGGATTAAGGCCTGCTGCTATAGCAGCAAGTGGACATAAAATCTAGAGGCCACAGTGCCTCTCCATTCTTGGGAGAAAACTAATTTTCCAATGAGGCCCCATTCCCCTGGTCTCTATGTAAAGGAGGAGGAGTTTTTTTTACTGTCCACTTCTGATCTCCTGCCGCATGTGTATCAAAAGGCTGGATTTTCTCTCTGTGCTGGCCCCTTTCAGGCAGATAAGTGTTTTGTTCTGTGTGCCTTAATCGGGTTTTCCTGGTTGTCTGAGCACAAGGGATTCATGAACAAGTCTAATATCACCAGGTATTCAGGGGATTCCTCTTTAACCCCTTGTTCCTCAGGCCTAGTGGGTAATTTATGAACATCACTGGTCTGAGCCAATGGAGGGCCAACTACTCATTTCTGTGCTACCCTTCTACAGACCCAGAAGTCTGTGGGAGTTGAAACTCCACTTTTTAGGTTTCACCCTCCCCATTTTATTTACAGAGTCATTTTGTCCTGAAGATTGAGTCATCCCGTCCCCCTTTAGTTGCCTGGAAGGGGAGTTTTCCCACATATGCAGGGGCTTCTTGTGAAGGAGGAGACTCTGCTGAGGTTTTGTCTCTTACTCCTGGAGATTCTTCAGAAGATGACCCTAGGAGCTCTGTTGCAGGTCTTATAAGGGCTGTTCTAGAGACTCTATAGCAGTGGTTCTCAACCCGTGCCCTCAGTGGCCACTAATAGGACAGGATTTGAGAATTTCCTTATAACAGCACAGGTGTGTTGATCTGAGTATCTCAGTAGGTTTGATTAACTCACCTGTGCTGTAACAAGGAAATCCTCCAATCCTGGCCTGTTAGTGGCCACTGAGGGCATGGGTTGAGAACCACAGGTCTATAGGCCTCTGTGCCCTCTATTTCGAGTCCTTGATCCACATGCAGGAGGGCTAGAATCACTACTTGGACCAGCTGGTTCTGAAGGAATGGAAAGTACATCATAAGAGACTTGTTATTCCCAGACATTTTTCCTTCCTTTATCCTTTTCCTCATATTGCTGTACAGCAATAGGTTTTCCCCCCAACAGTGGACTGGCCTTTTCAAAACAGACTTTTTCAGTTTGTTTTTAAACACTAACCTGTCAATGTTCTGGCTTCAGCTGAAACTAAATTTGGACAGAAGGTCCTAAAGGGCATTGTGCATGTGTAGGTATCCTTATGGTTATTTCAAGTAACCAGATTTTGGTGTGTAGGTGTCTGTTGACATCTGAGGTTTATATTTGTTCCAGTACATCTCTTGGAAATGGTCTGTGTTTTGAAGGTGTTTTTCTCTCCCTCCCTGGACTCCTGAAAAATTTGGTATAACCATATGGTTTCTGTGTTCCACATTGAATGAAAGACAAGAGTATTTTTGTGTATGTATAAATTATTTTCCCTTAGTCCATTTCGATATTTTTTCTGGTGCAGTATGGTTCTTGTCCTCAAATCAAAATATCTCTTATCTCCTTCCTCACCCAGAAAACATACAAGGATACTGAATTATTGAGAAAATCAATGTGTAAGCAGATATTTTTCTTATCCTTAGAGTACTGTATCTTGATTAGAACTTCTGGTGGACAAAATGAATGTGTGTTATATAACAGGTATTGTATGGATCCCCAAATATAATCCTCACTTACTCTTGGGTAAACAGGAGATCACTTGTTATTATTTCTTGTGGGTTGGGCCATATGTTCAAAGAAGTAGCGAAATAGCTTTTGTTGTTTGTAATGACTTTTCAAACTACAGTGTCGTTGGGATCATTAATATTTTCAGAGAGTATAGTTGTGATTGGAAATATGTCATTTGTCCTGACTGAAATTTTTGTATGTAATGACATAAATGTCTTTAAAAATGTCTTAACTAATGACAAAAATTCTCACATTCAGAACACAGTCCCTCCACTTTTTTCTTAACGTACAAATTTTGTCTTTTGGAAGACTTTTTTGTCGTTAGTTACGACACATTTTCTTTTCCTCTATACAACACTGGAGAACAGTTTAGCCCCGCCCCTTTGCCCGTCAATTCTGGAGTTGTCGTACACAACGGACATTACTAGTTTTTTTCTCGTATACTCTATAGAAAATGTAATTCATACATTCAATGACTTATTTTTGTCTTTCATATGACAATTTTTTCTCATTATCCCTTTGAACATAAGGCCCTATACATGATTCATCACACTTTTTTTTTTTTTTTTTTTTTTTTTTTTCTTTTTCATTTATTAAAAATGTGTATGTTACAATAAATCACACTCATTTTTTAGACAGACAAAGCTGGAGGAAAGGAGCAGAGCTATAATTACACAAAATGCTGAAAATAAAATATTATAGAATTTTTTACTTAAAAAAGGAAATAATCATGACCTATAGCAGGGGTTACGAGTTAAACAAGGGTTCTACCATTTGGGGAGATGTTTTATTCAAATGTTATTAAAGCACAAACGTATATATAAAATGTATTATTTTATTAGTTTAGTTTTTAGAAGTTTCATTTTTAAGAAGTCACCACAAGGTGGCTTTCTATCACTTTATATGTCGAACTATGTTGTTATTATTTTATATGTCAAACTATAGAATTTCTCCAAGATTTTTTTTTATTATTATTTATTTTTGTTATAAAGTTTGAATGAAGCAAGAAATTATCTTTTACTAGATGAAGAGCCCGTGTACATGGGCCACATTGCCAGCCAGTCACAGGGCAGTCATGCACAGTAGAGACTACTCACGCTGCGACTGATACTTTGGAGTGCCCCACTCCGTGTCAGCCGTGTCATGGCAGTCTCTACTGCGCATGACTGCGTCGTTACAAACTTTTTAGAGAATTATTATATAGGATTTGAATTCAATATTCTTTTAATGCAATATAATATGTTATGTTTTGGCCACTTTTATGTATAAAATATATTTGTGAATGTTAAAACATCACTTAGTAGCAACTTATTATTAAGCATTATGTCAATTGAGAATCCAAGGGGAGAACCCAAAGTAGCATTGTATGCAAACATATAACTCAAATGTAGGGAGCTTTGTGGCCAGTAGGTGGCACTGTCCACTAGGAATTGTCCAAGCTCACATATTGTAAGTGGTTGATGATTTTATATTAAAAAATAATGCTTAAAAGATCTATGCAGTGTATCACTGCATTTTGATTAACCCTTTAAAGGGATAGTAATGTTTCACAAAAAACAGCAGCTCCAAGTAATATTCATAGTATTTGAGCCATACAGGGTGCTATTTCATTGAGTTGTAGTTCAAGAGTAATTGAATGGTAAAGTTTCCCCTTCCCCACCCCCCTTTTTCCTAGTGTAAGCCATCTCCCCTCAGATGTGGAATCTGGTCACTTGACCAGACATATCACAGCAAGGAACAATCTTCTTACTCTGAGAACAAAGAAAGGCCTGCCCCCATTGACAGGTTTTTCTCTTATCTTAATTGAAGATTGTCCTTCTCTGCAATCCACTTGGACATCACCCTGCTGCTCTGAGCTGAGCAGTTACATCAGTAAAAGGGGTGGGAGGGGGATATTTTGTCATTCTTGAACTACAACTCTGACAGAATTGAAATAACACTCTCCATGGCCCAAATACTATGAAGATTAATTGGAGCTGCTTTTATTATGAAACATTACTATCCCTTTAATGACCAGTGGGGTATTCAGAGCATTGCTTTGCAATGTGTTGCACATCCATCTGGTCCAGTAACTCTGCTGTGGATATCCACTTACGGTTGGTTCCCCTTCAGTTCTTTAAAGACTATGAAAAAAATATGACGAGTTTGAAATATATATTTACAGTATGCAAACTGTTATGCACAATGTTGTTGCCTTTATTATTCTAATTGCGAGATCTGAAACTAATATATATTTTGTTTATGCACACTTTCTGACTGTTTGACCTATAAAATGTGCCTAAGCAAAAACATTAAATTAAATTGAGAACACTGCTCTGGCCCTTTAAATGTGAGTTGCGAGTCACTCGAGTTGTGAACAGCGTAGTAACTACCAATGTCAACTTTATGAATGATATGCACAGTGGTCCCGTAGACTGTGGTGCATGTTGGACATGTTGCACCTTGAATGTGTTTGAGATTAACCCATGAAAGTTGAGCAACAGCTTGTGACATGTGTTGTTCAGTCTGTATTTGTTGCCCATGTGAACAGTCGCATAGATACCAGTGTGTTGAATTTAATTGTGACAAACCGTTGCCTGTCAATAGTTTCTATGGGTAACTAAATGAAAATGTATGTACAACTAACATTTATTTGTTGTTAGGATTATCAATGCAGTTTCGGCTACTAGAAAAGCAATGTGGTAGTCTTGTTAAACAAAATCATTACACTTTTTAACCCTGTTTAATGCTAGAGACATGTTCAAGCATTATGAAGCAATTCATTGGAGTTGTGTGTGGCATGAAGCGGTTAAATGAATTGATGTGAGTTCTGGAAGTGGCTTAGACTTCCTACCAGTCTTTCATCTGTCACTTTCCCATCTCCATCTCTTGTACTTGTGACTTCATCCTGATTCCTGACATGCAGTCCTTCTGCGCCTTTGGCATATTTAACTTCTTTGCTGCCAATAATTCTCTATGGAATATCTTGTGATCTGACCCTCTCCCTGGTTAAAGAGGCACATGTTGCCCGGCTCAACATACTCACATATCCTCGTCAACAGGAAGTAAGGAGTGGAGTGGAGTGGAGACTTGAAGCCGAAGAACATCTGGATTGTTTGGCCACCCCTGCACCAAAGTTATTATTTTCAGAGCAATCTGCATGATCAGTTAACCCATTATATGCTAAGAATGCTTCTAGTATTCAAGTAGAAACATAGAATTTGACTGCAGATAAGAACCATTTCGGCTCATCTAATCTGCCCATTTTCCTACAGTAAAAACCTCAATCATTTTTTGGTCCTTGGTCTTTTCTTAAGTTAAGGACAGCCTTATGCCTACCCCATGCATGCTTAAATTCTGTCACTGTATTAACTTCTACCACTTCTGCTGGTAGGCTATTCCACTTATCTACTACCCTCTCAGTGAAGCAAAACTTTCTTACATTACATCTAAACCTATGTCCCTCTATTTTTAGACTATGGCCTCTTGTCCTAACATTTTTACTCCTTTGAAATATACTTCCATTCTGTACTTTGTTGAATCCCCTCATGTATTTGAATGTTTCAATCATATCCCCTCTCTCTTCTCTCCTCCAAGCTACACATGTTCAGATCCTTTAGTCTATACTGATATTTAGTTTCCTGTAAACCAGTCACCATTTTAGTAGCCCTTCTTTGAATTTTCTCTAGAGTATCTATATTCTTCTGGAGATGGGGTCTCCAGTACTGTACACAATACTCTAGGTGAGTCTAACTAGAGATCTGTAGAGTGGCATGACCACTTCCCTTTTTCTGCTACTAATGCCCCTAGCTATACAACTCAGCACCCTGCTTGCATCCCTTACTGCTTTATTACATTGCCTGCCTACCGTTAAGTCATTAGAAATAATTTCTCCCAAATCCCTTGCCTCTGTTTTCTCTGACAGTACAGTACCCTTAATAGTGTATTTTTCCTTTTGATTTTTAAGTAGTTAAGGCAATACCTAATTATAGTTACTGTTATCATTACAATTCTATATAATAATTCACAGGTATGTTTGTTACGATGCAGTCATGCGCAGTAGAGACTGCCTGAGTTCGGGCGACGCAAGACT
This sequence comes from Rhinophrynus dorsalis, assembly GCA_037306005.1. Taxonomy (NCBI): domain Eukaryota; kingdom Metazoa; phylum Chordata; class Amphibia; order Anura; family Rhinophrynidae; genus Rhinophrynus; species Rhinophrynus dorsalis. The sequence goes on along the minus strand of CM074718.1, from coordinate 596,800,658 downwards.
GTATCACATGGAGCAGTGAGGTACTGATGGCCTCTTAACATTACCCGGACCTTGGCTCGTGTACACAGGCTTTTACACTAGTTTGTTTATAAATCACTAACCAGCCAGGAACACTGTACACTGGGCCAGAATTACAGTATGCTATTGTATTATTATCGGTTAACTCTGTCTGTACTAAAGAGGTCTTAAAAGCTTTGGGAAGGGATGATTTGGTGACCTCTGTAGCATCCAATAGGTTAAATAACTCCTGTTTGTCTGTTTTGGTATATTGAAATGTATTTATTTGGTTAAAAATGGAGGTGCATAAATGTCTGTGCTAGTATATAAAGTAAAGCACGTATAATCATATATAGAGTAAATCCTAGTGTCCTGGCTCCATGGGTCTTACTGTGGGAATCTACAGTTTATTCACAAAGAAAAGAGAACCAATCCTGGAACAAACCAGATGCACAATTTTGGGAAATATAAAATTTCCCATTGAAGTCAATTGGACTTTTAACCTACTGAATGCTAAAGAAGACTCCAATGCATTCATTTTGGAATGTGTAGGGAGACCTCTCTAGCATTTAGGGGGTTAAAATCCCCATTTACCTCGTTAGAATTTGGGAATTTGTTTTTGTTGGTATGTCCCTCTTTACCGATGTGCACAAGACCAGTGTTTCTCAGCTATACAGTTAGGGGAAACATTTATTTGATCCCCTGCTGATTTTGTACGTTTGCCCACTGACAAAGAAATGATCAGTCTATAATTTTAATGGTAGGTTTATTTGAACAGTGAGAGGCAGAATAAAAACAACAAAATCCAGAAAAACTCGTTTCAAAACAGTTATAAATTGATTTGCATCTTACTGAGTAAAATAAGTATTTGACCCCTTTGGAAAACATGACAGTGCTTGGTAGCAAAACCCTTGTTGGCAATCACAGCGGTCAGACATTTCTTGTAGTTGGCCACCAGGTTTTCACACATCTCAGGAGGGATTTTGTCCCACTCCTCTTTGCAGATCCTCTCCAAGTCATTAAGGTTTTGAGGCTGACGTTTGGCAACTCGAACCTTCAGCTCCCTCCACAGATTTTCTATGGGATTAAGGTCTGGAGACTGGCTAGGCCACTCCAGGACCTTAATGTGCTTCTTCTTGAGCCACTCCTTTGTTGCCTTGGCCATGTGTTTTGGGTCATTGTCATTCTGGAATACCCAACCACAACCTATTTTCAATGCCCTGGCTGAGGGAAGGAGGTTCTCACCTAAGATTTGACGGTACATGGCCCCGTACATCGTCCCTTTGATGCACTGAAGTTATCCTGTCCCCTTAGCAAAAAAACACCCCCAAAGCATAATGTTTCCACCTCCATGTTTGCTGTGGGGATGGTGTTCTTGGGGTTATAGGCAGCATTCCTCCTCCTCCAAACACGGCGAGTTGAGTTGTTGCCAAAGAGCTCAATTTTTGTCTCCTCTGAGCACAACACTTTCACCCAGTGCTCCTCTGAATCATTCAGATGTTCACTGGCAAACTTCAGACGGACCTGTACATGTGCTTTCTTGAGCAGGGTGACCTTCAGGGCGCTGCAGAATTTCAGTCCTTCACGACATAGTGTGTTAACAATTGTTTTCTTGTTGACTATGGTCCCAGCTGCATTGAGATCATTGACCAGATCCTCCCATGTAGTTCTAGGCTGATTTCACACCGTTCTCATGATCATTGAAACTCCAGGAGGTGAGATCTTGCATGGAGCCCCAGACCGAGGGAGATTGACAGTTATTTTGTGTTTCTTCCATTTGTGAATAATTTCACCAACTGTTGTCACCTTCTCACCAAGCTGCTTGGTGATGGTCTTGTAGCCCATTACAGCCTTGTGTAGGTCTACAATCTTGTCCCTGACATCCTTGGACAGCTCTTTGGTCTTGGCCATGGTGGAGAGTTTAGAATCTGATTGATTGCTTCTGCGGACAGGTGTCCTTTATACAGGTAACAAGCTGAGATTATAAGCACTCAGTTTAAGAAAGTGCACCTTATCTCAGCTTGTTACCTGTATAAAAGACACCTGGAAGCCAGAAATCTTACTGATTGTTAGGGGGTCAAATACTTATTTCACTCAGTAAAATGCAAATCAATTTATAACTTTTTTGAAATGTGTTTTTCAGGATTTTGTTGTTGTTCTTCTGTCTCTTACTGTTCAAATAAACTTACCATTAAAATTATAGACTGATCATTTCTTTGTCAGTGGGCAAAAGCACAGAATCAGCAGGGGATCAAATAATTTTTTCCCTCACCGTAGTTCACAAGGCTCGCAGACAGTGCTGGTTTTCTGGTTTCCCTGCTTCATCTCAGGTGAGTTATTAGTGGCTCACTAATTCTGATTGATCGGCCTGTTCTTAACCCCTTAATGACCAGTGACATGCATTAAGGACTGCTGACATTCCTGGCACGTCATTCATTTTTTATAAATCAAAGGTGCGGGTGTGCTGTAATCACTCAGGGAGTCTAAAACCGACTGCTCCAAGACCGGCCTTTCAACTAGCGAGCCAGTGTATGTGATCGCTCACATGTACCAGCTCTTCAAATAAAATGGTCTTGGTCCAACTGGTCATTAAGAGATTAAATAGGGATATCTTGTAAACTTGACCTGTTGATGTGCATTGAGGACTGGATCTGAGAATCACTGTGTAAGGTCCTCTGTTGGTAGGTTTATGGTACAGTTGTAGGGCCCGTCCTACCTGCAGATTGACTGGAGCTGTTTTTCCTGCATCAAAAAGTATTTTCACTCAATATGCAAAAAACAGAAGATGAGCAATTCTGGAGCAAACCAACCGCAATAAAAAAAAATTTACTTAAACTGCATTTTGAACCACTTGAATCCTACAGGGGTCTTGAACCTATTGCTTCCCAAAATTTCCAGTGATTTAAATGGGGCAACCCACTGATTGTTAGAGATGTCTTAAAGGAGCAGTAAACATTTGTTTGAAAAAAATATAATGTAGGGATTTTCCAGAGTTATTAGTTTAAACCCATTTTTTCCTGTTAACAATGCCCTCTAGTGATCATATTTCAATTAGTTATTGCTACATTCTATTTGAGAGGAAAGTCACTGACAAATATTTCCCATAGAATGTGACAGAAACTGCTGTTCGTTAGAACTATCAGGAAGTAAACCTACAGCAAATTTACTTCCTGATTATTTGAACTGTTATAACTTTTGAATAAAGCAACTGACAGTGGTGGGAGTTCCCTTAATTTACTCAGCAATAAAAGCTCTATAACTTATGGTAATAAATAAAAAAAAGTTTACTTCTCCTTTGAGATATTTCTTTAGAGACCACCCAAGCATTCATGGGGTTTGAAGCCCCATTTAAACTGGTGGAGATGGTTTGCCTAAGAATTGCTCCATTTCTTCATACATCAGTCTCCTAGTGTGTGACAACCGTGCCACTCCCTCTTCCCCCAAAACAAGGCTATGATGATTACATGATATGACTGTAGTTAAAGATAAAAGGAAATTTACTGATAAATCAATTGTTTCAAAAAGTGCGTAATGAAATTTAGAAGGCGGATCAAGTAACATTTCAGTTAGGCTTCTGGGATCCTTCATATCTCTGTGTTTAAATGTGATAACCCTGCCTGACCCACAGCTTGGTATTATACAAAATAATATTCCTAACAGATTATAGTTTGAAATAACACATTCCAGATTTGTGCGGATATTGAATAAACCAGGGTCAATATAAAACAGCTGAGCAAACTGTAGCCTTGGAGTTGTTGTTTCACTCCTCCCGTCATCCTCAGGAAGATGGGAGTAGTAGCTTGACAGCTGCCTAGCCCTGAAATAAACCGTTATCTGCACACAACTGTGTGTGTTTAACTAAATTTATCTAAATATTAATAGTATCTCAGAATACAGTTATGGAAAAGCCATTAGGTGGTGCTGTTGCCAGTGGTACTTCTGTAGAAGTTCCATAACCAGAACCTCATCAACAGGCATGTCAAACTCGAGTACAGTAGAAGGCTACATACTAAATGTGTGTGTGTGTGTGTGTGTGTGTATATATATATATATATATATATATATATATATATAAATTATATGTTGCAACTTTTAATTTCTCTTCAGAGGCGTAACTAGAATCCACGGGGCCCTGGTGCAAGAATTGCCACGGGCCCCCCTCCGACCTCATTGGCCACCTCCACATTTCCCCCCAATCTCCACAATGCCCCCATCACAATGCCCCTCATTCTCCACATTTCCCCCCAATCTTCACAATGCCCCATCACAATGTCCCTCATGCTCCACATTTCCCCCCGATCTCCACAATGCCCCCATCACAATGCCCCTCATGCTCCACATTTCCCCCCGATCTCCACAATGCCCCTCATGCTCCACATTTCCCCCCGATCTCCACAATGCCCCCATCACAATGCCCCTCATGCTCCACATTTCCCCCCGATCTCCACAATGCCCCCATCACAATGTCCCTCATGCTCCACATTTCCCCCCAATCTTCACAATGCCCCATCACATTTCCCCCCAATCTCCACAATGCCCCTCATGCTTCACATTTCCCCCCAATCTCCACAATGCCCCTCATTCTCCATATTTCCCCCCAATCTCCACAATGCCCCCATCGCCACATTGCCCCTACTGACCCCCGTCCTCCTACCTCCTGGCGGTCTAGCGTTGTGTGTGACATGCTCCCGCGCGGTCCTTAGTAATGCAGAGCGCTGGGAGATTATGTCATCTCCCAGCGCTCTGCATTACTGGAGCGCTGGCCGCCGGGACGTCAGCTGTGCTGCGGGTGGGTGGAGAGGGGGTCGCAGGGGGCGGCCGGGCCCCTGAGAGTGACGGGCCCAGTCGCAGGTGCGACCCCTATTGTTACGCCACTGTTTCTATTCCTATGAAAAATGTGTGTCAAAAATCTGTCAAAACCCATTTGTATAATTCTGCAGTACACCTGACCTTAAAGTTCTCACTATATTCAAATATAGCTTATGAAGTTTGAGTGGGAAACATGTGGCTTTCCAGCTGTTGAGTACTACAAATCAAATGATGGCTGGCTGGGGATGATGGGAGCTATAGTCCTCTACAGACTGGGGGGGTTCAGGTATGAAACAGGAGAGTAAATACAGTGAGTGCAGTTTCACCGGGCCCTATACGCCCCAGGGACCAATAGGTTATAGTTATTTCTCTGTGGAAATTTTTTTTTTTTTTTTTTTGAATGGGGCCCTAAAAATGTTCGCCCTCTTATGGGTAATTATGTTACTGGTATTAAATGTCCATTCAGCTGTATTTTTCCTGGAAGTAATGTGAGCAGACCTGAAATGCATTGGTGTGCCATTATTAAATGGAAGAATCTTGCCATACTTAGAATGCCTCCCCCCCATCTATATGGAATTATAATCTATAGTGCATACATAGTATATGGGGATATTGTTAACCTCCTGTTTGCATCAACTGCTTCACCTCTCTTGCAATCATGGGGTGAAGGTCATTTCTAAAGATGCTCTGGTTCATATGCACAAAACCTGCTGAGATGTGAGAAAGCAATTATGATTTCCAATAGGATCAATAATCTGCAGAACACTCCTACAGAGACCACTGTGCCTCATCTTTATTTCACAGCATCCAAGGGTGTATCTATACTGTGTGTGGCTGAGACTGGGCCCTGCATCTGGGGGAGGGGCACAATGGCTCTGCACTGTATTGCAATACCCTGCAATCAGACCAGATTCTTTTTTTAACTGGTGGCTGCTGAAATCCTCACAGAGCCCCTTCCCTTTTCTTTATTAACCCTTTGAGTACCAGATCGTAGAGGATGGGGGGGGGCAGCCTTCGATTTTGCTAAAGGGCCCGGTAGCTTCAGGTTATTGTCCTGACAGCATATAGACTTGTCAAAATACCTTTAAAATTATGTTAGTAAAGTGCAGACCACAATGGGGCAAACCAGCTTCACAATAGGGGACAAATAAAACAAATCACAATTCTCAAAATTGCCATTGATTCATATGGGGCTTTTAATCTCATAAATGCTAGAGAAATGTCCAAAATGCATTGGAGTCCTTTCCAACAATCAAGAGATTAAAACAAATTTAAATCAGTGGGAGTTTGTGGAAATGTTTACATTGATCCCTATGTTGCAGTTGATTTTCTCCAGAAATTATCCTCTTTTCTCTCTGTACATAGAGGCCTATGAGGTGCCAGGTTTGTTTTTCACATTAGGCAACCACTACCTAGAGTACCACATTTTGAGGGGGCCTGTACTGGCCCCACCCCGGTAGTTTATCACTTTACTGACTTTATGTAGTGCCTTGCATGCTAGACAAGTCTCCAGCACACTGGGTACCTCCTGTAGCCAAGAATTGTTTAGGCTTTTATCTCTATGTTGCAGGTTAAGGGAATTTTCTTTAATAGGCAACAGCTGATGGGGATGAGGTCAAGAGAGGAATGGGGTTGTAGCCGAAGGAGGAGATGAAGGGACCTTTGGTACCTTGCCTAAGGGAGCATAAACCTATCCTTTTAGCACACACTGACATTCAAAGGGTTAAACTAGTCTTATGACATACCTTTTGATGAATGTAGCTGCAGGCCTCTCTTTAATTTCTTTGCAATAAAAATTATGAAGATAACAGAAGTTGAAAGTCTGGATTCAAGTTGGTTTACTCCTGCAGATATATAATCCTTCATTTTTGTAAGTAAAATCCTTGGCTAGCAGGGAGGTTTCAGACAGCATTATTTTGCAATGTGTTGGAGACCCATCTAGCATCTGAGTTGTTAACCCTTTGGGTGTCAAAGGAGTGTGCAACGCATTGCTTTGCAATGCGTTGCGTACCCCTCTGGCACTCAAAGGGCTAAACAAATAAATTATTGTGAGAGATTTAGGGCCTTATTCAGGAAGCTAACCCTTTAACTACCAGAGGGGTACTCAACGCATTGCAAAGCAATGTGTTGCAAGCCCCTCTGTCACTCAAAGGGTTAAGAGGAGCAATTCTGCAGCATACCAGCTGCCTAAGGGGGCAACTGAAGAATTCCCAGAATACCCACTGATTTTAATGGGACTCTTACCCCATGAATGCTAGAGAAGTCTCCAGTGCATTGGTTTGGAATGTGATAGTGACCTCTCAAGCATTCAGGGGTTAGTAAACTGTCACTCAGCACCTCAGCTGCTGCCCTGGAGCCGGAAGCACAGACAGGCTGTGAGCCATCCGGAGCTCCCTGCTCCGGATCAGCCCGCGTATACAGGCTTTGTAACTAGTTGTAGATATTAAAAAAAAAAAAAAAACTGTTGCAAGTCCTGTCTCTCAAACATGTATAGTTTGAGAGATATAAGCTGCTAAAGTTCCCACCCCTCCCCTTTCACAGATGTCCATGCTCTAGCTGACAGGAGATCCTGGTCCCTGGACAGGCCAGTGGCTCTTCAGCGGAGCCAAAATACCATTATCTAATAAGAAATACTTCATTGGAACGGTCTACAAAGTGTGCTTGCAAACTAGGCACACTTTGTAGACCGTTTCGCGAAGTATTACTTTTTAGATGGCGCTATTTCGGCTCTGCTGAGGAGCCACCATTGGATCGCATGACTCTATTCTCCTTCTGTCAACTTTACAGCTGACGTCTCCTGAAAGGGGAGGGAGGGGGAACTTTATTAGCGTGCATCTCTCAAACTATACGTGTTTGAGAGATGGGACTTGCCCCAGTTAATTTATTTTTTAATAGCTATAATATTATATTTTATTAAAATCACACATTACTAACCCTTTAAAAGCCCAATTTAAATTGGTGGGTATTTTCTTTTGTCCCCTGTAGTTCAGTTGGTTTGCTCCAATAATTCTTCACTTTTGCTTTGTACTTAAGGTCCTTAGATCTCACATCAATAAAAGATGTGTTCAGTTTGTTCTATGAGGATATTGAGTAGATAAACGTAGAATTAAATCTTCTCTCTTCACAGCGGAGCTGTCATCTCTAATGGACAAGACCTATGAGAAGAAGCTTCCTGTGAGCTCGCTGACAATAGCACGGGTAAGGAAGCCGAATCACCTCCATTTATATTGGGTCTCTAAATCATTCCAAGTTTCATAGGAAATGCTTTTATCTTGAATTTCAGGTTACCAGTAAATTGGTAAGAAAAAACATTTTTGTGACCTGATAGCATCAACTCTTGTTTTGAAAGTATAAGGTCTCTCGAATTTTTTTTACTGTTTTTCGCAGAATTCTGAAGTGCTGGAGGGTTGCCCAACATTGGCTTTGCAGTTTATTGACACACCTCTGGAACTAAAGGGGTTAAGCATTTGAGTAACCAGAGAGTGTGCGAAGCAATGCTGAGCAATTTGTCATGTAATATAGAGGGAGTGTGAATATCTATATAGGTAAAATTTAAAGTGTCATGTTATTGTTTATCTAGTAGTCTGCAGAACGCATCACAGGTTAGGAATACGGTGGCGTAATGCATGCCTTTATTTGTAGTCCTGAATTTCTAGGCAGTGCACTCTTTCCTGGTGCAACTAATGCTCACACAGCCGATGTTAGCGTAGTGGCGTTACTGCTGGGCTGCTTGCCAGAACAGCTGGCTTTCTGTGTGGCTGCTCACACAGCGAATATCACTGTGTGTGACACAGCCTGTTGTATATTGCAGTACCTTCCCTGCATTCAATGTAGTAAATAGGGAAATTGCAGTACTGTGCACCTGCACAATTGCAGTACTGTGCACCTGCACAATTGCCTATGAGGTCGCTTGTGCGCATTTGCCCATTCATGGGCTAAAAAGGCAATTCTGGAGCTAAACCAACTGCACCATAAGGGAAAAATCAACATTGCCATTGAATTATAAATGGAGACTTTAACCCCTTGAATGATAACTTTGCCCTGGAGACTCTGTTTTTTGCTGCAAATTACCGGATCTTGGCGCAGAGACATTCTCTGAATGTAGGGAGTTTGTAATCAAACTCTATGCACTTCTCTGTCTTCCCAGTCTGTTCTTCCCACTTCCCGCCCACTTCTCCTCCTTCTCCAGACTATTCCGTCTGCTTTGTTCAAGTATATTAAGCTCCACCCCCACTCACAATTAAGCCCCACTCCTTTTTTTAACATAAATCATCTGCTTTTTCTCCCTCTGGGGAGTCCAAAATTCAAAGTTCCCAGGTATGATTTCAGAGCAATGCATTGGAGGCATCTCCAGCCTTTATGGTTAACCCTTTGAGTACCAGAGGGGTACACAACGCAATGCAGTACTCACCCCTCTGGCACGCAAAGGCTTAAAAAGTCCTATTGAAATAATTTGGAATTTTCATTTAATCCCCATGGTACAATTGGTTTGCTTGAGAATTACTCCTGTTTAGTTATATATACTGCACCTTTTTACCCAGAGATGAACTGGGTTAGATTCTATATTAAATCTCCAACTATACATGTAGGTATATGAATGTATTTGTACTGCCCATACTATTTTATTTTCATTACTAGATGATATATAGAGAGAGAAAAAGTGCTGCTGTTTAACCCTTTAAGTGCCAGAGGGGTATGCAAGGCATTGCAAACCCCTCTTGCACTCAAAAGCTTATATGAACTTTCATTGTATGTTGGAAATAACACTGCATATTTGTTTGTTCACAGTTCGTAGATAATATCACATGCCGTGAAGAAATAGACCAAGCTGAATACTACCTCTACAAGTAAGTGGCATTGGGTTATCTTTTTCATATGTTTACTGGTTTTACACCTTGATAAGACACAGGGTTATGGTTGCAGAGAGGTGATTTCCTCTTCCCCAGAACCCACCTTTTGCTTTTTTGCCCCATCAGATTATTCAAAGACAGCGTTTTAACATCCCAATAAAGATGCAGATGGGCCCTCCTTCAGCTGTTGTTGTGTATGTCCCTTGGTCTGCACTTATTAACCCTCTCATCACCAGAGAGGTATCCAACCTGATACCTCTCTGGCACTCAAAAGGTTAATCCATTGAGTGACCCAAGGATGAACAATGCATTTTAGAAACCAGTGCATTGCTCACTCCTCTGTGGCTCATGGGGTTTGTTTGTTACCTGTATCTGTTGTTCACCCTTCCTGCACTCAAAGGTTTAATCTGTCTCCTGTATGTATGTTAATAGTTTATTTTTATCAATTAATAAAATTCCTATTGAGTGAACAGAAGAAAAATCTAAATCGAAATCAAATCAAAATTTGGTGTGACCACCCTTTCCTTCAAAACGGTATCAATTCTTCTAGGTACACTTGCGCACATTTTGTTAGGAACTCAGCAGGCAAGTTGTTCCAAACAAGCCACAGTTCTTTTGTGGATTTACGCAGCTTCAGACACTTCACTCTCTTCATGTAATCCCAGACTGATTTTGAGATCAGGGCTTGTGGGGCCATACCATCACTTCCAGGGCTTCTTGTTCTTCTTTACGCTGAAGATAGTTCTTAATGACTTTGGCAGTATGTTTGTCGTCTTCATGCTGAAGAATATGTATATAATCAAATGCCTCCCTGAAGGTACTGCATGATGGATAAGTGTCTGCCTGTACTTCTCAGAATTGAGGAGACCATTAATTCTGACCAAATCCCCAACTCCATTTGCAGAAATGCAGCCCCAAACTTTCAAAGGACCTCTACCATGCTTCACTTTTGCCTGCAAACACTCATTCTTTTACAACTCTCCAGCCCTTCGGTGAAAAAACTGCCTTCTGCTACAGTCAAATATTTCAAATTTTGACTCATCAGTCCAGAGCACCTGCTGCAATTCTGCACCCCAGTCCCTGTGTTTTCATGCAGAGTTGAGTTGCTTGGCCTTGTTCCAAGGCGGAGGTATGGCTTTTTGACCGCAAGTCTTCATTGAAGACCACTTCTGACCAGACTTCGCAGGACAGTAGATGGGTATACCAGGATCCCACTGTTTTCTGCCAATTCTGAGCTGATGACACTGCTAGACATCTTACGATTTGCTTTTCTATGTCGTCCAATACAGGTTACTGGTAACTCTGGGAGGCGATCCGCCCCTTTAAGCAGGCAGGAACATTTATCTAAATGTATGCAGGGGGTGGAGCCTCCTTTCCCTTCTAGGCTGCATCTTAGCCAGCTAGCTCCAGAATGATTTGTTCCTGGGTGTGACAACACCAGGTGGAGAACATTTGTCTTTAGTTTTAGGTGTTTTTTTAATTTTTCTGTCAGATATGGAATACCACCATTAGGCGGGTTGCCATGACTGACAAATGCCCTTCAATGTGGCTAGCTCAGTATCCAGGTGCTTTTTGGTGGACCTTAAGACCTGAGGGCGAAAATCTTGGGTACAAGTGCTTCCCCATGGATTACCCACTGAGGTAATTCTTACTGCATGGTAACCTGAAGACAGAAGATCTGCAGGAAAGGTGAGCTGCCCTTTGAGTGCTGCAGGTCCACTTGTTCCACAGTGCCCCTTTGCTGGGCTTGTATTTGGGAGTTCTCATTGCGCACTCCTGCACTCATTGGGTATATATGTGTATGTCTGTTGGGTATTTGGAGCGGGTTTATATGGTAACTTAACCCTTTGTCTACTGGTTTGACACGTTTTGTGGGGTTTTCTGACACTTTCCTTACTGGGTTAGTGTTTTCTTAGTATGCGCACATGTTCCCTGTATGTTTTTCATGTTTTTAACTCTTATTTTAACTTTCATTAAAATTGTGTACTGTGCCTTTAAGGCGCGCTTTACTGCATAGACACCATTGCTCCATTTACTTACTATGGGTCAACACTGTTTGGGACGTATCTCTGCAACCTCTTCACACAGCAACTTCAGAGTGGGCTCATTTTAATTGTCTACCCTTGCTCTATCATCCGGTTTATAGTTCAAGTGTGTTGGGGGTTTGGGGGGCTTCTGGCACTGCTTTGGGGTACTTTTTGGGAAAAACTACATTTGCCATGAGTGCTTGTTTCGCACCTTTTTTCTGATTTGGCTCCCATTGCGGCAGCCATTTTGTGAGCTTTTCTCAGCGAGTATCCTACGCAGGGCTTGGACTCTCCTTCTTTCCTCTGCAGTTTAACCCTTCACCTGCCAGATAAGTCTATATTTAGCGTTTCTGGGGTGAAATATTAATCTAACACTCTACAATTGGGTGATTTATTGTACAGTTGGTTATTTTGACACTATGAGAATGTCTATACCGCTGGAGCTAGGGGCTAGACCTAAGACTAAGGAGGCTGGGGTATCAGCATCCCCCATTGCGCATTACTCTTCCTGTCACACAGGTCTACCTAAAGTGTTCTCTGGTTATTTATGCCCAGCATGTTCTAAAGTTCCTGACAGCAAACCAGGGCCTTCCAGCCATGCTATTGAGCCAGCTTGGGTGCAAGAGTTTAAGGCTACGACTAGGGACCTTAGGTCCTCTCTACAACTCTTTCCATCCCAGATATAGGGGGCTCTTCAATTATGGCAGACCGCCTCTACTATCAGATCCTCCCTGCCTAAACCGCAGGGGGGCGCCTGATGTGTCAGATTCTTTTGAGGAAAAATTGTTGCAAGATTTGGATGTTGAGGATGGTACTAATTTGGAGTCTTCTAGGTCCCTTGGGGACCCTTTTGAGTCTGATCCTGAACCCTCTGCTGAGGGCCTAATCAGGCCTGTATTGACCACACTCAACATTCCCTTGGTTCAGGAGGTCCCTTCTGATCCTTCTGATGTTTTTCAGGAGCCTGAAAAGCCCCTTAATTATTTTCCTCCTAACCCCACTCTTGACCGTTTGGTTTCTGACGCATGGAAAAATCCGGACAAGTCTGCTTCTGTGTCCAGGAAATTTGCTAAACTTTATCCCTTTTCTGAAACAGAACTGGCTAAATGGGTTCAACCCCCTAAGGTGGACGCACCCATATTTAGACTGTCTAAATATGGGTTCATCCCCCTAAGGTGGACGCACCCATATTTAGACTGTCTAAATCTACTGCTTTACCTGTTTCTGATGCTTCTGCTCTGCAAGATTCTATTGGCACCGCTATGCGTCCAGCTTTTGCTGTTGCGTGGGTTAACTGGGCTATTGCAGTCTGGACTGAGCAACTCACTACAACTGTCTGTCAGGATGTGCCTACTTCAGAGAAATTGCGTCTTCTTGCTAATATCTCTGAAGCGCAACACTATGTCTCTGCTGCTGCCGACTTTGATCTTCCCACTGTCATGGCCTTTTTGCAGGACGATGTGGACAAGGGACTCAGTCACTCTTAAGGTTCAGACTTCAACTCTTTCTGTCTTTTTCCAGAAACGCATTGCTATCCTTCCTGATGTCAGGGTTTTCTTCCAGGGCGTTGCTCATGTGCGTCCTGCCTTTCGGAGCCCAGATCCTCAGTGGGACCTTAATTTGGTATTGGGAGTTCTCCAATGTCCTCCCTTTGAGTCCTTGGCTACTATTCCTCTACGTCTCTTGACGTGGAAGATGGCCTTTCTTTTGGCGATTGTGTCTGTTCGCCGGGTTGCGGAGTTGCAAGCTCTGTCCTGTAAACCACCTTATCTGGTGTTTCATAAGGATAAGGAGTTGCTTTGCACCTCTAAGGAGTTCTTACCTAAGGTGGTCTCTGAGTTTCACATCAATCAGGAGATTGTAGTGCCCTCTTTCTGCCCTAACTCCTCCTCTGACAAGGAGAGAGATCTCCACTTGTTGGATGTGGTGCGTTGTCTCAAGTTTTATGTCCATTGCACTGAATCTGTCAGGAAGTCTGACACTTTGTTCGTCATTCCAGAGGGTGCTAGGGCAGGAAGACCTGCATCCAAAGTGACTATTGTGTCATGGATCAAATCCACTATTCGTAGGGCCTACGAGTTGAGGAATAAGCATCTTCCCTTTCGGGTCACGGCTCATTCCACCAGGTCTATTTGGGCCTATAAGAATCAGGCTTCTGCTGATCAGCTGTGCAGGGCAGCCACTTGGTCCTCTGTGCACACATTTTTGAAGCACTACCATGTTGATGTGCTGGCTTCGGCTGATGACAGCTTTGGGAGGAAGGTCCTGGAGGCAGTCTTGCCTGTCTGGGATCTTCTTCTCAGGTTCTTAGTGCTTCCTTTAGCTGTTGGCTCCAGTTCAGGGTGCTGTGTAACAGTTCCTGGGGTATTTTTCCCCCGTTCAGTGTCCATTGACACTTTAGTTTTGTTTGGCTTCTTTGACCAGTTGGTTCATAGAGGATCTGGTGACACTGGGGGCCTTGCACCTGGTCTTTGCCTTCTTCCCGCCTCTGGGAAACTCAATGGTTGGACATCCCAGAGTTACCAGTAACCTGTATTGGACGACAAAGAAAAGAGGATTTTAGTCTTACCTGTTAAATCCTTTTCTCTTTGTCCATACAGGTTACTGGTCTCCCACCCTGTCAAGGGACCATGCTTGGCTCTCCTGTGGCAGTACATGGGAGTCCTTCGGGGCATGCTCACAGGAGTCTTCTTCCCTTCTATTTTCTAGTCAGTTATTAGTGTCTCAAATCATTCTGGAGCTAGCTGACTAAGATGCAGCCTAGGAGGGAAGGGAGGTTCCACCCCCTGCATACATTTAGAGAAATGTTCCTGCCTACGTAAAGGGGCGGATCACCTCCCAGAGTTACCAGTAACCTGTATGTACTAAGAGCAAAGGATTTAAAAGGTAAGACTAAAATCCTCTTATTGTGTTTCAACACACTTTTTAAATTGATGATCATTAGCACCTATCTGGTATAATTGTTTAATCATACACCTGACTATTTGCCTGCAAAGTCTCTGACTTTGTGCAAGTGTACCTAGAAGAACTGATGCTGTTTTGAAGGCAAAGGATGGAAACACAGGAAGATAAGATAAAGGGGTGGGCGAGAAATGAGTAAAGACTGGTTAGTGGAGAGGTAAGGGAGATAGGAAGGGCCAGACCCCCATCTCCACTCTAGCTGCCACTGCACATACCATGGAACCATCTGAAAAGCACCAGATAAGTGGGCCACGCGCACACAGAGCATTTCACCACTGGTAATAGTAGAAGCTGAGGGAGTATGCGGCCATTCTGTTGCCAATAGTGAGTAATGGCAGTGTGTCCTGTTTAGTGATTGAGTGGCAGTGTATCACGGTTACCCAAACCACCTTTATTTCCTCTCACTCGCTCACTCACACCCACAGCATGTTCTTACCCACCTTCACCTGTCTCAACATCTCCTGGCTACTCGCGTTGGCTGTACTGTAGACCCTACAGATTTTCCTTTTCTCCTTATTCTTCTCATCCTCCGCAACTGGAGCTGCAGCTATGTTCAGGCCTAGGATGACTCCAAAAAATACAGGATCTGCATGGGTGTCTCTGTAGATCCCACTGCAGACATGTTGCGGCGATAGATGGTTCCCCTTCTATAACGGCTGTGATGACAAAAGTGAGGGAGGGTGACCTGCCGCCTTGGTGGTGGATGGGGATATAAAAATGCCTCAGGGTGAGCGAAATGAACGGAGTAGTAGGCTCTTGAGGCATACCCCCACCACCACCACCACCACACACACACACACACACACACACACACACACACACACACACACACACACACCCCGATACCCTCAGCTTGTGAATGCTGGATGGGAAATGTGTTGCAAGGCTCAAGAGCAGCTGCTGAACGGTGAGACTATGGGTGCTGCAGGAAGCATGTTGTAAATGCGTCATGAGGCAAACTCCTTGCAGACATTTTCACAGGAGTGATCATGGGGCCGAAATGACGCTGTGTTGTAAACTCCTTGCAGAAAGGGTATTTGAGACGTATGTCTTGCTGCAGAGATTTTCACAGGAGTACCCATGGGGCCTTTGGCCCCATGAGCACTCCTGTGAAAATTACAACCCCTGTTAATGTTTGCAGCAATGTGAATGGTGGAGAGAGACATAACTCCTCCTCCTGAACAGCTAGGGATGTGTGTGGCACGTCTGGAGAATTGCTGGATCAGCTTCTCCTTTATAGTGTAGGTACAGATAGATAATAGATAGTGTGTGTGTGTGTGTGTGTGTGTGTATACAGATAGATATGAATAAAAAATATCTTTATTAAAGGTATTAAGGACCATACTCTTAAGTCTGTCATATATACATGTATAACAATATTCAGCAGAAGCCCGGCTACTTTTAGGACTGTCCCATGAGGCAATTGAAGATTTATTCTGTATACAGCACAATCCTCTTGTGGTTGCTCCAGCCCAGAGATTCATCCATCATATTGATTGATGACCAAAGACCAGAGCTTTAATATCTTTAACCTTTCCAGTCCGTACTGAGACTTCTTCCACATAAAAATTCAGCATGTGGATGAGTCACACTTTCCAACTGAGATTTTGGATTTGCAGCGAATTTGTGTTATAAAAATGTCAATAATTGCCTCTAAATAAGCTTTACATCTGTTTTGCCAGTCTCTGTAAGAACTGCCATCACACTGTTTAGCCTTTTGTGTTTCTTCAAAGCTACGTGGAAAAAATTCTCATGCATAACAGCACTCAAAGCTACAGTTTTTTACATGCTTTTTTCATTTGCTGAATAACAAACAGATTGATGTAGCTGGAATCAGGGAAGAAAATTGCCTTTTTTAATAAAAATTTAAATAAATTACATTTAACCTTCTGAGTAGCACAGAGCTATGTGTTGCATACCCCTCTTGCACTCAAAGGACTCATTCACTAAGTTGAAATAATTCTGTAGAAAGAATCTTCAATGAAAATGAATAAAGCCAATTCTGGGGCAGACCAACTGCACCATAGAGACGTAGTAGGAAGTGCACAGTACTGAATAGTACAGTATAAAGGAAAGGTAGATCCAGAAGTTTCTAAACTGGTGGACTAACCAGGATAACATTACCTTGACTGTAGATGTCCAAGATCTACATGGTAAGCAGTGTACTAGTACTACTTTCATCAGTCATAGCGCCCTGTGATTAGAGGAAAGCAGATGTAATACCATTATTCAAAAAACGGGAAAAGATCTAAACCAGGAAAAAATGTGATAGACCTGTGAGTTTGACTTCCATAGAGGTTACATATTAAATGGATTACTACCCAATAGTAGTCAGGATATTGTGATGATCAACAACATTATTTGTAAGAGTTTGCATGGATTTATGGAGGCATCATGTCAAATTAACGTACTTGCATTCTATGAGAGAGTAAGTGCCCCACAACAGGTTATTGCATAAATGAAAAGGTTTTGTCTAGGGAGAGGATACTTGTGCAAGGGTAGAGAACCGTATCAGTTATAGAATGCGTACATTTTGTTGCATATTGTACCTTTTCAATTTGGTCTCAGGTTATATGTTGAGTGTTTTGGACTTTAGTCCTGGCCCTGTGCTTTTTTAATTTATTAATGATCTTGATGTGGGTATTGAAAGTATTGTCTCAATATTTGTCGATCACATTTAAGTGTGTAAGGAAATGCATACAGAGCAGGATGTTTTCCATTTCAGAAAGATTTAACTAAACTGGCTGACTGGGTGAAAAAGTGGAAATTGAGGTTTTGTATATATACATGTGAGGTTTGAACTTTAATTTGCAAAATCAAACATGCTACATATACAATTATGGGAAGCTACTTGTAAAAGCCCATGTACACGGGCCAAGGTCCGGGTAATGTTAAGCGGCCACTACCTCACTGCACCATGCGATGCAGTCTTGCGTCGCCTCACTCATGCGATGCAATCATGCGCAGTAGAGACTGGCCAACCGCGTGCAGTCTCTACTGCGCATGATGGCTTCTGACAAACTTCCTAGTGAATTATTATATAGGATATGTAGGAGTATATATAGGCAGTAGACTAATCAACAGTGTGCAGTGCAGTTCAGTTGGCTACTGCAAGAACCAATAGGGGAGGTATTATCATATATAAAAGTGGGTATAGATGCACGGGGTGTGAATATAAGTCTCCTTTTTATACATCTTTGGGAAAGTCTCATGTAGGGAAAGGAGTTCAGATTTGGGCAGTAGGTCTTTTCCCATTTTTCATTAAGGCTGTAGAATGCTTTGCTTTAGGAGACTGTTTGCAGCTACTTTAGATGCTTTCAAAAATATTGTTATCCTCTGTAACAATATTGAAAATTATGACAGTTTGTTTCAATGCAGATAGGATGTTGATGCAAGGAGACCTCTAGCTGCCTTTCAGAGACAGGCATAATTGAAATGGTTCAATAGCAATCAAAAGGCACATAGAGATGATGAATGGCATATAACATTATCCAAAGCCTTAGGAGGACTGATAAAGGCAATACCATAATGAATTTATCCAAGGAAGACTGAAATAGATCAAAAATACATATAGATCTGAGGGAAAGTAGAAATTTGCTTTCTGTACCCTGATCATTGGGAATGTATTGGCTTCTATCTGTGTAAGTAAGGCATTCTAGGGCTTACATGCAGGAAAGACCTAACAGGATTCCTTCTGGATAGAGTTGGTTTCATTCATATAGTTCCATGTTCTTGGCAGTGCGGGATCATCTTAGCAGCATCCCATGTAGGAAAGAGAACAGAGGTGCTGTCTTTGGGCCTTCCAGTCCAATGCCTTCTAAATGAGTCTACCATCCTTGAATTCTAGAGAGGTCTCCGGTGCATTGCTTTGCATTTCATTCAGTGAGAGTTTCTTAGTCCCAGGTGAAGCAATTAGTTTGCTCCAGAATTACCCTTTTCTTCTGAACATAAGATCCCTTATGTTTATTGCTCTCTTAGTGCTGTTTTCCATCCTAATAAGCATTTACAGATTTGAAAGATTGAGCACAAGTTGGCAAATGAGTGACTGACCCTCACGCCTAATGAGCATCTTGAACCTTTGAGTAACAATCTAAGGATTAATGAAGTGTTGTTCAAAATTTGTCTTTAGGGCATACCAACAAGTCAGGCTTTCAAGATATCCCTGCTTGATCACATGTAGGTAATCAGTGGATTTCGGTGTCACTGCGCTACCAGTGCTTAATTAGAGAGAGAGAGAGAGTTCAAATCTACCCTGTTGATGTGCCCTGAAGGTAGGGTTGCTACCTTTTCTTTAAAAAAAATACTGTCCATGGCACTCCCTCCATAGACTTAACATTGGAAAGAAGCCAATTTTTTACCGGCCTGCCGGTAAAATACCGGCTGGGTGGCAACCCTACCTGAAGACTAAAGCTGAAAATCACTGGGTCAGTGCCACACACTTAAGGCATCTGCTTTAGAATTGCCTCAGGAACTACCCATTTATTGGTAGGTGTCCAAGCCAGGCCTTTTGCCTCATCTCTCTAGCTCTCTCATCTCTCTAGCTCTCTCATCTCTCTAGCTCTCTCCTCTCTCTAGCTCTCTCATCTCTCTAGCTCTCTCCTCTCTCTAGCGCTCTTATCTCTCTAGCGCTCTTATCTCTCTAGCGCTCTTATCTCTCTAGCGCTCTTATCTCTCTAGCTCTCTCATCTCTCTAGCTCTCTCCTCTCTCTAGCGCTCTCCTCTCTCTAGCGCTCTCCTCTCTCTAGCTCTCTCATCTCTCTAGCGCTCTTATCTCTCATCTCTCTAGCTCTCTCATCTCTCTAGCTCTCTCATCTCTCTAGCGCTCTCATCTCTCTAGCGCTCTCATCTCTCTAGCGCTCTCCTCTCTCTAGCTCTCTCATCTCTCTAGCTCTCTTAGCTCTCTAGCTCTCTCATCTCTCTAGCTCTCTCATCTCTCTAGCTCTCTCATCTCTCTAGCGCTCTCCTCTCTCTAGCTCTCTCATCTCTCTAGCGCTCTTATCTCTCATCTCTCTAGCTCTCTCCTCTCTCTAGCTCTCTCCTCTCTCTAGCGCTCTCCTCTCTCTAGCTCTCTCATCTCTCTAGCTCTCTCATCTCTCTAGCTCTCTCATCTCTCTAGCGCTCTCCTCTCTCTAGCTCTCTCATCTCTCTAGCTCTCTCATCTCTCTAGCTCTCTCATCTCTCTAGCGCTCTCCTCTCTCTAGCTCTCTCATCTCTCTAGCTCTCTCCTCTCTCTAGCGCTCTCCTCTCTCTAGCGCTCTCCTCTCTCTAGCTCTCTCATCTCTCTAGCGCTCTCCTCTCTCTAGCGCTCTCCTCTCTCTAGCACTCTCCTCTCTCTAGCGCTCTTATCTCTCTAGCTCTCTCATCTCTCTAGCTCTCTCATCTCTCTAGCTCTCTCATCTCTCTAGCTCTCTCATCTCTCTAGCGCTCTCCTCTCTCTAGCTCTCTCCTCTCTCTAGCTCTCTCATCTCTCTAGCTCTCTCATCTCTCTAGCGCTCTCCTCTCTCTAGCGCTCTCCTCTCTCTAGCTCTCTCATCTCTCTAGCTCTCTCATCTCTCTAGCTCTCTCATCTCTCTAGCTCTCTCATCTCTCTAGCTCTCTCATCTCTCTAGCGCTCTCCTCTCTCTAGCGCTCTCCTCTCTCTAGCTCTCTCATCTCTCTAGCTCTCTCATCTCTCTAGCTCTCTCATCTCTCTAGCTCTCTCATCTCTCTAGCTCTCTCCTCTCTCTAGCTCTCTTATCTCTCTAGCTCTCTCATCTCTCTAGCGCTCTTATCTCTCTAGCTCATCTTTGGTGCCAAATTAAACATCCTAAATGTATTTTATTTTTTGCAGCTGTAAGTAGCCTATTAGATGGTGCTGCCATTGCTGTGCAAGAATGTAATTGTTTTTTTCTTTTTTGTTATGAAAAATCAATTTATTTTAGTTGCAAAGTATATTATCGTTCTGCTGTTGTTTCTGTTATGCAGATGATTGATATAAAGTAAGTATGCAAAACTAGTACATTTTATGGTTTAGACCAGTGGAGGGCAGCCTGTGTCCATCCAGCTGATGTTGGCTTACAACTTCAATGATTATGTGAGATGTAGTCCAACAACAGCTGGAGCTCTCAAGTTGTTCATCCTTGGTGTTAGACTGGGCTTTCTATGTATTGTTTCTTAGCTACACTAAGGTATTATGTTTTTATTTAAGCCTCTGTTACAGGCTGTGTGTGACTCGGGAATGGAAAAACAGAGCCTTAAAGTAATCTTGTGGATTAGGTTTATAATGGGTTAAAACCAATTAAGATAAAACAAGATCTCTCTATTTTTGAGGTATTGCAGTGTTTTGTTATATCATTAACCCATTGGATAGTAAATGTGTCCCCGACACATTGATTCACAGTATATTGGAGACCTTTCCAGTATCCATGTTTCAAAATGGAAAACAAATAATGCGGGGCTTTAACTGCTTAGTACAACACTAGTACTATCATTGCTGTAAAATGCTTAGTTTATTTTTTATTTTTTTCCAAATTGTTGGCAATTGTCCCAACTGGTTTTCAGAGTGCAATTTTTATTTGTCAATTCCCTATGCACATGAGATTGAGTCTGATTCTATAGCAGTCTATTGAAACTGTTGGCAGACGTGCCACCTGACAAAACACATTATAAAACTGAAGTTGGGGAGGGAAAATGTGTTCTAGGACTTTTGTGTTATAACATCACCTTACTATGTGGTGTCCGTCCCTGAAGTCTTGCAAGAATATAACGTCCTCACTTTCAGGGTCACTCCCTGTCCACTTCAGAGCTGTTTGCCAAGACAAGAAATCAGTGTCTTACAGCACAGAAAACAAAATTAAAAAACATACTAACATCTATAAGGCACTATGTCATTGTTGCATATTTCATATATAAGTACTTTTCTTATTGCTTGATGTTTTCTTTTCTGTATTCCAACAGAGTCAAATGCATGTTCCACAAAAAGTGTTGGAAAGTAAAAAATCCTATATAATAATTCGCTAGGATGTTTGTCAGAAGCCGTCATGTGCAGTAAAGACTGCCCGAATGCACAGAATGCTGGGAGTTCTGTGCTGGGAGCAGTCTGTGCTTTCGGGCAGTCTCTACAGTGCATGACTGCGTCGGCGGCAGGACGCAGGGCAGGACCGGCCTCTTAACCCTTTGAGTGCCTGAAGGGTACACAACGCATTGCAAAGCAATGCGTTGCGTACCCCTCTGGCACTCAAAGGGTTAACATCACCCTGACCTTGGCCCGTGTACATGGGTTTTTACACTAGTAGAATATAGATGATCAGTTTCATAACTGTAGGTCCTAATGCTAAACAAGTTCATCTGGTGACGACAGTACAGGCTGATATCTGATAGAGGTACTCCAGTGAAGAATACACTGGAACAAAAAAAAATGTATATTAAATGAACCAATTAATTTATTATTTCTTCATTTAAGCTACTTTGTGACACAGTATTACGCAAAAAAGGTCCACTTTGCTTCTCTCTGTAACAACACCCTGTCACTGTTGCATCCCCTTCTGAGTGGATCTACACTATCCAAAACCTGGTAGTAGAGTTGTGCTGCATTATGACATGCGTTTCTAAAGCAACAATCCACTGTAGTGTCAGTATCTTTTATTTATAATATACATTTTGCGTTGTCTTACTCTAGCAGAGTTGGTTTGTCCATGTAACCAACCCACATGGGCAATTGAGAGGGTAGATCATGTGAGTGGAGATATATGTAGTGCAACCAACACCCCTGTTTGGATGCCCACACATGCTTACTAATAATATAATTGCAGTGGTTACAGGTAAGGAACTGTACCACTAACATGGTGCAAAAGAAAAGTTTCTCTTTTTGTTTTCCAACCAGTTCTCTCTACATAATTCCAGATTGTCTTAGGTCTTCCATAGACCATCACAGATCTTTCCTTGAATAGTCTCCCATCCTCTTGACCACTATGGAGAATATACCAATTCTCCAGAATGATTTTCTCTGTGGGTTTTTTTTTTTTTTTTTTTTGTAATCCACAGAAGACCTCAACAAAATGGATATGTGATTTGGTTGCCATTCGTTGTCTGTTAGTGTAGAAGCATCTCCTATTTTCAAATATATAGTCTTCCTAGAAACCTCTTCGAGAGATCTTTATTTGTCTTTCTCTAGAAAACACATTTCCATCTCTACCAAACACTGACATTTAAAGTGGATCTATCACCCCTATACAAGTTTATTCTTATTAGTTAGATTATTAAGCGAATATGTTTAAAACTGCATTCATTTGTTTTATTAAAAAGCTATTTTGCAAAAATGAATGTTTAAAGAGGAACTTTCACCTGCTATAAAGTCGCCCTGCAATAATTAAGCAGGTAGCGACTAGCTTTATAATAGATATGTTACCTCTGAAATGTAGCGGATTATAAAGAAATCCTTTATTGTAGAAGACTGACGGGCAGGTTAGTGCAGTCTGCGCACCTGCGCCGTCAGTCCCTTCTGGTTACCATGTGGCACACACTGCAGTGCTTCTCAATGGACACAGGGACTGACAGCGCAGACGCACAGACAAGATGTCTGCACTGATGCCTGGCTTCCAGTCTCCTGCAATAAAGGATTTCTTTATAATCGGCTACATTTCAGAGGTAACATATCTATTATAAAGCTAGTCACTACCTGCTTAATTGTTGCAGGGCGACTTTATAGTTGGTGAAAGTTCCGCTTTAAAGAGTGCCCTGCACCCTACTTCCGGAAAACTGCAGTTACCTGTGCTGTACCGCAGTCTGTCACTCTGCCTCTGCTCCCCTTCCTCTATCCAGCCTCCTCCAATGACAGAGGTTTTCTGTCTGTAAGCTGGAGCGGTCTGTTTGGCAGAAATTGATATCTAGTGACGTCCAGGAATTTAACACACACATCAATGTGTCTATAAATTGTATACATGTAGCATAACCTCCATTCAGGTATTCAAAGAGCTCCACAAAATGTGTCTCTTCCCCTGCCAAATCTTGAAGCAATCATCAGTAAATCTGACCCAGTACAGAATATTGGCGATAAATGGTCTGTCATTGAATACATATTTATCTTCATATTATATATCTTTGCAATGTGTTGAGACCTCTATCATCCAAGCAGTTAAACTCTATAGCAATGGAGTATGATGGAAGACAAGTATAAATAAGAGTGGAACACTACAAAAAAAAAAATTCCAGTCCTAGGACAACAGTGTAGCATAACACGCTGGAGCAGAAGGAATGGACCTTTCACATTGCAGTCTGTGTACAATAAGACTGGAGCTCTCACTGCAGCAGGATAGAAATATTTAAGAGCGCTCAATGAAGGATGCTTATTTGTGCTGACGGAGACCAAAGTCATTAAATGGTGACTGCTCTAAAATCCTTTATTTTAGTGCCTCTTTAAACTGTTAAGCATCCAAGGGCATATGATGTCCTGGTAGGGATTCCAAGCCTTACTCAGTTTACCAATAAAAACCAAATATATCCATTTATGAAATAGGTGTATTATATAGTGTTATAACAGACATTGGGTTCTATATGGGATCTTCAGTTATAGTTATCCTTTCCAACAAATAGGCCAACTGAAAATACTATATTTGCTATTTAAAGCGGAGCTTTCATGCCTATTAAAGTACCTCCCAAATAATTTTTCACATAGTGTTAATCATATCAGTACTTGTATTATTCTTTGTAAGTCCGACATTATTTAGAAATCCAACTTCTTAGGAGACTCACCACCAGGCATCCTGACCTAGAGGAATCTGTGCACCTGCGCTGTCATTTCCTTTCTGTACCTTAAAGTGGAACTACCACCCAATAAAAATAGTGCCCCACATAATTGCCCATCTGGCGACTAGCTGCTCAGTAGCGCTAGTCGCCAGAATTATTACCAGATTAAAGAGAATTCACTATTCTTCCCGCACTAACAGCAGGACGGAGCACGGACATCTTGCCATAGTGACGTCTGCGAGACTGCGCTGTCAGTCCCAGCCGGGTCTAGGGGGCGTTGCTAGGATCCGGCCAGCTACAAAAAGGACTGACAGCGCAGGTGTGCGGACGTCACTATGGCAAGATGTCCGCGCTCCGTCCTGCTGTTAGTGCGGGTAGAATAGTGAATTATCTTTAATGTAGTAATAATTCTGGCGACTAGCGCTACTGAGCAGCTAGTCGCCAGATGGGCAATTATGTGGGGCAATATTTTTCTTGGGTGGTAGTTCCACTTTAAGGTGCAAAGCAACTCTCAATTGTAAAGCATAGACGAGGGCGGACAGCGCGGGTGCACAGATGCCTCGTTGGCAAGATGCCTGGAGGTGAGTCTCTGAAGAAGTTAGATTTCTAAATAATGTCGGATTTACTAAGGATAATTCAAGTATTGATCTGCTTAACGCTATGTGAAAAATTATTTGGGGACACTTTTTAATATGCATGAAAGTTCCGTTTTTAAGTGGACCTGTCACCTTGACCCCTTCACGTCCGCGGTCCTGGTAAGTAACCTTCCCTTAAGGACTGCTTTGAAGATTCAGACGTGCCAGTACACTTGACCTGTGATGCGTACCAGCACGTGGCTCTGGGGACTGAGAGACACCGCTCTAGTCTTGCAGAGGTCAATTTCACTCCCCGTTTTTACTTACAGTGCTCCAGGAGGAGCGATATAAGTAAAATGTACGTGACGTGCTATGACCGTCACCGGTCCTTAATGCAAAAACCGCATGACGGTCATAGCACGGCACGCGGTTGTTAAGGAGTTAAATGTATTTGCACATTTGAAAAATTAATTCAACATTGTAAAGCTGACAGCAGGAGATCCGTGTTGGGCTACATGAGGAGGCTCTTCAGCAGAGCTGACATCACGTTATTTAAAATGAACTACTTCATTAGAACTGTCTACAAAGTATGTTTGCAAACCAGGCACACTTTGTAGACCTTTCCAATTAAGTAATTATTTTCCAATAAAGCGATTTCGGCTCTGCTACAGAGCCGACGGCTGGTCCCCAGTCTGGGATCTCTTGCAGTCAGCACAGCACTGACCTCAGGAGAAGTGGAGGGAGGGGGGAACTTTGAATGCATATATCTCTCAAACCATAGCAGTTTGAGAGAGAGGATTTGTGCCATAGAGTTTATTTCTGTATCCTCTGCAAAATTATAAGAATTTTTATGGGACACTACTGTCCTTTAAAATATGTTATAATTAAATTATTCTACTGGAAAGCAACAAAATTGTAAAAATGTAAACAAACGTGTCTTATGGTAAAGGCAGCAACTCTCTAGACATCATTCAAGGTGTAATTGCAAGGAAATATTGAGCAATCAAATCAGCAGGACCTACCAGGATAAAAATTATATTGCTAAGGAAAATTGTGGTGGTCAAGGAGTGAACTTTTAAGCTTAAAATTGATAAGAATAGATTAAATCAGTGTTAAGTGACAATTCTGGTAATAACAAAAATGTAGAATGCCAAAGCTAATCAACTGCTGCCAGCACCGGCCTACTGCGTCTTGATTTCATTCCAGTGTAACACTCATTGCTTCCACCCTTGGGCACTGAGCCCATGCAAGCCGTGAAATAAAAAGAAAACAGAGTATAACAATAAATAAATAAATCAAAAATAAAAAAAAAAATATGACTGACCTGTATCTTTAACTAGATCATAATTACTAATACCTAGACCTACTTTCCTGTTCGTTGGAATGATAATTCATAGAAGAAACTCAGGGGTTCACATTGTGTTGAGAGGTAATGCTTTGCTCACTCCTCTGATGGTTAAATGGTCTGTAATGCAACTCTTTATAATCTAACAATGTATTGTTTTCGAAGAATTTAATTGGCCTTTTACACAGTGTTTAGTTATTAATGCTGTTCTTTGCACAGTGTGGATGCCCATCATTCAGCTTTTTATGCCTCACTTACCAGGGGAGCCATAAGACCTTTTCTGCCAGTTTGTGGACCATCCAGAGATCTAATTCTTTTTCATTACTATCATGATGTATATGCCAATCAAACAGCTGACATAATCCAGGGTTAGATGCACATATATCTGCCCTCCAAAAGCAGCTTACAGATCTGTGGTTTGGGTTTTTTGTAATGAATACACACTGAGCCAATTAAAGGAAATTTATGCCAAAATAAGATGCCCTTCTATTGTTGTTCTTGATCTGTGTAATATTATGATTTTTAATTAAAAAAATATCACCAAACTTTGTCAAGGAAGAGTGAAAACAGTAGGCGCTACCATTGTGTAAATAAATGCAGATGAGTGAACCCTTATAGAAGAAAAAAGAATACATTTGTGGTTGGCCACAATTTAGCCTCTATATCACTAATCAGATTATTTAGGATTACGTCTGAGCAGTTTGCTTTTAGTTGGTGAAAAATTAAAGTTAATTTTTTTTTTTTTAGATACACTTGAATTGGAAATATTTTTTTACATTTATATCCAGAATTATTAGTGTTCTAAAGGTTCACATAGGCAGTGTCAAAGCATTGATGATGTCTGCATGATGAACCATGTGCAGTACATGTTGTGTGTTTGGTTTGTGTTGGGTGGGAATGACCCTGTCATGAAGTAACTCTGCTCATCTTCCTGCAACTTCTCTGTGTTCAATGCACAATATTTGCAGTAGAGGAGATCTGGACTGTGACCTATGAGGCCACCATGCGGATGGTTTACACAGGTAACTTGGATTTTGAGATGTTCACTTATATGACTGACATCCACCATCTGACATTTTCATGTGATACCTGTGTTGCCCTGCATTTCCCTAGGCATTGTGAGTTTCCGAGGCAATTTGAACATGGCTGTGATTAGAAGGGTGAACAAAAAACATTGTGTGCAGCACCGTGTGTATGCCTCACTGGTTTTACTGACTTTACTCTGGTCTTAAATGTTAACTATACCCGAAGACATAGCAGGCTTCAAAGTTAATTTTCACAAATCCGAGGCACTCTGGCTGACTCCTCATCCTCTTCGCATCGCTGAGCATTTATGCACATTTTGTATTATCACCAATTCCATTAAATTTCTGGGCGTCCAGTTGCCTTTCCAGATTACCCACCTATATGATCACAATATCCCCCCTTTACTCAGCCAGATCGCCTTGGATCTCTATACCTGGCGAGCACTCCCACTCTAATTCATTGGGTGGATACAACTGATTTAAGATGGTGGTTTTCCCCAAACTGTTGTACAAGCTCCAGACACTCCCCCTCTACATGCCGAACACTGATATACGATTTCTCAACAGGAAATTCCGGGGTTTTATCTGGCAGGGAAAGAGACCTAGACTGATCCTATCCAAGTCCAGAACAGGAGGAAGAGGGGGGCCTACGCCTCATTAACATCAGACTATACAATTTTGCATGCCTCTTGGGTGTAGCAAAAGACTAGATTAATCATACGGACACTTTCACAAATTCCACATTGGAGCAGGCCTTTTTACCACACATCAATCTCCACTATCTCCTACATGCTCCCTGCTCACACATCCATCCCCATTGCATAAGCAATCCTCTGCTCATTTCTACCATCAAAGCGTGGCAACACTCTTGTCACCTGTTACATAAGGCCAAGAATGTCTCGGTTTTCCTCCCTTTCCTTCATTACCTGCTATTCCATCATGGCTCTCCTGATGGCAGGTTCCATGTCTGAGTCGAAAAAAAGATTCATTGTATGGGGCACTCCTTGACCCGAGCACTGGCAAGCCTTTTTCCTTCCCAGACTTTCAGCTTAAATATAGTCTCCCAGCCGAACCACTTATTTGTATTCTTCCACACTAAGCACTAAGTGCAATAAGTTTTGCACACACTACAAACACAATTGGAAGAGAACCCCTTAGACTGCTTACTCCAAGTGAACTACCCTTTACCCTTCACGATTTCCATTGCCTACAAACTTCTCTTGATGGCTAGCTCTGCCCGTGTGGGCTACCCTCACATTGACAAATGGATCTCAGACATTCAATTTAAATTACCAGGGCTTCACCAGTAGACTGCGGCATTCACCAGCTGCTTACTTTCATGAATTATCCTAATTCCTACCGAGTTTTACACAGGACATACATCACTCCTAAACTGGCTTACACCTATAGGTTTGAACACATTACCAGCTTGTGCCTGATGCGGGGAGTCCCAGGCCACACTTTTGCATGTCCTGTACGCCTGTCCCCACATTTTCTCTCTTTGGATCAATATTATTTCCTACACCACTGACATGATAGGACTCCCACTGGATTTCTCCATTCCTTCTTCTTTTTTGCTAGTGGTATATGAAGCTCTAAGATCATTGGCATAAACAACTTTACTACATTATATAGTCTTGATTTCCCACTGGCTTACTCCAGACCATCCCAGACTGCTTCAATGGCAAACCCGCATGCTTCACTTCACAAAATTACACTGGATCTTGTCCCTAGAAAATAAAGAGATTCTGGGGGAATGGTTCATCAGGATCTTGTAACCCTTTATCCTCACTTTAGCTACGTCACAACGTAACAAATTACACCTGCTTTAGGCACACTTGTTGGATAGACGACAGGGAACTAAAACTGTTGGATACCTCGACTTAGACATAGTGAGACCGGTGGGGGAGGGGGGAGATGAATAGCATTCACTTAAAACTGGACGAGACAGGCCTCTTTTAGCCTAATGTTTAAAGACACTAGTATTTGTCTTAAGTTTTAGTTTATTACTTAATCGACTCACCGTTGGAGTTTCTTTCTGGTCAGTGAATAGTGCCGCCCCTTAGCCATCTTATGATTCCTAGTACAACCCTACTCTCTGTATCGATGTGTTTCATCCATGTTCATATGTCTTATTCAATAAGAGAACGGTCCTACCTTGTGTTATAGCTGATGATCTGTCACCGGACTTCATTGCTGATGTAAAATTATCACATATTGTGACTTATGCATGTATAATGGCTGTCCTCTTCAATACCTTTGTTTGTTTGTCTTTGTATACTTTCAAAAATAAAAGTTTTTATAAGAAAAAAAAAAAAACACACAAAAAAAACCTATACCCGAAGAATCAGTCTTCGTTTTTTTAACAGAAGGATTTATCTAAGTAAGTGTCCTTCAGCCAGCAGCTAGATATACATTTACTTTTGTTGTTTTTCTTCTCTTGTTTTCTACTTCTAATTGTTTGTTTAATCCCTTTGAATGGCAGAGAGGTATCCAACTAATTGCAACGCAAAGCGTTTGATGTCTCTCACACTCAAAGGCTTACAATCTGATCATTTGTGTCTATTACAATCCATTCAACCTATTGAAATCCTTTGTTTGTTGTGTGGCGGCGTGGCCTAGATCAGTGGTTCTCAACCCATGCCCTCAGTGTCTACTAACAGGCCAGGATTTGAGAATTTCCTTTTAAGAGCACAGGTGAGTTAATCAATATGACTGAGCCTCTGATCAACACACTTGTGTTCTAGCAGGGAAATTCCTAAGTCCTGGCCTGTTTGTGGCCACTGAGGGCACGGGTTGAGAACCTCTGGCCTAGATGCAAGCTTCAATACTAATAACTATATATTGGAAACTGCAAATATAATGTACCAAATAAAGACTACTGACTACTGAATGAAGGATACCTACCTAGGTAAGTTAATCAAATTGAGACACTTATTCCTAGGATATAATTCCTCTTTAATAATAAAAATCTGTAACACCCATACTTGCAAGCCCACATCCTTCTGTTTATACAGCATTAGGATGGGGTGATCTATACTTGGCTAAGCCTGTATTTATAAGGGAAAAAACAATGTTTACTAATTACTACTGTATACAGTGAGCCGAGATGTGGTACAAAGTGTTATACACCAAAATCACTTCCTTTAAATAGACCACAAAGTATCTCCAGTAATCTAGTTAACAGAATGTATGGCTAAGTCAGAACACTGAAATGTGATAAAACTTGCAGGAACCATTTTACCGATATTATACAAATGCAGAATTTCAACCAAAAAACTGTTGTGTGATTTCCATGTCATGTCTTTTGGACCTTATGCAAGTAACTTTGAATGCAGGACCAAAAATTGATCCGTAAGGTCTTTCGCATTGGTTCTTAATATTCTTTTGCAAAAAGCACATATAAGACAGTTTGGAGTTCTCAGGCCACTCCTAATTTTTATAGGCCATTTGTCAATAAAAATGTAATGCTGTTCGTAGGCCCCACAATCTGTGTGAAAAATTTTGCATATTTTGCATTTACCAATTGCACAGATATATTTTGAGATTCCAGATTCGTATGTTTTCAAAGTCTTTACTGTAAAAAAGTTGCTTCCCTAAGCTCTTGCCAATGGCACACCAAACTGACACAGCATTCTGGTTAAAGGGATAGTAATGTTTTACAATAAAAGCAGCTCCAATTAATCTTCATAGTATTTGGGCCATGGAGAGTGTTATTTCACTACTGTCAGAGTTGTAGGTCAGGAGTAACTGAATTATAAAGTTTCCCCCTCCCGCCCCTTTTACCTAGTGTAAGCTGCCTCCCCTCAGTTGTGGAATCTGGTCCACAGACCAGACCGCTCACAGCAAGGGGCAATCTTTTTACTGTGAGAACAATGAAAACCCTGCCCTCCTTGACAGGTTTTTCAGGTTTTTTCCTTATATTAACTGAAGATTGTCCCCCTCAGCAAGCCATCTTTACACCACCCTTCTGTTCTGAGGTGAGAGTGTGACATCTGTAAAAGGGGCTAAGGGGGATACTTTATCATTCAATTACTCTTGAACTACAACTGTGAAGTATTGAAATAACACTCTTCATGGCCCAAATGCCTTGAAGATTAATTGGAGCTGCTTTTATTTTGAAACATTACTATCACTTTAAGAACTGTCAAAGCACAATCTGGCTAAAACATATATGTAACATTTTAAGAATAAATGTATATTGTTTTGTTAGATTATAACTATTTCTAGTTTCTCATCTTACCAGCTTTGATCCTGCAGTATGTCTTAATCCATATGATAGTACACCTCTGAAATGACACAGTATCCTTTCTGTAATTGCACTAAAACCTAAGCTTTTCAAAATATTGAGAACTACAGGCTGAGGCTGACTGAGAATTATGGGAGTTATAAAACAGCTGGAGGGTCTCGGATTGCTCACCCCTGGTATAAAGCATTTGCGTGCAAATTGTTAGCTCAAAGGTCTAGCCCAGGAAGTTTGTGCTGGCCGGAGTAGAAGTCTGAATATGGACCGAATTTAAAGAATCAACACCTCCTAATTATAACAACCCTCCACTTACCTTAATATGTCCAGGAAATTCTAATGGCCCCTATGAAATTTGCCTTTGTTCAAGATATAAGCTCTTCAGTCAGTGCTGGATGTCATGTCTATGCAGGTAGACAGGATAGTTACTGGCGGTTTCTCTAAATGAAACAAGCAAATTGCATTTGCCTACTTATACCTGTGAAGGTGTTTTACATACTCTCTGTTAAAGGGTTAAGATTGCACTAGGAGGAGGTTGTGGATCTCTTAGCAACTGTCATGTCTGCCTCCCTGGTCATGGCATGGATTGTAAGCTATAGAGAGAAGGGCCCTCTTATCTTTCTGTTTCCTATGCCTTTAAAAGTGACCTAAAACTTATACTGACCTGCGTGATTTGGAACCATTTTTCAGTATCATCTATATTTATATTAGACTTTATTTTTTTAACACTATAGTTTATGAAATATTTAACTTTGTCAGTTAATGCAAATCAGGCTGTACCGGCCGGCATAGCCTGGTGTGTCAGATACTCCTATTCCACCCGCCTTCCATTATTGCATTTATTATGTATTCATGTCAAGCAGGGATCACGCTGCTTTAGGCACTTAGAGAGGAATGGATTTCAGTTGCCTGCCTTATACGTGATAGATTATGCCTCGGTTATCTCAAATGTTTTTTTAACAATTTGTGTGCCGGAGAGGTATCAATGTGTTGGATACCCCTCTGGCACTCAAAGGGGTAATTTGTTTTTATTGGAATATATGTTTTATTTAACCCTTTTTGTGCCAAAGGAGTGTTGCTATATGTTGTTACTCAAATGCCTATGTATAAAATGAAGATGTGCAGTCCTGGAGCAAACTAACTGCACCATAGGGGCCCAGCAAAAACTCTCAGTATTCCAATTGATTTAATTCTAGTTGATTTAAATGGGATTCCTTAACCTTTTATATGCTAGCAAAATCTCCTCCTGGTTGCTTTGCAATGCATTGGAGAACTTAATAGTATTCTAGGAGTAGTCCCCTTTAAATAATTGTGTAATTTCATTTGTCCCCCATGTTGCAGTTGGTTTGCTCCGAAATTGCACTCCTTTAGCTTTCTGGTGATGCCTCAATGAGTCTTGCGTATAAAAGCAATTCTGGGGCAAACCACCTGCAACATGGGGGACAAAGAAAAAATTCCCATTGCGCTATATAGGGATTTTAACCCCATGAATGCTAGAGATATCTCAAGCGGTTAAAAGCCCCATTTAATTAAAGGGAACTTTGGGAGTGATTGTGTCCTCTATGGTGCATTTGGTTTACTTCAGAATAACTCCAGTTTGCTTTTATACATAAGGCCCAATGTTTGTAATATGTAATACTGATAATTTATAATATATTCTAATTTTTGAAGCTGCAGTATTTTTGCAAAATCACCGGTAACAAATCAGAAGCTGTTTAGTTTGCGTATGGTTTTTTTTTTTCAGGTAGGGGAGTTGTGGTGGCCAATCTAATTAGTGCCTCTGTAGGCTGTAAATTAGAGTTTATTGTGTCTGCTTTGGGACCAATGAAGTAACCATAGGAAAACATTTTCTACTGAGTATCTATAGCAACAGCTCACCCCACCAGTCTCTTCATTCTGCTCAGCCTATCACAGGTGCCGCCAGCAGATTGTCATTGGTACAGTATTTTTATTCACACACAGCTCTTTAATGTACTAACTCCAATGTACCTTGGGAGAAATGAGATCAGATGCCTTTTATTAAAAACTAAAAAAAAAATAACACTTGCCAATTTTATTACAAGCGTTTCTCCTTGCAAGGAGACAGGTTTGTTTTGTTTTTCTCTTTCCCAAGAATCAAATGCACTTTCTAGGGTTTTTTTTTCTCTTTTAATTGTAGATTCCTTGACAGAGGTAGCAATTTTTAAAAAAAATTAAAGAAAAGAAAAAAACATTTAACCCCCTTGGATGCTATGAAGTTTTCCAGTATATTGAAATCTTTTGTTGGCATCCAAAGGTTTAGCAAAAGCAGTGGACACAGATGTGCCAAGCATTACCCAAAAATGCTCAGATTACAATGTCTTGCTGTATAGCTTCAGTGTCTGTCAGCAGGAGAAGCAGCACATTAAAACTAATAGAAGAGTGGCTCACCAGGGTGCTGAGGAACCAAGGTGTGCCTTGGGCACCAATAAGCGTGCCAGACTTTTTGCATGAAAACTTTGACAGAAATCTAAAATTTTCAAATGTATATTTCTGGGAATGAAGAGATATAACATTCGTGTCATTCTGATTGTAAAACCCAATAATAACTACATATGTATGCATTTCTCTCTTCATTACTTCTTTGATAACTGACCTCTGAGGACCCCTGTATAACCCTTTGACTGCCAGAGGGGATGCAACGCATTGCAGAGCACTCAATGGGTTAAAAATATCACTGTAATGGAGATTTCCTGTAATTCTGCTCCACTCATTTGTTATGGAGGTGTAAATAAAGTACAATAATGCCATCCATGTCTGTTTTATGGGTCTTATTCGTTAATAAGGAGCAACTGTATACCAACTGCATCATAGGTAACACAGTAATATTCTGCAAATCCCCATTGATTTTAAATGGTCATTTTAACCCCTTAAATGCTAGTGAGGTATTGCAATGCGTTAGAGAACTCTCTAGCAATCAAAGGGCTAAAAGCCCCATTTAACTCAGTGGGAATTCCTCCCATTTTCCTGTTTTATCAAATATTTTCCTATTGAAGTCTATGGGGAAACCTGGATATACAAGCAGTGATAACATTAGTGCCTGCAATAGAATCCAGCCCTATAAATCTACTATGGATGTGAAAAGAAACAAACAATGTAAACTTTAACAATGTCGTATTTTAAAGGAGCAATAACCTTTCTTGTTTTTCCTGAAAAACCATACATTGTTTGGGATGGGTGTCCATCGTGTGGCCCTTGGGCCAGATGCGGCCCACCTGGCCTCAGGGCACAACCTGCCTGTGATTATTAAATGTAATTAACCCTTTGTGCGCCAGAGGCGTACACAGCGCATTGCTTTACAATGCTCTCTGATACCCAAAGGGTTGACTTGCACACATGAACTAGTAGGCCAATAAGACCTAACCCCCTGCCTGCCAGTACTGTACAGTTCAAGAACATATGTCTGTTAAATATCAGTATTCTCACTGACTGACTCAATAAATAAATCCATATTTTTGAACAGCTGATAAGTTATCATTTTATAAAAAGAATACTGCACCCCCACACACTTATGTTTTTCTGATTGTGGCCCACACCCCTGGCGCACCTGTGTCCCAGCAGTGGAAAAGATACTGTTTTACTCAGCAGGAAGCTAAGTAAAACTTTTGCTTTTCAAGTGCTGGGAAAGGCTTCTTTCCAGAGTTATTACTGTTTAACCTATAGTTGTGTTTTTTTTTTTAATTAATATTGCCCTCTAGTGGACAGATTCAAGATGGTTATTCTATTTCATTCTGTGAGACAGGTGAGTCACTGAATACAGTTCTCCAAATAATGTTTAAGTACCTTTCAGGAAGTAAATGCTCTGGATCTCTGTTTCAAGAGGGAAAAACAGTTTTGAACTATTATAACTTTTGAATAAAACAACCCTTGTTGTATTCAGTAGGAAAAGCCTTATCATAAAAAAGCTGTTGTTCCTTTTATACATAAAGCGATTGTAAGATTATGGTTAATGCTAATGTGTAGTGGCAAAAATAGGCACATGCCCCAATGGCTATTGCTGACCATCGCTAAAATTTGGGCTATACATAGGCACCTTGCCCAGGCCTCTCAAACCCATATCCCTCCCATCCTAGATACCATATTATGAAGTCTAGCTGTGGATGTCAGTCACTTCCACACTACAGCCATCTTGTCAGTCTCAGTTCTGGTAGGCATAACTGCCTTACTTAAAGAGTTGTAGGGGAAAAAACTCCATGTAAGCGAAGGCCTATTGGTTTGTCACGACGCAGCCATGCCCAGTAGAGACTACTGCGCGTGATGCACAGTAGAGACTGCCCTTGAGGTTGGCAGAGAGGACTCCGGTCTGACTTCAGAGCGCCCCGCTCCATATCAGCCGCGTCTTGGGCAATCTCTACTGAGCATGACTGCACATTGACCGGCTGGCACTGTGGCCCGTGTACATGGGCTCTTCAACTAGTATATTTATAATCTGATAAAACCTTCTGTTATGGTTTTGGTGGCTCAGGCATTTGCCTATGTAAATCTGCTACCTTTGGTGGTTTTTTCAATATGTTCCCTTTCCCTGGGGGTTATACACTATGGCGTGATAAAGATGTGATACAGTGGAGATGACTTCTCCAGTGATAGCACTTCTCCAGTTCCTATGTTATTCTATAAAGCCTATACACTAAGATCTCCAAAGTTGGGGAAATCTTAGTGCATTGGCTTCATAGAATAACACAGGATTTGAAGAAGTGATATCACTGGAGAAGTCATCTCCACTTTATCACAACTTCGTGCATCTCCCTCCTTGTAGTGCAGCCACTGAATTTTACTTGTACTGGTGGATATTATCATAATTTTATGTATAAAGCACCAGCATAATCTACAGAGTATACTCCATAATATTATAGTTTTTCATACTAGTAGGAGGGGATTATAGTCCTCAAAAACCCATATTTTAAAACCATGTAGTCTAATAAATATTTTACCTTCTTTCCCCAACCCTTGAATAGACATAATGCATTTGGAAATATCTAGTTTTTTTGTGCACAGCTTGGTTACATACAGGGTTTAAGAATAAAAAATTGCTGTTTATGTGTAATGTCGTCATTGTTGTTCTGCCTACCAGAACAAATCAAACTAATGTAACACATAATTGAACTGATTACCGTGCTTTCTGCTCTGCATAGGAAACTTGTACTGCAACAGTGATCACACCTGTGAATTTTTAGACTGGAACCATTTAACAGTGGCATAACCATTTATCACTGCATTATAGCAACTATCACGTGTCCCTCAGACTGTGCATCACATTATCATTTTATACCAGATGCCATAACTGTCATCTGGTTGAAATGTGTCATTTAGTAAAGCAGGAGTATGAATGGATCAAGATTTATTTAGAGTTCCGTTGCATAAAAGGAGTATGCAGCAAAATAAAAGGGCTGTATTTATATAAGGAACTTCTAGGCAAGGCATTGTAGGTGCCCTTAGTCTCACCTGTGGCTATGTCTCCACTCTTCACATGATCCAGCCCCTTCTACTGTTGCCTTGCACACACAACACACTTGGTATGTAACGTACAACCTTAAAAGAATAAAATTTGACATTAACAGCACACAGGTATATAAAGAATTAAATAAAGTGGACTTGATAGCAACCTATAAAATGGTAAATAAATGTGTGGTGCAAGGGACTGGAATTGCATTAGCCAAAAGCCATATTTTCATAATTTGTGGCTAGCTCAGCTGATGAGCCACACGCAGGAACTTTAGACTTTTACCTGCTTTGCCTAATATGAAATCGTGTTATGCACTAAGGAGTGATAAAGAGGAAATAACGTCTGCAGTGATATCACTTCTATTATTAAACTTTATTTATATCGCTACAACAAATTCCGCAGGGCTTTACAGTAGGGAATAGACATACAGAGGTATTAAATAGTACAATGAAGTGTGGAGAACAGAAGGATCAGAGGACCCTGCTCGTGAGAGCTTACAGTCTAGAGGAAGATAGGTTTGACATAGGAGTAAGTGCTATTGGGGAGTTCATATGTTATGGAGCAGTGCATAGGCTCCATAGAATAACGTAAGAACTGGAGAAGATATCACTTGAGAAGTTATCTTCACTTTATCACCTCTTTATCATGCCTTTGTGCAGTTATCACCTGAGAAGTTCTATCCACTTATCAGGCCTTAGTGCAGATAGCAGGTTCCTGGTAAGATATATGCACTGACAAAATTTTGAGACATAAATGCTTTCAAAATGCTTCTAATTGGAGAACTCGTTTGCGTTTTACTGCAAGGGTGATGTTCAGCAAATTGAAAAGTAATGAACTGGACTTAGCACTGGCGCTCAAATGGTTCACTCTTCATTACAGCGCTCCATTGTCAAGTTCAAATTTTTATTTATTTATTTATTTATTTTTGCTACATATCTGAAACAGCCCATATTTTATTCTGGAGTAAACCAACTGCACATAGGGGAAAAATAAAAAATACATGTTAATTTAAATTGTTTTTAACCCCTTTAATGCTTTAGAGGTGTTCAATTCATTTTAAAGCAATCCTTTCGATGTCTCGCTAGCATTCAAGTGTTCAAAAGCTCTATTCAAATACATGGGAGTTTTTTTTTTTTTTTTTTTTTGTCGCTACAGAGCAGTTGGTCTACTCCAGAATACAAATACAGGCCCTCCTCCACTGGCGAGCCGGTGAGAAGTACTAAAGTGAATTGATACAGAATGTTATAACTATTCATATGTATGTAAGTTGGAGACCAGTCACATTTTACCTTCACGCAACTGGAATAAATATCAATAGACATCGACCTAGTTTTGCTATTTTTAGGCTACCGATCACAAGCTGTTATGTGGAATTACTGGTTGCTAACCCTTGGCTTTCTTTCACTCTAATTCTTGTCACTTCTCCCTATGACCCATCTGTCAAGCTTTTCTCACAAGTGAAAAGGGAAAAAACCCTCTAATTTGTGCACTTATTATGCCCCATTTTGGCTACTGTATCCTCCCACTAATTGGCTTTGCTGTCATATGCCTATTCCCACTGCACTCCATAATAAATGCTGCTGCCACACTCCTCTATGTCAAATATTGTCTTCTAATGCTCCTTGAAAGTGCCAATCCTTATACTGGTTATCTTTTTCTTTAAATATATTTTAACACTAAAAACACTAAACACTAAAAACACTAAAAAAATGCCCTTAACATTAAAAAATCCTCTTTTATCTTGGCTTTATTTTTGAAAATTGAAAATTACATCTATCCATTATCTTCTCCGCTTATTTCTTCCTCTCACTCCTTTTGCAAGGGTCTCTCACGTAACACGTTATTAAATACCTTGGTTCCTCCAACTGCGCTCTACTTCTGCCTTAAATCTTTGCAATGCACAATAAAAACACAGACACATCCTTAAACAGTGTTCCATTGGGCCCAGCTATACATTTGGCCCATGCACCAACCCCCCCTCCCTTAAAGTGTCTGAGCCACTAACTGATCCACCTGTACTCAAGCAAGGATTTTATAAGGATGGTGGACTGGAGAATAGTGAGCCACAGGGAACAATAAACATGCTCAAAATCCCCACTGATAATAACTCTTTGAGTTGCTTAGCAATGCGTTGCATATCATTCAAATAGTTAAATGGAGCTTTTAACCCTTTGAATGCTAAGAATTCTCCAACACATTGTGAAGCAATTTGTTGGAGATCTATTTAGCATTCAAAGGGTTAAGAGTCTTATTTAAATCAATGCAAATGTTTATTTGTATGGTGAAGTTGGTTTCCTTTAATACATCCGCTTCTCTGTTGGTAGTATTCAGAGTCTAGATTTGGCTATTCCTGCTCTAGAATAAGCAAGGCCTTGAAATCTGTTATGTTCCAAAGAAAATATGTGGGACAAACAATCTGCACCATAATTCCCATTGATGTAAGTGGGGATTTCAACTCCTTAAATGCTATTAAGGCTTTGTTGTGTAGCTTCACAATACATTGGAGACCTCTTTAACTTTTATGGAGTTAAAAACCCCGTTTCTCTCCTGTAGGTACTGCTTTTGGTTTGGCTTAGAATTACTCAATTTCCTTTTTAAACATAGGGACCTTAGTATGTTTTTATGATATTGTCATTGTATAAAGCAAGAATAATACTAATCATGGATGTTAAAGAATACTGTCTCTGATCTGTGACAGATGGACCAGCGTTTGAGTGGAAGTGGAGTACATGCTTTGGCTATTCAATTTAGACTTACATGTGCCCAAGGAGGATCTATATGTGATTATGTTTGCATAGCCTTGCGTGTGTTCCAGTTATGTACACACAAATATAACAGCTTTGAAGTCAACAATGCAAGTTCATATTGCTCCCTGTGGAGCTGTGATGGACATGTTTAGTGAGGTTAGTTAAAGGGATAGGAATGTTTCACAATAAAAGCAGCTCCAATTAATCTTCATAGTATTTGGGCCATGGAGAGAGTTATTTCAATATTGTCAGAGTTGTAGTTCGAGAGTAATTGATAAAGTCTCCCCCTGCCACTTTTACTGATGTAACACTGCTCAGAATAGAAGGGTGGTGTCCAGGTAGATTGCAGAGAGGGACAATCTTCAGTTAGTATAAGGGAAAAAACTGAAAAAGCTGTCAAGGGGGGGCAGGGTTTGCATTGTTCTCACAGTAAGAAGATTGTCCTTTGCTGTGAGCTTTCTGGTTTGTGGACCAGATTTCACATCTGAGGGGAGGTGTCTTACCCTAGGTAAAAGGGGCAGGGGGATACTTTATCATTCAATTACTGTTGAACTACAGCTCTGACAGTATTGAAATAATACTCTCTATGGCCCAAATACTATTAATATTAATTGGAGCCGCTTTTATTTTGAAACATTACTATTCCTTTATGGTATGTAGTATGTGCACAAAAGGAGGATTAACTCATTGACATGTTAATCATAATCACTGGGAGGATCAGGCACTCAGATTTGATAGGTTGTTGGTAGTCTATGGCATAACTGATCTGTTTGTTCCTCTTATCTTATGTGGATATCTGGGGAAGGGATTAAGTTGACATTTTTTGGCATAGTTTTTTGGCTATACCCACAGCCATGTAAGTTGACATCTAACCATGTAAGTTGACATCTAGCACCTGGTTTGTCTATTCATATATGCAGTTTTTAATGTTATTGCTGCACCTAATGGTAAAAAAAGATTATCGCTACTAGGGTTTTAGCTTCAAATAATGTTATCTTTGACCAATCAGAGAGTCTCTACAAAATGCTCTGAAATCCTATTCTTAACCCAACCTATCAGAGAAGGATGGGTTGTGACTTTCTGATAAGAGTTTTTTTTTAGCTAATGAATAAAGTGGGCTGAGGGCCAAGACTCTCTCTGTTTGGACTGCCATGAAATAACCAACTTAACCAGAGCTGAAGAAACCTAAGAGAACCACACCTTAATTTATGTCTTGTAACTATACATTTTCTTGTATAATTCCTGTAAACCTTTCAGAATAAATATATTCCAGGTCATTTTGGCATTACATTTTTACTTCTGGTAACACTGTCCAATAAGCTTGGCCCCACTAGGGATCCTGTCACCTTCTAGCCAATTGGGTTGTAAAGTTAGAATATTCTAGAGGCTGCACAGTACCAGTCATAGACCCAATTAAGCAAGATAGTTTGATGGCAATTTAGATCAAATAGTATTATTAATTTGTTTTAAAATGTTAGTAATGTCCACAAAAAGTTTATTTTGCATTTAGAAGAGCTTAACCCCTTAAGGACCATTGAAGTGGCAGGACCATCACGCTGTCCGGCACTTAAGGACCAGTGACGGTTCTGGCATGTCACGTACTTTTACTCACCGCGCTCCTGTAGGAGCGAGGTGAGTAATACCGGGGACTGAAGTTGATCGCTCCAAGACAGGAGCGATCTCTTTCAGTCCCCCGTTCGGCGTACTGCCCAACGTGTTCAGTCATGTCGGACAGCACGTCAAAGTTTCCTATGTGGTCCTTAAAGGACCGCACACCCCCAGGACCGCTGGTCCTTAAGGGTTAAAAAGCTGAGCTAAATGCAAAAAAACGTATCTCTCAAACCGCTATGGTTTAAGAGATAGACGTTTAAAGTTTGATCTTTCCTACTGACAGCTGTAAAGCTGTCAGCAGGAGATCCATGTCGGCCAACACGGAGGCACTTGAGCAGAGCCGCAATCTCGTTATTTACCACAAATCCCTTCATTGGAATGGTCTAAAACAAGTGCTTGAAAACCAGGCCCACGTTTTAGACCATTCCAATGACTGGATTCGCGGTAAATAATGAGATTGCGGCACTTCTTAAGCGCCTCTGTGTCATCCGACACAGATCTCAGTGTAAACTTTTACAAATTGAGTTCACCTATATGGGATTTTACAGTTTGGGACATATCTCTGCAACCACTCAATGTATCGAATTCAGAGATGGCTCATTTTGTTTGTCTGCCCTTGCTCTATCATCCAGTCAATATTATGTGTGTTTTGGGGGGCTCAGAGGGCTTCTGGCACTGTACTTTTTTTAGGGAAAACTAAATTTCCCATGAGTGCTTGTTTCTGATTGGCTCCCATCGCAGCAGCCACTTTCTGCTTTCCCTTCACAAGTATCCTATGCAGGGATTGGATGCGCCTTATCTCCTCAGCAGATTAACCCTTTGCCTGCCAGATCAAATTAGGGATTTCTGGGGTGAAATGTTAATATTACAAACTGTATTTAATGTTTCTTATACTTATAATGTTGTGACACTGTTAGGATGACAACTCTGCTGGAACTTGGGACTAGACTTAAGACTAAAGATACTGGGGTGTCTGTGACCCCCATTGTGCATTGCTCTTTATGTCAATCAGGGTTACCTAGAGAAATGCTCAGGTCATATACGCCCAGCATGTGCTGCTGCCTCTGTGTCTCCCCCAGGAACCTCCAGTCATGCACTAGAGCCAGTCTGGATGCAAGAGTTGAAGGCCACTACTAGAGACCTAAGGTCCACCTTACAACTCTTTCTATCCCAATTGCAGGGGTTCTTCCAGTCTTGGCAGCCCCCTACTCCTATCAGGTCTTCTCTACCAAAACTGCAGGGTGTACCTGATCTATCTAAATCCTTTGGGGAGGAACTGTGGGTGGATTCTGATGAGGCGGAACGTTCTGCAGAGGTCTCCTCACGATTCTTTGGGGACCCTATCTGAAGCTGATCCTGACCCCTCAGTTGAGGGCATGATCAGGGCTGTGTTAAATACCCTAAACTTCCCCTTGGGTCAGGAGGTTCCCACAGATCCCTCTAATGTGTTTCAGGAGCCTAAGAAGCAGTCTACCTGTTTTCCACCTAACCCCACTCTTGACCATCTAGTGCCTGCTGAGCAGAAGTATCCTGACTAAAAGCCTTCTATTTCCAAGAAGTTTGCTAAGCTGTATCCCTACTCTGAAGTGGCCTTGGCTCAGTGGGCCCATCTTCCCAAGGCGGATGCCCCAGTTTCTAGACTTTCTAAGTCCACTGCTTTGCCTGTGATGAACGATTCTGTCCTTCATGACTGGACTGACAAGAAGCTTGAGACCTCCCTGAAACCCATTTTGCTATGGCTGGTACTTCTTGCTCCCAGAGTTTGCTGCTGCTTGGGTGAACAGGGCCATTGTGCTTTGGACTGAACAGCTGACTGTAGCTGTCCATCAGGGAGTTCCTACTGCTAATATGTTGCGGCTCCTTGCCAACATCTCTAAGGCTCAGCATTATGTTTCTGCTGCTATATTTGTTGCCATCCATTTGGTGGCCAGGGTCTCTACTATGTCTGTGGTCGCCAGACGGGCTATTTGGCTCCTGATCTGGCCTACAGCCTCTACCTCTAAGAAAGCCTTACTTTGTTACTTTTTCAGGGTACCTGTCTGTTTGGGCCAGAGCTTAAGGACTTTATTAGCATGGCCACAGGGGGCAAGAGTACTCTTCTGCCCTCGGACCCTAGAAAGGAGCCTCCAGCAAAGCGGAATCTGCTTTCTCAGCCCTTTCAGGTTGAGGCATGCCCCCCGATCCAGGCAGTTCCCCAGGCTCCGTGCTCCTCCTCCAAGCCCAAACAACAATGGAAAGCCAAACAGTCCTCCACCAAGCCCAAGGCTTCCACACCTCCTTCAGCATGACTCGCCGACCCCGGCCTGACGCCATGGTGGATACATGAGTTTTGCAGGTGGTGTCAGAGGGGTACAGGATTCCTTTCACCTCTCTTCCTTCCTTCAAGATCTTTCCTTCACTCACTCTGAGTGCAGAGGAACGCAATCTGTTCAATGGCGCCATCCACAAGGAGGTTCTGGAACTAGTCCCAGTACTGAACATGGGTTTTGGTTTCTAATCAAACCTGTTTGCGGTTTCCAAGAAGGATGGCGGCTGTCATCCGATTTTGGATCTCAAGGACCTCAACTCGTTTGTGGTCAAGTCTCACTATCACCGGGAGTCCCTAAGGACAGTGATTGCGCATACCTGCATATTGCCATTCATCCAGAGAGCTGGCAGTACCTCATGTTTGCTTGCGACCAAGGGCATTTCAGTTTCTGCTCTTCCCATTGGTCTAACTACAGCTCCACAGGGCTTCAATCCTTAGTGCCTTAGTGTCCGTTCTCCATCAGAATGGCATCAGAGTC
Source organism: Rhinophrynus dorsalis (assembly GCA_037306005.1). NCBI lineage: Eukaryota > Metazoa > Chordata > Amphibia > Anura > Rhinophrynidae > Rhinophrynus > Rhinophrynus dorsalis. The sequence continues at coordinate 596,756,498 of CM074718.1, read as the reverse complement.
ACTCCATACACGGACAACTTGCTTCTGAAGGCCTCCTCTCCAGAACTCCTTCAACAGCATGTCAAGGACTGCATTCATGCACTCACCTATCAAGGATGGATCTTCAACATGGACAAGTAAGATCTTGTACCATTTCAGAGACTGGTCTTCCTGAGCCTTCTCTTCGACAACCAACAGGGCTTGGTGTTCTCATGGACAAAGTGTCTACCGTTCTGGCTCATTATCCAGTTCCAGTCAATAAGTTGACCTCTTGAGTGGGGAAGTTCATCTCCACCATAGAAGTGGTACCTTTTACTGTGGCTCACACCAGGGAACTCCATAGGTTTTTAATCCAGGTGTGCAGAGGACAGCCGGATCTACTGAAGATGTCAGTGTCTCTTCCTCTTCACGTGGAACTGAGTTTGTCGTAGTGACTCAACCTCTCCAATCTGCTGAAGGGCCGACCCTTCCTGGTGTCATTCTGGTCGACTGTGACGACGGATGCCAGCCTTTCTGGCTGGGGAGCGGTTCTGGGTTACTTGAATGCTCTGGAATGGTGGTCTCTGGAAGAATCTCTAATTCCCATCAACGTGTTGGTGCTTCAAGCGATATTTCAGGTTCTTCGATACTGGACGCACCAGCTGGAGGGATGCCCAATCACAGTCTAGTCCGACAACGCCACGGCAGTGGCTTACATCAACAAGCAAGGCGGAACAAGAAGTCTCGCAGCTTGGTTAGAGATCAAAGCTATTTTCTCATGGGAAGAAGAACATGTTCCTGCCATATCCGCAGTTCGTATTCCCGGCGTAGTCAACGTTCTGCTGGTGTTCCTAAGTCGACACACATTGGACAGCGGAGAGTGGGAACTGCATCAAGAGGTGTTTGACAGCATTGTTCAGAGGTGGGGACTTCCTTGCATCGACCTGATGGCGACAAGACACAACTGGAAGGTCCCAATGTTCTGCTGGAGGGACCCTCTAGCTATAGCAGGGGATGCCATGTCAATACCTTGGCGCTCTGGCATACATTTTTCCCCCCATTCCCATGTTACACAGGGTGCTGCGGAAACTGTGTCTGGAGTGCTGTCCAGTCATTCTGATCACTCTGTACTAGCCTCGGCAGGCATGGTTTCTGGAGCTTCTGGATCTCTCAGCGGCGGAGCCGTTTTGACTTCCCTGCCGTCCGGATCTTCTTCTACAGGGATACCTGTGGGAGGAGGACGTCCATCGTCTGGGTTTGACGGCATGGAATTTGAATCCTCAATACTGAAGAAGGGTTTCTTTGCTGGTGTGGTGACCACTATGCTTAATGCCCTAAAGCCTGTTTCCTCTAAGGCTTACCATAGAGTCTGGTCCACCTTTCTCTCTTGGTGTGCTGATAAAGATCTTTCCCAGGAAATTGATCTTCCAAAGTTCCCTTAAGGTTCAGATGTCTGCACTCTCTGTCTTTTTTCAGAGACACATCGCTATTCTTCCAGATGTCAAGGTTTTCTTCCAGGGCGTGGCTTATACTCGCCCTGGCTTTACGAATCCTGCTTCTCCCTGGGAATTTAACTTGGTTTTGGGCATCCTTCAGCGCCCACTATTTGAGACCTTGGCTACTCTTCCTTTGCGCATGCTGACTTGGAAATGTTTTTTCTCCTGGCGATCGTGTCTGTTTACTGAGTCACAGAGTTGCATGCCCTGTCTTGTAAACCACCCTTTTTGGTTTTTCACAAAGACAAGGCGGTACTTCGCAGAGGTTTCTCCCAAAGGTGGTCTCTGAATTCCATATCAATCAGGAGATTTTGGTGCTTTCTTTCTGCCCTGACCCTACATCTGACATGGAAAGGGTTCTTCACTTGTTGGATGTGGTGCGCTGCCTTCAGTTCTATGTGCACCGCACTGAGTCTGTTCTCCAGTCTGATGCTTTTTTCGTCATTCCTGAGGGTCCCAGGGGCAGGGAGACCGGCATCCAAAGTGACCTTTGCATCTTGGATTAAGTCTACTATTTGTAAGGCTTACGAACTGAGGAAGAGGCATGTTCCATTAGGGTCACAGCTCATTCCACAAGATCCATTGGGGCATCTTGTGCTTACAAGAATCAGGCCTCGGCTGATCAGTTGTGCAAGGCCGCCACTTGGTTGTCTGTGCACACCTTCTCTACACTCTACCGTGTTGATGTGCTGGCATGTTATTGTTGGGCTATCTATGATCTGATGGTTCATCTGTGCTCTGGTGACTTTGGGGGCCTGCGCCTGGTCCTTGCCTTACTTCCTACCTCTGGGAAACGCAATGGTTGGACATCCCAAAGATACCAGTAACCTATATTAGACGACAGAGAAAATAGGATTTTAGTCTTACCTGTTAAATCCTTTTCTCTTAGTCCATATAAGTTACTGGTCTCCCACTCTGTCAGGGGACCATGCTTGGTTCTCCTTTGACCGAACGTGGGAGTCCTTTCAGGTTCATGCTCACAAGAGTCTTCTTTTCCCTTCTTAATACCTAGTCAATAGTTAGTGTCTCAATCTATCTGGGAGGGGATTGGCTGGTGACCAGCTAAGGAGGGAAAGAAGGCTCCACCCAGCAAATTCTTTCCAGAATTGTTTCCTGCCTAACTTAAAGGGGCGGTCGCCTTCCCAAAGTTACTAGTAACCTATATGGACTAAGCGAAAAGCATTTAACAGGTAAGACTAAAATTCTTATATAATAATATATGTATGTATATTTTTGCACAAATATGCGTAATTGATTACTTCACAGTACAGAATTGTTTAAAATAGAGTGTCAATACCTAGTTTTTGTAAAGATCACAAATTAATTTAACCACCCATTTTTATTTATGTGAGCAATATAAATATTTTGGCTCTCCTGTTAACCATTTCCTTGCATATATCCTTGACCATAAACAATATACATATGCAAATATATTTACTTTCATAAAAAAGGAAGGGGGTCAGGTTTGCTATAAATCAAAACGGGGTCTCAAAGTTTTGTCAACCGCTGATCTACAGGTAACCGAAGATAAAATGCAAAACATAAATAGCTATACCTGACTGCTCTATTGAAGGACAGCTAACTAGATAAGTTATTCAGTTTAATAAACTGAGTCACTTATTGCTAGGGTATTGTCCCCTTTTAATGTTGTAATTAAAAGCTGGAGACTTTGCATGTGACCATCTATTAAAGGGATAGTAATGTTTCCCAATAAAAGCAGCTCCAATTAATCATCATAGTATTTGGGCCATGGAGAGTGTTATTTCAGTGCTGTCAGAGTTGTAGTTCAAGAGGAATTGAATGATGAAGTATCCCCCTCCTGCCCCTTTTACTGATTTAACACTGCTTACCTCAGAGCAGCAAAACTGTCCGGATGTATCGCAGAGAGGGACAATCTTCAGTGAGCATAAGAAAAAAAACTGTCAAGGGGAGCAGTGTTTTCCTTATGCTCACAGTAAGAAGACTGTCCCTTGCTGTGAGCTGTCTGGTCTCAAGACCAAATTCCACATCTGACGGGAGGTCACTAGGTGTTATTGAAATAACACTCTCCATGGCCCAAATATTATGAAGACTAATTGGAGCTGCTGTTTTTATGAAACATTACTATCGCTTTAAGCAACATACTGTCTGGACTGTCCCTGATTCCAAGTCGGCACTGTTGCTTTAGACAGAGTGGCATTCCTGATCCTTACAGTAATGTCATCTATAATGTACATACATTGTATATAAATATATGCACCAAAAAAAGTTGCACGGCTTTGGGACAAATTGCTCAACCGCTAACGAGAAGCAACAATAATGTTCAAAGTTTAGGTCTACTGTCCAATTAAAAGTCTACATCTACAATGCAATGTGCTGCAAGTTACTTTAGTCCAGTGGAGGGTTAAATATCACTAAAGCATCAGAGGCTTTTTTGCATGCAATATGAATTATTCATTATTACTGTGATGGTACACACTCTTCTTCTCATGGAGCCAAGACAAGAAAAGTAAAATGACTCCACTTACTGTCATGGAGATGTATAATATGTGTATATTATGGGGCAAAATTATTCATTATAGACAACTTCTTCCTTTTATGCTGAAGTTTAAAGAAATAGCAATACTTTTACTTGTCTTATTTCAGTTGTTAATACATTATTCATTATTCCTATAATTCTTTGTATTTGTATTGAATTGGCTATTTCAGTGTCCTCTATCTACAGTTTGTAACAAGCATGTGCAGGGGATATAGTAATACAATTATGTTCTAAAATAGGTGCTGGAACAGATTTCCTAGGGTAACACCAGTTTAGTAGGCATCTTTGTACAAAAAAAAAGGAAAGTGGAGTAACATTAAAGGGGAACATTCATATAGGAAAAACTGTCATGTAGTGGCTTCAATCACTACAAAATTATCGTTGTGTTTTGTTTTTTTTTTTATTTTATTTTACTTTCCTACTATGGAAAATCTGAAGAGTTAAAATCGGGCACTTCCGCATTGTGTGGCACCCTGTATGTGCGGCACAATGCCTCAGGACTTCCCACCTCCCTCCCAGCTGCCCCAGGGAGCGATTTTACGCTTCCCTTTGAGGTGGCATTTATGTGGGCTATCGTTACAGAAAGCTCCGTTTGCCATGCTACTAAGGTTGCAAGCTCAGTAGCATGGAAAATGGATCTTCTCCTTATGCTCACTGAAGATTGTCACTCGCTGCTCTACATCCGGATGATCTTGCTGCTCTGAGGCGAGCAGCGTGACATAAGTGAAAGCGGATTGGTAATGCTGCGCATGGACAAAAAACTATGAAGATTAATCAACTGTGCATTTATTTTACAACATTACTATCCCTTTAAGGAAATTTTGTGCACAACAATCTAGGGGTAGAAAGGCAAGTGACCCCTTATATAGTGCAATAGGTTGTCTTATTTCCAAAATGGTGTACTTTATTTACCTTTGTTTACATCTGAAACTGTTTAGCCATTTTAGTGCAGGTAGGCAACTTCAAAAAAGAAAAGTAAAAGGTGTATTCTAGTGGCACTCTGTCTATGCTGTGTCAACCTAAATGTGATACAATTTTCCTTGGGCTTACAATAGGTGCTGAATACATTCAGAAATACGATTGTTTTCAGATGTTTTATTACTTTTTGAAGTTGTTGGAATATAAATGCATACTGTATATTTCCTATAGCGTCACCTTTTTTGGAAACATTTGTGCATACTAACCGAGGTGCAGAAAAGCAAGGGACCCCTCAGTGATTGCTATTTTAGTATGAACAGGCCCTATTTCAAGAAATCCAACAGATTTTGAGTCACAGATCATTTTGTGCTTATGGCATCCCAACGGAATGTCCGTTTTTACCAGGAGGAAAGTCATTTCTCTCAGTAGATGAACTGATAATGTGTACAGTAGAAAATTGCATTGTTTTTCAAAGATTTTAGTACCTTTCAACTTGCAGATATGGGTAAAAAAAAAACCCCCAAAAAGTTTAATGATTTAGTGATATCTTCTGAAAATATTTATGCATACTCTCCTAAGGGTTGAAAGGCAAGTTTCCCTTGATGGGGGGGGGTGTCTTCTTATAAAAATGGTATGACATGTCCACCTTTTCTTCTTGTCTGTAGTTGCTGCAAACATTTCAGTGCGAGTATGTCACTCACATAAAAAAACCTGATAGATCTATGCAACCTTGTAGTCCTGGGACCCCCTGTAGTTTGGGTTACATGACTATTCTGTATGCCCAACCTAATATGGTGTACCAACGTTTTTGGAGTTTCAGTATATTTGAAAGTGTCTAAATGTCAAAAAAATTGTGTACTTTTAAAAACATGCATGTAGGATTACAAGTTATATTTCCCATTAGATTGTACCTGAAACACAGAAATAGAGTTGGGGGTATTTTTCAATGTCTAATTTTTAATAGGAAGACCTGTGCATAAGATATTGAGGGAAAAAAAAAAGTGAGCTAATACTAGTCTTAGAACTATAAGAACTTTCCAGTGGAACATAGACAAATACATTCCAGGGCAGTTGTTTGTCCATTCACTTTACTGAAATATAAAGGGATAGTTATACGTAAAAGGTAAAAAAAAAAAAAAAAATGTTGTAGGGTTTATCCCCCTGAGTAAAGCAAGGGTACTCCCACTGCTGAAAGGTGTTTTATTCAAAAGTTATTACAGCTCAAACGTGAAGTTTTTAGGTGCGGTATCACAGTGGCCTAAAATTGTACAGTGGCTCTGTTGCTACACTTCCTATGGACATTTCTTGTCAGCTGACCATGAATCTCTATAGGATGGTTTACCAAAAGCGCCACTACACACTTTCAGGCCAGTGTAATACTGCACCTAAAAAAATCAAGTTTGTGCTGTAATAACTTCTGAATGAAACACCTATCATCAGTTGAAGACTCCGTGTACATGTGCCACAGTGCCACCCAGCAACGGCCGCTGTGCAGTCATGCACAGTAGAGACTGCCCACGGAACAGTAGTATTCGAGGACTACGATCTGACTTCAGAACCCCACTCTATTATCAGCCACGGCGTGGGCAGTCTGTAGTGCGCATGACTGCACCATGCCCAGCCGTCTCTACTGTGCATGACGGCTTCTGACAAACAACTAAACAAATTATTATATAGGATATAATTATTTCAATGGACCTGGGACCTAATTTTCTGCTTCACTCTCATGTAACATGTAATATTCAAGTTGCTAATTACACTCCTAGCTAGCTAGTTCTTGCTCCTCCTAAGTAATAGGAGGATTTAGTTATATTGTATTCATTTATTTGAATTTTGCTTTTGATTTTGGGCGGATTATATCCGTTGGCACTGTGGGACGCAGGTCGTTGCGCTGTGGCCTCTGGCATTGGGGGTTGACGCCGAGTGAGCTGCACAATGTCTTGTCCGGCATCCTCCTCGGGTGCCGGTGTCCTAGGGCACCGTTAATATGTACTAATCTATTGCTGTTTAGAATCGTTTATTTTTATTTTTATCCTACCACACATTGATGTATGTTTTTTCATGGTTGCACACTCTATAATACCACTGAGTGACATTCATTGTGCCATTATGTCAAATCTATTAACCCCTGGTACTGGGACGGTTAGGCGTGTCAAAAGAATATACCCCACTAGAGGACTCCACAGCGTCTGTCGGAGGCAGCATGCGTAGAGCCAGGGGTTAACTATCTAGAAGAACCCAATCGACTATCGCTATGGTACCAAGGATTCCCATCCTGTACAATAATTATGTTCATTCATCCTCATCATCGGTCTCCATGATGTCTGCAGCTCAGCTGCATATGTAGAGCCAGGGGATATGGATCTACAACTTATTGGAAATTATCAGTTGAATGTGCATGGAGTATTTCTATATTATATCCTTTATTTACGTAATTGGGTTCATCGAGTGTGACGGGTTCGACATTATACGGTCTACCATCTCTACAGGGTGGTGGATTTTTGAGTACACCAATTTGGACAAGCATCGATTATACGAGGAAATTGTTCATCATTTTATTACTGACCTTACAGTACCGTTGTGGTATGGGTGAGCAGAATTGTTTTTCACTATGTGTCTTTGAGTTTTTTACTGTTTTTTTTGTTTTTTGCGAGTGTTTTGATGAGCATGACGTGTGCCTTTGACAGCTCCGCGGATACAATGTCCAACCATTTGCTTTCTTTTTTCTTTATTACTTTGTTTTGTTTTAAAATAGTTAGAAATACAATGCTTCTGAATGTAAGTTGGTTCACATTTTGGCCTGACCACAATGCAACCCACTATTTACCATACTATAATCACTGTTCATTAAATATACATTGGTAATTGTGATAATTACTTTGCGTTCCAGAGATTAACGTCGACAGATGCAGGGGGATGCAAAGAGTCGCACCTTGTGATGTTTTGGCATTGTTGGGCTAGCAAACTGTACTTAAGGCCACCATTTTGAATGTATTATTGTCTTGAGGAAGGCCCTGAGGGGGCCGAAACGTTGATGATATAACACAATAAAAAGCATCTGTTATTCTATTTAAGATCCTAGTGTGCAGTTTTTTTATATATAATATATATATATATATATATCCTATATAATAATTCGCTAAATCATGTGTAACGCCCGACATGCGCAGTAGACACTGCTGCGTGTGCGGCAGTCATGCGCAGTAGGGACTGCCCGCGCCGCGGCTGATACAGAGCTGGGCGCTCCGAAGGAGCGTCCAGCTCTGTATCAGCAGTGACACGGGCAGTCTCTACTGCGCGTGACTGCCCCGCGACCGGCTGCCAGAGGCACTGTGGCCCGTGTAACGGGCTGTGTGTTCAACTAGTTATATATATCCTATATAATAATTTGCTAAATCGTGTGTAACGCCCGACATGCGCAGTAGACACTGCTGCGTGTGCGGCAGTCATGCGCAGTAGGGACTGCCCGCGCCGCGGCTGATACAGAGCTGGGCACTCCGAAGGAGCGTCCAGCTCTGTGTCAGCAGTGACGCGGGCGGTCTCTACTGCGCGTGACTGCCCCGCGACCGGCTGCCAGAGGCACTGTGGCCCGTGTAACGGGCTGTGTGTTCAACTAGTTATATATATATATATATATATATATATATATATAAGTTATATATAAGTATTGCTATCAGTTTAAGTAGGTTAACTTTATGTGTACATGATATGGGATAGCCTCAAACCAGTGGTATATTTTGAAAGTGCAGGTTCTGCTGAAAAAACAAATCAGTGCATGACATATGTGGGCTGTTCACAGAAAAGGACCAATAATGTAATTTGACTGTAAACTGCAACTAATTCGTGAAGACATGTTTAGCTCTGGTGGATGAAAAAACATAATTGAAATGGTTACATCTTTGGGGGTTTAATTTCCTGAAAACAGCCCCTTTTTTATTTAATAAACCTCTTATTAAACATGTGCTGGCTAAACTTTGCTCCATTATCATCTTGTAGCTTTTTCAGAAAGGGTAGCTCGTTTGAAAAAAAAAAAAAAAAAGTATATCAATTTTCATAATACTGTAACAAAAATTTCTGTATGTGACCAAAACATAAAATACCAGTCAGATTGTTGTATAAAGGATTTAGTGAGAAAAATCACTTTGTCTTTTTTTTCTAGCAACAGTTACCAGTAGCCCCAAGCTGTGATTTACAAAACATGAGAAGACACAGTGTAAATTAGAAGAGGACTGGTGACTGTAATAATCTGGTAAATGTTCTGGAAAATTCCTTCATTCAGTCGGAAGGAATATCCCTGAAACTAAACGCTGGAGCACAGCTTCAGGCAGAGAGCATCTGCACATCTTTATTGCTGCCCCGTCTTCTTCAAGTTACATCAAGGGAACAAGAGAATTAATACTTCATTTTGCAGACGGAACTTTAACACCCCTAGATTTTGGCTAAGAAATTCTCCTCAGTAAGCTAATGAGATCAGAATGACTTGGCATTATTCTGATAACAGCAAGCAACACTAATTCTGTAGATGAAAGAAATTGTGAAATTCGAAGTGCTAGGACTCAGTAGGTGAATTAAAAGTGGAGAATCGACTGTTGTGACAAAATTACTTTCTTTTCCTGTATGAAACACAAGATCTATGAGCAAAGATTCCCTCCTCCATAGGGCAGGGCACGTCAGAAAAACAACTTTACCTTCAGCTTTACCCCATGCCCCTTTGTTTCAGGTGACCCTTAAGATGAGGAGCAAGCTGGCCCTGTTCTTAGATTTTAGACATTTATTTTTATTTTGTGCTTAGATACAGGGTGGTGGAATCCCCTATAGGCGGATTCCCGTTAACTGGCTGCCATGGAGTTGTACTGCACAGTTTACAGGACCATTTCCTGTGGAGGTTGACTTTATGATCCGTCTGTTTCTCACTACTGAACTTCTCTGAGGCTCTTTGCTTTTGCAGTGGGAGTCTGAAGTAAGATTGGTGAGTTAACCATTTCAGTGCTATGTTCTTCTTTCTAAATGTCCGACATTGTTCTTGGCACCCACTAAGATGTGGTGTTACTCCCTAATTTGCACTCAGTCTTACTTTATCTCCTTGCATCCTATGATTATAAAAGTGGCTGCCTTTCTGCATAAGTTTTATTAACCCTTTCAGTGCTAGCCTATTCTTTTTTTCTCTGCTACCGAGCTTTATCCTTCCCCTGGATTGATTAGCTTTTATTCTATTTATATTTATCAACATTTTTGATGTTCGTCTTCTACTGTTTTCAGACTTTTGTCTTTATTTTTTGTATGTTTTTCTATACACAGTCCCTTTAAGAACTGGAGCGCGCTCTGCAGCCATCTTTGTTTCATAGAGATGAATGGGAAATTTTTCTCTGGGACATCTCTCAACATGTGTGTCACATATAAGTGGGCTCAAATTATACTTCTGGCTAGTCTCCATCGCATGGTCAGCTTGGACAACATGTTCAGACACTTCAATCTTGCCACTTCATGACTGGAGAGCCACAATTTATTTAGCATTGGCAATGCAAAACTACATTTCCCAGAATCCTTTTATTCCTGGTATTGCTAGATTGGATGTAGTGGTGCCTTGGCAGCCTTCTTAACTTACCCATTGTATAAGCTAATCAGAGGCTGGGGCTGTCTTCCCTTTCTTACCAGTTTAACCCCTTGCAGTCAGATAAGTATCTTTTGGGTATCTGTGTACTTTCTCTTACGTTTATACTACTTTGGACACTTAGTTTTTTTTTTTTTTTCTCTGAGCATATCTGATCCCAAGGGACACATGAGAAAATCAAAACACAAGGATTCAAAGGTCCCCTATAAACCGTTTAGCTCATTGTTCCTTTTGCCAAGCTGAGATTCCATGATAATGTGACATCCTATGTCCCTCTTGCATTGCGGCCCCTACTACACCCCAGGAGCCCTCCACTGTTGAACAAGAGCTAGTTTAGGTCAGAACTTTGATGTTTTCAGTTGCCTCTATGCCTTCATCCATGAGCCCTCCACTGCTGAACAAGAGCTAGTTTAGGTCAGAATTTTGTCTTCAGTTACCTCTATGCCTTCATCCATTCAAGGGGTTCTTCATTCTTGGCCCCCCAGGCCCCCCATTGGACACATTGACCCTGGCTTTAAGGACCACACTCGGTTGGTGATTCCTCTGAAGAGGAAGTAGATACAGATGGAGAAGACATGGGTTGTTCCTTGTCCTTTGGAGATTCCTGTGAGGCTGACCATTGTCCCTTAGCAGAGGGGCTCATCAGAGAAATGTTTGAGATCCTTTAGGTTTCTGAGGTCTCTGATGCAGGATCTGCCTCATCGGACATCTTTCAAGGTACAAGAAGGGCGCTTTCATTTTTTCTCTCAATCATAGCATGTTCTACTAGAGGAATGGAAGACACCAAATAAAAGGCTCTACCTTTTCTAAGGATATTTCCAACCTATATCCATTTTCTGTTGAGGCCTTTGTGCAGTGGACTTTCCCACCTGTGGTTGCTCCTCCAGTACCTCGACTAGCCAAAAACACTGCTCTGCCATTGGTTAAACATTAAGCGGCTCAAGGAAACCCTGGACTAACATTAAATCAAATTAAAGTGCCAAAGTGTCAGAGAAAGCCATATGGATGTGCTTGGTCCTTAAGCTTGATTAAATTTACAGATAAACCAACATTCTCAGCACCATGGAATTAGGCAGAAAAACTATAAATAAAAACCGCAAGATATTTGTTGATCATCATTAAAAATAAACCACATATTTAAACATATTTAAAATATTACTTTCTCTGTCATCTGATACAGGTTACTGGTAACTTTGGGTAGGCGATCCGCCCCTTTAATTGTAGGCAGGAACAATTCTAGAATTGTATGCAGGGGGTGGAGCCTACCTTTCCTCCTTGGCTGCAGCTAGCCAACCAGCTCAGAAAGATTTGTTCCTTGGTGAAGACACAGACAAGAGAACAGTTCTGCTGTAGTTTTAGAAATTATTTTTTTATTTTTCTGTAAGAAATGGAATACCACCATTAGGCAGATTACCATAACTGACAATGCCCTTTGGTTGTGGCTAGCTCAGTAACCAGGTGCTTTTTGTGGACCTTAAGCCCTGGGGGGAAAATCTTGGCTACAAGTTCTTTCCTCGGGAGTTGCCCACCGAGGCTTCTTCTTAATACATGGTAGTCTGAAGACAGAAGATCTGCAGGAAAGGTGAGTGCTGCAGGTCCACATGTCCCACAGTGCCCCTCTGCACAGGGGTTTTACCTTAGGAGTTCCTATTGCACACTCCTGAACTCATTGGGTCTATCTGTATGCCTGTTGGGCGTTTTGGAACAGGTTTATGTGGTACTTTAACCCTTTAGCTGCTGGTTTTGCATCTTTGGGGGGGGGGTTCTGACACTTTTACTACTGGTTAAGTGTTTTTTGGGAATCCTAATATGTTCTAGTGATGTTTCATGCATTTTTCTTTTTTTTTTTTTTTTTTTCATTCACTCCTATGGGACTGTACAGTTTGGGACCTATCTCTGCAACCGCTCCACCTAGCGACTTCAGAGATGGCTCATTTTTATTGTCTGCCCTTGCTGTATCATCCGGTTCATGTTTCTAGTGTGTTGGGGGGCTCAGGAGGCTTCGGTCACTGTTGAGGTACTTTTTCTGGGAAAATTACATTTCCCATGAGCGCTTGCTTCACATGCTCGTTTCTGATTGGCTTCAGCCGCAGCAGCCATTTTGTGCTATTTCCAGAACGAGTATCCTACGCAGGTCTTGGAATCTCCTTCTCTCCTCTGCTGATTAACCCTTCACCTGCCATATAAGTCTGTTTTAGCGATTTCTGGGGTGAAACTTTAATCCTACACACTGTAATTGGGTGATTTCTTATACTGCAACGTTTTTGACACTGTGAGAATGTCTAATCCGTTGGCGCTTGGGGCCAGACCTAAGATGAAGGATGCTGGGGTCTCTGTATCCCCCATTTTGTATTGCTCTTCCTGTCATTCAGGGTTACCTAGAGAATTCTCAGGTCATTTATGCCCAGCATGTTCTGATGTCCCTGCTGGTCTCCCAGAGACCTCCAGCCATGCATTAGAGCCAGTTTGGGTGCAAGAGTTCAAGGCTGCTACTAGGGACCTTAGGCCTACATTGCAACTCTTTCCATCCCAGTTACAGGGGGTCTTCCATTCTTGGCAGACCCCCTCTTCCATCAAGTCTTTCCTACCAAAACCACAGGGAGTACCTGACATATCAGATTCCTCTGAGGAGGAACTGTTGGTAGATTCAGATGTTGAGGAATGTTCTGCTGTGGGCTCCTCTCAGTTTTTTGGGGACCCCTTTGAGGCTGAGCCTGAGCCCTCGCCTGAGGGCCTGATCAGGGCTGTTTTGACTACCTTAAACATTCCATTAGTTCAAGAGGTTCCTTCTGATCCCTCTGATGTGTTTCAGCAGCCTAAAAAAAACCCTTACTTGCTTTCCACCTAACCCCACTCTTGACTGCCTTGTGTCTGAAGAATGGAAATCTCCAGACAGGAAACCTTCTGTGTCCAAGAAATTTGCCAAGCTTTATCCCTTCTCTGAGGCAGCTCTTGCTCAGTGGGTTCATCCTCCCAAAGTGGATGTTCCTATCTCCAGGTTATCTAAGTCTACTGCCTTGCCAGTTTCTGATGCGTCAGCTCTGAAAGACTGGACTGACAAGAAACTTGAGGTTTCCCTCAAGTCCATTTTTGCCACTGCTGGTACTGCCATGCGCCCAGCGTTCGCTGCGGCAGGGGTTAACTGGACCATTGCGGTCTGGACTGAACACCTCACCCTGGCTGTCCCTCAGGGTGCTCCTGCTTCGGATATGTTGCAGCTTCTTGCTAACATTTCTGAGGCCTAGCACTGTTTCTGCTGCCTTGTTTGATGCCATCCGTTTGGTGGCTAGGGTTTCCACGATGTCTGTGTTTGCCAGATGGGCTCTTTGGCTCAAGATCTGGTCTGCTGACACTGCTTCCAAGAAAGCCTTGTTCTCTTGGACTTTTCAAGGCACTTCATTGTTTTTTATTTATTTTTATTTAGAAAAAATTTTTCCAGGAAAAATACATGGAGATTTCTCTCGTTTTCAAGTATGTCCTGAACAGTTTTCAGTAGAGGGTTGCATGTTTACACAAATTGAGAAACATTATATATTACATGTTATTAGATATACATACACATATGAATATATATACATATGCAATATTAAAATTATATACAGGTACACTCTGTTTTTAGATATAAAGTAGCATTTACTTTTAAGGATTGTAGACTAGGAGCCGATTTGATTATTTCAGGCAGATTGTTCCAGGCCTTTGGAGCTCTGAAGGAGAAGGCAGATCTTCCTGCTTCTTTCTTGTATTGTGGTATACGTAGCGAGTTGTTAGCAGTGGAGCGGAGGTTATAGTTAGTATGGAGAGCAGGAGTGAGCATACTGCTCAGGTAGTCTTGTAGTGTACCAGAGAAGTGGTTGTGTACTAAGCAAGAAAGGTGAAGGGCACGTCTAGATTTGAGTGTTAACCAATTTAGTTCTTTTAGCATATCACAGTGATGAGTAGTGTAATTACATAGAAGGCTAAAGCGGCATATTGAATTATACAGGGTGTGAAGTTTACGAAGATGGATTTCTGGCGCTGAAGCATAAGCTACATCACCATAATCTATGAAAGGCAGCAACATCTGTTGCACAATACATTTTCTAACCAGGGGACTTAGATGATTTGTGTCTAAAAAGAGTACTGATTTTGGGATAAAGCTTGGAGGTTAATTTGTCAATATGATGACCAAAAGTAAGGTTGGGGTCAAGCCACATACCAAAATATTTGTAGGAGTCTTCTGGGGCCAGTTTACGATTAGACTCTGTTACAATGGATAGGTGGGTATTGCCAAGATTACGCAGTTTGTGCTTTGTGCCAAATATCATTGTGACCGTTTTGTTTGGGCCAGATCTCAAGGATCTGATTAGTGAGGCAACAGTGGGTAAAAGTACCCTTCTGCCTTTGGTCCCCAGGAAGAAAACACCTCTTAAGCGTAACCGGTATTTTCGTTCCTTTCAAGCTGAGACACGTCCGGCGAACCAGACGGTTCCCTCAGCTCTGCGAACCTCCTCCAAGCCCAAAGAGCAGTGGAAGCCCAAGGTCTCCTCCAAGCCCAAAGCCTCCAAGTCCTCTTCAGCATGACTCACCGAACCTGGGTTCCCACTCTGCTGTGGGTGGCTGTCTGCGTCACCACCACAGCGTCTGGGAGGATTCAGTGGTGGAACCATGGGTTTTACAGGTGGTGGCGGAAGGATACAGGATTCCTTTCATCTCGCTTCCTCCCTTTCGTTTCTTTCCTTCTCATACTCCTCAGGGCATGGAGAAACGCCGGCTGTTCAGAGGCTCTATTCAGGCTCTTCTGGACAAGGATGTTATAGAGCCGGTTCCAGCTCAAGACTGAGGTATGGGTTTTTACTCTAACCTCTTTGTGGTCTTCAAAAAGGACGGTGGTTGTCGCCCTGTTTTGGATTTGAAGGATCTCAATTCCTTTGTGATCCGGACTCATTATCGCCAGGAGTCTCTACGGACGGTGATTGCTGGTATGTCCTCGGGGGAATTCCTTGCTTCTCTGGATCTTCAGGACGTGTATTTACACATTGCCATTCATCCAGAGAGCCGGCAGTATCTCAGATTTGCCTGCGACCGAGGGCACTTTCAGTTTTCAGCTCTTCCCTTTGGTCTGACTACAGCTCCTCAAGTTTTCAACCGTGTCCTTGGGAGCCTTAGTGTCTGTCCTCCACCGGGACAGCATGAGAGTTACTCCATAGATGGATGACCTGCTTCTGAAAGCCCCGTCTGCGGAGCTTCTTCATCAGCTATGCATTCACGCTCTCACCCATCACGGGTGGATCATCAACATGGACAAGTCAGATCTTGTCCGATCCTAACACCTGGTCTTCCTGGGCCTTCTCTTCGACACTTGGAAGAGCATGGTGTTTCTCATGGACTAGGTAGCTCGCGAGATTGCCCACAGGGTTTTTGCGGTTCTGGCTGAAGATCCAGTTTCAGCCAAGAAGCTGTCCTCTCTAGTGGGGAAATTCATCTGCACCATAGAAGCAGTCCCATTTGCCATGGAACACACCAGGGAACTCCAGAGGTTTGTGATACAGGTGTGCAAGGGTCAGCCGGACCTTCTAAACATGTCAGTGTCCCTCCCACCTCATGTGGAACTGAGTTTGTCATGGTGGCTCGACCTCTCCAATCTGCTGAAGGGCAGGTCCTTCCTGGTATCTTTCTGGACCACGGTGACAACGGACGCCAGCCTCTCCGGCTGGGGAGCAGTCCTGGGTAGCCTGAGTGCTCAGAGTTGGTGGTCTCCGGAGGAATCTCTCCTTTCCATCAACATGTTGAAGCTTCGGGAGATATTTCATGCCCTTTGTCATTGGACATCTCAGCTGGAAGGCTGTCCAGTCCGGGTACAGTCTGACAACACCACGGCTGTGGCTTATAGCAACAAGCAGGGCGGAACAAGAAGTCTCGCCGCTTGGTTACAGGTCAAGGCTATTTTGTCCTAGGCAGAAGAACACATTCCTGCCATATCCGCAGTGCACATTCCTGGCGTAGACAACGTCATGGTGGACTTCCTCAGTCAACACACAGTGGACAGCAGGGAGTGGGAACTGCACCCAGAGGTGTTCACCCTCATTGTTCAGAAATGGGGTCTTCCTTACATCTACCCGATGGTGACAAGACACAACTGGAAGGTTCTGAGGTTCTGTTCTCGGTGGAGGGAGGATCTCGGTGGATCTTCTTCTACAGAGTTACCTGTGGAAGGAGGATGTTCATCGGCTACCTTTGACGGCTTGTAAATTGAATCCTCAATATTGAAGAAAGGTTTTTCTTCTGGGGTGGTGACTACTATGCTCAGTGCCCGCAAACTTGTTTCTTCTAAGATCTACCATCGTGTCTGGTCGACTTTTCTATCTTGGTGTGCTGACAAGGACCTGTCTCAGGAATTTGATCTGCCTACGGTCCTGGCATTTTTGCAGGACGGTGTGGATAACTGCCTCAGATGGAGTTCCCTTAAGGTTCAGACTTGTGCTCTCTCTGTTTTCTTTCAGAGGTGCATTGCCATCTTTCCTGATGTCAAGGCTTTCTTCCAGGGCGTTGCTCATGCTCTTCCTGCCTTCAAGAATCCCACTCCTCCGTGGGATCTTAACTTGGTTTTGGGCATTCTTCAGCAGCCCCCATGTGAGTCCTTGGCTACTATTCCTATACGCCTGTTGACATGGAAAATGGCCTTTCTCCTGGCGATCGTATCAGTTCGCCGTGTCACGGAGTTACATGCTCTGTCCTGTAAACCACCTTTTTTGATGTTTCGCAAGGATAAGGTGATGCTTCACATTTCTAAGGAGTTTCTTCCGAAGGTGGTTTCAGAGTTCCACATCAATCAGGAGATTGTGGTGCCTTCTTTCTGCCCTGACCCCACCTCTGACAAGGAACAGGATCTCCACCTGTTGGATGTGGTGCGTTGTCTCAAGTTTTATGTACATCACACTGAGTCTATCAGGCAATCTGACTCGCTGTTCGTCATTCCTGAGGGTCCCAGGGCAGGAAGACCCGCATCTAAAGTGACTATTGCTTCTTGGATCATGTTCACTATTCGTAAGACTTACAAGCTGAGGAAGAAGCCTGTCGCCTTTTGGGTCACGGCTCATTCTACAAGATCTATTGGTGCTTCTTGGGCTTACAAGAATCAGGCCTCTGCTGATCAGTTGTGCAAGGCTGCTACTTGGTCGTCTGTGCACACCTTTTCGAAGCACTACCATGTTGATGTGCTGATGACAGCTTTGGGTGGAAGATCCTGGAGGCAGTCTTGCCTGTCTAGGATCTTCTTCGGTTCTTGGTGCTTCCTTCACTTTTAACCCCTGTTGGCTCTAGTTAATTGTGTTGTTTAACAGTTTGTGGTGTTGTTACCCCTGTTCAGTGTCTGCTGACACTTCATTGTTTTGTTGGGCTATCTCTTATCTGATCATATCTGCTCTGGTGACTTTGGGGGCCTTGCGCCTGGTCCTTGCCTTCCTTCTCACCTCTGGGAAACTCAATGGTTGGACATCCCAAAGTTACCAGTAACCTGTATTGGACGACGGAGAAAAGAGGATTTTAGTCTTACCTGCTAAATCCTTTTCTCTTAGTCCATACAGGTTACTGGTCTCCCACCCTGTCAAGGGACCATGCTTGGCTCTCCTGTGGCAGACCGTGGGGGTCCTTCGGGGTCATTCTCACAGGAGTCTTCTTTCCCTTCCACTATCTAGTCAATAGTTAGTGTCTCAAATCTTCCTGGAGCTGGTTGGCTAGCTGCAGCCAAGCCAATTGTTACTGCCTACAATTAGGCCCCTTGCCCTTTTTTCAATTTTTTTTTACATGTACTACCATGAACCAACAGTAAAAGTGGATTTCATGTAAACTGATCTCAAGGACAAGCCGCAAGAAAAAGGGGACATAATTTTTTAAACAAATATTGAACATCATATTAGGTTAAAAGATTATTTATCCAGACTAATTGTTTTGACTACTATAGGGATAAACCCAGAGACTATAATACTACATTCTGGTGGATCAGTGTGATTATACCACCCCAAACCATATCAAACAATATTGGCAGGGTTTGGTTATATATATTTTTACACTGACCACAAGAATTACCCCTTTTACCTATCCCACCCACAGTATTAACCAATTCCCCTCTGAGCGCAGTGCCCTCACCCTAATTGAATGACTCTATGCACTTTTTGAGCTGCTCCTGAACAGGTGTGCCCCCACCTTCGCCCCTCCCCCCTTTTTTTTTTTTTTTGTCTCCATCTGCCAACATAGTCGTATGGATAATACCAGCAATTTTTACAATATTGGATGATTTCAATACTAAATTTTCATCAGACTGTATTTCTCGAGTTTTTTTTCTGACATCGTAGGTTTCATTTTACTATGTTTTAGCCCACCAATTGATCTTCTTCATTGATATTGCACCGCTTTTCCTTTGTCGTGAAACGCGTTGATGTTTTAACAACTTGTCTCCGGTCAACTGAGGTTGTGAGTCTATCGGATGTGAAGTTTATTTTTAATGATTATCAGTACATGTTTTACTGTTTTAATTTATTGGTTTAATTCCATGGTGCTGGGAACATTGGTTTATCTGAAAAGGTTAAAGTTTGGCCTGTGTCTTGCGTGTGTTTCTTTCTATTAATTTTTTTTTTTTTTTTAAGTTTTACTTTTTATTGCTGACTGCTGAGTCATAATCAGAATGGTTTGAGATATTTCAGTGACTTCAGAAACATTTGGTTCTACTTTAGAAATGCATAGGTTTTCCATAGAGTTTTTTTTAAACGGTGGATAGTACCAAAATAATTAATCTCCTAACAATTACTTATGTAGTAAATCCCTTATCTGAAATGTCTTATTTTAAACAAAACAATTCAAGAGGCTTTAATTAGAAGCATATTTTATTGTGCAAACCTTTTAAAAACTGCTTTATAGCCTCTGCACAGGATTAATGTAATAATAAAATGTTGCTTAGTAAGTTTTCACATGTGACAATTTTCAGATAATCTTATTTGGTACCAGATGAAAACATTATTCATCTTGTCCAGGGGTTGGGTAAAAATGGCTATTCAGATGTCAGTGGACTCCATTATCCTCAGCCATCCATTGGTCATCTGAGTCCTAGTTAGCTGGAAGGGTCACTTACCCACCTCTGATCCTATTTGTCACATATAAGTCTTAAGGTGTTTTGAATTTCTAATTGTTTTATTTTCTCTTCTCCTGCCCTACAGGTTTCGCCACAGTCCAAACTGCTGGTACTTGAGAGACTGGACAATACATGGTTGGATCAGGCAGTGCCTTAAATATGGAGCCCAGGACAAAGCTCTGTATACTTTGAAAAATAAGGTGAGACAGTTTAAAGTTTACAGCCTATGCGCAAGGAGGATGATACTATTTGTAGTTTATATTCATGCAAAATTATTATTTTTACTCCAAAGAATTATTAATAAGTGTTAATGTTGAGTTCTTGCTCTTGAAAAAGAAGAGTTAGAATGGAAAAGACAATTGCTGGAAATGAAAGATGAGAGAGTGTTAGGCTCCGTTGTCAGTAATCATATTGGAAATAGCCATGTGTCTTCTCTAGGCTCTTTATACCTTTCTAGTCCTAATCACAGGTTCTTTCTCTGTCCTGTATATTGGCTAGTTTTCTGGTCTGATGGTTAGAGGATCCAGCTATGTTAGCTAACCCTTTGAGTTCCAGAGGGGTATCAAGTGCATGGCTTCACCATCCATTGGATGCCACTCTGGCACTCAAAGGGTTAAAGCAGAACTATCACCCAAATTAAAATTACCTCCAAATAAATATGCACATAACTATCCACATATCCATACTAGTATTATCTGGAATAAGTCCAGAGTTATTGAGAAATCCAACTTGTTCTGAGATGGTCAGGCAAGCAGCTTGCTGTAGAGGCACCTGTGCGCAGTCAATCCCTTCCTGTACCTTAAGGTACAATGCAACTCCTCCTAGAGGAGAAAAGGAAGGACAGCAGATGTCTCTTTGGTAAGATGTCTGTGCTGATGCCTGCCTGTCTCAGAATGAGTTGGATTTGACAATAACTGTGGACTTATTCTGGATAATACTAGTATGGATATGCTTATCGTTATGTGCATACAAGAGACCTAAGGTCTTGAAAGCTTGCATTCTAAATCTGCTTAGTTAGCCAATAAAAGGTATCAAAAACTATATTTTCCTCCTGTATTACATTTTTTAACACTTTATAATGCAAGAAAATGGACAATTTTCCTTTCATTATACTCGCTTTGTGTAAAAATGTAATATTATAGATTATAAAGGAGTATGTCTTAGTTTTTACTCCTTTTAGATACAGCAAAATGTATTACTTACATTTTTACTTCTATCATCCGCACAGGTGCAATATGGAATTTTCCCTGACAACTTCACTTTCAACTTACTACTTGATACATTCATTAAGAGTGAGAATTATGAAGGTATTGTATAACACTCTGTTACTAGCTTTTATACAACTCATGAGTGTGGTACCATTACAGTTTCTTGTGAAGACCCAAGGAGAACTGGAGAAATTGTGGGGTAAACCATCTGAACAAAGGGGGATGAATTAAAATTGCCATTAATTTAAATGGAACTTTTAACCCCTTGATAGATAGAGGCTCCAGTGCATTGCTTTGCAATGCCTTGGAGCCCTGTCTAGCTTTCAGAGTTAAAAACACCATTTTAATCAACTGGAATTTGTGGAATTTTTATTTCTCCTCCTACTGTGCAGTTGGCTTGTCCTAGAATTGCTCCACTTTGACTGTATACATAAGGTACATAGAGGCCAATGTACTGAGAAAAATGAACAATTGTGGGACATACCAAATGCTCCATAGGGGACAAATAAAAATATCCTTTGATATAAATGGGGCGTTTAACACATTGAAAGGCAGAGATTTCTCCCATGGAACTCGTTTGGGAACTCAAACTGTGAAGGGGGTTTAAGGCCCAATTTAAATTCATGATAAATGTGGGAATTTTTATTTGACCCCTATGCTGCTGTTTGTTTGTCCCACAATTTCTCCATTTCATCAGCCCCATAGACATTCACACAGAGGAGTAATACAAGTAAAGCAATGACCAAAATATGTAAAAATGGTGATGTGACCGTGTACATGAACCCTCTCTGTGCCATAGACTGGATAGAGTGACACAGGGAATGCAGTTTGTGTTGGCAAATTATTTGGGAATGTAACTGGCTGAAATCAGATAAAGGTAAATGAATGTTTATAAAGAACTTGGCACTTACTAAAGGTATTCAGATATGGTTTATGACTCCTGAGGCTGTGGAGTGACTAAGCATTTTGGAAGCACTGTGTTGGACACCCTTCTGGCACAAAAAGGGACTAAGTGAACAACAAATGTGCCAAAATTTAGTTTGTAAACATTATAGTCCTTATTCATAAAGTTGAAGAGGGGCAATTCTGGAGCCCACCAGCTTTGCCATGGTGGTGGTGGGTTTGTAAAATTAACATTGATTTTTAAATGTGTTTTCTGACCCCTTGAGGGCTTCAACACATTGTGAAGCAAAGCACTGTAGACCATACTAGGATTCAAGGGATTAAAATAACCCTTTAAAATCAATTGGGTTTTTCATATGGCTTCATGTGGAAATAATGCACTGTGTCTGATGTATTCTGTGAACAGTGCCGCATAAAAATACCTGGGAACTTCTTGGCTGTGGTGCGGATAAGGTGAGAGAAATGATGCGATTTGTGACATAAAAGGGGCGGGGCTTAATCGTGAGTGGGGGTGGGTGGGATAGCTAGAGTAGCCTGGGGAAGGAGGAGAAGAGGTCGGGGAGTGGGAGGAACTCAATGGGAGGAGCAGATGTGGGCAGATTTTCATCAGAAACTCCCCACATGCGGATAATCAGACTCTGCCCCAGAGACCCAGTAATTCAGAGTCAAAACCTGAGTCTCCGAGGCAAAACCAGAGAGTTCCCAGCTATGCACATAAAACTGTCAGCTTCGTATAAGAACCGTTAGTATTATCAGTATCTAGTTTCCTATAAGACGTGTGGCTTAGGACAGCCTAATACATTATTAGTGCACAATGGAGTTCAACTGCATTCTTACTAGTTGGAAGTATTAGCACCATTACAGGCCTCAACTGTCAATTAGATGTGGCTTTAGAGGAATAGTGTATGCTTACTGTCGAGAGATGTTTCATTCAGTAAGTATTGCAACTCAAAATTTAGTTTGTTTTTGTTTTTTGTTCCAAAGTTGAATGACAGTGTGAAACACTATAATTTTCACAGTAAGGATGTGCAATTCTTTGCTTCTGGAAGCTTTGTTTGCAGATATTGTAGCTGCATTCAAAAAAGTAAGGACCCCTTCCTAACTCAGAATAATATTGAGAATTATGATAGTTTCAAAGCAGATAGGATGTTAATCCAGAGAAATCTCTAACTGCCTTTTGTAGTCGGGTAGGATTTTTTTTTACCAACTTGGTTCTTAATTGGAAATGGCTTCAGTAGGTGTTTGTTTGTTTTTTTTTTTTTTGGGGGGGGGGGTTGTATTTGATTCCTGTGGATCAACAAGGGTGTTATGGCCAAAGCTGAACTCTTCTGGGTTTTTTTCAGCAACTGTGTTACTATATTACAGAGCAGGAAAAACTATACAGTATGTTTCTTTTCTTATTTAAGCATGAGTCTTGGGGCTCTTGGAGCCCTCTGTCAGTATCTAGCAACAAATCTGATTATCATTGGTGCAAAACTGCTCCTCTGGTTCATCTCCAGATGCGGTCTCTGTGGTGATTGAGATTATGATGCAGGAGAGTTTTGAGGAGGTTTCTACTCAGCTTCTGTCCCTCTATGCCTTGTACAAATACCTCCCTGGGAAAACAGAGCTCAAGGTAAGGGATGATTTGCAGTATGTATTGTTTGTAATTTTTTGTGTTTTTATACCTGTAATATCCCAGGAGGATTGTGTTACAATTTAAGGTTGTATTTAGGAATGATTTCTTGGGCAACCAACTGCCACTGTGGGGGGGACAAGTTCCAAAATTCCCACTGATCTAAATGAGGGCTTTTATTTAACTAGAAACTGTACATGAACTCTGCCGCACACACTGGCAATATATTCGGAAAGGGTGCTCAAGGCTTCCAATATAGACTGCACAATGATAGCGAAAAAAGCCGGGCACTCCAATTTTAAAACTTGTCTTTGCTTTATTACTTAATACTTAAAAATGCCGGTAACAGTCCGACGTTTCAGTCCGTTCTCGGACTTTCATCAGGGACAACTACATGCATACATACATACAAACGTCGGCATTTTTAAGTATTAAGTAATAAAGCAAAGACAAGTTTTAAAATTGGAGTGCCCGGCTTTTATTTAACACCTTAAATCAAGTACATGCGATTCTTTTTAACCCTTTGAGTGCCAGAGGGGTACGCAACGCATTGCTTTTAACATGACCAGAAATACAAAGGTGTGTGGGCCACAAAAGACCAGCAGGGCTTTACACATGCAAAGCAACTTACTATTACATGAGAGTAGCAAAGTGGTACATGAGTTAGGGTTGCCACCCGGCCGGTAAAAAATTGCCTTCTTTCCAGTGCTAAGTCTATGGAGGGAATGCCTTGGCAACCCTATACATGAGTCACCATCACCTGAGACCAGCAGGACAAGTCACAATTAGGAGACTCAGCAGGACCATGCACCATTACATCAGACTAGAAATGCAAGCATTGGGTGGCCCTGGCACTGAAAAGGTTAATTCAGTGGCAAATTTAATTTGTCCCTTGTGGTGCAGTTGGTTTGCTCCAGAATTTTTCCTGTTCCTTTGTGCATTGTTGGAGCAGAAACATTGAAAGTGTTTTGAAGGCAGATGAAAACCTCCCACCCCTTCCCACCATAAGGTACCTTGAAGGCAACTTGTAGGGTCTTATTGCACCTCCAGTGGGACAGCAGCACTGAGCATAGGAAGTTGCGGCTGTCTGTCCTGAAAGCTGATCAGTGTGGATCTCTGCCCTATTCCTGCTCCAGCCAGAGGAACTGATGTCTCCGTTGTTTGCTCCCATCTTACCACAGGACAAAGCTCCTCTTTGGTGTCCATCTTTTGTCATGACCCTCATTCTTGTACCCCCAGAAATGGGTCTCCCACTGTGACAGAGGGTTCTTGCTTTGCTGGATGTAACATCTGGCCCTTTGTGTTCTGCAATATTACTTCACCATCACCACACATCCCACAGCCCTGCTCCTCCCACTGTCTTCATGGCACTGGATTCGTTCACCACAGAAAAGTGCTATCTGCTGTCACCCAACGTGAAGCCTTGTGAGTTCATATCATTAGAGACTTATCTTGGCAGGGCTACGCAAAACAGAGCTTTTACTCACCATAACTGGCAGCATAGTTTCATAATGAGCATTTATATGACCAATTGTCTTCAAGGTATATTATGGTGGCAAGGGGGAGAGTGGGAGGGGAGGCAGTAACGAGGTGATCCAAACGCACAAATTAAGTGGAGCACTTCTTGTGCGGGGGAATATCCCTCAAGATATCTGTTTGTCTTTACATAATTAGTACACTTAGAAGGCCTTTCTTTAACTGTTGTTTTTTTCTTTTCTGCATTTCTTCACTTGCAGTGGGCCACTTAACCCCTTGAGTGCCACAAGTGTGCAATACACATTCCAATGGCATTGAAAGGGTTAAGGGAGTGATGCCGTTTGTGGTGCTGACGTCTTAGTGAATCCTCTCCGATCTCCCACTGAGTAAGAGGGGGAAGCAGAGAGGATGAGTTCAGTGTTCAAGGTTGTCGGACTGCTGCAGATGTGTAAGGGAGGGCATCCATGACACAGCCCGAGCAGTTTGACTGCCCTACGTGCCAATGGGGATATTCTTCCCTCCTTCCCTTGCATACTTAATTCTTAGTGCATATGGTGAAGTGTGTCTCCATTGCCAAGGCAATGTGCTCACCACTCATCATCAGTTAAACATCACCCTTAGTGCATCTTCCTCCACCCCCTTGAGTAATTGTGGAGTAAACCACTTGCACCATAGGGATTAAACAAAAGTATGCTAATTCTCAATTATTTAAACAGGGCTTTCCACCCCCAGAATGTGAAGATTACATTTAACGCCTTGCTTTGGAGGCTTTGTTGTCTAAGAGGTTAACCCACTTCATTACTTTATGTGCAGAGACAGATAAAGAGGTTAAAAATACTAAACTTCTACATAGCTCAATTAAAGGATAGTAATACTTTAATATTGTAGCCATTAAATAAATAAAGCACAGCATCTAAATCTTTTTGCTATAAGTTATGTAAGCGCTCTAGCTGACAAACTTAGATTCTGGTTCCAGGACTGGACGGCTCGTCTGCAGAGCCGAAATAGCATTGCATACAAAGAGAATCTTCATGAGATTGGTTTACTACCTCAGACCAGGCACACTTTGTAGACCGTTCTCATGAAGATTTGTTTTGTATGCACTGCTGTTTCAGCTCTCCAGACAAGCCATCCATCCGATCCCAGGACCAGAATCCAAGTTTGTCGTCTAGAGTGCTGACCTAGCTAAAAAGGGTGCAAAGCATTGGATACCCCCTGACACTCAAAGGGTTAAACTGAAGCAGACAGAGTGCATGAATATAATTAATCCTTTAAGCACCAGAGGAGTACACAGTGCATTGCATACCCCTTTGGTCATTAAAGGGTTAAGTTTTTCCATGCATGTGGGCAGAAGTTGTGTCCTATTTTCCTGATGGCATCTGTTATATCTGCCTCTATGGACATGACATGGGTAAGCCAGAGTAAAAAGGGGACATTAGGTGTTTCTGGACATAATAAAATAGGTTAGGTGGTTACTACAAGGTGTTACTTCTCTTTAAATCAGGGGTGTCCAGGTTTTTTCGGTCAGGGACCACATGATCAGAAAGCCGTAAGTGTGAGGGCCCATTATTTTTTTTTTATAACAAGGATGGATTATAGTCAGTCAGCTATTCAAAAATGTGCATTTATTTATTGATCAAGTCAATGTCAATACTGATATATAACGGCCATCTATTCTTGAACTCTGCAGTACTGGCAAGCACAGGATTAGGTCTTACTGATCTTCTAGTTCACGTGGGCTAGTTAACTAGGTATAAAAAATGTTTTTTTCAGAATCTCAGGCGGGCTGCATTTGGCCCACAGGCTGCAAATTGGACTCCCCTGTTTTAAATAAAACTTGGCAAATTATCAGCTGCAATGTACAAAGAAAAGTCACCAAGTGCTAGGCATTCATTATTAAGTTGGTCTTACTTAAAGGGATAGTAATACTTCGTTTTAACTTTATTTTAATTTGTAGGCATTAAAAAAACACGAAGAATGATATAAGTCTTATCTCTGAGACCTTTATGGTTTAAGAGATATTCACAAACAAAGTATCCCTTCCCTGTTCAACCAGATCAGAAGGGAGATGCCCAGGTAGACTGCAGAGAGGGACAATCTTCAATTAAGATAATGGAAAAA
This sequence comes from Rhinophrynus dorsalis, assembly GCA_037306005.1. Taxonomy (NCBI): domain Eukaryota; kingdom Metazoa; phylum Chordata; class Amphibia; order Anura; family Rhinophrynidae; genus Rhinophrynus; species Rhinophrynus dorsalis. The sequence continues at coordinate 596,729,571 of CM074718.1, read as the reverse complement.
GCTGAAAAACTTGTCAAGGGGGGAAGGGCTTTCATTGTTTTCATACAAAGAAAATTGTCCCCTTCTGTTATCTGTCCTGTCATACAACCAGACTCACATTTGAGAAGAGACGGCTTACACTAGGAAAAAGGGGCGGGGAGGGGAACTTTGCTTGTGAATATCTCATAAACCATAAAGGTTTGAGAGATAAGACTTATATCATTCTTCATATTTTTTTAATGCCTACAAAATAAAATAAAGTTAAAACGAAGTATTACTATCCCTTTAAAGGGATAGTAATGTTTCACAAAAACAGCAACTCCAATTAATCTTCATAGTATTTGGGCCATTTCAATACTGTCGGAGTTGTAGTTCAAGAGTAATTGAATGATAAATTATCCCCCTCCTGCCCCTTTTACCTAGTGTAAACGATCTCCCCTCAGATGTGGAATCTGGTCTCTTGACCAGAAAGCTAGCAGCAAGGGACAATCTTCTTACTGTGAGCATAAGGAAGACCCTGCCCCCCCCTTGACAGGTTTTTCCTTATGCTCAATGAAGATTGTCCCACTCTGTGATCCATCTGGACAGTCTTGCTGCTCTGAGGCGAGCAGTGTTACTTAAGTAAAAGGGGCACACTCAATTAACTACTCTGGGCAGCTGACCATTAAACCTCCACAGGACGTTGTAGCAACAGCACCACTGTAAAGATTTACGTCATGGGGGGTACTGCATATAAGAAAATCCAAGTTTAAGCCTTGGTAACTTTTGAATAAAATGGCTGTCAGCAGTGGAAGCACCTTCATTTAACTTGGCAGGATAAAGTATATTTTTCCAGTGACAAGCATTACGATCCCTTTAAGGAATGGCATACAGTCCTCATTAACCATTTACACTGTAAGCTCATTGGGGCAGGGACTTCTCTTCTATTGTTTCTGTGACAGCAACACTTATTGTATCCCCATTTATTTACTATAACATACTACTATTGTAAGGCGCTGCGTACACTGTTTGGCGCCTTATAAATAAAGATACGCGTGCATACACACATCCAAAAGTAGGCCTCATTATATGTCCTTGACAAATCACACACTTGTTATTGTTTGCTTTTTTTATTCCGTCAAAGAAGCATTGGCATATGGCTAACTTGTCTTTATCATACATACATGGATATGAGTCCAATTTGTGTTTTCTTCATTGATAAATGATGCACCCAGAAAACACCCTCACCCGCAGGATAAAAACAACATTTGACTTAGACCATTGATAAACGGATCACTAGATCTTGATAACTTTTAGTCATGAGGCTCCTTTATCCTGCGGACACATTGAATTCAATAGAACAGTGCAGTACAGTGCATTTACTGTTAGGTTTAAATAATCAAGAAAATATAATGGGCTATACAAAACTGCTTATAATTCCCAAATAGGCAGTTGTTTCTCTTCCAGCATAATTAGAACTGTGTGATTTAAAGGAACAGTTAAGTTTTATTATGAGAAATAATGGTAACTGGCTTCTCTTTCTGAGTTAAACAAGTATACTGCTACAGCTGGGGAACTTTTAAAAGTATATATATTTGTTTCTTTAATTATCTACTATCTAACTATTCAGATTCAAGCTGTAACAAATGTGGAATTCACAGTCTCCCAGCAGAAAAAGCATGTGTATGTATGTTTCACTGCTCATTTAAAGGGAAGCTCCCATCAGAAAGTAAAAGTGTAAGTATTATTTCTAATGCTATCTGCTCATTTTTAATGCAGTAGCAACATCTCAGGTGTTAACAGCTTAAATGCCAGAGAAAAGACCAACGTGTTGGATACCCCTTTGGTGCTCAAAGTGTTAAAAGCCATACGCACAAATAAAACTTGATTCTGAGTTAAACCAGTTACATCATAGGGGACACACCAAATTTCTAAAATCACAATTTATTTAAACCAGCTGCACTACATGGGTCAAATCCAAATTCCCATAGATTTAAAATGGGTCTCTAACGGCTTGAATATTAATGTCCTCCAAAGCATTTGCAAAGCATTCAAGCGGTAAACGTCTACATTTAAAGGGGAACTATCATCCCAAATAAAGCCTCCCCCCCTTAATTAGCCATCTAGAGATAAACTTATCAATGGTACTGTTATCCAGAATAATTACCGAGTTACTCAGAAATCCTACTTGTGCCGAGAGTGATGGCCAGACAACAGCACTTTAGAGACATCTGCGCTCCTGTGCCGTCCGTCCCTTCTGGTACCTTTAGGTACCGTTCATGCCTCCTAGAGGAGACTAGGACTGATGCCTGGCCGTCAGTCTCGGCACAAGTAGGATTTCTGAGCAACGCAGTAATTATTCTGGATAACCATACCGTTGGTAAGCTTATCACTAGAAGGCTAATTATTGGGGGTGGAATTTATTTGAGGTGATCCCCTTTAAATGTAGATGATTACCCCTTGAATGCTTTGCAAATGCTTTGGAGGACACTAATATTCAAGCAGTTAGAGACCCATTTTAAATCTATGGGAATTTGTATTTGTCCCATGTAGTGCAGCTGGTTTGCTGCTGAATGACTCTACTTTTCTTTGTACATATGATGACTTCTATAACTTGAATCTTTAAGGGTTAGAGGGATCCACAATGTTCTGCACACCTTTCTGGTCCTTAAGGGTTAATCTTAATCCGATAAGGTATGATGATTTTCTGGCGCAGAATGTCTTTTCAGCAAGCATATTTTCGATATTTCAGTGGGAAGAAGAGAGAAATCTTGGTGCATCTCTGTTACTGTCCGGTTTACGCCAGGAAAACACACTGGGTTACAGCACACAGCTATATGGATATGCACTGCTTGGTAAGCTGCCAGAGCTAAATTTGATGATCCTCTTTAGTTACCATCCTTATGTGCAGTTTATTTTCGTGTTTGTATTTTAGAATTTTTATAGAATGTGTGTGCTTACAATTCGGTAAGGCTGATAGTCTAAGAAAAGTGTCCAACCAGGACCAGACAAAGGGTTGCTGGACTAAATACCTGGGGTATTCTAGTACTTGTGCATTAATAAGTAGGATAAGCCAAATTATCTGTGGTGTTTACAATTGAAGCTTCACAAAATTGTCCCTTTTGGCTTTACGTTAATCTGTAATAATAATAACAATAAAGCTTGAACGTACATACTCACAAAAAGGATAGTCAGCAAGAGTACATTTGACAAACCGGTTTACAGAGAATCTGGCCGTCTCTGTTGGGAATTTGCACAAAATCTGATCCTTATCGGGTAAAAAGGAGAAACCAGGCGGCTGTAATACATATAAAAATAATAAATAACTATTCCAATGGGTGTAGGGCCATCTATATAACAAAAGCATTCTGCAGTGTAAAACCACCACTTTGTCATATAGGACAAACCGTATAAAAGACTGCAAAACACATTAGTTATTTATATGGTCCTGCACTCATTGGTACAGTTAATTTTATATGTACTGTTTATTTTAATAAACTATTTCTGAAGACTACACTTAGATTCTCCTTTTTACCTGATAAGGATTGGATTTTGTACAAGCCCCTAATGGAGACGGGCCTAATTCTCTGTAAGTCAGTTTGTCAGCTCTGTTCTTGTTGACCGCCATGTTTGTGAGTATTCACTTTTCACTTGTTTTATGTCCATATCCGGCTGTATTGCACTGTTTGGGTGCCCTCTGTGTATTCTTTCTGTGCATTCTTCTGGATCTGGCTGGCAAACTCCAAGTTCGGATATGAGACAAAACCTATGCAAATTGCCTATAAATATTGATATTAACAATAGATGATGTAGGAATATTAACATGCAGTGTCCTTCACAGTCATTTCTTATGTGCATACCTGGGAACTCTCAGGGTTTGACCCTGAGACTCAGGGTTTTGGGCCAAATCTCAGGGTCTCAGGGTGAAGAGCCAAAATCTCAGGATGAGAGAGTCCAGTGTTACCTGTTATATATTCTGCTCCAGTTAAATGCTTCTTTAGTCTCTAAATTGGTGTAACTTGTACCAGGAAGGCAGAGGGAGAAGTCCTGATTGATTTGTGTGTGTTCATGCAGTGATATCTGTAAGTTGTTGTGTATTAATGGCTGCTTGAATGCTGATTGGAGCGCCTCTCGATTACAGCGATCAATGATAGATCGTGGATAATCTATATTATGGGAAATTTTAGGGTTAATATTTACACAATCTCAGGGTCAGCTCATTTTGAAAGTTCCCAGGTATGCTTATGTGTCTCTTCACATCTTTAGACTAATGATTCATACCTTTGTCAATGACTGAGCCCAAACATTAGTGTAGGTCAGTTTGTCTGATGCATTGAAGTCTCCACTGCTTTATAAATGTACCACTAAGAATAAAGTCTAGTAAGGGTGTAAAGTATATGAGTATAGTCTAGATCAGGGGTGGTCAGACTGTGGCCTTTCAGCTGTTGTTAGTTCTTATCTACTATGAAATTTACGATTCCTGTGAAACCCCAGGGGAAGTACAGGGGAACAGATCTACACCTCTTTGTAATGTAATGGAACAAGACAAGGGATGGCAGACAACGAGGCGAAGTACTAAGGTATAGTCGAGCAATTCTGAAGCAAACAGTCGCATGTATGGGGATATATAATATATCTTTATCTCCTTTAAATGAAATGGGGAATTTAATCCCTTCACAATGCTCTGCTGCAGACCTTACTAGCATTCAAGCGGTTAAAAGCCCTGTTAAAATCAAATTGAAGTTTGGGAATTATTATTTGTTCAACCCTTTGAGTGATAAAGGAGTGTGGCATACTCTTCTGGTACTCAGAGGGTTAATATGGGGCTGTTGGCTTGCTCTATTTTCCTAGAACATCAGTCCTAGTGTATGTTGCTCATGTTAGTACCTGTGGATACAAGGAAGACTATGTAATAGTTACCTGAAACACTGACCTAATAAATTAATGTTAATTTTTGTTTTGGTACAAATTAACATTTCAATAAATTTGATATCAATACCAACTTAACCCCTTGGATGCTAGACAAGTCTCCTATCACAGCAAAAAAAAGTCTGAGAGCGACTATTTTATTTAATTAGAATTATTCAAAATGGGCACAGGGACATCCCTTCTGTTGGATTATGGAGGATCAATGATCCCTTTATCTTCAGTGACTGTAGAATAGAATAGGTTTCTCTGAAGAAAGCAGATCAATGAAGATATATCTGCTGGCCTTTATCCTGCTGTCTTCACTTCTAATCAGATCCAGCCTGCTCCAGATTGCTCCATACTGATGAGAAAGGTTTTGAGTGCAGCAGCATTTTATAACCAACAGCAATCCTGGGGTGTGTAGTCCTTTAAGGACCAGATAGAAAAGTCTGAGGTGCCGGTTCACATGATTACTTGTGCTGGCATGCCCAGCGGGGGACTGAAAGAGATCGCTCCAGTCTTGGAGTGATCAATTTCAGTCCCCGCTATTACTCGGTCCTGGCACATCAGTGGATGCAGAGGGGTTGAGGAGCATTGACACCTACAAATGATCTGGAGTAATATACACTTAAATACCACATACTGCATGTTATCATGTGTAAAACATTTTTTCTCCTGAAGCCTAAAATCTAGTCTTACATATGCTTTGCGGCAATGGTCATTCCTTCCTTTTCCAGGGGGAGATTCACTAAGCGGTGATAAAGAGTTGATAAAGCGGAGATAACCTCTCCAGCTCATATCTTCTCCTGTTTCTATGTTATTCTGTAGAGCCTATGCACTATGATCGCCAAAGTTGAAGAAATCTTAGTGCATAGGCTTCATAGAATAACATAGGAATTGGAGAAGTGATAAACTGGAGAAGTCATCTCCACTTCATCAGCTCTTTATCACCGCTCAGTGAATCTCCTCCCAGTACTCACTGATTCCATTACCATAGCATTTGGGTTAGCTGTCTTAGAAGTGACAGTGATGTATTGTCTGCAGATGGGCCAAGATAAGGTAACAGCTTTTGAGAATGGTGAGTACTAATATCAGTATATTACCTCAGCATGTGTGTCTCATTCCAAACTGCACAAAAAAAATAACCAAATGATGTCAATATAGGATAGTTTATACATGCAGTAAAAATACAAGTTCAGTATTAGATTTTAGGGAATGACATAAAATATATATATATTTTTTTTTACAGTTACTTGCTGGGAATACTTGATATTTATAAATATATCATAATTTTGCTGATGGGGCCAAAAAAAAATGTAATAGTTATGCCAACTGATGTTTTGTTAAATTAGGTTTTGGGGGGTTTATTTTTAGTTGGCAAAACAATTTTCTGCTTTATGAATAGACAATGAATTCCAGCACTGCCTCTGTTATCATGGATGTAATATTATAAGAATATGTCACTGAACTACACAATTTTCTTTCACTAGTGTCTTAGTCTGGCAAATAATCACTTGTGTTCCCAGTTGTGTTTTGGTGCTATGCTGTGTCATGATTGAGGTTTTCCTTCTTGGCCTCTTGGATGCTGTATATGTGGTAATGTGTCTAATGTCCAGACTGACATTTCATCAGGGTGTTGCCCATTTATGTCAGTGGTGGGTTAAACATTAATCCTTCCCAATCAGTGGAATACCCTTTTGATGAGTCACAGTGACTGGTACATTTCTCATGACATGTTAACTTCCAAGACTTTTGTACTAATTGTAACTTTAACACAAAGTAAATTATGCTTAACCTGTTGACCTGTTGTCTAGCCTATATATATACTAGCACTATTTAGTTATCACAATTGGGTATATCTACTTCATGAGCTATGAGTTTAATCCCATGAGGACCAGAGAGGTGAGCAACGCAATGAGGAGCTATTTGTTGCACGTGCCTCCTGTCTTCAGTTTAGTCTCCTTTCAGATACTAATTTAAAATACAGACCCCCAGGAGATGGGAAGAGGTTTCTTCAAGAACTCTCAGACCTTTTGACTGGTTTAATCCTTGAACACCCTAGATGGATTATATTGGGAGACTTCAACACTTGGATTGATGACACACTATCCCAACTTGGGCAGGACCTCCTCAGCCTGATGAGTGCGTTCTGCTACATACAAATAGTTGCCACTTCCACCAACAGAAAAGGTCATACACTTGATCTAGTGTTCCAGTGTGGACTAGAAGTGTTGCCAGTAACTGTAAATCCAGTTGTATGGTCAGACCACCACTCCATACACTTTTCCATTGGATCACAATCAGCCAGACCACAGCCTCAGAACCTGGTCAAACACCGCTCATTAAAAGGGGTGACTACACTGGACGTAACATCAAATATGGATCTAAGTGAAGTGATGGGCACTTGTGAAGACCCTGGCTCTTTAGTCCAACTCTACAACAAAACCATAAGGGACACCCTAGAAAGCATTGCACCATCACGCATATGCACTATCAAAACTCACAATAATGCACCTTGGTTTGATAGCACCATCAGAGAATTGAAGAGAACAGGCCGTAAACTCGAGAGAAGGTGGCGCAGGACATATGACCCAGAGGACAAAGTTGCTCTTACCAATCACCTCAATGAATATCAACTTAAGATAAGTCAGAAAAAATCCTCATTCTTGTCACGCGAAATCACACTCTCCCGCAACAGACCCAAGCAACTGTTTCGCACAGTAGAAAGGCTCTGCAAACCAGCATGCATGCATATACTCACCAACTTTTCTCAAGATAAGTGTGAAGAATTTGCGATCATCTTCAAGGACAAGATTTCCTCCATCCGAGCCTCCATCACAGCAGGCCAACCAGAACCACTACAGTGGAAGACCAGATTCCCCCATTTTATGGTCTACTTTTACAAATGTGGATATAGAGGAAGTTAAAAGAACCATGCAAAAGTTGCAACCCACTACGTGTGACTTAGACCCTGCCCCAACTCCTCTTATATCTGCATGTACTGAAACACTTGTCCCAGCCCTCACAAAAATAGTGGAGTGTTCACTAAAAACTGGAATCTTCCCAGATCCTCTAAAAGAAGCAGTGGTAAAACCCCTCCTAAAGAAACCCTCACTAGACCCAGACTGCATAGCAAATTACAGACCAGTATCCAACCTTCCATTTCTTGGGAAAATCATTGAAAAAGTAGTGGCAACTCAACTGGAGGCCCGTCTATCAAGCTATAACATCTTTGATCCTTTCCAGTCAGGTTTCAGATGCCGCCACAACATGGAAACAGCGCTAGTCCGTGTGCTAAATGATCTCCTTTTGGCGAGAGACAAAGGTGATTACTCCATCCTAATCCTCCTGAATCTCTCAGCTGCATTTGACACCATTGACCATGGGATTTAATAGTGCGCTTGCAGCACATCTGTGTTCTAGGAGGCACAGTTCTTAACTGGTTTAAATCTTTCCTGACTGGTAGATCACAGAGGGTAACATCAGGATCTTGCTCATCTGCACCAACAGAATTAGCCTGTGGAGTTCCACAGGTTCCATCTTGTCTCCTATGCTATTCGCAATTTACTTACTACCACTGGTAGACATCATCAGATGACACGGCCTAAGATATCATTGTTACGCAGATGACACACAACTCTATTTCTCCTTTGCTTCAGATACTAAAGACCCAACTTGCCTCATCAACAGGTGCTTAGCAGACCTCAAAGAGTGGATGAATGCTAGTTGGCTTAAAGTGAACCCTGACAAAACAGAGTTACTCTTGATGAGGGGACCCCGGGCAACAAGAATATCTCAGGATCACCCAACTGGTCTGGAACTTGGAGGCTCTGAACTCATTAGTTCAACAGAGGTACAAAGTCTCCGAGTGATGATTGACTCTGGACTGTCATTTAAACAGCAGATCTCTTCTGTAATAAAATCTGCCTTCTTTCATCTGAGAAACATATGCAGGATACAACACTTAATTGCACCGGATGATATGCCAACATTAGTCCATGCATTTGTGTCTTCTCGTCTAGATCACTGTAATGCACTTTACTTGGGCCTTCCAGAAAAAGAACTCCATCTCCTACAGACAATACAAAATGCAGCAGCCAAACTACTGGCCAATAAAACTCGCTCATGTCACATAACACCAGTTCTCCACTCCCTGCATTGGCTTCCAATTAAGTGGCGATCATATTTTAAAATTGGCTTGCTGACCTTCAAAGCCTTAAATAATCAAGGCCCACAGTACCTGAAAGAGCTCATGACACCCTGTATTCAATCCCGCTCACTGCGGTCAGCCAACAGATCCCTCCTGTCAGTATCCAAAATAAAGACAACCTCAGGTTCCTGGGCATTCAGCCACGCTGCACCCACATTCTGGAACTCTGTACCGTCCTCAATCAGAGAGGCACCATCATTATAGACTTTAAAAAAAAAAAAAAAAAAAGCTAAAGACCCATCTCTTTTATCAGGCATTCAGTCAACTCATGTGACCATAAGAAACCCTTACATTTCATGTCTGATTTGTAAAGCGCTTTGAGTCTCACAGGGAGAAAAGCGCTATAAAAATTACAAATTATTATTATTATTAAAATAATTTACCCACTTAGATGTGAGAGAAATATTTGGCACAATGCACTGCTATCACGGTGCCCATGCTATGCTGGCGACATTTTGACAAGTGCTACTTCCTGATACCTTTTAATTGGCTAACGTTATGTTGCTCCTCCCAGTGACAGCCCTTAAATACTCAGTCCTGTCACTTCTGCAGTGCCCTTTCGTGGTGTTCCCGTTGCTAGCGCTTGTTCGGTTATTTCGTATGATTCCAGTGTATGACCCGGACTGTCTGACTACTCTGCTGTTGATGTTCCTGCTGTGTGTACCGATCCGGCTTGGTTGACGTTCCTGCTCTGTGTACCGACCCAGACTGGCTATTTTCCTGCTCTGAGGGTTACTGCCCGGTTCGCACTCATTCCGGGGATCCGGTTTGGGGGCTGTAGTCTGGTACTCGCTCTCTCTGTCTTGTATAAGACCTCAGGTTGCCTCGGTTACTGCTCAGGCAGTACTATACTGTGACCCGATCACTCCATAGTGCCTTGTCCTCTCTCACTCCGGTGTGGAGATCCCGGTTGCACCACAGTACGCTATATCTGTTTACTGCCTTTAACTGAGGTTGGGTTACTCTTGGGCGCCTCAGTCTGTCTGTACCATCTAGCAGTTGCCTTAGACCGGAGCGTTCGTTAACCCCTTGCAGGGCGGTGCTGTGCACTTGTGTCACAGTCTATTGCAGTCTCGATTTGGCGTTACACTGCACCTCCGGTTGCAGCCTACCTCTGTTGTTCCAGTAGCCAGTCACATATCCTGGGCTCCGCTTGCTCCTTTGTGGCTACAGTTGCTATTGTGTCACTCTCTGCGTAGAAAGTGTACTGTGGGCCTTCCACTATTAGGGCAGATCCGCTGTTCCTGGCCTAATAGTACCATTCTGCCATTGTCTCACTGAATCATACGAACTGTACCTGACCTTTGTCAGTATTTTACATTGTTTAACATATACTGGTCCTGTGTGGGTTATTAATATCACTGTAACCTGTCCTGTGTCAGTGTTATAATTGTATTTATATGCTGGACCTGTGAGGGTTACTATTATTCTGTGTGATTTAATAAAACTGTGTTTTACCAAAACCTTCCGTCTCTGAGTGTACATAAAAACCGTTACAACTGCAAAACTTTCTAGATTTCTTGGGTCTTGGAATATTTAACATGAGTTCAAAATGAATATGATTCTTCTTAAACCTAGCTCTGATTAGGAACACACTTTTACTACTTCCTTGTATATGATTTATATCATGCCATATTGTCCAACAGTGCATCTCCATACAATACCTTACAGAGCTGTAAGATGTGTTATGGAGTACCAAGTCTTTGACACTATGGGGATAATTTTATTCAGTGTGTTGACCTTTTCTTAAAAATAAGTTGTTCAAAAGTTTGCTTTTATTAAAGTACCTGTCACATCTTCCCTAGGACCTGCCTTCCGCTAAATAAATAATATTAGAGAAGTTGTAATATTGCATTTAGGACTACATATTACTTATCCCTTTAACATTGGAACTTTCAGGGTTTTGACCCAAATATCAGGGTCTCAGGGTAAAGGGCCAAAATATCATGGTGAGGAGAGTCCTGGGTTATCTACTCCATGATCTGCACCATATAACTGCTTCCATTGTCTTTTAATTGGTGCTTTTTCTACCAGAAAGGAAGAGAGAGAATTCCTGATCGTGTTGTGTGATTAGGCAGTGATGGCTTTAATTTGAAGCATGTTAAAAGTGCCTTGTGGACTGATTGTATCACCTCTGGATTAGAGCATGTATGGGCATACTGCTGAGAATGTACTTTCTGGGGGGGGGATTCAGCTTCCCCATCTTAAGGGAAAACACAAGCTTGTATGTATAATTTGAGAACTAACCCTGTAGCCTATCAGTCATGTATAGTATTAAAGTGTGATTAAAGTCGGCACTTTTAATAAAATATGGTGCTAAATCACAAAGTGTGTGCTTACAAATGTGAGCTTAGTGTATGCTTAATGTTGAAATGTGTGCTTAGTGATGAAATCACTGTGCATGAGGAAACCCAACAGCATGCTGCAACTATACTTCAGATGGCAATGACAGCAGCGTGCAACACTGAGAGGTTGATCTACTGAGAAGTTCTTGTGTAAACAAACTTCCCCATAGGAGACAAAAATTCCAAACTTCCTATTAATTTAAAAATGACTTTAACCGCTTGAATTTAAGCGAGATCTCCAATGTATTGTTTTGACCCATGGAACAATTGTTTTGCCCAGTTATTCATAGTACATCAGCTTTGAAATGTCCTCTGTTGCGGCCTCTGCACAGGTGTTTATATTAGCTACTGGATCTTAGACATGCAAATAGCAACATCCAATCACTGTAGGACATGTGTGCATCAGCCAATCGTATGTGGCTAATATTGTCTGTGCCTACTTGTAGACCTGTGATCTATTCATGAGAGGGAATTATGAGTGAGTGAAAAATGGAGGGACAGTCACCCCATTCCAATCTCCTGTGTAAATTAAGCAATATATATAATAATATATATATATATATATATATATACAGGGCTCAAAATTTCCACTCACCACTAGCCAATGGAGAGTGAAAATTTAGCCCTGGCGAGTAGAAATTCAGCCCTGGTGGGTATGCTATGGCTTGCATTGGCGAGTAATTTTTCAGGTCTGGCTAGTAGTAAAGGACTTCAAATTTTAAGCCTTGTGTGTGTATATATATATATATATATATATATATATATATATATATATATATATATATATATATATATATATATATATATATATATATAATGAAACAGGGGAGTAATTCTGCACTACATTGGACAACTAAAATGGCCATTGCCTTAAATGCATCTTTTTAACCACTTGAAAGCTAGAGAAGCCTTCAATTTGAATGCATTGTAGACCTCTCTATCATTCAAAGGGTTCAAAGCCCAATTTTAATCAATGGGAGTTTTGATAATTTTAATTTGTTCCCTTCGATATATATATTTCTCTTGGTGTAACCCATGCTGCCTTGGTGAAAAATGGCATAAGTGGCCTGATAAGCGGTATACATGTTCTCCGTATTGACAGTCTAGAAACCATTGCATGTGATGTTAATACAGAACACCTTATCACATCTGTGAAGTAACTTGCCATGCGAGAAATATTCCAGCCTAGTAGATACGTGAAACTGCAGTGTGCACATTGTGATTTTGATTCAGTTTGACTTCTGCACTTGAAAAAGTAACCATACCAATTGGGTGAATGCTAAAGCGCTTTCAGAGGAAATAAAGTAAACCATTGTTATCCAATCTCTTATTGACTCAGCAATGGATTTTCAGTCTTCGTTCAACTTCTGCTGTGTCACTGTAATCAGCTGGAAAGCATCAATAACAGAGGGGAGCAGGACTGGTATGTGATGTGTTCACATCATATTACATTGACAGCTTGTGAACCCTCTGCTGCCATGTTATGCTTCCTACAATCTTGTCATGTCTAATTGAACAGGCCACTTCAATAGAGACCCACGGGCGTTGTCTGCCACATAGCTAATTATAGTAGAGAGCAGTGGAGCTTTGTCTATGAACTTTGTGACTGATCTTTACCCTTGGAGCTTTGTCGCTTTTTTGGAATTGAGAAGGTGCAGTCATCCCTGTTGTTTCCTAGAATATCTGCCTGTCATTGAGCAATACTGCTAGCTTCAAAACAAAGCCGCATGGTTGCCTGGGACAAATTGTGTTGTAGGACAAATGAAGGAGATTATTTCTCTAGAGGGGAGTTCCTTAGCAGAAAAATAATGAATATTGTGACAGCTGCTTCTGTGAAAGACAATATTAACCTCTGCTTATATGGTATGTATTAACCCTTAAGGACTAGAGGATAGTATAATGAATTGCAAAGCATTGCATTGCATACCTACCTGGCCCTTAAATGGCTATGTATTAATCCTTTAAGGACTAGAGGATAGTGCAGTGCATTACATACCTGTCTGGTCCTTAAGTGGTTAAGCAATTGCGTAGCACTGAGTCTGTTTTTCAATGAAGAGTTGGAGAAATTGGAACAGGCCAACAGCACCATAGGGGACAGATTAAAAACACACTCAACAACATTTCTTTGAGTTAAAAAGAAAATGCCAATGTATTGCCACTGCTCAAAAAGGGCAGCAGAAAGGACTCTGGCAATTATAGACTTGTGAGTCTGACATCCATAGTTGGGGAATTAAGGGAAACTTATCAAAGGAAGTATTGCTACATATCTGAGGTCTAATGAAATACAAAACCCATGGCAGTACAGCTTTAGAACAGGAAGATCTTGCCAAACAAATCTAGTCAATTGTTTAATTTATGTTAGTCAAGTTAGTCAAGTGATAGACAAGAGTGGAGCAATCTGGATATAGGCAATTGATTCTTAAGATGCATAGTTTGGGACTGGACTAGTTGATCTGATAAATAATTGGCTGAATGATAGGAAACAGCACGTCATAATCAATTGTAGTAATTCAGAGGCAGATAGGTTACTAGTGGCGTGCCAGAAGGCTCACTGCTAAGGCCTGGTCTCTTCAGTATTATCATTAATGATATTAGTGGTGTCATTCAAGGTAAGGTGTACCTTTTTGCAGATTATTCAAAATCTGCAACAAAGAAGCTCTCCAAGGGGGGAGGGGGAGATAAACCATATGTGTTAGGGAAAACTGGCTTAAGAGACAAAAATATCTATCTATCTATATAAAAGAAGTGTGCACGTCTGCCACACACACCCCCAGGGGCAGTAGTAAGATGCAGATATTCAGATTTCCAGGACATATAGGGGCCTTTAGACTCCTGGCCACTCCTGTCAAAATATCTGCAGTACAGTGAAAATTTCTTCACGGAATTGCAGGGACATTTAATACACATATGCACTGCACACACATGCAAAACACACACGAGCAATGCACACAATCCCACAATATGTGTACAATACACATGCACAACACCGACAATACACACACGTGTAATACACATGCACAACACAAATGGATAATACAGCCACAAAGCACACATGCAAAACACATACTCGCATCGCACACATGCAAAACCTACCACAAAACACACACAATACAAAAGCACACCCACCTACAACACATGCGTGCAATACACATGCAATACACACATGCACAATACATACACACGTGCACAACACAAACAACAAACACACAGGCAATAGACACACATGCACATCAAACAGAATACACACACATGCACTACACAAATGGATAACACACACTACACACATGCAAAACACATACTTACATCACACACATGCAATACAGACACACAATATGCATACGTGAACAACACAAGCAACAGACATATGCAATAGACACACACAAGCACATCAAACAGAATACACAGAATAAACACACATGCGCTACACACATGCATAACACACAAAATAAGAATACATGCATGTACACACATGCAATACACACATTATGCATACATACACACAAACACAAAATATATATAATTATATATACACACACACACACACACACACACACACACACTAAATGCAACACATATAATACACACAATAAACAGACACAATGCATACACACAAATACACACCTAATGTACACAAAGCACACAATATGCACAATACATACAGTACATGCACATACACAATACACCTACACACTCAAACACTGTATAAACACACAAACATAATATATACAATAAACATACACACACAATACATACAATAAATGGAATAAACAGACACAATGCATACACACACAATACACACATATAAACATACACAATATGCATAATATGCAACATACACATACCTTCCTTTTGCCTGTAGAGGAAATAGAAAATTTGGTCCTCAGTGTTCTGTCTGTGATGAAGGTTGAAGATCCTAAAGAAAAGTACAAGGGACATTTGAAATAATAAAAAAAAAGTCTTTCCCATCCACACATTTATTATCCATATCATCAAAGAAGAGTGACGGATTCTGGAGATAAAGTTGGCAATGTCTAAAGAAGCAGACAGTTGTTTCCATTTAACTCCCAGGACTCCAGTATTTGAAAAACTGCTAAAGGTGACACACCAGTGGCTAACCACGATGACAGCCATTCCTTTGAAAGATGGTTTCACTTTTACAGACTCCATCGATAGGAAGCCTGAGATAGCCGATACAAAGTTCTTTAAGCAGCCACTTCTGGGTTTACACCCAGTATTGCTTCAGTCTCTGAACCAAGTTGTTTGCAGATGTGGCTGGCCCAAATAGAAGATTATCTGTTGGAGAAGACTTCAAGGCATGAGATTCTTAAGATTCTGGTTGCCACCAGATTGGCTGTAGACTGCCACATAAACACTTTGTATTAGCACCTACTCCTTGTCGTAGAACCTTAGAAGTGCCATTTGGTTGAAAACTTGGGTGCAGACACAGCATCTAAAATTGTTTTTGACGTCTTTGAAGGGAAGTTTCAGTGACTTCGTCAACAAGCTGGCAGATAGCCTTTTCCCTGCAAATCCACAACATCATGGGGACTCCCTCCTAATAAATGCTTTGCTTGCATAATTGTGTGTTCATAGTATTTTCTATTTTTCTTTCATCCAGTGTGGAGCACAAGAACCGTGGGGTAAAGTACAATCCCCCTGGTGAGCAGAGCACTCCTAAAAACAAGGTATCTGAAGCAGATACTCCCTTCTTCTTTCTACTTTACCCCCGCTACATTCAGTTTTAAGTGACCTCGCACACGAGAAGGGTATATGGGCACTGTGTTGTTAGTTTTCTTTTTTATTCTTATTATACAGGGGCTATATAATTCCCCATTAGACTGGCTTCTATTCACAGCTTCCTTGTTCATGGATTTCCCAGTTCCCAGGTTCATTTTCAGGATCTTAAACTTGTGGAGGTTGACTTGGATTAGTCTTTACCTCACTGTAGAGCTTCTCTGAAGCTCTTCATTTAAATGCAATGGGAGCACCGTGGTCTTGTGCTATGTCCTGTTTTAATGGTACCCACTGGACTGTGTTGTTTTGCCTGATGTGCGCACTCCTCCATTATATTGTGTTTATCCTGGCTGCCTTTAAGTATTTTTTTAATCCATTCATTTCCATGTTTCTGTTAAGCAAAGATTTGGGGCATTGTTCCTTCCCATGGTGGTTCTTTTACCAGTGGGCTTTTTTATTAATTCAAAAAATGAAGAATGTACAACACACCATACTTTGGGAGGGTGCTGTTTTCAAGTAGCTGGAGGGACACATTTTGCTTTCTCTGCACATAAAAACTACAGCTACCAACATACCCCTTTTCCCAGGCATTCTTGTGGTATGATCTCGGCTGTGAGTTCTACCTTGGAACGCATTATAAAGGAGGCAGAAGCACATACACAGGATGAGCATGGTACAATTATTGTGACTTGTGCATATGGGCCAGACATTACTTTTTATCACTTTTAGTTGGGAGGAACAGGAAATGCCTGCAGACCGGCGTGCGTTCCATTGTTGGAACGAACTCTCATGATATGCAGTAAAAGGTGGGATTCCTTTTTTGGTGCATTACATGGCTTTTCCTTTGCATTTAATATATAGACTATTTTGCTATTATTTGTCAGCTTCTTAAGATAAGATCTCTCAGGAGACTGTATCAGAAGCTAGGAAGGGACCTCATCGCCTTCTGCCGTTGTTCCTGGGTGTCTCCTTCTCGACGCCCGACTGGCGCCGTTGGATGCACCGGTCGAGCAGATAAACAGTCCAGTGGTTGTCTCGAAGTGGCGTCGTCGACTCTATGTCGAAGGAAGCATATCGAGGAGGGGTCGACTGGGCTCCCGAGCAGTCGAGTGTCGCAGAACTGGAACACCGGGCAGTAGAGAGTGAGGCATCTACTCCTGGGCTACGACAAACAGGGAAAGTGTAGAAGGAACTAAGGTAGCAGTCGCCAAGCAGATTCAAGCACTCTGCAGCTCGAATCAAAGGATCTCAGGAACTTGAAGAAGCAGGGAAGCATCCACAATGCCACCTGACAGCATCTGAACTTGGGTTGCAGGATGCTGGCAGCAGACGGTTGAACGATGCAGGATACTCAGCACACAAGCAAAGAGGCACAAGGAGTAGCAGTCTTTAAAAAGAAGTGAAAATGGTTCTAACCTTGGCAGAAAGCAATCTAAAGAAGATATCGGACATTCATGTATCAGGAAGATCAAATATTCATGAAGACTATCTCAGCAGAACTCAGACAGACCATGGCTAATGGACCTTGCATCTGAGGATATTTCTAACCTTGACTCACAAATGAGGGATGCTAGTCATAGATCTTACAACATAAAGCTTTGAAATATCCAGAGTTCCCCGTTGGACGACAGAGGAAAGAAGATTTTAGTGTACGTACTGTTAAATCCTTTTCTTAGTCCATGTGGAACACCGGACTCCCTCCCGGAGAAAAGAAAAAAAAAAAAAAAAGAGGCTTGAGTCCCCATGTAGAGGGGTCCTCTTGGGTTCTCGCATTGGGGATTTCTTTCTTTCCTTTCACTTCTGCTTTATCTTTGCTTTGCTGTATATTAAAACTGATTGATTGTAATAGGTGGGGGTAAAGTGGAGGGAAGAATGGAGTCTCCACCTTGTTTTTAGAAATCCTCATGGAAGTGCACATACTGTAGCATACGGTGCCAGAGGATATGTAAACCACTACTACAGAGTGCAATGGACACCCCATTGGTACTTAAAGTTTTTCTTTACAACATAAATAATTTTAAGGGGATACTTTTCCTTTAACCTTTGTAAGGATCGCAATGTGTTGCACCTCTCTCTGGTCTTTAAAGAGCAAAATTGTGTCTTATATAAATCCGATATTTTCTGTTTTCATATTGAGGCCTGTGTTTCATTGCAGTTGATAACATTATCAAAATCTACAAATTTCCTCATATACTTCAGAGGGCATCTGTTCAAAAACTGCAAAGGACTCTAGGTCTAACTTCACTGCTTGCTCTTTCTTTAGCTAAGAAAACTTTAATGTGTTAACAATATTCTTTCTTTGTGTAGGAAAAGTGGAAATTTGCAATGGCCTGCGAGCTGTGTATAATAAGATGCCGCTAATGTGGACCCCAGGGTATTTTAAGAGAGCGCTTAATGTAATGGAGAAGGTATCTACAATGCCAGATGTCAAGATATGCAGAGAGAGTGTAAGTGTAAACTTGTTTGATCCAATTTATAAAGTCCTAATTTTTTACTAGCCACTTTTTTTTTTTTTTTTTTTTTTTTTTTTTGCTGAAATGAGAACTTGAGGACTTTGCTGGAAAGATGTTAGATTGCATTGAGGGAGAGAGTCAAAAGAATCCTCCTTTTGGCAAACAACTTAATGAAATGGGGGCCTTTTGATCCCATATAAATTATTTATGTTCTTCCTCACACAGATTTGAGATATGGTGCAACCACTCTTGGCCACGTTAGAATTAATATGTTGTCAATTTATTCCTTCTTACCTAGCAGGAATTAGCAAGAAATTATACTTTGAATTGATTTATACTAATAATGATATTGAAGGACCGTAACAAGAAGCAAAAACACGTGAAGGTTACCCTTTAAGGCAACACGGTTTGAGAACCAGTGGATTAGAAAATACAAGTGAAACCCAGTGTGCATTTTAAACAGATGTTTGATGTTGCCATTTTGTAGCCCAAGATTATATTCAAGTGATTCTGAATATTAAGGAAGAAGAAGGGATGCTAAAATCAGGGGGATAACTAGAGCTTGCCAGCTGCCAATCGAAACTTGAAAGAGAACCCTAAACTCCGGTCTCTCAAACATGTATAGTTTGAGAGAGATACTTTTCTAAAATTCCCCCCTCCCGCCACTTTCACAGACATCAGTGCTCTAGCTGAAAGCATGAGATCCTGGTCCTGGGACCGGCCGGCGGCTCTTTGACAGAGCTGAAATAACGCTATCTAAAAATAGCAAGCACACTTTGTAGACCGTTCCAGTGAAGTATTCCTTTTTAGATAGCACTATTTCGGCTGTGCTGAAGAGCCGAAGTCGCACGACCAGAATCTTATGCTATCAGCTAGAGGCTGACGTCTGTGAAAGGAGCGGGAGGGGGGGGATTTTAGAAAAGTATCTCTCTCAAACTATACATGTTTGAGAGACTGGAGTTATATCAATTCATTTATTTTTTTAATAACTACAGTATTAAACTTTGTTAAAATCAATCTTTACTATCCAGGATACTGCACATCCTGTATAATAATTTGCTAGGATGTTTGTCAGAATCCATCATGCGTAGTAGAGACTGCACACGTTCGACAGTCTCTACTGCGCATGATTGCATCGTCAGTGAGACGCATGACTGAGGTGACGCAAGACTGCATCACGTGGAGCAGTGAGGTAGCGGTTGCGTGTACACGGGCTTTTACACTAGTATTCTATATATTAATGAACTTGACGGAACATATTGCATATATTTTTACTGAGAAGTGAAATTTACTATATTTAACCCTTTGAGTGCCATAGAGGTACACAACACAATGAGTTGCATACCCCTCTGGCACTCAAAGGGTTAAAGTATAACCCTTGTGCAGTTGTTCTCAATATTTGTTTTCATCCAGGGCACACCTAATATGCAGTCTGGGACTTTCATGGCATCTCTGTCATTTTATAGACTATTTCTTAACCCTTTGAGTGCCAGAAAGGTGCGTAACACATTGGTTTGCAATGTGTTGCGTACCCCTTTGTCACTCAAAGGGTAAATGACTAAACGAAGGCAACCGCACATAAATATATAAAGTTATTGTTAGTCAGAATTAGAACAGAGAGCATGTATATATAATTATATACAATATTTTACATAAATGTACATTAGAATATCAACCTTAACCCTTTGCGCTCTGGTGGGGATACCCCCCTTCTCCCTGGAACTCAAAGGGTTAACACTTTTAGCAAAGTTAAAAAAATGGGGCACCCTAACCTGGTGTCTATAGCACGCCAAACTGCCATGTCATCTTGGTTGAGAACCACTGCCCTAGTGTAATATTATTCAGTTAGGTTTTGATGAATAAAATTACATAGAAAATATTAATGAAGAGTGTGTAATACTATTCAGTTTCCATAGGCCCAGTGTAACATTATACAGTATGTATTGGTCAAGTGTATCATTGTTCAGAGATTGTTATTGACAGGGCTCAAAATGGAAAGGCAGAGTTCTACTGCAGCACATCTCAAGGAGGAGAGATGCTCTCAGCTGAATGTCATTTCCTGTTACAGTCATCTGGCCCACAGGGACAGTCATTTGCCATACATACTCACTGAGCAGTCCCATTACTTTTATATGCACTGTACACATTCATGCTTTGAATAGTCTATGAAGACTCCACATTGTGAAACAATATCTGATAATCCCAATGCTTTTCTGCTGCAGGGATAATAGTATCACTAGCCATGCTTTCACTGTCCTTGACAGAGCTATCTAGGAATGGGAGATGCAGGGAGGTCATTGTCAGGTATATAAAAATGAAAAATAAGTTGTGTTTTTAATTTTAGAGTAAATGTAAAAATAGCTATATGGTATAATACTTTATTTGTAATCTAAATTGATTTTTTGTGCAAAATATACTTTTATTTGTAGGTGACCCAGTGTGGCAATTTATGCTAATTAGATTATGTGCTGAACCAATATTATCACAAACTATGCTTCAAATCTAGACAGTCCACACACTGGGCAAATTCTAATAGCACATCATATGATAAGCTTGGCATTTAGCAGAGCTAAATGCAAACTGTCAACCCCTTCAGCACTTGCTGTAAAGATCTTATTCAGAATGCAGAAAATTGCTGAACCAGTTAGGCAACACATGGACCTCCACTAGTTGTTGGGCTATAATTCCTATATATTTATTAGCAGAGGAAGATGGGAGATGCAGTCCAAATACAGCTGGGCAGCCATGGGTTTTCAACCACTGTGACCCGTGTGAAAGGAACAAGTTATCATGTGCCAGCAATTTTCTCTCAAAAATAGCCCAACTTCTGTGATTATGATCCGATACCTAACTCTGTCTAGCAGAGAGCAGTGACCTCTTTACTCCTATCTCCTACTCGCTCTGATGGATGTGCAGCGCAAGGAAGGAGAATAGGTCTACCTGTAGACCTTGCCATGGGGAGTCCCAGTGACTGTGCGGCTTCTCTGATAGGCTGGTGGATGTGGCTGATTTGATTGGCTGGTGGCTGCCAGCGAATCAGAGTACAAGATGCAGCCACTGGCCTCTTGAAGGGTGGATTGGCTGATTACAATAATAAAGCAGTAACAAGTTGGGAGAATTGTGACTAGAATGTAATGGGAATTTTAATCCAGTACAATGATACATTTCCATTTTGAACAATACAGAAATAGTCAAAGCTGTACAGCTGGAAGGTATGTGCTTTGCCTGGAAATGGCATAAAGTACCACAAAATTATTTATTTTAAAGAAAAATTGCTAGTGCAACATTTAAGCAATCTGTGAAACAGGTTAAACATGAGAACTTGGGATATTTTTGGTCCCCCATGTTGGTTTGCTTCAATTTATCTTGGTACACCAGGCTAGTCATAGCATAAACTACATCAGTCTATTACTTTCCTCTGCCAACTGATGGTGCTTAATTTTGATTCAAACAAGTCTGCAGTGCTACTAAATTGCTGTGCCAGTCTATAGCCTTGAGGTAGGAATATAATTAAGCTTGCACTCAGCAAATTGTATCCGTGACTATAGCTCCTAGGCTTATAAGCTGGTAATTTCCCTTTATAACATGGGTTCAAGAGAAGGCTGGTAATTACTGCATTATATCTTGAGTTGCGCAGTTTAGACTGTTCGCCTCAGGCTGCTCATGTACAAGGATACCATCATTTACCAGGAAAAGGGTTTATGTAAGATGGACCTTATCAATACTGTCACGGTTGACTTGACGTAGTCACAGCAGGGAGAGCTGCGGTATGGGTTTGGCTCCAGATCTTAATTGCCTTTAATTTAATATGATCTGCATAATGGCAGTTTGACACTCAAGTCTTACATTATCAAGAATCTGTATATGTTTATTACACAATGGGCCTTATGCACAAAATTAAAGAGGATCAATCAGCTGTGCCATAGGGGACACATATATATGTTTGATGCAAATGGTTGGGCACCTATAGCATTCATAGGGTTAAAAGCCCCATAAAAGTCAGTGGAGTTTTGTCCCCTCTGGTACAGTTGGTATGCCCCAAAAATTGGTTGTATTTTCTGCAGAATGTACTATACTTGCCAGGTTGCTATCAAAATGGATATGTTAATAGATCTATATATTATGTTTTTTGCTTCTTCCACTCCACTCTGTTAGCTTTTGGATATGGCACAGTGTTAAGCATTGATACACGTTAAAACTTTTAAGGTCAACAGTCCCTGATGAAAGTCCCAGAGTGGACTGAAACGTCGGACATATCCGGCAGTATGCTGTTTTAAAAGTTTTAACGTGTATCAATAAAGTAACATTTTACTTAATGGGAGCTCGGCTTACGTATTTGTATATATTACTGATCGTTTTGTAAGCCTGGAGGTACCCTGCTAAACGTAAGCGTGTGCAGCGATAACCTGGTGGAAACAGTGTTAAGCATGCCATGTAATCCTACCTGGGAACTTTTTCTTCTGGCCTTCTCGGAGGAGGAGGCCTGCGGTGCCATTGAGGAAGACAAATGATGCAATTTGTGTCAAAAATGAGGCGGGGCTTCAGACAAGTGTAAGACTATAGGGGAATAGGCTGGGGTAGGAGAAGAAGTGGGTAGGGAGTGGGTGGAACAATAGGGAAGGAGCACCAATGGGCAGAGTTTCTTAAGAAACTGCTCACACCCCAGAGAATCAGTCTCTGACCCGGTAATGCACAGTCAAAACCAGAGTCTCCAGTGCAAATCCGGAGAGTTCCCAGATATGCATGTAATATGTCTTTACCACAGATCTTGGGCACCAAATATTAGTAGACACTCACAACTGTTGCCGGGCTAGGCAGAAGGTGATGAGAGTTGTAGTCCCACACAAGTGCAGGGCTTCAGACTTCCATCCCCTTCTCTGTGCAGAGATTTGAACTCTGTGAGTTCTGAATTCCATTTTAAATCAACTTTCTTACTTTAAATCTAAGTCGCTGTTTCTCTAGTTTTAGTGCATATGACCTCTTGTCCTAACATTTTGACTCCTTAGCAATTGACTTCCCTCTTTTACTTTATTGAATCCATTTTGTATTTGAATGCTCCTGCCATATCCCCTTTCTCTTCTCTCCTCCAAGCTATACATGTTCAGATCCTTTAGTCAATCCTGTTAATTTATATCTTGTAAAAAGACCTTGCAAGCAAAAATAAAATACCCAAGAAGCATGGTGGCATTTGATATAAATCCTGCAATGAAACCAAGCATATGTAGAAGACCGTTTCAGTGAAATAATTCTTCTTCACTAACGGGATCTCCGCTCAGTTGCAGAGTCACAAGCCTGTCGTACATCAGACTTCCCCTGCAGTCAGCACAACGCTGACTTCAGGGAAGGGGGAGGGGGTAACTTTGCCTTCGGTTATCTCTCATACCATAAAGGTTTGAGAAATGAACCTGGGGGCTATTAACTTATTTTGCAAATACCTACAATATGAGGGATAGTAATAATAAAGTATTACTATCCCTTTAATGAGAATGGGCTAAATTACATTATATGGTGCAGACATTATGCTCCTTTTATCTACTTTTTTTTTTTCTTCTTTTTAGCGCATTTGCATTTCTAAGTATATAAATAAAGAAAGGTTGAAGCCCTGGCACAGTAATATATTGCGACATAAATTTTCCCTACTGTCAATAGAAATAAAACATATAGGAGTCTGTGATATTTATGGTTATGCACATTTTTATATCCACAATTGTAACCCTTAGCGTTCCAGAGGGGTGTGCAGTACATTGCACACTCCTCTGGCTCTCAAAGGGTTAAAAAAACAAAAACACTGATATCCCATTTTACAGCTTGTAATGTAAGGTATGCACCTCAGTCAGCAAAATGACAAAACATTTGGGGGTTCATTTACTAACCAGTGTGAAAACTATACGCAGTTGACTCTGGGTCATTGTCGACATGTATAAAGACAGAAGCAGAGCCATTTTGGGTCGTAACAACCATAGGGAACAAATAACTATTCCAAAAAGTTCAATTGGATTTAAACAGGGCTTTTGACCTCTTGAATATGACAGACTTCTCCAGGACATTGCTCTGTAATGCTCTTTTAACCTTTCTTGCATCCAGCAAGCTAAAATCCCAGCAGAAATCAAAGGAAATGTTTAATTATTCCCTATAATGCAGTTGGTTTGTCCCAGAATTTCTCCATCAACAGAAGTCAGTGACAACACAAAAGGGGAGGGTAGGATAATACACATAAATATCTAGACAAATGAGATCAGCCACATTTGTTAACTACTGGAGTAACTAAATTATTTCTATTTTTCTTTCTTTAATGCTTTCCCTGCTGGGTAGAATGAGAATACTCTTTTAAGAGATGCTTCATTCAAGAGTTCTTAGAGCTTAGACCTGTGTTTAAATCCAACTGTACTTTATCTGGGCAATATGTGGTACTTTTGCTGTCTGTGGGAAAAACTGAAAACCAAAATTCTCCATAGAAAGATCAGGCAGATGAGTTCCTGAATTCCTTTTTGTAGGCAAATCATGTGGTGTCTGGTGCTGGCTTGCACCCTACTTTTGCCATTGCATTGGTAACGAGAGCTATGAGTGTCTGAGGGAGAAATCCTCTTTTATATGCAGATTAATCAGACACACCCAAGGTCCAACTAATGCTTATCTTACTGAAGTGGTCTTTGAGGTCATTAAACTTTCTGGAAAGGCCTTGGCTTTCAGTGTGGCCACAAGTTGCAATCTATGGCTTAAGACTTGATTGGTTGGTCAGTCAGTCTTCAAATAAATCTTTGGTATCTCTCACTTATGTTCTCTCTCTCTCTGTCTCTCACATATGTTCAGGGGAATCTTTGGGTTCCCTAGACATAGTTTCATAGTTCTCTAGTTCTGTCCCATGTAATTAACTTCCTTGGTTTGAAATTCAACACTCTTCTGGGGAAGTGTTGTGATTTTTTTAACAGACAAGATTCTATTGTCCCTTGAGGTGAGTCAGGCAGTATCTCTGCCATCTGTGACAGCGTGGGAATACATGAAGGTACAATATTCCCTGGTACCTGCTCTGGAAGCAGTCCTGTTCTCTGACTTTCATATGTGTGAGTTGCAGCTTGAAATTCTAAGGAATTAGTCTAGACAACAGTGTCACCTTTCCAGAGTCATGCCTCTGACAGGATTAAGGCAGACCTTTTATGGTGGCTTCCCGAGGCTTTATCTGTCCTTGGGATGGCCACTTATTATCCCACATTGGGTCACAATTACGACAGACCCCAGCCTGTATACACTGGCGTGACAGCATTCTGTCCATCAGTTTTCTAGAGCTTTAGGGGTTTTGCCTAGCCTTGCAACATTGGTCTCAGTCCCTCCAGGGATCGCTGATGCATATCCAGTGAGATAAGGTGGTGGCTTACATCAGCCTCCAGGAAGGGACCAGAAGTGCAGCTACATGGGCCGAGATCTGTCTGATTCTCATGTAGGCAGAGGCTTGCATGCCAATTCTCTCCACAGTTCACATTCCAGGAATAGACAACATTGTGGCAGACTTTCTCAGTCTCCTGCGCCTGGATCCCAGAAATTGGAAGCTTTTTCAGAGCATATTCTACTTGATAGGTGGACTATAGAGTCTCCTGAAACTGGACCCAATAGCCTCTCAACTGAACCACAAGGTTTTTTGTGCTAGGTCCAGTGATCCTCTATTTCTCATGGTAGGTGTGGTGCTCATTCCATGGCATTTTCCTCTGGCATATGTGTTTCCACCTGTTCCTCTGATTCCCACTGCTCTGAAGAAAATCAGAATGAAGTGGGCTCATGTCAATTTTATTGCCCCATTCAGGCACCATTTGGCCTGGTTTATGGATCTTCTCAATGTATCTGTGGCTCCTTTTGCTTCCTAACCTTCTGTCTCAAGGTCTGCTGTGTCATCGACAGGTGGATAATTTAGCTGTGACAGCTTGCTTTATGACTATGTTATAAGCTTAAAAGACCTATGACAGGGTTATAAGTGGTGTGAAGACAGGATGTTGCTACTCCAGCTTTTCAGCTTCTGGTTGTCTTTGTTTTTCTTCAGGATGGTCTTTGTAAAGGATGTGGTCTTAGTTCTATTATCGTTCCGATTTCAGATCTTACTGTCTTTTTCCAGATAAGTGACTTGTTATCATCCTTTATTACTCTTATCCATTTTTTATATAGCACCAAGTTATTTTGTAGTGCTGTGCAATAGGGAATAACCCTACAGACATAATAAACAGTACAAATGGAACATAGAAAACAAAATGATCAGGGAGCCCTGCTCATAAGAGCTTACTAACTGATGTGGAAACATTTGTTCAAGGTGTTGCTCATACCTACCCTGTTTTTCACAATTCCACTTCTCCATGGGATATGTGTTTAGGTGCTTGAAGAACCATGTTCATAGATGCAGCCTTTTTGGGGAATCTGATTAGCTTTTTGTCATCCCTGATGGCCCTTGTGTGGGCCAGGCAGCGTGCAAGGTAACAGTGGCTTCTTGGATTAAGGCGACTGTTCACCAGACATATGTTCTCAACAAGAAGACTGCTCAGATGGCACATCTTGGGCTTGTAAGAATCCTCTCTCTGCTGAGCAGTTGTGTAAAGTGGCTATGTGGTCATCCTTCTACACATTTGTCAAACACTAACATGTTAATGTGCTGGCTTCGACTGAAGTCCGTTTTGTCTGGGAGGACCTATAGTCCATTGTGCCTGTGTATGTGTCCATGATATAATTTATTTGTAGTACCTATAATTTCCTGTTCTTTGGTGTGCAGTGTTGGTGTCCGCTGACACCTGAGGTTAATGTACTAATTCATTTCTGAAACTGGCCTGACTTCTGAGATTTTTTTATGATTCCTTCCCTGGATTGTTGGAGGAGGCTTTGGTATATATCTTTGGTCAGGTGTTTCATATAGGCTAAACAGAAAAGGTGATTTTTGTGTATTTATTTACTGTGTACTTTATCTTAGTCTATAAGGAACACAGAACTTCCCTCCCAGAGAAAAAACAATGGTTTGCATTCTGGGCAGGAGGGTCCACTTGGGTTTTCTTGTTCAGGGATTCCCTTTCTTGTTCCACTTTGGTTTGTTTTCTTTCATTTTTGTTAAACCTAAGCATGCTAATGCAGTGGTAGAGTGGATAAGGGAGGGGGAGTCTTTGCCTCGGAGACCTTTCTTGTTTAAGTGCCTTGCCCACTTGGCTGGATGATACTTTACCCATGGTTCCTGTGTTCCACATGGACTAAGAGAAAATGATTTATTGGTAAGTACACACAAATCTTCTTTTGCGTTTACATTTTAACTAATTAAATGGTTGTTGCTTTTTTTAATCTTCTGTAACATTTGTCAAGACATGATATGTGGATATCCTATTCACAAAAGAAATGACACAGTTCTGGAGCAAACCAAATACACCACAGGGGAGAAATCCCATTTCCCATTTAATTTTTTAACCCCTTGAATGCTAGAGAGGAATTGGAGTTGTAGATTGTTACTAGTAACTAGACCCAGAGTGTGACTATTAGTTAATTCAGCAGCAAGTGAATGTTTTGATAAGCCACAACTCCAGTGAAGTTGGAGGGTATCCTTTTGTTTGTCAGGTTATATGGTACCGTTGCTATCAACCTCTCTGCATCATTCACGTTGGGTCATATGTATATTGGTAAAAGTGGAGCAATGCTGGGGAAAACCAGCTTCACCACAGGAATCAACGTTTGGATCTGTATTATTTTGACATTTTATTTTGGGCATAACTTTTAGCGAAATGGGCTGACGTTTTGTATTCAAGGTCTGATTGGCAGTCCCCTTTTAAATGTAGCTGTAGTTGTCCGGTACCAAACTGTTTTAAAAAATGTGTTTTTCTTATTTGGAAACGGAGTCAGACCAACAGCCCAAACTGACAAATGGATTCTTGCCAAATTTGTCAGAGAGGAGGGCCTTGATGAGTGTTACATGCTTTAAAAAGGAGAGAGAGAATGTATGGCCATAACTTACTATGCCCAGCTGAGAACTCCCAGTGAATATATACTACCAGGTTTTGTCAATAGATGTCACTGCCAGATAAAAAAATGAGATTTGATGAAATACAGAACACCAGGATAAACCTAACCACTGGTAAATGACAGAAAAAAATGAATAAAGCTTCAGTTCTTCCAACTTAACTCTACTGTCCCATGTGCTTTCAGAAAATGAAAAGACTGAATTTACACACTTAATACACACGTACGTTTGTGTGTGATAATACGGACTACTGTACCTTCTTGTGGATTCTCCAACCGCGATTAGAACAATTCCTAAATACATTTGCATAGATTACTTGAAATATAGTGCAAGCTTAACATTACATCTATTTTATTTTATTCGGGTGGATATTGGGGATTTGGCTGCAGCTAACCAAATCTTTCTTATATGAATAAGGTCTTTTTTCCTTTTTCATTTGTCTAATGCAGTATGGTATAAATATGGAACATAATGCTTTTGTGTGTTGGTCATCTTTTGAATAATATTTCAAAACTTGTTGGTAATGGGATGTTTTTTTCATCCTGTTTATTTTTAAATCGTGTTGTAACCCTTGTAGTCACATATGTAAGTAGAGTGTTTTTATCTCTTTGGCTTAATGAATACAATCCAAAAGGATTAATGGTTTGAAACCAGCTGCTTGAAATGGAACATTTAATCACCTGAATGACAGAGAGTTTTTCAGTGCATTTCAAAAGCATTGCATTAGCGACTCCTTTAGCATTTAAGGGGATAAAAGCCACATTTGAATAATAACAAATATTCATTTTACCCTATGGTGCAGCTGGTTTGCTCCAGAATTACACTCCTTTAACTTCCTGAATACAACTCTAAGGGTCCACATAGTTCAAGCTTTAGCTTCAGGGGATTTCATAACTCTGTGTAAGGGGTATTCTGTTTCTGAAGGTTAAAAGTTCCATTTAAATCACTGGAATTTATTTTATTTATCTCCTGTAGTAGTTGGTTAAGGGCCTTATGCAGAAAATAAAAGATGAGCGATTCTGGATCAAATCAAATGCATTAAATGAAAATTTCCAAGATTACTGCTACATAAAATGGAACTTTGTCATGCTTGATCTCTCCGTGGCCTTTGATAAAGCTGATCATATCATATTGGCATGCCGCCTGAGGAACTACGTATCAGGAGCACTTCCTTACAACATTGTTTTCTTACTTGTGGATAGGGCAGGTAGCAGTGGTTCCACATTTGACATAGGCAGGGATCTGTCCCATTTGGAGTTCTTCAGGATTCTCTTCTGTCGCATTATTGTTCAGTGTGCATATGAGGCTGCTAGAGGATGTGTTCCTCCTGCATGGTGTGGAATTTTATCCATATGCTAATGACACACAGATCTATGTCTCATTTCAAGGAAACTGGGTAACTGCAATCTATGCACCTGAGCCAGGTGCAGAGAGATGTCCTCATCCCATTGATCAATGGTGTGGATCCTTTGCCTGAACCAATAGTGCACAACCTTTGAGTTCTCTCTGACCATAGCCTGTGCATGTGTTCTGAGGTTGTAGACATAGCGAAAGCTAGCTTTTAATATTGCTTCCTCTGATCTTCTTAAGGGACCTGGAGTCATTAGATCATGCCTATGTGTTAATGCAATTGGACTATGGAAATGCTGTTTATGCCTTCCCTTGTGTCTCACATGTAGACTTCAAATGGTTTAGAATTTGACAGCAGAGATATTTAGGGATAACTCAAAATCAGAATATGTCACTCCTATCCTGCACAAGCTTCATTGTTTGCCATGGGCTTTCGTGTGGGATTAAAGATGGTCATTATGGGGTATAAGGCTTTGAATGGTATTGGGCCATAATACTTCAGACTCGAGTCATGTGCAGTGTATGTGTGTGCTCTCCAGGGGTTTCTTTCTGGTTTAGTCTAAGATTCTTTGCTCTACTTTGGGTGGCAGTGTATTTCTAAGCACAGCTTCTTTGATTTAGAACTTTCTGTCCTTGTGTGTTTTGAGCCTCCTGTCCTTCCACCTTTTCCTCTTGTCTTTTCCAGACTGCTTAAATGTCTTCATTTTCTTTTACTCTGTGAAGTATTTTGAAAACCTTTTACGTTGGGTCCTGCTGAAATGGAATTGGAAAAACGTTATCCTCTTGAATGCTAGAGGTTTCCAGTGTATGTCTGTGCAATGCATAGGAGTCCACTTTAGAATTCAAGGGGATATATGCTCTATTTAGATAATAGGCAATTCTCATTTGTCCCCTTTGATGCACTTGGCTTGCTCCAGAATTGTACCTAGCTTCCTGAATACAGCCCTGAGGGTCCTTTTCATGCAAGGTTCACCTCCAGGGGAACCTCACATATCTGATTAGGAAGAGATCCTACTTATGAAGGAATTGCTTTAGGCATAAATATGTTTTTATTTCGACAGCCACTGTGATTGCAGATCAGCCAATTGATTTTCTCGGGGTGACATTGTGAAAGCATAAGGTTGGGATTCACATTGATTTGGCAAAGACCTGAACCTAGATGGAGCTTTTCACAGTCACATAGTACAGTGGTGTTTCTTCAGGAAGTGCAAGGCGTTCTTTCTCTGACAGAACTGTTATATTACTTCTGTAATGAGCAAGTGAGGGAAGGGGAGAGGGGTGCCAGGTTGCAGCAGAATCTACCAGAGCGTTTTCAGCTTTATAGCCAAAAAATGTATCTGTGACTGCCAGGAGTGTCCAATTAAAATCTGTTTTTTTTGCGATGAATGTAAACAAATCAGAATTGTATTTGGCCATGTGCCTCATCTGACTTTAATGTATTTATATTTTTTGCTAAAGTAGAGAGGCTGAAGTGCTTTAACCCGATGGAATGCAAGAGCGGTGACCAGTGCCTTGCAACACCCATCTGATGATCAAATGGTTAAATTGGTCACAGCACTGCAGCTTTTAAAATGTATTCACTGTTCTCTTTTTCAGCATTGTCGGCCTTTACCATAACTCTTTCTTTTACTGGCAAGAGCAGTTGTGTATCGACTTTTTACATTAGCTTTATTGATTTGTCTGTAACTTTTTTGTACTTAAAGGGATAGTAATGTTTCACAAAAAGAGCAGCTCCAATTAATCTTAATAGTATTTGGGTCATGGAGAGTGTTATTTCAGTACTGTCAGAGCTGTAGTTCAAGAGTAATTGAATGATAAAGTATCCCCCTCCCACCCCTTTTACCTAGTGTAACACTGCTCACCTCAGATGTGGAATCTGGTTGTAAGACCAGACAGCTAACAGCAGGGGACAATCTTCATACTCTGAGAACAATGAAAGCCCTGCCCCCTTGACAGGTTTTTCAGCTTTTTCCCTGAAGATTGTCCCTCTCTGCAATCTACATGGGCACCTCCCAGCTGCTCTGAGCTGATCAGTGTTCCATCAGTAAAAGGGGCGGGAGGGGGGTACTTTATCATTCAATAACTCTTGAACTACAACTCTGACAGAAATTAAATAACACTCTCCAAGGCCCAAATACTATGATGACTAAATAGAGCTGCTTTTATTATCAAACATTGCTATCCCTTTAAGTAATTGCTTTATATAACTATTACAGAGTGAGGTTGCTAGAATTCATGGCTATAGAATAGGTCATAAAACTACCATATGTTTTGTAAATCTCTACAATGGAACATAATGGGGACTTTTATTAGCTGAAGCCCGTGCTAAAAGTGTAAAAAGTAGTGATCCTTGAGGCTGTTTGGCCTTATTTTACAGGGACCCAACCCTGCCCTGATTGAAGCCTCCTCTGGGATGGGAAGTCCAGCCTCACAATGCAATGATTTGGGAATGTTCCCTCACAGAATGCAGTACTCTCCTCGGCTGACAAACCGCTGCTATTTCATCTCAGTGCTAAAGGAAGGAAACACTTTGGAAATTCCATTGCCTTAAAGGACACTTCCATATAATAATCCCCCACTTACCTTACTCTGGCCAGACAATCCTACTGGCTCGTATGAATTTGCCCTTGTGCATTTGTTCGTGAGCGAACATCTTCAGTCTGTCCTGGATGTCATGTCCATGGAAGCGGACATGACAGTTGCTAGATCACACTACGCTCACTATGCATGGTACTCTTAAGTTAGGTTAATTTACTCCTTCTGCTTCAGTTTGAAAAAAAACTGCCACAGCTGTTATACCTCAGTAGAGTTGTTTTGAGATATAGGGTTTTATGTATCTAGAAGTAATGCAGTTTTGGATCATACCAACCCTACCACATAGGACAAATAATGTCCCAAAACAGTGATTGATTCTGGAGTAAACCAATTGCACTAAATACAGTTCCCATTGTTTTAGATGGTGTTTTAAATCTTTGCGTTCCGGATAGGTTTCCACTACATTGCAAAGATTTCAAAAGCACTTAAGGGGAAAAGAGCCATTTAACCCCCTGGGTGCTAGTGACGTCTCAGGACATTGCTTTGCTATGTAATAAGTTGGAGACATCTCTGGCATGCAAATGGGTAGATGTCCAATGTAAATCAGTGGTAACTGTAGTTATTCCTTATGGTATAGTTCTGAATTGCTCAATATCAGCCTGATAAAAAGGCCCATAATGCAATGATACATTTATCACTTGCAGTTCAATATACTCAGTCTAGTTTGTTAGGATGAAAAGTGTAATAATCTTATCCTAGTTGACCTTTGCTATGGTGTATAGCCTAAGAAAAGGAATAAAACAAAATCATAATCCTTCCTGACTCCAGGTTGGCATTTTTATTACTTTCCAGATCAAGCTCCTAATCAGTTTGCAAAATCCTGTATCCCTGTATGCTGACTTCTGCTGGAAATGCATCTGTTCCACTTGTAAATATCTATTGTACTTGCCATCACAACACATCTCTTGAAGGGAGTTACACAAATCAAGCCTCTGCATCAAAGAACACAATCCTTTGCTGAAGATGGGACCTCTTCTCTCTCTTCTTAAAGGACACTGACAACTCTTTGTAATAGCGCCACATTTTTAGTACTATGATCAGAAAATCCTAATGGACCATATGAATTTTGCTTTTATTCAGTCAGTCCTGGATGTCATATCCATGGATTCAGATAAGACAACTGTTGAGTTTTTTTTTCTCAAATTGAAGCAGGCAGTATACATGAGCCTACTGAATCATTTAAAGGGATAGTAATACTTCATTTTAACTTTATTTTATTTTGTAGGCATTAAAAAAACATGAAGAATGATATAAGTCTTATCTCTGAAACCTTTATGGTTTAAGAGATATTCACAAACAAAGTATCCCCCCCCTGTTCAACCAGATAAGAAGGGAGATGCCCAGGTAGACTGCAGAGAGGGACAATCTTCAATTAAGATAATGGAAAAAGCTGAAAAACTTTTCAAGGGGGGAAGGGCTTTCATTGTTTTCATACAAAGAAAATTGTCCCCTTCTGTTATCTGTACTGTCATACAACCAGACTCACATCTGAGAAGAGATGGCTTACACTAGGAAAAAGGGGCGGGGAGGGGAAGTTTGCTTGTGAATATCTCATAAACCATAAAGGTTTGAGAGATAAGACTTATATCATTCTTCATGTTTTATTAATGCCTACAAAATAAAATAAAGTTAAAACGAAGTGTTACTATCCCTTTAAGGAACAGAGGAGTGCAAAATAAATTGCTAAGCAGTGTGATTCAAACATCTCTGGTCCTTAAATGGTTTATGTATATTGAGCTGAGTTTGAGGCAATGGGACCCTGCTAACAACTGTCATGTCTGCCTCCATGCACATGACATCCAGGACTGATTGGACTCTGGAACCATGGAGCAGTTCATAGATGTAATTTCAATTTTCTGACCATTGTAAGATACATAGGGAATTATATATAGGCAGTGTTAGTTCCCCTTTACGTTTTGTTATGCCAAAATTTCTGGAAATATCATGCATATATGTCAATCCATTGAGTGACAGAGAGGTATTCAATGCATTTAATTGGATACATCTCAGGCACCTCAAAGGGTTAAAAGTTTAATCTTTATTTGCTTGTTTTTTTTTTCTTTTTCATATGGAAAAAAATAATTATTTATTTAGTGTGTTGTTTTTTTTTCTTTCAGATTGACATTTTAAAGACCTTATTGGATTCTGCATCTTCTGAAGTGTTGGAGAAGAAGTCCTCAGACAATGAGACTGAGCAAAGAGAAGATTTGGAGAAGACCGAGGCAGACTTACTGCCGGAATACCTTGCTAGATTCCAGGTGAGACTGATCTGGAATAAAGCAGCAAAGCCTTTAACCCTTCGAGTGCCAGAGGGTTGTGCAACGCATTGCAAAGCAATGTGTTAAACACCTCTCTGGCACTCAAAGGATTAACATCCTTGTTTTGCTATTTTCATCTAGGCAGATTGAATAGAAACAAGTGTGGAACAATTCTGTGTCAGTTGGGTATCATAAGGAAAAGAGAAATTCCAATTGCTTTAAATGGGACTTTTAAAAGCTCCATTTAACTCAATAGAATTTTTATTTATGCATCATGGTGTATTTGGGTTACACTAGAATCTCTTCATTTTTTACATCTGCCCCTCTGCTTTGTAAAAACATAAAAATTATGTGTAAATTATCTTTGACAAAGATTTGCTGTAGAGAAATTCTAGAATCAAGGCAGCATTTTGTTTGTATTCTGGGATTCTTTCTCTCCATTTTTCAATGTCTTTCTAAGAAGCAAAAATCTATTATCTGAAGTAACATGTCATTGCAGATCTATAACCTGACCTTAAAAGCAGTCTTCTGCTAACAGAGATAGCAGTTCCAAACCACATCTGGAAAATGTCTCAGGAGTCCACTGAACTAAAACGTTGTCCGTTTGTGGTCCCCAAAAACAAAAGGCCTAGCTTGCGGGTGCACATGTGGGTCAGTGAAAATGACTCTGCAAACCCCAAGAGAGTAAAATTACCCTTTAACCAGGAGGTGTAACCAACACATTGCTTAGCAATGTATTGGAAACCCTTCTGAGTACTCAGATGTTTAAATCAGTTGAAATTTTGGGAATGTTTATTTGCCTCCATTGATATGATTGGTTTCCTCAAGAATCACCCCACTTTTTTATTGAACATCAGACCCAAAGAGTTTACAAGTATATTTTCTTCGCTCAGAAAATGTCTTTCAAATTCGGCGACTGCTGAAGATCTTGGACCTTCTAATACCTAAAATGTGCAGTCTGAAATTAGGAAATTAGAATGCCTCTGATTAGTTCTGCTGGCAGTGAAGATGAATCTTCATGGCAATGGAATTTAAATTTCAAGTGCTTCAGCCCATTAAATGCCAGAGATTTGTGTCATTTTAAGGGTTATATACACCACATCTACCATCAGTCGTAGCCGATTATAAGTAGATTGAGTTGTTTATAGATGGAGTTGACTATCACAATGGTTCTTTGTTCCATTATGAACAATTTCTTTACAGAATTGAAGATACTACCCCCATGCATAGCAGAAATGCTCTTCTGCATACGCAAAATCTAGATTATTTCTGAATTAAATGAAATAAGTTTTCATATAGAGGTATTAAAAAGATAGAATTTAAGAAATCCTGATAAGATCAGAAGTCAGCATTGATATGTTTGTACAATATAGGTTGTTTTTCTCTGTATCAACATCATGTATGATTATGTCCATGTTCTGGCTTGCATAGTTGGTAGACAATGAATTACCCTCATGCTTGTTATACCCTCTGAATGTCAGCAAATCACTTCCCAATGCACTGGATAACCTTCCAGCACTCAGAATGGCTAATAATGATTTAGGCCACCTTGGAAAACCAGTTTTACCCTATAGAGCTCTGTGTAGCAAACCCCACTACTGGAAAATGTCTGTAGTAGCAGTCACCTTTTTAATTTATCAACCTGTGGCATTCAAGAAGCAGAATATGATTATACATTGTGTTCTGACATATCTTGCATCCATGACATTTAGCACAGGGTCACTCATTAGCAGTTAAGCCATTTTGACTGAGCCATGTGTACACCAGCAAGGATATCCCAAAACATGGGTCTCTTGGTTGAGGTTGATGACCACACATTGAATACTGGGACATTTCCAGATGTGGCTTGAAATTTCCATCTCTGTTAATGGAAGACAGATTTCAGGGTCAGGTAATAGATATGCAATTACATGTTACTTGAGATAATCGATTTTTCATTCTTAGAAAGTCATTGAAAGTGAAGATGCAGAATACCAAAATACAAATACAAAAAATATACATGCCCTTGACTCTGGAATTTCTCTACAGCAGTTTCCTCTTAAAGTTAATTTATGGGGCAGAAACATTGTGATTTATTACAGCAAAGGACAAACACTTGCATGCCCATCAATTTTTCAGTAGACTGACAGAGTAAAAGTGATACTTTTGTTGGCTAATTATGTGGCTCTAGGATGCAAGCTTTCAAGACACTTCAGAATGAAGGCTGAATACAAAACACATGGCGGCAGGTTATACACTCATGCAAATTGGTTTTATAGTTAAACTCCACTAGAAGTGAATTCCTTATTATCATTGTGTTGTGTAAACCATTCCCCGGGCTCCAGCAGAGGCATATATAGCCTGCTGAGTGTTACAAGATTTATTTCCTTTCTGCAGCCAAAGAATGCTAAATCTATGGTTTCACCCTCTGAGCACCAGAACAGTGTACAACCCATCACTTGCAATGCATTGCATACTCCTCTGGCACCCATAGGGCCCAAAATATGTTTGTGTGGGATAATGTGGAATAAATTCCATCATGGTTAACACGGTACCACCTTTTACCTATATTCAGCTTTTCAGCATTTTTAGGTTATTTTCTGTGTCTAATCACCTAGGCTGTATTGGATAATGAGAGGCAGTGGAGTAATATATATTATATGTTAGATGCAGGGAAATCAGCATCAGCCACCAGTGCCCCAGTATATTTTAACACCTCTGCCATATCTGCAAAACAAAAGTATAGGAGTTCAGGGGCAAACCAATTGCATTATAAGGGAGAACTAAAAATGTAAAAAATTCCCATTGATTTGAATGGGAATTTTAATCCCTAGAATTGCTTCACAGTGCATTGGAGAC
Organism: Rhinophrynus dorsalis; assembly: GCA_037306005.1. NCBI lineage: Eukaryota > Metazoa > Chordata > Amphibia > Anura > Rhinophrynidae > Rhinophrynus > Rhinophrynus dorsalis. Next base: position 596,691,952 of record CM074718.1, on the reverse strand, counting down.
ATCTCTAGAATTCAGTGGGTTAAATTCCCCATTTAAATAACATTTTAAGTTTTCCCCCAATAGTGCAAATGGTTTGCCCCATAATGCCTCCATGATTATACAGAGCTAAGTGTTGGAGGGGGTGCAACTCATGTCATTGTAAAGAGGCCCTCGATGGGTTAAACAAGCTAAAATCATTTTTAAAAAGTTATTTTGAATTAAAAAAAAATCCCCAACATGATGTATTGTGCACTAATCCTCATACAATGAATTCATATTGCTCTATCCTTATGTCTCTCTATCAGGAGCTGACTGTAAAGCTTGATTCTCTTGGTAAGATCGAGTCCGATAGCCTGCTGAGTCTGACCACCCTTCTAGTGCAGGACAAGCTGCCAGAATGTGAGAAGAAGGACATTGAAAAGTATGAGGAGCAGCTGAAAGCATGGCAACAGGAACGAGTCAGTCTGACTGCCAGAGAAAAAGAGATGAGAGAGAAGGCTAAAGAGGAGTTTGAGGCCAGACAGGCAGCCAAGGCAACGTCATAATATCAGCACTTCCTTCCTTTGTGGATTAATGTGTAAATTAACCTCCCTCCCCTATAAACTGTAATATGGCTACAGTATGAATTGCCACACTTGCCTCCATAACCATTCATAAATGGCATCAACATGGAACACCATAAACAAGGGGTCCGTACAGCTATAGTTGCCATCTGCTAGCTGAGAATCCTGACAGTTGCAGTCTAACAGGTCGAGGACTGCAGGTGTACCACCCCTACTCTAAATCATTTTTGAAATGTGCTGTATAAAAGTAAATAAAAATTGGTCTTGAAATGTTTAATTCACATTGAGATCTACCTTTTACCTTGTAGTATCCAAAATGTTAAAAAAAGGCTTTGCTTTAAAGATATTGGATATTTAATAATTTATGCCCATTTTTATGTCACTTCTCCTGTTTGCCTGGCACAGTATTCAAAGTGCCATATTTACATACTGTGTCACGCAGAAGGAGGAAGTGACACCACAACTAGAGGTGGGAAATGAAAATTAAAAAAAGGGTTAAAGGAGTTGCAAAGTTTTAATGTGAAAAATATATATTACTAGTTGAATAGCCCGTGTACACGGGCCACAGTGCTAGGCAGCAACGGCCATGGTGCAGTCATGCACAGCAGGGCGCTCCGATTTCAGACGTTAGTCCTCTCTACGGTCTGAATTCGGAGTGCCCTGCTCCGTTATCAGCCGCGGTGCGGGCAGTGTGTACTGCGCATGACTGCCACGCACGCAGCAGCCTGTACTGCTCATGACAGCTTCTGACAAACATACATTAGTGAATTATTATATAGGACAGGACTCTCCTGAGTGAAACGAGACTACTCCTGCTGCTGTCAGGCTCTTTATTCACAAGTTACAAATCAATCAAAATGCTATAAAGTGGTGGAATTGTGATATTTGGAGAGAAGTAGCCTACATTGTAGATCTTCTAAACATTGTAGCAGAAATAGGACATTAAAAAACTGCCATCTGGACACAACGTTTAATAATTAAAAACAATTTATATATAATAATTAAATGGAACATTTCCCAACAGCGTGGAGTATCCTTGTTTTACAAAATAACTTTACTGCTCCTTTAATTCTAAACATTTGCTGGCCTTTAGGATAGTGTAAGATATAGGCAGCACAAATATGAATTCAAATATGGTAACATTTTGAGCAGTTAAGAGGTTGCTATAAGAGAACAGCAGATCTCTGCATGGTAATGGTTCAAAATAAATGCAGCTTTGATTATTCTCTAAAGTTTTTGGCCCATGTGGAGCGTTATTATCATTCTCTATGATGTGTAGTTCCAGAGTAACTGAATCATTAAGCGTCCCCCTCCTTCCCCTTTTACCTGCACAACAAGACCATCCTGATGGATCACAGCAAGGGACAATCTTCTGTTGGCATAAGGAAAAACCTGTCCTCCTCCTTCAAGGGGGATAGGGTTTTCATTATGTACACAGCCAGAAGATTGTCCCTCACTGCGAGCTGTCCGGTGAAGCGACCAGATTCCATATCTGAGGGGAGGAGGCTTACAATAGGTAAAACAGGCAGGAGGGGACATTTTTTCTAATTCAATCACTCAGGAAACACGTATCCTAGATAATGATAATATTGCTCTACATGGCCCAAAAACTATAAAGAATCATTGGAGATGCATTTATTTTGAAACATTACTATCCCTTTACGATTGCATTGGAGATTGCTTCCATTGGATATGTCTGTAGAATTCAAGGGATGAAAAGTAATTCTCTTAATCTCGGTAAGGACCAGGTTTTTGTTAGTGAAAACTGCTTCATTGATATATATATATATATAAATAAATGGGTTGTTTCAATGTTCCTTAATCCCCTGAGGGCCAGTGGAGAGGGAATATAGCTTACAGTGAATCCATCCATTAGACACCCCTCTAGCACGTAACTGGATACATACTTTGTTTTATTCCATGTGCAAATATGCAATATTTTTGTTCAGAGTTAAATATTTAGGTCTACAGATAAAATGTCTAACTGGGGATGATGAGACTTGTAGTTCAACAACAACTTGAGGGCATCGACTTGCCCAGCTCTGAATTACTACATGACTGCACAATGTAATAGGGTGATGGATTGTAATTACATTTTTTTCTTTAGATATTTTTTATTATGAATAAAAGCATTTACAGTATAATGTTCAGCCGGCGTGAAATTTAATTGCAATTGTTCTGTACATCTCATTACACTCTTCAGTTTGAATTGATTAAATCAACACTCAGTTTGATTAGAAATGGTTTTGATTTTTATTACATTTTCCAAAAAACATTTTTTACTTAAAGAAATATTTTTGGCCTAGTTGGAGAAGTTAGCGTGTCTCTTGCACTAATGTAGAGACTGTATAACTATAGAGGCTGTAGTAAGATGACTGTATCAGTTCACAGGGAAACCAACTGCACTGCAGGGGACTAATTGCAATTCAGAGAATTGCAAAAGAACCTCAATAGCATCCACAAGGTTAAAATTGTAATTTAAATTAATGGGAATTTTTATTCCCCCCCCCTGTGGTGTAGTGTTTTTTCACCAGAATTGCACCTCTTTAGCTTATAAGCCCCTTTAATGTTGTACTTGTGTCACGGTAACCCAGACAAATAATTACACAACACAGTAAAAGTAAATTTAACCAATTTATTGAAGAAAATAATAGTAGCAATAGAAATAATATCAATGACAATAAAAGCAAACACTTCTTCACCCTTGGGGAGACAGGCGTAATGACAGTGTCTAGTTCGCTACATAAGCTGACACTGAACTGCAATCGGACAGTAGATAACACAGGTACAGAACCTGACTTGGCTCTCACCAACAGATAGGAACCTGGAACACCAGGCATAGTAAAAGAGAGTACCCGGACAGCCTCCAGAGAGGGATGTCAAATGATAGTGCACAGCTCACCTACCAGCATGGTACCGATCGAAGGCCACACATCCCTGCAGTAGATCTCTTAAGATAAATTCTTGGAATATTTCCAGAGAATTACACAATCCAAAAGGCATTACCAGATATTCATAATGTCTGCTGAGAGTATTAAATGCGGATTTCCACTCATGCCTTTCTTTTATTCGCACAAGATTATAGGCTGCCCTTAGATCAAGTTTGGTGAACACTTTGGAGCCCTTGATTCGATCGAACAGTTCGGCGATCAATGGCATGGTGATCGTGGGTGACGTGATGGCTGTAGTGGTCTACCGTCAATAGCCTCTGACCAGTGGAGAAGAGCGAGGCAACAAAGGAATATCGTGCCAGTCCGCAAAGCCAGCATCCATGAAGAATCCAGCAGCTCCCGAATCCACCAAGGCTGGAGCCATGATAGAGGATGTGGACCAGGATACTACTACATCAAGAATAGGTTTCCCAGGCTGGCAATCAGGGGACTGCGATACTCCACCTAGGGTTTGCCCCTGACACAACCCTAGGTGCGAGCATTTCCCGGCTGGGTAAGACAGGAGAGTAGCAGGTGCCCTACCTTCCCACAGTAAAGACAAAGGAACAACCTCTCCTCCCCATAGTCACGTAAAGCCCAGTTGCATAGGTTCCACCCTGCCAGGCATGAAACCAGGAGGTATGGGAGGCGAGGGAGGACAGGGTGGGATAGAAAAGCTGGGAGCCAATCGATTCGTGTGTTTGTGACCCTGGTTCCTGAACACAGGCCTCTCTCTAAGCCTGGTGTCAATTAAAATTGCAAAGGAAATCAGTTCTTTCCGGTCTCCTGGCAGCTCACGGGGCACAGACCCTGTGTAAATGCTGCTACTAATGCCTCATTGTTCTAGCCTACTTCTGCAGCCAAAGTACGAAATTGAATGGAAAAGTCGGCCACCGTGCGTGTGCCCAGGAGTATGATCATGTAATTTTGCTGCAGATATTGCTCTGGCAGGAACGTCAAACACTCTGCGGAATTCCCCCACAATAGGCTTCCTTGTTTCTCATAACGGATTAGCCCAGGCTAGAGCTTTGCCAGACAACAGGGAGATCACCAACCCGGCCTTGCTTCGGTCACTCGGAAAGGCTTATGGTACCATTTCCAAAAAATGTCCACCCGGTTTAAAAACCCTCTGCAAAGAGTAGGCTCCCCTTCGTAACGTTGATGAAGGGGAGCAGTACCTGACAACCCTTGACTGATACTGCTTGCCGGGTTCGGAGGTACTGCTGGTGCCAAATCTGAGGAGGCTACTGGTTGATTTGGAGCTTGCCCAAGGTGTGCGGTACGGTTTAATAAGATCTGCATAGCAAAAGATCGATCTGTTGATCCTGTGAGTCCATTCTGGCTAGAATGCTCTGAACTGGTTTACTTGTACTTTCAGTACTCATGGCCCTTTTGTACAAGTAAATTTAACCAGTCTATCGAAGAAAATAATAGTAGCAATAGAAATAATAGGTATGACAATAAGCGCAAACACTTCACTAGACGAGCTGATACTGAACTGCAATCGGACAGTAGATAATACGGGTACAGAACAAGACTTGGCTCTCACCGACAGATAGGAACCAGGAATGCCAGGGATAGTAACGGAGAGTACCCGGACAGCCTCCTGAGAGGGATGTCAAATGATAGTGCACAGCTAACGTACCAGCAAGGTACCGATCGAAGGCCACACAACAGAGGTACACTAGGAGGCTGCCAAATACAGAATTGCAGTAGCACAGTGCGTAACCCAGAGTGAGACAGGCAGAGGCAGCAGGAAACACTCTTAAGGTAGTATACCAAGAGGCAACGGGTAGAGCAATACAGGTAACACTATGAGCCCGGGGGCAATGGGATCGCACAATGAGGAGGCAACTAACAATGCTACCAGCAAGGTAGAGCTGTACCAGCTAGGTAGAGCCCGGAGGCAATGGGATCGCACAGTGTGGAGGCAATTAGCAACGCTACCGGCAAGGTAGTAGTTGCACAGGATAGGTAGAGTGCATCTACAGCTATACCTGGGGACAGTGGTTGTCAGGCAGGATCGAGAGTAGGATGGAGTGTAGGTCAGACAAGCCACAGTCAGGAACCGCATCGGGTAGTCCGCCACAGTCGAGGTCAGCCCAGAGTGGGTAGTCGGACAAGCCAGAGTCATACACGGATCAGTTAGTCAGACAGAGCAAAGGTCAAACACCAGATCGGTTAATCAATCAAGCCAAGGATCAAGAACCAGGAGATATTGGGATCCAAGCAAAGGTCAAAACGAGCAACACTGGAATGAGCACAGAAACACCACGAAAGGACGAATAAACACAGTTCCTGGGCAAATTATAAGGCCGCTGCCGGGGGCAGAGCACAATAGGCCACGCAGACAGGAAGCTACAAAATAGCAAGCGCGGCGTCAGAGACGCGTGCCTGCCGATAGCGGAAGACCAGAGGATGCGTCCAGAACCCACCACCGGATAGAAGAGCAAGCAAGGAAATCACGGGCACCATGATAACTTGATTAGCTTAGAGGAAGTCCGTTGTTGGACCTCTGGCTTTTGGGGAGTGCAACACCCATCAACCCGACTTGGAGTTATAGTCCCCAACAACTGGAGCACCGATGATTGATTAGCCCTGGCTTAAAAGCTCATTGTATGGAGCTACGATGCTAGGTAAGAGCACCTGGATGTTATATAGGGTTCACTTTTAAATCCGGTGACCTGGTTGTTTCGCCTTCATGTTGCACACTGTTATGTGTGTGACTTTTTAAAAGGATACCATTATATAGAGGGGGTTGAAGGAGTATTAAGGGGATATACAGTAGGTAAAAAAACGTGAAGGCTGGGGCAGAATGCAACTTAATTGATGGTAAGAAGGGAGGTACTGCCCTGGTAGAAAAGCGAGAGAAAGACAAGAGGAGATGGTTGAGAGTCAGTATGTACTGGTATGGTCTAGGGAGCTGTGATGAGATGGAGTTGATGCAGGCTAATGAAATGGGGAAGAGAGAAACAGTTGAGTGGAGAAGGATGAAGGAGGGACAAGGAAAAGGTTTGTTTGGGACAAGGGACTGGGTTTGGAAAAGAGTTGGACAAAATGAGGACTTAATGATAAAAGAGGAGGTAGACTGTGCAGGCAGGGTTTTTGGTGTTTAACAGTTATGGGGATATATGAAAGATCGTGGGGTTGAGAAAAGAGAGGGCATGATGTTACACCTTTTATTACATCTTGCATTGCTCAAGCTGGGAGTGGGTTTTGGCATCTAAACAAGTATTTTTGTGTGGTTAGTTGAGCTTTCGTGTCTTCCTTGTAGTTTCCCTTTGCCTACTAACCCTAAGCTCAGCTGTGATGTCATATCATAAAGGAGCTGGTGAGAGGAATCACTGGGTTTATACTGGAGAGAGAGCGAGAGGTTTGGAATGGGGAGTTCCTGTAACAATATGGTTTGGGATCTCGACCACTGAATCCTGCAAAACCAAATTAACGTGGACAGGGATGACTGAGAAAAAGGAGGCAGCTGGATGTATCCCTTCTGGAGAAGGTGCAGCATGAATGTGCATTATGGGAGGGATTCCTACTTCTAGTTCCCATTAAATACTACTGTAATTCATGTCCACAATTTCATATGTGGATAATATGTCTCTTTAAGAATCAGAGGAGTGTCCTTTAAGGAATATATACTGTATATATGAATCAATATCCAGTTTTAACTTACAATAATAGAAGTGTGTATTTATAAAAGTAGCACAACACCACTGAACCTGTTACTTGTAATAAAGCATATTGGCTGTTCTTCTCCAGTAAAGTCTTTTTCAGGTTTGTATGAAGACATACAACCAAATGACCACTGATAATTATAAAATGTAGCCATAAATAAATTATACAGTCACCTACTAACACCATTTATTTCACCTAGACATCATTCTTCCATAGTTAAGTGAGCACAACCAATAATCAAACCAAATCCATGTGATTAATACTTTCAGCTGACAACTAATCTATACTCTAAGGTCATAAATAGACAAGACAGGACAAGAACCTAGTGCAGAATATGGCAGCTCTAACGCAGAGACGTTAGCCACTTTGAGCATATTGCACCTGTCCCCTGTGATTTTCACCATCTCCCAGATAGGTTTCATATTCAATAAAATATTGACTTAATGATATATAAGACATTACATGAATGGGACCTGTTTATCTGAAAGCTAAGACTCTCTCTTTTTGTTTCATGTCTTATAAGTGATGTTTTCCCCTAGATTGGGATTATTTATCTGAATCTGTATTTTTGTGTGTGATTTTGTTAATGTTGAATCTTTTTTAACACATTTGTACAGTGCAGTGATTTATTGGGAGAGACATCCCTTTTAATGAATGCACTTTTTTCACCCTTCTTTTTATAGCAAATGTTATTTTTTTCCAAGCATAAGATTGCAATATTAAGGGGTAGCGGCAAATGGCTACAAACACTATGCTCTTTTTTTTTTTTTTTTTTTTTTTGTTTTTGTTTTTGTAAATGACAACTAACAGTTAGAAAAATAACAAGGCCCAACATAATTCTAAGAACCAAGTTATACTGCAGGTCCAGGTAACATCAAACATAGGGGAAAAAAAAAGGAAACAACCCCTAATACCCATAAAAGGGGATAACAGAAGGGCAGTCCACCCCCTCCCAACTAATGCAGTATATTCATCAAAAAGGTTCTCAAAGATTATTTCAAGAGAGCTAGTCCATATATTCTAAGCATTGTATCATTACGTTTTTGGACAGATTGTGCAAAATATATTAGATATTAGAAATCTTTAGAGGGAGTTGAAAGTATTTTCCTGAGTTTGGCTAGTAAACATCTAGCAGCAGTTAAAATGTGGGTGTGGAGTCTTTTTTGGACCCCCAAGACCAGAATCACTGTATCAAGAGGGAGGTCAATGGTAGCAGCAAGCTTAATAAAAGCAATTGTTTATTTAATTTCTCCGAAATGGATTACATGTTTCAGGTCCCCAACCTGGCCACATCCCCTTAACCCTTTGAGTGGCAGAAGGGAATGCAAGGCATTGCAAAGCAATGCCTTGCGTACCTCTCTGGCACTAAAGAGGTTAAAGTGGTTCTGTCACCTTGAATTTATTTTACATATTTGAAAACTGCTATGTGTCATGCTATCCAAAAGTCTTGCATTTGTATAGTTTTAGAAATATTAAAACTTATTTCTGGGAATAGTAAAAGTATCCTGGTGCAGCAAAACACTTAATTAGCATAAGTCACTGAAAACCTTAGTTTGCATATGAAGCAGCACTGGTACCACACGGGTACCACAATTAACATATATTAGTATACGGTACCAAGTATGAATATCTTCTTAACTGTATGTTTGCTGGACTTTTGGCTTACATGACACACAGGCAGGTTTTAATGAAGTCTTCAAATGTGAAAATGTGAATCAAGGTAAAAGGTCCACTTTAAACACAGGTTAAACTTGGAGGAGAGTGCTTTGTGCAGTCTGTTAGGTATATAGTACTATTCTAAAAGACTTATACATTTTCTTGTTGGTGGTAGCACAAATAAAAGTTTTGACCTCTGTAGACAAATTGATGCACATGTTTTGTCTGTTATGTGAATGGAGCTTTTTAACCCAATTATAAAAGGTAAGAAATGCCTTAAAGACCACTCTATCATTAAAGGGTAGCTGCCCCTATAGGTGCAGTTCTTTTGCTTCACTTTCTCCACTCCCATTGTTTCTAAGCTCATTGAGACTTGGTTTATATAAAGTATATTGTTAATAATTGTAAGTGATCAATCAAATCACAAAAATGAACCATTTAATTTATGTAGAACTAGTGTAAAAGCCTGTGTACACGGGCCAAGGTCCAGGTAATGTTAACCCTTTGAATGTCAGAGGGGTACGCAATACATTGCGTACCCCTTTGGAGCTCAAAGGGCTAAGCGGCCGCTACCTCACTGCTCCACGTGATGCAGCCTTGCATCACCTCACTCACGCGATGCAATCATGCGCAGTAGAGATTGCCCGAACGCGCTCAGTATCTACTGCACATGACTGCTTCTGACAAACATCCTAGCAAATTATTATGTAGGATGATGTTGACATATAACTTGAATTTGATTGCAGGAGAAAATAGGATTTCACTGTCGTCCAATACAGGTCACTGGTACTTCTGGGAGGCGATTCGCCCCTTTAATAGGCAGGAACAATTATGCAAATGATTGCAGGGGGCGGAGCCTCCCCTCCTACTTAAGCCACCTTCAGGCCAGAGCCACTAGATTGATTTGTTCCTGGGTGCTGTGCACACCAGGTAGAGAACATCTATGCATTCAACTTAGTATTTTGTTATTTTTTATTCAAATATGGAATACCACCATTAGGAGGGTGACCATGGCTGTGAATTGCCCTCTTTAAAGTGGCTGGTGCAGCTTCCAGGGATTTTCTGTGGACCTTATGCCCTGAAGAGGGAACAGCTTGAGTTAAGCAGCTTCCCTACTGGGGAATTTACCTCTGGTCTATTCCCACTTCATCATGGTCACCTGAAGACAGAAGTCCTGCAGGAAAGGTGAGCCACCCATTGAGTGCTGAAGGTCCACTTGTCCCCACAGTGTCCCTTTGCTGGGCTTGTATTTGGGAGTTTGCTTTGCACTCCAGCAAAGCTCGTATTAGAGATCTGGAGGGGCAGGTTGCAACATTGAGAAAGACAGACAATCTTGAGAGGGGTCTGCTGACTGAGCAGCAGAAAGCGGTGGTAGGTAGTTCTGGGGGTGGAGACTGCACAAAGAAAGAGCAGGTAGCCAGATGGGTTACAGTTAGACATAGCAAGGGGGGTGGAAAGAGAAATAGGGAGGACACTCCTGTGTTTACTAATCCTAACAGATTTGCTACATTAAGTAATGATGTTGGGGATGCTGACACAGGAAGGTCTTTGCTGGAGAGGACTGTTCTCTCTAACAGCCGAGTGAACAGCCCCTCTAGCACGGATGGGATCCAGGACTCAGGCAGACCTAGACAGATGGTGGTGGTAGGGGATTCTATTATTAGGAAGACAGACAGGGTAATCTGTCGCCAAGATCGCCACAATCGTACAGTTTGCTGTCTCCCGGGAGCTCGGGTTCGACATGTGGCTGATCGGGTTGATAGATTGTTGGGAGGGGCTGGGCATGACCCGGCTGTCATGGTACATGTTGGTACTAATGACAAAGTCAGTGGAAAATGGAGGTCTGTTAAGAAGGATTTCAGGGACCTAGGATATAAGCTTAAGCAGAGGACCTCTAAGGTAGTATTTTCTGAAATTCTACCTGTGCCACGCGCTACATTAGAAAGGCAACGGGAGATTAGGGAGTTAAATGCGTGGATAAAGACTTGGTGTAAGCAGGAGGGGTTTGGGTTCCTAGAGCACTGGTCAGTCTTTTCCCTTGGGAGCAATCTTTATAGTAGTGATGGATTGCACCTTAGTGGAAGGGGGGCCACGGTGCTGGGTGATAGGATGGTTAGAAGGCTGGAGGAGACTTTAAACTAGAAAGGGGGGGGGGAGCTGCAACACAGGCTGGGGAAGTTAGTATAATTGAGGGAATGGGATTAGAGAAGGGTCATGGGGGTGGAGAGGGGGAATGGGCTAGTTCAGCTAATAGGGAGTTGCCATTGTTACAGCCTGATAAAAGACAAATACATCTGAAAAAGAATGAAATCTTTAAGAATGGCAAAAAGATAAAATGTATGCATGCAAATGCTCGCAGTCTGGCTGGTAAGATGGGGGAACTAGAAATGATTGCAGTACATGAGCAGTATGATCTGATTGGAGTGTCTGAAACCTGGTTAGATGATACGTATGACTTGGCAGTCAATCTAGAGGGTTATTCACTTTTTAGGAGGGACAGGGTTAATAAAAGGGGAGGAGGGGTATGCCTATATGTAAAGCAGGCCTTAAAACCTAGTTTAATGGAAGATATAAATGAAGGATCCAATGAAAAGGTAGAGGCCTTGTGGGTTGAAATACACACTGGGGGCACACATAATAAAAAGATATTGGTGGGGGTTTGCTACAAGCCACCTAATGTTGGGGAGTTGGAGGAAGCCCAGCTTTTACTGCAAATGGAAAAGGCTGCTAGGTCAGCAAAGGTAATTATAATGGGAGATTTCAACTACCCTGAAATTGACTGGAGCAATATGACTTCAGGCACAACAAAGGGAAATATTTTTCTAAGTATGATAAATGATAATTTTATGTCCCAACTAGTAGAGGAGCCAACTAGAAAAGAGGCCTTGCTTGACCTAGTGCTCTCAAACGATTCTGACATTGTAAACAGTGTGCAGGTAAGGGAACATTTGGGCAGCAGTGACCATAATATTGTATCCTTTGAAGTTTGTTATGAGAAACCCAATAGCAAGAGTTTAACCAAAACATTCAATTTCAAAAAGGCTAATTTTACAAAGTTAAAAGAAGCTTTAAAGGATATCCAGTGGGATGTAATTTTCAAAGATAAAAATGCACAAGAGTCATGGAATGTATTTAAAATGCTCTTGGGCAAATATACACGTCAATATATACCATTGGGGAATAAGCACAAGAGAAGTAAAGCAAAACCAATGTGGATTAATAATGTGGTTAGCAGGGAAATGAGAAATAAAAAGCAGGCTTTTAAGGTGTTTAAGTCAAATGGGTCAGATGCATCATTTAAAAAATATAAAGAATGTAATAAAATCTGCAAACAAGCAATTAAGCTAGCTAAAATAGAAAATGAGCGAAACATTGCAAACGAGAGCAAGAAAAACCCTAAACAATTCTACAAGTATATTAACAACAAAAAAGTTAAGGTTGATATTGGTCCTCTTAGGACTGAAACAGGTGAATTGATTAGTGAGGATAAAGCTATGGCTGAGACCCTAAATACGTTCTTTGCTTCAGTATATACAAAGGAAGCAGAAATGACAAGCTATGGGCAAACAGACAAAACCATGGAATTTCCTCCAACATCTACATGGCTTACTGAGGACAAGGTCCAAAAGAGACTGGAAAGGGTTATAATGAATAAAGCGCCTGGACCGGACGGTATACACCCAAGGGTACTTAAGGAACTTAGTTCAGTAATAGCAAAACCATTATACTTAATATTTATTGATTCGCTTTCATCAGGCATAGTGCCCTGTGATTGGAGGAAAGCTGATGTAGTTCCATTGTTTAAAAAGGGAGCAAGATCCAAACCAGGAAATTATAGACCTGTGAGCTTGACTTCCATAGTGGGTAAGATACTAGAAGGGTTATTAACTGATAGTATTCAGAACTATGTGAAGACAAACAATATCATTAGTAGGAATCAGCATGGTTTCATGAAGAACAGATCATGTCAGACTAATTTACTTGCATTTTATGAAAGAGTGAGTAGTAATTTGGACAGGGGAATTGCTGTTGATGTAGTATACTTGGATTTTGCAAAAGCCTTTGACACAGTGCCTCACAACAGGTTACTGCATAAATTAAAAGGCTTCGGTTTGGGTGGTGGTATCTGTACATGGATTGAGAACTGGTTAAATGATAGATGGCAGAGAGTTGTTGTAAATGGAACTTTTTCAAATTGGTCTAGGGTTATAAGTGGGGTACCGCAGGGTTCAGTCCTGGGCCCAATGCTTTTTAATTTGTTTATTAATGATCTAGAAGTGGGAATTGAAAGTATCATCTCAATCTTTGCTGATGACACTAAGCTATGTAAGGAAATACATACAGAGCTCGATGTTTTTTCCCTACAGAAGGATTTAGATAAACTAAGTGAATGGGCAGAAAAGTGGCAGATGTCATTTAATGTAGATAAATGTAAGGTTATGCATTTGGGTTGTAGAAACAAACTTGCTACATATACTCTAAATGGGAAACAACTTGGGAAATCCTCATTAGAGAAAGATTTAGGTGTACTGATAGACAATAGTCTTCACAGCAGTGTGCAGAGTCACTCAGCTGCTGCAAGAGCAAATAGAGTACTAGCCTGCATAAAAAGAGGTGTAGAAGCAAGGGATGCTAATATTATCCTACCTCTGTATAAATCCTTGGTTAGGCCTCATCTAGAATATGGAGTACAATTTTGGGCGCCTGTTCTAAAAAAAAGACATTACTGAACTGGAAAAGGTGCAGAGACGTGCAACAAAACTGATAAAGGGATTGGAGGATCTGAGTTACGAAGAGAGACTAGCCAAACTGGGTTTGTTTACATTAGAAAAGAGACGTCTAAGGGGTGATATGATTACCATTTACAAATACATTCAAGGCCAATACAAAGAACTATCCAATGAATTATTTATGCAAAGAGCTGAGCTAAGAACAAGAGGTCATCCATTAAGACTTGAGGAAAGGCGCTTTCGACTAAAACACAGGCAGGGATTCTTTACAGTAAGGGCGGTAAGGCTATGGAATTCTTTGCCTCGGGATGCTGTGCTTGCAGATAATGTAACTGCATTCAAAAAAGCAATGGATGCCTATCTAGCACAGAACAATATTGACAGTTATGACAGATGGCTTCAAAGCAAATAGGATATTGAGCCGGGGAACTATTTGACACACTCACACACACACACCTACATTGGAAATTGCTCCAGAGGGCTTTTTTGTTGCCTTCCTCTGGATCAACAGGGGTGTTATTGGCATGGGCTGGACTTGATGGACGCATGTCTTTTTTCAGCCTTATCTACTATGTTACTATGTTACTATGTTAGGGTGTTTTTTATTTGCATTCAATGTTTTAATGCAGTTTCTGTGGTATTCTCTGGGTTTGGAGCCTTGAATAGTGTTTATTCATGTGTTTTATGTATGTTTGGGCACTTTTTAATGTTTTGTTAAACTTTATTAAAATTGGTGTTCCGCACCTTTAAGCGCGGCTTTTCCCGCTTCGACGCTATGGCTCCTTTACTCTCTATGAGATTTCACAGTGTGGGACATATCTCTGGAACCGCTTGTCACAGCAACTCCAGAGAGGGCTCATTTTAATGCTAAGCTCTTGCTCTATCATCCGGTGTGTGTTTTATTAGTGTGGGGTGTTCAGGGGGGGCTTCGGGCACTGTTTGGGGTACTTGTATGGGGAAAACTACATTTCCCATGAGCGCCCGTTTCGCGCTCGTTTCTGATTGGCTATCCTGACGGCCGCCATTTTGTGGAGCTCTTCCTCAGCAAGTACACTACGCAGGGACCGAGCCTTCTCTCCCCTCAACAGATTAACCCTTCGCTGGCCAGATAAGTCCATTTAGGCATTTCTGGGGTGAAACTTTAATCTTCCACACTTTTACTGGGTGATAGAATTTAAAGTGGGGTATATTGACGCTGTGAGCATGTCTGCTTCACTGGAGCTAGGGGCTAGACCCAAGTCAAAGGAGGATGGGGGGTCTGCTCCCCCCATGGCATTTTGCTCCTCTTGTCACACTGGGCTATCTAGTGATAATGTGGGGGATCTATGCCCTAATTGCACTGGTCAAGATAGCAACCCTGGGCTTCCCAGCCATGCTATTGAGCCATCTTGGGTGAGGGAGTTTAAAGCTGCCACTAGGGATCTCAGATCCACTCTTCAACTCTTTCCCTCTCAGGTACAGGGGGCTCTCCAGGTCTGGCAGACCCCCGCTACAATCAGGACCTCCCTGCCTAAGCCACAGGGGGCTCCTGATGTGTCTGATTCTTCTGAGGAAGAACTCTTGCAGGATTCTGATGCTGAGGAACGCACTGTTATTGAGTCTAACAGGTCCATTGGGGACCCTTATGAATGTGACCCTGAAGTCTCGGCTGAGGGTCTGATTAGAGCTGTACTGAATACGCTCAACTTTCCTCTGACTCAGGAATCCGCTTATGATCCTACTGACGTTTTTCAAAAGAAACCATCTAAGCCTGTTGTTTGTTTTCCAACTAACCCTACCCTTGCCCGTTTAGTCTCTGAGGCATGGAAGAATCCTGATAGATCCTCCTCTGTCTCCAAAAAGTTTGCTAAACTGTACCCTTTTCCTGAGACTGAGCTGGCAAAATGGGTTCATCCCCCCAAGGTGGATGCTCCTTTTTCCAGGCTATCCAAGTCTACCGCCTTGGCTGTCTCTGATGCCTCTGCCCTGCAGGATTGGACGGATAAAAAGCTAGAGCTTTCTCTTAAGTCTATTTTTGCCTCCATTGGCACTGCCATGCGTCCAACCTTTGCAGTGGCGTGGGTTAATAGAGCCATTGCGGCCTGGACTGAACGACTGACTGACGCAGTTCGCCAGGATGCACCAGTATCTGAACAGTTGCAGCTTCTTGCTAATATCACTGAGGCTCAGAATTATGTTGCTGACGCTGCCTTTGATGCTGTGCGCATGATGGCGAGGGCCTCCACTGCTTCTGTGGTGGCTAGACGTGCCCTTTGGCTGAAAATTTGGTCTGCTGATACAGCCTCTAAGAAAGCCTTGCTTTCCTTGCCCTTTCAGGGGAATTTGCTATTTGGGTCTGAACTCAAAGAAATGATCAGTGAGGCTACTGGCGGTAAAAGTACTCTTCTACCCTCAGTCTTTAAGAAAAAGTTTCCAGCCAAACGCAATTGGTCCTTTCGTTCCTTTCAGACTGAGACACGCTCCTCGGCCCAAACGGGTCCTCCCACTACGCGCTCCTCCTCCAAGCCCATACAGTCCTGGAAGCCCAAAGTGGCCCCCAAGGCCAAGACCTCCAAGGCTGCTTCGGCATGACTCGCCGAACCCGGGTCCGCATCCGGCTGTAGGTGGACGTCTCCGCATCTTTCGCCGGACTTGGGAGGAGTCAGTGGTGGACCCATGGGTTCTTCAGGTGGTGTCAGAGGGATACAGGATCCCTTTCTCCTCCCTTCCTCCTTTTCGGTTCCATTTTACTCGTCCTTCTCAGGAACCCACAAAAAGACGTCTGTTCGACGACGCTATTCAGGATCTCTTGGACAAAGAGGTCCTGGAAGTGGTTCCTCCGGAGGACACAGGTTCAGGATTTTATTCCAACCTGTTTGTGGTGGCCAAAAAGGACGGAGGGGCTCGTCCTATTTTGGATCTCAAAGATCTCAATGCCTATGTGTTGACTTCCCACTTCCGCCAGGAGTCCCTGCGCTCTGTGATTGCAGCAATGTCTCCAGGGGAGTTCCTTGCCTCCCTGGACCTTCAGGATGCTTATCTTCACATCCCTATTCATCCAGAGAGCAGGCGGTATCTCAGGATTGCCTGCCACAGGGGACACTTTCAGTTTTCAGCTCTTCCCTTTGGGCTGACTTCAGCTCCTCAGGTCTTCCAGAGGGTGTTGGGTTCCTTGATAGCTGTGCTTCATCAGGACAGGGTCAGGGTGACCCCATACATGGACGATCTCCTCCTCAAAGCTTCCTCGGCGGAGCTTCTGCACCAGCAACTGCAGAGGTGTATACACACTCTGACCCGCCATGGCTGGATCCTGAATCTGGACAAGTCGGACTTGGTCCCATCTCAGAGGCTTCTGTTCCTGGGTCTCCTGTTCGACACTCGCCAATGCATGGTGTTTCTGCCGGAGGATGTGGCTCATCAGATAGCCATCCGAGTGGCGGGATTCTGGAACTGGACTTAGTGCCGGTAACGAAGTTGACGTCTCTGGTGGGGAAGTTCATTTCCACGATCGAAGCAGTACCATTTGCCATGGCCCACTCCAGGGAACTTCAGAGATTTGTGATCCAGACGTGCAAGAATCATCCAGATCATCAGCATCTGTCAGTCTCTCTACCTCCTCATGTGGAATCGAGTCTGCACTGGTGGTTGGATCTCTCACATCTCCTGAAAGGGAGATCCTTTCAAGTTCCTTATTGGACCACGATCACAACGGATGCCAGCCTTCGGGGCTGGGGTGCTGTGTTGGGTTGCTTCAGTGCTCAGGGGAAATGGGGTCTGGCGGAATCTCTTCTCTCCATCAATGTTCTGGAACTACGTGCCATCTGGCTTGCCCTGAGATACTGGGAATCTCAACTGACCGGTCGTCCGATCAGAGAGGAGTCCAAAAACGCCACTGCGGTGGCTTACATCAACAGGCAAGGCGGCACAAGAAGCGCCTGGTTGGAGGTCAAGGATATTTTGGCTTGGGCAGAAGATCACGTGCCTGTCATCTCTGCAGTTCATATTCCAGGCGTGGACAACGTCATGGCGGACTTCCTCAGTCGTCATACCGTCGACAGCGGAGAATGTGCTCTTCATCCAGAGGTGTTTCACTTGCTCACCCAGAGGTGGGGGATGCCGGAGGTGGACCTGATGGCCTCCAGACACAACAGGAAGGTTCCGGTGTTTTGCTCCCGGCGGAGGGACTCCCTTGCTCTGGCAGTGGATGCCTTATCGATTCCTTGGGATTTTTCTCTGGCTTACATCTTTCCTCCTCTTCCTCTATTGATCAGAGTCATCCAGAAACTGAAGCAGGAGCATTGTCCTGTTATCCTGATCGCTCCAAACTGGCCTCGCCAGTCCTGGTATCCGGAGTTGATGGCCATGTCAGTGGCGGATCCGTTCCCACTTCCTGCCTGTCCGGACTTACTTCTTCAGGGATATCTGTGGAAGGAGGATGTTCACTCTCTCCATTTGATGGCATGGCGGTTGAATCCTCGATTCTAGCAAAGAAAGGATTTTCTCCTTCTGTGGTGTCGACTATGCTCAGTGCTCGTAAGCCTGTGTCCTCCAAGATCTATCATCGCATATGGTCAACCTTCGTTGCATGGTGCTCTGAGAAGAAATTATCCCTTGATTTTCATCTTCCCACTGTCCTGGCCTTCTTGCAGGACGGTGTTGATAAGGGGCTCAGTTTGAGTTCCCTCAAAGTTCAGACTTCTGCCTTGTCTGTGTTTTTCCAGGAAAGGATTGCTATCCTTCCTGATGTCAAGGTTTTCTTCCAAGGTGTGACTCATGTTCGGCCTGCCTTCAAGAGTCCTGCTCCCCAGTGGGACCTCAATTTGGTGCTGGGAGTTCTCCAGCGCCCCCTGTTTGAATCCTTGGCTTCCATTCCATTATGTCTCTTGACTTGGAAGATGGCCTTCCTTTTGGCTATTGTTTCAGTTCGCCGGGTAGCAGAGTTACAAGCTCTGTCTTGTAAACCTCCTTACCTGGTGTTCCACAAGGATAAGGCTGTACTTCGCACTACCAAGGAATTCTTACCCAAGGTTGTGTCCGAGTTTCACATCAATCAGGAGATTGTGGTTCCCTCTTTCTGCCCTAATCCTTCATCTGACAAGGAACGAGATCTCCATTTGTTGGATGTGGTGCGTTGCCTCAAGTTTTATGTTCATCGCACCGAGTCTATCAGGAAGTCTGATGCTCTATTCGTCATTCCTGAGGGGCCTAGGGCAGGGAGACCGGCTTCCAAAGTTACCATTGCCTCTTGGATTAAGGCTACTATCCGTGAAGCCTATAAGTTGCGGAATAAGCACGTTCCCTTCCGGGTGACTGCCCATTCCACCAGATCTATTGGGGCCTCTTGGGCCTACAAGAATCAGGCTTCTGCTGATCAACTGTGCAGAGCGGCCACTTGGTCCTCTGTGCACACTTTTTCTAAGCACTATCGAGTTGATGTACTGGCTTCGGCTGATGCCAGTTTTGGAAGGAAGGTCCTGGAGGCAGTTTTGCCTGTGTAGGTCTTCTGCTCTGTGATCCTTAGTGCTTCCTTACTGTTGAGCCCAGTTGGCTCTAGTTCCGTGTGCTGTGTTAGTTCAGGGATTGTTCCCTTGATTGGTGTCCGTTGACACTTACAGTTTGGGCTATGTAATTAACTGGTTCATAGCAGTTTTAATGACTTGGGCCTTGTTCTGGTCCTTGCCTTCTTCCCACCTCTGGATCAGCTCAATGTTTGTACATCCCAGAAGTACCAGTGACCTGTATTGGACGACAGTGAAAAAAGGATTTTAGTCTTACCTGTTAAATCCTTTTCACTTAGTCCATACAGATCACTGGTCTCCCACCCTGTCAAGGGACCAGACCTGGCTCTCCTGTGGCATTCAGTGGGAGACCTTTGGGGCATGCTCACAGGAGTCTTTCTTCTTGCTTACCTGAGGTCAGTTTTAGGGTCTCAAATCAATCTAGTGGCTCTGGCCTGAAGGTGGCTTAAGTAGGAGGGGAGGCTCCGCCCCCTGCAATCATTTGCATAATTGTTCCTGCCTATTAAAGGGGCGAATCGCCTCCCAGAAGTACCAGTGACCTGTATGGACTAAGTGAAAAGGATTTAACAGGTAAGACTAAAATCCTATTTTTTGTGAATTTACTGTTAAATTCTTTTATATTTAGTCCAGTATGGAACACATGAAACATGGGGTTGTTCTTCACCCTTTAGGAGGGCAGGGCAATTCAAAAAGACAGGGCCTTCAGGGCACAGACTCCCTCCTCCTTCAGCTCAACCCCCACCTTAATCCAGATTAATGTTAACGTGTACTGCAAAAAAGAACTAAAGTGGGAAGAAGAAAAGGAAACCCTCTAAACAAAGACCCCAAGAGGACTCCTCTTTTGGGAAAGTTAAACACAGGCAGGTTTTTTTTCTCTGGGTAAGAGTCCTGTGTTTCATTTGGACTAAATAGAAAAGGATTTAATGGTACAGTCACTAAATCCTATTTTCTTTTTTTACATCCAGTATGAAACACAGGCATCATGGGGACCAAAGACTCCCAAAGATTCCAGGGAGGTAAAGAAGAAAAAATACTATCTTCCCATAGGATACCAATATCCTAGAGGACTAAAGTGGATCTATGTAACCTCAACGAACTATCACAGCAACCCAAATAAACAAAAACCAATGTGGCTCAAACTACTCAACGGTCAGTAGGGAAAAAAGTCCTTAGACAGGCATTATTGCCTGAAGGACCTTCCAGCAAAAGCTGGCCTCAGCCTAGGCCGAAACATTGGCATGGTAGTGTTTGGTGAATGTGTGAAAGGAGGACCAAGTAACAGCCTCGCACAACTGCTCAGCATAGGCCTAGCTTTTGTAGGCCCAGGAGGCACCCAAAGATCAGGTGAAAAGTTCTGTGACTTTGAAAGGAACAGATCTCTTCCTGATCACATAAACCTGGAGTATAAAAGCTCCTTAATTCAAAAAGCTATAGTGACTTTGGATGCTGGCCGACCCACCCTTTGTCCTTTTGGCAATAAGGCTGTGTAGGATGCACATAATACTTAAGCCATTGTACCACATCCAACAGTTGAAGAGCCTTTTCCTGTTTAGAGGAAGGGTCAGGACAAAAAGAAGGCAGAATGATCTGATGTGAAAGACTGAAACAACCTTGGGTAAAAATTCTTCAGAAGTATGAAGTACTGTTTGTCCTGATGGAATACCAGGAAAAAGGAGGTTTGCAAGACAGGGCTTGCAACTCAGTAACCTTCCGTATGGAGACAGTATCCAAGAGGAAGGACATCTTGAGTGTCAGAAAATGTAAGGAGACTTCGGAAAGAGGTTCAAACGGAGGTCTCTGAAGGATGCTCAGGACCAGGTTAAAGTCCCATGGGGCGCAGGATCTCTTTAGGAAGGCATGAGCTACCCCTTGAACAAAGGTTTAGACATTCGGCAGAATAGTAATATGCCTCTGTAGCATAATAGACCTCAGACTAAGACCCTTGTTCACACCATCTTGTAGGAAGGACAAAATTGTAAGAAGATCAAAAGTCTGGTATGACATCTCCTTATCACTGGGAGAAGATTCTAGCCTAGACCATGGTAGTGATGACAGCATCTGAGAAACCTTTCCATTTCAGGATGTTGGTTTCAAGAGCCATGCCCTTAAAGCTAGCTTTTCCACATCCTGGTACCAGATGGCACCCGGGAGAAGGATTAGAATGATCCTAATCTTTCAAATAACCCTGAGTATGAGAGAAGTTGGAGGAAACACAAATGACAAATGGTTTGTGGAGTGAACATCACATCCCTTGTAAAGTCCAAGGGATCCTTTGTCTTTGTGCAAAACAGATGTACCTTCCTGTTCTCATCAGATCTACCTCTGAAATACCCCAAAATTGGACTATCTACTCGAACACCTGCTGGTTCAGTTCCCAGTATCCTGGATGCACGTCCTAACGACTGAGAAAATCCATGACCTATTCTTCCTTCTAGGCTGACTTGCTTTGAGTTCCTCCATGGTGTCTGATATAAGCCACTGCCGTTGCATTGTCAGACTGTACCCGGACTGGAGTCCCTGTTAGTACTTGAGACCAGTGAAGAAGTGCCAGAAGGGTGGCATGGATCTCAATGCTCTCTTCCACCATCACTGAGCTGTCAACAGACCCAGCACTGCACCCAGCCCCCCCCCCCTCCAAGCTGGTATCTGCCATGTCATGTCTGTTGGATATGGATTACCAAGATGTCAGGATTTGGGGTGGGGAGCATCTGGGAGATCTTACGGGCTTGATCCCTCTGCCCCCCCCCCATCTGGTGGTACTTTTGCCTCCAGTGGGGTCACTAATGACTTGTTTTAGTTCTAGACCAAATAGGGTCTTAACCCTAAAATGGCAAAGAAATTAGTGATTTCTTGGAAGATTGGTCCAAAGACCAAATCTTTAAGCACAAGGAGCGCTTGGCAGCAACAGTGAGGGATGAGGTCTTGTCATAAAATCTAACAACATCAAAATAGACTTCTCTAAGATAAGTATTAGCTTCCAAAATGTTGGCATGGATATTAAAAAGATCTTCCTTAGACATATCAGAGCATATTGCTTCAGAAAGTTTCTTGCCCCAGACAGCTATAGCCCTATTAACCCACTCTGAAACAAAGGTGGGCCACAGAGCTGTCTCTGTGATTGCAAAATTAGCCTTTACAAGGGAATCAAGGCCCTTGTCAGCCTGATCCTTAAAAGGATAGTATTACTTCATTTTATCTTTATTTTATTTTGTAGGCATTAAAAAAACACGAAGAACGATATCTCTTATCTCTCAAACCGTTATGGTTTGAGAGATATTCACAAGCAAAGTTTCCCCTCCCGCCCCTTTTACCGAGCGTAAGCCATCTCTTCTCAGATGTGGAATGCAGTCCATAGACCAGACAGATAACAGCAGGGGACAATCTTCTTCCTATGAGAACAATGAAAGCCCTGCCCCCCTTGACAAGTTTTTCAGGTTTTTCCCTTATCTTAATTGAAGATTGTCCCTCTCTGCAGTCTACCTGGGCACCTCCCTTCTGCTCTGGCTGAACAGTGTTACATCAGTAAAAGGGGTGGGAGGGGGATTCTTTGTCTTTGAAATACTCTTGAACTACAACTCTGACAGAATTGAAATAACACTCTCCAAAGTCCAAATACTATGATGATTAATTAGAGCTGCTTTTATTATGAAACATTACTATCCCTTTAAGAACAGCGGCATCTACCAATGAAAGAGTAGTGTTTTTGGCTAAGTGTGAGAGAGGGGGAGGAGGTGAATAGCGGGGCAGAAGTCTGCAGTGCTAAAGCCTCTGCTTTCAAGGGGTAGAGTTTAGAGATACTCTTATTAAGAAAAAAAGCCTTTTACTTTTCTAAGAGAACCTGGCCAATGGTGTTGCTAAGAGGGAAGAGTGGACAGTATTTCTTTCCTACCTGGAAAATATATGGAGAGGCAGACCCCCCATCAGAGGCCTGAAGGGGGTATCCTTTTAAAAGGTCGCACGCAATAGTGCATTTACCAATGCGCCATGATAAATGGCGACCTGAGAATCTCACACTGCATGAAAGAGCAAGATTCTCTGGTCGCACTATGAAAGGCTGCTCCGGGCAGAGAGAGAGTGAGAAACAGCCCAGAGCAGCACTGGATGTGGGTGTATTATCAATAACCAGATGTCGCTTTCTCTTACTTTCTTGACAAAGATCAAACTGAAATGAGCACTCTGGTTACCAAAGCCGACTGTCTTGACAGCTGACATTGATGGGTTTACTATGAAAGTGATGCATGATGCATCTATTCGGCCGCGTCATTTAAAGTGTTGCAAATTCTACATTTCACGTCATTCCGAATGGCACATTCACCATATCGTGCGTTAACATGTCGCAACATTAAGGACGCAATATTGATGCATTAATGACACAAATTGGGTGCAATAAAGGTGCACTATGGAAGCAATATTGGTGCAATATGAGTGCAATAAGGACACATTAAGGTGAAATATTGGAGCAATAATGTTGCAATATGGGTGCAATAAGGACACATTAAGGATGCAATATGGGTGCAATAATGGTGCAATATGGATGCAATATTGGTGAAATATGGAAGCATTATTAGTGCAATAATGGTGCAATAAGGACACATTAAGGGTGCAATAATGGTGCAATATGGGTGCAATATGGATGCAATAATGGTGCAATATTGGTGCAATATGGGTGTAATAATGTAAATTGGGTGCAATATGGGCGCAATATTTGTGCAATATTGATGCAATGTGGGAGCAATATGGGTGCAATATTGGTGCAATATGGAAGCAAAATGGGTGCAATTAGGACACATTAAGGATGCAAAACAGGTGCAATATGGGTGCGATAATGGTGCAATATGGATACAATATGGGTGCAATAATGATGCAAATTGGGTGCAATATGGGTGCAATATTGGTGCAATAATGACCCAAATTGGGTGCAATATTGGTGCAATATGGGTGCAATAAGGACACATTAAGGATGCCATATGGGTGCAATATTGCACCCATATTGCATCCAAATTGCATCCATATTGCACCCAATTTGCGTCATTATTGCACCCTGTAACATGCCCTAGGCCGTTACTGAAAAGTTCAGAGTGGGACTATCGACCTTGTGCACAAGGGGTTGTTGGCATCTGATACAGGGGCGGTTATGGACTCTAGGCTATGTTGGAACTTTTATGTGCAGCTCGTCGACACAACCGGGTCGACTAGGGCGGTACATCCTTATGGACTAGTTGTACAAGGAGTCTCCATCGACAAAACCCCGTCGACCCGAGGTCAAGAACCAGGAGGACAGAATGCTCTACCCCGTCTCGTACGAGCCTCAGGGACGGCTCTGATTGTTCAGCTGTGAGTAACCAAACCATCGAAGGCGCACGTAGGTGCAGCAGGAGAAACCCGACCCAGCTGTCGCCGATTGGGCAGGAGTTGAATCCCAATATTCAAACAAGTTCCAACTCCCAGCTCATTGTTCCATGAGATGTGTATTCCAAGTCCTTACCCATTGTATGTCACGTCCCAACCCATTGTGATTTCATGCAGTGAGAGATTCTCAGGTCATCATTTTTATCATGGCGACATGGTTAATGCACTATTTGTCTCCACAGAGGAGACAGAGTCAGCCTCACCGGGATCCCCAAAGGACAAGGAGCATCCATATATTCATCTGAATCAATCTCTTCATCAGATGTCTCCCCAACTATTTGGGAATGTCCCCTAAAAATAAGATCAACTTGCCTGATGGGGGACAGAGGTCATCAGGAATGGAGGACACCTGAATGGATGAGGGAATGATGCCACTGAGGACATCAGATTTTTAACTGGAGCTGGCTCTTGATCAGCGCTGGACGGTCTGGGGTTGTAATAGGGGCCATTGTACAGAAGAGACCTAGAATACTCCCTTGGAAGCCCAGCATGACATGTGGAATAGTGAGTAAAGGCTGGCTTGAGAGGCCCCTGAATCCTTGGGTTTGGTTTTCCGTATATGCCCCTTGGGGTCAGACATGCCCAGAGATAGTAGTGAAAACTAGTCAGAAGCTAGTTAAAAGTAACACCAGTCTAATACAAAGCCACCAGAAAGTACTTAACCATCATGCAAAGGCTTACACTGGAGCAAGAGAGAGCAGCAGAGTCAGCCTCTGTGTAGTATATGCAATAGAGAAGTAGAATGGCAGCCAAAAAAAAAAGGCACCAAACCAATAAGAACAAAGCCTGGGAAACATAGACTTCTGGGCAATGTAGTTTTTCCCCATTGCTGTAATCAAGCAATGTGTGGTTCTACAGCCACAAAAGCACAGTGAATTGCACATTACTGGGCATTCAGGACCCTGAAACATGATCCGAAGAAAAGAAAGGGCCATATCTGACCCATGTAGCATAAATAGGTGAAGAGATATAGCCCACAAAAGTTTTCCCATTATACTCTATGCAGCAAAGATGGCCGTGCACAAGCTCCAGTTCAGAAAGGGGCCATGCACCAAAAATCTAACTTTTGTAAAACAAGCTAAAAAGTTACCAAAAGCCACTTGGTATGCCAGAGTGAGGAAACGAATAAAGATTACAGTAACTGTAGGAACAGTGATAGTAAGTATAACAGCTACCAGTGTACTAACTGGCGCTGAAAGGGTTCATTTAAGAAAATATATTAAGGCAGCCATTTCTGCTACTTGGACATAAAATGGAGATTAAGAATAAGGAAGGATGAGTGCATCTTCACCACAAATTGTGGGGAAGAGAACATAGTGGGACATAGAATAGGACCAAGGGTCTCAAAGGGTTACTCACCTGTCTTCTGTCTTCAGACTCCCATCTAGATAGAGCAGAACCTTAGATAGGTTCAGCCATGAGGAACAGACTTATCAGAAACTCAACCTCCAAATGGAAATGGTCCACAGAAACTCCTGTGAACTGAGCAATCCAACTCCAGGGAAGCCAGTGATGGGAGCATGCTTATAGGGGGATTATACAGCCCATATAGAAGAAAAAATAATAAACCTACAGTCTAAGAGAAATGCAAATGCACTCCTTTCTGCTTTGCAGAGCTTGTGAGTCTGCATTTAGGCAGTGGATTGAGCTGAAGGAGGAGCCCAACTCCTATGGTTCGTGTCTTCCATACTGGACATAATAACATTAGCATTAAAATTCAGCAATATTTTACCTGGGAGCCCTATTCTGCTGCAGGGACACTAGATGCAGAGATGGATTAAGGCTCCATAGGGTCCTAGGCAATGTACCAATTTGGGGCCTCACATCTCTTGATCCGGTGTTTCTGACACATATGGTTGCTAGTAGGGAGTGGCATTGTCCCTCTAATGGAAGAGGGAATAACTGGATGATGCTGATCTCTTTCAACAGTGATACAGTAGAGATGACTTCTCCAGTTTATCACTTCTCCATTTCCGATGTTATTCTATGGCGCCTATGCACTACGATTTCTTCCACTTTGGAGATCATAGTGAATGGGCTCTACAGAATAACATACGAACTGGAGAAGTGACAACACTGGAGGTTATCTCCACATCATCGCCTCTTTATCACCGCTTAGTGAATCTCCCCCAAGATGATAGCTGCAGCAACAGCAGAGCCTCTGTCTTTGACCCATCGGGCCATGGGTCCTCGGCAGTAGCCTAGGTTGCCATAATGGATGATATTGCTCTTACTAGACTGGTGTAAAATACAGCAAGTCCTTTCCATGTGAAATTACAGACTTTCATTCTTCTTCATTATTTACTGAAACTTAGTATGCCTGTAGTTCAATAACTGGTTGTTGCAGCTTAAAAGTAGTGTAGTGGAAATGAGTATTGGAGACTACTTTTAAGCTGCAACAAACAGTTATTGAACTACAGGCATACTAAGTTTCAGTAAATAATGAAGAAGAATGAAAGTCTGTAATTTCACATGGAAAGGACTTGCTGTATTTTACACCAGTCTAGTAAGAGCCATATCATCCATTATGGCAACCTAGGCTACTGCCGAGGACCCACTCTATATGGTATGGAGCCCAGGTGCACAATCCTAAAAAATAAGACCATAGAAATAATGAGGGCAGCACCCGTGGGACTTTTTAAGCATAAGTAGGTACATTTTATTTGGTCATAGGGTCAACCAATGTGGGTCATTGTATCTCTGGTTGTCTTGATAAAGGTCCCTGTGTGGACCAAAACGTTAAGCGTATGACCAAATAAAATGTATTTACTTATGCTTAAAAAGTCCGACGGGCGCTGCCCTCATTATTTCTAATATATACATATATATATATATATATATATATATATATATATATGTGCAAACAAAATATACAAACAAATCAGCCCCAATCCTGGGAAATGGCGCCCTCTATTATCCTGCTACATCTAAATCAAAAATAAATATAAATACTTATCTAAAGCAACAATATACATATAGAAGGTACAGTTTTTCACTACAATCCTATAGCCCAGTAGTGCAAAGGGCAAAACAGAAAAAACAATATAAAATACAAATAAGGAGAGTGCTAATTCGTACCTCCCACAAATTACTATAATGAGACACAAAAGGTATCAAAAGTTTATTATCATAAACACCTATTTAGACCCCCATAAAACAATAATACAATACACACCAATAAAAATATATACTGGGTCCGAGCTCAAGAGCCTGTATAGATGTGCGCTATATAAAAAATCCAAGGATATATAGTATATCACATATACATAAAAAACCCCACAGATTTCTATCTCTCTAATAAAATACAATATAACAGCAAGTACTAATACCCAATCCTAGCTAATAAATGGGCAGGTGTGCAACTAGATGTAAGTCCAGTAGAAGAATAGAAACCCCACTTCAGTGCTAATATGTGTAACAGTGGCTACAGCCTGCGACTCTCCCGCGGGCAGTGTATGACAATCAGTTGTTACCTCGATAGCTGTCACCACAGCCCCGCAGATATACTCACTCCCGACCACTATTAAGGCAATGACTGCAGCCTGGGTTTCTCTTGCGGGCAGTGTAATAGGATCAGCTGTTTCTCTGCAGCTGTTAATACAGCCCTCCGGCAGGCTCTCCGGCTGTTCTACAGCCCAATCAATGTTCTCACTCCTGTCTCCAATAGAGATACGAATCTATCAGCCGTTGCCGATAATATAGTGCACTGGGGTAGATGTATAATGTAGCACTCCTCCCGTTATATACTCTGCTGCAATTCCAATGAAATAAGAAATGTTCCAATAATGGGGGCCCCCTCTCTCTCCAACGCGTTTCGTGCTGTATGTAACACTTCCTCAGGAATCTGATGATATATCCGTGTATTCAACACCCTCATATTATATACACTCACACCTTTAGTTGATTATCAATGATCTACAGGTGTAACTGATGGAAGTTCAAGACTTGACTCTTATATGTACTACTCAAAAATGGAGACATTGTTAAAAATATATTAAAGGGATAGTAATACTTCATTTTAACTTTATTTTATTTTGTAGGCATTAAAAAAACATGAAGAATGATATAAGTCTTATCCCTCAAACCTTTATGGTTTATGAGATATTCACAAGCAAAGTTTCCCCTCCCCGCCCCTTTTTCCTAGTGTAAGCCATCTCTTCTCACATGTGAATATGGTTGTATGACCAGACAGATAACAGAAGGGGACAATTTTCTTTGTATGAAAACAATGAAAGCCCTGCCCCCCTTGACAAGTTTTTCAGCTTTTTCCCTTATCTTAATTGAAGATTGTCCCTCTCTGCAGTCTACCTGGGCACCTCCCTTCTGATCTGGTTGAACAGGGGAGGGATACTTTGTTTGTGAATATCTCTTAAACCATAAAGGTTTGAGAGATAAGACTTATATCATTCTTCATGTTTTTTTAATGCCTACAAAATAAAATAAAGTTAAAACAAAGTATTACTATCCCTTTAACACCTATCCTCTATTGGGCTACACCACCCAAAATATAGATAGATGTATATAATCACGTATTATAAGGATTCTTAATATTAGTCTAGATACCCTAATCTTTTCTATTGATACCTCCTACAATAATTACTTGGGCATCAATAATTATGTAATAACATATTGTGAAAAAATCTAATTTTTATTATCACTTTTACTCTATGAAAATAAAACAGGAGTGATCATAAACAAAAATATCTGCTATAGAACTCTTTATTTATACCTGGCAATCAGCCAGATCAGACAAAGGTATACATAATTCTTCTCATTAAGTCTGCAGGGAACAGGAGAGCCCATGCATATATCCAAAAGAATTACCACTAACACCACTCATGGAATCTCCTACTCCCTCCGGACACTGGCATGCATAAGAGTGACAATATACAGGCCAAAATATTTACTGTAGAGCTCTATGTTCATGCCTGGCAAAACCCCAGCCAGAGTAGACAAAGGTGTGCACATCAATCTTCTCATTAAGTCCATGTGGAGCAAGGGAGTCCATGCTGTATATCCAGAAGGATTCCCTCTGGCACAGTTCATGGAATCTCCTGCTCCCCCTGGACACTGGTATATATTGAAGTGGCAATATAGTGCTCCCATCTATCCTTCCCCCATGTGTGTCTATAAAGTGTGAAACCAAAGGACATTTAGTGTCACGAGCTAAGATCGCTTGTCTGTGCTCCAAAAATCTGTCCTTGATTCTACGTTTAGTGCGACCAATGTAGAATTTTTTACGAGGACATCTAATACTATAAATAATATACTTAGAATTACAAGTTATATGATGTTTTATATAATGAATGTGTTGTTTAGAATCAATAAACTCCTGTGTGTCGTGTAAAATGAATTTACATGTGATGCACCTAGTCATACCACATCTATGGACCCCTACTGTGTGTGCCAATTGCTGATCCTCCACAACATGATCAACTCTTGGTTTGCTTTTGGACAATATGTTCTTCAAGTTTTTATATTTAGTATATATTATTTTAGGTTTGTCTTGTATATGTTCTTTCAATAAATTGTTTTGTTTAAGTATTGTCCAATGTTTATTAAATAATCTTTCTATGTCTCTATAGGCACTATTATATGTAGTCACAAAATGTATCTGGTTTTGTTGATGTCCCCTGATTGTTTTCTCTTCTTCTGCTCTCTGTTTTGGATACAATAAGGTAGTCCTATTTTTACCTGCAATATCATTTAGCGATTCCTTAACCAACTTTTTTGGATAACCTCTGGATACCAATTTTCTTTCTAGATCGTTAGATTGGACTACAAAATCTTCCTGTAAGCTACAATTTTGTTGTATTCTATGGAACTGTCCCCTTGGTATATTGTTTTTCCAATTAGGATAGTGGCCACTTTTGAAATGCAAATAGTTATTTGTACTAGTGGGTTTTATATAAGTTTTTGTGATTACCCTATTATTATGAAGCCCTAATGTAAGATCCAGGAAATTTACTTCTTCTCTACTAATATGATATGTAAATTTAAGTTCCCTATCATTATCATTCAACTGAACAATAAATTGTTCCAGCTCACCCATGTCACCCTGTCAGACGATCAGCAAATCATTAATAGATCTACCAAAATATGCCAGCCTCGCTCCCAGCCCCGCCCCCCCCTCATGTGTTGCAACTCCCAGTGCCCCATGTATAGATTGGCATAGCTGGGAGCAAAGCTTGCCCCCATCATCTGTAAATAATATTGAGAATGATACTGAAAATAATTATTATTCAAAATATAAGTTTTATGGGGGTCTAGATAGGTGTTTATGATAAACTTTTGATACCTTTTTGCACGTGTGTCTCATTATAGTAATTTGTGGGAGGTACGGATTAGCGATCTCCTTATTTGTATTTTATATATATATATATATATATATATATATATATAATTTTTTTTTTTGAAGGCACAGTATATATGTGTTCACTATACATACATATTTTTTTTGGACACTGCAGTTTTTTATGATTAATAGAGGACACCTTCCAAGTTCACATATTTTTTTATTATTCATTATATATTGTTTTATTATTTTCCTATTCATATTCTGAATGTTCAGTAAATGTTTAATATTTATAAGCGCTCTCCTGTAGTATATTTATATACTATTGTTAGGGATTCATTTAGTATATAGGACTGAAACACTCTTCAGTTCATTTAGGATAGTACATCAGCCTGTTTTACCACCAGTGTTATTTCTCAGATTCTTTTCATTTATATTTAGAAAGGTTTCTAGAGCACTTTTCCAGTTTCTGCTTTTCTAGAACAGTATATACACAGTACCCACAGTGTCAAGTTAACAGTCAGATCAAGAAAGAAATGTTAGTATGTAACACCCCAGGTAGGGGAAGGAAAGGGAGGTATGGGGAACATAGGGTAAAAATGAGGGAGGGATTGCCACTGCATGAAGTGAAGGTACTTAGGGGAGGCCCCAGATTGTGCAGCCATCATGATAAGCAGTTCTGCACACTGGGTGAGGTAAACCCATTTGTTACCTCCCTCTCCCCCAGCTTGTAAGAACAGTTACGTATTGGGGGAAAACATGATGTTGGACAATAAATTGCTATTCATTCTCTTTAAGATGGAAAGAATAAGCATAGACTAAGTGAGGGTCTGTAGTAACCTCACTGCAAGAAATGGGAATTGCAGTTTCCCAGCCATTGTCATTTATTTCTATTGTCTATCTGGTGGGAAGGTGCTAATATTTGTTACCAACTCTTTATGAAACTTCTGACGCTCCCATTTAACATGTGACGTGGTCTTAATGAGAGGCAGAAGCCAAGAAACTGAGAAGAGAAAATCGTCAAACCATTCACCATGGGAAGACATGAATAAGTTACCTTATCTTGTGCTGGATATGTAATAAAGAGAATGGGAGTCTGGTGGCACTAGTATATTACTACTACAATGTCAGTGGTCGACAGAAGAGGCTGCTAATGATGCATGAATTAAACACAGTGGGGGGGATTACATATTGAGAAGAAAGTGTTAATTAAACCTATAATACCTGTAACTGGTTCTTAAAGGGATAGTAATGTTTCATAATAAAAGCGACTCTAATTAATCATCATAGTATTTGGACCTTGGAGAGTATCAATACTGTCAGACTTGTAGTTCAAGAGTAATTCAATTACAAAGTATCCCCCTCCCGCCCCTTTTACTGATGTAACACTGCTCAGCCAGATCAGAAGGGAGGTGCCCAGGTAGATTGCAGAGAGGGACAAACTTCAATTAAGATAAGGGAAAAAGCTGAAAAACTTGTCAAGGGGGGAAGGGCTTTCATTGTTCTCATAGGGAGAAGATCGTCCCCTTCTGTTATCTGTCTGGTCTTACAACCAGATTCCACATCTGAGAAGAGATGGCTTACACTAGGTAAAAGGGGCAGGAGGGGAAACTTTGCTTGTGAATATCTCTCAAATCATAAAGGTTTGAGAGATAAGACTTATATCGTTCTTCATGTTTTTTTAATGCCTACAAAATAAAATAAAGTTAAAACGAAGTATTACTATCCCTTTAATGAAGTAGTATGACAGCAGTTAGTTGTGTTAAAATATGGAAGCAGATCCATGTTACATTGCTCACTAATGATGTGTGTGTGTGTGTCAGCAATGTTGCCATGTAATTTTATTTTGTGTATGGACCATATCCAGAGATTTAGTGATGTCTTATTAAATTTTCATTGCACAAACTGGCATTTAACCCCTCTTGGCCAGTTTTCTCTCCACCTTCTCCCTTTATTCCACCTTGAACCTTTATCTATTTTCTACCATCTCTCCCCCTTGCCTCCTTTTCCCTTTTGCTCTTTCTTCTACCCTATTCTAATGTGATGAACTTAGCTATGGGTATTTATATCATTATGAATTGCAATCCAATGTGATGGATAGCCCTCTGGCACTCAAAGGGTCAAAATAACTGTGATATGTGTTGCTTCTGGCAGGTATGATAAGCGGTACGAGGGGCCCAGTACTTTCCTAGCCACGTCACTGGATCCACTACTCGTTTTTTAGTAAACCAACCTAAAGTGTAAACACATATTGGCCATACACATACAGGGCACAGTTCTGGGCAAAATCATCTACACCACAGGAGAGAAATATACATTTTCATTTAATTAAATGGGCCTTTTAACCCCTTGAATGCTAGATGTTTCCAAAGCAGTTGGGTAATTAGATATAAATTCTCCAGATGCAGAAATAAAGGGATGAAAAGTGTTAGACCAGTAATTGCGCAGTGAGAACCCTTGGGTTCAAACATACTTCAGATGTGTTTGGAGATCTTTCTGGAAAGTAAGGGATTAACTGCATTTTAGCATCTGCAAATCATAGGTAAAATCAGTCTCAGAATCACTCCAGCTTTGCATTTGTACATCCTACAGAAATCCATTCACGTCTGACAAGAATGACAAGGCAAAGGACATATTATTACATTTGTTGTTGATTTTATTGTGGAACTGAGTTTGTTTCTTTTACATCAAATATCCTCAGTGGAAGTGGGGTATTGCACACAAATATCATAAAAGCACTACATATTACTTCACTGTTAACTAATGTTCTACATTAGATATGAGTTGATAGAATAGAGGTGATGCGAGGTTATAAGACATAGTACCATACACAGCTGCAGACTGACACAAACACCATTCAGAACAAGAGTGAGGAGCTTCTCAGCCAGCCACAAGACTGTGTCTCTCCAACATGTGGAAAGTAGACGGCTGCATGCATAAGTGTTAAAGCAATAGTTCTTTGCTGTAATTGGTTCCTTGTTATAAACACAGCCCAGTCTTGAGTGAATGTTAAATGTGGCTCCGTAGCATGGGGAAGCCTGAATCTATTATAGTGCAGAGAAGCTTTAATAATTCCTTTTTCATTCATTTGTATTCTGGAATCCTTTTTTATATAGTCTTATTCAGACTGCAGTAAATACATATATTAAAGTCCGCGAACTGCGTGAATCCATTTCTTTTGTATTTTGATTGGCTGCTAAGGAAAAAAATTGAAATCCGTGTTTTCTGTTCCATTTACATGACGCAATCCTTTGCTTTCTTAACAGATCCAGACATATGTAATGCTTAATCAACCCTAATGAGTGCCAGAGGGGTACACAACACATTGCAAAGCAATGTGTTGTGTGGCCCTCTGGCACTCAAAGGGTTAAACTTCACTGGCTACTAGAGATGTCTCCAACATA
This sequence comes from Rhinophrynus dorsalis, assembly GCA_037306005.1. NCBI lineage: Eukaryota > Metazoa > Chordata > Amphibia > Anura > Rhinophrynidae > Rhinophrynus > Rhinophrynus dorsalis. Next base: position 596,657,810 of record CM074718.1, on the reverse strand, counting down.
CTGCTTTGCAGATGTGTCTGTCATACCGTGATGTTTAACCCTAAATTATCACCTGCAATTTTTTGAAAAGCCAAATACTTTGAATACATTTGGGTCTTCAGTATGAATAAGAGAAGTAGAGTGATGTTTTTACTGGCTAACAGATACTGCAGTTATATGCAGTATTTATTACTAATTAAAACCAATGTCTTTTTTATCCCAGTTCCATTACATATTACATTATGTATTAAGATGCAATGGAGCAATTTTAAAGCAAACCAAATAAATCATGTGGGGTAAATAAACATTCTTAAAATGTTGGGGCTTTTACCACCTGAATGCTAAAAAGGACTCCAACGCATTTCAAAGAAATGTGTTATAGACACTGCTAGCTTTCTGGGGTAAAAGACACATTTATATCAATGGGAATTTTATTTGCTCACAATGGTGCAACCGATTTGTTCCAAAATTGCTCCAGTTTGTTTGCATACATACTGTCCAAAGTAGCTGAGTGACTGAATATATTTCCTCCAGACACAGAAGTGACAGGATTGTATTTAACCAGTAATTGCACAGTGAGACCCCTTGGGTATCTGCAAACGACCTTGAAATACATTTGGAGACCTTTCTGGAAACAAGGAGTTAAGACATTTTTAACTTCTGCAAGCCATAGAAGACCATATAATCAGCACATTCACATCTGAATTCACATTCAAGATAAGATCACGAAATGGTGAGGACATTTCATGTGATAATAAAATATGGTTTATACTTTACATACAAAATTGGGTTTCATCTGTGCCTGCTTCCTGTATTGTTGTTGCTGCTAACATACCCTTAACTCAGGGGCAGGAAACTTGTGTCTCTCCAGCTATTTTTGGAATACAACCTCTAAAGAATTATGGGAGCTGTATACCAACTACAGCTGGAGGGTCACAAGATGCTTACCTCTGCCTTAACCCATTGAGCGCCAAAGTGGTAAACCAAGGATAGTTCATCTTTGGTTCTACAGCTCCTGGAGACTTACTTCAACTCCCACCAACCCTCACCAGCCATTGCATGATGGAAGTTGTGCCCAAAAGCCAGATATCCAAATTTTAACAGCTCCTGTGCTAAGCTATATCCATACATCTCAGGCACTCAAGGGGTTAACGGCACAGTTACAAAGGCAAAAAAAGCAGCAATTACTTGGAATGTACATAATACAATATATCACTAGCCTGAACTCTGTATTCTATGTGTGTTGGTATAAAACATAAATCCATTAGGTAGTGTCAGATAAAAGGAAAAGCTACATGTGTGTATATGTTTGATGTAAGGACTGGTAAGCATATATACATTTAAGATTGTGTTAGTACAGGGAGATGGTGCATTTAGTTAAAGGAACACTAAGACCCATAAATGAACTGGGGTTATATACACTTAAATACCCTGTACTTCATATTTGCATCTATAAAACCTCTACTATTCTCTGAAGCCTAAAATCTAGTCCTTTATGTGCTGACAAAGCAGCCATTTCTGCTTTTCCAGTGGGATATTGGTTGTTCAGGATTATCTGTAAAGGGTTCTGTGATAAGATTACAGTATTTCTGAATAAAAGAGCAATGGACACTAATCTGAATCAATTAACTGACATTAACTCTTCTAAGTCAATACAAACTGAGCAAACTACATTAACCCTTTGAGTGTCCTGTAAACAGGACAATTTATACGTGTGTTAGAAAGCAAGTTTAGGATTTTATTTTAGGTATGTGACATAAATAATTAATCTTTACATTGGCTAGCTGTACGTACATGATGTTTAAAGTTGCCTTACACTATTTTATTATTCTAGTGTTAGTGTTCCTTTAAAGATAAAATAGAAAGTTAGTATCAAGCTACTCACCCATTTAAGGACCAGAGGGGTATGCAACACATTGTGCAGTGGGTGGGGTTTGTGTTCTATGGTTCTACTAACAACTGTCATGTCCGCCTCCATCTACATGACAAGTAGGACTGACTGAAGATGTTATCTTTTGAACAAAGGCGCAATGGCAAAATTCATAGGGGCCATTAGGATTTTCTGGCCTTTGTAAGGTAAGATTGGGGTTATTTAATGTAATTGTTAGTTCTCCTTTACTAAAAATCCATTAATGGTTGAATAGTTCCTGTTTTAAGTTTTATATTATCTTTTGGTTATAGGAGGCTTTGTGTGATGAGTCATTTCATTGTTCATACATTTATGTAACAGAGATCAAATTCAGTGGCCTAGATCGGTATAACCAAACTACAAACCTCCATCTTTTTGGAAACTACAACTCCCATCATCCCCAACCAGCCGAATTATAGTTTTCAAAAAGCTGTTAGTCCAATAGTTGATTGCCCCAGGCCTAGATTTAGCAAATTATGCTTTGTTTCTCATTTTTCTCATGTACTCAAATGCACAATTAAAAGCAAATCTGAGGCAAACTAACTGCACCAACAGGAACTTAAAAATTCCTCACATCCCCAATAATTTAAATTGAACTTTTAATGTATTAGAGATACCTACCATTTAAAGGGTAACTATCTGGGAGAAGACCTGCCAAACGATTGCATGGTGATCCCCAACAGATGAGTGTGGGGGGGGGGAGAGGGATGGACAGGAGTCTGAAAAGTGACCTCAGGTAAGGGCTGTTTTGTCAAGATGACAAAATGAGCAGCTGCTTAAGTCTGTTGAAGGGAGGAGGCCCCCACAATCAGAAATTCTGACTCTCATAAGTCACAGTTTGGAACCTTCTGTACCTTCCTCTCACCTGTGGCTAAACTGGTGTCTATGAACCACAAACATCCAGGTTGCCTTCCAGCATACCGCCATTTGAGGTTATACATTATCTGACACACTCCCCCCAAAAATTGGGAAGCCATATTGCAGATGACCGCATCGCCTATGGGTTTTCTTCTAAGACCTCTCCAGTAGGATCAGACACAATCATTTTTCTTTAATTAATTAAAATACCCATTTACATCACTAGGGATGTTTATGCCTTCTATATGGTGCAGTTGGTCTGCATCACAATTGCTACACTGTACTCTTTGTGCAAATGGTCCAAAGTGTCAAAGCATCAGCTTATTATGCACAGATCAAGATATATGAATATTATACAATAACAAAAATAAAATTATAACAAAAAAACAGCAGTTTAAAAGAAATAATAAAATCATAACATAAATGGACAGGATGCATAAATGATTAAGTCCTATCTGTAATCAGTGTCCTCAAGCCCTATGTTTTTAAGAGAACTGAAGTCATTTGAGGTCAAACCCATTGAACCAGAGGTGAAAAATTAATATTACCAAAATTACTATTGATTTAAATGTGGGCTTTTAACCCTTTCAGTGCCACAGGGGTACACAATTCCCTCTGGCAGTGAAAGGGTTAAGCCCTTGAATGCTAGATAGGGTTCAAAAGTCTGATTTCAACCAATGGGAAATGTTATTTGTCCACTATAGCGTGCATAACTACTTATCCTGTTATGGTTACACGTATTGAGGGTAGGAGTGGAATGGTATATGCTTTACAGCATCACCTATCAAATGAACGATTCCAGTTTTGGACAAGCAGGGAAAGGATATACCACACACAAAACAACATTTTCCTTTTCTCCACATAAGGAAAAAAAAATTGGAACAAGTTTTGATGTCACCCTATAAGGGTAAAAAAAATAAAATAAAACCAAAGGAATCATCCGATTGGCCTTTGTGTTTAAAGGAACAGTAATGTTGTAATAAAAAATATATATTGTAAGGCTGCTAAAACAAGGGCGCACTGACTGCTGGGGTTGAGATATCATTCAAAATGTAATGCAAGTCAGATTTTTTCTTTAACAGGACATTTATGAAAAGTCCCCACCAGGTGGCCCCATTTTTATTGGTTTCTATGGAGAACTTTGGTAAGGGACCAAAACCTCATGATACAGAGCAATATAAAATGTATTCTGTGGTTGGTTTTAGATGTGATAATTGAAGCCTCTCCTACCAGTGGTATAATATTTGTTTTAATAGCCAGGTCCTTCATTACATTTATATTTCATTATAACATTACTGTTTTTTAAATATCCTTTTACAACCACAGAGCCAATAAAGCAGTACCGTACAACATATAGTTGAAAGCTCTGCAAAAGCAAAAGGGTTAACAAAATAGAAAAAAAAATGTGTAACTTTACATAAAATAGCAAAGCAATAAATATCATTGCTTATATAGAAAACTGTTTACTTGTATCACATACCAAACATTTAACAAAATGTTGTGCCCTAATTCACAGCATTAAAGGGACTCAACAAGCCCCAAAAAGTACCATAATTCATTGACACTCAGTGCAAAGGAAATCATTTCAAACTGAACAGTGTGAATTTCTGAAATAAATAATAATAAAAAGTACAAATTAATTTAGTGAGTTTGTTCTAAAATCCCACAAAATGTGAGCTGGTAGTGCATTTTACAAGATAAAGCATTATATTCTGCAGTCAAATGTTACATGTCAACCCTGTTACTCCCAGTAAGAAGCTTGATTCAGGACAGAAATGGTTCTACGCACCTTGATAAGCATATTTATTGGCTGCTCACTTCAGAGGAGATTGCTGATTGTTTATCCCCTCTGTAACTTGATTCCCAGTGTATACATGAGCCAGATTTCCACAAAGCATTCTGCTGCACATTTCCAGAGTTATATTTATATATATAATTACAGAATTCAGGGCCTGTCTGATACGTATTGTAACATATTGCAGGACAGATTGATAGATACGCTTATATCAGGATTTAAATGGAAGGAATTAAACTGCAGAGAGAAGTTCCAATCACAATAAGGGTGGTTTGAATGGTGCTTAGATTCTATTCTGCCTCTTATCATGCCTCCCAATATTGCTCTGCAAAGTTTTCCTAACACATGCAGCAGTTAAGAGTCTAATCCCCAGCATGAGCTAGGTTTGACTAAATTTAATTTTTTTCAAAATTCAGGCAGAATTTGTACACATACTCAATGAAAATATGTATTTTCTTCTAACTCATTTTTCAGTTGTAAAGAAAAAACTCACTAACAGCTCATAAAAAAATTAATGCACTGTCTTATATTTTTTCTTATTCAGCTTCAGGTCTGCCAAGAGACATTGGGGAAGATTCAATAAGTGGTGATAAAGTGGAGATTAATTCTCCAGTGATATCACTTCTCCAGTTCCTATGTTATTCTATGTATCCTATGCAATAAGATTTCTTCTAATTTGGAGATCTTAGTGAATAGGCTCTACAGAATAATGTAGAAATTGGAGATGCGATATCAGTGAAGTCATCTCCACTTTATCACCTCTTTATCACTGCTTAGTGAATCTCCCCCATTAACCCCTAAGATGTTAGCCAATGTACTTTTTGGTGACATCTCTAGCACTCAAGGGTTAACTAATAATTACACAATTTCTACAAACAAAACGATTTTAAAACAACAGCATTTGCTTGTAAACTCAAACATGAAATAAAAATACGAACATACAATAAAAAAACCCTGTACATTTGTTCCTAATTTCGTCAATATCAATGAAAACAACAGAGGAAGATCAGAGCAATATCATTAGAAAACATTGCCACTCCACTCAAATTGTCACGCCTGGCTAAAACACCCATCAGACTCTCAATGCTGTTTCACTGAACTTGTAGCCTGGTGTACCTCATTGGATAAGCTTTTCTGAACTTGCATGCCTGCACACACTTGTGAAACTGCAATCTTGCAAACCATAGTTGTTTTGTACACTACCTGTCAAACATTAAAAAAAGTGCATTGAGCATCTTTGTACATTCAAGTCACTTTCTAAGGCAAATTGTAGATTGTGGGACTTATGTATAAAAACAAACGGTAGCAATTCTGGGGCAAACAAACTACACTATAGGTTAGAAATAAACATTCTCCAATTTCTCACTGATTTAAAGTGGATCCCCCCAAACAACTTTAGTTTTGAAGTACATATTGGGGGTTATGCACTAAAGTGTGATATAGAGGAGATGACTTCTCCAGTGAGATATCACGTATCCAGTTCCTATGCTATTCTATAAAGCCTATGTACTAAGATAACTATAGTCTGAGATCTCATTGCATAGGCTCTATAGAATAACATCACACTTTAGTACATCTCCCCCTTGTGTGCCGTAATACCATGCCTGTCTGATAGGCTGAAGTTTTATGTTTCATAACCCTCTGTGTGCCAAAGAGGCATCCTACATATTGCGATGGATATTTCACTGGCACTAATTGGGCTGTTTTGTGCATGTGTTTCCTGGAGATAAAGGAGCTGAGCTTCTCCACCTCCTACACTATACAGGGCCTTCTCTTCAAACCAGACAGGATACAGCTTCTGTACCATCACTGGTGTCTCTTCAAATGGTGTCCCCACACCAGCATGATGCAACACACTGCACTGTCCAGCAGTAGTACGCATCTTCAAGCCCAGTCTGAATGTAGTATGATGTTGGGACAGGCTATATTTAAGTTGTAGGCTCAAGCAACACATGGGTGGTTCCGAAACCTTTTGACTTAATGATCCCCTTTTGGTTTTTCCCAAAACCTGATGCCTCACCTTTTTATCAAAATACATGTAACCCTTTGTGCATGTATTTATATTATTATACATGTGCACTTATTTTATTTTAAAATACATGTTGAAGAAACCAAATCATTATGAATATTTTCCTTTGCTGCACATTCTCCTACAAAACAATAACTATAGGCTCCCCACCAAAAGCATGCACATCACGATTATGAACACTGCAGGCTGTGCTGTTCACAGTTGGTTTTTGAACCACCAGCCTTTCTCAAATTTCTAAGAATGGATGCTTTTCAATAGGAATGACTGGTGCTAAGATAAAGCCTCACAACCCCCCTGAAAAAAGCCTCATGCCTCCCAGGAGGGTGTGCCCCTAGTTCTGGAACCACTGCAATACATAGTATTAAAGCACATTTCCTTTGCTTTGATAATGTATATTACGTAGAGAAAGTCTAGGGAGTGTCCCTTTGACTGGGACTTTTAACTGTTTGAATGGTGAAGGGGTCTCCAACGCATTGTGAAGCAATACTCTGAAGACCTCTCTAGTATTCAAGGGGTTAAAAAAACACATATAAATGGGGATTTTTACTTGTACCCTACAAATCTGTTGGTTTGCCCTAGAATTGCTTTAGTTTCTGTGTATACATAAGGCCTTGTATGTGATCCCAAATACTTTGGTTTTTTGCTACTGCCTGCAAATTAGAATTTGCAATGTATGACAGTTGGGGTGAAGGTAAATAATGGGATAATGGATTACATAGATTGTAGCTGTTTTGCACAGGTCTCAGTATGTTAGATGCCCTTGAATGCTAAGATGTCTCCATCGCATTTCAAAACGATTCGTTGGTGACCAGCTTAGCATCTAAGTAGATAAGAGAACATAATACTAAAACATAAATTGTTCTTATTTGAAGAAATGTTCAACTAAAACATATATATGCAGGGGCATTAGTACGCACAAGTTGAGGGAATTAAAGGACCAGATCTCAAATTTACAGCCCCATCTTGTTGCTGGCTTGTGACATGTAATGGTTTATTACTATGCTAATCTACCCAATGGTAATGGTGTAATTGGGTTGCAATGTATACTAATTATTTAGATGGGTCTAAGCCACAGTAACTCTAGCAACTCCCCTGCATACATGCAACAGTTTCTATAATTTGCAATATATATGAAATTTTATGTACTGTCTTCAGCAAGCTGGGGTGTGCAATTTTACAACGGACGTTTTACTTTCTGGTTTGTTGGTTGTAATTTGCTATGCACGACTTAACCCTTTGAGCGCCAAAGAGGTATCCAACGCATTGAAACACAATGCGCTGGATACCTCTCTGGCACTGAAAGGGTTATTAGGAAGTGCAAATGAAAATAGCTTCCTCCCAGCTTGCTGAAAAAGTGCAAATGTTATTTCATATACAGTTTCAAGGTATAGAAACTATTCCACAGATATCTGTGAGTAATACAACATACTGTTTCATATAAGAGCAATAAATACCACTAGTGCCCCTTTTCTGGAACCTCAACTCTAAAGTCCTTATTTATGACAGAACTAGATAGAATATTTGTCTTTTATCCAGACTGGATAGGATATAAAATGATGCCCAAGCATTTAATCAGTTGCATGTTCAATGCACTCTGCATGTTCCGTGTTACAAGCCAGCCCCAGACATTTGTATTGTGACTGTGTAAGCTCTATATTATAGCAGGGTGCAACATACTGTATATAAATTGACTCTCTTCTGACATTACTTTTAGAGGCTGTTATGCCAACCATGACATTGCAAATATACTGTACAGCCACAATTCCGTACATGGGATGGTTGGAAAACTGTATAGTATATCTGGAATCCTTATACAGATAATGTAAAGGCCAAAATTGTCAAGGGAGAGAAAATATTATGTTAAAAAAGACGCAGATTGGATGGGTCTTGTACAAATCTAGCCAATTTGAGACTTTACATACTTTTCTTTGGTGCCTGGTTTTCAATCTCAAGCAAACATGAACATTACATATGCAAGTTTCTGTCTTATATATCTGAAAAGTATAACCTATTTTTACTATCCCAGATGTGCCACAATCTCCTCCATTTTGCCAGTCTTTATCTCCTCTCCATCTTCTGTCACTGTCTTTCAGTCAAGAGGAAAGTTCTTATTCTGGGTTAAAGGAAATTAAAATGTACAAGCGCATGTTTAACAGACCTGTATTTTAAACCTGGATAAGTGAGCTTGCAGTGACTGGAACCCTGCAGGTGGGAACCTTGCAATTTGCCATAGAGAGGAGTAGAGATATCACCATCCGCATCAGCATGACACACGATAGTGCCGGGCAATGTATAGTTCTGCAGTTTATTAAGACATCTGTAATCTTTAAGTGACATTTCAGGAAATCAGTTGTGTAATGTGACAGGGGAGATGGAGGGCCTTTTCACAGTTCAATTTTGCATGCGGGGAAGGATTCATCTTGCATAACAACAGTGCTGCTACTTGCTAACACCATAATGTTGAGGTCTTGCTGTTTTTCATGAGTTTCCTGGTACCATTCCCTCATCACTTCTGAGTCGTGTGTTGGGATTAAAGTGACCTGCAATGTAAAAAAAAACAATATTTAGATTTTGATTCCTAAATTAATATAAATCAAGATCAGGTAAGAATTTGCCATCAAAGAGGATCGACATCCAACATGAATAAGTGGCTGCTAACTTAGGTTAACAGAAAGACATAGCTATGACCTTCATAAAACCATCAGATATATCTATAGATTTTTTCACTTGGTCCTTGCATTTGTTTGTATTTACAGACCTCCATTTGAAGTCCAATGTCCCTTTAACCCTGTGAACATTCGTATGGACTCTCATCTGGCCTTAAATCATTTAAATGGAATACCCACTAGTCCACTAGTTCAAATACAATGACAGTGACATGTGGCTTTTTAATATTCAGTCACTGCAGCACTCTTTGGAAAGCAGATCTGTTAATCACAGTTCTATAACTTGCAAACTGCAATATTGATAATAACTTGAAGAAACCAAGTGGTAAGTGGCAGTTTCCCAACATGCAGTTGCAAACCTTAGGGCCCTATATTCAAAAGAAAAGTGGAATAATTCTGGGTCACACCAGCTGCACCATAGATGATAAACAACATTTATCAATTCCTTCATTTCACATAATTTCATGTTCTCACTGCTTGCAATAAGGGCTAGCTGAGGTACCACCCTTTTCATCATTAGACTGTTGACGACTTCTGAAATAAGGGCCCATTCCTCTTACTGAATCATCTACCTGCTGAACTACCTGTTGAACTAGGCTATCCAGCTGTTGTCTTTCCTCTTGACATGCATTGTTGACAAAGCTTGCAGACTGACTTCTGTCACACATATATATTTTCTGTAACACGTAGAAGAGATCCACTTTTTGTGCCTCCTTGCCTGGAGAGGTAAGTAGCTTACTGTAGTGCTGTCTGAACTGATTTTACTGATTTACTTTGGATGAGCTTCTTCTTTTACATTTCTCCAGACTGCAAGAATTTCTATGCGATATGAATGTAGGGTGCTCTCTGAAAGGGACCAGAGAGCCTGGAAGGATGAGTAGTGAATCAGTAATCCCCATTCATGCTAGCTAGCATTTGTTGTGATGATTGCCTGTACCATCTTCCAAGTGACAACTTCACCTTTGGAGATATTCAATCCTGTCAGTCAAGAGACTGGTCATTTTTGTCCCATTTTCTGAGAATGAGCTGCTGAGACTGGTGATTCTTGTCCCATTTTCTGAGAACGAGAAGCAGATGTTGTACCCATGTTTCAGGATCTGTAGATGCTGCAATCAGTCTCAAAATAGACGCCAACTGTGTCAGAGACATTGTGAAGGCCTTTCTGAGACTGGGGACTTGTGCAAGCAATTGGTTTATCTTCTCTGGGAGAAGAACAGTTCAGTTTTGGCATGCCTCTGAAAGAAGGTCCAAGATCTTCTTTACTGGCGATGGAGACAGGATTTATTTTTCTGTGTTAATAAACCAACCTAAAGATTACAGGAGACATAACAATATCTGAATGTGAACTTGAACAATTGGTATGGTTACATTTTCAGTAACCAGACATTCAGAGAAATAATACCCTTTTCTCACACATTTGCTATCACAATTGACATGACCTTCATAGGCACTCTTGGTGAGGATGAGAGGCTGAAAGAAAGGGCTGAGAACTCTAGCTGTGTCTTGCAATTCTCAGGTATTTGCAATTCTCAGGTATTGCTGGCAATTCTTGTGTATCAAAACATGGAATAAGCTTCCTGGAAATCCATGGTATCTCACTGCTGCAGAATATACACCGTTTCTCTTTGATGAAGACAGTGAAGTGAACCTCCTGATGTTTTGAGTGCTAGAAATATTGAGGTATAAGCCCCCTTCTTCTGAAACCACAATGTTTAACATTTTTAAGCTCTGAATAGCTTGCAGAAGAGCATTCCTCAGTGTGAAGGAAAAGAACTTGGGTGGTTACAAATCTACTTGGTAAAAGAAATGGAAATCTTAGCTTGTATTCTTCTGATAACACTATTAACACCCAGCAATAATGTGATTTTTTCCAGACCTACATTCCTACCAGGAATGTAGGTCTGGTGTCAGAACTATCTCTTACTCTTACTGTGCTTCATGGATATTTCTCATTGGAGATCTAGGACCCTTGCCTGAATAAAGTCTAATTGATGCCATCTTGACTTTGTAGATTCTCTTATAGGTTAGTTGACTCAGAAAAGGATAAAACTAAAAAACATCTTTATAGTTTGTGAGTCAGTTTAGATTATGAGGGATAAGGTCCACAATGCTATATTTTAGAAATAAAAGCAGGACACTTTGAATAAAATCTAATGCTTGACATCCAGCTACACAAAGACCTAACTTCAAGAGTGGTGGTGGGCTGGTAATGGTCAGATGATACAATCAGAGTCATAAAGGGGGAAGGGCTTCAATGGAATGGAAGAGACAAAGGAAAGGAGTGGCCAAAGTGGTCTCACCAAACAAAGTATATTCAGTCCTCAGAGGTCAAGTACTGACCTGCAAAAACAGAGTGTTGGAGGCAAATCCATGGATTTCCCCTGTATGCATATGATGAACTATTGACTATTATATGTACCTCTTAGAAAGCCAGTTTCCTTCCCACAGTTGCCTACTAAACATACTCACAGGTGTTACACACAAGTGTTTATATGTGTGTGTGTGTATATTTATTTATGAGACACAGGATGTTGGCACTGTCAGTATGCAAAACCAAAAAAATAAGACAAGACAGGACAAAATGACCTAAGTGTATCTCTCTCTCTATATATATATATCTATATATATATATACACACACATACACTTCAAAGAATGTAAGAACTCACAGGACTAAATAATGCCTGAATGTATTTATTTAGAGGTAAACATTTCAGTATGACAAAACCGACATTCATAAAGACCTAGGACCTACACATCAGGACTTCTTCATGAGGGTCTATGTTATGTTGGCAGTCTGAAATACTGAGCTGTAAGAAATATGCACTTGTACCATTAAGTCTTTGAGTACCAGAGAGGTATCCAACAATTTGAAATGCAATGCATTGGATACATATCTGGCACTCAGAGGGTTAAGTCCTGTGAATGCCACAGATTGCTCATTATTTAACACAAGGCAACAACATTATTGAACCATAAAACTTTATTAGTACAAACCCTCCTATGCATATATGTGAATAAGATGCCATCTTACCTGCATATTGCTTCCCCATTGGGCCTTGCCTTCTAGTAGAGCATCCAGAACAGCCCTGCTTGGCTCTCCAGCCGCTGTATCATTCCCGCTCACCACATAGTAAGAAGACCGCACTCTTTTGAAAAACTCCACATCAACATTTTTGCTGTTGCTGTGATTAGGGACATACACCAGATCCAAATATACAGGGGGGCCTGGTGGCACAGCCGCAGACTTAGATGTCTTGTTGGAGCCACTTCCTGAAAGAAAAACAAGCAATATGTAGATTTTACTGAGTATACTGCTTACCTCTCGGTATTTTCCCTGCATCATTCATGTTCTTGAGCTTCTAACCCATTGAATGCTAGAGAGGTTGCCAACACATGGCTTCCCAATGTGTTGGAGACTGATCTACCTGTCAATGGGCTAAAAGCCCCATTTGAATCAAAGGAGATTTTCATTTTCCAAATATGATGCATTAGGTTTGCTCCAGAATGTCTCATACTTTGCTCTCTGCATAAGGCCCTATGTTTGTAGATGTTTCAGTGTCTGTGATATGTATGTGATATATTAAATATTATGTTTTACAATGTAAATTTGAGAGGGGAAGGGATGACATTTATGCATCAGGAATGTGCATTGCTACAGCCTGCACTACTGTTTAAACCAGGTATTTATTTATAACCTCTAGATCTCCAGCTGTTGTTAGACTACAGCTCCAATCATCCTCAGCTGGAAAATGAAAGCTGTATTCCAACAACAGCTGGGAAACTGGTTTAGACTTTTTTGCAATATAGAACAACTAAGAAAATATAACCTTACTACTATTACAAAATATCATTTTTTTGCTTAACATTTTGAATCTTTTACTCTGTTCAGTTGTACTCCGGTGATCTGAAGTTTCTTGCTTTGTGCTGATTGTCTTCTGCATACCAGACCCAGCTTGATACTCTCTCATAATAATAAGACATTTGGTCCTTTTGACCAGATTTTCAGTTCTGGTTGCATCTACAGTCTGACTTCATCTCATTTCTACTCCCTAGTTATCTAACTTTCTGCTCTATTTGACCATTATGGATCTCCACTCTGCTCATTTTGGCCACTATGGCTCTCCTGATTACTTCAAGCATTCTTTTTCATGTACCCTTGGGGTCAACCCAATGGGTCATTCAGATGTGTGGGTGAAAATCTGCATTTCAGTTACAGGATTCCTTTCCTTGAAGGAGAGCCGATGATACTATCAGAATGAATCATTCACTGATTGATCCACCTGTGCTTATGTGAGAACATCTTGAAAACCCCCACAACTGATGACTCTTGGCATGAGATGCATTAAGGTGTGATAAAGTGGTGGTAAAGCACAGATGATTTCTCCAGTCTGATAAACTTTCCAGTTCCTATGTTATTCTGTACAGTCGATTCACTAAAATCCTCAAAAGTCTAAGAGACCTTTGTGCATAGGTTCCATGGAATAACATAGGAATTGGAGAAGAGATATCATTAGAGAATTCATCTCTGCATTATCACAGCTTCATCACACCTTAGTATTTCTCCCCTGTAGACAGGAGTAGGGGATAACTACACCAATGTATGAAATATGTGCAAATCAAAGAATGGCTACTGTTTATCGATTACATATTATAGTATGTAGCATGATTCTTATTTGCATTTTGATTCATGGAATGTAATACAACTCCAAAACAGACTGACTTATGTCAAAACCCTATAGGACAATATTCACTTCTGGCATTTAGGAAGTATACCTTATTCAGTTTCATAAGTTATTACACTTTCTACAGCAACAGCATCAAAGAAATCCTTGCCACTACATTCTTTGACACTGCAGTCCCTGCCTAATTATAAATATTTATTTGTGTAGGTCAATGTTTCAGTGTGTCTTAGCACACAATCATCAGGACTGTGAGCTTGGATGCACAAAACCTTGATCTACACAAATAAAAATGCATAATTAAGCATCACAATCGGCATGCCAAAGATTTCTTTTATGCTGTATAGTGTTGGAATTGGCAGTAGATCCCTGTTCATTGAGCACCTGGAATTTCACCTAAAGTAGTGCAGGTATCAACCTACAACCAAGATTCATTTACAAGTATTCCATCTATGGGACATATGTTCAAAACAAGCCGAGGTATTCAGGGAAAAGCCAATTGTGCCATATTGCAAAAATAACATTTTAAATGGTAAGTTAAAGAGGTATTTAATGAATTGCTTTTTGTACTGCCTAGGAGTACAATATTTTAAAGTATATGAGCCTGTTCCATTGGAATCTTATATTTTGGTGGCAGAAAAGAACCATCTGGCCCATCCATTCTAGCCATTTCCCTACCTAATAAAATACACAGTCTAACATACTTCTCAAAAAAGAGGATTTTAGTGTCACTTTTAAATCCTTTTCTGTTAGTCAATGTGGAACCAGGAACCATGGGGTAAAGTCCCCCTCCTCCAGAAGGAAGGACACTTCAAGAAAGGCAGGGCTCTTGAGGCAGAGGCACCCTTGTTTCCCTCCTGCTTTACCCCTGCCCCTCTGTTTCACATAAACAAAGAAAACGAGAGCTAGAAAAAAAGAAAGAAATCACCTTAACAAAGACCTCAAGAGTACCCCTCTGACCAGGTACTTAAACTACATGTTTTTTCTCCGGGCGGGAGTCCTGTGTTCCACATGGACTAAGAGAAAAACATTTAATGGTAAATTCACCAAAATCCTCTTTTTTTATGTCCAATGTGGAACACAAGAACCATGGGGATATTCCAAAGCATCCATGATTTCTTGGAAGGAAAAGAGAAAAAACAATTGATTGGAAACCAGTATTCCACAGGACTAACTGGTACCATATAAATCTCAGGTGTCGATGGACAACAAACATGCACACCAAACAAATGAACAAGAACCAACAGGGTTCAGATCTCTGTATAAACAAGAAAACTACTAAAGATGTCCCTAAACAGGCACTACTGCCTGAAGGACCTTCCAGTTAAAGCTGGCCACAGCCAAGACCATGACATTGACACGGTATTGTTTGGTGAAGGTATATAAACATGAACAGGTCACTACTTTACACAGCTGTTCTAAAGTTTGATTTTTGTAGCCCCAGGAGGCATCCACAGAGCTGGTGGAGTGTGCCATAACTATCCTGTTGGATAGTGTCCTTGATCCAAGAAGCAACAGTTACTTTGGAGGCAGCCTGGCCTGCACGGCAGCCCTCAGAAATGACAAAAAGATAATCTTATTTCCTGAAAGGCTGCATGCAATGAAGATAGTACTTAATACAATGCAAAACATCAAGCAAATGGAACTCCTGCTCCTGCCTGGTAGAAGGATCAGGGCAAAAAGCAGGAAGAACAATTTCCTGATTAGAAAATCTCAAAGGACCTTGAGCATAAAACCTCTGAGAGTATGAAGAACTGCCTTGTCCTGGTGAATTACCAGGAAGGGGGGTTTACAAGACAAGGCTTGTGCCACTTAGTGCACAGAAACAATAACCAAAAGCAAGGCCATCTTAAGCGTCAAGAGCCGCAAAGAAAAGGATTAGAGAGACTCAAAAGAAGGCCTCTGGAGAACTCCTAACACTAGGCTCAAGTACCAAACAGAAGTGGAATCCCTGAAGGTAAGGTGGGCATGAGCCACACCCTGAACAAAGGTCTTAATATCTGTGAAAAAAGCAATCCACTTCTGAAAAATAACAGAGGGGGCTGAGATCTAAACCTTAATAGAACCCAGACTGAGACCCTTGTTGACACCATCCTGAAGAAAGGCCACAATAGTAGGAAGGATGAAAGACTGAGATGACACATACTTATCATCACACCAGTGGTAAAACAAAGACCAGATCCTATGATAAGTCTTGGATGAAACAAGCTTTCTAGCCTGATCCATGGGGGAGATGTTAGTGACAGAGAAACCTTTCTTCATCAGGGTGATGGCTTCAAGAGTCATGCCATTAAACCAACCTTTCCACCTGAGAGTAGCAAAGTGGACCTTGAGTCAGAAGATCCAACCTGAGAGGAAGGGTGAAATGATTCTGTGATGGGCAGATTGAGAAGATCCATGAACCAAACCTGATGGGGCCAAAGAGGGAGGTCAGGATGACTTGAGCCCTCTCCATGTTGAACTTCTCAGGACCCTGGTAATCAGGTGAAACAGTGGGAACACATAAGCCAGATGGAAGTTCCATGCAAACTCTAGAGAGGCCTTCTTCTTGGTGCTAGAAGACCCCAGAGCTGTACAGTCTGGTTGAACACACTCTGACAGAGTTTCCAGTTTGTGGCATCCATATAATGGCAACTTAGAAAGTCCACAACCACATTTTCCACTCCTGAAATGCAAACTGCTGAGAAGGTTGGGACATGATCCTCACTGGTGCCCCTGACAGTGCGTGAGTCCAACAGTGAAGCGCCAGCCTAATGGTTTGCATCACCAGAATGTTGATTGTAAGAAGACTCTCCTCCCCAGTCCAGCTGCCCTGTGCAGTTAGATGACCCAGGGTGGCTCCCCATCCAATCAAGCTGGTTTTTGTTGTAACTACCTCCTATTCTGGTATGACAAAGGGAAGTCCCAGAATCACGTGAGGATGGCAAAGCCACTAAAGAAGGTCCACCTTCACTCGCTGAGACAGAGACATGACATGAGACAGGTGAGAAAACCCCTCTAGAGACAGGGTAAAGTAGTCCTTATCTGACAGCAAAGGGTTAAACTGGAGAGGTAGAGAAGAGTCCAGCATCTGTGTAGCCTATGCAATGGGAGTAGTAAAATGGCTGCCAAAGCCAAGGTACATGGTTTGAACACTGTTGGCATGCTGACCATGAAATAGAGCATTCATTTTGATCCAACTCTGACCCTTGCAGGTGAAACGGGTGCAGACATATGTCCCTCTAAAGATTCACCATGTATTTCAATGGAACAAAGATTGCCACCTTGTGTGCTTCTGTTCATCAAGGGGCCATGTACCAAAAACTAAATGAAAGTAGAAATAAAGGTGACAATTGAATACGTATTGAGTGAATTAACAGAAATTTATATTAGAGTAAGGCTAACTATAAAGAAAAGAAGATGGAGCCTATAAATAGAGGATAAAGTATCATATATTGCAGAAAGGGTTATAAACTCATACTGCTGAAGGCAGTCACCTTTGCAAGCATAGACAACATGAGAAAGCATGAGACATATATAGTGTGTGCCAAGTAAAAATAGGGACATAGAATTAGGGACCACAGCACTCAAAGGGCCAACGTACCAGTCCCCTGTCTTCACACTCCCATTATATCAATACAGAACATCAGAGAAGTTCAGTAATGAGGTAAAGACTTGTAATAAAGTCAGCCTATGCAGGGAAATTGTCTAGAAATACTCCTGTAAACTGAGCAATCCAACTCCAGGGAAGCCAGTTAAGGGAGGTCCGCATAACATTGGATTATACTCCATATCTAAGTAGAAAATAAAAAAGAAGTCTAAAAAGTAAGAGAAGTGGAAACTTGAGGGCTGGGTTAAAGCTGGAGGGAAAGAAAGGAGTCTCCTCCTTAAAGGTCCTGCCTTGTTTTTTTTTAAGTGCCCTGTTCCCTTAGGAGGAAGGTAACCATACCCTCATCCACTACTGTAGTCTTCCATTGTCTACCAGGCCACTTGCTATTGCTGAGCTCACCTGCGCATTTGTATTTCTTAACAATGTACCACACAGTTGATTTTGACACACCTAATGTTTTGGCTATGTCACTAATTGATTTATTCTGATAATATTGGTACTGACACCTTTACTCGTCATGTTGAAAGACAACAGCAACAGACTCCAAATTCAAATGCCTCATCTAGAATCACCTCTAGACCTTTCATTATCTTTCTTGTGCATGAACCAGTGATGCAACAACACATACATGTCCAAAAAATAGCTGAGCAGCCAATTGTCCAATTACTTTTGGTCCCCTAAAGTGGAGGGACTATGTATAAAAAGGGCCGTAATTACTACACAGTTCATGGTTTATGGATATAAATACTTTCAGATTAAAGCTGTTCTTTATCCCGGCAGTCATTTTTGATTGCAAATCCAGTGTGCTGGAGCATGGAGCCAAATCAACAAAACTTGTGTCACTGTCCAAATACTTAACCCTTTCAGTGCGATTAAGGCCTGCACTTTATTTTAGGATGACAGACCCACTTTAATTTTAATATATTGTTTTGCACATATAAACATTTATATATACTAATTATGTAAAAATGTGTCTAGAGTAGCAATAGGCAATTGTTTGGCCATGGCTAGCAAAAGGCTTAAATCATCCTTGAATGTATAACACATAAGAATAAAGAGGATCTGTGTCAGTGTGAAGGGAGTGTATGTGGTGCGGCAAAAGAAATGGAATATGTGCCATTAAAGTGTTAGTAATATTCCATTATAAATTGCTTTTATCTTGTAGAGCTTCAAAAGTTGAATATAATGCAAAAAATGTATCTCTCAAACCACTATGGTTTGAGAAATATCGGCATTCAAACTTTGATGTGTCTTGCTGTCAGCTGTAAAGCTGTCAGCAGCAGATCCGTGTCGGTTGACATGGAGGCTCTGCAGCAGAGCGGCAATTGTGTTATTTAAAAGAATGACTTCCTTGGAATGGTATATAAAGTGTGTCTGGTTTGCAAGCACACTTTTTAGACCATTCCAAGGAAGTCATTTGTTTTAAATAACGCAATTACGGCTCTGTTGCAGAGCCTCCGTGTCGGCCGACACGGATCTCCTGCTGACAGCTTTACAGCTGACAGCAGGACACATCAAAGTTTGAGTGCCGATATCTCTCAAACCATAGTGGTTTGAGAGAAATATTTTTTACATTATATTCAATTTTGGAAGCTCTACAAAATAAAGGCTATTTATAATGGGACATTACTAACACTTTAAATCTTTGAATGTGTAGGGTAGGAGACCAGGGGGGAGATTCACGAAGTGGTGATAAAGAGGTGATTAGGTGCAGATGACTTCTCCATTTTATCACTATCCCAATTCCTATGCTATTCATTGCAGCTTATCCACTAAGATTTCTACAGATTTGGAGATCTTAGTGACTAGGCTGCATAGAATAACATAGGAACTGAAGAAGAGATAAACTGGAACTCAAAGGGTTAAGCACTAAGGTGTGATAAAGTAGAGATGACTTCTCCAGACTAGCCAAAATGGGTTTGTTTATATTAAAGAAGAGACATCAAATGGGGACTATGATTACCTTTTTAAATATATTTTAGGTCAATACAAAAAACTCTCTATATAACTATTTACTCAATGCGCTGAGCAAAAAATAAGAGGCCACTCATATAGACTAGAAGAAAGGAAAATTTTACTAAAACAAAGGCATGGAATTTTTTTACAGTAAGGGCAGTGAGGCTGTGGAATTATTTGCCTTGAAAAGCTGTGTTTGCAAACACTATAGATGTTTTCAAGTATTAGATACCTTTCTATCTCAGATCAATATTGATCATTTAAATGCAGATAGGAAATATCTATAGAAATATCTGACTGCCTTTTGGTGACAGGAAGGATTTTTTTTGTCTTGGGGCTTAATTGGAAATGGCTTCAATAGGGGTCTTTTTTCTTCCTCTGGATCAACAAGGCTGGACTTGATGGACACAAGTATTCTCTCAGCCTCTTCAACTAGGTAAGCTTCATTTAAATAAATGGACATTTTAGTTGTCTGCTATGGAGCAACTGGTTTGTCCTAGAATTGCTACACTTTTTCCTAAACATAAGGCCCACTTTCCTCTCCCTAGACGTATGTGTGCATGAGTGTGTTTGTGCACGCATGAGTGTCTGTGCGTTCTTCTGTGTGCAAGTATGACTGTGTTTACCTGTGTGTGTGTGTGTATGCATGTGCATCGTTGGATCATTAACCCTTAGAGTGCCAGAAGGTCTTGCAACGCATTGTTTGCAAAGCGTTTCATGCCCCTCTGGTACTTAAAGGGTTAATACATAAAGGAACTGTCCCATTTCCTTAGATCTCTATAGATTTCTCACAGATTATAGCCACAATAAGGTACTATTTCCACATCAGAACAGCTCCTGCTTTCCTAAGAATAAAATGCAGCACGCATTTCTATTTGTTTTTATATCTCACTTGTTGATGGACGTGAAAAATGTTTGCAATAATGTTTTCTTTTTCACTGCACCATTGTGATTCATAAAAATGCCACTGAGATTTATAGACACTGGGCCTGAGTACACTGCTATATATTTTCTGTTGTGTTCTTCATATTTTATGTCCAGACCTAAGAACGCCATCCTGTTACAGAGCAATTTGTGTTTTATACTGTGATTCAACATACACTTGTTACCATAGCTGACTGCTTATAACCCAGAGTGCCACAGTGGTGTACAACACATTGCAGAGCATATTCCTGTGGCAAGCAAAAGGATAAAAGTTACATTTTATAATGAAAGCCTTTTTTCTAGTACATACGTCAGGGTGATAACGTATAACCCTCATCATATTGATGCTGCATTTGGATAATGGGAGATTTGGGATCTTATGTTCAAAAGGAAATCAGGGATAACCCCTTGAGTGCCAGAGAAGTACGTAACACATTGCAGAGAAATGCATTGCGTACCTCTCTGGCCTTCAAAGGGTTAACCCACTGCCCCACAGGAAAAAATAAAAGTACCAAAAAGCTAAAGAGGTTTGCAAAGTATTCAGAATCAAGCATCGGGACCACTCTAGCAACTAAGGGGTTAAATGCCCCTGCGTATCAATAGCAATTTTATATCTCCCCTCTGCTGAATGACTCCAGAAGGGTTATGCACTAAACTGTGATGAGGTGATAATGTGGAGATAACTTCTCCACTGATATCACATCTCTAAGTTCTATGTTATTCTATGGAGCCAATACACTAAAATCGCTAAAGTTGGAGAAATCTCCTGCATTGGCTCCATAGAATAACATACAATTTAGAGAGTTTAGAGCACTGGAGAAGTCATCTCCACTTTATCACCTGTTTATCACACCTTAGTGCATCTCTCCCCTGAGCTCCTTTGGTGGTATTCAGGTAACTACAGATGAACAATTCTGGGCAAATCCACTGCCCAGGGGATATAGTTAAATGGTACTTCTGAAACCCTTAACCCTTTGAATGCCAGTGGGTTAAACCATGAGTGGACAACATTACCCAATCCAACTATTGCTGTACTACAAATCCCATCATCCCAGGATGATGGGAATTTCAGTCCAGCAACAGCTGGAAGGGCACATGTTGCTCAGCCCTGCCTTAAACACGCATGGGGTCTCAAGCTCATTGTGAACCAACGTACTGGAATCTCTGAAACATGCAATGGGTTAAAAGCTCAATTTAAATCATTGAGCATCTGGGTAATTTTATTGTGCTCTATAGTGCAGTTGGCTTGCCCCTAAATTACTCCTATTTATCCTCATGAATATGGCCCATTGTTGTCTTTTAGTAGTTTTATCTGGCTCTAAAGTTTTGAATCTTTTTCCCATCCCTAATTAATACACTGCAAAACTGGTTCTTTTGAGTGAGTGTAAGTGCAGTATTTGTGCCCTTTCAGCTATATGGTGTCTTTGACAATATTACTGTCTATGGAAAACTTTTGTTTTAGACCAGTGGTTCTCAACCAGAGTGCTGTGGCACATTTTTATATGACACGAACATCCACTTAGGGTGCCCAATCAATTCTTTTCAAAAAAGTGAATATTGGGGCCGGATAAACTCAATGCTATCCTCACTGCTTCCCTAAACTTTTAGCTGTGAGTATCGTTATCTTCTGATTATTCTGGCTTTCCTATACTCTTTCCGCGGGTGCCATGGGCACACCCATTCTTTCTTTCTTTTTTTTTCTTTCTTTTTCTCTCCTCCTCCTTATATATTTCCTCTACTCTTTCTTGTTCTTTCTACTTCCCATCCACTTCGGTACTCATCTCCTCTACTACCCCCTTTCCATGAGCTCTCTTAATTTTTCAGTGCATGTTGGTTTTTCTAAGCCTAGTATATGTTCATGACTGATTTTTTTTTCACCCTTAATAGCGCTGCTGGACAGCTCTTCCTCATTATTATTATTAATATTTGCTAATATGACTACAATCGACTACAATCTTTCTCACTGGCTGCTCCTCGACTCTGGAATGCCCTCCCCATCACCATTCGCCAATCATCCACAATCATCACTTTCAAGCAACTCCTCAAAACCCACCTGCTCAGGGAGGCATCTCAATAGCAATGTCCTCCTTCTGCACACTGACAGTCACATCAGAATCCTTCTGCACTTCTTTCACCACACCTTGTACCTGCACTTATAATACTCCTCCTAGTGTCTCTGTTTGTCAATATGAATTCAGCCTAGATTGTAAGCTCCTTGGGGCAGGGTCCCTTTCCTAGTGTATGATTCCCTTGCTGCACTTTCCCTCACAAATAATGTAATGATTGTACTTAACCTTAATGCTCTTAACCCCAGTTCTGTCGTTTTTGTATTGTATTATTTCAACTTCTGTTAAGTGCTGTGTACATGTATGGCGCTATATAAATAAAGATACATACATACATACATACATACATGACACATTCTGGCTGATATACTCATCCCATGTATTCTGTACAAATTCTACTTTGCTGCTGTTTTTGTATATGCAATGTGTTTCCTGTATACTTGAAAAAATCAATGTTATGTTTCAAATATATATATATATATATATTTATGGCAATTGTTATGCATAGTATGTTAATTTTTGTTATTCTGATCATGAGACCTAAAAATACATATACAATACATATTTATGTATTTGTACCCTTCATTACATGCTTGACAAATTATTTATAAGATGTTGTAGGTGTGCTCTGATCTAAAAAGGTTGAGAACTACTGTTTTAGACAGTAAAAACAACAGTTCTGCCATAATATGGAAAGCCCATTAACCCCTTCAAGACCGGCCACGTGACCAGGAGTCAGCAGATTTAGGGGTCCCCGTACAGCATGGAACCACACGGGGACCCCTGAATTCCATGACTTACATACACGTCATGGGTCCTTTACATATGTTTTCCCATGACATATATGTATGTCATGAGTCCTTAAGGGGTTCAAATACTGAGCACATCTCCCAAATACGCACATTTGAGAGGTGGTATCTTTTGAGTAACATATCTCCCAGCAGTAGTTGAAGTGTTACTCATCACCAGGTAAATACCATATAAATATACTCATAATAAGTGGACAGCACTACAGTGTTGTTCAGTTATTTCTACTGCATTGTGGGTATCTACATTAGTGAAGAGGTTAGACAAGTGTTGTGTAATTAACTGACTTGCTCACCTGTGTTTGCAGTTTTGGCAGACTTTGTTGCAGTTGTATTTGTAGCATTCTTAGTCTCTTTATCTTTTTCATCAGCTCTTGAAGATTTTACATCTTGATTTAAACTTCCCTTTGGCCCTTTTTCTACAGAATCTTTCTTTTTGGGTGATACAGTCTTTGAGCCCTTCTCTAGAGTTTCTTTGATGGGCCCAGGTTTTGGTGAAGCAGCTGCAAGCTTTGATTTACTGTCACTTTTTCTGGCAGGGGAAGACGATTTTGTCTTGGTGCCTACTTTCTTGGTTTTTGCTTTTTCTTTCATGTCCTTCTTCAAAGGCTTGCCTAAATTCTGTTCAACAGGCAAAGTTTCTGGGTCCATCATAGAGACATCTGGATGCCGTGGAGATGGGCTTGGGTCCTGCACTGGAATAGGAGGAGGATCCATATGTTTATATGTTACTGTTTTGTCAGTGGGAATGGTCTCAGATTCATCTTCTGAGTCTATGTTTGCATCTGCTGTTATAGAAGGACATTCTTCAGTCTCAGGAGGAACATCAGAATCAGTCTGAGATGGTGCAGACTCACTTACTGAAGTTGGAGGCGTTTCATCACACTGGCGAGCTTTTTGTTTCCCTCCTGATGGTGGTTGTCCACCCCCAAGTTGAGTTAAGGGCCTTTCTTGTTCTTGAGAGTGATCCTCACTTGCAAACCATTCTAAAGGATTTGGGTTAATAAAAGAAGGTGACAGTTCTGTTTTAGGATGCTTATATTCACAAGCAGAAACAAGGCAGAGGTCGACATCTTGCCTTGCCTCTGAAAAAGACGCTCTATCCGCTACAGCAAATCTATCATTTGCTTCACTGGAATAGCTATAAGCATCACATATACTAGAAATATGGTCCCTGTCATCTAGAACTGTTGCATAGGCAAATGGGTTTGTGCTATGCAGAAGTGAGGGCTCTTTAATTGTTGCAGGTGATGTTCTGGTCTGAAAACTAAATGGTTCCTCTGCTGAAGCCTTTGAGGATGGTGATGGTGAACGGTGATCATTAGCAGGTTCTTTGATTGCCAATGAACTATCTGAAATACCAGGTGTTTGCCTTAGTGAGGATGGTGTTGGAGTTAATGGAGACACATCTGTATCAGGAGAAAGCTTTCCTTCCATGAAGTGCATATGTTCTAGAATAGGTGGAGAGTAGAGGGGCAAGTCTGTATTTTCAATCACATCTTTCAAAGAGTCTTCGTCCTTTACAGGAGAAGAAACTTGTGAAGGCGTGTGTGCAGAAGAGGTAGATGGAGAAGCTTCTACTTGAGTATCTTGAGATGGCTGCCCATGATCTTTACCCACAGCATAGAATTCATTGTCAATGGGTATCTTATTGCCAAAATAAGAATCAAGAGGATCAGAAGGGCTGTATTCTACTTCTGTGGGTCCATTTTCAGAAATATGGCGCATACCTGAGCTTACTGCAGGGTGCTCTGGAGACTGCCTGCTAAAATCCATTGCAAAAGATTGCTCAGGTGATTCCTGACTAAACTCCATTGTGGATTGCTCAGGTGATCTCTGTTCCTGAAGTGGGGTTGTAGATTTTCCAGTTTTGGGAGAGAAATCTGGTGGCGAAATGGACATTGGTCTTGGACACTCCTCCCTAGATGGTGATATTTCTGCTTCCTGGAAAGTAGTTGGCGTCTGAACAACAGACACTGACAAGGAATCATCTACTTCTGTTGAATGAGGTGATCCAACCTCAGCATGAAGGGAAGGTGATACATCATCTGTGGTAGGTTCCGGGAAAGAACTAGTAGCGACAGATGCTGTGGAAACTGAGGCAACACCTTCAATGTGTGAATATGTGTCCTCTGCAACTACTTCATCTACTGGAGTAGCAGATTTGTCAGATGCAGTGCCTTCAGAAATTGACATTTTTGTGTCCTCTTTAAATAAGATAAATGGGTTAGTGTTAATCTGAGTTGGAGAAAAGTCACCTGCAATCTTTCCTCCATCCAGTACATTAGATTGTACAATTTTAGTATCAAAATCATCATCAGTTGTTGCTCCTACACCAAATGCTTTACTTGGTGAAAGCTCGTGGCTCCTGTCATTAAGTTCTTGGGTGATACCACCAGAAAACTTTTCAGATAGTGGACTAATCTGAGTAGAGGAATTTTCTTCATCTGTCATTTTTTGAAAGTCACTATGTCCTGCTGGTGACTTCACATTAGCTGTCAATAACATTTCATAAGGTGTTTCTGACCCTATCAATGGTGGACTTCGTAATGGCGATAAAACTTTTTCTATTGGAGATTCCGAGTCTGGCACTGGCTCATCCATAGGACTTATCCTAGGGCTATCATCCTTTTCTTTGTTATCACAAAACTCAAAGACAACAGGAATAGTTGTTTTTTCTATTGTTTCTGAAGCAAGATTTGTGGATTTTTCATCAGTAGGTGACTGATGATAAGGTGTGTGACCTGCACTTCCTGCAACAGACTGTGAAGGAGATGCAACTTCCAAAGTTTTGTCTTCAGGGCTAGTACACTGTCCAGTTACTTCATGCACATCATCTTGCAAAGATGGCAGAACACCAAGCTCTGATGTTTTAATCTCATTGGGAGTCAGGTCAAAGTTAACACTACGTTCACTTACAGGTGTTTTAGATATAGGTGAAGGGGGAGTTGGACTCTTATTAGGGCTATGTTGTTCGACAAGTTCAAAATCATCCTTTATTTCTAATTTTGCAGATTCTTTTATTTCATTGCTTCCATAGAAGTATGCATCTCGCAGAGATGATTTGCAAAATTTGTCTTCCTCTAAGGATGATGGAGGCGAGATAGTAGAAGCTGATGCATTGTATTCTTGACCTTCTGTTGCATCTGTTTTTGAGACATCAGACAAACCATTTAAAGCATCAGGTAGTGGTGAAACTCTAGTTTTATCAAATTCCTGGGAATACAGACTAGCTTCATACTTAGTAATGTTGACATATTCTTGGGAAGGAGAGTCACTTTCCTCATTATTTGTTTCATCACTCATTACATCTCTAGGAGTTGACATATCATCCATTGGAGTGGGCTCGCTGGATATTTCAATCGTAGAATGAGTAAAGCCTGAAGTGGCAGTAAATTCCTCAGGCTGATCTCTATTTTCTTCATCAGAAACAGTTGCCTCACTCTCAGAACCACCAGGTAATGTTTCATCATGAATAGAAGCACCTGGCTCTACAGCTGGTGATTGAGGCTCAGATGTCTTAGATGGTGTAGTAGATAGCACATATCTTTCTTCAGTGTCACTTATGAATTCAGATTTTTGTTTTACAGCTGTAGTGTAGTCCCCTTCAGCTTCCAATCCTTCTGTCTCTTGGTCACCTTCCTTGGCATCATCTGTTTTTTCCTCATCACCTTCCTCCTCTGTCTCCTCAGCTTCTCCCTTTTCGACACTTTCATCAATATCTTCTTCAGCTTGTTCATCCACAATATCAGAATCTGCAATGTCATCATGACTGTCATGCTTGCCTTTTATATGCTCATAAACATCAGTATCAGCTTCTTCTTCAGTTTCATCAGCTTCAGCAATTTCAATAGCTGGCTGATCTTCTAGTGATGTTCTTTCTTCCATATCTTCCACTTGTTCCTCAACCTCTTCTGTCTCTGCTTTTTCTTCATAGTCACCAGCCTCAGATAACTCTTCAAGACCAGTTCCTTCATCTTCAAATTTTTCATTTTCATCTGTTCCATGTTTCTCTACCACCTCTAGTTCTTCTGGAGTCTGTTCACATTCCCCTTCAGCTTCTGTAGTAGTAATTCCTTCATCTGGAGAATCTGCAGGTTCTTCACTGCTGTTATTTTCTTTCTTTATGACATACGATTCAATCTGTTCTAGATCAGCTTCATTACTAGGTGCTAATGCATGTAGCTGAGGCGTTACGTCATTGCTTAGAACACCCTCTTCATCTCGAAGATCTTCAAAGTCTTTTGTTAAATCTTCTGGTGATGACATTAAGGATCTTTCAGCTATAATGTCTGCTACATTGCTAGTAGATGTAACTGTTGCGGGAATAGAAGCTGCAGCAGCAGCAATAGAAGATACAGCTGCAGTAGTGGCAACCGCTCCCACAGCAGCCAATGCCTTTTTCTCAGATACCTTGGTATCTTTCTTCACTACTTTTTTTGTTTTGCTTGGAGTTACAGTTTCTTTTTTTACTTGGTCTTCTTTCTTTTGTACTTTTGTTTTTACAGCAGGCTTTTTGGTGTCAGAAGGAGTAGCAGATACTTTTTTTGTCTCTTTAGAAGGTTTCTTTGTGTCTTTCTTGGTCTCCTTTTCTTTCTCTTCTTTTTTTGTTTCCTTCTTTTCCTCCTTTTTTGGTTCTTTCAGGGGTGTTTCTTTCTTGACATCCTTCTTCAACTCTTTTTTCTCATCTTTCTTGGTTTCTTTCTTTACTTCTTTTTTAGGCTTATCTTCCTTTTTAACTGGTGCTTTTTCTTCCTTCTTGGGAGTATCTTTCTTTGATTTTTCTTTATCTTCCTTAACATCTTCAGATTTTACTTTTACTTCCTTTTTCACTGCTTTATCCTTGATAGCTTTAGGTTTGACATCTGCTTTTTGTTTCTCAGCAGACTCTGATTTAACTATGGGTTCTTCTTTGTTTCCTACATTCTTCTCTGGTAAAGGTTTGGTTTCATTTTTTTGAGCCTTCTTTATGGGGACTTTTTCTTTGTTCTCTACTTTTTGGGTTTTCTCAGACTGACTACTTTTTAATAAATCGGCTGGCTCTTCTTTAGATTCCTTCTTGACTGTCTTAGTAGAAGTTGTTTTCATGGACATTTTTAAACTCTCCTTACTTTCAGCTCTCTGTTTCATCTTTGCTTGCTTTACTGCAGGGACTGAGATATTATCACTCAAGTCTTTCTGTGTAATCACAGGTTGCTTCAAGAAATCTAGATGTTTGAGTTTTTCTAGACCTTCAAGTATTTGGTATTGATTTGTATTTCCTGGAAACAAAACCCTCACAATTTTTTCTGAAGGATTTGCTGGATGCCATACAATCAGAGATGAAATGGAAGTTAAATAATTAACTGGAATTTCAACTTCTTGACCATTAGGTAGCACCAGTCCAGCATTCTCTTTATTGTTGCCTGACCACTGCTGCATAAAATATTCAGTTTCTTTGCTACTTTTTACTGGGTTCAGCACATACATCTCAAGTTTTCCTACACCCATTTTTTGGAATAAAATGATGGGGTCGATTGTGTTTCCCACACTTCGGAAAAGAGGTTCTGGTTTCATTTGCAGTTTATTTAAATACTGAAGTGTAAAACAAGCTTCTTCTATGCTTCTCCTTACTCGAAAGTTGGGCTCTGGATTTTTCAGATTGTCTGGGACATTTAGAAATACTACTCCAAGATCTGGAGAAATAAGATTTTTCATCCAGTCGCTGTTGGTAGTTGAACCTTGAGATTGCTCCTCTTCAAGCTCAGACATTTTCCTTTGCAGCATGCTATTAATACCAGGCAAATTGTCATCACCAATGTGGGTGAGTAAGATGGAATCTACTCTGTCTAAATGTCTAATGAGTTTCCAGAAGCAAGACTTTCTCTCTGATCCACCATTAATCAACATATTGAAGCCATTCACAGCAAATAAAGCAGAATCGCCTCTGCCACCTGGGAAAATATAGCAGCAAGGCTTTGACAGCTTCAAGAAGCCTCCAGAGGTTGGTGGTTCTAAAATGTCAAAGGGTGAAGGTATTTCGACAGATTCAGACAGATACTCTGTAAACTCAGAAAGTCCTTCCATTTCAGGCAAAATTGAAGCAGAGTTAAGTTTGATGTTAATGAAGTCTTGAAGGTTGTGTCTTTCTAGGTTTGAATTCTTCCAATAGCCTTCTTCTGGGCAATTGAGAGTCAAGCTTGCTTTGTTTCCAGGGTGTGTAGTGCTCAGAAGTTCACCAATCTATGAATATAAAAACACTTGTATTAATTCATGTTAGACAGGTAACTCTACAATGCACATGATTTAACTTGGTTCTATGCTCTATGCACTGCAAGGATACATGCTGAGATTGTTTAGAGCAGGGTTTGATAGATAAAGATACCTACACTCACACACTTCTATCAGACCTGATATCGTTCTCAGTCCTAGTGATCTTTCTTCACACTGTGTCTCCTGTTTTTGCAGTATATCACAGGTTCTATTTCAGAAGGTACAAAGGACATCGGAAACACAGTTTATGATTTTCACACACTTTAATTATAGTAAGCAGTAGGCTGACCCTTTGTCATGTATAGCACAGATGGGTGTAAACATTCATTACAGAGGTGATAGGGGCCACGTCTACTAAAATGCCCCTCCCTACAGGACATGACATGATTGCCATAAGAACCAGCGTACATCACTATTCACAGATTGACAAGTAGAAATTAGTAAAAAAAAAAAGCAACAAATGAAATATTATTGATCCATATCCTGAAGGAATGCAGGGATACATCCAATATTCTAAATTAATACATTACAAATACGGATCTGTCATCTCATCTAACTAACACTGTGTTTCATCTCTACATGATGCCTACTAATAGGAGTATCCACATTTTTACCATCATATTTTTTATGTTAGAGTTTAGCTAATTCACCCCTAACCACATCTTATGGTTTTACCCATATACCCTTTGGCACAAATTTTTTTGATTAAATAAATGACCCCCTTCTGTACCGTTCTTCTGTAGCCCAAATAATGTATCCTTCCTGACTAATATCAGCTCTCACTAGGGCACTGGCAATAGTAATGTCCTTCCTATATGAAAATAAAGGCGGATCTCTAAATCTGATAAATGTCTTATCTTTCTGAATAATGGGACATGAATAGTTATCATACTTCTATACAAAAGACACATGCCAGATTACTTTTATCTGTGTTTTTTATTGTTCAATACATATGTGTACCATTATAAACCCTTTGAACAAATCTCATGTCCATTGTTTCTGCACCTTCTTCAAACTTCTCTTCCTCAAAAACAATGCTTCTAATCTGTCAGCTGCCTTTTTGGTAACCCCTTTATTACTCTTGGGTACAAAAAGTAGATTTTAGAAGCATATTATTTCTATCTGATAGCTTTGTGTACAATCCACTAGAAATTACATCATTCTCACTTGTGGCCATACAGGTGTTGTTGAATTACAACTTACACCATTCTCAGTCAGCTACTGGTCTAGTGGAACAACAACTTGGTTCAGCAAGTGACCTCATGACTTAAAGCTACACTTTACATTACCCTACTATACATGTAAGTGTCACAGAAAATAAAGTCCATATTTGTATGGCACACGAAACACAATACAGAATGAAACCTTGTGTTTAAAGGACTTAAAATGCATTGTTTTATTGTACTGTCTCATACCTCCTGATCTGTGAAGATCTCAATGAAGTTCTGAAATGAGAAAGATCCAGACTGGAGAATAAGTTCTCCTGTGTTTTCAAAGCACTGCCCAGTCAACACTAGGAGTTTGTGTCTTGCAGAATCTGTGATCATCAATCGCACCTATTACAAAAAACAAACAGAAGTTATTATAATTCAGAAAGCAACTGACGTTGACATTGCATTAACAGCCCAGAAGAGGTCTATATTGCATTGTAGGTTTTGCTAAAAAAGGACACGCTCTTTTATTACAAACACGATAATAGATCCTGCCAATTACATTAGACATTTTTATCTACAATACTCAAGAACCCCAATAGATAAGGTTTCAGGATATTTTACAAAAGTTATACTGGACCTGTCAAAATGATTGGGTCACTAACTGACACCTCTGTACTAATGAGAGGATTTCCTTAAAGCTTACAGTATTGGGGGCCCTGATTAATAACTTTGAGAATATATAGTACAAACCTTAGTTTCTCAACCTGTGAAACTTGTACCCCCTACGGGTACTTGGCAAACAAGCAGGAAGTAACGGCCACAGAGATAATCTGTTTGCAATACAGAAATACCTTGCTGGCCCTGGTACCACCAAACAAGCCTTGACATAGGCCATTCTTGCACAATGTAACTGAAAAGAAGCCCAGTACTTCCATATAGAAGAGAAATCCAACTGCTACGGGCTGCTTTCTGTAAAATGTTACCAAAGTCTGATGGCCGTTTGGCCCTTTGCATATGTGCAATGAGACTTAGAGGGAGTAAACAGGTAGGAGGTTCCTAAAACAGCTCTTTATGAAGTGACCTGAGCAGCATAGCAGGAAGAAGACAGAGCAGGAGTTGGCAACTTAAGACCTCAAGTACCATCAATAGTGCATATACTCAATACATCCCTGCCAGAACACAGAGGAATCAGTTAGTGGCTCAGTCACTTTAAATAATCCACCTGTAAACATGGGCCGCCAACAGCACTTGAGGACCAATGGTGGCCACTCCTTAACTACAGCCAGCACTTGGAGAGTGACACTTGTTCAATTGTTGTGGGAAAGAATTTCTGTAGCCTTGCAGTGTCATCTCTACACCCTCTCTATTCACCTGTAGAAGTCCATGCTACTAAATCAGAGTGTGTGTATGTGTGTGTTTATGAGTCTGTGTGAGTGTATTTGTGACTGTGAATGAGACTGAGCATGTGTGTTTGTGTGAGAATAAATATTTTTCAAACACTGGGTATGGTAGGGGTGAAAGGTCCTTTTAAACTTGTTTCCTGTCCCATTTAGGGAGGTTGAGCTATTTCAGTGAATACTACAACAGGAGAGCGGAAGGGAAGATAATTGACAGGTAAGAAAAAAATTCTGTCTACATATATCATATGGGCTATGACTTTGCAAAAACTCTACTTCAGGTGTGGGCATGATGTAATCTTCTTTCTGTTGTTAGACTATAATACTATCACCCATAACAGGCTGCACATGAAAGGATTTGTAGTAAAACAAAACCAGAATAGTTGCAGGTTGTCCATTTCTGCCCAGTTCATAGAAGTCTTGATTCAATTAGCTCCCTCCCTGTTTCCATTAGGGGCTGTGGTGACTTCAGCTTGAAAATCCGCACTTTGGTCAGACCATGTTTCAGTGTAGATGTGATTGGATGATAGTATAGTATGCCACGATCAGTTAATTTCAGACAGTCACACTCTGTAGTGTCATCAGATGGTAACTATAAATTCTCCTGCAGACACCAGAGGAACACAGTGTGCATCAGCCACTGGGCCAGTGCACCAGTAGTTAATTTTACTGCTTCAGATGTTTTCTTTTATGTTTTAAAGCGGAACTACAACCACTAAACAACTTGAGCTCAAATAATTCCCCATCTGGGGACTAGCTGCTTAGTAGCGCTAGTCGCCATAATTATTACTTTGTTAAATAGAATTATCCATTCTTCCCAGGCTGACAGACAGGACGGAGAGCAGACATCTTCCCATAGTGAGGTCTGCGCGCCTGCGCTGTCTGTCCCTTTTGCAGCCGAACGGCTCCTAGCAACGCCTCCTAAAGCCGGCTGGGACTGCCAGCGCAGGCGCGTAGACGTCACTATGGAAAGATGTCTGCACTCCGTCCTGCCTGTCAGCCCAGGAAGAATGGATAATCCTATTTAACAAGGTAATAATTCTGGCGACTTGTGCTACTAAGCAGCTAGTCGCCAGATGGGGAATTATTTGAGCTCAAGTTGTTTAGCGGTGGTGGTTTCACTTTAACTGTGTTGGTATTCGGGACTTTTTATTCTTACATGCCCCCCCCCTTTGTTTTTGTAGGATGGTGTTTGAAATGAGTATCAGATGCTTTTGTAGATAATATAAGTGTTCTGTATAAGTAAGTTACACTGGATTTTCTTTTGCATTTATTTTCTATAAACCTTTAAATGCCAGAGGGGTACACAATGCATTGCGTACCCATTGGCACTCAACGGGTTAACCTTTTATTAACTTTTGATTGAACCTATGTGTACTAGAGGGATGGAGATTGTATTGTTGTGCAATGCACTGCCCACCCCTCTGGCACTTAAAGGATTATCATACCACTTAAGCTCAACTTTCAATCATCTCAGGATATAGGTCGGTAATGCAGTAACATACTTACGTAAGAAACCTCATAGCGCCAGGGCAAGAATTTAGTGGGTTATTGACCGTCTTCTTGACTAATGATTCACTCTAATTTGGCAGGGGAGGCAGACCCCATTAATGCTATTTTTTGTTAGACATCTCCATGAGAGTGAATGGCAGGAGGAAGTGTCATTGGACCAATCCTACCTAAAATTTGATTAACTATGTAGTTTTATGGACCCTTTTTAATTTCAAATGCCCCCAGTACCGAGGAGGAATAGTAGACTGCATAGAAATTTTCTTGGTGAATAAGGCAAAAATGGCAAAAATCAGTTTATCATTGTTAATGAGATCACCCAAGGGTTTTTACTAAAAGACTTTACAAAATGAATTAACAATGTTTTTACCATAAAATTAATTGTTCAGAGAATTAAATATACTGTTAAAAGTGTTCCAAATACAACTGCCTCGTTAAACCACAATGTGCTTTTAAATGTACTAATGTATTAATTACTTCCTACAGCAAAAAAGTGATTTTTTTTTCCATGTCTTTTTTTAAAGAAATGACCTCTACAGGAAGACTGCAGATATAATTGAAAACAGACCTCTACATTGTGCTTAATTGTAGCGAAAGCTCATTCAATGACCCATCTAAGTTTTGCTTGTTCCAGAAACACATAACCATCCAAAATCAGCCAATTAGTTACAACTGCATTATACCAAGGAAGACCATCACTTTTCATTTCCTGGCTAATGTGCTAGGACAGGGATGGGTAAACCGGCTGGAATATAGCTCCAATCATCCTCAGTCGGGCTGCATTGACAATAAGACAGTGCCCAGACTCCCAGAACTCAATGGTGTAAGACAAAGAAAAGGTAAAGCTGTATCATATAACACGTTAGGACCCACTGGATCTATGGGACACACAATACAGTCTGATCAATGTTTGAAGCCATATTTGAATACTGAGAAATGTTTGAAGATGGATGTGAAAACTCACAATTTTGTCAAACCACTAAAGCACTTAGTATTGTAGGAGTGCACAACATGCTATAAAACTGAACGTCAGGTCAAGTACTGACTTGTAGGAGGGGAAAACAATGATAGCTATCATTAAGCGCTTTGAGGGCCGGGGGTATAAAACGGACAACCCTCTGGCACTCAAAGTGTTAAAGTCTGTTAAGGTTAATGGTATCAATATATAACAAAATATATTTCTTTTACATTTTTGTAAGCACATATTACTAAAATTATAAATGCAACTATTTTGCTTGTAATCACACGTTGTTATTGCGATAGGTGTCACTAATTTAACCCCTTGGTGACGAGGGTTTTTTTACACTAGAGGACAGGAGCAATTATGGCCTCTTTAGTATACATTTGTTCAACCATATTTTTCCTCTAATTCATTTAGTACACCCTCACAAATGATACACATTTTTTAAGCATAAGCAGGACTTTCTTTTGATAACACATTTATATGGATAACCAACCATTTAATTTTATAATAATATATAAAAAAGGGGGCGAACCCTGCCCCCCCCCCCCCAATATTTTCCTGTGAAAATGTATGCTCAGTTAGTTCACTTGTAACAGGCACTGGCTTCCTAGTGTGTCTTTTTAGACAGAAATCCCTACATCCCTCTTTCCCTACCTGGTGTCCATCTTTTAGGAGATCAGACTGTGTGGTGTTATGTATGTGTATCACATTGAACCACACCAATAAAACTCACATTAATGTTTGATTAAACTTCAGTATATGTGTTTATAAATTAGTGTGTGTAAATAAAATCCTTTGGTCTTGTTCTGAATCATTTTTCACTAACACAAAGAGGTAACAATAGGTCATCAAGTGACCAAACCTGCTCTACCCGTAGACCTGCCCCTAGCACCACCAATTTAAAATACCCCCTCTGTTCATTTCATATGTTTGTAGCTCCGTTCTCTGATTCTCTTTTCCTCACGATCACAGTGAGGAAGAGAGATGCAGAGAACAGAGACAAAGACAACGTTTACTTACATTGCCTGTGTAATTTGGCTCCACTGGCATATGTGATCACTGTAACCATTTATTTTTTATTATTTATCAATGTATGGATATATGTTTTTATTTCTCTTTTGTGTAAATATGTAACTTTGTGGTGTAAATGCTCTCCAGGACATACTTGGGGAAAAATCAGAGAAATCTCATTATTTTCTTCCTGGTAAAACTCTTTCTAAATAAATAAATACATGAGACAAAGCTGATAAAGGGAACAGTAGAATTTGTTAAGACTAGCCAAATTGGGTTTGCTTACAATGGAGAAGAGGCATCTAGGGGGCTATGATTAATACATTTAGATATTTTCAAGCCCAACAGAAATAACTCTCCAGGGAGATGAAAAACAAGTTTAGAGGAAATGTGGGTTCAACAACAGCAAAGGAAGGGGACAATTGACTTCAACACAGGCAGGATGTTGATATAGGGATAAATTCAACTCCCATTATTTTCCCCTTCTACTTGTTGACCTTGATGGACTAAAGTGTTTTTCTACCTTAAAGGGATATTAACACTTAATATATAGTAAAATTTATATTGTAAGGTTTATCCTGCGTAAAACAAGGGTACACCCACTGCTTAAGGGTATTTTATTCAAAAGTTATTGCAGCTCAAACTTGAAAATTTTAAGTGCAGTATCGCAATGGCCTGAAATTTTAAAGTGGCGCTGTTGCTACATCATCCTTTGGAAAATTCTGGTCAATTGACCATAAACTTCCATTGGATGGTGTAGCAACAGCGCCATTTAAAATTTCAGGCCATTGCGATACTGCACCTAATAAATACAAATATCAGCTGCTATACCTTTAGAATAAAACACCTCTCAGCAGTAGGAATACCCTTGTTTTACTCAGGAGGATAAAACTTACAATATACATTTTTCTACATATTAAGTGTTACTATGCTTTTAACAACTACATAACTATATATGTAAGTACAACAGGAAGCTAGAAAGGGCAGCACCAAGGAATTATCCAGGTAAAAAGACAACTCGATAAAGGTCCTTCAGGGACCGAAATGTTGACCAGAAATAAAGAAGCCTTTTTTGCCTGAATAAGTTCAGGGGTGCTGCTCTATCTCTCTTCCTGTTAAACATTTGTCTTATGGGATTGTGCACCTGGGTATTTGGATGTTTTACAGGAGTGAGTACTTACACTTTCTCCATTCTGGCTATACATGTAAGAGACTATTAACCTTGTCAACTCCTGGAGGCTAATGTACTAAGAATAATTGGAACTGTGGCAAGCCAACTGCACCACGGGGGACAAATTAGCATTCAACTGGTTTAAATGGAGCTTTTCACCCTTTGAATGCTAAAGAGGTGTCCTCTCTAGCATTCAAGGAGTTAAAACCCCCATTTAAATTGATTGCACTTTTATACCCAATGGAGCAGTTGGCTTGCTCCAGTACATCACTCTCTTGGTCACCTTCAAAGTTGCCCCTGGCACCTTATCCTAGCACAAACAGGTAGCACATAAACAACTTACCTCAGTGCTGACGGCTTCATCAGAAGGGTTAATTAAAACTACAGTCTCTAAGACATCACTTCTATGGTGAAGGATTTTCTGTCCTGCAAAACAGTGGAAAAAAGCTTGTAAAAATGATTTTAGTAGGACATAACAAAAACAACCATAAGCGGGTTTAACTCTTTGGGTGCTAGAGAAGCCTACAGTGCAAAGCGTTGTGTTGGAGATGCCACTAGCATCCATAAACTCCTCTGAGTGCCAGAGGGGTATGCAACACATTGTTTTGCGTTGCTTTGCTTTGCAATGTGTTGCGTACCCCTCTGGCATTCAAAGGGTTAATTCAGTTATTTTAAGATTCTGTAAAAAAAAAAATAACTATAATAATGCCTTGACTTTCAGACTTTTTAGGAACTCTTTGTATGTTTTAGTTGTCAATTAAGGAATACCTATACAAATATATATATATATATATATATATATATATATATATATATATATATATATATAAAATACTCTCAAAATTGCGAGTAGAAGTAAAATTTCAGGCTCCTGGGATGTTTCCACGCACGACATGATGGACACTGACACTCAATACTAACTTACTAAACCACTCAGAATATTTTTTAAGTAATTGCACAAATGTAAAGTTATAAAATGATTTATATTTTTCAATACTGATTGTTGGGATTTTACTGCTACATAAAACAAGGTTACTTCCAAAATGTCTTTTCTTTTCTTTTTAAATCAAACCGACTGCTAAAGCACCAGCATGACTCCATTTTTATATTGCTGTCTATGGTAATGCTGACTAAAACTCTGCATAGAAAGTAACAGCAGAAACTCTGTCTTGCACAACAGAGTCCTGAAGCCATCAGCCAAAGGTGCAAAGTGCCAGTAATTAATGTTGTTGGCTGTGTGGGATAAGGGAAAGCTGGAATTCTGGTGCATACCGACAATACCACAAAGCACAAATAAATACTCCCTTTAATCTATATGTCAGAGACGTATCTAATGCACTGCATTAGATCACTGGGAAATCTGGGGAGTTTTTAATTATCCTTGAGAGTTAAGGCTTGGGAATGGGGGTGGGACAGTTTAAAGCGGAACTACCACCTAATATAAAGTCGCCCCTCACTAATTATGCATATGGCAACTAGCTTTTTAATAGTTCTATTATCTGCCACAAGTACCAGCAGCTGAAGTAATCATTTTTCTTGTAAGACTGACGGCCAGGCTTCTTGCTTTAGAGCCGTCTGCACGCATGCGCCGTCAGTCTCTTCCTGTGCCTTTCGGCTCCATGCAATCCCCCTAGAGGAGCCTGGGACAGACAGCACAGGCGCACAGACGTCTCTAAGCCAAGATGTCTGCACATAAGTCTGGCCGTTGGTCTCACAGACGTCTCTAAGCCAAGACGTCTATGTGCAAGTCTGGCTGCCGGTCTCACAAGAAAAAGGATTACTTCTGATGCTGGTACTTGTGGCAGAAAATAGAACTATTAAAGGCATAGTAATACTTAAAATGTAAAAAAAAATATGTTGTAGGGTTTATTCCCTGGAGTAAAACAAGGGTACTCCCACTGCTGAAAGGTGTTTTATTCAAAAGTTGTTACAGCTCAGAATTGAATTTTTTAGGTGCAATATCACAGTGGCCTGAAATTGTACAGTGGCGCTGTTGCTACTCCATCCTATGGACAGCTCTGGTCCAGGGACCATAAATCTCCATTGGACGATGTATGAATTTCACCTGTCTTCAACCATACTAGGGCTGATCAACATACACCTGCAGCTGACACTTCCACATAATGTTGACACTCACAGGTTGCCCAGATGAATGATTCCTTCATTCCCATCGATTTGTCTTTGTAGTATCCTTCTACTCCGCCACAAGACCAATCCTTCTTCTTCTAAGCAACACCAAGGAACTAGGAACTAGTTAGACCACCTCAGAACATGTAGCTCATATAGCACAAAGGACTGGAGTATGAGCTACATGTGCTGAGGTGGTGATAATATACGTATCACCCAGACAGTTACCATTTGACTATATTACTTTTATTCACTAACATTCCATTAGCATCATCAATTCTTGTATCATCCGTCATCTTCATTATTTATTCATCTATTATACATTACTATAAGACTGTCATTGTTATGCAGTGCATTTTTATGTCACAGTATATCTACAGTGGAACTTTTTATTTTCAGCTTAGCTCTGTATGATTATTTGAATCTGTTAATCAGTTAATTAATTACGGTTATACCTTGTGTTAGGCTAATTGAGTTGTGCTCCTAATTATTATATTTATTTGTGTAATCTACTGGGTATAAATCTTGAAAATGAGATTGCGGATATTCTGCTTAGACGGATCAGGTCAATTCAAGCAAATGTTATTGCTGTGTGGATAAAATGGTCATATGCAGAAAAAATGGAAAATGATTCAGCAAACCAACTGCGCACCACATAAAAATGTCCCAAACTGAATTTAAATGAGGCTTTTGACCCCTTGACTGCTAGAAAGGTGTCCAGTGCACTGAGAGGTGATGCGCTGGAGTCCTCTCTAGCATTCATTTGTGCCCGATGGTGCAGACAGTTTGCCCCAGAATTTCTACTCTTCCTGTTTCTGCATATGGCAAGAAAATTATAATATTGTTGCCATTCCTGCACTAGAATTTTATAAATGAGCCAACATTTAACCCTTTGAATGCCAGAGGGGGAAACGCAACACATTCAAAGGGTTAAAAAAAGTGTCCATAAGCGATCTCTACAGTTGGTTATGTTCATTTTAGGATGCCCCTACTCGAGACTGATAAAAACTGCCA
Organism: Rhinophrynus dorsalis; assembly: GCA_037306005.1. NCBI lineage: Eukaryota > Metazoa > Chordata > Amphibia > Anura > Rhinophrynidae > Rhinophrynus > Rhinophrynus dorsalis. The sequence continues at coordinate 596,617,953 of CM074718.1, read as the reverse complement.
ATAATACCAAACTTCACACTGATTTAACTGTGACTTTTAACCCCTTGAATGCTAGAGGTCGCCACATTTGGAGACTTTTCTTGCATTCAAGGGGTTAAAAGCGCCATTTAAATCATTTGGGAATCTTTATCTCTCCCCCCACCCCAGCGTAGTTGGTTTGCCCGCGAGGTACTCAAGGGGGAAGATACATTAAGGAGTGATAAAGAGATTGATAAAGTGGAGATGACTTCCTCAGTGCTATCACTTCTCCAATTCCTATTATATTCTATGGAGACAATGCACTAAGATTTGCCCAGCTTTGGAATCTTAGTGCATAGGCTCTATAGAATAGCATAAGGACTGGAGAAGTGATAAACTGGAAAAGTCATCTCCTCTTTATGACGCCTTAGTGCATAAACCCCCCCCCCCCATGTGTCTTTGGGGTGCATGATACACCATTTGGTCCTAAGGGGTTAATATAAGGATTTCTGTTTAAGCCTTTGAATCCTAGACAGGTCTCTAACATAAAGCAAAGCAATCAATTACCTCTCAGTCATCCAGGGTTAATAACGTATGAGAAATAGTATGCTTGATTATTTTATAAAATAAAGTACACTTTAATTCCCTGTTATAATGCTCTTTCAAGTTTGATGATATCTCAGTATTTTTGGAAATAATTAATTAGACAAATAATACAGAAAAAAATAACAGGTTAAATGTTAATTTGGTGATATTTTCCAAAAAACAAAAAACCTTCTTTAACTTTTTCTCTTCTCATTTTTTCCCTACAACTATTTGCTTATATTTAATTCTGCACTATTCCTAACATTTAAAGCAGATAAAAACCTGCCAGTTCTCTTTTTATATGAACAATGTTTACCATTTTACTAAATTAAACAACTGCAGTTTGCAATATATAATAATTGTTTGTCTTTGAACTTGCACACTACAGAGTGACAGCAGACGTATCATTATATCTATTTCTGTTCAATGTCTGCATTAGGAAGCTACATTCATATCAGATAGCGTGGGTTCCTGGAAAAAAGAGGAGTGTTTGACATTTTCTTTTTTTTTTTATTAAAATTGCTTATGCAATGAACAGAATATATTTTGCCTTTCTTAACAATGAAATATACAAATTAGTAGTTTTAAAATGTCACCCAGAAATTATTATCACTAAATCTTCACAGCAAATCCTGCTATAGAAAAGCATACAACAATTGAAAAGGCTTATGCAAATAACATTACTTTATCAGAATAAAGCAAAATTTGCCCTAGGCAAAATTTGCCATACCCAGTCATATTCAAATGAGAAATGCATTCATGCACAACAGGCATTAACATAGAAATTCAGTCCATAGCTCCTAGCCAGGGCCTTACACTGTTAAAACAAGTTTAGGCAGTGCCAATTTAAAGTGCTAGTACTACTTAATTTTTTGTTTATTTAGTATTGTAGGCTGTAAAAAATATTAAGAACTATGTAAGTCTTATCTCTCAAACCATAAATATTAGCAACTAAAGTTCTCTCTCCCTGGCTGTTTCAGTTAAGTCTGCCATCTAGCTTACAGACTTGGATTCTGGTCCGCAGACCAGCCAGCGGCTCTTCAGCAGAGCCAAGATCGTGATCTTTAAAAAAAAAAATACTTAATTGGAATGGTCCACAAAGTGTGCTTGCATACCAGGCACACTTTGTAGACCGTTCCAATGAAGTAGTTTTTTTTAAAGATTGCGATCTCGGCTCTGCTGAAGAGCCGCTGGCCAGTCAGTGGACCAGAATCCAAGTCTGTAAGCTTGCGTACCACTCTGGCACTCAAAGGGTTAACATTACCCGGACCTTGGCCAGTGTACACGGGCTTTTACCCTAGTTATATATACATACGTACAGATATAAATATACATAGATATAAAATATTAAAATTATATACAGTTACACAAAGTTTTTAGATACAAAGAAGCTTTTACTTTTAAGGATTTTAGACTGAGAGCAGATCTGATTATTTCAGGCATATTGTTCCAGGCCTTTGGAGTTCTGAAGGAGAAGGCAGATCTTCCTGCTTCTTTCTTGTATTGTGGTATACGTTTCGAGTTGTTAGCAGTGGAGCGGAGGTTATAGTTAGTATGGAGAACAGGAGTGAGCATACTGCTTAGGTAGTCTGGTAGTTTTCCAGAGAAGTGGTTGTGTACTAAACAAGAAAGGTAAAGGGCACATCTAGATTTGAGTGTTAGCCAATTTAGGTCTTTAAGCATATCTCAGTGATGGGTAGTGTAATTAAACTGGAGGATAAAGTGGCATAATGAATTATACAGAGTGTCAAGTCCACTAAGATGGATTTCTGGCGTTAGAGCATAAACTATGTCATAGTCATTATAGTAATGTGTACTATCGCTCTGTTATCTTTCTAAGGCCGACAAAGCTATATTTCCAATGATATTATATCATAAATTTTCCCCCTCCCACCCCGTTGGTCTTCTTTAGCTTAGAACTGAAAGAGGATCGAGACGACTGACAATCTTCATTCAGTATAAGGAAAAACCTGCACTCCTTCATCAAGAATGACAGGGTTTTCCTTATACTGGAGGAAGGAAGATTGTCCCTCCTTGTGATCTGTCTGGTCAAGTGACCAGACTTCAGATCTGGGGGGGAGGCTTCATATACTGTAATTAATAATATAATATCATAAGAAATATAGCGATGTTGGCATTAACAAGATAACAGCGCAAAAGTACACATTATAAGGAGGGATCCTAGCTGAAATGTAAAAATGAAACAATACTAACCCTTCAAACCCTATGATGTGGTTATTTGCTGTGCTACTGTTTATTTAGCAGTATATTTTATCTAATCTGTCTTGTCTTCTCCAGAAGCTTTATATTTCATCATTAGTAATACTCATTCTTCCAGTTTTCACTCTCCCTTTCTCTAACAAAAAATTAAACTTCCAGCAATTGTCACGTATTCTTCCACTCGACATGAAACCAGAACGGACTGAAGATGTTATCCCTTGATCCTAGCAGATTTTCTGGCCATAGTAATGTCATCAAGGGAGTTATTATTTGGAAGCATTAATGCTCCTACCCTTTAAAGCGGAACTATCACCTAAAACCAAAGTATGACCATGTTTAACCCGACATTAGTGCTGTGTGTATGTTCTTCAAGTCGCCTGGTAGTGGAGATATTTGCCCTGAAAAATCGGGCACTTCCGTGTTCTGCGGGACTCCATGATGTCTCAGGACTTCCTAGCTGCCCCAGGGAGCGCATTCACACTCCCCTTCAAAGCTGGATTTCTGTGATTTAGCGTTACAACAAACTCTGTTTACAATGCTACTGGGGTTGCTGTAATGCTACATCACAGAAATCCAACTTCAAAGGGGAGCGTGAACGTGCTCCCTGGGGCAGCTGGGAAGTTCTGAGACGGTACAGGGTCCCGTAGAATGCGGAAGTGCCCGATTTTGCAGGGCAAATATCTCCACTACCAGGCGATTTGAAGAACACACACACACAGCACTAATGTCGGGTTAAACATTAAAAAGCATGGTATAAAGTTCCGCTTTAAGTGCCAAGTAGGTATCCAGCGTATTGCATTGTGATATGTTGCGTACCTCCTGGCTTTCAAAGGGTTAACTATTTATCGTCCAAATACGGTTAGCAAATCCCACACGAGAGAAAGTGTGTGAGCACTGTATTACTCACTTTGTCTACTGTGGAATTCATTTGTAGTATCTGTATTAATACAATTTTATTAACAAAATAAAGTCTTAAAATATAAACTCAGTCTAAATAAAAAGGTATCTGCGAAAAGCAAAGTTCCCATATCTTTCTGCTGGGGAATATAACTCTCCCTTTAGTAAAATGACAGTCTAGGAATGCTATTGAACATCAACCAAAAGCTCTCTATTGTTATTAATAGCCACAAATTCCAGTATGTATACTTTCCTTACAAATTCATCAATAAAATGTCTCTACCTCTGGTACTTTCCCTAACAACTTGGACAAACATCACATATCTTTACAGAATCACAGCAATGATCCCTCATTTTTGATGAATATAAGCAAACAGATGTCAGATAATAAAAAATAATTAACACCAAAGAACAAAATAATAATACAAGCTAAATAATCTCATTCTGCCAGAACACAGTGTCTTAGCTGTAAGATTTCCATTGCAGTTGAGTAGGTGTTAAGTGACTAATTTATGGATGACAAAATTATTATGACAAACTTCTAAATACGTAAACAGTACATGTTTTCTAGAGGAAAGATTTCATAATATTGTTATCTAAGAAGTAGCAATTGATACAGGAGCCAATACAGCATTGTGGTACAAGATCTAATGCAATACATCTCTGGCGATTTTAGGGGGACTATGAATTAATGAGAGAGAAATCTCTCCAGATAGAACGTAGAAGCCTAAACAATTCTGAGGGTACAGAACTGTAAGAAGAGGCGAAGTTTCTGTGCCATCCTGCAGAATATGTTTCGCCACAAAACTGGCATACAATCATCCCACTGGAAACAGTGATGTCTTTCTTTGATACGTACGGTACAGCTGTGTTGCTTCAGATTTTCTTATCTTGCTACATATGAGTGCTAATTTCCTTACCCAGCAAATGTGATAACACACCTACAAAGTACCTCATAGGAGCCTCAGAACAATATTCCATTACACAAGGCCAGTAAGGTCATCCAGCATTACATGAGACTACAGTAAAATCTCAGGTATAATACGCACCTGTGTATATTATGCCTAAGATTTTAGGGGAAAACAAGAGTGCCTATGTATAATACACACCCTTGTTTTCTCCCTTACTACAAAAAATATAGCGTTAGCAGACCTCTTCCCCCCCTCCCCCCCGGCGTTTCCGCTTTGAAGATAAACCTTTCTTTTGTGCAAGTGAACTGCTGAAGAGAAGGCACAACTTCTTGCGCTTGCCGCCCGTTTCCTTCAATTGGGCTTACAGGACCTTCTGCCACCAGCCAATAGTAATGCCAGAGAGGGATCAACACATTGGGCGAGTTGTTCAAAAAGTCTTCATAATGAAAAACTTGTCGGATCGTGAGTTGGTGGTAAAAGAAGGACGATATTTTCAGATGTAAATCCGTCACGTTTGAAAATTCATTGAAATAATTAAAAATGATGGTAAGAAGATCTTAAAAATTATCTTTAAATTTGTCTTTGAAACTAACATTTTCAAAGAAACAAATACGTTTTTTGTCTTTGAAACAAATTTTTCTTTTCCAAGTTTAGACCATTTTTATTATGTCGGGAAAAAATGATGTTAATCAGACAAAAAAATGACGTTCAAACGAATATTTTTTTCTGAAAATACCTTACATTGTGACAGAAGACTAAGCCACACCCACTTTTAAGACGGCTTTTTCCCTTTGATGGAGATGGCGTAATTGGATGCAAAAAATGAGGGAAACATGTCTGAGAATTGATGGATCATGGTGTAAGAACTTTTTTATTATGATTACAGACAATTTCAGTTACCACCACTTTCTGAACATCTCACCCATTGTGCTGCAATGTGCTGGATACCTCTCTGGCACTCAAAGGGTTATGACTTTACAGTGGAACTATCACCTTAAAGTGGAACTATCATGTAGATATAATTGCCCCCCAATGAATTGTTAGTATAGCAGTAATCATGGAAATAGTGTTATAATGTTTATTAAGTGCCGGCATTAATGGAATCATAAATTCATATGAGACTCACCACAACACGACAGCGCAGACATCTTGTAGAAGAGGGATCTGTATGCTTGTGCTGTCCATCCCCGTCTCCTCACTGATAGGTTATTTGCCAAAGGGGGAGTTGCACTGTACTGTACTCTACAGGCAGGCACACAGATCCCACTTTGTCAAGATGTCTGTGCTGTCATCTTAATGTAAGTCCCATAAGAAGTTCTGATTGCTAATAATGCTGGCACTTAAAGAGATAATAATAGTTCGTTTGAAGTTTATTTCATTTTATAGACATTAAAAAAATACTTTAAAAAATGATGTAAGGCTTATCTCTCAAACCTTTATGGTTTGAGAGATATACCTTTCTAAAGATACCTCTTCCTGGCAGTTTCACTGACGTCAGGTTTGAGAGATAAGCCTTACATTGTTTTTTATATTTTTTTAATGTCTACAAAATGAAATACAATTTAAACAAACAATTACTATCCCTTTAACAAATGTTATAATGCTATTTCAATGATTATCAGTATACTAACAATTAATTGGGGGTCAATTATATCTACACTAGTTGAAGAGCCCGTTACACGGGCCACAGTGCCACTGCCAGCCAGTAGCGGGGCAGTCATGCACACTAGAGACTGCCCACGACACTCCCCGTTCTGTATCAGTCTCGTCATGGGCAGTCTCTACTGCACATGACTGCACTGTTACACACGTTTTAGTGAATTATTATATAGGATGATAGTTCCGGTTTACAGCAACACAATTTTAAGTCATCTTGCAAAATGACCTATATGTTGCGCTAAATGTGTTTTATTTATTACAATTTTTTTCAAGCTGTTAACATTTTTTTTGCACTATGAAGTTCCCTGCTGGCACAAATTACTTCCACTAACTCATCTGGTCTCTCCCTCCTATCTCCAACCCAAGCACAACTTTAATCCTTTGCTTTTAATACATGTGTGCAATGCATAACAGTGCCTTTCACATCTCTTTGGCACTAAGAGGGTTAAATGCATTTAGCAATTGGACTAAGGAGAGAGGGCTTCCCCCAAAACTCCTATCTCCATACCTCCCAACATTTCGAATGGCCAAAGAGGGACACTTTTCTTTTCGGGGGGTGTTTCTGGGGGCATGGCTGGTGGGTGGGCATTACCAAGGATTTTAGGTTATTTTATGACCTTTTGACACCTCTTGGTGTAACTGAATAAATGGTTTAGAACAAGACTAAAGTATATTATTTACAAATGTATTAATGCAAACACTGAAGATTAAACAAACAGTAATGTGAATTTTAATGCTGTGGACCAATGTGATACACTTATATACACACAACACACAGCTTTTAGGCCAGACGTATAGGGTTGGGGAATTTGAGGTCCTCTAGCTGTTACTGCACTCCATCCCCATTCCTAATCTAAGGAATTAAACTGTGCCCCACTGAGCCCAGAAGAGGCCAGGTTTGAAGGCTGACTCTGCTTCGGTCCACTTGTGCCTGTCAGATGAGGAGAAAACTCAAATAAATCAATAAAATAAAAGTAAATAAAGATGTAGGTTTTTTTTTTAATCTCAATAAGTACTAGAGGAGATAAGGTCCATCTGAGAACTGTCCAGACTGGAACATTGTGATATGCAATTTGGAAAGAAGGTTACTATGAGTACATGGCACTGAAAAGGGGACTTTCATGTAATGTGTGGTATGACATGGATCAAACAAGATTGTATCTTCTATGGGTCCAGCTAATGGGGTGGGGATCTGTTCATAAGAAGTCCCTAGCCTCATAGGAGTGATCCCTTTACTTTTCTCTGTAACTCTTTTTAACCCTTTGATTGCCAAATGGTTAAGCACCTTAGCATTTAAAACAGTAACCTCGACTATATCTGTACCTTATGAGGGTTATTCTCTATATTAGCCATCCCCCCAAACCTCCTATCTGATCAACCACATTTCCCTTTGATGATAAATTCAACTTATTTTGTATCTAGAGTCATTATCATTTCATGTTGTGATTAGCATCAATTGTTGTACCATTTTAGCCATCATATTTTTACTGTCCAACTTTTTTATATTGAATGAACTTTAATTATTCTTTTAATCTTTTACTCACTAATAAAGCACGACATTTAGACATCTTGTCACTCTCTTCCCATGTTTTTTCTTTTTACATGTATACTATCCATGAGGACCTCAGGAAAAAGGACAGTTGCACAGGACATTGTAATGAAGTGGACTCGGAGGGCTATATATGAGAAGGAGCTTCATTTGAGTAAGGGACAGTATATTACATTGTACTTGATTCGTTGATTCCTCACCATTCACAATCCTACATTCCTTCATCATGTGAATTTCTGTATCGCTAATTTCATTCATTATCTGCATATCCATATTGTGTAAGAAAAGAAAAGAAAGAATCTGCATATTATCTATGATATACCTTTTTTAATCACCAGTATCTTCTAATTGAGTATACAAAGCACAAATAAAAGTAAAAATCTGTATATTACCTATGATTCATGTTATTTATTGCCACTATATTCATACTGTATATACAAAGAATAAGTAAGTACACTTATTCATTCATTCATTCATGTATTCATTCATGTTTTCAGATCTCTGCTCTGCATTTAATAATAATATATTTTTTCAAATTGTATTATATTTCTCAGGGTCCTCTCTGGCAGATCGGTTTATCATAGAGAGCCACTAGCATCTGATATTTTATTTTGGGTATTTAGCTTGCACATAACACATATGGGCATGCTGGTTTATTCATAATAATGGTACATTAAAGTGTCAATATTGTATTCAAATCAATGCATGCTAAACAGAACTTTCTTTGCTAACACACATGGTCATACATATTCCTCACTGAGCAGTTCTACCATTTACACATGTAGTTGTATTTTGCTACAATGCTGGCACCTGTAGTAGAAACAGATATATAGGTTACACTGGAAGGAGTCTTACAAGAATTGTTAATCCATTTTATCCAATTTTTATCCAATTTGTGCCAAGTATCAGATATAGATAAGTGCTTTACCTAACCTTGTTACTTTTGTTGCTGTTACAGAAAACTAATAAAGCTTTGAATCTCATGAATGCTAGAGAAGATTCCATTTCATTCCTTCACAATATGTGATAAAAAAATTCTTATGAATTAAGGTTCTTCTACTAATCATTGCGTGAGGTTTCCTCCTTACATCTAAAAAATACATTGTAAGTGAATAACAAGGCTAAGAGCTATGGGAAAAAAATGTAATTTAATAGAAAGGTCACTGAGCGGCCAGTGCTTGGTAGCAGACAATGAGAACATCAAGCACCATTTTGACATATATAGACAGGAGGGTGCAGTGCTGCTCTTTCACCGCTTTATATAAAGACTATAATACATCGCTTTTCAAGAATCTAAAAAATTCATGAAAGACAATGAAGAAAATAACTGAAGAAATGTGATTATTTCTACACTGAGATCTATCACTGTAATACAAGGCAAATCAGGCTAACAAAAGAACCACTAAAATTCAGGTTAGAGTATTAACCTATCTGTAGATAAAATGAAATGTTCCTTTTATATTATGATCTTCTGGCCTCTAATTTTAAAGTGTAATTACTGTACTGTAAGTACTACAATTTCTCAATCAAATGTCTGCACTTTTTAAATTATTTCTTAACAGATCCCGGAGGAAATAAAATCAACCACTTCAGGGGTGGGAAACATGTTGCTCATCAGCTGTAGGTGGACACCAAATCGCATGCCTCCCCCCCCCCAATGAACCGGAGAAGCATCTAGCAGATCAACATACATATACTAAGTGACTCGGAGGAAAGGTAACTAGACACTCCAGGGTTCCCTGAAGGACTAGGGGTTGAACAGATGTAAAGGTGCAAAGGGAACTAGACTACTAAATAAAAGAGGAGCAATGCTGGGGAAAACAGAAAATACCATTGACTCAAATGGGGCTTTTAACCTCTTGAATGATAGGGAGGTCACTAACAAATTATTTTGAGATGTGTTTCTCTAGCATTTAAGGGGTTAAAACACCAATTTAAATCTAAAGAAAAAAGCAAACCTGCGCTCCGCCATACCACTGTGCAAATATGTGCCCTACCTTAGGCATATATAATACATGTTGATAAATATGAGGCTTTAGTCCATATTTTGGCCCAAATATGTTAAGCTTTCCAACCTCGTCAAGGTACCTCAGTATGTAGCAAGTACCTACTCTAATGCACCTATAAAGCCCTATCTAAATGAAAAATATTAGCCTTGAAATTATGTTATATGGAAACGTGTTGATGGGACCATCTTAATATAATATGAACACTAGCTTGTGGGTCCCAGTGTGTGTGCAATTAAAAACAAAAAAACAAAACTGTTTTAAAAAGGTGTGAAAGAGAACTTGCCTAAAATAAAACCTCCACAGCCTGCAGTAAGTGGATACTGGCACAAAAGGACTGGGGGTGCTTCAGTCCTACTTATAGGCCAGAGCTTACCACCCCCATAGGCCACAAGAGGAATAACAGTTAATCACAGACAAGGCCTGTGGGGGTGTGAAGCACCGCCTTGTCCTTGCGAAACACCAAATAGGGTGGTTTTCTGGACAGAGCATGTAACTCCGCAACATGGCGGACAGACACAATCGCCAGGAGAAAGGCCATTTTCCACGTCAACAGGCGTAGAGGAAAAGTAGCCAAAGACTCAAATGGAGGGCACTGAAGAACGCCCAAAACCAAGTTAAGATCCCACGGAGGAGCAGGAATCTTGAAGGCAGGACAAGTATGAGCAACGGCCTGGAAGAAAACCTTGACATCAGGAAGGATGGCAATGCACCTCTGAAAGAAAACAGAGAGCAGATGTCTGAACTTTAAGGGAACTCAAACTGAGGCCCTTATCCACACCGTCCTGCAAAAAGCCAGGACCGTAGGCAGATCAAATTCCTGAGACAGGTCCTTGTCAGCACACCAAGATAGGAAGGTCTACCAGACATGATGGTAGATCTTGGAAGAAAACAGGTTTGCGGGCACTGAGCATAGTAGCCACCACACCAGAAGAAAACCCTTTCTTCCTCAATATTGAGGATTCAATTTCCAAGCCGTCAAGGCTAGACAATGAACATCCTCCTTCCACAGGTAACCCTGTAGAAGAAGATCCGGATGGCAAGGGAGCTGGAATGACTCCACCACTGACAGATCCAGAAGCTCCAGAAACCAAGCTTGGCGAGGCCAGTACGGAGCAATCAGAATGACTGTACAACGCTCCAGTCGTAATTTCTGTAGCCCCCTGTGCAACATTGGGAGGGGAGGAAAGATGTAGGCCAGGGGGAATAACCAAGGAACGGACATGGCATCCACCGCCAGAGCTAGAGGGTCCCACCATTGAGAGCAGAACCTCGGAACCTTCCTGTTGTGTCTTGTCGCCATTAGGTCAATGTAAGGAAGACCCCATTTCTGAACAATGAGGGTGAACACCTCTGGGTGCAGCTCCCACTCTCCGCTGTCCACTGTGTGTCGACTGAGGAAGTCCGCCATGACGTTGTCTACGTCAGGAATGTGCACTGCGGATATGACAAGAACGTGTTCTTCTGCCCAGGACAAAATAGCCTTGACCTCTAACCAAGGGGCAAGACTTTTTGTTACGCCCTGCTTGTTGATGTAAGCCACGGCCGTGGCGTTGTCAGACTCTACCCGGACTGGACAGTCTTCCAGCTGAGATGTCCAATGCCGAAGGGCATGAAATATCACCCGAAGCTCCAATATGTTGATGGGAAGAAGAGATTCCTCTGGAGACCACTGACCCTGAGCACTCAGGCGACCCAGGACCGCTCCCCAGCCGGAGAGGCTGGCATCCGTCGTCACCGTGGTCCAGAAGGATATCAGGAAGGACCTGCCCTTCAGCAGATTGGAGAGACAAACTCAGTTCCACATAAAGAGGGTGGGACACTGACATCTTCAGAAGGTCCGGCTGACCCCTGCACACCTGGATCACAAACCGCTGGAGTTCCCTGGTGTGCGCCATGGCAAACGGTACCGCTTCTATGATGGAAATGAATTTCCCCACTAGAGATGACAGCTTCTTGGCTGGAACTGGATCTTGAGCCGGGATCGCAGAAACCCTGTGGGCGATCTGGTGAGCCACCTCGTCTGTGAGAAACACCATGTTCTTCTGGGTATTGAAGAGGGGGCCCAGGAAGACCAAACGCTGGGATGGGATCTGATTTGTCCAAGTTGATGATCCACCCGTGATGGATGAGAGCATGAATGCATTGTTGAACCTGCTGATGAAGGGAAGACTTGATGGAGTAGGGGGTCTGCCAAGAATGAAAGACCCCCTGTAACTGGGATGGAAAGAGTTCCAATGTGGACCTAAGGTTCCTAGCAGCAGCCTTGCTAGGATTAAAGTTTCACCCCAGAAATTGCTAAAATAGACTTATCTGGCAGGGGAAGGGTTAATCAGCAGAGGAGAGAAGGAGAGTCCAAGCCCTGCGTAGGATACTCTTTCTGGAAATAGCACAAAATGGATGCCGCTGCGGGAGCCAATTAGAAACAAGCGTGCAAAGCAAGCGCTCATAGGAAATGTAGTTTTCCCAGAAAAGTACCCCAAGCAGTGCCCAAAGCCCCCTGAGCCCCCCAACACACTAGAAACATGAACCGGATGATAGAGCAAGGGCAGACAAGTAAAATGAGCCATCTCTGAAGTCGTTAGGTTAAACGGTTGCAGAGATATACAGTCCCATAGGAGTGAATGGAGCAATGGCGCCTATGCAGTAAATCGCACCTTTACTCAAATTTTACAACATTGAAAGTGTAAAACTAAAAGACATGAAACATCACTAGAACATGTTATAATACCCAAAAAACACTGAACCAGTAGGAAAAGTGTTAGAAAACCCCCCAAATGAATGCAAAGCCAACAGCTAAAGGGTTAAGTACCACATAAACCTGCTCCAAACACCCAGCAGACCTACAGATAGACCCAATGAGTGCAGGAGTGTGCACCAGGAACTCCGAATGAAAAGCCCTGTGCAGAGGGGCACTGTGGGACATGTGGACCGGCAGCACTCAAAGGGTTGCTCACCTTTCCTGCAGATCTTCTGTCTTCAGATTACCATTTTTAAAGAAGAAGCCTCGGTGGGCAACTCCTGAGGAAAGAACTTGTAGCCAAGATTTTCCCCCCAGGGCTTAAGGTCCACAAAAAGCACATGGCCACTGATCTAGCCACATATAAGGGCATTGTCTGTTATGGTAATCCGCCTAATGGTGGTATTCCATTTCAAAAAGAAAAATAAAAAACTTCTAAAGCTATAGCAGAACTGTTCTCTTGCATGTGTTGTCTTCATCAAGGAACAAATCTTTCTGAAGCTGGTTGGCTAGCTGCAGCCAAGGAGGGAAGGTAGGCTCCACCCCCTGCATACAATTCTAGAATTGTTCCTGCCTACAATTAAAGGGGCTGATCGCCTACCCAGAGTTACCAGTAACCTGTATTGGAAGACAGAGAAAACAAATTACTTCTTTATTTGACAACGGAATGGATGAATATTATTTTTAAAAGATACGCCACACTGCATTTAACCTTTTGAGTGCAGGAGGGGTACCCCTCTGGCAATCAAAGGGTTAACTCTGGTATATCTTGGCAGATTTTTTTAACATTACTTGAATTGACGTTTAATTCTATTTTACAGGAAAGAAGACAAAGAAATAAGAACAGAGAACAGATGAAGGAAGATTGAAGAAGACGGACAGTAGCTAACCAGGGTGCTGAAGACTCCACTGGACATTAGGATTACTGGTAAGTGTTTATTGTCAATGGATATTTTTTTTAACTTAGTCGGATTAACCCTGTTAGTGCCAGAGGGGTAAGCATAACCCATTGGCACTCAAAGGGTTAATTTTCAAACATTTTTAAACAAAATCTTTATTAAAATACTAGTTGAACAGCCAGTGTACACAGGCCACACTGCCAAGCAGCAACGGCCGCGGTGCAGTCATGCACAGTAGACTACCCACTACCCACTCTGTTATCAACCGTGGCGCGGACAGTCTGTACTGCGCATGACTGTAGCGTGCGCAGCCGTCTGTACTGCGCATGACAGCTTCTGACAAACATACATTAGCGAATTATTATATAGGATTTATAACATCTTTATTATAATATTATAACAGATTCTGACAGGACAGGTTCTGACAGGAAGTAACAACAGGAATTAGTTTTGAAAATGGTTCCGAATAACAGGAAAGTACTACTACTAACGTTCACAGATTTTTTTCAGCTCTTTGGATGTACTAATATGGGGCTTGTGGCCCCATATCAATACATCCATTGGTGACTTGGTTGCTTTTTTTAACTTTCAATTTCTGTGTCAGCACTTTGGAGATCCAATAAGGGACTCTGAGCCCAGAAAAAGTGGGTGCAGATTTTCACACAATAAAGCGGGTCCCTTAAAGGATCTTAGTGCCTAACGTATGGAACTGAATTGCATATTTCAATGTTTTTTATTTTGCCCGTACATTTATCATCCCACACATGGTCTTTTTTATCTGGTATGTTTTCAAAGCACAGGTAATTGAATAGCTTACTGTGCTTGAAAAAGTACTGTTGGCTGTTTTTTTGTTTGTCGAGGGGAATTGAATCGCACCCTTAGTGTCTAAATTAGTGACATCTGTACCAGAAAGGCAGAGGAAGAAGTCCTGCTGGTCGTATGAATGTTTAAGATGTGATGTATCAGAAATGTAGCATGTTAACCCCTTACCGCCCGAGGACGTACATGTACAACCCGAGCGGATGTCCCAGGTGGACAAGGATGTACATGTACGTCCCAGAAGTCATTGTAAGTAATGGGAAAAAAAGTTTGGTGGGAGTAAAGTGCGCGTGGCCGGTCACTAAGGGGTTAATGGTTCCTTGAGGACTGACTGAATCACCTCTGGGTTAAGGTAAAAATTGACATAACACATAGAATCTATTTTCGTCTGAGCATTAGGGGTTAATAGTTCAAAGATCTCAGGGTGAGCTCATTTCCAAAGTTCCCAGGTATGGCTACTGCATTTGCAATACTCCCTTGTGTAGCTCAATAGGGTTGCCACCTTTTCTTCAAAAACATACCGGCCTTGGCATTCCCTCCATAGACTTAACATTGGACAGAAGCCAATTTTTTACCGGCCTGACGGTAAAATACCGTATGGGTGGCAACCCTATCTGCAGTTCAGTGCTGCCGAGGCTGGGAAAAGGCCTAATCAGCTGTAAAAATCTGCAATGACCGCAGGCTCCCCATTGTCTGTATGTGCACCCAAAAACCTTTCCCATGCTCACTCAAGTCACTCTTAACCCCTCTGATACCAGGCAGCTTGCAGAGCATTGCCGTTCAATGCATTGTAAACTGTCTAGCATTGGAGGGGCTAACTACACTACCCATTAGCCAAACCAGGCTACCATTAACCTCCTCCACTGCCGGACTGGCTGGGAACATGGCCTTGAAACAGAGGGGTTAATCATGTCAAAATAAATTAGTAACTATAAGTCCAATATGATCTCAATTTTAGGGGAGGGGTAATATTATGCAGCCAACTCTCCATTCTGATCATTTAAAACATTAAAGGGGGTCCTGTGACCCCACATTATGTTATTTTTATCAAAAGCATGGCACTTTCATTTTAGGTTAAAAAAACAAATAAGTCAATATGGGTTACATATACCTCATATTAATTCATTAAAAAATAAAACTAATGAAAAATAAAAAAAGCCAACAAATGATATCAATATGAGATGCAGGGGCACCACATTGATTCATACACTGGACAAGGTAGTAGAAAGAGACAAGATTGATTTGGGGTCATATGCTTCCTCTGTCCTCCCCTATGCGCAAGCAGGACAAAGTTTAAAATTGTTTCAGCATAGACAGCTCAGTACATAAGAGATAGGCAAGAGCAGCAAAAATATGTGGTTCCAGCACACATTTAGTGCAGAGTGCACCCCCCCAACTGCTAGTAACCCTTTGAGTGCCAGAGAGGTATCCAACATATTGCAACGTAATGCCTTGGATACCTCTCTGACACTCAGATTAAATGAAACCCATTCCACTTTCTTTTCTGTGATTCATGTTTTTTGTAGTTTACCTCAGTTATGATCTAACACTGCACTTATCAAATGTGATCCATTTAAATCGTCTGACACAGCTGCACACAGATCAACAGGACATTTATCACATATTTTAGAATTTATGCATGGAAAAAAAAGTGTATTCAAATGCTGGCCAAGAATACATGATAAATGATCATTTATGAACCCTATTCATAAGCGTTACTGTCCCTTTATGTTCCCTAGGAAAAGTTAATGTTCTTCCTATACTTTTAAGAAATTTTCCATATGAAAAATAAAAAACTATGGAATATATCACCCTTCACAATTGATGAGCTTGCCTTCATGTGATATTCTCTCATTATATTAACAAAATGCAATGAATATACTGCAGATAGATCAAGCACAATAATAATAATAATAATTATTATTATCAACATTTACTGCTAATCTGTGTACTGAATAATTTGATCAAGATGACGAGTGTCAATACAACATAATGCATTAACCTTTTAAGGACCAGACAGGGTCGTACAGAGTATGATGAAGCACTGCATTCTACTTCTCTCTGGTCCATAAATGGTTAAGAAAATTGGTATTACAGACATTTAACAATGAGTACAATGGGTTATTTTTATGTATATTGACATTCACTGACTTCCAGTCATGGTCTCTGGAGGTGCATAGTAAATATCAGATAACCTTACGTATTTCTCAAGGTCAGTGCTGAAAGTCATTACTGAATCCACATAAGCATTCAGAGGAATATATTGGTAATTTTATCATCAAGAGTAGAACTGCACTTTAAGACAACAAAATATATAATGAATTAAAATTACCACCTCCCAAGCCAAAGTGTTTACATTTTTGCAGTAATCTGTTGTGAGACACTGTGTCAAAGGCTTTTGCAAAATCCAAGTATAATACATCAACAGCAATACCCTTGTCCAAGTTACCACTTACTCCTTCACAGAATGCACGTTGATTAGATTGATATTATCTGTTCTTCATAAAACTATGCTATACGGACAGATAGTAGCTTGCCAGTAAATGAAGCATTATTAACCCTTTGACTTGACCATAATACTTTTTTACCCATCCATAAATACTTAACCCTTTCAGTGCCACAGGGGTATGCAATGCATATCACATCCCTATGACATTGAAATAATTAGGGAATCATGCTGTTTATGGTGCTGTAGTCTGAGCAGATCCTCTCCACTCTCCCAGAGGGCAAGCGGGGGAGCAGTGAGAACGCACTCAGGCTTCAGGGTTGTCAGACTGCTGGTTATGTGTAATGAAGGTCATCCCCAGCAGTATGAAAACCCTGCATGCTAATGAAGATATCCTCCCCCCACCTCCCCTTGCATCCCCAATTCTCAGTGCCTATGACGATGTGCTTGCAACACATCGCCAGGCAGACACCACCATTACATGTCCCCATAGTGCATATCCACTCTGTTGTCAATGACTTATATTCCCTATAGCATGCAATAAAATAACTGTCTGAACAATGAACTAGGTTTACTTTCTGACCACTAAAGGGCACTGTTAATGTAAAAAAAACAAACACATTTAAAACTGTAGTTATTCTATACCTATAAATTAAGTGGCTTATTTTGTCTATAAGAAAAACGTACATATATAGCAAGCATTACTGACATTTTTTTCTTGCTAAAACGTGAAAATGTCACCTCACAATAATATGTTGTTTACGTTCCAGGTTATAAGGTGAAAGTATATTTAGTTAGCTGTATTACGGGCTACTATTTACCAACTGGTATACTAAAGATTCCTAATTAGACTGTGCTACTATTTGGTCACATTTGATTTTGTTTTAGGTAAATGATAACTTTACTTTATTCTTTACTTTTATGATTTCAGCCATACAGTGCTATACTGTGCTATATTGTGCTATACTGGCTATACTGTGGTATATTGTGCTATACTGTGCTATATTGTGCTATACTGTGCTATACTGTTGTATATTGTGCTATACTGTGGTATATTGTGCTATACTGTGGTATATTGTGCTATACATACTGGGAAAAAACAAATAAGAGACAATCATTTTCAAGGAGGAATTCCTCCTACACCTGTCAGGTATAACCCTTTGAGTGCAAAGCAATGCGTTCCCTATACCTCTGACACTTAAAGGGTTCATTGCTATTTATGTTTTTTACTGTTTGCTTTTTTTTGCCTTGTATTTGCAGTTGCTTAGTTACTAAGCTACATTTTAGTATTTTTTTTTAGGTTTTTATCCATTTTGAGGGAATGTAAACAGTCTGAATGTACTAGCCAATACAAAAGCCCCACCCAAGGTTATCTTGTATAAGCATTTTAAAACTGTCCATCTAAAGCAGTGGTTCCCAACCCCCTCCTTAGGGGTGCCTAACAGACTGTATGTTTAGGATTTCCCTGCTGGAGTACAGAAGAGTTATCCCTTAAGGATACTGGGGGGAGGAGTTGTTACAAGAAAGGACCAAAGCCACAAGGGAGAAAGGCTGGAACTGACGGCTCCTGTCTTGGAGAAGTCAGTCTTAGCCTGATCAGCATGATCACAGCATACCTTCAGGCGTGATGTGATAATTTAACCAATGATGTGCCAGGATCGTAACTGGTCCTTAATCCCTCAAGGACCCATTACGTGCCAGGACCGTCACAACGGTTCCAGCACTTAAAGCGGAACTTTCACCTACAAACAACGTTAACATGTCTGAAAGATATGCCTAGTAGGATGCTATTTGTGTATATATTAACGCTGTGCTGTTGATGTAATTTAATAAAATGAACCTTATATGTTCACGTTATGACCAGGGAGAGCGGCACCATCTTGCTGAAAAAGTATTAAATCGCATGCGTCTGCTCTCCCTGTGTCATGTCCGTCAAAGGCAAAGAGACGGTCTAGTGTTCATAAAGCATGCTTGTGCGCGCAGCACATGCAAATGAGCATCTGTGACAACTAGGTCCTCCACTGTGGCTTGACGGAGGAATCAAGGGCTGGACAGAGGATTCAGAGATCAGCCCTGTGGGAGTGTCTTGCATACCATATGGTACAGATTGAGCCGTACATTGCATCATGAGGTACAAAATGAATTTCTCTAATGCTGAACATAGACCAATTTTTAAGCGAAAAGAAATACAAAACTACAAACAGGTGGCACAGAGGAAGGGATGAAGACATGATCATCGTGAGGTGAAAGTTCCGCTTTAAGGACTGGTCACGGTCCTGGCATGTCATGGCATTCTGGGATGGCAGCGCAGCTGCACGCCTCTCTGCCATCCCAGAATTCAATTCACAAAAAAAAAAGCTCTGTGGTCCTTAAAGTGGAACTTTCACCCGCTATTAAGTCTCCCTGCAATAATTAAGCAGGTAGCGACTAGCTTTATAATAGATATGTTACCTCTGAAATGTAGCCGATTATAAAGAAATCCTTTATTGTAGGATACTGACGGGTAGGTTAGCGCAGTCTGCGCTCCTGCGCCGTCAGTCCCTTCCGATTACCATGTGGGACACTGCAGTGCTTCTCAATGGACACCGGGACTGTAAGCATAGGCGCACAGACAAGATGTCTGCACTGATGCCTGGCTTCCAGTTCCTACAATAAAGGATTTTTTCTTTATAATCGGCTACATTTCAGAGGTAACATATATATTAAAAAGCTAGTCGTTACCTGATTATTGCAGGGCGACTTTACAGCAGGTGAAAGTTCCCATTAAAAAGCCGCCCCGCGCGTCAGATCAAGGGATCATTAAGGGGTTAAAAGACCAAAATCTGTGCCGGTTCCAGCATATCACTGGATATCAAAGAGTTAATTAAATAACTGAACTTCCGATTAACTCACCTTTGATGCTGTTTGTGGTGCTGAAGCCTGGAGGACCCTATCCACTGCCCCAACTAAGCAGGTAGGGAAGTAGAGAGGATGTTCTCAGACTACAGTGTTGACTACTGCTGGTATGACAACCCTACATGCTTATTATTGATTGAGGAATGTTCCTGCATTTGAAGCAACAGGGAGATCTCAACATCAGGTAGGCAATGTTGGGATTGTGCGCTTAGTGCATGTGGCAAACAGCAACACTAACATATAAACACACCCACATGAATACAACAGTGTCTCATTAAATGGATAGTAATGTTTCACAATAAAAGCAGCTCCATTCAATTCCTCTTGAACTACAACTCTGACAGTATTGAAATAACACTTTCCATGGTCCAAATATTATGAAGATTAACTGGAGCTGCAAATATTGTGAAACATGACTATCTCTTTAACATGTATTTCCTTATGAAAATGAGCCATTGATGATGTGTTTAGTCTAAAATCGTAAACCTGTCAAAGGCATGGTGGCTTGATGACGGTCAGTGGATTGGTGGTGGATTGAAGAGGATAATGATGGCCAAGACACGTTAGTGCATACTGGCACGCAACACTGCCATCCTGAGCCCTCACTGAACTTTAGTGCAACTCGGACAAAGTGTTCTATGGGTTTTTTACCGCTTTGTATTCATTTTATGTTTCATGTTTTTGAACAATAAAAAACATCAAACAGCTTCTTGATGCTCAGTGTCAGCACTAATTCTATTATTGTTTTAATCAGAAGTACTAATTGGAAATTTCTTAGTTACTTGCTGAAGTTTCTAATACATTGGAATGCACTGGAGACCTGTCTTTTATCCAAATGGTTAATTCTTTGAGTGCCAGAGGGGTACGCACTGCATTACGCCGCAACATGTTGCTTACCCCTCTGGCACTCAAATGGTGCTGGTAAAAGGCTCCCAAAGGACACAACTGAAAGATGTTAATGGGGACATAGGCTGAATGACATGGAGATTGTATGTCTGTACCCTAAACACTTAACCTATTATCTAAATGATCTTGAAATAAATAAACACACACAAACACTCAAAGGATGGTGGTAAGGCCGCAGCATTTATTAAAATTAAATATTAATTAATTAAAATATAACCATTAATAACATATACCACTCATATCAGCCCTACCAGCCTGATAATAAATATAACTCCATTAACCTTATAACATTTTACCAAGGCTCCGCCCTACCAGCCATGAGCCTACCTTTAATTATCTTAACCAGAATTACCGTAAAATTTCAGGTATAATACGCACCTGTGTGTAATACACAGGTGTATATTATACCCAAGATTTAGGGTAAAACAAGAGTGCCTATGTATAATACGTACCCTTGTTTTCCCCCTTGCTAAAAAAAAATTTGTAACGCTGGCGATCCCTTCCCCTGGCACTATCCGGTGCCATAATGATGCTTACTGTGCTCCACTGAGGTCCCCACTGTACTGTAGGCAAAAGAAGAGAAGCTTAAAATAAACTTCCTCTGGGCAAATCTTCAATGCCGGCAGCATGCTTGCATTACGATTGGCTGGAGGCGGAAGGTCCTGAAAGCCCATTGATGGGAAGCAGGTGGCCTGCAAATGCAATCATGCCACCGGCATTGAAGATTTGCCCAGAGGAAGTTTATTTTAAGCTTCTCTTCTTTTGCCTACAGTACAGCGGGGACCTTAGTAGAGCACAGTAAGCAACATTATGACAGAGGGTAGCGCCAGGGGAGGGAGGGAAGGGATCGCCAGCATTACAAATTAAATCCCTCCAAAAACTCTTGTGTATAATAATATAATTGTGCGTATTATACCCGAGATTTTACAGTAAGTTAACACTCTCCATGCTGCGACAATAAAATACCACATACTTATTACATTATTTTTATTTAATCACTTTAAAACAAAAAAACAAAAAAATATATTTCTTTTTTTTTTATAACCCTTGGGCGGGGGGGGGGAGGGAGCTGAGAGACCTGCTGCTATAGAAAGCGCTGGCTCAAAGGTGGAAAATTCAAAAACCTGGGTGGTGTATATAGCTCCTCTTCGCTCCCAAACAGCCTCCCTGGGGCGAGGCAAATATACCTAACCAATCAAGCTGTCAGGTGGGAAAAGGCACACAAATGCTGCAATTTTCTACCGCCTAAATTATAAATAGAAATTCCTATCTTAAAGGGGCACTACTACTTAAAACAAATAAAACTGACAGGGACATCCAACAGCTCCATGTGGTTCCTTTCATTAAATATTTCAGTCCCATTCATTCCACTTCCACAAGATAGTAATCCATGAGGATAAAATTCAAATCACTTTCCACAAGTAGGACTAAAGGGCTCCATCCTTGGGATCTGTTGTCTTTCTGAGTCTGTGTGTGGTAAGGTTGAAGGGAGGGATAGACATAAAATGGGTGACAAAGCTAGATCTAGTTCTTTCTCGTTCCCTCACAGGAATTGAAGGCCATGATGACACATTTTAATAGGCTAATCATCTATATAGGTGCTTTTAAAATTTTCAGCACATAAGCAACATGTTTTAAAATAGGAAAGTTGCAATTACTGAATTTTGACAAAGGTATCAAGACGCCTTTGACAATTTGTCTGTTGTTGGAATACAACTCCCATCATCCTCAATGATAGCAGTTGTAGTCCAACAAGAGATTTTTTTTTTATTAATTTTGGTGTGGAGGTCTGTAGATTTCTTACCTTTGTTTTACAGGCAGGCATACCATCCAAAAAAACGTATTTCTTACCAGAAATAAAAAAGACAACAGTAAGATAAATTACAGGCATACCTGGGAACTCCCAGATCTGCCCTGAAGACTCAGGTTTTCAGACTGAATTATCGGATCTCTGGGGACAAAGTCTTATTCTCTGGAGGTGGTGAGTTTCTTCTCCTTTCTACCCTGTTCCTCCCACTTCTCCTTCCCACTTTATGACACACATCTGAGTAAACCCCACCCACCCAATTAAGCCCACCCCTTTTATGATGTGAATTGTGTTATTGACATTCCCTGTCCGGCAGCACATGAGCTCTTTTTTCTTCAGCCTAAAGCAGCCATACGTCTTACATCCTAATGATATTCAACCTGTTCCAAGATGGAGTTCTTTTGGATCCAGCAGTAGCACTTTTCAAGCACCGAGGTGCTCAAACAAAAATTTTGACAATCAATCAATATAACCAAAAAAGACAGGGTATATTTGTGCTAGCAATAAATCAGTGAAACCCAAAAGAAAATGGGTATATATGTGCAAACCTAAAAATAGGATTTTAGTCTTACCTGTTAAATCCTTTTCACTTAGTCCATACAGGTCACTGGTACTCTGGGAGGCGTAAGTCCCCTTTAATAGGCAGGAACAACTATGCAAATGATTTGCAAGGGGCGGAGCCTCCCCTCTTACTTAAGCCACCTTCTGGCCAGAGCCACTTAGATTGATTTGAGACCCTAAAACTGACCTCAGGTAAGCAAAAAGAAAGACTCCTGTGAGCATGCCCGAACGGTCTCCCACTGGATGCCACAGGAGAGCCAAGACTGGTCCCTTGACAGGGTGGGAGACCAGTGACCTGTATGGACTAAGTGAAAAGGATTTAACAGGTAAGACTAAAATCCTATTTTCACTGTCATCCAATACAGGTCACTGGTACTCTGGGATGTACAAACATTGAGCTGATCCAGAGGCGGGAAGTAAGGCAAGGACCAGGCGCAAGGCCCAAGTCACTAGAACTGCTATGACCCAGTTAATAACATAGCCCAAACTGTAAGTGTCAACGGACACCAACCAAGGGAACAATCCCTGAACTAACACAGCACACGAAACCAGAGCCAACAGGGCTCAACAGTAAGGAAGCACTAAGGATCACAGAGCGGAAGACCTACACAGGCAAGACTGCCTCCAGGACCTTCCTTCCAAAACTGGCATCAGCCGAAGCCAGTACATCAACTCGATAGTGCTTAGAAAAAGTGTGCACAGAGGACCAAGTGGCCGCTCTGCACAGTTGATCAGCAGAAGCTTGATTCTTGTAGGCCCAAGAGGCCCCAATAGATCTGGTGGAATGGGCAGTCACCCGAAAGGGAACATGCTTATTCCTCAACTTGTAGGCTTCACGGATAGTAGCCTTAATCCAAGAGGCAATGGTAACTTTGGAAGCCGGTCTCCCTGCCCTAGGCCCCTCAGGAATGACGAATAGAGCGTCAGACTTCCTGATAGACTCGGTGCGATGAACATAAAACTTGAGGCAACGCACCACATCCAACAGATGGAGATCTCTTTCCTTGTCAGATGAAGGATTAGGGCAGAAAGAGGGAACCACAATCTCCTGATTGATGTGAAACTCGGAACCTTGGGTAAGAATTCCTTGGTAGTGCGAAGCACAGCCTTATCCTTGTGGAACACCAGGTAAGGAGGTTTACAAGACAAGGCCTGTAACTCTGCTACCCGGCGAACTGAAACAATAGCCAAAAGGAAGGCCATCTTCCAGGTCAAGAGACGTAATGGAATGGAAGCCAAGGATTCAAACGGTGGTCGCTGGAGAACTCCCAGCACCAAGTTGAGGTCCCACTGGGGAGCAGGACTCTTGAAGGCAGGTCGAACATGAGTCACACCTTGGAAGAAAACTTTCACATCAGGAAGGACAGCAATCCTTTCCTGGAAAAACACAGACAAGGCAGAGGTCTGAACTTTGAGGGAACTCAGACTGAGCCCCTTATCCACACCGTCCTGCAAGAAGGCCAGGACAGTGGGAAGATGGAATTCAAGGGATAACTTCTTATCAGAGCACCATGTCACAAAAGTTGACCATATGCAATGACAGATCTTGGAAGACACAGGCTTACGAGCACTGAGCATAGTCGACACCACAGAAGGAGAAAATCCTTTCTTTGCTAGAATCGAGGATTCAACCGCCATGCCATCAAATGGAGAGAGTGAACATCCTCCTTCCACAGATATCCCTGAAGAAGTAGGTCCGGACGGGCAGGAAGCGGGATCGGATCCGACACTGACATGGCCATCAACTCCGGATACCAGGACTGGCGAGGCCAGTTTGGAGCAATCAGGATGACAGGACAACATTCCCTCTTCAACTTCTGGATAACTCTGATCAATAGAGGAAGAGGAGGGAAGATGTAAGCCAGGGAGAAGTCCCAAGGGATCGACAAGGCATCCACTGCTAGAGCCAGGGAGTCCCTCAACCGGGAGCAAAACACCGGAACCTTCCTGTTGTGTCTGGTAGCCATCAGGTCCACCACAGGCATCCCCCACCGCTGAGTGAGCATGTGAAACACCTCTGGATGAAGGGCCCATTCTCCGCTGTCGACGGTGTGACGACTGAGGAAGTCTGCCATGACGTTGTCCACGCCTGGAATATGAACTGCAGAGATGACAGGCACGTGATCTTCTGCCCAAGACAAAATATCCTTGACCTCCCACCAGGCGGAACCACTTCTTGTGCCGCCTTGCCTGTTGATGTAAGCCACCGCCGTGGCGTTGTCGGACTCCACTCTGATCGGAAGACCGGTCAATTGAGACTCCCAGTGCTTCAGGGCAAGCCTGACAGCTCGAAGTTCCAGAACATTGATGGAGAGCATGGATTCCTCCAGACCCCATTTCCCCTGAGCACTGAAGCGACCCCAGACTGCACCCCAGCCCCGAAGGCTGGCATCCGTTGTGACTGTGGTCCAATGAGAAACTAGAAAGGATCTCCCTTTCAGGAGATGAGAGAGATCTAACCACCAGTGCAGACTCGACTCGACATGAGGAGGAAGAGAAACAGACAGATGTTGATGATCTGGATGATTCTTGCACGTCTGAATCACAAATCTCTGTAGTTCCCTGGAGTGGGCCATGGCAAATGGGACTGCTTCGATCGTGGAAATGAACTTCCCCACTAAAGACGACAACTTCGGTACTGGAATTTCGTCCATGTCCAGAATCCCAGCCACTCTGACGGCTATCTGGTGAGCCACGTCCTCTGGAAGAAACACCATGCATTGGCGAGTGTCGAACAGGAGACCCAGGAACAGAAGCCTCTGAGATGGAATCAAGTCCGACTTGTCCAGATTCAGGATCCAGCCATGACGGTTCAGGGTGTGCATGCACTTCTGTAATTGCTGACGGAGAAGCTCCGCTGAGGAGGCCTTCAGTAGGAGATCGTCCATGTATGGGGTCACTCTGATCCCATCCTGATGGAGCACCGCTATCAAGGAGCCTAACACCCTCTGGAAGACCTGAGGGGCTGAAGTCAGCCCAAAGGGGAGCGCTGCAAACTGAAAGTGTCCCCTGTGGCAGGCAATCCTGAGATACCGCCTGCTCTCTGGATGAATAGGGATGTGAAGATAAGCATCCTGAAGGTCCAGGGAGGCGAGAAACTCCCCTGGAGACATTGCTGCAATCACAGAACGCAGAGATTCCTGGCGGAAGTGGGAAGTCACCACATAGGCATTGAGATCTTTGAGATGCAAAATGGGACGAGCTCCTCCGTCCTTTTTGGCTACCACAAACAGGTTGGAATAGAATCCTGAACCTGTGTCCCCTTGAGGAACCACCTCCAGGACCTCTTTGTCCAAGAGATCCTGAATAGCATCGTCGAATAGACGCCTTTTTGTGGGTTCCTGAGAAGGACGAGTAAAATGGAACCGAAAAGGAGGAAGGGAAGAGAAAGGGATCCTGTATCCCTCTGACACCACCTGAAGAACCCATGGGTCCGCCACTGACTCCTCCCAAGTCCGGAGAAAGATGCGGAGACGACCGCCTACAGCCGGATGCGGACCCGGGTTCGGCGAGTCATGCCGAAGCAGTCTTGGGGGTCTTGGCCTTGGGGGCAACTTTGGGATTCCAGGACTGTTTGGGCTTGGAGGAGGAGCGCGTAGCGGGAGGACCCGTCTGGGCCGAGGAGCGTGTCTCAGTCTGAAAGGAACGAAAGGACCGATTGCGTTTGGCTGGAAACTTTTTCTTAAAAACTGAGGGTAGAAGAGTACTTTTACCGCCAGTAGCCTCACTGATCATTTCTTTGAGTTCAGACCCAAAAAGCAAATTCCCCTGAAAGGGCAAGGAAAGCAAGGCTTTCTTGGAGGCTGTATCAGCAGACCAAATTTTCAGCCAAAGAGCGCATCTAGCCACCACAGAAGAAGTGGAGGCCCTCGCCATCATGCGCACAGCATCAAAAGCAGCGTCAGCAACATAGTTCTGAGCTTCAGTGATATTAGCAAGGAGCTGCAACTGTTCAGATACTGGCGCATCCTGGCGAACTGCTTCAGTCAGTCGTTCAGTCCAGGCCGCAATGGCTCTATTAACCCAAGCCACAACAAATGTTGGGCGCATGGCAGTGCCAATGGAGGCAAAAATAGATTTAAGAGAAAACTCTAGCTTTTTATCCGTCCAATCCTGCAGGGCAGAGGCATCAGAGACAGCCAAGGCGGTAGACTTGGATAGTCTAGAAACAGGAGCATCCACCTTGGGAGGATGAACCCATTTTGCCAACTCAGCCTCAGGAAAGGGGTAAAGTTTAGCAAACTTTTTAGAGACAGAGGAAGATCTATCAGGATTCTTCCATGCCTCAGAGACCAGACGGGCAAGAGTAGGGTTAGATGGAAAACAAACGACTGGTTTAGATGGCTTTTTCTGAAAAACATCAGTAGGATCATACGTGGATTCCTGAGTCAGAGGAAGGTTGAGCGTATTCAGAACCGCTCTGATCAGACCCTCAGCCGAAACTTCAGGGTCACACTCATAGGGGTCCCCAATGGACCTGTTAGATTCAATAACAGTACGTTCCTCAGCATCAGAATCCTGTAAGAGTTCTTCTTCAGAAGAATCAGTGACATCAGGAGCTCCCTGTGGCTTAGGCACGGAGGTCCTGATGGTAGAGGGGGTCTGCCAGACCTGGAGAGCCCCCTGTATCTGAGAGGGAAAGAGTTGAAGCGTGGATCTGAGATCCCTAGTGGCAGCTTTAAACTCCCTCACCCAAGATGGCTCAATAGCGTGGCTGGAAAGCCCAGGGTTGCTATCTTGACCAGTACAATTAGGGCATAGATCCCCCACATTATCGGTAGACAGCCCAATGTGGCAAGAGGAGCAAAACGCCATGGGGGTAGCAGACCCCCCAT
Organism: Rhinophrynus dorsalis; assembly: GCA_037306005.1. Classification (NCBI taxonomy): domain Eukaryota; kingdom Metazoa; phylum Chordata; class Amphibia; order Anura; family Rhinophrynidae; genus Rhinophrynus; species Rhinophrynus dorsalis. Next base: position 596,590,260 of record CM074718.1, on the reverse strand, counting down.
CCTCCTTAGACTTGGGTCTAGCCCCTAGCTCCAGTGAAGTAGACATGCTCACAGCGTCAATATACCCCACTAATAACACTATCACCCAGAAGAAGTGTAAATGATTAAAGTTTCACCCCAGAAATGTCTAAATTCGGACTTATCTGGCCAGCGAAGGGTTAATCTGTTGAGGAGAGAGAAGGCTCGGTCCCTGCGTAGTGTACTCGCTTAGGAAAAGTACCACAAAATGGCGGCCGTCATGATAGCCAATCAGAAACGAGCGCGAAGCAGGCGCTCATGGGAAATGTAGTTTTCCCTTACAAGTACCCCAAACAGTGCCCGAAGCCCCCCTGAACACCCCACATATATAAAACACATTTCAGATGATAGAGCAGGAGCCTAGCATTAAAATGAGCCCTCTCTGAAGTTGCTGTGACAAGCGGTTCCAGAGATACGTCCCACACTGTGAATTCTCATATAGAGTAAAGGAGCCCTTGCGTCTGAGTGGGAAAAAGCCGCGCTTAAAGGCGCGGAACACCATTTTTAACAAAGTTTGAGAAAACATTAAAAAGTGCCCAAACAAGTATGAAACACATAAGAAACATGAGTAAACGAATATCAAAGGCTCCAAAACCCAGAGAATACCACAGAAATTGCATAATAACAGTAATAATGCAATAAAAACACCCTATGAGTGCTGGAGTGTATTGAAACTCCCAAATACAAGCCCATCAAAGGGACACTGTGGGGACAAGTGGACCTTCAGCACTCAATGGGTGACTCACCTTTCTTGCAGGACTTCTGTCTTCAGGTGACCATGATAAGGTGGGAAAGAACCAGAGGTAAATTCCCCAGTAGGGGAGCTGCTTAACACAAGCTGTCCCCTCTTCAGGGCATAAGGTCCACAGAAAATCCCTGGAAGCTGCACCAGCCACTTTAAAGAGGGCAATTCACAGCCATGGTCACCCTCCTAATGGTGGTATTCCATATTTGAATAAAAAATAATAAAACACTAAGATGCATAGATGTTCTCTACCTGGTGTGCAAGGCACTCCAGGAACAAATCAATCTAAGTGGCTCTGGCCAGAAGGTGGCTTAAGTAAGAGGGGAGGCTCCGCCCCTTGCAAATCATTTGCATAGTTGTTCCTGCCTATTAAAGGGGACTTACGCCTCCCAGAGTACCAGTGACCTGTATTGGACGACAGTGAAATATAAGTAACAATGACCATTAATACTAACATGTAGTTGCAAAATAATGAAAATATACTCTATAATATATAATATCAAACAATATCAATACGACATCATATATAACAGATAAAAAAACGCTTACTTACATAGAAATTTTCAAGTAAGTGGTCACAAAAGATTGAATTGATGACTCACTTTTAATATCACCGCCTGACTAACACACTGGTCAGTCAAGACGAATGGGGCTTATGGAGAGTATAAAGACTGTCTCCACTCAGTCAAACTCCGGTAAATATTGTAGTCATTAGGTCACCCAATCAAATCTTGGCACAATCCCAAATATAAGTAGGATATAAATGGAGCAAGAGTATTCACTTGAAAGATGTTACCACGCGAGGGGCATATGACCTCTCGCGGGTGAAAGCAAACGATATCGCTGCTGTGTGATGTAATCAAGAACAACTCCAGCTATTGTTCAGCCATTTGACTAAACGAGGACAGTACAGAGAATTTTCCCTGTTTGCTTTCACCCGAGATAGGTCATATGCCCCTCAGGCATATGCACATTGAAAGATACCTAAGTCCCCAGAAGAAAAATACAAATTCCTTTCCTGAAAAAAAAAAATCTTTCTTTGATATCTGACATTTACGAATGGAATAAACACTTAGCCCACTGAGTGTCACTTAGTACACAGCTCAATGGCATAAATAATTCAAAAGGATTTACATTTTTAAAAGCTTGTAAATAATAAATGTGTCTCTATAGATTTGCTTTGAAATAAGAAAATGTTCTGCAACAAATATATTTGGTAGAGCTCAACTCTGCTAAATACACTGAAAATCAATTACAGTATAATTTATTAAAGCAGAACTATCATGCTAATTACATTGCCCCCAAATATATTTCTAACCTAGTGATATGCAAAGCCTTCTTGTTCTTAAGCTTAATAAGTCAGTGGTATTGCTGGAAAAGAGGATTTTAGTCTTACCTGTTAAATCCTTTTCTCTTAGTCCATACAGGTTACTGGTAACTTTGGGTAGGCGATCCACCCCTTTAAGTAGGCAGGAACAATTCTAGAATTTTATGCAGGGGATGGAGCCTACCTTCACTCCTTGGCTGCAGCTAGCCAGTCAGCTTCAGTAAGATTTGAGACACTAACTATTGACTAGATAGTAGAAGGGAAAGAAGACTCCTGTGAGCATGACTCTGAAGGACCCCCACAGTCTGCCACAGGAGAGCCAAGCATGGTCCCTTGACAGGGTGGGAGACCAGTAACCTGTATGGATTAAGAGAAAAGGATTTAACAGGTAAGACTAAAATCCTCTTTTCTCTGTCGTCCAATACAGGTTACTGGTAACTCTGGGATGTCCAACCATTGAGTTTCCCAGAGGAGGGAAGTAAGGCAAGGACCAGGTGCAAGGCCCCCAAAGTCACCAGAGCATATATGAACCATCAGATCAGAGATAGCACAACAAACAATGAAGTGTCAACGGACACTGAACAGGGGTAACAACACCCCAACTGTTACACAGCACATTGAACTAGAGCCAACGGGGCTAGTAATATTACCCCTTATTAAAAGTATCAATGGTGTCTTCTATCACCACAACCCTGGATAATGAATGCCACAATTTAACTGCCCTAGCACATGTAGAAGATCGTGCCCAAGCACATGTAGAAGACCGTTTCAGTGAAATAATTCTTTTTCACTAATGCGATCTTGGCTCAGCTGCAAAGCCGCAAGCCTGTCGTATGACAGACTTCCCCTGCAGTCAGTACAACGCTGACTTCAGGGAAAGGGAGGGAGGGGGGAACTTTGCTTACAGTTTTCTCTCAAACCACAAAGGTTTGAGAGATGACACTGGGGGCAATTGAATTATTTTTAAAAGAGCTATACAATGGAGATTAGTAATATTAAAGTATTACTATCCCTTTAAGCATTTCTTCATAAATGTCACAATTTCGGCTCTGCTGAAGAGCCTCTGCCGGTTCCGGGACCAGGATCTGCCTCTGTCAGCTAGAGAGCTGATGTATGATAAAGGGGAGGGAGGGGGGACTTTAAATGCTACGAACGCAAAAACTATAAAGTTTTGAGAAATAAGATGTAGCTTCTTCTTCTTCTATAGTTAATAGCTACAATATTAGACATTTTTAAATCAAAGTATTGCTATACCTTTAAGTATGGATGCATGGACTCTTTATAGAAAGATGGTTATCTTTTGGGATGGGGAAATCCATGTGAATGAAAAAAACAAACAAAGGGAGATATACATAACTGTTGAATGGAGGATACCTTCGTAAGTGCTTCTGTTACATGCAGTAATAATATAGATATACCTGTTGACTGGTAGGACTCTTTCATACAGCAGTCTGATATATTTATACAATTACTGCAGGTAACAAAAGGACCTACCTAAGTAGAAGACCACAGTACAGTAGTTATACAGTTATTGTGTGCAGAGGAAGGACTTACTTGGGTATCAGTCTCTCATACAGCAGCCATGTATCTATAGCTATAAAAGAAGAAGACCATCATGTGATTCTCCTTCCATGCTGGACACACCCCAGGGCAGCATTTTGGAGAACATATGCTTATCTTCTCCATACTGCCTATCTGATAAGGACAAGACTATGGGAGTGATTTTGACAGGAGTAGCCGGGGGAGTGAAGCACAGACCTCTCACTGGGTCACCACATAGTCTTGGTCTCCACATCCTCCTCTTTCACCCCCACAGTCACAATGCCAAACACTTTATTGTATTTCCACTCTCTTTCTGAACTGCCACCCTCAATTTCAACATCTCCCTGCAGATGCCACTGGAAATACTGTGCAACACCTACAACTTTTTTTTTTCACCTAATCCACTCCTGCCCCCTCACCTTTTGTGCCCCTTCATTCACTTATATGATGTGCACCCAGACATCGTACACATCTTTTGTCCCTCAAACTAACTCTGCTTACCCTTATTTCGCCACTCCAAAAAATAAATTCCCTAGCCTTCTCCCTTCATCTCCACTGTGCCTTCAACATGCCCACACATTCACCCACCTTCTCCATAAAAAACAAAAACAGAAAGAGTGCAAAAAGCACATCTAAGAGCAATCTCTTTCAAAATCTTCTACACTTTAGGTTGTTGAATCGCCTTCAGGATGGCTGTTGGTTACTCACAAGACAATGAGGATCATCCAACCTCTGAGTTTAAAGGCAAGCAAAAATATATATGGGAGAAGAAGAACGTTATCGATCCACTCTTGTTACTATAGTCACTGCTACATATAAATAAACAGAAATTACATGGGCTACTAAAAAGACTCCATTTATTATGGCAAAAATTTCAGTTAATATCAACATAAAGTGTGAACAAATATCTCCCTACTAGTTTTGTTACGCTCGTAACTTCATCAGGGGCATTTTTTCTGGCATATGGTATCTAGAGCAACTTAGGTAGGGCACATGTATATTGGGAGGACTGTTTGTGAAGTGGGTTGCAATACCAGCCCGGCAGCAGTCTTCTATTTTGTCATCATTGTTCTCCTCCATTACTTCTGAGATACCCAGCCAATTCCCCAGAGCCTTCTGCAATCCCTGCTGCTTTACCTCCCTGTGCACCACTTCAGGAATGACAGCCACAAACCCTGTTACTTTACCTCCCTCTCTTCCAACCCTCTGCCTACCCTTGGCCATTGCTCCTCCCACTCCCTCCCCTTATATCATGAGTGTCCAGCCCACCTATCAACATAATCAACATCTAGAGGACACAACACCTGCTTTTCTCTCCCCTTCACCCCATCTGTTTTCCAACAGCCTCCTGCGATCCCAAGCAATTTTCCCACAATGTCCTGTGACACCACACCTTTTTCTCTTTCCCCTTAACCCCTGTATGTTTTCATACAGCCTCCTGTAGAGGGATGCAGCAGCAAACAGATCACAGCTGGCCTCACTGAGCACAAAAATGCACTGAAAATGGAGGGTGTCCCAGTCTGAGAGAGAGAGGAGCCCAAGAGTTGCGCATAGACTGGTGAGACTGGTGGCAGTGGAACATGACTGAGGGCCATTACTATATCACTGTGTGCTTGGGGCCAGTGGGACATCTGAGAGGACAAGGTGGCAGTGATACACGGGAAAGGGCAAGGGGGTAGTGCTACATGTGAGAAGCCATGGAGGTAGTGGTATATGGGGGAGGACAGGAGGCTGCTGGTGGGGTTAACAAGGAGACTGATTCAACTGGACCCTGTAATTCGCCCATCTTTGGGTAGAATTCCACCAACTGAGGCACATTTGTCAACAAACAAATCCTAATGAGATACAGCTAGTTGCACCTGGGAATATGGAAATACAGTGCAAACACAAGCGAGAAAGCATCATGTTATATTGTGTTAATCACTCTCTTTTCATATATTTGGATTTCATTTTTAAGATTTTGATGTGTACAGTATGGGACATTTTTATGAATCTCACTTTTCCTTAATACATTGGCTCTGTAACATTACAGAACTTAAAGTGGACCTTTTTTACATATTTGAAAACTTCTATCAAAACCGTCTATGTGTCATGTTAACCAAAAGTTCAGCAGATGTATAGTTTAATAAATATTCACACTTTTATTTCTGTAAAAGGTGAAAGTCTCCTGGAGCAGTACAGCCCTTCATTAGCATATGAAATGTCACTGAAAAGCAAAATTAACATGTGAAACTATACTGAAAAGCGTAATTAGCATTAGCATATGAAACCACACAGGTACCACAACTGGCATACATTAGCTTAGAGTACAAAGTATCAACATCTGCTTAACTGTACATTTGCTCGTCTGTTGGCTATCATGACACAAAGGTAGTTTTTAATGAAGAGCAAAATGCAAAATTTTATTAATGTGACAGGTCCATTAACAACGTATAGCTACTCAACACTAACATTATAAAGTTATAAAGAGCCCAGAATTATCTGCTCTAGCACCTATAGTATTTGAGAATAAAAAGACCCAAATGATCTGCACCTTATTAATTCCTTATTTATTCAGCCTGCAGCTCTCTCTCTCTTACTCTGCTCCTCCCCTCTCTGCACACTGTGGTTACATGAGTGACTGGGGATATCAGCAAAGGTCCTTTAGTCCACTAGAATCTACCATAATTTTCTGCATGTGGATCATACAAGGAGCCTGAACGTGATCGTGTCTGAGTTTTAGGACCAGTTGTCACACCCCCGCCATCCTGCATTTTACTTGAATTTGAAATGGCAACCTTGTAGCAGTGGGTCCTGTCACTAGAGCTGAATGAGGAAACAGGCTGCACAGACTCCTGGTCCATTAAGTCCCTCTAGTGGCTCAGGTGGAAAATGCAGAACCACAGCAACAACATTGCCAGCTCAAGTTCTTCATAGCGACTTCCAGTGGACAGAAACACTAGGCAGAATGGCCTGAGGATTGGAGACAAAGAATGCCAAAAACACATGGCAACACATTCTCCACATAAGAATCGGAGACCCCAGTCCATTAGACATGCAAATCCAATTCTACAATATGGCAGGCACAATATGAGAGTAAAGGGGAACTTTTTTCATATTAACTCTTATGTGAAGAAGAGTTTTGATAGTTAATATGCTACTTATCTAACATATATGAAATACTGGATATGAGATTGGGGGTAGATTGTATACACTGACTGCATCACCTTCATTCTATTGTTATACTGTCCCTGAGTCTATGCTAAGATCATTATTAACAGAGTAGCTACATTGTATCTTTTGCAGTTCCACTTACTCAGACTGATGATATCCCACTGTCTCATTGTACCCATTACCATATTTGTTACCCTGTTGCTTCTAGTTTTTATTTTATCTACTGTCTTTTAGTGTCCATCTTCTATTGCTGCCATTCTTATCATTTTTATATTATATAGGTGGTTTGGATGACTCAGATCTCAATAAGAGGCATAGATTTGCTATTACTATGCTACATTTGGTCTACACTACAGTTTTTTCTACTTTGTTTTTGTGCATTCCATTTGGGATTTTGGTCTCATCTCCACTCCATTAAGTGCGCTATCATGAATATATGTTATTTTATCTTTTATTTTTTGTTTTTATATACACAATCTATTATTTTTTTGCTTTTTATATAGACAATCTAATAATACAGCATTATTTGTATCATACTTGTGTATAATTTTATGTACTTAGCCAGTTATCATATCCAGTCTGGACAAACTGTTGTGTACGATTATGCTCTTTACTTATATACTACACTTTAAAAGACCTTTGTTTACCTGGATCAGCTGGTTACTAGATAGCCTGCTAAGATGGTTCAGTCAATACAGAATGGCAAAGAAGCTGTTTTATGTTACAGCTTCTCTGTTGGTTCTTTCCTTATACGAATCAATTGTGGCAATGGATTTCACTGTTGTAATCTTTTCAGTGCCATATGGTTGTGCAAAGCACACTCCTATTGCACTGAAAGGGTTAGGGAGCAATGCTGTTTGTGGTGCTGAGATCTAAGCAGATCCTCTCCGCCCCCCCACTGGACAAGTGGTAGAGTGCAGCTGACTCAGACTTCAGGATTGTTGTAATGCTACCAATGCTGCATGATTCTACACAATTTTAAAGAAAGCCTTAATCTTCCAAGACTGGAAGACAGGCTCCAGAGCAGACATCTTGTCTGCGCGCCTGAGCTGTCAGTCCCGGTCTCCATTAAGAAGCATTGCACTGTGCCTGAAAGGCACCGGAAGGGATTGGTGGCGCAGGCACGCAGACTGCACTAACATGCCCGTCAGTCTGTGAAGATTAAGGCTTTCTTTAGGATCATGTAGATTTTAGAGGTAAGATAACTATTATTAAGCTAGTTGCCATCTGCCTAATTATTGCAGGGCGATTTTAACTAAGTTGGTAGTTACGCTTTAAATAAACCAGCCATTTTAAACCAATAGTGGGTGTCTGATGTAAGGGAATGGGGATTTTGCTGGCCCCACCAACACCTCGGTACTGTATGTGGGGCTTTAAAGTTGCCTACCTACTCTGCCTAATGGGAAATGAGTCTATCTGCAGGGTCGGTGTCACTGTTTTTTTTTTGTACACATCTTGTCCTGGTGTATGTCCTATCATTTCAGAGGTGTAGTTGATCTGTACCACTGGGCTGCAATGAAAAGTCTGCAAATTCCCATTGACTTAAAGCAAAACTATCATGCTTACATTAATTATGGCCAATTCATTAGAAGCTTGTTAATAATGGAATTAGCGTAATAAAGTTGCTTAAGTGCTGACATGAGTTGGAATCATAACATTGTATGAAACTTACATCTGTGAGACAGCGCAGACATCTTGGCGAAGAGTGATCTGTGCGCCTGCGCTGTCCGTTCATGTCTCATCGGTCTTAAGTATTTGTCAAAGGGGAGTTGCATTGTATCATACGGTACAGGCAGGGAGGACAGCGCAGGAGCACAGATCACTCTTCAACGTCTGTGCTGTCCTGCTGATGTAAATTGCATACAATGTTATGATTCCAACTCATGCCGGCACTTAAGCAACTTTATTACTATATTTCCATTATTAACAAGCTACTAATAATTCATGACGGTTCTGTTTTAAGTGGCCTTTCAATCTTCTGGAAACCTTTCTACTATTCAAGGGGTTAAAAGCCACACAATTGCACCTTTTTTAGCAGGATAAATAAGGCATTGGCCCATATTTCTAAAACTGATGTTATTCTGGAGTAAACCAACTGTACCATAGGGGATAAATAAAAATTTCTAAATTCCCATGCAATCAAACAGAGCTTTTCAACCCCTTGAATGCTAGAGAGGTATCCAATGCATTGTTTCATGGGGTTAAAAGCCTAGTTTAATTTAACAGGAATTTTTATTTGTCCCCTATGGTGCAGATGGTTAACTCCAGAACAGCGCCAGTTTGCTTTTATAATATTAACAAAATAATACTTTTAAATATACTGTTGCTATAAACTATGACAATTTTGTCAGTGGCAATACAGCTATTAAACTTTTAACCCCTTAAGGACTACGTGACGTACTATGACCGTCACAATCCTTAAATACTTAAGGACTGATGACGGTCATAGTACGTCACGTACTTTTTACTTACAGAGCTCCACCGGGAGCGCTGTAAGTAAAAATGAGGCCTAAAATTGACCACTCCAAGATTGGAGTGATCTCTTTTAGGCCCCAAAGCAGCGTGATGATACACGCAACAGGACATGTGTACGGCACGTCGGCAAAGATCAAAGCGGTGCTTATGGGATGGAAACGTCCCAGGACCTCTGGTCCTTAAGGGGTTAAGGACCAGAAAGGTCCTTAAAGTGCCAGAGGGGTATCCGATGCATTGCAAGGCAAAGGGTTAATTAACAGTGGTATCAAGGTTGTGTATGGGTATTTTTTTCAGTCAAAATAAACAATGAACATGCTGAAGATCATGATAATAAGCATTTCACTCTCTAAGCAATATACTGTACATTCAAATGAAAACACTGTGGCAGTAAAATAACTAATCCACCATGCCAGGAATACAGGCAATTAACTGTTTGAGTGCCAGAGGCATACGCAACGCAACACCTCTGGCACTCAAAAGGGTTACGAAGAAAATGCAATACATCTCACCTCTAACTTCTGGAGAAAATCTAGCAGAATGGCGTGATACAAAAAGCTTAAGTTCTTGATCCAAGTTGCATTCTTTCAGGTCTGTGTCCCATGATCGGATTCCTGTAATACAGATGGAAATATATGTAATGCTTCCTAGATTACCAGAAATAACTTATTTCACTATTATTCTGAACCTCTGGAATTGCCAACCCTAATCTGAGATCACGTGCACATTCATTATAAAGGAAACAGACCACACACTGTACAATGCACAACTGCTCACAATAAATACTAGATTTTATCAGTACAAATGAGATTAGCTACAAAGAGTCTGACCCAATCGTTGTCCTTTAGAGTCATTAATATATATATCAAACAAAGCATGACACGCACTGTAGGCTGGTGCTTTGGTACAGTTTGTATACAAAGCAGAAACTGTTCACTCAGTGACTTATCAAAATATTATAATGGTGAAGGGATGCACCATTTTGGGAAGGACTAAAACTTAGCATCCCTTCACCATGTTATGTTAACAAGTCAGTGAGTGAGCAGTTTCTACTTTGTAGCAAGATAGATAGATAGATAGATAGACAGACAGACAGATACATACATACATAAAAACCACATAGTCCAATACAACGGTTCCCCTTTAATTGTAAGCATTTTTAGGAATATTTATCAAAGCAGCTGCAGCTCCCTCCAGCCACTACCCACATGGAAGGTTTAATGACACCACAGCTGTGTGAGTGATTTTTCCCTGTAGATCACCGAGATGTGATTTGCACCTCAGTGATATTGTAACAGGACTATCTGAAATGCCAAGTGCTTCCTGAAGTGCCAAGCAGAACATTATAAATATGGAGGATGCAAGGGTCAAAAGTGAACATTCCTCAAAGTTTGAGACTTCCAAAGTTGAAAAAAATCTTTTGTCCCACATTGAGATACATATTTCTGGGATGTTCCGCTAAGCCAACTGCTGCTGGATACCAGTCTAAATTAGGTGAAGGACTCACAGACCAACAGACAATGCAAAGCTGATTAGCTACATTAAAGGGATATAATACTTGAAAATACTTTTCTTTTAAATTGTAGCCCTAAAAAAACATGAAAAATGATATAAGTCTTATCTCCCAAACCTTTATGGTTTGGGAGATATTCACAAGCAAAGTTTCCCCCTGAGTGATGTCACTGTTCTAGCTCTCAGATTTGGAATCCGGTCTCTTGACCAGCCGTGGCTCTCCAGAAGTGCCGAGATCACAATCTCTAAAAATAATTTCTTCATTGGAATGGTCTACAAAGTGTGCTTGCAAGCCAGGCACACTTTGTACACAGTTCCAATTAAGTAGTTCTTTTTAAAGATTGTGAACTCGGCACTGCTAAAGAGCTGCCGGTTGATCTGAGAACCGGATTCCAAATCTGTCCACTAGATGGCAGACTTGGCTGAAACAGCCAGGACAAGGGAACTTTTCTTTATTTTACTTGTGAATATCTCCCAAACCATAAAGATTTTGGAGCTTAGACTTATATCATTTTTAATGTTTTTTAAGGGCTACAATATAACAAAATTATTTTCAAGTATTACTATCCCTTTAATTAAACATATAATTGTTTCTGCAATGCCTTAACACTTTGAATGCCAGAGAGGTATCCATTGCATTGCATTGCAATGATTTGGGTACTTTTCTGGCACTCAAAGGGTTAATCAAGATGCACTGCCAGCCTCAGTCTGTTTTGCATGTTCCCCTTCACGGCTTCGTCTGTATGAATTCTAGCTGCAAGTCATTGTTTAACAATATGAGACAGCTGCCAAGCTGCTTCATTCTCTTGTGCACAGAGTCAAGTTTCAGAAATAATCTTTCAGTTGTACTGGGACTTGTAGTTCTAATCTTAGGTGTTGTGGAACATAGTAGACTACTGTCCAGCAAAGCAGGACTACAAATCTCAGCTTGAAATACAGTACCAATTTGTGACCCTTGCTGTGTTTGGTACAAAACCAGAAACAGTCATCACACTATGGACAGCTTTATTGGAATCATGAACAATGCTGAAAAAATGTGTTATGGCATGATTTGAATAGTCATGATTACATTTAAATGGGCAATGTTACCAAAATATGCAATGAATTTGTATCCATTAATATATTATATACTCCCAGTCAGCATTTTTTAAATGTTTTTCTTTGAAGTGCAAGTTCCAAAATCTTTCAAAATAAGCAAAATGTGGCTACAGTTATCATGCCTGTTAGATAAACTAATAGCACCATGAACACTGATAATTGTGTTGAGAATATAACCCACTCAGTTCAGTTCACTGAAATTCTTCTCTTATTTATTTGTTTGCCTAAATCATGACATATCCTTATCATGTGTATAACTATGATAGCTTCCAACAAATGAATAGGGAAAGCACATTCATGACATATTTTGATGTGTATGCAACTAAGAATGATTTTTACAAATGTTGACAAGAATTACATGATATTCTAAACAACTATCAAACATGCAAACTGTGACCCCAACAGAATTTTTCATTTAACTAAAGTGTGATGCAAATTCCATTTTATATCAGCTTGGTTTGCTGCACATTCTAGATAAGGGGTAGGCAACCTTTGCCTCACCAGCAGTTGAATGGTTTTAGGTGATGGGAGTTGTAGTCTTTAACAGCTTGACAGCCAAAAGTTGCAAAACCCTGTTCTAGAGGTAAGTCAGACACTGGACTCATATTCATAATAGGCACAGCAGGGCAGCAAACTATTTACACCCCCTCCCCTCCAGACCTCCCCAACAAAATAACAGTGCAGATATCAGACACGGCTGCTGCAGACCTCCTTAGAGAGAATAATAAATATATTTGAGTTTGACATGCCTGCTTTAATCCAATACACTAAATCTACACATCTGCTGTATAATTATGAAACATATAAATAAACTGCAACTGCTTAACCCCTTGGATGCTGGATGTGCATATATCTCTATATTTGAAATGAACAATGGCATTGCTTACAATTTTTAGGTTATTTCATGACCTATTGACACCCTGATTAAAAATGGACACATGACTTAGTATAAGGCCAAAGTATTTTATTTACACAAACTAATTTATAAACACATATAGTGACGTTTACATACACATTCATTCGAGTTTTATTGCTGTGGAGCAATGTTATGTACTTATATACACACACCACACAGATCTTTTAAAAGAGAGACACCATGTGTGAAAGAGGGACAGAGGGAATTGGGGCTCAGAGGTGCACTGTCCCTCCTAAACAAGGACGCTTAGGAGGTATGGGATGTCTCGAGCACATTGAAAATCAATGCATTGTATACATTGCTAGCATCCACGAGGTTCTCACAGAAACATACACTATATATGAAACCCTTCCTCAATACCTGGAAAATTGTATTGATTTTATTGATTTGCCTGTTAAACCCTGTCCCGCTCTCTTAAACAATGGAGAAGGAAACCGTTTTCCACTGGCAGGAAGGTTATTGGAGAAAAAAGGTGTCTAAGCAACCTTCAGTTGTCTTAATCAATGAGAGAGATCTCCTTGTATTGTCTGTATATTAGCTTTACAAACAAAATGCAGGACTATTTATGTGCTTCACATTGAGACACACTCCTCTGGCACTCATATAAATAATGTGCATGCTGGTCCCTAAGTGTACAACCTTTTGATGACAAAAATTTAAAGTAACTAACAAGGACAAGCAGAAAGCGGCATTTTTGTTCATATCATAATGATGTAGAACTGAATATATGTTGAAAACTGACATGACAATTCTTGATCAATGGAATAGCTGTACACAGTCTATAGAGGCACTAATGCTTAAAGGGGAACTACCACCCCGCAATAATTTAAGCTTGACTGATTGCTCATCTGGCGACTAGCTGCTCAGTAGAGCTAGTCGCCAGAAATATTACCCGGTTCTGCAGATATCGGCGTTTTACCGATGGTGACAGGAGCAGGAAGCATGGACGTCTCTTCACAGTGACGTCCGTGCGTCTGCGCTGTCAGTCCCTTTTAAACCGCGCGGTTCAAAAGGGACTGACAGCGCAGGCGCACGGACGTCACTGTGAAGAGACGTCCGTGCTAATTCTTTAAAGTATTAAAGAATTTCAGAAATACTACACTTAGAGGCCTTTATTACACTGCTATTTTAGTGTACTACGTTTTGCAATTGACAGTGGAGATGGACTGCCTGTAGACTGCTGTGGACTGGCTGAGGACTTCTGTGGACTGCCTATGGACTGCCTGTGGACTTCTCTGGACTGCTGTGGACTTCTGTGGACTTCTCTGGACTACTGTGGACTTCTGTGGACTGGCTGTGGACTTATGTGGACTACCTGTGGATGTCTGTGAACTGGCTGTGGACTTCTGTGGACTGCCTGTGGACTTCTGTTGACTAGCTGCGGACTGCCTCTGGACTTCTGTGGACTGGCTGTGGACTTCTCTGGGCTGCCTGTGGACTTCTGTGGACTTATGTGGACTGCCCGTGGACGTCTGTGGACTGGCTGTGGACTTCTCTGGGCTGCCTGTGGATGTCTGTGTACTGGCTGTGGACTTCTGTGGACTGCCTGTGGACTTCCATGGACTAGCTGTGGACTGCCTCTGGACTTCTGTGGACTGGCTGTGAACTTCTCTGGGCTGCCTGTGGACTTCTGTGGACTGGCTGTGGACTTCTGTGGACTAGCTGTGGACTGCCTCTGGACTTCTGTGGACTGGCTGTGGACTTCTCTGGGCTGCCTGTGGACTTCTGTGGACTGGCTGTGGACTTCTGTGGACTGCCTGTGGACTTCCGTGGACTAGCTGTGGACTGCCTCTGGACTTCTGTGGACTGGCTGTGGACTTCTCTGGGCTGCCTGTGGACTTCTGTGGACTGGCTGTGGACTTCTGTGGACTGCCTGTGGAATTCTGTGGACTGCCTGTGGACTGCTGTGGACTGGTTATGGACTTCTGTGGACTAGCTGTAGACTGCTGTGGACTGCCTGTGGACTTCTGTGGACTAGCTGTGGACTGGCTGTGGACGTCTCTGGACTGCCTGTGGACTGGATGTGGACTTCTGTGGACTGGCTGTGGATCTCTGTGGACTGGCTGTGGACTTCTGTGGGCTGGCTATGGACTTCTGTGGACTAGCTGTGGACTGCATGTGGACTTCTGTGGACTGACTGTGGACTTCTGTGAACTGCTGTGGGCTGGCTATGGTATTCTGTGGACTGCCTGTGGACTGGCTATGGAATTCTGTGGACTGGCTATGGACTTCTGTGGACTGCCTGTGGACTGGCTATGGACTTCGGTGGACTTCTGTGGACTGCCTGTGGACTGCCTGTGGACTTCTGTGGACTGGCTGTGGACTTCTGTGGACTGCCGGTGGACTTCTCTGGACTGGCTATGGACTGCCTGTGGACTTCTGTGGACTGGCTATGGACTGCCTGTGGACTTCTGTGGACTAGCTGTGGACTGCCTGTGGGCTGCTGTGGACTGCTGTGGACTGGCTATGGACTGCCTGTGGACTTCTGTGGGCTAGCTGTGGACTAGCTGTGGACTGGCTATGGACTGCCTGTGGACTAGCTGTGGACTGCCTGTGGACTGGCCATGACTAATCTATGTGAACTGTTTACATTTTATATATATCCTTATGGAATAGTGTTCATTTGTTGCTTTTAAATACTTAATCCTTTCAGTGCCACAGAGGTATCCAACACATTGCAATGAGTTGAATACCTCTCTGGCACTCAAAGGGTTAAACAGAAGGAGAGAAGTCTAATAACCACAAAGAAGCAGAGGAGTAACCATGTGGCAAACCAACAGCATCACAGAGGCAAATACACATTTCCAACTTTCCCACTGAATCTAACATTCTGAGTGTCAGACAGGTATATAGTTCATTACGAAACGCATATCCAAAAGATTTCTTTTGTCATTTTCCAAGAAAACAGTGCTTATACTGTCAGCTTTGACATTTTTATGTGCATTCTTATAAAAAAAAAAGATAGCAAGATAACATTTCAATTTAGACCATTGTTTCCAACCTTTTTGGTTGGGTATAGCAACCCTCTGTGGTGCTGCCAAGGTTATGCTCTCAGAGGGCGAGATGCTCACAGCTTTGGCAACCCCTCCCCCCAATTTTGGATGAATACAGAATCCTCTGCTCTGCTCCTGGAAGCTGACCAGCTCAGTTCTTTTAATAACATATTTAGCTTTTGTTTCTTTTGTCTGAAAATAAAAATCCAGTAATTATATGGTAACTAGAGAACACTGTAACATGTGCCTGTTGGTAGCACTTGAGAATTGACCTAACAAAACCTCTCGATCAGTGGTTACTAGGGAAGGGCAAATAAGGTCTCGTGTTTTCCTGTGAAAGGCATCTGGACTGCAGAGCAGCTAACGTTACCACAGTGCAGGTCATAATCACAAGTTTACAATGGCAATTCTGACACAGTAAATGAAATCATACTGAAATTTAAATATATATATCCACTGGGAATGTCTTTTTTTTTTATATCAGTAAATACGTCATTATTTACAGTAATTCTTCTTGTCTCCATAGATTCTAAATCAAATATATCTTCAAAAAATGTATTCAAAGCTTGAAAATCAATAAATTTTGTGAGCGCAATATGATTTCACCACATATAATTTACCTCTCTGTGTTTTACACTAGGTAAAGGCATACATGTTCAATCTCTGTACCAGACAGGAAGAGGCTATTTACCTCTGGTTTGTAACAGAGATGAGAATACAGTTTATATTTAAGACCTCATATATTTGTTTTTTTTTGTAATATAATACATACACAAATATAATACACACATATTAAAATGCATATACTGTTTTGTACTTGCACTTATGTATGATTTTGGGATTTCCTTACATTAATTCTATAATAAATTTAACCTAGGAGTGAACAAAACAATAGCTCACTTAGGAGCCAAGCAGAATTTTAGGATCATCTGGGAGTTTTTGCTGCCAGTGAATATGCATATGTATAGTTAATATATAAAATGCCCCACAATTAAGAGCTCTGGCACACAAAGTTTTTTTTTTTAACAAACAGATTATTTTTAAGTACTTTGAAAAGCATTCAAATTTAGGTTAGCCATTTTTGTTTAAAACAATAGTTTAACCCTTTGAGTGCCAAAGGAGTACGCAACGCATTGCTTTGCAATGAGATGTGTACCCCTCTGGCACTGAAAAGTTAAATTATATTTTCTTAACTTTTTTGTGCTTTAATTTAAGTCAGGCAGGCATGCCAAAAGATACTGACATTCCATACCGCTCCCCATCCCAACTACCACTCCCTGCTGGCCAGTAGTATTTCACTTGAATAAAATGACAAACAAATAAAAAATATCTTATAATCTATTGTTTGAAATAAAACGTTGATAAGCACTTGCAAAATCACCTATCTGTTACAAAGTGACAATGTCACTTTAAAGGAATAGTACACCTTTATTATAAATAAACAACATGCAGTACAATACAAGACTTTTCCTGTTGAGTGAAACCAAGGTATTCCTACTGCGGGCAGTTGTTTTATTGGTGATGTTATTATTACAATCTATGAAGGACTGTAACCTGAGTCTCACCTCTCCCATAGAATGTATAGAAAACTGTCATGATACCAGGTGACCTGTAGCTTTAAGCTGTTGGACAAAATAGTGCACAGTTAATATAAAAATACTTGTTTAAAAGCTTATAGCTTTTGAACAAAACATCTCTTAGAAGTAGGTGTACCCCTTTTTTTATTCAAGAAAAGTCCTGCAATTTATGTCTTTTAAAATAAAGTTTTACTAATCTTTTAAGACAGGGATAGAAAAATGTCAGGAGCCTGGGTTCCTAAAATCTTACTAGCAATATGTGGACAACAAGATGATTTTCTTGTGTTTCACTGTATATGTCAGAATAATGGTACAAATAATACAATAATTGTTAAAAGCAAAGCCTCTCCAACACATTTCTGTTTTACAGTAGCCTCTCAAGAAGGTTTGGCTTATATCGAACTCACCACCATCAAACCTATCTCTTTATAGCTCCAATACTGCCTTATTCATACAAAACCCCACCTCTCTGATGGAAATCATTGGCCAACAAAAGGGAGGAGTAAGGATGTAAGCACCAATCATCTCCTCTCCCCAACACACATCCAAAAAAATGTCCACCTGAAAAGGCATAAACATCATGGGCTACTTTTCTCTCATATGACTCGCCTAAAATGAGCCAGTTGAAAAGCCATGAGATTAAGTTGTGTTTCAACACATGCAACAAAAGAAGAGTACATAAACAAAGACTTTTGGTTATAAAATCACAGAGCATTGACTGCTAACATCTATAAAAAAATTCCTGAACTGTATAATATAGTGTTATTTTGTAAAGCTGTAAATATACACTGTGTGCACAATTATTAGGCAAGTGAATATTTTGACCATATCATCATTTTTGTGCATATTTTCCAACTCCAAGTTGTATAAACTTGAATGCTTATTGGATTTAAGCATATCAGATGATGTGTATTTGTGTAATGAGAGAGGGCGTGGCCTAAGGAGAAGAACACCTTATGTCAAGGTATGCATAATTATTAGGCAGCTTCATTTCCTCAGACAAAATGAGCAGAAAGAGATATAACTGACTCTGAAAAGTCAAAAATTGTAAAACGTCTTTAAGAGGGATGCACTACTCTTGAAATTGCTTAGTTATGGGGGCGTGATCACAGAACCATCAAACATTCTGTTGCAAATAGTCAACAGGGTCGCAAGAAACTTGAGAAAAAAAGATGCAAATTAACTGCCAGAGATTTGAGAAGAATCAAACATGATGTTACCAGGATCCCATTATCCTCCAGTACTGTCATATTCCAGAACTGTAACTTACCTGGAGTGTCCAGAAGTACTAGGTGTTCAGTGCTCAGAGACATGGCCATGGTAAGGAAGGCTGAAACCCGACCAACACTGAACAAGACACATAAGTTGAAACGTCAAGACTGGGCCAAGAAATATCTGAAGACAGTATCTGAACAGTGTCTGGGAGGCTGTGGTTGCTGCTGCTAAAAAGTCGACTGTCAACAGATTAAGAAACTGACAGACTCCATGAATGGAAGGCTTATGACTATTATTGAAAAGAATGGTGGCTATATTGGTCAGTGATTTTTTTTGGAAATGTCACAAACATTTATTTGTACATTTTGAGTTGTTTGTTTAGTATTCTCACTTTAATAGATGAAAATAAACACGTAAGATGGGAAAATTATCGTTTTTCATTTAGTTGTATAATAATTCTGCACACTAATAGTTGCCCAATAATTGTGCACACGTAGATATTCTCCTAAGAAAGCCAACACCTCACTTTTACTTTCTTAAATTTTCAGGTTTAAGGATTCTTAACATTTTGGATTGACAGAGAGCACTGTAGTTGTTCAATTATAAAATGAATCCTCAAAAATACAACTTGCCTAATAATTATGCACACAGTGTATATCATAACTCGATATGTCCATAAATATTAGTAGATAATTTATGAACATCATCTTGATCATCACTATTCAAAGTAGTAAAAAGAGAATATGTACATACAAGTGAATGTGATTTATATGAGGTGGCTTATATAAAAAAAAAACAGGCATATAGAACAATCATAGCCCATATCTATAATCCCTATAAAAATATAACACATTTGTAAATGAAAATAATGTATTATAACTTGGTAATATAAAAACTCAAAATCTTTAAAATAAAAAAGTTAAAAATGGCATCCAAAAAACATTTATATGTGAGTACTTTTATTTTTACAACGACACACAGTGTACGCAGAGCCTTACAACACTAGAATGTTACAATAAATACAATAAAATGGGTTAAAAGAAGTGCCACAATCACAGAACCAAGAGGAAAGAGGTCCCTGACCCAAGGAACTAACAGCCTAAATGGGTAATAGGAGACACACAGCAGTGTATGTGGGTGTCAAGTGCTGCGAGTTACAGTGCTGTTATTTCAATAGCCAGTGCATGGCGCTAGTACTCCAGAAGACACTATCTATTTTTGAGTGACTTACATCAATTAAATCACAAAGATATATGTTTTTGGACACCACTTCTAGTTTTTAATTATGGTAACATCATCTCTATTATCAATGTACGTGCATATTCACTGGCTACAAAACCTCCTAGTTGCCTCCTAAATATTGTGCCGGCTCCTAAGCTGTTTATATTTTTGTTCACTCCTAGATTCCACTTTTTCCCAATGATTTAGATATGCCTCTTGTATCCAAGCGGTTATAGGAAAATTTACACTAACCTACAAATCGCTATCATATGAAAAAAAATGGTTGTAACATTTACAGATATAGATTTGAATGTGTCCACAATGTGGGGGTAGGGAGGAACTTTCCTTTGCATGTCACAGTTCCTGCTGTACCTTACATGGTGGAATACAGACTTGTCACCAAAACCTGTGGACTGCAAAGCAACATTGTTTCTGACATTTTGATAAAAAACAGCCCAAGCAGCTATGAGATGCTCTTTCATCGAGGACTAAATTGTATTTTAAATGTGTCACTTTACATCAGGGCTGGGTAACCTGAAACCCTGCAGCTTTTCAGGACTATATTTCTCATCACCCCCATGGAGTCACCTTCAACAGCTTGAGGGCCTCAGGTTGCCCACCACTGCTTTAAAGGGTTAACCACTTTGCTATTAAGCAATTTCACCCCTGTATTAAGCATGTTTTCACAGTTTTGTTGCAGTTTACAGTCAAATGACACTCATAGGTGTTCTGTGAACAACCCACACATTTTACATTGGGTTTTGTTTTTGTTTTCAGTGCTCTCTGCATTTTCAAAAGATATGATTGGTTTGTAGATATCCAATGAGTTGAGCAAGAAATTTTGCTCAGGATGCAAAAAAAATGTAATTGAAATTCCAATTAAGTAAATGAGAAATACCTTGATTTTGTATGTTTAGTATTAATACCAATATTACTTTTTATGCATTGGTCTTCCCATAATACTAGAAACTGAAAAAAATATATAAAATGTTCTTTTTTTCCATGATGCACCATTTACTTCAGGCATAAAACAACCAGAACATGCTACATATATTTTAAAAATTCACAAAACTCCAATTTCAGGGACTGGTCATTAGCATTTCTACCCCAAGGCTGTTTTGCTTTGAACTCATCAAAAGATAATTCTATATAGCATAAAAAATCATAATTACACTATAATATACTTAAAGGGATAGTAATACTTAAATATTACTAATCTCCATATTGTAGGCATGTTAAAAAGAATTTAATTGTCTCCAGTGTCATCTCTCAAACCTTTGAGAAATAACTGCCCGCAAAGTTCCTCCCTCCCCTTCCCTGAAGTCAGTGTTGTAGCACACGTAGAAGACCGTTTCAGTGAAATAATCATTTTTTACTAACGTGCTCTCGCCTCTGCTGCAGAGCAGCCTGACTGTTGTACGACAGACTTCCCCTGAAGTCAGCGTTGTAGGGGGAGGGAGGGGAAACTTTGCTGTACGTTATCTCTCAAACAATAAAGGTTTGAGAGATGACACTGGGGACAAATAAATTATTTTCAACATGCCTACAATATGGGGATTAGTAATATTTCAGTATTATTATCCCTTTAAATCAGTGAAAATCATGGGTCACACTTGAATGCCAACAAGATAGAGAAGGCATATCATTTTGGAAAGAAGACAACTGCCTGCATCAAATGAGTGCGGAAATGGCAGAAGCTGGACAAGGAAGACACCGCCGGCTTCCATTCTAAGATATGTGGATTTTTTCTTCTTCACCAGAGAGGACATGTAAGTCCTCCTTGTTCGCTGTTCTATGATTATCAGTAGACAATAGATCAAAGCTGGGGAGGCAGTGTATGTAATTCTGTGATTAAAAGTAGACAGTGACTCAAGGCTGGACAAGCATTGTTTGTGGTTCTGTTATTAACAGAGAAGATTGGAACAAGACTGGGGAAGCAGTGTACGGTTCCATGATTACCAGCGGACAGCAGAAAAAAAAAGCTGGGGAAGCAGTGTATGTGGTTCGGTAATTACCAGTGGATAGTGGAAAAAAAGATGAAGAAGCATTGAATGTGGTTTTGTGACTACCAGTAGACAGTGGATTAAGGTTGGGGAAGAGCTGTATGTGGTTCTGTGATTAGTGGGCAGTGGATCAAGGCTACAGTATAAGCCCCCCACCACCAACATGACAAGCACCTACTTATTTTCTATAATATCAGGTTGATTAAGTGATCGCCTGGCTTTATCCCCTTTATGACTATCCCCTTTCCAGCCAGGTTACCTTGAGGTTTATAGGAGGCAGGGCGGTCAAGATATAAGCTCTGATACAGCTCCATCAACTTCCTTGTCTTGTATGCCCTGGAGGTCTAGTGAATGTCTGGGTCATTTGGGATATAAGCACAATGACATCAATAGGTCATCAATTATCCACAATATGATTGTTTTTCTTATTACGAGACCTAAAAATAACTACACAGTTATGGATTTGTACCCTTCATATTATTACTTGTCAAATGACCTATAAAATATTAGGTGTTCCCCTGAAGATTACAGACAGAGAGATAGGGGTGCCTTGGGCAAAGAAAGATTAAGAAACACTGCTATAGCATTCAAGGGCCCCATTCAAATTAATGGGAATATGAGGAATTTGTACTAGGTGCATTTCATTTGTTCCAGAATCGCACCACTTTTCCACTGTATATCATATGTCCCAACATTTCAAATTTCCATAGAGAAACACTTTTGTTTTAGGTTGTGTTGCTGGGGTGTGGGTAGTAGACAGGGCATTACTGAGAAATCTTAGGTTATTTCATGACCTACTGACACCTTTTTGTGTAACTGTAAAAATGATTTAGAACAAGACCAAAGTATTTTATTTACACAGACTGATTTATAATCACATATACTGGACTATACTGAACAACCGTTAATATGAGATTTACTGCTGTGGAGCAATTTGATACACTTATATACACGAAATACAGTCTAATCTCCTAAAAAAGACACCAGGGTGGGAAAGAGGGACAGAGGGATTTGGGTCTCAGAAGAGGGACTATCACTTAGGGTGACCAGACCTCATATTTAACCGGGGATATAAATAAAAATGCATACTTGAGCTGCTTTAATTTCATTGCAGTCTGAAATATGCCTATTTCCTATGTGCCCAAGTTAAAGGTGAGGTCTGGTCAGCCTACACATGGGAGGTATGGTATGTCTTTCTCACTGTCTGAGCAAAAAGCTGCATATTGAAGAAAGTTAAAATCCTTAAATAATTAAATGAACAAATTAGTAGATTCCAATGCAAAATGTCAAGCTTGTTAAATGTTTGAGAGTACAGAAGTTCACATTGCTTCTTTTAATTAAGCTAGCTGATTTTTGAACATCATTCCTCAAAGCTTTATTTTAAGTCATTATAACATTCTTTAATGGTCTTTTTTATTAATACCAACTAATGAAGTACAGTAATATAATTCACAGGAAGTCCAAGTTTTTGGACAAAGTTAGAACTGATGGAGAAATGGTGTCACGCTGCTGTTTTAAGCACTCAAAGGGTTAAATGCAATTGTCTTATCAATTATTCAGTCCCAATTATATTAAATGTTTTATTCCAAAGTTATTAACATATACATTCCCTCCCTCCTACCAATATCCTTCATGGATGGCATCTGGTTGGCTGTCCCATTACCCTCAGCTGGTGATCATCAGGAATCACTTTTACAGCAATTAGAAGGGGTGTGTCATGCCAATTAGTCAATGCTCCCCAGCCGAGTGTAGTCTCATATATCAGGGTCATTTTAAGTCACTGCTTGGCCCTAGGGTTGCCACCTTTTCTAAAAAAAAAAAATACCGGCCAAGGCATTCCCTCCATAGACTTAACATTGGAAGGAAGCCAATTTTTTACCAGCCTGCCGGTAAAATACCGGCTGGGTGGCAAACCTACTTGGCCCTGTGAAATTAATAAGCTAGCGAGCCCTCTTAACTACTTGAATGCCAGAGAGGTCTGTAGAGTATGAATTATCCTATATAATAATTTGCTAAATTGTGTGTAACGTGCGACATGCTGCGCGTGCTGCGGTCATGCGCAGTAGAGACTGCCCGCGCCGCTTCGGAGCGCCCAGCTCTGTATCAGCCGCGGTGAGGGCAGTCTCCTCTGCGCGTGACTGCCCCGCGACCGGGTGGCAGTGACACTGTGGCCCGTGTAACGGGCTGTTCAACTAGTATATATATATATATATATATATATATATATATATATATATACACACACACATATATATATATATATATAAGAAATGAAGCAGAAACAGAGGGTGCCAAATTGCCTAATCGTCTTGATATGAGAGTCAGCTGTGCGCTAGGGCAGCTCAAAAGAGACTGACAGCGCAGGCGCACGGACGTCACTGTGACGAAATGCCCGTGCTTCCTGCTCCTGTGAGCATCGGTAAAACGCCGAAATCTTCTGAACCGGGTAATATTTCTGGCGACTAGCGCTACTAAGCAGCTAGTCGCCAGATGAAGAATCAATGAAGGTTAAGTTATTGCGGGGTGGTAGTTCCCCTTTAAAGATTCTACACCAGGGATGGGCAACATGAGGCCGTCCAGATTCTGCCAAACGTCATTTTGCTTCATTGCACGATAGCTGTTTGCTTAGTAAATTGGCATTAGGCAGGAATAGCAGTAGAAAATCAATTCTAGAACCTGCACCAGTGCTTAGTCATTACTACACCCCCTTATTATGTCTCACATGTCACACAGTAATAATTTCAGGAAATTGCCAGCTTTTGCCTGGGGGTCCTTTTTCCCTTTCTAGGATACTCTGACATTCAGTTCATAGTCAGTTCATTGTTACACAGAATCTATACCAATAGGAATATGTGGCTCTTCATTTTCCGAACAAAAACACTTCTAACTGCAGACTTCTAATCTGAAATCTATATTTATTTCTCACCTCCTCACAATCTACCACCGACAGAAACACTAAGCAATCTATATTAACACTTGCTCAATAGCCCCACCCACATTGTTCTGCTTAACCATGTAAGAAGAGGATCCAATTGTGCAAGTTAATTATCCAGCTATAGACCGCTGCAGACTTCCAATGCAAAAAAGGATTCCTACCAAGAGTATGCATGGCTGTATGCTGAAGTAATTAACCCTTTGAGTGCCAGAGTGCACTGCGTGCAATGCAATGCGCAACCCTCTGGCACTCAAAGGGTTAAGCTTTTATGGGCCACAGGGGCGTGCAATGCATTGCGAACCAGTATACAGTACACCCCATCTGGTTCTTTGAGTTTGAGTGCCAGAGGGATACACAACACATTGTAAAGCAATGTGTTGTTTACCCTTCTGGTACGCAAAGGGTTAAAGGATTAAGAGCCACTCATTCCTATAAGTATAGTTCTCCTCTAACACAAAGCTTATGAAAAACAAGTTATAAAATAAAAAATGCTGCAGAATCACTGGGGTGTTTATCACATTGACTTCACACAATAATAGGCACTGGAAGCAGTGATCTGTCTATATCTGCCTTACAGCAATTTACTAAGCAACGTACACTAATTACCCTAATTAATCTTCCAGTTAATGGCACCTACACCACAGGGAGGACAACATGGCAGTCTATAGGAGTTTCAGTGCAGTTCTATACAAGGTATAGTGCATACTTCCCAAGTGACCCTGGTGCACCCTTCCACCCTGGTGTCCCTCTTTTGAGGAGATGTGTATATAAGTGTATCACATTGTTCCATAGCACTAAAACTCACATTGATGTTTGTATAAACATCAGTATATGTGTTTATAAATTAGTCTGTGAAAATAAAATAATTTGGTGTTGTTCTAAATCATTTCCTCAGCTACACAAAGAGTTGTCCATAGGTCAGAAAATAACCTAAAAATCCTCTGTAGTGCTGCCCCTACCAACCACACCCCCAGCCACACCCCCTAAAACAGTCCCTCTTTGAGACCCAAATTCCTCTGTCCCTCTTTCCCGACCTGGTGGGAGATTCACTAAGCAGTAATAAAGAGGTGATGAAGTGGAGAGGACTACTCCAGTTCCTATGTTATTCTATGGAGCCAATGCACTAAAATCTCCAAATTTTAAGAAATCTTAGTGCATTGGCTTCATAGACTAACATAGAAATTGGAGAAGTGATCTCACTGGAGAAGTCATATCTACTTTATCACCTCTTTATCACTGCTTAGTAAATCTAGCCCCAGTGTCCCAGTTTTTTAAGAGATGGGGAGGATTCACTAAGCATTGATAAAGAGATGATAAAGTGGAGATGACTTCTCCAGTGATATCACTTCTCCAGTCCCTATGTTATTCTATGGAGCCTATGCACTAAGATTTATTCAACTTTGATGATCTTAGTGAATAGACTGCATAGAATAACATAGGAACTGGAGAAGTGATATCACTGGAGAAGTTATCTCCACTTTATCACTTCTTTATAACTGATTTGTGAATCTCCTCCCAGATTGTGTTGTGTGTATATAAGTGTATCACATTGCTCCACAACTACAACACTCACATTAATGTTTGTATAAATGTCAATATATGCGTTTATAAAATAGTCTGTGTAAATAAAATACTTCAAGGGATTGTAATGTCCCTAAAAAAGTATATTCTAAATGGCAGCTGCAATAAAAAAACATTTAATGTGCTTAATCCTCTCTCTCAAACCGTTATGGTTTGAGAGATGTAATAAAATAAAGACCTCCGCTCCCTCCCCCTTCTCATGCGTCCTCTGTACAGCGGACGTCATGAGATCCTGCGTCCGGGACCAGACGGCGGCTCTTCAGGAGCGCAGTCATTGAGATATGTAAGTATAATTACTTCATCGGAATGGTCTACAACGTGTGCTTCAAGCCAGACACACGTTGTAGATCATACCGATGAACATACCTGGGAACTTTCAGTTGAGTGCTACCCGGAGGGTAGTCCTCTGTTCAGCAGGGGGTAACAAAAATGACGCTAATCGCGTCAAAAAGGGGCGGGGCTTAACTCGAGTGTTGGGGGGGATTTAACCCTTTGAGTGCCAGAGTGGTAGTGGTACTCAGAGGGTTAAATGTGTCACACAGAAGGCTGGGGACTGAGGCACAACGGGAGAAAAAGCAGATGTGGCAGAGTTTCAATAGAAACTCTCCACATCCGGAGGAATCTGCCTCTGTCCCGGAGACCCGGTAAAGCTCTGTCAGAACCGGAGTCTCCGGGGCAAATCCGGAGAGTTCCCAGGTATGCCGATGAAGTAATTATAGTTAGATATCCCTATGTCAGCACTCCTGAAGAGCCGCCTACAGTTGGGCGACCGGATTCTGCCTCTGACAGCTTTACAGCTCGTCAGGCAAAAAGGGGAGGGAACAGAGGACTTTATTTTCTTACATCTCTCAAACCATAAAGGTTTGAGAGAGAGGATTAAGCACATTAAGTGTTTTTTTATTGCAGCTACCATTTACAGGACACTTTTTTGGGGACTTTACTATCCCTTTCAGTCTTGTTTTAAATAATTTATTCAGTTACACAAAAAGGTGTCAGTAGGCCATGAAATAACCTAAAAATTCTTAGTAATGGCCCTCCCACCAGCCACACCCTCAGAAACACCCCCTAAAGCATAAGTGCCCCTCTTTGGCCATTTGAAATTATGGGAGGTATGTGGCTGAGTGTTTTTACAATGTCAAATCCATATATTCGCTCCACTATCTCAGATATCTCAGTGTATGAGCTTAAAAGAAGATGGCTTGAGAAATGTATCCCATGCCCTTCATATGACAAAGCTGTTATATTTAGCAGCTTTTTCCTGGCTGCTCTTCTCTCCAGAGTTGCAAAGCCTTGCAGTTATGAAAAATGCTGCAACCTCCTAACAATAACTAGGTCACCTCCTACCTGCTTCGGCTGGATAGTCCTTCACAGAAATAAAATATGCATGCCCGACAATATGCTTTTAATGTGACCAGCAACGGAAATTGCATACAGAAATGCATGAGAAAAATCTATTCGGGAAAGACAATCCAAAAATAAAGAGTCTCAGTGAGTATTACAGTTCATATTTAACTCCTTGGTTGATAAGGGTTAAATGAAAAGCAATGCAGTAGAGATCTGTCTAACATCCACATGATTCAATGAAACCAGTTTAACACTTTAAGTGCCAGATATGTATCCAACGCAATGCGTTGCATACCTCTCTGGCAAGGTTAAGCTTAATTTAAAATAATAAGTTAAATTAAATTTGAATGAAACCCACCCCTGGAACATGCATCACCATACCTGGGTAGCTGACCCTGAGATCTTGTGAAAATTAACACTTAAAGTTCCTGTAATGTAGTTTCTCTGTTATATGTCCCTGATCACTTGCTCCAATCAGTCCTCAAGGAACCATTAATATACGAAATCTTAACGATATCACTGCATGAACACACACACACACAACATATACACACAAAACACACACACACACAACACACACAACACACACAGACACACAAACACAAGACAAGTAGGACTTCTCCCTCTGCCTTTCTCATACAAGTGACACCAGTTTAGAGACTTAAAGGGATAGTAATCCTTCATTTTTACTATCCCCCATGTTGTAGCCCTATGGTTTGAGAAATATCTGCATTCAAAGTTCCCTCTCCCCAGACGTCAGCATTATAGCTGACAGCAGGGGAACCCGGTCCCGGGACCGGAGGCGGCTCTGCAGCAGTGGCGAGATTGAGTTATATAAACAGAAATCCTTCACTGAAATGTCTTCTATGTGTGCTTGCAAATCAAACCAAGCACACGTAGAAAACCATTTCAGTGAAGGATTTCTGTTTCTAAAACGCAATATCAGCACTGCTGCAGAGCCGCCACCTGCTCACTGACCGGATTCCCCTGCTGTGAGTTATAACACTAAATTCAGGGGAGAGGGAACTTTGAATGCGGATATCTCTCAAACCATAAAGGTTTGAGAGATGCCGCTGGTTCATTTAATTCTGATTTTTAAGGGCTACAAGAGAGGGGATAGTAAAAATGAATTATTACTATCCCTTTAATTAACTGGAACAGTAAATATATATATATATATATATATATATATATATATATATATATATAGTAGGTAGCTATGGTAAGGTGACCACATTTCAATTTTGTCATTCAGGGACACTGCAGAGAGAGGTGCACACTAGAGAGAAAACTCCCCAGTGATGCCTGTGGTGGGCTACAAAAAATGTACATCACGCCCAAAGCCTTAAACATACATTACATTAAATTGCACTGCAGCTCTTGGTTGATTTCAGGATTAGAGCTCTGTCTGGAAGCCATTTTCTTGTAGCCCAGCAGGGACATGATATTCTGTCACAGTAGGCATTAGCAAGATCTCCTTCTACAGTCTTCATTCCAGGACTTTATTTACTGTCCCAGAAGGGGCTGCCTAGGACAAGGGACACACATTTAAAATCCGGGACTGTCCCGGACAATCCGGGACATGTGGTCACCCTGAGCTATGGACTCTCTCACCCTGAGAATTTGGTATTTCACCCTGAGATTTGGGTCAAAACCTTTGGGGAATTCACTAAGCGGTGATAAAGAGATGATACAGTGGAGATGACTTCTCCAGTGATATCACTTCTCCAGTTCTTATGTTATTCTATTGGGCCCATACACTAAGATTTCTTCAACACTGGAGATCTTAGTGAATAGGCTCCATAGAATAACATAGGAATTGGAGAAGTCAGCTCAGCTTTATCACCTCTTTATCACCCCTTAGTAAATCTCCCCTTTGAGTCTCAGGGTCAAACCCTGAGAGATCCCAGGTATGATGCATCACATATACAAGCTGATGTACTAAGTAATCATGGCAAAACCATCTGTATCAAAGGGAACAAATACAAATCCTCACTGATTTAACCCTTTGAGTGCCAGAGGGGTATACAACACATTGCAATGTGTTGCGTACCCCTCTGGCATTCAAAGGGTTAAATGGGGATTTTTACCACTTGAATGTTAGACAGGTCTCCAACAATTCATTGGAGACCTGTGTAGCATTTGAGGGGTTAAAATCCTTTTTAAATCAATGAGGATTTTTATTTGTTCCCTGTGGTACAAATGATTTTCCATGATTAATTAAGTTCTTAATACATCAGCCTCTATATGCTATACAGCAGTGGCACACAATCAGTTGATCTCAGGCTGCTCTTGAACTACAAATCATATCATCCTCATCCAGTTAGAGTTGATGGGAGTTGCAGTCTAAAAACAGCTGGAGAACCATAGGTTGTCCGTCCCTGCTATATGGACATTAGAAATTTGAGTTATATTAGTGTTATATAAGAAGACGGCAGTAAATTGATGTTTAAACCCATTGACTGCCAAGGGCTTTTTGCAGTGCGTTGCATACCGCCTCTGGCACTCAAAGGGTTAAAGTAACAACAAGTGAGCAAATTAACAAACTACTTTATTAAATGTGTTCATTTATGAAAATGTAAGGTACCTGGTGTACCACATATAATACATTTCAATACAAAGTTATTCTGTAAGATTAGTATTAGAAGGAAACTTTTTTTTACAACAGTCTGAAACTCATTTAGTGAAAGAGGGTACATGTCTTGCCTTCCTTTTCCAATTTGTCCAATCAAACTACAGGAAAAATTATCAAATGATACCTGGAAATTTGCATACTCTCAATGGCACTACTCCTTTGAATAAGGTAGGGGAACTGTTAGAATCCCCTCCCCCTCTCTCTCACATTCCCTCTCTCTCCCCTTCTTCTCATGGATTTTTTCCAAATCAATAAGGCCAGAACCTGAGTTTTTTCAAAATCCACTTGCGAACCAAATCATGGATGATTCATCATCAGCAACATTGCCTTAGCAGAGGGATATGCCTGACTGAACATAGGAAGCACTCTAAAAACAATTGACAGGGATGCACTCAGCCAATGACATCCTGAAAGGAGAACTACACCAATAAGCACAAGAGGCTCTTAATTTGTTTATCAGAAGGACTTGCCAAGGTAGATGACAGTGTCCAAATGATGTAATTCATGTCATTCTGTGGGCAGGGCTTTATCAGCGTAGGTGCGATTAGGTGGAAACAAATGGTTTTAACTAAAATAGGCAAGAAATGGGATGAAGAGGTAGGACGTGGCCAGAATGGGAGAAAAAGTGCATGGGGTTACCAGGTTAACTCACCAAGTCAGAGAATCAGCCTCTGTGGCTGAACACATGGTAATTAACTCTGAAACCAAAGTATCCAGGGCAGATCCAGAGAGATCTTTGAGCATAGACTACATAGAATAACATAGGAACTGGAGAAGTGATATCACTGGAGAAGTTATCTCCACTTTATCATCGCTTTATCACACCTTAGTGCATAACTCCCTATGAGGTTCCCACAAGCAAATATTGCCCATATATATATATATATATATATATATATATATATATAAATGATTTCTTGTAGTATTTAGATGTGGATAATCCATATTCCTCTATACAACTGCAGGTTCAAGTCTGATATATGTGGTTTACTGCTGTCATCCCTCTGCACGATTCTATGGACCACTGCCCTGTAATGTGACTGCCCGTGGGACAAGTGTCCCTGGAAATATTTTTCAGATGTTGGCAAGAATGCAGGTTTATGTAAAAGACTTTATTTTTCTTACATTCTGTGTACTATGTTGAATCACCTATTTCAATACGATATACTAGAACTAGAGAGGGTACAGCGGAGAGCAACAAAATTAATTAAGGGAATGGAGGACTTGACATATGAGGAACGACTAAACAAACTTGGTTTATTTACTCTAGAGAAAAGACGACTAAGAGGAGACCTTATCACATTGTACAAGTATATGAGTGGTCAATACAAGGATCTCTGCGGTGAGATATTTATTCCAAGGCCTGATCAGGTGACCAGGGGACACCCCTTGAGATTAGAGGAAAGGAGGTTTAAACTTCAGCAGAGGAAGGGTTTTTTTACGGTAAGGTCTGTCAAATTGTGGAATTCATTGCCCAGGGAGTTAGTTATGGCAGATACAATGGATACATTTAAGAGAAGATTAGATACATTTCTTTCAAAAGGGAACATACAGAGTTATACTGTTTATCAGTAGGCTGATCAGGAAGGTCTGATAGACTAATTTAATTGGTAGCAGGAAAGCTATAAAATTCTCAGTTACTGAGGTATGAGGCGAACGTTGAACTTGATGGACTTGTGTCTTTTTTCAACCTAATTTACTATGTTACTATGTTACTAATATTCTATCCGTCCACTTTTTGTGATGTGAGAACCTTCTACCTGCAGCATGTAAACAGGACCTGTGACTCTGCTGTGTCTGCCCTGGATTAGAACAACTGTTTGCCTTCTGTACAAAAGAAAACTGAAGGCATTCTGGAGTGAATCAACTGCACCTCTGGGGGAAAATAAAGTTAAATTTGATTTAAATAAGGCTTTTTAACCCATAAATGCTAAAGAGGTCTTAAATATATTAGTTTGCAATGTGTTGGAGACCTCTTTAGCTTTCAAGGGGTTGAATGTGCCATTTAAAATCAATGGAAGTTTGGGGAAATGTGATTTCCCCCTATGGTGCAGTTGGTTTGCCCCAGGAAGTCCTATGTTAATCAATGGAGCCAACGAACTAAGATGTCTCCACTTTAAGAGATTAGAGTTTAGAACACTGGATAAGTCATTTCCACGTTATCCCCTGTTAATCACCTCTTTATCACACGTTAGTGATCTGCCTCTATGTCTCCAGTAATAGTGTGATTAAAAAGGCATGTGTGTGTACACGGGCTAATGTCCGGGTAATGTTAACCCTTTGACTGCCAGAGGGGTATGCAATGCATTGCCCCCTCTGGTACTCAAAGGGTTAAGAGGCCACTACCGCACTGCTCCACACGATGCACTCATGCGCAGTAGAGACTGCCGAATGCGGGCAGGCTCTATTGCACATGACTGCCTCATGACAAACATCCTAGCGAATTACTGTATAGGAGGATATAGGCGTACCTGGGAACTCTCCAGTTCTGACAGATCTGACAGACACTGATTCTCTGGGGGTGGGGAGTTTCTTATGAAACTCTGCCCACTTCTGCTCCTTCCCACCCTGTTCCTCCCATTTCTCACCCACCTCTCCTCCTTCCCCACACTTACAGCTGTGCTGCTGCACACACTTAATCTGTCTTTCTGTACAGAAGAAGAATAGCACATTTTATCACCTTTGTGCACAAAACTGTTACAATGAGCCTTATGTATAACAGCAAGCTGGAGCGATTCTAGGGCAAATTCAACTGCACCACGGGTACTAACTTTAAAACCCTTTGAGTGCCAGAGGGGTGAGCAACACATTACAAAGCAATGCACTGCTCAACCCTTTGGCACTCAAAGGGTTAAAAGGGTTGAATGCTAGAAAGGTCTCCAGTGCATTTTCAAAGAAAGAATCGGAGACCTGTCTAGCATTCAATGGGTTAAAAGCCCCATTTAAATAAGTTGGTTGTTCTGTTTGTACCTTATTGTGCAGATGGTTTTCCCCAGAATGGTTCCAGTTTACTTTCATACATAAGGGACATTTTATCAGTGTTCCACTGCAGAGGGAATAACAAGTGATCAGGTTCTCTCACTGTTAAAGACCATCTAGAACATTGATAGTGCCCTACCCTGTCAGCTGATTTGTGAAGGAAGCAGAGGCTGTATCGTGAGCCACAGCAGATCGGCTGGAAAACTAAGTTTAGTAAACTGGCTACCATAGAAACAGACAATAAAATGAGATAGTTTCCCTTTAATATAGCTCTTTTCTTCTGCCACTCACAACTCACATATCTCTTTCAAATGTTACTAGAGCACAAGTTGAGTTTATTAGGAATTCAGAGGCTGCTGCAGACCTAAAGGAGCAGTGCACTCTAGTCTGACCTACGAGCAGGAGAGTGACTAGTCATTGGAGGGCCCAATGCAAAACTTTTGGAGCGTTAGCACAAAAATATTCTCCCAGAAGAGTAACTACAACATTCACAACCACCTTCTACAC
This sequence comes from Rhinophrynus dorsalis, assembly GCA_037306005.1. NCBI lineage: Eukaryota > Metazoa > Chordata > Amphibia > Anura > Rhinophrynidae > Rhinophrynus > Rhinophrynus dorsalis. The sequence goes on along the minus strand of CM074718.1, from coordinate 596,556,487 downwards.
CCCCTGTAGTTACTCCCCCGCGGATGAAAACCAGCTAACCCTTTGATTGCCAGAGGGGTACGCAACGCATTGCTTTGAAATGCATGACGTACCCTTATGGCTCTCAAAGCGTTAAGATTTGTTTTAATTTTTTTGGGGGGGATATACTAATCTGCCAGCCCAGCTCATTTTCTGCATTTATACAATGGCACCATTAACCTGCTCCCGTGGTATATATATAAGTATGTATGATAGCTTTATCTACCATTAGTCATTAGAGTTCTGCATGTATAAATCCTACCTCCGATAGTTTCCCCTACTACTTAAAAGTATAGTACACTTAATATACATTAAACTTTATATTATAAAGTTTATCCTCCTGATTACCAAAAGAGTACTCCCACTGCTGAGGGATGCTTCATTCAAAAGTAATGCAGCTCAAACCTGAATTTTTAGGTGGAATATTTCAATGGCCTTAAACTTTACAGTGGTGCTGTTACTGCACCATCCTATGGACAGCTCTGTTCAACTGACCATAAATCTCCATAGGAATATGCAGCAACAGCGCCACTGTAAAAATTTCAGGACACTGAAATATTGCACCTAAACAATTCAAGTTTGAGGTGTAATAACTTTTGAATAAAACACCTCTCAGCAGTGAGAGTACCCTTGTGCGACTCAGAATGATAAACTTTACAATATCAATTTTAATAAATATTACGTGTTACCATCCCTACAAGAGATTCCTTATTTATCTAACTACAATCCAGTGGTGGAACGAAAGAGGTAGGAGTGGAAAGAGGAGAAGAAGGTGCGGACTGTGGACGTGGTAAACCTGGACTGGGGGTCAGACCTAGTCAAAGTGTTCTAAAGGAAGGTCAGGTTCAAAAAAATGCTAGTAACGTGGAAAAGGGATTTTGGATACAATAGCTCACACAAATCTGGAATTGTTTCTGCTGCACTTAGATTTGGGTTGAGCTGCTCTGTTTTTGTTTCTCTTGTATGTCCCTGGATTAAAGGATATTGACCACGTAAAGAACAAGCTTCAGGCTCTCTAATAGGATGATCGAAAACATAAATGTAAAGTGAACTTGTACTTATCCATTCCCAGTGCCTTTCTGTGGGATTCATATATAAGGAACATACCCATTAGATAAGAATTTTTTTTGCTTGTATCATAGGTTTTTATTTCTTCTCATGTTACAATCTTTTTAAAAAATAAAGTAAATGAAGTAAGTCCTGTTGCTGTAAGTGCAACAGGCACACTTTGAAGACCATTCTAATGAAGAATTTTTTTGTGTACAATGCTATTTCGGCTCTGCTGAAGTGCCGTCCGGTCGTGGGACCAGGATCTCAGTCTGTCAGCTAGAGTGCTGAAGTGTGTAAAAGGGGCGGAAGGGGGGAACTTTAGACACTATAACTCTAAAACTATAAAACTTACAGCAACAGGCTTTTATTTTTTTAATATGTGCAATATTAAAGACACTTAAAATAAAGCATTATTATCCCTTTAAAAGTGCCAAAGAAATGAATAATATATGGGCGCTGAAACTGGGAATAAGATGTTAATGTAGGCAAACCCATAAATGCCACTCTATAGCATGTACAAGGGAAACTACAAAAATAAAAATGTGCTCATGACCTTGTAATATCCTATACTTCCTGTTAGCATCCTCAAAATTAATATCTAGATCCCTGAGATGTAATAATACTCTTATTTAAACTAGTCTAATCATAAATATGCATTTTACAGGGCTTCATTATGAATTAACACATTCATTTCAGGGAAACAGTCCACTCAGGACTGACTTATAATAGCCACTATTGTATGCCCAGATTAAAGCAAGTGGAGTTTATTATTAGGAATTGAGTATTATTGTTCCTTAAAGGGGAAGTAATACCTCCTATAACAGCCCCCACTTACTGTACCTTATTATGGCCAGAAAATCCTAATGGTCCCTCTGATTTTTTTCATTGCTCCTTGATTCAAGTGATAACATTACCAATCAGTTCTGGATGCCATATCCAGGAGGCAGACATGACAGTTGCTAGTAGGACGACAGGACACAAACTCCACCAATTGCATATGGTAATCTTAACCCTTTAAGGACCACAAGGCTGTACAATGGTGACAAATAAAAATTGCCATTAATGTAAATGGAGATTTTATCCACTTGAATACCATAGCATTCAATTGGTTAAACAGCTCATTTAAGTCAATGGAAATGTGGGGAATTTTAATGTCCCTTATGGGGAAGACGCTTTGCTCCAGTACTGATTCAATTCCTCTTAGTACATCAGCCTCGCTGTGTCAGTCAGATGTGACGGACCCCCTTTACTGTTGTTAGCAGGAACTAAGGCCCATATTTATAAAAGTGGAGTTATTCTGGAGTAATCTAACTGCACCATAGGGGACAAATAAAATTACATTTTAAATTAGATTTTAACCACTTGAATGCTACTCTCTAATGCATTGGAAACATTCCTAACTTTCAATGGGTTAAAAAGCTCTATTTAAGTACATGGGAATTTAGGAATTTTTATTTGTCCCCTATGGGTCAGTTGGTTTACTCCAGAATAACTCCAATCTGCTTTTATAAATATGTGCTTAAAGTGATAGTAATACTTAATTTTGTGTTTATTGATTATTGTGGACATTAAAAATTTATTCAGAACTATATAAGTCTTATCACTCAGACCTTTATGGTTTGAGAGATATTCACAGCTGAAGTTCCCTCTCCCTGGCTGTTTCAGTCAAGTCTACCATCTAGCTGACAGACTTGGATTCTGGTCCACAGACCAGCTGGCGGCTCAGATCGCGATCTCGGCTCTGCTGAAGAGCCACCGGCCAGTCTGCGGAACAGAATCTAAATGTGTCAGCTAGAGTGCTGACATCAGGAAGGGGGAAAATGCAGTTGTAAATATCTCTCAAACCATAAAGGTTTGAGTGATAAGACTTACATAGTTCTTAATATTTTTTAATGCTTACAATAATAAACAAAAATGTAAGTATTACTATCCCTTTAATGTATCAAGTGAATTGCAACAATTCTGGGTCAAACTATCTATAAATATTTATAGTCCCAAAATGTCTCTATTGCCACTATGGAGATAATCTTATGCAAAAAATGTCCTTCCTTGCTCAATCAGTTATACTGTGTTCCTCTATGAAATCAGACATATTAGGAGCAAAATAAATATATTTACTGGAATAGGCAAAGTAATAATGCTTACAATAATTGCTGGTGAATATATGCAAAATGGTGTCACAGGTGAATGAAACAGCAGATTTCTTCCCATTAACTGACACAGGAACACTTCCCAGCACAGAGCAGATGCTTTCCTATTCGCTGCCTGCACGAACACTCTTTGTCCACTGTGAGTTGCCGTAGGGACCGCAGTGCGGACTGCACCACGCCCACCAAGCAGCACCGGCATCTACATGGGCTGCTAAAGTCTCATTAGATCAGCCAACACTGAGACTATATGCTGCAAGGGCAGTGGGGCATCCTACTTACATTATCAGTGTATCGTGTCTAGGAAAGGTATGGGCACCATGACTAGGCAACCTGTGCCCCAGAAACAACAGGTGACTAGTTTAACCCTTAGAATGCTGGGGCGGGAGGATACAAATAATTTTCTCTTAAAGTACTAACATATTTTTGATACTGCGCACAGGGGGTGGGGTACAGTACAAAAAGACAATGTGACATGTACAGAGCAATACAAAGGGAGGGACAGCCCAACTCGTGAGATATTGGGACATATATATAAAGACAATGGTGCAGTAATTCTGAGGCAAACCAAATGCACAAGTGGGTTCCAAATTGCAATTGATTTAAATGGGGCGTCAACTCACTGAATGCCAAAGAAATCCCCTGAAACCTCGCTATAATTCAGTTTCCTGTAGTGCACTTGGTGTGCCCCATAATCGCTGAACACTGGACATATGACCCGTAGCTAGTTGCTGTGCATTATTAGCATTGATTTATAAAGCACCATCATATTCCACAGCCCCAATAAAAGGGGACTCAATAACAAAGCGTTCATAGGATTTACATAAGGAGGCTGATGAGCAATTCTGTAGCAAACCTACTGCACCACAGGGGACAAATAAGTCCCAAAATTCACAGTGGCAGCGTTGCCTCTAGATACTGGCTGAAGCCCAAGTCTCATGTTTAACCGCTTAATTACCAGTGGAGCGCCTGCACATTCCTCTGGTCCTTAGGGGGTTAACCCTTTGAGTGCCAGATGGCTACGCAAGGCATTGCTCCGTACCCCCTGGCACTCAAAGGGTTAAAACCCTATAGGGGTTTTTTGTCATTTTGAATTAGGTAATTATGCTTATCTCCCTACTAATAAAGCTGTAATTGGGCTGCAAGACTCACTAATAATACACGGTCGACCTGAGCCCCAGGTTTTTTGTGTACAGACCCATGTATTTTTGCATACCAGCAATTCCCCTGCCATTTGGTGCAGTGGTTTATCTCGATTTGCCTTATTTCATCTTCCAATTACTTATCAATATAGCTCATAAACCAAAGGACAAAAATCACAATGCTAACTGGAAGCCATATGACCTCTGCGAAGTCATTGTTACCACCCAGGCAGATGTAAGCGCTGTTTGCTGGTGAGTGCATGGTGATGGCAGCACAGAGGGGTGGGGTGCCATGAGTGTGCATTATTATACAAGGCGCTGTCCCTGCTCTCTCTCCATGCTAGCTGTGTCTGTGTGGGCTATTAAACAGGGCAAGGAGAAATATTTGGGTGGTCAATGAAAGCAGCAATAGCATACCAGAATGGATTTCCATTTAGCGGGTATTTTACATGTAGGACATTAGAAATTGAATTTTAGCCAACAATAATATATAGGCAATAGGATGGCAGGCCGTTTGTGCACCAATGTGACAACCATAGATACAGGTTATAAGGACACTACAAAGCCTATCAGGAGTTAAGGGGACGTCAGTATAGCCACACATAACATTTCTCTGTATATCTTAAAATGCCACCATTACCAAAGAATGACAGATTATGGAGGTACGTTTATTGCAAGAGTTATCCAATTTTTTATGTTTAACCCTTGGAGGTCAATTGGGGCGTGTAACACATTGCTTTGCACCTCAATGTGTTAAGAAGAGTGCCTCAAGAAGAGTGTCTCCAGCATCTAAGACCTCTTTAGCATCCAATGGGTTAAAGTTGCAACAAGTATTCATTTAACACTTTTAATGCCAGAGAGGTATCGGATACCCCTATTCCTCTGGGACTCAAAGGGTTAACATAACATATTTTAACTCTTAAAACATGTATCTACGTAAACAGATGCTATCACTTTGAGCCATATATAAATACACAATTGGAGAAATTCAGGGACAAAACAGTGCAGTTTCTAACAAATTAGGAGTTCTGCTGATTGAAAATGGATGTTAAAAAGGACGCAGTAAGCAATATTTAGTTTATTAAAAATGTGCACTTGTTTTGCCTCATAATTTGCATCACTTTTGGATTTATACCTATGTCCCTTTGAATCCAATCCTCTCTGCAGATACCGAGTAACCATTTACCCATTAACCCTTTTAGTGCCAGGATACGCAACACATTGGGAAACAATGAGCTGCGACCCCTCTGGTTCTGAAAGGGTTAATAAATTCAAACGCAAAATGACTGATGTACTAACATAAACTCGAATCATTCTGGAGCAAACCACCTGCAAAATGATGGGAGGGGGGAATAACATTTACGAAAATACTCACTGACTTAAATGGGGACTTTAACTCATTGCATGCTACAAAAGTCTGCAACGCAACCTGTCTAGCATTCAATGGGTTATACGCCCCATTTAAGTCAATTGGAATCTTCATTTGTAGTTGGTTTGCACCCAAATTGCTCAAATTCACCTTCATAAATCAACCCCAAGGTGTCTGATATCACCAGCAATCAGGAATATGATGACTCACAGAGAAAACAAGAATATACAACAGAATCAAGCTCTTTACAATATTTGATTTATCAAATGCAATGCACAGGTCTGCATAAACAGAACACTCCTACTAAATGTAATTATTGCAGCCTGGATAATGCTGTATTCCTCATGTGCTCAGTGTGGCAGCAGAGGGAGGGGCTGCTTCTCTGCCAACTGTTAGATCTGCAGCCCACCACATTTTCTGTACAGAAAAAAAGGGAGTGGCTGCATCAGATTGTCTTTGTTCCCCCTAAAAGATCGATACATTTTATCTTTCCTTAACAACCATCCATGCATTCTATGAATCTGATCACGTACAAAGCCGTCCTTTGCTTGCCAGGTTTATTTGCAGCAGCATCAATATATAGGCATTTCTTTTCCCTCCAGGCAAAGATCAGCAGAAACAAAAGATGGTACAACGTGTGGTCTCAGTGACAGCAGCACAAGTACTGTAGGAAATCCATGCAGTCTATCCTTACCTCTTTCTATATTAGCGATGGCACACCTTAAATGGTCCTCTGTCACTATCTCCCCGATCACTACCAGCAGGTAAAATTTATTGTCAAGGAACCTGTGGGAGAGGCTGGGGGATGTAGAGGGAGGGTTGAGGATGCTGTTTGAAGGGTCGATGTCTGGTCCCGGTTCCACAAGTGTTGCCATCCTTGCACACTGCCCCCCACCCTGCTGTGTCTTCTTCTCGTTCCCTGGGTTTAGTATTCCTCCCCCGTACACTTAGCTAAATGCAGAAGCTGAGAACAGGCAGGGAGTGAACCAGGGAGGGGAGGCAGCCTGGCTTTTATATGGACAGTCTGGGCTGGGACCCTGGGAGGAGAATCACGTTAGCTCTCAGTCTGTTTTCCAGCATCCACGTCTGATGTCATCTGCAGCAAATCACATAGCCCCCGGAAGCAGAAGGGGAAGAGGTGCTGTGCAATTCACAGTCCGGAGACATTGGCCCTTATTTATAAATGCAAATTGGAGGTATTCTGGAGTAAACCAACTGCACCACAGGGGACAAATAACAATTCCCATTAAATTGGGTCTTTAACCCATTGAATGCTAGAGAGGTCTCCAATGCATTGCAGAGTGATGCATTGGAGACGTCTCTAGCATTTAAGGGGTTAAAAAACTCAAATCAAGTGTATGTGAATTTAGGAATTTTTATTTTCCCCCTATTCTGCAGATGGGTTATTCCAGAATTACCTCAATTTTTTTTATAAATATGGACCATTGGGTCTTATTCATCAAGCTGAAGAGGTGCAATTCTGGAGCAAATCAACTGCACCATAGGAACAAATATAAATATCCAGCTTTACAGTTGATTTAAATTTGAGTTTTAGTCCCTTGATTGCTAGATAGTTCTATAGAATACCCGTCTGGCATTCAAAGGGTCAAAGGCTATGGGGGGGCAATTTTTTTTGGGGTGGTGGACAAACTCTACCACAGTGAGGCAAATAAACATTCCTGTTGGCAGCTGTAGGGTCTGTTCCATCCTCAGGGTCACAGGTTCTAGCCCCAGCAGGGTCAACTCAGCCTTTCACCCTTGTGAAGTAGATCAAATAAGTACCATTAAATTGGGTAATAATAATATCTATACCCAGGACATACTTGAAAATGAGATCCAATTTCAGTGTATCCTTCCTGATTAACTACTTTGATATTATTTTATTATTAAGTAAGTGGGGGTTTTAACCCCTTAATGACTGCCCGATCCCAGAATTCAATTCTCAAAAAAAAAAAAAAAAAGAATGCGCCAGGACTGTCACCGGTCTTAATGTCCGGGACCGGCGTGATGATCCTGGCATATCATGGGTCCTTAAGGGGTTAAACCATTGTGTGCCAGAGGAGTATGAATGCATTACTTTATAATGTGTTGCACACCCCTTTGTCACTTGAAGGGCTAACCCTTGGGTGCTAGAGTTAACATGCAGAGGGTGTATTGCGCCATTTAAAGCAATGGAAAAGTGTATTTTTTTCTATATGGTGCAATTAGTTTGCCCCAGAATAGCTCCACTTTTGTATATGTACGCATGGCCCACTGCACTCAGTCATAAATGTTGAAAATGGGGGAATTTTATCACGCACTTCTGATTTTTAAGGGTTATTTTAACCCTTTTCATGTCGAGTATCCAACGCGTTGCTTTTCTTTTCTTAACCCTTTGAGTTCCAGATAGGTATCCAAAGTATTGAAGCGCATTGTGTTATATACCTCTCTGGCACTCCAAGGTTTTAAAACATTGATATCCACCCGTGTTTTCTAGCACTGATTTGAAAAATGGCAAAAAAAGAAACAAGGCTCCTTGATGTAACTATCATATTAATCAACCATTTTAGTGGCAGAGGGGACGCACACTCCTCTAGTACTCTAAGGGTTAATAAGCTTTATTTTTTAAATTGACTCATTAAAACTAATACAAATTTCCTGTAACTCTTTTTTGCCCTTTTAACCCCCAGATAACACCAGTGTGTGTGTGTATGTGTCTGTATATTTGTATGTGTGTGTGTGTGTGTGTCTGTATATTTGTATATGTGTGTGTGTTTGTATATATGTGTGTGTGTCTGTATATTTGTTTATGTGTATGTTTGTATATGTGTGTGTCTGTATATGTGTGTGTTTGTGTGTGTGTGTCTGTGTTTGTATATGTGTGTGTCTGTGTGTATGTATGTGTGTCTTTGTGTTTGTGTATATGTGTGTGTGTGTGTCTGTGTTTGTATATTTGTGTGTCTGTGTGTTTGTATGTGTGTGTGTCTTTGTGTTTGTATATGTGTGTGTGTGTTTGTATGTGTGTTTGTCTATGTATGTATCTATATATGTGTGTTTGTTTGTATGTATGTGTTTGTGTATATGTGTGTGTATATATATATATATATATATATATATATATATATAATAACCAAACATATAAGTCCAAGCACTCTCCCAATCAAAATCAATGGCCTGGGTGCCTGGTTTCATCAAAGATACATACAGTTTTGTTGTTCAAGGACCGCACTCACAGGACTTCCAGATGCTTCAAAATTCTGCAAAGTTTATTATCAACGTTTCGGCCCCACCTTGGGCCTTTATGGTTTGAGAGATATTCACAAGCAAAGTTTCCCCTCCCGTCCCTTTTACTTAGTGTAAGCCATCTCTTCTCAGATGTGGAATCCAGTCCATAGACCAGACAGATAACAGAAGGGGACAATCTTCTTCCTATGAAAGCCCTGTCCCCCTTGACAAGTTTTTCAGTTTTTTTCACTAGGGCAACATGTCCGCGCGTCTGCACTGTCAGTCCCAGACAGCTGTAGGAGGTGTTTCTAGGAGCCATTCGGCTCCGGAAGGGACTGACAGCGCAGGCGCGTGGACGTCACTAGGGCAAGATGTCTGCGCTCCATCCTGCTTGTCAGCCGAGGATGACGGCATATTTCTCCAGAAAGAGGTAATAATTCTGGCGACTAGCGCTACTAAGCAGCTAGTCGCCAGATAGGGAATTATTACAAAGTTTCTTAGCGGTGTTAGTTCCACTTTAAACTGACACTTGTGTATGTGTGTTTGTGTCACATTGCTCCACAGCAATAAAACTCACATTATTGTTTGGTTAAACACCAATATATACATTTCTAAATGATTCTGTATAAACAATATACTTTAGTCTTGCTCTAAATTATTTATTCAGTTTCACAAAGAGGTGTCAGCAGGTCATGAAATAACCTATAAATTCTCAGGAATGCCTCGCCTAGAGTGACCACACGTCCCAGAATGCCTGGGACTGTCCCTTATTAAAATCTGTGTGCTGCGTCCCAGTTCACCCCCCACCGGGACAACAAAGAGTCCCAGAATGGAGCAACAAAGCCGGCACCCACAGCCTACCTACATAGCGCAGCACGCACCAGTCCAGCCAGCCAATGAAATGTATTTGCTATGTGGTCCTCATTGGCTGGCTCAGCCAGCCAATGAGGACCATATAGAAAATACATTTCATTGGCTGACTGGACTTGTGCATGCGAAACAGCTGGGATGGCGCAGGTATGCTGGCGCTGCGAGTGAGACCCAATCTTTCTGAGGCTGACACAGAGTAAGAGCTTCCACTGGGAACTCTTGCTCTGTGTCAGCCTCAGAAAGATGGTCAGCGCCGGCAGGAGCCTCAGCCGCAGGACTAGGGTGACCACATGTCTCGGAATAGCAGATTGGAAATGTGGTCACCCTAGCCTCGCCCCAGCAACACCACCTAAAACACAAGTGTTTCTTTCTGGCCATTTGATATGTTGGGAAATGTGTGGCTGTGTGTGTGTATATGGGATAGTGTGTGTTTGTGTGGGTGTGTATATGTGAGTGTGGGTGTTTATATGCAGTGTAATGTGTTGGAGAACTCTCTAGCAATCAAAGCTTTAACCCTTTTAGTGCAAAGTACATTGCTTTGCAATGCGTTGCGTACCCCTATGACACACAAAGGGTTAAAAGCCTCATTTGAAGCAATGCATAGTTTTATTTCTCCCCTATGGTGCAGGTGGTTTGATCCAGAATTGACCCTACTTTGTTTTGTGAATACGAATCTATTTCATGACTGAATTGAAAGTCTTAAATTGATCCCAGCTAACCTGCTGAATAAAATATTTATACCATCGTGTGCCACAAATTGTATCCAATGCATTGCAACACATGGCAGAGATTCACTAAGCGGTGATAAAAAGATGGAAATTACTTCTCCAGTTTATCAGTTCTCCAATTCCAATGTTAGTCTGTGAAGACTATTCACGAAGATTTCTTCAACTTTGGAGAAGTTAATGCATATAGAATAACATAGGAACTGGAGAAGTGATATCACTGGAGAAGTTATCTCCACTTTATCACCGCTTAGTGACTCTCCCCCAATGAGTTGGACACCTCCCTGGCACTCAGTGGATTACTGATATGCTTCAACTGGTTTTAATACATATTTATTATAGGATACATAGGATCAAAGACTTAAAGGGATAGTAATGTTTCATAAAAAAAGCAGCTCTAATTAATCATCATAGTATTTGGACTTTGGAGAGTGTTATTTCAATTCTGTCAGAGTTGTAGTTCAAGAGTAATTCAATGACAAATTATCCCCCTCTCGCCCCTTTTTCTGATGTAACACTGCTGAGCCAGAGCAGAGGAGAGGTGCCCAGGTAGATTGCAGTGAAGGACAATCTTCAATTAAGATAAGGGAAAAATCTGAAAAACTTGTCAAGGGGGGCAGGGCTTTCATTGTTCTCACAGGAAGAAGATTGTCCCCTTCTGTTATCTGTCTGGTCTATGGACTGCATTCCACATCTGAGAAGAGATTGCTTACACTAGCTAATAGGGGCAGGAGGAGAAACTTTGCTTGTGAATATCTCTCAAACCATAAAGGTTTGAGAGATAAGACTTATATCGTTCTTCATGTTTTTTTAATGCCTACAAAATAAAATAAAGATAAAATGAAGTATTACTGTCCCTTTAAAGGGGAAACTAATACCACTGAAACAATGATATATGCATCTAAATATAATGTAGTCCAAGCTGAGTTCTCTAAAAGATCTTTTGTTAAAGAGGAAGTAACACCTCCTAATAATAATCCCCTTAGCTTTCTAGAGCCAGAATATTTTAATAGTCACTATGAATCTTGCCTTTGTGTCTTTGTTGAAGAGATAACATCTTCATTTAGTAGTGGTTGTCATGTTCGTGAACAGTTACTGGCAATTTTTTCAAAGCAAAGCAACCATTTAAGTACTTGAGTGTTATCCCTAGAGTTCAAGGACCAGAGCAATGTTCACTGCATTGCAAAACATTGACTAACCATGTTCAGTGAGCAGTGTGAGGTCATGTGGTCCTGCTATCCACTGTCATGTCCACTCCCAGGGTCATGATTATCCAGGACTGATTTAATATGTTATCTCTTCAACAAAGGCACAAGAGCAAAATTCAAAGGGGGCATTAAGATTTTGTAGCTGCAGTAAATAAATGGGGGTGATTATCAAGTTATTTTTTAGTTCTATAGCCCTACAATCTATTCTCAATCATGCTTGTCTAATGCATGTGTAGAAAGCTCTAATCCTGTCCTGCACAATCAGAGATGATTTCATTTATTTCGCCAGCTGAGGATGATTGGAAGATGTAGTCTGACTATATAGTTGGGGAGCTATGGGTTTACCACCCAGAGTGTAAGTCAATGTATTGGCTTTAAAAATGTGTGTCTTTAGAAACCCCTACGTAACTGAGAATCAGCTATGACAAGATCCTTTGGGCATTTCAGCACCAGAGGCAAGAACAGCTCCTACAGAACAGGAATGCTTCCTTTGATGAATGTGCCACTGTAAGGCAAAACTGAAAGTACTGTAAGTCTCTCAAACCAATGTGAGGGAGGGATTTAAAGCTTAAATATCTAAAGGGCAACTAATGAGAAGCAAGCACATATTAACCATTTGAGTTCCAGAGGGGTACGCAAAGCATTGCTTCACAATGCGTTGCATACCCATCTGGCACTCAGAGGGTTAAAACTCATCCTTTTATTTATTAATTCTGCAAGTAACAGCATTATAAACTTACAGTTAGCCACATACTTCTTGAGTGAGATGTGATAAAAAGACATTAAGGGTGAGATTCACTAAGCGGTGATAAAGAGGTGATAAAGTGGAGATGACTTCTCCAGTTTATCACTTCTCCAATTCCTATGTTATTCTGTGGAGCCTATGCACTAAGATTTCTACAACTTAGAATAAAATATGAACTGGAGAAGTGATATCACTGGAGAAGTCATCTCTGCTTTATCACCTCTTTATCATCAGGTCCTACCTTCCAGTTTTATAACTGGAATTCTGGTTGTACAGAGTGGTCGAGACAGGACCTGGCAAATGAGACAAGCAGAGAATCCATAGAAAAATCAAAAATGCAGCCAACTGGAGGTAAAGAGGGATAGGGGAGGGACAGTGATACCTCATAGGTTACAATTGAAATGGAGCTTTACAAGTGATACCACAGAACTTACAGTTGAAATGGGGCTTTACATGTGATACCACAGAGCTTACAACTGAAATGGATCTACATAGTATTGTATCCCCATTTCAGTTGTAAGCTCTTTGTGTAACACCATTTAAATTGTAAGCTCTGTGGCATAATTTTGTAGACTCATTTCAGTTGAAAACTATGTGCAGTCACTTGAGTCCCATTTAAATTATAAGCTCTGTAGTACATTTTAATTTTTAAAGCATCCATTTTTGTCTTTTAAGGTGGTACTAGTACCTCTTCACACAAGAACAAACTAAGAAGTGTGCGATGTTTGTGTGTGTGGGGGAGCAAGCTGGGGGAAAGCCCAATCTGAGATCCCGTGTAGGGCCCAATGGAGTCTAAATCTGGCTCTGGGACCAGAGTTGGCTACTTCTGGTACAGATGGTCCATGGAGGTGAAGTTATCATAAGAATTGTTCAGCTGAGTTGATAGCTCTTTCATGGTAAATATTCTCCAAATAAATTGAAGGAGCACAGTTGAATCAGCTTTAGATTTTATTTATTTAATGTTGCCATTTAAATAAAACATCTTTTATAGGTAGGTTTACTAATTTAAGACAGAATATGAACATTTTCATGGTACATTCCCTTAAAAGGAAAATAAAAACAATAAATTATTTAGGCTTATTTGGAACTGGCTCCTGTTCCCCTTCAATTGGAGCATCTATCTTGATAGGATTTGCATGATTATTCATCCCATTAAAGGGATAGTAATACTTAGTTTTATCTTTATTTTATTTTGTAGGCATTAAAAAAACATGAAGAACGATATAAGTCTTATCTCTCAAACCTTTATGGTTGAGAGATATTCACAAGCAGTTTCCCCTCCCACCCCTTTTACCTAGTGTAAGCCATCTCTTCTCAGATGTGGAATCCAGTCCATAGACCAGACAGATAACAGAAGGGGACAATCTTCTTCCTATGAAAACAATGAAAGCCCTACCCCCCTTGACACGTTTTACAGGTTTTTCCCTTATCTTAATTGAATATTGTCCCTCTCTGCAGTCTACCTGGGCACCTCCCTTCTGATCTGGCTGAACAGTGTTACATCAGTAAAAGGGGCGGGAGGGGGATACTTTGTCATTGAATTACTATTGAACTAAAACTCTGACAGAATTGAAATAACACTCTCCAAAGTCCAAATACTATGATGATTAATTAGAGCTGCTTTTATTATGAAACATTACTATCCCTTTAATTTATTCTTCCTCTGGAGGTTGAAGTGTTTTGGCAGCCTCAGAAAGGGTGTGAGATGGAGCAAGGCAGTTTCAGGACAGGTGAGTAATTAACCCCTTAACGTCCGGCGGTCCTGGGACGTTTCCGTCCCATAAGGACCGCATTGAACCACGTGGACGCGCCGGTACACGTGACGTGTTGTGTGTATCGGCGCGTCACTATGGGGCCTGATAGAGATCGCTCCGATCTTGGAGCGGTCAATTTCAGGCCCTGGTAGAGCCCCGGTAGAGCGCTGTAAGTAAAAAGTACGTGACGTACTATGACCGTCATCGGTCCTTGAGTATTTCAAGGACCGTGACGGTCATAGTACGGCACATGTCGTTAAGGGGTTAAGCAGGCTTTACCACACAGGTCAGGGAGCTGAACCCTGATCTCTATTAACTAAACCACAAAAAAGAGAAAAAAGCACCAGATATAGGCAGCTTAAATATATACATTGAATGAGACTATAAAGTGGTAGGGGACAGAGCAGTTTTAATATAATACACATATACTAGTCTATAGACTGTAATCTGTAGTGAGCAGAGCCTTCTTATCTTTTTGACTCCAATGCCTTTTAATGTTGATTGTAGATATTCTTGAATCTGTTGTACCCCCTTGTATATTGTTATATTGTCCTATTAAACTGTTGTACAGCACTGCATAATATGTCAACCCTTTCTAGAAGATGATGAGAATAATATTAATAATAATAATAAAATGGCAATCATTTAAACAACTTCATTTTTTATTTCTTATATCTTGGACATATAGACAATAACATTAGTTAATGGGGGAGATTCACTAAGCGGTGATAAAGAGATGATGAAGTGGAGGTGACTTCTCCAATTCCTATATTATTCTATGGAGCCTATGCACTAAGATTTCTTCATCTTTGGAGATGTATAAAAATTCCTATTGATTTAAAGAGGAATTGTCTTGTTTTTCTTAGTCTGCGTCTATAGCTCCTATCAGCTGTTCAGGGGGATGGTCAGAAAACTGAACCCCTTGGCTGGAACCCAGACCAGTATAAGTATGAGGCTTTCTGCCACAAACTTAGCGGGTTGTGTGCTCAGCCTCCATAGACCCAATACAGATGGCTTGATGGGACCTTCCACATGCAGCACAGGAAACTGAACTGCAAGACTTCAGTGTCACAGTTCAGTGAGGGGTGCACCAGGTTCTCTTCTCAAACACCTGTTTTGCTCATCCAGTGGTCTGCCAGGACTACAATGCAGCCTCAGCTTCACCTGCATGTCTGCTCCCAGTAGAACAGTTCTGCCTATGGGGCAACATCTCCATGATAGTTGCCTTTTAAATTGGGCTTTAACCAATTGTTTGCTAGAGAGGTCTCCAGCTCATTGCTTTGCAATGGGTTGGATACTTCTCAAGTATTCAAAGCATTTAAAGTCCATTTTAAAGCCGAACTACCACCACTAAAAACTTGCCTCCCTAGAATTATCCATTGTTCCTGGGTTGACAAGCAGGATGGAGCACAAACATCTCTAGTGATGTCTGCGCACCTGCACCAGCTCTAGGAGGTGTTGCTAGGAGCTGTTCGGCTCCAAAAGGGACTGACAGCGCAGGCGCACAGACGTCACTATGGAAAGATGTCTGTGCTCCGTCCTGCCTGTCAGCCTGGGAACAATGGAGAATTCTCATTAACGTGGTAATAATTCTGGAGACTAGCGCTACTGAGCAGCTAGTCGCCAGATGGGGAATTATTGGGGGGCAAGTTTTTTAGAGGTGGTAGTTCCACTTTTAATAAATCTGGATTTAGGTTTTTTTTTATTTGTCCACTGTGGTGCAGGGTTTTAACCCTACGAGTGCCAGAGGGGGTATCCTTTTAAAATGTCGCATTTAAAATAGAGTGCAAGTACACGCTGGTTAAGTACCGTATGTCACCTTGTTGAAAAGGGCGACATGAGAATCTTCTCTGTATCAAAGCGCAAGATTCTCAAAGCGTCTCCTTAAACGTCACATTCACTGTAGTGCCCGCATTACCCAGACAAAAGTCCATGTCTGTTTGCAATCTGTGTGAATTAGTGACAGAACCTCAGTGGCAGTGTTTATTCAGCTAATATCCTTTGAGTCTGTCAGATACCTGAAAAAGAAGCATTCTTATCATATCATGCAGGAAACCTGCAGTAAATGGTGTCACATTTAGTTACTGAAACAGAAGGTCGCATTCATTGTAATGGCCGTATTAACCAACATGGATGTGAAGCGACATGGATGTGAAGTGTGTGCCTCCTACCCCCATGATCTTCCCTGCAAATTAAACAGCTGCATAGAACATTCTGGAGGAAGGAACACTTCACAGTGAAGCAGAAATTTTGCCTGCCATATGACGCAGCTTAGCGCCTACCAAATTCACATTAATATGTGAAGTCCAGTGTGAAATCAGCATTGTGGGAAGATGGGTGGGAATCATCAGTCTTTATCAAGTTACTGTATAAGTAAGTACTCAGCATGGTATGAATATATGTGTGAGTACTCAAAAGACTACAAAGTTATATAAATCAAGCTATTATTATTATTAAAATATTATTGGCCAATGTCATTGGAGTATCGGTGTAGCATCACATCCTCCTAAAGCGCCCATGTAATGATCTATGTGGCAAGCTATTCACAAGGGTGCGTTTTGATCAGCTTTAATAACTTTGCACTACAGTTGCCTTGTGAACTGAAAGGTTGCGTTTACTGTAGTGTCCGCATTAGCCAACATGGATGTGAAGCGACGTGGATGTGAAGTGTGTGCCTCCTACCTCCATGATCTCCCCTGTCATCCTGGTGATGTCATCCAGCAGCATGGGGAGGGTGGTACTGATGAACAGCAGGATGCCATGAGGAGACACACATCATGGAGGAAGGAGGCACACAAAGTGTTAATGCGGGCACAGACAGTGAATGCAACGTTTAAGGAGGCACCATGAGTATCTCACGCTTTGATGCAATGCGAGATTCTCATGTAGCCCTTTTCAACAAGGCGACATACTTAATTTGGTGACTACTTCCTTGCTACTTTTTATGCAACATTTCAAAGGTGAAATTTATGCAATGCATTAGTAACTAACATATATATACCACCCTATAGTGATTAAAGCGGAACTAACACCGCTAACAAACCTTGTCATTAATAATTCCCTATCTGGTGACTTGCTGCTTAGTAGCGCTAGTCGCCAGAATTATTACCTCTTCATGAAGAAATTTGAAGTGATCCTCGGCTGACAGGCAGGATGGAGCACGGACATCTTGCCCTAGTGACGTCCGCGTGCCTGCTCTGTCAGTCCCTTCCGGAGCCGAATGGCTCCTAGCAACGCCTCCTACAGATGTCTGGGACTGACAGAGCAGGTGCGCGGATGTCACTAGGGCAAGCTGTGTGCGCTCCGTCCTGCCTGTCAGCCGAGGATCACTTCAGATTTCTTCATGAAGAGGTAATAATTCTGGCAACTAGTGCTACTAAGCAGCTAGTCGCCAGATAGGGAATTATTAAAGACAAGGTTTGTTAGCGGTGTTAGTTCCGCTTTAATGAATGGTATGAATGACTATATACACTGTGTGCACAATTATTAGGCAAGTTGTATTTTTGAGGATTCATTTTATTATTAAGCAACTACAGTGCTCTCCATCAATCCAAAATGTTAAGAATCCTTAAACCTGAATATTTAAGAAAGTAAAAGTGAGGTTTTGGCTTTCTTAGGAGAATATCTACGTGTGCACAATTATTGGGCAACTATTAGTGTGCAGAATTATTATACAACTAAATGAAAAACGATAATTTTCCCATCTTACGTGTTTATTTTCATCTATTAAAGTGAGAATACTAAACAAACAACTCAAATTTTACAAATAAACATTTGTGACATTTCCAAAAAAAATCACTGACCAATATAGCCACCATTCTTTTCAATAATAGTCATAAGCCTTCCATTCATGGAGTCTGTCAGTTTTTTGATCTGTCGATGATCAACTTTTTTGTGCAGCAGCAACCACAGCCTCCCAGACACTGTTCAGAGAGGTGTACTGTTTTCCTTCAGTGTAAATCTGCCATTTAAGAAGGGCCCACAAGTTCTCATTAGGCTTTGGGTCAGGTGAGGAAGGGGGCCATGTCATTATTTTATCATCTTTAAGGCCTTTACTGTCTAGCTACACAGTGGAGTACTTTGATGCATGCGATGGAGCATTGTCCTGCATACAAATCATGGTCTTCTTAAAAGAAGCCGACTTTTTCCTGTACTACTGCTTGAAGAAAGTGTCTTCTAAAAACTGGCAGTAGGTTTGGGAGCTGAGTTTGAGTCCATCTTCAACCCGAAAAGGTCCAGCTAGCTCATCGTTGATAACATCAGCCCATACCAGTACCCCTCCTCCACCTTGCTGGTGTCTGAGTCGAAGTGGAGCTCTGTACCCATGACTGATCCAGGCACAGGCCCATCCATCTGGACCGTCAAAAGTCACTCTCATCTTATCAGTGCATAAAACCTGTGAAAAATCTGTCTTCAGATATGTCTTGGCCCAGTCTTGACGTCTCAACTTATGTGTCTTGCTCAGTGGTGGTCATGTTTCAGCCTTCCTTACCGTGGCCATGTCTCTGATCACTGAACACCTAGTACTTCTGGACACTCCAGGTAGGTTGCAATTCTGGAACATGTCAGCACTGGAGGATTATGGGTTCCTGGTATCTTCATATTTGATTCTTCTCAAATCTCTGGCAGTTAATTTGTGTCTTTTTTTTTTCTTGCGACCCTGTTCAATATTTGCAACAAAATGTTTGATGGTTCTGTGAGCACACTCCAATATCTTAGAAATTTCAAGAGTGCTGCATCCCACTGAAATATATTTTACATTTTTTGACTTTTCAGAGTCAGTTATATCGCTTTTTTTGCCCATTTTGCCTGAGGAAATGAAGCTGCCTAATAATTATGCACACCTTGATAGAGGGTGTTCATCTCCTTAGGCCACACCCTCTCTCATTACACAAATACACATCACCTGAAATGCTTAAATCCAATAAGCATTCAAGTTTATACAGCTCGGAGTTGGAAAATATGCATAAAAATGATGATATAGTCAAAATACTCACTTTCCTAATAATTGTGCACACAGTGTATATACATTTTTTTCCATAAGAGTGAACATTCATCAAGTTCAATGCTAAGTAGCTGGCAAGTAGTATACCCTCCAACTGTACCATTTTTGTCCTCTTGTACCTTATTAAACATGAATATTTTCTCATTTTTAAACTAATGTTTTAATGTTTCCAGCTCTGCATGTCAGGGAGGTTATGCACTTAGGCCTGATAAAGAGGTGATAGAGTAGAGGTGACTTCTCCATTGATATCAATTCTCCATTTCCTATGTTCTATGGAACCAATGCACTAAGATCTCCAAAATTGGAAACATCTTAGTGGATTGGTTCCATAGAATAACACATAAATTGGAGAAGTGATATCACTGGAAAAGTCATCTCCACTCTATCACCTCTCTATCACGCCTTACTGCATAACCCCCTAGGACTTGAACTCATGTTTAGCAAGCAGTGCGTTGTAGCCTCCCAAGGCTATTGCACTTGCTGATTTCATTCTGCAGGTAACAGACAAATTTTGGCATGGAATAATAGACATGTAAAATTATTAGACTGTATTTCTCCGATCGAAACATCTCATGTAAAGGACATCTCATTACTTTGTCTTTGATCACTTCTGTATACACCTTTCCTAGTTTGTGGTTATGTGTGCGTATCTGCACCGGTAAAACCACAGAGGGTTTACCACAAGATGCAAACCACTGGTAAGCCTCAAGAACTAAAAGACCAGATTACAGCTTTCTAAAAATTACATAAAAAACCCTGTAGAGCTCTGGAACAAAGTCTTATGGAGAGATGAGATGAAGACTAACCTGTCCCAGAGTGATGGAAAGAGGAACACGTGGATAAGGAAAAGAACTGCACATGATCCAAAGCACCTCAT
Source organism: Rhinophrynus dorsalis (assembly GCA_037306005.1). Lineage (NCBI taxonomy): Eukaryota > Metazoa > Chordata > Amphibia > Anura > Rhinophrynidae > Rhinophrynus > Rhinophrynus dorsalis. The sequence goes on along the minus strand of CM074718.1, from coordinate 596,536,373 downwards.
CCGTGAAACAATTTAACCATGCTCAAAACTTTATTTACATAAAGTACTGGAAACAAAGTTCTTTAACCCCTTAATGACCTGTTGGACCAGTGTTTTTTTTACACTAGAAGACCAGAGCAATTTTGTCTTGTTTAGTATGTTTTGTTCTACCATATTCCCCCTCTAATTCCTTTAGTACAACCTCACTATTTATATACTGTTTTTTAAAGGATGAGCAGGGATTTATTTTGATGCCATATTTATGAGTATAACACACTATATAGCTTTTTTATAACATAAAAAATGAACAAAAACATTGAAAAAAAACACAACATTTTTATAGGTTTTTCTGTGATGTTTTGTGGTCATTTAGTACATTTTAAACAGAGACTGAATAAATGGTATGAACGGTCATTCATACCTCCCAACTGTATCTTTATGGGGGTAATGTCCTTCTGATGTGAAAGTCCCCATGTTCCTCTTTCCTTCCCTGGTGTCCCATATTTTGGAGATCAGACTGTATGGTGTTATATAAGTGTATTACATTGCTCCACAGTAATAAAACTCACATGAATGTTTGCTTAAGCTTCAGTATATGTGTTTATAATTAGTCTGTATAAATAAAATAATTTGTTCTTGCTGTAAATCATTTATTTATTTATTTGCAGAAATGAGTGGCAATAGGTCATCAAGTGACCTACACCTAGCCCTGCCCCCAGCACCACTAGTTTAATTAAAATTACCCCCATTTGGCCATTTGTCTTTACTTCAATTCTATTATCTTCTTCTCTCTTGCTCATGATCACTGTGAGTAAGAGAGGGGCAGGGAACACTGACAAAGTCAATGTACATCATACATTGCCTCTGTCATTGGTTCAGCCTGTACATGTGATCACTGGAGCAGCTATTACATGTACCGGCTCAACAGGGAAAGACTGAAACTGATTGCTCCTGGAGCAGTCAGTCACAGCCTCCCCGGCATGATCACAGCCCACCCTGAGGCGAACTAATCATAATGAAATATTCACCAATTATACACCTATACTAAGGCAGTGAGATCCCCTCATGAGATCAGAAAGATTAAAAGCTTTAGTACCCAAATACTGAGTAATGTATGCTGCTTGCAACCTATGTTTCTATCTGTTGTTGGAGTGGAATTCCCATGATACTCAACGCACCACCAACTGTTGATGGACTGCAGCTCCCAGTGGCTGGTGGAGGACAACTTAAATTATAATCCAAAAAAACAGCTAGTGAAGAGTTGCAGGTTTCAGATTCAGTACAAAAAAAAGTTCTAGGTATTGTTATGACATATTTAGTATTTTTTAGAAACCGTTCTCTGTAAAGTTTGAATTTGCTTTTGTATATTCTAGAATTTCAGAGACATTTTGTAAAGTGCTTTGTGTGACTAAGACCTCCAAGAATAAAGTGAATCAATAAGGAAGAGGAGCTTACGTGAATACAGTAAGGAGCATTACCCCATATATTTGATGTGCACGTAAAATAAATGGGGTAATGCCACTTGTTGCATCCGTGCTCTGCCCTTTTCTGGATTGATTCAGAGACTCTACCAGGAAGTTCTGAAACCCTGTGAGTAAGCAGCCCTGGGCCAGCTAATAGTCAGTGACTCTGGTAAGTGTCCCACTACAGGACATCGATACTCTGAACAAAAGCCTAGCTTAGCGAAGAAATTCTAAAATGTATTTGTAACATTATCCCTTTAAAGACCAGAGAGATGTGTAAGGCATTGCAATGTAATATCTTTCACACCCCTCTGGTCCTTAAAGGGTTATGAAAGTAATGAATAGTTAACTCTTTGTGTGCCAGTGAGATATCCAACACATTGCGTCTGGACTCAAAGGGTTAAATCGGTTTTTGGAATAGGTGAACATGTGAGTTGGATTTCTGTTAGATAAACTTCTAAGACTACACTAACATAATAATAGGGATTTCAAGGATATAAACATTGATCATTATCACAAAATTAGAACAACATCCTAATAAAAGCACTGAATGTAATAGAGATTGCTTTTCCAATATAAAATCTGTCTTGTGTGCTTGATCAGATGCCAACAAACCTGTGAGAGACAAACGTTATATAACATCATCTCATCATCTTCAGCCGTTGTCGATCCACCGCAGGATGAAAAACACATCAGCAAACCTCCAACAATTTTGTCCTGTGCTTTTTGTTGCCACTATGTACCAGCACATTTGGTAATTTCGTCTACCATCTTGTCTTTTGTCTTCTTGGGCATCAAAAGAAGGAAGAAGGAAACAGTTAAATAAACCAAACCAACCCCTTGTTATGGCAGAAAAAGTGGAAAATCTCAAGATAATTTATAAAACGTATCTTTTATTTACACAGGATAAAAAGACCTCTCAGAAGAAGCAAATAAACTAATTTAAAAACGTGTAACCAGTCTAGGCCAAAAAATAATGAACCCACTACCGGAATCACCCTCCAGGAGGATGGCATTTGTATGCCTAATCCTCATATTCTATATTCATATTCTATTTACACTGATGATGTTGATTTAGCTACTAGGGAAACCTTACTTTTTACCTTTGTGTGATACGTTGCCAATTACCAAATGTTTTTGATGGCTATAAGACATACACACTATGTGGCTTTACCCTTTCATTTTACTGAATAGGGGTTATTTGTGCTGGTAATGTGAGCTCAGTAAGGGAAGCGCTAGAATGAACAACATATAAAAACGGCCATTGCTCCTATTGTTATTACAGGGATAATGGCTTTGTATTAATACTACTTAAATTTAGGTGACCATTTGTTACATTTGAGCTCTCTATGCTCCACACTAAATGGGCTGTTCTATTTCAGTGTTACCTCTGAAAGGTACAGTTGGTTACTAACGCTGATATGGATATGCAAAGTTACCCCAGCTTTAGCAGTGAGTTAAGCATTTAATGACTCAAGCAGTCTTAATGACTATGTCCACACAAGCACTGAGCCCGATATTTTCTCATTCCTGTTATGTAGCATTTACACATACTCCACTCTGGCACCTTACAGTATATACTCTCTTTTTTCATCAGTGTGCAGTTAAGATCTATGAGATTCCTGTAGTGGGTTAATTTTTTTCCCCTACGCTAATTACACTTATTTTTTTGTTTAGTCACTTCTTTTGATAGATCTTTTTATCTTGTGTAAATAAAAGCTATGTTTAACTGTGTGTGTCCCCACAAATCTTGGGGTTTTTCTACATTATCTGCCAAAACAAGGGGAGGGATTGGTGCTCATTTAACTGTTTTCTTCTTTTGTTGATATTCCCATATATATATATATATATATATATATATATATATATATATATATATATCTACAGGGCTTAAAACGTGAAGTCCTTTGCTACTAGCCAGACATGAAAAGTTACTCGCCAATGCAAGCCATAATATACCCTCCAGGGCTGAATTTCTACTCGCCAGGGCACACTCCCTTTGGTTTATAAGCACCCTTGATACTTATATGTGTGGTGCACCCTATTCTTTGAAATTTATACAACCTTCTTCTTGGGGGTTTAGTATAGAGTGGAATCCATTGCAAAATTCATTTGGTCCATCTACCATCAGGGGAAAATTCACTAAGCGGTGATAAAGAAGTGATAAGGAGGTGATAAAGTGGAGATGACTTCTCCAGTTTATCACCTCCAGTTCCTATGTTATTCTGTGGAGCCTATTCATTAAGATCTCCAAAGTTGAAGAAATCTTAGTGCATAGGCTCCATAGAATAACCTAGGAACTGGACAAGTGATAAACTGTAGAAGTCATCTCCACTGTATCACCTCTTTATCACCGCTTAGTGAATCTCCCCCAGGTCTTCTTCCTATGTGGGCTGCCCATTTCCATTTCAGGTGCTTTACTCTTTCATTGATGCTATAGACCCATTTTTGCAGACGAATCCATGTACGTGTTTTTGGTCTCTTTTTGTTATATTCAGAATTCAACGCTCCATACTTCTCTGTGTAACCTTAAGTTCTTGTATGGCTTTGGCATTCAGTGTCCATGTTTCACAGCCATATGTAAGAACTGGGAGGACACATTGGTCAAAAACCTTTCGCTTGAGACAGAGTGGTAAATTTATCTTAAAGACAGTACTACTAAGTTTTCCAACTGCTTGCCATCCCAATCTTATTCTTTGCTCAATTTCCATCATGATGTTTCCATCTGTTGACATTTCCTGTCCATGGTAAACATAGTTATCCATTTTTATAGTTATCTACTGTGATTTTCTTTGGTATAGCAAATTTGTTAAAATAAATGTTTTCTTTCCTGTTATTGCTCTTCAGTGCATTCTTGCAGTTCTTCAAGACTTCTGGCAAAACATATGATATTGTCTGCAAAATGTAAGTGATGTAAGTAGTCTCCATTACACTTAATCCTTTTTTGTCCCAATTTAGTTTACAAAAAACGTCTTCTAAACAAGCAGAAAATATTTTTGGGAAAATTATGTCTCCTTGTTGGATGCCTTTTTTCTTTGTTGGTCTGGACTTATCATAGTTGACCTGTATTGATGCAATTGCATTTTAATATATTGATTTGAGCATATTGATGTAAACTTTGTCTATTCCTTGGTGGATTATGGCATCAATTATTATTATTGCTTGCTTTTTCACTTTTCTTAGTCAATTAAGGCTAGGCATAATGGAAGGTTGTATTCACTATGTCACTCTATAACTTGTTGCACTGTATGGATATGGTCTATTGTACTGAAACCGCTCCTGAATTCTGCTTGTTGTTTAGCTTGTGCAGAGTTAAGTATTGTGCCCATTCTTCTTGATAGTACCCGTATGAACACCTTGCATACGACTGGCAATAGGCTTTTTGGTCTGTAGCATTTAGATCCCTTTTATCACTTTTTTGTGCAATAGGATGACTTCTGCATTTCTCCATGTTTCAGACAATCTGCTGAGTAGTACATATTTTGGAAATAGTTTAACTAGGGCCTTGAATAAGGGTTGACCTCCTGCTTTCAGCATTTCAGTAGTGACTTTATCAGGTTCAGCTACCTTGCCATTTTTCATTGATTTTATTGTAGCTTCTACTTCTTCTAACAAAACTTCTGGCACAGCTTCAGACTTTGGCACTACATTCAGTTGTTGCCCATCATCCTTAGAAAGATTCTTCCACTTGTTTTAGTATTTGATGTTGAGTTTTTGCTGTTGTACCATTTTCAAGCTTTAAAGGGATAGTAATACTTAATTATTACTAATCCCTATATTAAAGTAATATTAAAAATAAATGTATTACCCCCAGTGTCATCTCTCAAACCTTGATGATTTGAGAGATAATCGCTCCTAAAGTTGCTCTCTCCTTCCCCCTTCCCCGAATTCAGCGTTGTAGCTGACTGAAGGGAAATCCAGTCTTACAATCATCAGGCGGCTCTGCAGCAGAGCCGCGATAACGTTACTAAAAAAAAAAAATTCACTAAAATGGTGTTCTACGTGTGCTTGCAAACCAAGCACATGTAGAACTCAGTATCAGTGAAAGATTTCTTTTTTAGTAACGCGACCTTGGCTGTGCTGCAGAGCCGCCTGAAAGTCGTATGACAGGCTTCCCTGCAGTCAGCTAGAACGCTGACTACGGGGAAGGCGGAGGGAGAGGGCAACTTTAGGAGCGATTATCTCTCAAACCATAAAGGTTTGAGAGATGACACTGGAGGCAATACATGTATTTTTTATATGGTTTAATATAGGGATTAGTAATAATTAAGTATTACTATCCCTTTAATGGAAACATTTGTCTCCTATGTGTAGCCATCTTTCATTTTGAGTTCCTTCTTGAGTCCTTTTGATGAGCTCAACGTTGAACTTGCACGTTTCTTCTTTTATTTGCTTCCTTATGGTCTTGCACATTTTGACATGTTCTACCCTGTTTCTAATATTACCATTTTGCTTAATTTCTCATTTCTTTTGTAGCATGACAACTGCTTCTTTTGGTGGGTTTTTGATGTCTCGCCAAAGATAAAGGAGCATAGGCAGTGTCTACAATAGTCTCAATTGAAATCTCTGTGTCTGTAAGGTCTTGCAGCTACTTGTAGGAACATAAACTTGAATGATTTGAAGATCATAGTGACTTAGTTTGATAGCACATGAAGCAATTCTTTCAGAAATTCTTTCTACTTTTATGATTGCGTCTGTTATTCTTTTGTTAATCAAGAATCCAATTCCTCCACATCGTCCATCATTGGTTCCTTTATAGTATTGCCAGTGTCTATCTTCTAATTTGACTAAATCTTCATCTTTTTTACAAGTCTCATAAAAGCCGCTCATGTCCCAGTTGATGTTATTCAGTTCTTGTACCATAGCAGTGGTTCTCAATCTTTTTTTGTACGGGGCACCCCTAACGCACAATCTAGAACATTCGGGGCACCCATAACATATTTAATGTACTTTATCAAGGGCTTAAGAAGGGTACAATACATAAATATACAGTTATTATTAGGTCTTATAATCTTAATAACAAAACTAAACATATTGTACATAACAATTTCTATAAATTTTTATTTAAAAGTACATTTTTGTTAGTCTTCATAGAAAACATGGGGCACCCTAAGTTGATGTTCATGGCACACCAAAGTGCCACGGCACCCTGGTTGAGAATCACTGTACTATAGCAAAACAGGAAGGGGGGGAGAAGAAAAACACAAGCTCCCCTGTGCGGGATCAGTGAAACTTCAATGGCCACCACCAAACACCCATAGTTGTGTACTCACAAATAAAGATGCTGGTCAATGGTGTACACTAATTCCAGCAAAGCAAACAGCTGAGGAATCTAAACTGCCCTCAGACATAGTGTCTAGAGCAGGACTCCACAGAATAATAGGCTGCTCCTGAATGACACAATCCCCCTGAGCGGTAATGAAATCCCAAGCAATAGTAAAAAATAAAAAACATTAAGAAGAAGCGCCAGTGTAATACTGTTGATACAAATGAAGATTGCAGATACATTCAAATGCACTCATGTTTATCGATGATCAGAAAGCTTTATGTTTAAGTTCCTGTTTGTGGATCACCGTTACCCCAAGTGGAGATGGGTGAAATCTCTCCACAAGCCTGTGTGTCAGACTGACGGATAACAGCTTTCTGACCATCGATAAACGTGAATGCATTTGATTATATTTGCAATCTTCTTTTATATCAACAGCATTACACTATCTGGGGCTTCTTTTTTGTTTTTTATTTTTTACTATTGCTTGGGAGTTCTTGTATTAGTTCCGCTAAGTGCTGAAACCTTATTCATAGATCAAATATTAAGTGTTCCAATGTCTGAAGACCAAAGGCAGATGATAAAACCCTGTGATTCTTAGCACCCTCTGTCATTGAGCCGATCTTCCTGCTGCCGTAGGTAGTAGCTCCCTCCAGGGAATGAGAGCCATTTTTTTAGTTGTAAAGCCATGCTGAGGAAATGGATCATAATCTGCCACTCTGGTCCAGTGTGGGTTGGCAGATTCTAACATTTCAGAGACATTTTATGAAGTACTTTGCTTGACTAAGATCTCGCAGAATAAAGTGAATCAATAAGAAACAGGAGTGTACATGAATACAGAAAGGAGCATTAACTCATATATTTTACATGCCTGTAGAATAAATGGGGGGATGCCCCTTGTTGTATCTGTGTGCTCTCCTTTTCTGTATTGACTCAGAGTCTCTACCAGGAAGTTCTTAGACCCTGTAAGGAAGAAGCACTGGGCCAACTAATATTCAGTGTTCTCTGGTGCGTGTCCCGCTAAAGGCCTAGCTCAGTGATGACATTATAAAAAGTATTTGTAAGGCATTGCAATGTAATACCTTGCACACCCCTCTGATCCTTAAAGGGTTATGAAAGTAATGTATAGTTAACTCTTGATGTTCCAAAGAGGTATCCAGTGCATGTGTTGGATACCCCTCTGGCACTCAAAGGGTTAAATCAATTTCTAGCATAACATGTGAGTTGGATTTCTGTTAGATAAACCTCTAAGACTACACTAAAATAGGAAAATCCTTGAAATATCTGTTATTATCAACTGATTAGGCCCAACCAGTCTTGTGCTATAAACATGAGTCATTATCACAATATTAGAACAACATCCTACTAAAGTAACAGCTCTGAATGTAATCTAGATTACTTTTGCAATACAAAATCTGGCAAAGCAAAGAGTTAATTTACCTGATATAAATCTTGGGCTTGCACTGTTTCCTGGCAGAGAAAATTGATCTTTATAAGTTTAGTATTCATCTGAATTCCTTTTCTTTTTCTTTGTGTATAAGATCTGTACATTTTTCGTAATAAGCAATACTTTCCCTAAAATGAAAAAAATATGTTAATATCTTGGATTCAAGAGAGCAAATTAATGTATTGGAGAGATCTCTAGGATCCAAGGGGTTAAAAAGATTTGATCGATTCCTGCTTAGGGAAAAGCATTGTTTTGGCACAATTGCATGCCCTGCTTTGCATGCGTATGTTTAGGAGTTGTTTTCTAATGATACAGTAAGGAGGAAAGGATGGGGGCAGAGCTAGGAGCTTGTATAGTTGCCACCTGTCTCCAAATTATCATGAAGACAAGCCAGGCTTAGAAACTTGGCACATCAGGTTGATTAGGGTCCAGATGGTTATCCTGTGAGTTGCAGACTGCTGTCAACATAGAGCTTCCGTGTTCAGTCAGAGGCCCACCAGCTTTTGAGGACTACAGTTCCCATCATCCCCAGCCAGCAAATGGCTGGTTGGAGATTATGGGAATTTTAGTCCTCAACAGCAGGAGGGAATCAAGTTGTCGACTACTGATCAAAAGGCAACTAAATGAATACTGTAATTATCCTTTACATAAATGTATAAAGACTCATTGGGAGCAAAGATTGTGATTGTGTGTTTACTGCATTATGACACTGTGCATGTTAGTACTATATTACTCACTTCTGTGTACAGTCCTAGGGGAAATTGAAAAAGACTTCCGCTTTTCATTTGTTATATCCCATAGACCTGTTGTGGATAGCCGGTGTTTGTCACCCAGTCTGTTCCCTGTACAGTGGCTTTTTCTTCATATACAATCTGTCCCTCACTACTTGCATTGAGTTGCAATATGTTGGATACCCTCTGGCAATTAAAGGTTTTTAATGCTTTTAAAACATCATTTATTCATATAAAGAGCATGTTTATTGTGATCTAATTTATCTTCAAAATCTAGTTCGAAAAAATATAGGAATCTACAGTTACTCATTCTTTTTTCTAGTGATACAGTGATGCTGATGTACTAAGAAGGACTGCACCAATTTTGTGGCAAATCAACTACATCACGGGGAATGAGTAAAATGTTCCAGTGATTTAGGGCTCGATCCAAATGTTGGCTTCAGCAGAAAAAACTGGCGATGGTGGTTTTGTTCATCAAGTAAGCAATGCAAATGTTCCCGCTAGTAAGAAATAACGGCAGTTCTGGAACACACATCGCCCGTCTCCAAAACATCAAAATATCACCCATAGAGGATAATGTAGAAGCGAAGCCAAGAGCCATTCAAGTGTTGGAGTTAGGGCTAATGCGAGTTAAACACCTATTTTTTTTGTCGAACATCACACAAGTCAGAGTAGAAAACCACCGTCGGGCAAAATAAAACAGAGAGTTAGGGATAACATGAGTCTGCGCTTCCCTACCCAGCCAGTAGGGGAACACAGAGATGGCTTTCAGCACCATGGACAGCTTTGAATGCCATAGGGATGTGCACTGCTCACCCCTGTGGCATTCAAAGGGTTACAATAAAGAAAACTAGTACACCAAGCACTACACAATGCTCCCCTTCAACATCCCCCCCCTTAGTATGTCACATATATTGCATATATGTGACATACTAACTCCATCCACATCCACCTCAGGGACTTCCATGTAGTGGACAAATCTGCCTAATATTCAACACTTAACTCTTTGAGTACCAGAGAGGTAGGAAAGCATTGCTTAGCATGTTTCCTACCCCTCTGGTACCCAAAGGGTTAATAGGCAAGGTATGGACTACATACCTTGCCTATATATATGTGTGTGTGTGTGTGTGTTTTAAACATTTTATTATTAAAAGACTATTATTAAACATATATTTACTTAGATTAATTCATTTTTAATGCCCTACCTCCTGTGTCCCATTGCTATTAGTACTATTGCTCCACTCTCCTTCAAATGGAGAGTGGAGCAAAAGTACTAATAGCAATGGGACACAGGAGGTAGGGCATTATGAATGAATGAATCTAACAAATAAACTATTGAGGAAGCAGCCCTCCGCAGTGCTCCCTTCATATACTTTCATTAATATCCCGTCTTGATGACTGGGGACATTGAAGAGGACAGAGGCATTGGAGGAAGCGGGTGGAGGGGAGAGGGACATTGTAGAAAGCGGGTGGCAAGCTTGTACTTGCTGCCCACTTCCTCCGATACCTCTCTACCCTCCTCACTCGTCGGCATTGTCCCCTGCCTGGCGTCGCACATTCTACAACTTCGTCCCTCCTGAGTGAGAAGGGACTGTGGTGCTAGGTAACATTTTTATTGTGTGTTTTTAGGTAAGATTTTCTATGCAACGCAGGTTTAAGGTGAACGTGTATTTTGTTGGTCATCACTCGTTAGCCTTTCTGGGTAAGGAAGATTTGAATCTCACGTTAACGGTCTTGGTTAACTCGCGAAGGCAGTTTTTTTCTTCAAGTTGGTTTTAACTCCAACATTTGGATCGAGCCCTTAAACACACTGTGAATCAATGTTGTTAGAGACCACCCTAGAATTCAAGTGGTCAAAAGGAACAATATAAATAATTGGAACATTTGGGAATTTGTATTTACCCCCACTGTGCAGTTGGTTTACTCAAGAATTGCCCAGTTCTGACTCACTGGTTGAGTCTGCCAGTGCAACTCCTCAAAGGTTATCCTCCATCTTCTCTCCTGCACTTTAGACTATACACTAGTTTGCTTTAGTTCGGAGTGGGTATCACGGTACCCGTGATCCCCTGTCAGTCACACTGATGGTACCTGTGCATTGGAGCAGGCTGATTGGCCCGCCCAGGATGTTCCTTTATATACTGGGCCTATGACATCTGCCTGGTGCCCTTTCGTGGTGTTCCTGAGTTTGAGCCATCCTGCTGTGTTACTGCTTTCCTGTGTACCGACTCTGCTCGTCGGACCATTCTCTGTTCCTGTTCCGTGATTGGACCCTGCTTTGGCTGACGTTCCTGCTCCGTGAATTGACCCGGCTTGCCTGACATTCCTGCTCTGTGATTCGACCCAGTTCCGGCTGACGTTCCTGCTCCGTGATTTGACCCGGCTTAGACTGACGTTCCTGCTCCGTGATTGACGCGGTTCCAGCTGTGCTTCTTGCTCCTCATCGGTTTCCTGAGTTCCTGTGGATCCTGATCGCCTACCGGCGACATTCTGAACTGTGCTTAGTAGTGCTCTGTTTTATCACTTCTTTGCTGTGCGGTGCTGTGGCCTCCGTTAACCGAGCTGTTGTAGCCTTGCTGAGCTGCTGTCTCCGTGTCTGAACCTGCCCAATACCTTGCTGTGTGTGTTGCCTCCGTTACTGAGCCCTCAGTACACTTTCCAAGCCGATACGACCTATCCGAGCCATTAACACTTATTGAGCAGTGCCTTGTGACCTAGCCTATCCGTTAACACAAGCAGAGCAGTATCCGTTCCGGTACGTGGCTGTACCGTAGATGCACCTCCTGGTGCTAGTGCCTCCTGTGTGCTCTTGCAGCGTGTTGTCCCGTAACAGCACCGGAAGGGTGTCTCGGCTCTGGTCTATTGCTAAGTGTGTTTTACTACCGACCGCTCTACCTGTGCATGGCTCGTTATTGCTTGTGCAGTGTCGACTCCGATTGGCACCCAGAGGGTGGCCTGGCTCTAGTCTCCGTTGGCACGCAGGGGTATTTCCAGTTGCGAGTACTCAGGGCAATTCAGGTTCCATTCTCTTGCTCCAGCAGTGGCTGTAATCCATCATACTCCTCTAAGGAGGAATCGCTCAGCTCTGGTTATATCTGTGCTGTCTACTTGGGCGTCTTACTATACAGCTATATGAGAGTGATTTGTACAAGCCTACTACATTGCCTATAGCACCCTCAGAGACTTATAGGTTCATGTGGGCGTTGGCTGATTACTATCATTGCGACTGATCAGTGGTTTACGCATTTACCCTTGTTCAACCTAATATCCAGTATATTATAGCGTGATATTTTGTGCTTTTTCCTGTCTATTACCATTTCTGTTTATGCCATTCCTGGCCCCCAGGGGCGCTATACCTTGTTTTCATTTCAATAAAACTGTGTTTTTACTTAAAACCTCGTCTGAGTGTCAGAAAACCGTAACAGTACGAAAGGGCCTTGACCTCTGATGGCAAAGGTGACAGTAATACACAGAACCTCCACTGGAGGATAGATGTTCACGAGCAACGCTTGGACCAGTTGGCACTGGCCATGCAAACCTTGCTAGAGCGTACGGTACACCTTGAGAAACCTAACCAAAATCCGGTGGTCCCCCCAGCCATGACACCGGATCACGTTGCTGGGCAAATGGTTGCGTTCCCCAGAAGTTTAACAGCGGCGGCACCGTTACCGTTAAGATACAACGGTGAACCCACCCTGTGCAGAGGGTTTATTAATCAACTAGAGATATTCTTAGAACTGACACCTCATGCATTTCCGAACGACCGTAGCAAGGTGGGCTTCATGATATCTCTATTAACGGGCAAAGCCCTGGCATGGGCTAGCCCCCTATGGGAGAAGGACAAACCATGTACATTGGACTTTGATGAATTTGTCAAGCAGTTTCGGAGATTATTCGAGCTACCTGGGAGAGCCTCCTCTGCTGCCAAAAGATTGATGGAAATTCAGATGGGCGAGCGTACTGTAGGCGATTACGCTATAGAATTTCAGATACTGGCAGCAGAGGTAGGTTGGAATAATGAGGCTCTAGTGGCAGCCTTTTCCCAGGGATTATCAGAAGCTATTAAAGATGAAATTGCGGCCAGGGAAGTACCTACCGATTTGGACGAGTACATCGATTACGTGATGCTCATTGATACTCGCATGCGCGAGAGGCGCTTGGCAAAGAGGGCAAGTTCCAGAATCCATTGGCACGATGGTCCTTTAAACCCTCCCTCGCCTCCCAATCCTCCTGACCGGGTAAACGAACTGGGGGAACCTATGCAACTCGGGTTCACCAGACTGTCTAAGGAGGAGCGGGCACACCGCAGAAGGCAGGGCTTATGCTTATATTGTGGCAAAAATGGGCACATACTACGTACTTGTCCGGTACGGCCGGGAAACGCATGCACCTAGGGTACCTTGGGGGACAGGCCCTAGGTGGTGTACAATCGTCCCCAGATCCCTGTTCCAAGAAACCCATCATTCCGGTGTGCTTCCCTGTAGGTGATCAAGCGGTTAAGGCACTAGCATTGATAGATTCTGGCGCAACAGGCTATTTTATGGACAAGATGTTTGCTGAGACGCACAGTATTCCTCTGTCTAAAAAAGATACTCCATTAGCCATTGAGGCCATTGATGGCAGACCGCTAGAACCCGCTTTTATCACCATGGAGACTACACCCATTTCTATGTCTATTGGTGCTCTCCACGAGGAGAGGGTATACTTCCAGATCATACATTCACCCCATCACGCGGTCATCCTGGGGTTTCCTTGGTTATTACTACATAACCCCCAATTTGACTGGCAAAGATGCGAGGTCAAGTCGTGGTCTGACTACTGCTCTGGTCACTGTTTGTCTCATCCAGTTAAGATTATGTGTACCTCTCCTTCCGTGCCAGCTGATTACAGCAAGTTCAGTGACGTTTTCAGTAAAGGAGAGGCTAGCGCCTTGTCGCAGCATAGGCCGTATGATTGCGCTATTGATTTGCCCCCGGGAGTGGTGCCACCGAGGGGCAGGACGTACCCATTGTCCTGTGAGGAAAATCAGGCCATGAAGGAATACATTGGGGATGCCTTCAAACGAGGGATAATTCGTAAATCATCCTCTCCGGCAGGTGCAGGATTTTTTTTTGTGAAAAAGAAAAGTGGCGAATTACGACCATGTATTGATTACCGGGGACTTAATAAGCTGATGCCAAAAAACGCATATCCAATTCCACTCATTACAGAGCTGTTTGACAGGTTGAAAGGCTCATCTATATTTACGAAACTCGATTTACGTGCCGCTTACAATCTGATACGGATCAGGGCCGGGGATGAGTGGAAAACGGCATTCAATACTAGGTCTGGTCACTATGAATATTTAGTCATGCCTTTTGGCTTATGTAATGCACCTGCCATGTTTCAAGAGTTCATCAATGATATCCTCCGTGATTTGCTACAGTCCTGTGTAGTCGTGTACCTCGATGATATATTGATTCACTCTGCTAACTTAACCCAGCACATCCTGGATGTGTCAGAAGTGCTGCTCCGGTTATGCAAGAACAAATTGTTCTGTAAATTAGAAAAATGTGAATTTCATTGTTCCAAAATACCCTTTTTGGGGTTTGTCATTTCTATAGATGGCATTGCCATGGATGAGGGTAAATTGGCAGCAGTCCTACAGTGGCCACGACCTAAGTGGTTAAAAGCTATACAAAGGTTCTTGGGCTTTGCCAATTATTACAGAAAATTCATTCAGAATTTTTCCACCATCGTTAAACCTCTCTCTGACCTCACACACAAGGGTGCTAATCCCTCTCAATGGTCTGATGCAGCAGAAAAGGCCTTTGATACTCTCAAATCTGCGTTTGCCTCCACTCCTATACTTTCCCACCCTAACCCCTCCCTGCCATTTATGTTAGAGGTTGATGCCTCTGAGGTTGGGGTAGGGGCAGTTCTCTCCCAACGTCCCAAGGAGGGTGGCAACCTGAGACCATGCGGGTTCTTTTCTAAGAAATTATCCAGTGCCCAAAGCCATTATGAAATTGGTGATAGGGAATTGTTGGCTATCATCCTGGCATTGAAAGAATGGCGACATTTATTAGAAGGCACAAGAACCCCAGTATTAATTCTTACGGACCACAAAAATTTGATTTACCTTTCAGAGGCAAAAAGGCTGTCGTCCCGCCAGGCTAGGTGGGCACTGTTTCTGTCAAGGTTTAACTTTATAGTGTCCTACTTGCCTGGGTCTAAGAACGTGAGGGCTGATGCTCTTTCCAGACAATTTTGCACAGACATTGAGAGGGACGAAACCCCGGTTCCTATCATTCAGCCAGATAGGATTCTAGCCACGATACGTACCAGTATCACTTCGCCACTGGGGGAACAAATATTGGCATCCCAGGTGAGTGCACCTCTTGAAACCCCAGTTGGCAAGTGCTTTGTGGATGAGCCTTTCCGTACCTGTTTACTTGAGACCTATCACTCCTCTAAGGCAGCTGGGCATATTGGGAGGGATCAGCTGGTATGGTCACTATCACAAATGTTTTGGTGGCCCTCTCTGAGAGCTGACTGTTCCGCATTTACTTCTGCTTGTGCCACATGTGCCTGTGCTAAGACTCCCAGACACCTCCCAGTGGGCTTGCTCCAACCAGTGCCTAATGGCGAACGCCCATGGTCCCACATTTCCATCGACTTTTTGGGAGAGCTGCCAAGATCTAAGAGCTATACATTTATCCTGATGGTGGTAGGTTCTCAAAGATGGCTCACTTCGTACCCCTCCCTGGTCTTCCTTCGGCCCAGGAATTGGCAATAGTTTTTGCCAGAGAGGTATTTCGCTTGCACGGGGTTCCCAGAATAATAGTGTCGGACCGAGGGAGCCAATTCGTGTCGAGATTCTGGAGGGCATTCTGTAGCCAAATGGGCATACAACTGTCCTTCTCCTCCACCTACCATCCCCAAACCAACGGGGCAGCTGAGCGTGCCAATCAGGGACTGGAGCAGTTTCTACGTTGTTTTGTGACTGATCATCATGACAATTGGGCCGACCTGTTGCCGTGGACAGAGTTTGCCAGGAACTGTGCAGTCAATTCATCATCTGGGAGCTCCCCATTTCTTGTTAATTATGGGTTCCAGCCTTGTCTGCTCCCAGACTCATTTCAGTCACAACAGATTCAGGCTCTGGATGAGCACATTGAGCAGCTCCGCTCCACATGGGCACAGGTGCAAAGGTCCCATAGCCATTCCTTCCAGCAACATCAGCGGCATGCCAATCGCAGATGGTTGCCAGGGTATCTTTTCAGGTTGGGGACAGGGTATGGCTTTCCTCCAGGAATCTCAATCTGCAAGTACCATCCAATAAACTGGCTCCCCGGTTCATTGGTCCGTTTAAAATATCCTTAAGGCTAACCCCGTGGCATACGCACTGGAACTTCCAACGTCTATGCGCATTCACAATGTGTTCCATGTGTCACTACTGAAACCCTTGGTATGCAACCGCTATACTACCACTCCGGTGGTTCCTGGGCCGGTGGATGTTCAGGGCCAAGAGGAATACGAAGTACAGAGTATTATTGACTCCAGGAGATTTAGAGGCAAATTGCAATATTTGGTCACCTGGAAAGGCTATGGGTCTGAGGAATGGTCATGGGTTGATCAGAAGGACCTATATGCTCCACGTTTACTGTGCAATTTTCAGTCTAAATATCCGCACAAACCTAAACCCGCAGGCAGGGGAGGGGGTCTTTGAGAGGGGGGTACTATCACGGTACCTGTGATCCCCTGTCAGTCACACCAATGGTACCTGTGCATTGGAGCAGGCTGATTGGCCCGCCCAGGATGTTCCTTTATATACTGGGCCTATGACATCTGCCTGGTGCCCTTTCGTGGTGTTCCTGAGTTTGAGCCATCCTGCTGTGTTACTGCGTTCCTGTGTACTGACTCAGTTCGTCTGACCATTCTCCGTTCCTGTTCCGTGATTGGACCCTGCTTTGGCTGACGTTCCTGCTCCGTGAATCGACCCGGCTTGCCTGACGTTCCTGCTCTGTGATTCGACCCGGTTCTGGCTGACGTTCCTGCTCCGTGATTTGACCCGGCTTAGACTGACGTTCCTGCTCCGTGATTGACGCGGTTCCAGCTGTGCTTCTTGCTCCTCATCGGTTTCCTGAGTTCCTGTGGATCCTGATCGCCTACCGGCGACATTCTGAACTGTGCTTAGTAGTGCTCTGTTTTATCACTTCTCTGCTGTGCGGTGCTGTGGCCTCCGTTAACCGAGCTGTTGTAGCCTTGCTGAGCTGCTGTCTCCGTGTCTGAACCTGCCCAATACCTTGCTGTGTGTGTTGCCTCCGTTATTGAGCACTCAGTACACTGGCCAAGGCGATACGACCTACCCGAGCCATTAACACTTACTGAGCAGTGCCTTGTGACCTAGCCTATCCGTTAACACAAGCAGAGCAGTATCCGTTCCGGTACGTGGCTGTACCGTAGATGCACCTCCCGGTGCTAGTGCCTCCTGTGTGCTCTTGCAGCGTGTTGTCCCGTAACGGCACCGGAAGGGTGTCTTGGCTCTGGTCTATTGCTCAGTGTGTTTTACTACCGACCGCACTACCTGTGCGTGGCTCGTTATTGCTTGTGCAGTGTCGACTCCGATTGGCACCCAGAGGGTGGCCTGGCTCTAGTCTCCGTTGGCACGCGGGGTATTTCCAGTTGCGAGTACTCAGGGCAATTCAGGTTCCATTCTCTTGCTCCAGCAGTGGCTGTAATCCATCATACTTCTCTAAGGAGGAATCGCTCAGCTCTGGTTATATCTGTGCTGTCTACTTGGGTGTCCTACTATACAGCTATATGAGAGTGATTTGTAAATAAAACTGAGTGAGAAACAGCTAAACTCAGCTAACAAGGTGAGGTTGCTGTAGACAGTTTAATGTCAAAAGTAATAAACCATGGCAAGACTGAGCACAGCAACAAGACATATGGTAGTTATACTGCATCAGCAAGGGCTCTCCCAGGCAGAAATATAAAGGCAGACAGGGGTTTCCAGATGTGATGTCCAAACTCTTTTGAAGAAGCACAAAG
The DNA here is from genome assembly GCA_037306005.1 of Rhinophrynus dorsalis. Lineage (NCBI taxonomy): Eukaryota > Metazoa > Chordata > Amphibia > Anura > Rhinophrynidae > Rhinophrynus > Rhinophrynus dorsalis. The sequence goes on along the minus strand of CM074718.1, from coordinate 596,518,454 downwards.
AAGCAGGCAATGTTGAGGACCGTAGACACAGTGGTCGGCCAAGCAATCTTAGTGCAGCAGATGAAATACACATCATGCTTACTTACCTTCCTAAGAAAACAGTGGGATCCTAGTACACCCATCTACTGTTCAGAGAAGTCTGGTCAGAAGTGGTCTTCATGGAAGACTTGCTGCCAAGCCACTCAACTATGCATAAAAACACAGGAACTGGGATGCAGAAAAATGGCAGCAGGTGCTCTGGACTGATGAGTCAACATTTTAAATATTTGGCTGTAGCCTTCACTGAAGGGCTGGAGTGGTACAAAAATGAGTGTCTGCAGACAACAGTGAAGCATGGTGGAGGATCCTTTCCAGTTTGGGGCTGCATTTCTGCAAATGAGAATTTGGTCAGAATTAATGGTCTCCTCAATGCTGCGAAGTACAGGCAGATTCTTATCCATCATGCAATAGCATTAGGGAGGCATTTGATTGACCCCAAATTTATTCCGCAGCATGACAATGATCCCAAATGTACAGCCAAAGTCATTAAGAACTATCTTCAGCATAAAGAAGAACAGGAGTCCTGGAAGTGATGGTATGGCCCCCACTGAGCCCTGATCTCAATATCATTGAGTCTGTCTGGGATTATATGAAGAGACATAAGCAATTGAGGCTGCCTAAATCCACAGAAGAACTGTGATTAGTTCTCCAAGATGTTTGGAACAACCTACCTGCAGAGTTCCTTAACAAACTGTGTGCAAGTGTACCTAGAAGAATGGATGCTGTTTTGAAGGCAAAGGGTGGTCACGCCAAATATTGATTTTATTTAGATTTTTCTTTGTTCACTCAGTATCATTTTGTTAATTGATAAAAAATATACTGATAACACGTCTATTTTTGAAATCATTCTTACTTTACATCATTTTTTCACACCTGCCTAAGACTGCTGCACAGTACTGTATAAATATATATATATATATATATATATATATATATATACTAGTTGAAGAGCCTGCGTACATGGGCCACAGTGCCACCCAGCAATGGACGCAGTGCAGTCATGCACAGTAGAGACTGCCCACTCCACGGCTGATACAGAGTGGGGTGCTCCGAATTCAGGCCGTAGTCCTCTCTGCGGTCCGAATTCAGAGCCCCTCTCTGTTATCAGCCGCGGCATGGGCAGTCTGTACTGTGCATGACTGCAGCGAGCGTAGCCGTCTCTACTGAGCATGATGGCTTCTGACAAACACACACTTAGCTAATTATTATATAGGATATACATATATATATATATATATATATATATATATATATATATATATATATATAAAACACCTTTTCATCAGACCAGATGTTAGAGAATCAGTTTCATTGCTCCAAATGCAAAGCATGTTTTGGTTATTGTACTTCTGCAAGGTAAAGTGCCTTCAAATCAGTTTTGAGGCATTTGGTTGTATCTGAGAAGATTAGATGATTCTGTACACTTCAAAATTCATTCTGCTGTTACAGTTAGCAGTCACTGCATCAATAGAGGCAAGTGAGCTGGTTACAGTGGCAGCCATACATTCTGAAGCCATAACACTACATTGACAAAGTTTCACACATGAGAAATGCACTGGATTGTGTGCACTTTCTTTCTTTCTGCACACTTTCCACTTTTCATCAGTCTGGTACAGGATAATCTTCATCTCATCTGTCTAGAATTCTTTGTTTCAGAACTCTACAGGGTTTGTAAACCCTTCAACATGATTGATATGGCAGGATTGTCCCACATTTCCATCATTTAAAGGGGAACTCTATTAAATTACATCTGTCTTAGTTAATGTTCCATTTTTTTTTTATGTAATGCAGTCAATGCTCTGTACCGCAGCCTGCCAATCTTCCTCTCTTCCCCTCTCCAGTAGTGCCTTGTTCTCACCTCCTGCTTTGTTGGAGGCTTCCTCCATCTGACATGGACTGCTCCCATTGGCAAGAGAGAGCTCCAGCCTACATGCAGGAATCCTCCGTCATCGGAGGAGGTAGGAACAAGGCACTACTGGGGAGGGGACGAGGAGTAGATTAACAGGCAGTGATACAAAGCTGTACCACAACCTGCTCTTGAATAAAGACACCGGTTATTTTCTAAAAGGTTATATCTTGGCATTGACTGCATTACATTAAAAAAACAAAACAAAAAAAATGGATGGAACATTTACTGAAGTAGAATTTTAAAATAAGATGTACTTTAATACAGGTAAGAGTTACCCTTTAAGGACAGGTGATGGTCTTGACATGTCAAGACTTTCATGATCACAGAGAGCCTTAAGGTGCACTGTGATCATAACTGCGAGGCTGTAACTGACTGCTTCAGGCCCGGACAAGTCAGTTTCAGCCTTTCCCTGGTGGCTCAGCACATGGGATCACTACTACAGTGATCACATGTGTTGGTAGAGCCACATTATAAAAGCAGTGTAAAGTATGCATTGCCTTTATCAGTGTTCTCTTCCTCACAGTGATTGTGAAGAAGAAAGAAGCAGATAACAGAGCTCCCAGTGCCTCAAATGGCCATAGATGGGGCACTTTTTAGTTATTAGGAGAATATCACGGTGCCCGTGATTGCCTCCAGCTTCTGTGTGCACAGGCAACATTCTGTACTTCCTGGTTGTCGCGCTGTTACACATCCGCTATTCTTATAGGCTACTGCTTGTTGCCAGTGTCAGTCTCTGCCTACTTGCTAGGCCTTAAAGGCCTCAGCCTGCCACTACTACCTTGCCCTTTCGTGGTGTACCTGTGCGCTATAGCTCTTGTGATTCCGATGCTTGATTCCCGTGCATGACTCCTGGTTTCGTCTGACTTCAGCTCCTTTGATTGCTCTCAGTTCCGGTTTGACTCCTGGCTCTGGCTGACAATCCGTTCCACTTTGACTCCTGGCTCTGGCTGACTACCCGTTCCGGTTTGACTCCTGGTCCTGGCTGACTATCCGTTCTGGTTTGACTCCTGGCTCTGACTGACTACCCATTCTGGTGTGACTTCTGACTCTGGCTGATTACCCGCTCCGATCTGACTCCTCGCTCTGGCTGACTAACCGTTCCGATCTACTCCTGGCATTGGCCTACCACCTCCGCTAGCACTCTAGGTGCCTAGGCGATTCCTTCATCTAGTGGTGCTCAGTTGCGTCAGTCCGCGTCACTGACTTTCCGTTGCCATCATCCTGTACTGTGCCAGTTACCCTAGAGTTCTAGGGAGAGTCTGTCTCTGTTGCCTGTCTAGTCACCCTAGTGTTCTAGGGCGAGTCTACCTCTGTTGCCTAGCCAGTCACCCTAGCTTTCTAGGGAGAGTCAGTCTTGGTTGCCTGTCCAGTCACCCTTGTGTTCTAGGGTGAGTCTGTCTCTGTTGCCTATCCAGTCACCCTAGCGTTCTAGGGCGAGTCTACCTCTGTTGCCTATGCAGTCACCCTAGCTTTCTAGGGAGAGTCAGTCTCGGTTGCCTGTCCAGTAACCCTAGCATTCTAGGACGAGTCTGTCTCTGTTGCCTTTCCGGTCACCCTAGCGTTCTAGGGGAGGTTACCTCGGTTTCCAGGGGCTTTACAACTGCTCCTGCACTAGTAGCTACGACCATCCTCGCTACTAGTATTCCATGGCAGTCAGAGTGGTACTCTATCTGCCTCCAGTCTGGTGATCCTGTCCTTATCCTAACCTGCCCTGTGAAGGTTGAGGAAGTGTCCAGTCACTGTCCTTATATCTGGCCCTGTGAAGGTTGAGGAAGTGCTATTCATTTTTTTGTGCTATTCTTAATAAAGATCAATTGTTTTACTATATTTGTACTTGTCAGAGTTGTTATTTCACAGTCACTCTTTGACAGAGAAGGACTGGTGCTGGAGCTTGCGATAATAATAAAAAAATGTACACATTGACCCCTCATTATGTAAATTAATAAATAATTTAGAGCAAGACCAAAGTATTTTGCGTATACATACTAATTTATAAACATATAAAGTTTAAACAAACATTAAAGTGCTTTTTATTGCTGTGAATCAATGTGATACACTTATATCCACACCACACAGTCTGATCTTATAAGAGTGACCACAGGGTGGGAAAGGGACAGAGGGATTTTTGCCTCAGAGGGACAGTACCCCCTGAAAAGCGGCATTTGGGAGGTACAAACAATTGTTCATACCTTTTACCTAGTCGTTGTTAAAAATGAACCAACTAAGCACAACATTTTTACAACATTTTTATTGTTAGCAAATGAAATATTGAGTTATACATATAGATGTTGTCGGGCTATTTATATGAAGGTATCCAAAGGGTTAAACAGAGAACCACTCAGGGTGGATTTCTTCACTTAAATAGATAAATGACAATATAAAATAATTCGATAACTTTATCTTTAATATGTATTGACACGCTACTTCACAGTAACGAATTGATCACAAGAATCAATCCTTCATATTTGTGCAAAAATATATCTATTTTATTAAAATACAATGTATATATAAATATCAGCAACAATGAACTATACAAGTGATTAGCAATACTAATAGGTATACAGAAAATCAAACCACACTATTTATCATAAAGATTACCAGCGGTGCAAGGGTTAAGCACCTATAGGTATATCCAGAGGTATAATAACAATAATTGCATTCAGCAGCATAGAATAGGTTAATTGATTGTTACAATTAATATAATACAGTTGGTTGCAGGGTCTCTTAATACCTCTGCCCCAGAAACTGTATAGACTATGCCAATGATGATGTAAGGAGTTATTGTGAGATGAATTAAATAATTCCTCTAACAATTCCTTGTATCATATATCAATAATAATCAAATTTAGGGAATAGCTGGAATAAAATCCCAGATTTAAATCACTATAATTTAATTATCTACTGAAGTCAATATTGAATACCTCTGAATAAAATATATAAATTGCAATTAATATAGTCAAACCAAATCACACAAATAATCTACTTAGAATTACTTCATGCACATTTATCATAATTTTGACTACAGCAACCTATATATAAAACCTATAGGCACTCCAAGGGTTAATACACACGTTTAAACAGATGCCACACCCAGCAGTTATTTTGTCTATTGAGATAATACTTTCAAATTACAAAATATAAGCCTGGCACATACACAGAGAATTCCAAAGAAAACACCACTAACAGCAGACAAATGGTGGTTAAAGGGTCGATAGCTGGATTCAAAGAATACCCTGTATCAAATATTAACTATTATAATCTTCCCAGAACCACAAAATATTACTCTAGGAATACCAAGATTAATATTAGCTAATATAAATAACCCACGCTATATACTGTATTACACTGATTGGCAATTTATAACATTTCCCAATAATTATATAGATTCTATTATTTCCAGAATTTAATAGCTAAATCTAGCTTATTATAAATTATCCCAAATGGTTGGCCAGTCCACCTAAGACAATTTAAAACTAAGTTCTTCAAACAGAAGAAAAATTATAAAATTCTGGATTAAATGAATCTAAATGAATAAATGATATAGTTACCAATCCAAGTTTCTTAGTATTTCTCTGTGAGATGGCAGGATCAGCAAAGCCTTCAGGAAGTCACCTTTTCTGTTTCAGCCAGTTAAGTTGAGTCAAAGACCCTCTTTTAGGAAGTCAAAAAGACCCCGGACTAACAGTATCTGGGGATTATATTAACAAATTTTGCCTTATCAGTTATCCCCACCTTTTTCTAATGATTGGATAAAGATCCATCTCATTATACCGTGACATCACCGGTCTGCCCTGATTGGATATTAATATATCCCAAATTATTCAAGGAATGCGGATATCCCAGTCATAATGCTCTCAAGACTCTAGGTGGAGCTCTTACTCTACTTTAGAATTTTACCTATAATCAGTTTTATGTCAGATCATGTGGCTTTCGTCAAAACTGAGAAAGGTCAAAAGGGTTATCAAAAACCTCCTAAATATGTCATTTTGCTATGTCTTACACATAAGGGAGTCCGTCTCTCTCAGCCACCTTGGCTCCAACTGACTATCCATCTGCCATTAAACTGACATTGTATATTTTTTTCCTCCCTACCTTGGACTAATGGCTCATTGTTCACATATGATGTAATTTGAACACATTTTAAAAAGAATTTCAGCTAATTCTACAATTAGAATTAACCCTGTATGGTCCCCCAGGACAAAGTCTCTGACATAATCCCCCTTTTAGCAAAAGATTTTCTAACTTGATAAAAGTTCTAAAATATTATTGCTAAACTGGAGGAGACTATTGTCATCTTCTTCCTGTGACTGGGATCGTCTCTGAAGTTAATACAGGTCGCTTCAGTTCATCAACAACTTAATGGCATCGGCTTGTTCCCAAAAGACGACGCAATGATTGTTCTCTTCAATAGTTGGAACAATCTCTCTGATGAGGGAATCCATATACCAATTTTGTTGATAGGAAGACATTGTGTCTAATACGAATAGTTGCTTGGCCTACTCAAGGATCTCCATAGTTTTGGCTTGAGCTGAAAAGGCACGCAGATCATATCAGACTCCCAGTTTTGGAACAGGTGGTGGGAGAAATATCAAATTCTTCTTAGATGGCGATCTATGGAAACAGGTTGGCAGAACTCCTCTAGGATCCAAATTCTTCTCTGTTAGGATGGTCTCCGGCATCTCTTGCCCAATGGTTCTTGATAAAAACACTGGAACCACGCTTGGCTGTGTCTGGAACTCCTGTCACAGAAGAAGGATGATTCACATCATGGCTTTGGCTTTGGCTGGAGCTCCTGCAATCGAAGGAGGATGATCCACATCACGGCCTTGGTCTTGACGTCCATACCCATGGCAACTGTCAATCGACCTTAATCTTTTAAGAACTCTTTGGTCTAAAAGAAATGACACATGAGTGATCTCACATTGATACATTTGTTGCATGCATACATACATGACAATACAGTTTCATTTAGTATCCCTATGACCATGGTACTGTATGATTACTGTATATTGATTTTTGCACCAGTTTGCTTGTAGCCCTTGCTAGCCTTAAGCTAACTATTATAAACTAACACTCTCTGTCTCTACTCTTCCCCCTTTTATAGAGGAATGATCCTCAGCTTTATGCTACAAACAAAACCTTCTCAAAAGGAAAAATAAAATTAGCATAACAACATTTTTAGAGAATCAGAGCATCAAACCATTTGTTGACGAGATATGTTAGAGTGTTAGTGGGGAACATACATGCCACACAGACAGACAAAAGAGAGAGCGATGTTTCACTGAAACAAAAGAAGACAAGAGAACAAGATATGACAAAGTCATTTGTACAATCAAGGATACTCATCCATCCGATGATTATTTAGGATCCTTGTTCTTCTTCCGCTTCTCCTTCTATGATCTGTAACTGAGATTTAGGGTGACAAGCACGCAATTGGTTTATATGAACCCACTTTTCTACAATTTCACCATTAATAGGGATAGAAACCTTATAAGCCACTGGAGATAATTTATCAGTAATGATATATGGCCCTCTCCATGAGGGTAAGAATTTTTTTTCTTTTACCTGGTTTCTTGCAAAATTGTACAGATAAACACGATCATTTACCTCATACTCCCTTTTGGTGGTTTTTAGGTCATAGTAAGTCTTATTACTTACCACTGCTTTCTCCAGATTTTTCTGTGCAAACGCAAATGCATGTTGTAAATGCTTGCGTAACTGGTCTATGTATTGGTGTGTTGTGGAGGCATTAATTAGATTTTGATCGGACGTACGGTATAGCAAGTGCTGGGGAAGGACCATCTTTCTACCTGTCATTAATTCAAATGGTGACATTTTCGTGGCTGCACTAGGAGTAGCCCGAATAGCCATGAGAACTAGGGGTAGTTTAAGATCCCAATCCTTACCTGATTCCTTAACAAACTTCTTGAGAATGTTAACAATGGATTGATTATATCGCTCCACCCCACCACTTGATGCAGGACGGTAAGCGATATGCAATTTACGTTTTACCCCCAAGAGTTTCCAGAGCTTGTTCATCACTTCGCTGGTGAAATGACTACCTCTGTCAGATTCAATCCTCTGCGGTAGGCCAAACCTGGAGAACACATGGTTAATTAACAAAGCAGCAGCGGTTTCTGCCGTATTATTGTTTGCGGGTAAACATTCAACCCATTTGGTGAACAGACAAGTAACCGTTAGCATATACTTGTTCCCCCTTGCTGTCCTAGTAACCGGTCCTATAAAATCTATTTGAATATCCGACCATGGTAATGACATCCCCCTCTTCTGTAGTGGTGCACGATGAGTGGGGCCAGATGGTTGGAATTGGGAACACACCAAACAACCTTGACAATAGGTTTGTACATCTTTAAGCATATGAGGCCAATATGCATAATCGCGGAGAATCTCATACGTGATTTTATCGCCGCGATGCCCTGAAGTAGGTGCATCATGAGCATGTTGAAGCATTAAACCTCTAAATGCAGTAGGTACAACCCATTGTTGTATTCCATTTTTAGAAGTTCTGATTAACAGACCATCTTGTATATGGAATTGGGCCTTGGATCTCATCAAGATCCTTAAGTCTTCTTTTCCCACCCAGTCTTCCTCAGAAATTGGGTGGTTTAGGGGGTTTTCTATGTGCTTATAGAATAGCCCTATGATAGGGTCCCCCTTTTGACTTGTAATCAAGTCCTCACTAGGTGAGTCTTGAATCCACTGTGCTACCGGGGTGTCTGCTTCGTTACGGGCTTGTTGCCTAGTAACGGCATTTACCTGTACAGGACCTAATAGATGGGATATATCTAAGGCCTCTCCCTTAAGGGCGCCTTCTTTAGCCAATAGATCGGCTAGATCATTACCTTGTTTTTCGGGGCCTAGGACCTTAGAATGCCCCTTGGTCTTTTTCCAATAGATGGTAAGGCCATTTGATTTTACGAGATTGTCAACCTCACAAAACAGTTTACCATGTTTCACTGGTTTATTATTGGATCGGAGCATATGGCTTCTTTTCCAACCTGGGAGGTATTCTACAAAGCTATGGCGAACATAATTAGAATCAGTTATAATGACAAACTCCTTTATGTTATGCTCAATAGCTAAGAGGACTGTCTTATAGACCGCACAGAGCTCTGCCACTTGGCTACTCTGTGGTCCTAGACTATACCCTTTAGATAAAATAGGGCACTCACCTGTCCAGGTAATCCCGATACCTGCCACCAGTTTTCTTTCAGTGCCAGTAGTGACATGGTAGGAACACCCGTCAATGTACGCGGTTGGTAAGGTTGTGCAATAATTCTCGTCAAATGCCTTATAGGGGGAAAGCAATTGTTCCTCAAGGTAATCGTCTCCACTGGTATCAGTCTCCGTGGGAGGTGCTGAACAATCATGGAGTTCGGCGAGTCCTTGAGCTACAGGATTCTTCCTGTTTTGCTTATACCTAATTTCTAATGGCCATCCTTGTAGGGATAAAGTCCAAGCAGTTATCCTACTATTGGAGAGGTGTCCTTCCTTTATCCGGTCACTTTGCAAATACTGCAAAGGTTGATGAGCGGTTTCAATAATGATCTTCTCACCCTGAATAAAACTCCGAAAGTTCTGTAATGCCCAAACAGTAGCCAATAAAGCTTTCTCACAGTCATTAAATTGAATTTCCACGGAAGACAGGGATTTGCTAGCATATGCGATAACCTTATTCAGGTTATCCTGCTTTTGATACAAAACCCCGCTGAGACTAAGATTAGTGAATCCTGTCTCAAGAAAAAATGGCTTACCCCCTTCTGGATAAGCCAGACAAGGAGCCTGGGTGAGTCTACTCCTGAGCTCAGATACGGCATGTTCCTGAGCTTCACCCCAGATCCACGGTTGATCTTTCTTCAATAATAACAACAATGGTTTAGTTATTTCTGAATAATTATCAATAAACTTCCGGGAATAATTCATCATGCCTAGGAAGGATCTCAATTCATGGAGATTAGTTGGTGTTTTAGATTTAACTATCGCTTCCACCTTCTTTCTTTGTGGGTTTAACCCTTCGGTGGTCACCTCATGACCAAGAAAGTTAACTTGGGTGCGGCACATCTGTGCCTTTTTGAGCGACAGTTTAACACCAGCTTCCTTTAGCTGATTAAATACATATTTAATTTCTGTGATATGCTTTAGGAAGGTAGTATTTTTAATCAGGACATCATCCACATAGCAGAGAGTCCCCCTAGCCATAGCATCAGGCATAGCCTTGTGCATAAAAACGGCAAATTCATGACCTGAGTTGATATACCCAAAAGGCATTCTAACCCAGGCGTATTGTACTCCTCCAAAAGTGAAAGCTAGCTTATATTGGTCTTCCTCACTAACTTTAATGGTCCAGTACCCTTGGGCACAGTCAATTGCTGTAAAAATTTTGGACCCTTGCATCTGAGCCAAACATTGATCTATATATGGCACCGGCCAGCCGGACATATATACACGTTTGTTCAGTTGCCTTAAGTCAGCACACAAACGCCATTGACCATTGGGTTTTAGGATTCCCAAGATTGGGTTATTATAAGAGCTGTGCACTGGCCGTATAATACCCCTCTCTTTGAGGTTCCTTATAATTTCTGCCAATGAGTCATAGGACGCAAGTGGAAGACGGTACTGTTTGACATATACAGGAGGTAACTTAGGGTCAGTTTGTATGCGGGCAACGTGTAGGTTTGTTAAACCACAATCATAAGAATCCTTGGCAAACAGCTCTTGGAATTCCATAAGTATTTCCCTTAGCTGTTGGCGTTCAGAATCATCAGAGCATGCATCGGCTAGAGAGATTTGCTCTTCTACTAGCTCATTAAAACCTGGAAATGCTTCAGGCTTACCTAACTCATAAGTTTCCTCAAGCTGTGTAGATAAATCATGAGCATTTACTCTTACCTTATCCACAGCCTCCTGATACTCTTGGGTCTCTGGTTCCTCCATCTGGTGCTCAAATACCAGAGAGGATTCTTCAATCCGGCATGTACCTGTATCAGGGCTATATGGATACACAGATTGAACGGAAAACAGTCCCTCTGGAAGGGAGTAAAACAATTGCTCAACAAGTTGCTCCTCAGACAGATAATTATCAGGTAGTAGGCCTATTACTTGGTTCTGAAACCCAAATGTATAGTATTCTGAATCCAGAGCATACCCTATTACAGTTCCTTTCTCCAAGGTAATACTGTGTGGGGTTATGTTATTTACCACTATGTGGACTGCTGTTCTACGAATACTCACCATAGGGGTGTGTGATACAGAAATTCCTAATTGTTGAATCCTATTTGAGAGGCATATTAATGCATCAGGATTCTCAAGGTTCTGACCACTACGAACCTGCAAGGATATGGGGACCTGACTTGCCCCACCAGGTAAAGTGACCTTATTAGCTACCTGTAACTTTACTGCATATGGCAACAGTTGGCATGACTTCAGGGCTTTTAAGTCATCCTGAAATCCACAAGGGTTCCCTTCTAACCTAGTCCATAGGTTATTATTCACCAGATCAATCTGGGCAGCAAAACGATGTATTAAATCGTTGCCTATATAGATCTGGTGTTGGGGATTCTCCACTACAAGAAAAACATGTTTGGCGGACCTGTCACCTAGAGATATAGATAACAGACACCTCGCAACAACGTTATAACTCGTAGCATCGTCATCTAGGTCATGTACCAAATTATCATATGGTGCTAGATACTTGATATGGATAGGATCTCTTACCTCCATCAGTAGGTTGTTACTAATGTAACTGTTTTCCAATTTCAGATTCAGTTTGGCCTGTTTGAGTCTCCCCAAGTCATTAACCTGTAAGGAAACAAACAACTCACCCCCTGTATGGTCAATAGACGTCAGATATTGAGAATGATTCTCTGGATCTGCTGGTTCAGAGGGTGATCTGTGAAGAGAGATGGTTAAAACATCGCCTTCTAACTTCACGTTCTGAATCTGTTCTGGTAACGCCTTGATAGAGATATCACCTTCCATATATTCAGTATCAGGTATCTGTAAAACAGTGAGGTTAGGGTTCTGGCTATTGACAAAGTGAATTTCAATAGTATCCCTATTTTCCTCTACCACATGATCATTTCTATGGGGGCGTTGCAATGCCCGCTCATAATTGATTGGGGTTTTAACCTGCAACCAGATGACATTATTCACACAGTCTATGACGGGACTTAATCGCCGCAGTAGATCGGCACCTATAATTAACCTGTTATAGGGAACTTCAACTACTATGACCTTATGTGTGAATGATTTGTTACCGATTTTAAAATGTAACCATGTGGTTCCCAATACGTTTAAGGGGTTACCTCCTACGCTTATTAGGGATCCATCAAATGCCCTTAACATTGGCTTTATAGAAGCTTCCTCCATAATTTGATGGAAATGGGAGCTAGATAAGATGGTAGCTTGTGACCCTGTATCCAGGAGACTGGAAATGATTAGGTCATCAAGCCCCTGCAATGTAACATCAATAAAATATCTTCCTTCATATTCATGCATTTTGCATAAATAATTACGATGTAAGATCGTCTTATAATCCCTCCACTGCCTGCAAGGGTTAATTCCTGCATTTACAGGAGCAGACTTGCTGACCACTGGGTCATGTTGTACAGCTGCAGCATCCCCCTTCACTCCTCCTCCTCCTTCAACCTGTTCTGGAAAAATGCAGGAAAAAGAAGTGACATCATCAGGGATGGACTTATGTGTACTTGGCTGTGGTTGAGATAAGGAAGAAATGTTAGAGTCACACAATGCATTTACATCCTGTAAAGAAAATGTGTTAGCATTCCTGTTGGTTAAAACATTATCGGTTATTATAGGACTTACATAGGGTAAAGCAATGTTATTCTTTTCCCCTAAGGCCTGCTTACCATTACCCTGTTCTGTTATTGAGTGGCAGTCGCCACTCCTGGGGCTGTCCCTAAAAAAGGGTTAGATCCCTGCTGGGTATCAGAACTGGGACTTTGGCCTAGCTGTGCCATAGTGGTCATCATTTTTGTCATCATATCTGTCAGGTTGTTAACCTGGACCTTAAGACTCACTTGCTTCTGACCTTGGTTCCCAGAATCAGACTTATTATTCTGCTGATTTTGCTGGGCCCCCTGACTATTAGAGTTTTTACTCTTTTTGAACCTCCTGGGAAATTTAGATCTATTTTGGTTTTTGTTGTATCCCTGGGATCTCTTGAAAAATGGTTTCTGACCATATGAATTATTAGACCCCTGGGAACTAACAGAGGCAGGCCCCTTCTGTCCTGGCGCCTGTTTATGAACCTGTGGAGATTTTAACACCTCTGCATAGGTTCTCTTGCCAGATTCAAAGGGCAAACTCTCCTCAACCAATGTTTCTGCTACACACTGGGAGGCAGGCTTCTTGTCCCTAGCTGGGGTATTCTCACTCTGCTGGGCATTATACAGCTTCATAGCTTGAGTGAGTAACCAATCTAGTGATAATAGGGGTGAATAATCCCTAGCTAGATTAGTTTTCATGTATCTAGGCAGAGCATTAAAGAATAGCTCCCTGAACTCATAGGAATGAAAATCTGCGTCCCTATCTGCAAGGATATATGCACATTTAAGCTCTGACAAGAATTGCCTGGGGTCCTGGTCTGGCCTGCATTTTAGTGCATATATAGCACATTTAGCCTCATGGCGAGTTTTATAAGGACCAAACGCTAGGATTATCTGTTCCACTGTTTCCTCCCAGGTAGTGATACCCATCTCAGCTAAAGAACTGAAAAAGAAATTCTCTGAAACATCAAAAACCCAAGGCACATAATCCATTTTATGACGGTCAGAATGAAGGCCTAGAGATGCAAGTGTTTCAGTATAACGGTCTAAGTGACTCACAATGGATGTTTTAGATTTTCTGTGAAAAACTGGCACGGTATCCCTCAGAAATCTTATTATCTTAGTTCCTTCAACTAAAGGTGACTGTTCCACCGGTTCAAACCTACTTAATGTGGGCATTGGCCTTCTGTGAGGTTTGAACATTGACTCCCTGTTAGAGGGTAATCTGTGGCCTGTCAAAAGACTCCGTGGTGCAGGGTGTGTGGCTTGCTCTGGGATGTTACCCTCATCATCACACTTCAGCAAGAAGTGTGACTTCTGAGGACTAACATCCCCCTCCTTCCCAGGTGAGTAATCCTGATGACTACTAGATATAGCTGGTTGGGCCTGAACTACCTTGTCAGGGCTAATATCCTGTCCCATCTCAGAGGGGGTATGGTCAGAATCAGAAGCAGTAAGGGCCTGCATTCTTTCTGACAATTCCTGGATCTGGCTGGACAAGACATTAAACATATCTAGATCCAGTGATTTATCCCCTTTAGGGGCATTATCACTGGCCTGATATACCAACAGTTGCTCTCGCAATTCTATATTCTCCTGAACCCGCTTGTCTAAATGGGATTGGAGTTGCCTAATGTGTTCTTGCAAAATGTATACCTCACCTTGTAGATCACACATTTTAGCATTAAGGGCAGTATTATGTGCTTTTGTAGACCACATTTCCTCAATAGCTGTTTTACGCCTGCTCTCTAGCCCATTTACCTGGCGCTGGAGATTCTCAATATGCTCTTCTTGTGAGTTTGCAATTTTGACAAACTTACGCACCTCTTCCTCTAACTCAGTAATCTTTTCAGTCTGATCCTTTAGTGCCTGTTTTAGTGGTTCTACAACCTTTTGATAAGCCTCCAATTTGTTTCTCTGGAAGCCTATAATAGTTAACAATTCAGGCACAATTAATAAAATCTGGGTGTCCAAATCCCTTGCCTTAGTTTGATCTATACACCTATTCAATGCTTGATAATAGAAGCTATCAGACTGCCACATTTTATCAAATTGGGATATCACTCGTAGTTCAATGTCACTGCACCATTGTTGGGCATCAGTCTTAATTTTGAGGCGAGAATGGATGGCATAAATTAACCTCCCTTCTACAGCCCATTTCATGTCTTCTTCTGGTCTCTGTTCCATTGGATCAGACACTGAAGAAGTTGCCTGAGACATGTTTAAGCACAAATATGTTACTGTGTAATATATCTGCCAATAAAATTATTTGACAAATGTGTCAATCCTATATAAAGATCTCGGTGGGACCTCCAAAAATCTGTCGGGCTATTTATATGAAGGTATCCAAAGGGTTAAACAGAGAACCACTCAGGGTGGATTTCTTCACTTAAATAGATAAATGACAATATAAAATAATTCGATAACTTTATCTTTAATATGTATTGACACGCTACTTCACAGTAACGAATTGATCACAAGAATCAATCCTTCATATTTGTGCAAAAATATATCTATTTTATTAAAATACAATGTATATATAAATATCAGCAACAATGAACTATACAAGTGATTAGCAATACTAATAGGTATACAGAAAATCAAACCACACTATTTATCATAAAGATTACCAGCGGTGCAAGGGTTAAGCACCTATAGGTATATCCAGAGGTATAATAACAATAATTGCATTCAGCAGCATAGAATAGGTTAATTGATTGTTACAATTAATATAATACAGTTGGTTGCAGGGTCTCTTAATACCTCTGCCCCAGAAACTGTATAGACTATGCCAATGATGATGTAAGGAGTTATTGTGAGATGAATTAAATAATTCCTCTAACAATTCCTTGTATCATATATCAATAATAATCAAATTTAGGGAATAGCTGGAATAAAATCCCAGATTTAAATCACTATAATTTAATTATCTACTGAAGTCAATATTGAATACCTCTGAATAAAATATATAAATTGCAATTAATATAGTCAAACCAAATCACACAAATAATCTACTTAGAATTACTTCATGCACATTTATCATAATTTTGACTACAGCAACCTATATATAAAACCTATAGGCACTCCAAGGGTTAATACACACGTTTAAACAGATGCCACACCCAGCAGTTATTTTGTCTATTGAGATAATACTTTCAAATTACAAAATATAAGCCTGGCACATACACAGAGAATTCCAAAGAAAACACCACTAACAGCAGACAAATGGCGGTTAAAGGGTCGATAGCTGGATTCAAAGAATACCCTGTATCAAATATTAACTATTATAATCTTCCCAGAACCACAAAATATTACTCTAGGAATACCAAGATTAATATTAGCTAATATAAATAACCCACGCTATATACTGTATTACACTGATTGGCAATTTATAACATTTCCCAATAATTATATAGATTCTATTATTTCCAGAATTTAATAGCTAAATCTAGCTTATTATAAATTATCCCAAATGGTTGGCCAGTCCACCTAAGACAATTTAAAACTAAGTTCTTCAAACAGAAGAAAAATTATAAAATTCTGGATTAAATGAATCTAAATGAATAAATGATATAGTTACCAATCCAAGTTTCTTAGTATTTCTCTGTGAGATGGCAGGATCAGCAAAGCCTTCAGGAAGTCACCTTTTCTGTTTCAGCCAGTTAAGTTGAGTCAAAGACCCTCTTTTAGGAAGTCAAAAAGACCCCGGACTAACAGTATCTGGGGATTATATTAACAAATTTTGCCTTATCAGTTATCCCCACCTTTTTCTAATGATTGGATAAAGATCCATCTCATTATACCGTGACATCACCGGTCTGCCCTGATTGGATATTAATATATCCCAAATTATTCAAGGAATGCGGATATCCCAGTCATAATGCTCTCAAGACTCTAGGTGGAGCTCTTACTCTACTTTAGAATTTTACCTATAATCAGTTTTATGTCAGATCATGTGGCTTTCGTCAAAACTGAGAAAGGTCAAAAGGGTTATCAAAAACCTCCTAAATATGTCATTTTGCTATGTCTTACACATAAGGGAGTCCGTCTCTCTCAGCCACCTTGGCTCCAACTGACTATCCATCTGCCATTAAACTGACATTGTATATTTTTTTCCTCCCTACCTTGGACTAATGGCTCATTGTTCACATATGATGTAATTTGAACACATTTTAAAAAGAATTTCAGCTAATTCTACAATTAGAATTAACCCTGTATGGTCCCCCAGGACAAAGTCTCTGACAATGTGGTATTAAAAGACAGCTCTAATTTTGTTTAAAAAATGGTATATGATTTGTTTGGGTGGATTAAATGAATTAGAGGAAAAATATGGTTGAACAAAGGTGAAAATTGCACATCCTTTAGTATCAAAAAGCCCTCATCATTAAGGAGCTAGTGTAGTTTTTAGCAAGCTTGAACCTGTCCTTTCTGTTCTCGAGGCTTACCAGTGATTTGCATCTTGCGGTAAATACTCTGTGGTCATGGTGATGTGGTTTACTTTATGGCACACGTATATGCCTACATCCTGCAAAGTGTTCTTGATCTGTTCAACAGTTGAAAAGGTAGTTTTCTTCACATTTGCAAACATTCTTTGTCATCCACTACAGTGGTCTTCAGTGGTCTATCAGTCCATTTGCTACAGATGATCTCACCTGTGCATTCTTGCTTCTTAACTATGTACCATGCAGTTGATTTTGAAACACATAATGTTCTGGCTATGTCTGGCTATGGTACATTTATTCTGATATTTCAGACATTTTTTGCTCTTCATGTTGAGACTACAACAATGGACTCCAAATGCAGATGTCTCACCTATAATCACCTGTAGACCTTTTGTTAATTTTTGTGAATAAACTAACAATGCAACAGCCTATTTCTCAATTACTTTTTGTCCCCTAAAGTGGAGGGACTATGTATAAAAAGACTGTAATTCCTACACAGTTCATAGTTTACGGATGTAAATACCCTCAAATTAAAGCTGACAGTCTGTACTTTATCCTCTTATATTTGTATAATTTCAAACCCAGTGGTCTAGAGTACAGAGCCAAAACAACAAAACTTTTGTCACTGTCCAAATTCATATGGACTGCACTGTATTATTAAATATTATTTAAATATTTGTATGTTTATGCCTATTTAAATCTTATGTGGCAGGGGTTAATCTCCCCTACTAGAAACAGAAGGGAAGCAGTAGTAGACAGGTTAATAGCGTTTATTTGTGATAAAATGGTCATTTAAAGTGATAGTAATGTTTCACAAAAACAGCAGCTCCAATTAATCTTCATAGCAATTGAGCTATAGACAGTGTTTTTTCAATACTGTCAGAGTTGTAGTTCAAGAGTAATTGAACGATAAAGTTTCCCCCTCTCGCCCCTTTTTCCTAGTGTAACCCCACTCCTCAGATGTGGAATCCAGTCCATAGACCAGACAGATCACAGCAAGGAACAATCTTCTTACTGTGAGAACAATTAAAGCCCTGCCCCCCTTAACAGGTTTTTCAGCTTTTTCCCTTATCTTAATTGAAGATTGTCCCTCTCTGCAGTCTACCTGGGCACCTCCCTGCTGCCCTGAGGTAAGCAGTGTTACATCAGTAAAAGGGGCGGGAGGGGGACACTTTATCATTCAATTACTCTTGAACTACAACTCTGACAGAATTGAAATAACACTCTCCAAGGCCCAAATACTATGATGATTAATTATAACTGCTTTTATTATGAAACATTACTATCCTTTTAAAACCAACAAACAGGTGCTTATA
The DNA here is from genome assembly GCA_037306005.1 of Rhinophrynus dorsalis. Lineage (NCBI taxonomy): Eukaryota > Metazoa > Chordata > Amphibia > Anura > Rhinophrynidae > Rhinophrynus > Rhinophrynus dorsalis. The sequence continues at coordinate 596,499,940 of CM074718.1, read as the reverse complement.
TATTCTTTTTTATATTCTATTCTTTATATTGTTTGAATAAATCTCTACATATTTACACTACTACTACACTTGAGTCTTCACCACTGCACAGAGTGACTGATGTGTTTTACCTTGAGGCCTGAACAGACGCAGGCGATTAGTTTTCTCCCATTGGCTTCTACTAATAACTGGACTGTGGTGAGTCATTCTATTGTGGGAACTGGTATGCTGCTAGTGTACTGTTACTACTGATCTCAAGCACGCGCCTCTCTTTTGTTTACTCTTGCTAATGTGGGGGCTTTTGTTTCATTCTTCTTCTTCATTCCACCACCAATCTGGACACAGGAAAGCATGCTGCCAATATGAACACCAGACAAAATTACTAGTTGACATTCATGTAGTTCAGTAATTAATTGGAGGTTATGGTGAGCATCTCAACTCTGCCAGTGGCCCCCTAGGATGCTGTGCAGGCCTTTCTTACTAAATTTTTACTGCTTCCTATATGAATGCAGTAAAGATGTAGCTTGCTGGACTTGTGTGTTCAAAAGAGGTGATATCTTGGTTGTGTTGTTTTCCTTAGAGGCCTTAGTCTGTATGGAGTATTCCCTTCTTTGTCAGGTTTCAGAGGTGAGGGCTGCTGCTGTTTATATGTGGGTCTCACAGGCATACCTGAGAACTCTCTGGTTTTGCCCCGGATACTCCGTATTTCAAACTAAATTACCGGGTCTCCGAGGCAATGTGTGAATCACCAGGTGGGCAGAGTTTAAGTAGAAACTCTGCCCACTTGTGCTCCATCCTGCCCGGTTCCTTCATTACCTTCATTTTACAGGGTTTTTTTTGTCCCGCCCCCCGCGACTAAGCCCCTCCCTTTTTATGACGCAAATTGCGTCATTTCCGGCACTGACAGGGTTACTCTCCAGGTAGCCCTGCATGAAAAGTTCCCAGGTATGCTCACAGGTCACCACCCACGTCGCTATGTAGCATACTAGACAATAAAAGAAAACAGTGCAATACCTGCCTCTAAGCGTAGTATTTAGTGATACTATTGAATAACCCTCTTTTTACCCCTTTCTTATATTCACTCACATTGGTTGAAAAGCCTCCAACCAAAGTGAGTGAATATAAAAAAGGGGTTATTCAATAGTATCACTAAATACTACGCTTAGAGGCAGGTATTGCTCTGTTTTCTTTTTCTTTTCTTGTCCAAAAGAGGTGATATTCACTTGTGTGAAAGGACCCATAGCTCACTATGCCTTTCACAGTGGATGACTTCACCATTGCAGCATTGCTATATTGGTGAAGTCCATGGCTAAGGGGCCTTAAAGGAACAGCATTATCTAAAATTAAAAGGGTTCATATAACTTTAAATTTCATGTTCTCCATGCCAGCATCTGTAAAAATATATGCCTTTGATGTATCAGATGTAAAATCTGTCATCAATACTCTTCAGGTGAACATTTAGGTAGCCACGAGGGGCTACATGAACAGATGTGCTTATCAAGCTTCTTAAAAGCTCATACAATCTAAAAAAAATAATTGCTTTGAGCTTAGAGCCCTCCTTTCATTTCAAAGATATGTATCTACTATTTCATCACCTTATCTCAATTACAACATAAATTTACACTTATCGCTCATTAAAAGCTTGTTTACGCCAACTGGGTTCAGACTGTCATACATGGCTGCCTCACATCAGTACAAAATGATCATGTATTTTAGAACTTTTGCACCAAAGATATTTTTAATTTTAGGTGTTGTCTGGCAGTATATAATATTTAGGAGGCAACTCATCTATATAATATTTAAACAGCAACATGAAAAGAGGAAAAAATGTATGTTAAAGATCAGTATTTTTCTAGTTAATTGCTGCCACTCTCAACCCCAGTGTAGAGATTACAGATGCTCTTCTCTACATAGTTGGTGCTGTGAGCTCCAAAGTCCGACTCCTAGCTGATGATTCCTATTGGATACTGGGATACCTCATCAATCTGCACAGCCAGTTGGAATAAGACAGCCACTGTCACCAATAGCTCTCTCAGGAGCCGGTATAAGAATTGCAGTGAATACCTGCATATTGGAGGCTGTTAAATTATAATGCTGGTATATCCAGCTTTGCAATGCGTTGCACACACACCCTGGAATTCAAAGGGTTAACCAATATGTACGTTTTACATTTTGAGGTGATACTATCCTTTTAACCAATCTGATGCTGCAGATATCTCCAATGCATTGCTATGCAGTGTGTTGAAGCCATGTTTATATCCAATGGGTTAAGTAACTTATTGAATTTAGGAAGCAACATCATGTACCCAATCTTGCTGCAATTCTTTTTCAGAATTGATTGTAAATTGGATGGGTAATAGTTAATTATAATGCTTGAAGCCGTGTTTATTTAGCAAAGCCACTTTTATTATCTGAAATCGACATTGTTCAGTGATCTAATTACCCCTTAGCCGCTTACAATGAAACCCATTTTCTAAGCACCCAAATAATCACAGAGCGTGCCAGCGGAACAAAAGGACTGACAGTACAGAGAGGTGAGGGCAAACACAAGGAATAGATAAAGGGGCAGCTGCCAGCCTGTGGCCTTTCCTGGCAGATGTAATTTAGCATAGAATGTTAATTAGCTTGATTTGTGTTGAATCATAGAAAGGAAGATTATGATGCATAACTTGTTTAATGTGACCTAACAAGAAACCATGTCAACCAAATAGCCCATTAATTGACAGAAACTGGTAACTCTGATTATAGAGTTACTGATTTATCATTTGGAGTAAAGATGTGGAGAAGAATAGAAATTAACAACATAAACAGTAACATGGAATGAAGGAAGTCTTGTTTAGTGGGTAAACCTGAAGCACTCTTTTCATTTCATTGGGCTATACAGGTAATTGAGCATTGCTGAGTTTAGTTATATGATTTGTAGTGGAACCAAAAGGCTGGATTTACATGTCAGATGCTGCTAGGCAAAGCCACCCAAGGATCCCTTAGTCCTACCCATGGCCATGCCCAAAAACCTTATTGGATTCCACCCCAAGCCACACCAACTGTTGCCTTGTGCAAAAAGCAATCAGCCTGTAACATACAAGTACAAAATAAAGTTCTTAACCCCTTGCTGCTAAGCAGATCTTCCATGCATTGCTTTTCATCCAAAGGGTTAAATAGTAGCCAGTAAAGGAGTATGTAAACTGGTAAATCAAGTGTTCAACATAAACTAGAGCCATTAGGATTGTTCTGGCCACACCTACATCTCAGAATGTGGGTGTGGCCAGCACAGCTCATTGTTTGTTTATTTAGGGCACCCCTATCACGCAATTTAGATTTTTTGGGCCACCCCTTTAATTCTGTCATTTATCAAGAGTACTATGAAGGGTACAAATAAGTAATATCTAGTTATTCTTATGCCTAACAATCAGAATAACAAAAACAAACATATTGGGAATAAGAATATCCATAAATATAAATTTGAAAATCAAAATTCACGTTTGTATCAGTCTTTGTAGAAAACAAAGGGCACTGATAAGGGGATATCTGTGGAACATCAAACTGCCATGGCACCCTGGTTGTGAGCCACTACTGTAGGCATTTTAATGAGAAATTTGTAATGGACAAATTTCACTTTGTCAAGGATGAGGCAACATTAAAGGGAAACAATGATGAAAAAATATATAATGAAACCTAGTTTAGCTGGTTAATCACAGGTATATCTCCTTTATAAACTTACAGCCATAATTGTACAGACTCATCCCATAAGCTTATTTTGTTGAAGTCACCAGTAGCTGCCTCATTCCTATTGGCTCAGCAGGTGGAAGTGACACCACAGCAGCCAAAAGAAATCACCAGTTTTGGCGAGGAGATGCCCAGGAGGGACCTACGCACTGAAGGCTGTAAGCTTGGGTGGAGAATAATGAAGGCTTGGGTAGGCTGAGACTCTGCAAAGCTAAATATCTGCCTACAAGCCTGTAAATACAGCATGACATTTATATCACTATGAAAGATAATAATGAGAGACTCAGTCAAAGATTCTGCTGCCATGAAAAATCACGGATTAACTAAAATCCAGACAGCAGAGCAATACCATTCATTCAAAGTACCTCTCACTGTTATCTGCCTATTACTCTGGATAAAGACCATGCAACCTTTTCTCTTAATTTATATTAACCCCCTGAGTGCCAGAATGTTGCAAAATAGACTGCACACCCTTCTGGCACCAGGAGGGTTAAAAAAGAAAGGCTAAGATGCAGTAAAGGCCAAAGAGGGGCTTAGGATGGCGATGTCCGGTCAGATCAGTGTAGAAGACACATCAACAGTATGCACTAAAGTGTATTTGACATCATATCCCAGTCAATCCGATAATTATTTGCTCATATCAACATCAATCCAATATCCGTTCAACAGGTTTACAAATTTTCACTTATAACATCGACAATGGCTTCTTTCCGTATGGAAATGCATCATAATGAGTCATTTCCATATGGAAATGAAGAATAATAAGACATTATCATATTCACGTGGGTGAGTTTATATGTTAATGTGGCTGTTCTGCCTCTGCTGTTGGAGTTCATAGTCTCAGCTTTGCCTACTTGAGGTTGGCAATGCTGTGATCTCCCTGTAGTTTCCTATGCAGTAACAGCCCTCAATCATGCACTCATCTAATCGTAGCTCCAAAATTAGATAATGCAATTAGTTCAGGTTAGATGAGAACCTAATGGTGCTACAGGGGAAATTGGATATACATAAAATAGAAGAAAGAAAAAATCTGCAGTGCTAGCACTCAATTCATGCTTACTCAGATATTCTCAAAAGAATGGAGTACCCTAAATTATAAACTTTATTGATCTTTCATTGAAGATGAATAATTTATGATACCAGAGCTCAAATCAGCTTATCTCAGTGTCATACAATGAATTTAAGGAATTCATCTTATTTATAATGTGGGTCCTTATTGCAAGCAAGAAACATTTCCCACGGCAAATTGGTGTGTGCGTCTGTGCCGGAATCTACACACACATTCTTAGTTTGTCTATATAGGCCAGCAAAGACGCATTGCCTAACAGGAAATGATGTGACAAGACACTCTTATATGGCTACCTCATTGGTGAACAGTAATACTCCAAGCAACTGAATGTATTCCTGAACTGTGAATGTTATCACTTCACATAGTGATCAGTGTAAGATCACTGTGTGTTTACATGTTAGAGGTAGTGTACTGCCAGGGCATTATCCGGCATGCCATTTAAATTAATAGAAAAGATTGACTGAAATGCAACACCCATCAAAAATAGAGGAAATTCACTTAGATTTAAAATCAGAAGATCAAGAAAAAAGATTCCCTCATTATTCAGCTCAGTCTCCAAAAACATAGAGAAGGGGGAAATATTTGTACATGTATCATGCCACTTAGCCACACACAGCACTGAAACACATGTATGTGTGGACTACTTAGAAAATTAAGGCTTAAAGGAGCAGTAAACTTTTTTTATGAAAAAATATATATTGTAGGGATTTTCCTATTGAGTATAATAAGGGTCCTCCCACTGCCGAGAGATTTATATTTCCAGAGTTATTACAGTTTAAACCCATGTTTTTTTACATTAGCAGTGCCCTCTAGTGGGCAAATTCTAATTAGATTTCCTGTTAGATTCTAATGGAAAAGAAAGTCAGAAAAGTCAGTCACTTACAGTTTTCCATAGAATGTGATAGAAACTGCTTGGCACTTCCTGTCAGAACAATCAGGAAGTAAACACAGTAAATTCACTTCCTGATTATTTAAACTGCTATAAATTTTGAATAAAACATCTGACAGCGATGGGCGTGACCTTGTTTTATTCAGCAGGAAATGCTCTGTAAAATATGTGTTTTCATAAAAAAAAGTTTACTGCTCCTTTAATGATTTAAGTAGCAATACAGCAGCTTTGTTACGATTATTAAACCATGTGTCAATGTTTCACATCGGATTCTACATGAAAGACGCACATAAGTCCGTAACATGGTTGATCAAAAATATGTAACTAAAGTGAAAAGCCACAAGGTTAGCATCAAAATCGATTCACATAATTGAGTCACATACTTCAAAATAAGAGCTACTCAGTAAGTATAAGTGCTATTTTAATAGAAATATATCTTAATGATGGATAGCGAATCATGAGTACAGTGAAAGTACTCTGAGCATATAACATAGTTTATCGCTGTATATACAAAGCAACAACTATAAGGGTAGCATCAGAAAGAATTCATTCTTTAAGTTAATACATTTTCAGTGCCATTGTGAAATGTTTTCAAAAGAGAAACATTAAAATAGAAAGAAAGTTCCTAACGCTCTATATTTGAAAAAAAATATGTTGTAGGGTTTATGTCCCCAAATAAAACAAAGGTACTCCCGCTGCTGAGAGATATTTTATTAAAAAATTATAACAGCTCAAACTTGAATTTTTAGGTGCAATATCACAGTGGCCTGAAAATTGACAGTGGCGCTGTTGCTACACCATCCTATGGAGATTTATGGTCTACAGACCAGAGCAGTCCATAGAATGGTGTAGCAACAGCGCCACTATACATTTTCAGGCCACTGTGATATTGCACCTAAAAAAATTCAAGTTTGAGCTGTTATACTTTTTTAATAAAATATCTCTCAGCAGTGGGAGTACCCTTGTTTTACTCAGGGGGATAAACCCTACAACATATATTTTTTTACATCTTAAGTATTACTATCCCTTTAAGTTGTATTGCTACTATAATAGAGCATGTACTTACTATGAAGTATGTGAATCAATTATGTCAATCAAGTGAGACTCTAGCCTTGTGGTTTTTTTGCTTTAATTACCATGACTAGTTTTTAACACATATTTCTTTCAAGTTAGCTGCATTTTAACCCTTTAAGGCCAAAAAGTGTGAGCAAAGCATAGCTTTACAATGAGTTGTACACCTCTCTGGTTCTTATAACTGTAACCTCCCTATTTTCCCTCATAAATGTTTTACTTATTCTTAGTGAGGCCTAAAACAGTCTCTTCAGCATAAAGCCTCACCCTTGATCTGTTCTTGAAGGAGAGCGTTGCCATCTTACTTTTGTCCCAGTGGGTGAAAGAGCTCTCCCTCTGTAGATCTGCCAATCCTACTATGAAAGCCTGCCCCCTTTTCACCAAGGTGATGTGGATACGCCATCCTGAGCCACCTAAGGAATAGGGGTGGTGATTTCACAGAAGGGGGGCGGCCTGTGATAATTAGCCTGTGGTACAGCCCATGCTGTACAGCAACATCATGCATGACTAGGAAGGATTTTCTAACACAAATATCTAAAAAAATTAGAGCTCTGTAAACACATGGTGTGTTATTTTTTTTCTGCAGATGTAGTTGACTAGGCTTAATCCCTTGACGCTTCTTGTCACCATGTCCAGGGATTTTTTATCTATACAGCTCAAAGTTTGGGTAGCCCAGGTTACAAAACATCCTTCAGATTCATGGCCAAGGGTGAGGTCACTGATGACCTGCAGAAAGTTATTCATTGCTTCAGTTATTCACTGTTCCAGTCAGAACAGACTTAGCAAAAAGCCTTGGGCTACATTGTGCGTCCCTTAAAATGTATTCTATCAGTAATTTGGGGGTCAGAAAATTGACCCCCTGGAAGTATGTGGCCCTTATCTACAAGCTTCATGGGTTGTATGAGTAATTTCTACAGACATTTAAGCCCCATGCAAAGGGTCAATGGGGACTGCATCACACAGGACAAAAAGCTGAACTGAAAGACTTGAGTCTTGCAGTTCAGTCTCTCCTCACAGGACCAACAAGGGTGCGTTGGGATATTATTTCAGACCTCCACTCTGCTTCCCCACTGGTCTACTGAGGCTTACAATGTAGCCTCTCCTCTATCTGCAGGTCAGCTCCCAGGGGAGCAAATGTGTGGATAGTGCAGTATCTGTCTGATAGTTGCCCAATAAAACACACAAACTTGTTATTTTTACACCTCCTCTCTCTCTCTTTATCTCTCGGTCTCTCCAACCTACACAAAGAAATACATATTGTGTCCATATAAAAAGAAAATTTTTTTTAAATTCCACTGTAACCCCTTCAGTGCAGAAAGTAATAGTGTGTGTGTTGTGCCCTGGTCAATGCAATGAATTGTGGGAGAGGATGAGATTGGGCTGATCTAATATGTATGGGCGTGTAAAAGGTTGATAGCAACACATTTCAGTCACTCAGCTATGAACATTTAAATGCTACCACAACCCTCGGACAACTGGAGAGGGCTGTCAACACTGTCAGTGTATCCTGTTTCCTCCCTAATCTGCAATCAGGCAAGATGTGATCTAAAGTATATAAAGATGGAACAGACAGTTTGAGACTTCTGCACACAGACAGGCAATGTTATCACTGCTGACAGTGCCCCCTTATTTTAAAAGGTTGATATCACATACTAAATTAGATGTGCTAGGTAACAGTACAGTCATTAAGTGCATTGTAGTTGGCGGTTAGACCTGGGTTCTCAAGGAGGCTTTTATGTGGGGTTAGCTTATTGGCAATGCACTGAGGAATTTAAGGAGAAGATCAGAAAAAATACATTTATTAACATCTGGTGCTTAGCATCCACTGACTGGGTGCAAAAGATGCATGCTATCCCACAAAGATAATGCCAGAGTAGTGTTCTCAATAAATCATATGACATACAAGTCACTTCTGGTGGTGAACCTGCTCAGGTATTTGATGTTGTGCTACTTAAATCTGAACTTGACTTTTAAGGCTGAACATATACTTGGAATCAATAATAAAAATGCAAAAGCTCTCTCTCATATCTGGTGGGAAACATTTCAGAAGCTTGCTCCAGATGAAAATCTGGTGGGCTTTATGTGTCTAGAGCACTTGAGGAACCTAGGTTCCATGAGAATGCCAGCTTGATAAGGGAATCAGAATCGGAGTCATCATGGGATGTGTATGGTGATTCATGTGAATAGTGTGGGTATCTTACAGGTATGTTGGGCTTCTGGGGATAGAGAGGCTCTGGTTGTAGCTACATTAGAGTATTTCCAGGGGACAGGGGAGTATCAGGGGCATATTAGCAAACTAAGATGTCATGGTTGGCCTTCCTTTCGCAATTGTTAGGGCTGTTTGATGTGAATAAATATTTGCTGGTGCAGCTAATTATCAAGGGCTGCAAGAGGAATATCGGCAGGAAAGTCAGTAGGTACCCAGATTTTGTTATGTTTGGGAGGTTGACTTATAATAATAATCTTTATTTATATAGCTCCAACTTATTCCGCAGCGCTTTACAATAGCGGATAGACATACAGAGATTGTTTCTTAGAATTTGAGTTTTGCTTGTTGCAAGAGTCTTTCATGTTGGCATTCTGTAGGCCAGGAGTTCTTTGCATTGATGATGACGTTATAGGCAATAATTCAGTGCAATTGTTTATAGCAAAATCTAAGGCAGATTCAATGGGGAAAGGGCAACAATGATAGTTAGGGCAATGGTTGACTTTTCTTTTGTAGATAAGGTCAATAGTAAATTAAAGTGGACCTGTCACCTGGATTCAGGTTTGTATATTTGAAAATGAAAATCTGCTTTAGTTGGATATGTTGTGCGGCTAAAAAAAATGCGTGTTAGATTTCTTGAGGTGAATGTTTCAATTTAACTCTTGTTATCCCTACCGCAAACATTTGAATGGCTCTGGGGTTTGCATTTACATTGTCCTCAATGGGCAATATTTTGACGAGAGTCGTGGTTTCAAAACTGCCGTTAGTTCTTACTAGACTTTCAAAACCACCGTCGCCAGTTTTTTCTGCCTACACCAACATCTGGATCGAGCCCTAAATGAGACCAAGACCCTTAGAGTTCCCTAACTCATTGCTATTTAATGCATTCAATGGGTTAACTCTTTGAGTGCCAGAGGGTTATGCAACGCATTGCTCTGGCACTCAAAGGAATAAAAGCCCCATTTCAACCATGGATATTTTTATATGTCCCAGTGAAGTTGGTTTGCCTCAGACCTGCCCCATTTTTGGTTTGTGCTTACTGCCCATAGTGTAAGGTTAGCTCATGATCAGGATTCCTTGACATGGATAGGCTGGTTTCTCATCATAACCGGGAACTCTCTGGGTTTCATCCTGAGACTCAGGGTTTTGCCCCAAATGTCAGGGTCTCAGGGTGAAGGGCCAGATTCTCAAGGTGAGAGAGTTCATACCTTTGGCTGACTGGGGATGATCGAAATTGTAGTTCTCAAAAGCTGGAGGGCCTCTGGTTTCCCGGCCCTGCCCTGATTTAATTCCTTGGAGGATAGAGAGGTTTCCAAATCATTGCTTTCTGTAAGTCTGACAGAAGCTAATACAGTACATCACAGTGCTGTACCTGAGCCTAAGCCAGTACAAATTATGCAGTTTCTGTTACTTTGGAACTCATTTCCAGATTAGTATTGATTTTTTTGTGTTTTGTTCTGCTGGCTCTGAGGCAAGCTGCAGTCATAAACATTACTGGATCAGTAGGAGGCAATTTCACTCTCCCATTTCACATCACTGTTTAGTGAGAGCGGCTCAAAATGAAGGCAGTCAGACACAACAAAAATGAAAAAAAGGTTATTTAATAGCATATAATAAAAATATATTTTGAACTTATTCCTGCTGACATTTCATGAAGTGGCACTGCTTGAAACATAGAAAGTTATGGGCAGATGTAAATGTGTCACACATTTTACTTGTCAGACACAGAAATGGAAGAATTATAGGCCGGGAAATTCAAGTTGGCAGCTATTAGGCTCAAAGTGCGCCTGTCACCCTAAGACAAGTTTACTCTGTATTACAGAGAATTAACCATTTGAGTGCCAGAGGAGTATGCAACACATTGCAAAGTAATCAAAGGGTTAAAATTATTATTTATGTTGTTCTAGCCATTTTTCTGTAAAATAAAGTTTTTGAGAAATGAATATATATATTTTGGCGGCAAAGCGTGGCACTTTACGCTAATTCCCGACACAGTATGCTAATTATTTCTGTTCAAGGTCAAACACACTGCTTGCTATGCTATTAGAAATGCCCTCAGTGTGTGGGCTCTGCCTGATTCATACAAGTAGATATATAGTACAATATATAGAAAGTATAACTTCTGTTTTAATATTTGATATTGAATAAGTGCATACCTACCAAGTGTTCCTCTTTAGGAGGGACAGTCCCTCCCTGTGACTCAAATCCCTCTGTCCCTCTATCACACTGCTGCACAGCAATAAAACTTATATCAATATTTGTTTAGACTTCAGTATCAGTGTTTATAAATTAGTCTGTGTAAATAAAATGAACAGGTCATGAAGTAATAATCTAAAAAGTCTTGGTAATGCTCCGCCCACCAGCCACACCCACGTAAACATCACCTAAAACAAAATTGTCCCTCTTTGGCCATTTGAAATGTTGGGAGGCATGTAATTGGATCTTCATTTGTATAACAGAATGACTTAAATAGTTATCCTTCATGCAGCATTCAGTTATGTCTATTTTTTGAAACTGAACGCTTGAGGCATTTCACAATCAAATTCTCTCATAGTGTTCTATAAATGAGTTTCTCAACCATAGTCCACAGCTACCCAGGATCTCAGCCATTTTGGTTCACAGAAATCCTAAAATCCTGGCCTGTTGGTGGTACATGAGGACAGGTTTGGGAAACTCTGCTCTATAGGATTTCTCATTCAGACTATTGAGAGAAAGCATGAAGGATTTACAGACAGAAACCCATTTAAAAATAAAAAAATATATGTATTGATATTGTTAGATCTGATTTTTAGATCTGTGACTTTAAATTTATATTAACATTGTAATGCACATATAGTGTAATGCTAGCTGTCACAGTTAGTTAACCCCTTAAGGACTGGCGCAGCCGGCAGTTAAGGACCACGGAGGATTTTTTTTGTCTGATCCGATTTAGGGCTACCCGAACGGCGTGTTGGACATCCGTGATGGTCCTGGCATGGCACTGGACATTAAGGGGTTAGGAATAGCCAAGGGCCTCCTTCCTCCACCATGACCTAATGTTTCAATTCCATTAAAACTATTCTTAGATATTGATATGGCATAACACGTGATTTCTATATGGTGAGCTACCTAACTACATATTCATTTGTAATATGGCTCCACACTGTACAAGTCTATGTAAGTCCATTCACTTTTTATTACCATGTTCAGAGAGGTTAAACTGTATATAAACCAGCCATAGGCATTGTATGAGTTAAGATCAACACAGCTTTTTTCCATCATGCTGTAAAAAACATAATTGAAAACCTCAAAATTCTGAAAGCTGATTTTCAGAATTCTGCATTCTTCTTTAACTAACTTTCTATAAACTTGTGCAAATTATATATAGAGTTTTCAACAGAAGTTGTCCTTTTTATTAGTTCATTTCTAGGGTGGATTCATTATGAAGGAATCAAAATATGATGTCACAAATATGACAAAAATTGAGTGATTATCCTATATAGTTCTTACAAAACACAGCATTTTATTAAAATTGACATAATATTGTGTTGCTTTTTATCCTTTTAGTAAATGCAGGCCTGGATCTCCCAATAGGCATAGTAGGCAACTGCCTAGCACTCCAAGTTTTAAGGGTGGGTGCTTAAGCTGTGTTGGCCACACCCACATTATATAAAGAGAAAAAGAAAACCCATATCAGCACCAAACCCACCCTCATATAGTGAAAAAGGGCATACAACGCTGTTTAAAGTGATAGAGGAGGGACTTGGGTCCTAACAAAAAGAAACAAAATCAAATAAAATACCACCTTTACTATTTACATTTAAAAGAAAACACAGCGATTTTTAAAAACAAAGAGAACAACTGATTTATACCACGTATCTTGAGTGTTATTCAGTGGGTACTTGTACAAATACCCATTGATTAATGCTTAAGCTACTAGTTTATTCCAAACAATTGGTATATCGATTATGGTCAGATTTGTAGTTTAAGGTAAAATGGGTGACAAATGTGTTAACTCGTGGAACAATATTGACGAAATTAACTCCTCTTTTGTGACCCACACCATTTGCTATTATTTCATAGAGAGGTAAACAGCGGTGTATGCCCTTTCTCATTATATGAGGGTGGGTTTGGTGCTGATGTGGGTTTTCTTTTTCTCTTTATATATGTATCATTTATGACCCTAGCACACTCCCTTTGGTTAACACTAATACAACTCACATACTATAGACAGTGCACCCTAATACATATTATATCACACCTTCATTCTTAATGAGGGTGTGGCCAGATAAATCTCAGTGTCCCATCACCAGTTTATATACCCCTTTACAGGATATTATGTAATGTCTTGGATGCTATAAAGCTCTACAGCACATTGTGGAGCAATGCGTTGGAAATCTCTATAGCAATCAAGGAGATACATTTTTTTTGTTCTTACCTATTATAGACCAAGGGTATTTTCTATGCCAAGAAACAGTGGATGGGACTGGGGACAGGGTCATGTGAAAAATGTGTGTGTGTGTGGGAGGGTGGCCATGGGCAGAGCTAAAGGTGCCTAGAGTGCCTTGTCTAGGGAATACTGGGATATGAATCCGGTCCTGAGTAAAATAATACCAGATATGTGTTGGTTTTAAAAAATGTTGGCCTTTACATGCCCCCAATGTTAATAACTTAACATGTAATTGTTTCAGAAAGAAACAAGGAAAATACCTTAATTTATAGGTCCAGTAAAACAACATTTCAACATAAAAATAACAGACAAAGTATCTATTTTCTAAAAGTTCAAGGCTCTAGGAGTTTAAAGTTTGAAAATGTTTTGCCCAAAACAAGTCAAGCTTAAAATGATCATCAGCAAAATAGATCAATATAGCAAAAAAAAAAACAGAAAAAATAAAATAGCACACACATTTAGCTCTGAAGACATGCTGAAATCTTGATACACTATAAAGCATAATATTTCTTCATAACTACTGCCTCCTGAAAAAAACAGTACACAATATATTTAGATTTCCAGGGGCATCAGGAACACTAAACTGCACCTAAAATAGTCCAGAGGCTGCCATAAATCACTTTCCATTTGTTTTTAAACCTGATACGCACAAGCATTCCAATCTCAAATCAAGGTAAACATGCTATACCATTTTGGAAGCTAGACATCTTACAGCTACAGATAAGGGGATCATTTTATTTGTACACCTAGACTGGACTACACAAACACTTCCTGAATGTGGCCCTATAAATAAAGGAACACTAATGTCTAAAATGATCTGTGGTTATACACATTGTACTCCATGCTAGCCTCTGTAATTATTCTTGGTTTGTTTTCTGAGGCCTAAATTCTATGCGTACATATGCAGTCTGGGCCTGGGGTGAGTCAATTACAGGTGAGTCAATCAGAGGCTCAGTCATTATGATTAATTCACCTTTGCTCAAGCAGGGAATTCCTCAAGTCTGACCTGTTACTTGAGGGCGTAAACTGAGGATCACTTCTCTGTGGCAGTGGTTCTTAACTGTGCCCTCAGAGACCATTAAGAATCAAGCAGTTGAAGCTTTCCCTGATTGAGGAAGGTGAGCAAATCAGACACTTTATAATTTTGATAATTTCATAGTACCTAATACAATATTCTAATTTCACAGGGGAAGCCTTGTAAGCATTAGCTATGGTATATTTTTGCAATAAATAAAAAAGAGAAAGAAATATTTCAAGGATTATTACACAGGACTATGTGATAACCAACAACGTTACTAGTAAAAGAAAGCATGGTTCTATGTCAAAATAATTTACTTGCATTCTATGAAAGGATAAGTAGTAACCTGGGCAATTGTAATGCTTTTGATGTATGCTTTTGATGTACTGTACTTGGATTTTGCAAAAGCCCTTTAATACCCCAAAATAGGTAATTGCATAAGTTGATAGGCTTCAGAGGTAAAATCTGTGCATGGATAGGGAACGGGTTAAATGATAGATGGCAGATATTTGTTATTAATGGAATCTTTTCAAGTTGGTCTAAACTTGTAATAGAAGCACCATAGGGTTCAGTCTTTTTAACTTGTTTATTTATGAGGTGGGTATTGTAGCCTTTTATTCTTTGCTGATGACAAACTGTGTAAGGAAATACACACAGAGAAGAATGTTTTTTGTCTGCAAATACAATTGGAAATGTGGAAAATGAGGTTTAATATAGATACAGGTAAGGTTATGCATTTGGGTTTCACAAACAAGCATGCTTCATATACACTAAATGGGAAACTACTTAGAAAATCCTTGATAGACAATAGTGTGCAGTGTCGCTCAGCTACTGCAAGAGCCAAAAAGGGGTACTATCATTTATAAAAGAGGGTATAGATGCACGGGATGGGAATATAATTGCACCTCTATATAAATCTTTGGTAATGCCCAGTTTTGGGCACCAGTTCTTAGAAAATACATTATTGAACTGGAAAAAGTACAGCGACATGCCACAAAACTGGTAGAGGGATTGGGAGATTTTTGTTATAAAGAGACTAGCCAGACTGGGTTTTTTTACAACAAAGGAGAGATGTCTAAGGAGTGACATTATTAATATTTACAAATACATTCCCGGCCAATAGAAAGAACTCTTTGAGGAACTATTTACTCAAAGAGGTAAGCACAAATAAGAGGGCATCCATTAAGACTAGAGTAGAGGCAATTCTGATGAAAACAAAGGCAGGATTTTTACAGTAAGTTCAGTAAGGTTGTGCTATTCTTTGCCTCAGAAAGGAATACTGCTGCTGAGAAATCCACAGTAGAAAGTAAAAGTTGTTACTAGGCAGAGTCCTGCAGCATGTAAGCCTCAAAAGTATCTGTGTTTTGAACAAAAGAATAGGGCATCACAATCACATCAACTGCTAAAATCATGACAAGTTTGCCATTCCACAGATGTACTTTTGGATTATTTTTTGTGAATCTTTAAATTTTTTCTAACAACTCAGAAAAGGTAGGTTAGCAGCACACAGAAGAAGAAGACCCGTGTAACTTAATTATTTTTACACTAATTGAAAAGCCCATTTATACCGGTCACAGTGCCACCCAGCAACTGACCGGATCCTGTCTTGTCACTGGCCACACTGCAGTAGAGCCTGCCCGCACCGCGGCTGATAAGGAGCAAGGCACTCCGAATTCAGACCGTAGTCCTCTCTGCTCACCTTCCTGGGACCAAGCGCGCGCTGGCAAGAAAACTTCCACTCTCTCTCTCTGAGATCCTCTTAGAAACACTGCTAATGTACCTGCTTTCACATGCACTAGCCAGCCAATCAGAGAGGAGCATCCACGCAAAACTCATCTCTTTCATTGGCTGCTGGTGCAACAACATGTTGGGATTTGGAAAGGTACTGGACTGGCACCCGTACCTTCCTGTTATGTGTGTGAATGGGGCTGCCAACAGCTACGCTCAGGGCTTCAGCCCGTGCAGCTCCATAACTCCACAATTCTGCTGCTTTATTGGCTGGGCTGGTGGGCCACCCTAAGTTGCTGGGTCCTAGGCAGGCGTCTAGGTCACCTTTCCCATGATCCGGCTCTGAAGGGTTAAGATTCCCATATGCAGAGAGCAGAGTGTGGGGTCCTGTCGTCCTGCAAGCAACTGTCATGTCTGCCTCCATGAAAGTGTCATCTAGCACTTGAACAATGGTACATAATCAAATCTCATAGAGGCCATTAGGATTTTCTGGCCATAATAAGTGTGTTGGGGTGATAATTATTAAGATGTATTGATTCTTTAAATAGAGAGAAATACATTGGACAAAACAGAAGTTAGATGGTTATACATTTAGCTCAGCAGCAAAAGAACATTGTCATGCAGCAGGCTGCACAGTGACTCACACCATCTCCTCCTCAGTGCTGGAGATCTACTGCTCTGAACTGTTGAGTCACTGTCTGAGCACTAAGATACTTGGCTCCTGTACAGCAGGCTTTTAGATCTAAATGTTATTTTGCAGATCTATGTCCTGTCTATATTTAACCAACAACAAACAATGATTCACTAAAAACCTTTTTTCAGAGATGTTTCCTTTTATCAGCCGTGATACAAAATGTTATCTTGTATAGCAGATTTGTTCAAACCTGTCCTCGGGTCCCCCAACACTGCAGGTTTTCATGTTCTCCTCACATAAACACAAGTGAATCAATCAGTGGTTCAATCATTCTGAAAATTCCCTGAGTCAGTGACATTCACTTGTGTTTATCTGAGGATATCCTGAAAACGTGCGCTGTTGTTTGCGGGTGACTGAGGACAGGTTTAAGCTCCCCTGTTGTATAGAATGTAGGGAAGATATCAGATGGAAGAATTGCCCTAAGATTGTTGAGCAGTCGTTGAGCGTAACCACCTCAGGCAAAATATCTCTTAATAAGTAAACAATGCATCATGTTAGGTGGTTCCTTAAAGGAGTAGTAAACCTTTATTTTTACTATATATATTCTGCAAGTACATATGCACAGTGAAATTACCATACCATTTTTTTCATCTTTATTTCATTTTTTTACACTTTTATGTACTTGACCAGTGCTGGATTTACATCCCAGGCAAGGCACTCTATGCTCCCTTAACACTGCCCATGGCCCCTATTCTTCACATTACCCCACCCCCAGTCCCATCTACTGTTTTCTGACACACAAAATGCCCTTGGCCTATAACAAGCAAGGACAAATAAATAGCTCCAACCCCTTGGTGATTAGATAGATCTCCAACACATTGCATAGCACCCAAGGTGTTAAATATTATCCTGTAAAGGAGTATAAAACTGGTGCAGTGAAAATTAGATTTCTCTGGTCACATCCACAATTTTGAATGTGGTTATGGTCAGCACAGCTAAGGCACCAGTCAAAATCTGGAGCTTTAGACAGTTGCCTACTCTGCATGTTGGGAAATCCAGCCCTTTCCTTGACAATAAGCTACCTGGATCTGTTTTCAGAGAGCTTACTATAAGTGAGCATGAAAGAAGATCTAGAAATACAGTATGAAAAAATGAAACAATGTGAAAAAGAAAGCACAGAGAATGTATTCAGTGCTGCATTGAGTCTTTATTATTGTACTGCATCCTATTTTGATAGTATATCGATCTAAAAAAACTCTCTGGAAACTGAGATCCAGGTAGCTCACTTTCATGGACAAATATGTGAAAATATATATAGGCAATTTGACTGTATATATTATGTACATTCAGCATATGCTACTCTAAAATATTGGGTTACTATTTCCTGCACTGTTAGATAGTATTGTTGTGTGGCATTCAACGTGTTATTACCTTGTACTGATAATATTGATAATCTGGAAAATCTTATACTGTTTCTTTAACCTTTTGCGTGCCAAAGAGGTATCCAATGCATTGTTACGGGTAAAAGTGTTAGTAATGCCCAAAATAAAGTTTATTCTATGTAGTAGATTTTACAAAAATAAAGTATTTGGAGAAGGTCCTATTTCTCAAATCTTTAAGGTTTGAGAGATATCCTCTGCTAAAGTTCCCCTTCTTTTAAGCTGACAGAAGGAGATCATTGTCAGCCGACACAAGGAGACTCTTCAGCAGAGCTGCAATAGCAATACTGGAAAATAGTTACTTCATTGGAACGATCTACAAAGTGTGCTTGCAAACCAGGCACACTTTTAGACCATTCCAATAAAGTAATTATTTTCCAGTATTGCTATTGCGGCTCTGTTGAAGAGCCGCCTGTCGGTCCCCAGTCCGGGAACTCCTTCTTTCAGCTTAGCTGACATCAGGAGAAGGGGAGAGAGAGGGGAACATTAGCAGCGAATATCTCTGAAACCATAAAGGTTTGAGAGATAGGACTTTCTCCAGATACTTTAGTTTTGTAAAATCTACCATATAGAATACACTTTATTTTGGGCATTACTAACCCCTTAAAAAAGAAGAAAGAAATATACAACTAGATCCATGATCAGATGTAAGAATCTCTCATGAAGTTACTGTAGGTAAACAGACCATTATTCAAAATATACACCCAAAGTAGCAGCACTAAGTGGAATTAACCACAATAACCAGTGAATAATAAATAATAATATAAATACTAATAATAAAACATAAAATGTACCTGTGATAATTAGCCATTCTTGCCCTACCTGCTGTTTTATGTACTTCTTTGGACTGAGGCCTTAGAAGGGACAGGTTTGAGCTCCCCTTTCAATGGTGTAACTAGAGGGGTTGCACCTGCGACCAACCCCGTGCACTCCAGGGGCCTGGCCTCCCCCTGCGACTCCTCCGCCTGGTGCCCACAATCTCCTGCCGGCGCTCTAATAATGCTGAGCTCTGGGAGATCATCTCCCAGTGCTCTGCATTACTAAGAGGACCGCGCGGAAGCTCCAAGTAGGAGATGGGGGCATTGTGTTGGGGGTCAATGTGGTCAGGGGGGCCCATGGCACTTCTTGTACCAGGGCCCAGAGGCTTCTAGTTACACCTCTGTCCCCTGCCATAGCTAGAACTTAACTGTCAAAAAAAAAGGATACCAAAATGAAAGGGTCAACACAATATGGAATAGCTCTGCCTCAAACAAATCCTTTAACCCTTCACATGCCAGAGGGGGTGCCAAGGCATTGATTCGCCCAGCGGCACCTATCCTATATAATAATTCGCTAAATCGTGTGTAACGCAGCGTCATGCGCAGTAGAGACTGCCCGCACTGCAGCTGATACAGAGCGGGGCTCTCCGAAGGAGCGTCCCGCTCTGTATCAGTCGCGGTGCGGGCAGTCTCTACTGAGCATGACTGCGCCGCGACCGGCTGCCACTGGCACTGTGGCCCGTGTAACGGGCTCTTCAACTAGTAATAGTCTAAACCACCAGGTATAGAAAGAGAAACTACAAAGCAACAAGAGGAAGCATTTTGAGGGGAATTACAACCAAAGAATTAGCAGATAAGGCATAGCAGCTAGGATGTATGCAAATGTCTATTTATTAACAGCAGTACCACTATATTAAAATGCATAAACAAGATGGCAAATTAGGGCACTACAAATACCGTAAATGTTCACATCCAAATACAAAACACAAAAATAATATAAATATTGAATCAGTGCACTTAAATGGAATTTTTTTCATAATGTAAAAATTATCATGTGATACAATGGTCTCCCTCAGTCACTGTGATTGATGCCAAGAACAAGTTCTCTTAGCTCCCTGCAAACTGGGACCTAATCGATAATGTTGGGCTGAGACAGGAAGTGTCTGTGAATATCGATATTATGTACATGGTTTTGTTTGGATGTGAGCAAGCGGGGGTATTTGTAGTGTCCTATTTTGTGTGCTTGTACATATTAATATAGCATTTATTTGTTACTGTTTGTAATAAGTAGGCCTATGCATCCTATTGTTTCCTAATACAACCTGTTGTTTCTTATCTTCTATATCTCCTTTTTTATATCTCTGCTCAACTTTCTTTTTTTCTCTTGATGTTTTGAAGAAGCACTTCACTGATTAATTACAGCAGAATTAGCAACTCCTAATAATTAATCTGCCTTTACGTTACCATGGACAGAAATCCTAATGGCCCCTATAAATTTTGCCTTTCTGCCTTTATTTAACCCCTTAACATCCAATGACGTGTCAGGACCGTCACTGCTATTTTTCCGTTAAGGACCAGTGACGGTCCTGGCAAGTCACGTATTGTTTACTCACATGGCTCCTGCATGAGAGCTGTGAGTAGTAGCGGGGACTGAAATTGACCTCTACAAGACCGGAGCGATCACTATCAGTCTCCCGTTCAGCGTGCCGGCACACATTATCAGTCACGGGGGCCGGCTCGTCAAACTTTGCTATCTGGTCCTTAACCCCTTAAGGACGGCCGATCGTGCATGCGGCCGTCACTTAAGGACCACATAGCTTTTTTTTTTTTTTTTCTGCTTCTGGTTCAGTGTA
Organism: Rhinophrynus dorsalis; assembly: GCA_037306005.1. NCBI lineage: Eukaryota > Metazoa > Chordata > Amphibia > Anura > Rhinophrynidae > Rhinophrynus > Rhinophrynus dorsalis. Next base: position 596,479,141 of record CM074718.1, on the reverse strand, counting down.
GCTGTGTGAGTAGCCCTGAATTCCATGACAGTTCTGGCACGTCATGGGTCCTTAATGCAAATCACTTAAACAGTTCATTATGTTGCCTTTACACACATTTTTGGGACAATGTGGATGTATAGATATGGGATTTAAAGCCTCATATAAATACATCCATGGGTCACTTGTGAAGGAATCCTTGATTTAGCATTTTTTCTAGTTTTTTTGCTCTTCACTTACACATCGGTGGTTAAGGGCTCATCTCCAAATTTTGTAACCTGTAATTTTTGGCTATAAAAGTGAGTCCCATAATGCATGTTACTAGCCACCACACATAATTGATCACAAATTCAAAGCATTCTCATTGCTTCTAACGGGTGCAAATTTAGTATGTAGTAGTAGCGTAGTGCATACCTGACTTCGACTTCAAACTACTGATGGTGCTTTTTTGTTTTAAACTGGTGGTAACTGCATCAGAAAACAAAGTTTTGTTGAGATTGGATTCTCCAATTACTAAAACAAAAATCTCTAAAGCTATTAACCTTTTTGGAAAACAAAAGCACTATTTATAGTCAGTTTAAACAGATACATTTAATGTAACTAAAAGCTGTATACAAAACAGGTCCATTTTAACCACAGTTGAGGGCTACATAAGTGGCCCTTGGGGAATATGGTTGCATGTCACAGACTCAGATGCAAGAGTGGTCTATAATTTCATGCAAAATATAACGTTAGCATTTTATCTAATGTTATTTTTCACTTTATGATTCCCAACAGATGCTTTTCTTGTGAAGTGATGAAATAAATGGAAAAAGTATTTATTTAATAAATTGTTATATTTCAATAAATGTCTTTTCTGAGCAGACTTCCAGTAAGAATTCAGTTGGCTCAGAATGATATAAACAAAATTAAAGCCTAATGATAAATGTGATAAAAATGTAAATGCAATGCCTTTATGACTACTATTAGGGAAGAAATAAGTGAATGCTTAATGTAGCTCATTGAAGCTTAGTAAATTTCATCTGAATTCATTATTAGCTCATAGTTGATCATTATTGCTTTTAATTATATCTCTGTCGGAGGCCTGGTAAATATTTGTCACTTGGAAGGCCTGAAAAGAATTTAGCATTTTACTTTTAATCGGTTTAATCAAGTTTGCTTTGAGGATCTTCCATTTTAATCATGAAAATGACATTATTTGGCACAAATTCAGTTTTTCCAAAGCAATCTGATGACAAATAAGTTCCCGGAACATCAGTGCCTTCACATGACATGCAGCACAATACTCTAAAGGCCATATAAAAAAAAAGTTATTCTTTAACAAACCCACTGCATCATAGGGTACAAATAAATATTACTAACATTTTCATAGATTTAGTAAATGGGGCTTTTGACGTTTAAATTCTAAAGAGGCTTCCAACATATTGTTGGAGGCCCTTATAGCATTCAAATCAAAGCAGTTAAAAGTTCCATATAAATCAATAGGTATTTATAGTTCTCCCCTACAGAGCAGTTGGTTTGCCCCAGAATTACTCAAATTTTATTTTCAAAATCCAGCTTAATAGAACTTCCACTCTCACCACCATCATTTAACTTGCCTCCATAGACTTGCTCTACCAACTCAATACGGTCACCAACAACACTGCAGTTTCCTCACATGAACTAAACACTATTCAGTTATCCTTAATGGACTCCTAATGACAAATTTTTACCTTCACATAACTTCCAACAGCATTATATCAGTATCCTCACAGACCTTTCAACAAAATATATCAGTGCCTTCACAGATTACCATTCCAAGCACCCTCATAAGACCTCAACACCACATCAGTAACTTCACAGGCCTCAGGTATCAGAGTACCTTCTTAAGACTTGCAGTAATATCATCTCAGTACACTCACAGCGCTACCAACACCACATCAGTACCTTCAATCTATAATACCTCAGTAACGACAAAGGACTCCCAGTGCCATCTTAGTATCTTCACAGAATATTCAACAAAATTGCACTACCTTCTCTAGCCCTCATCTCAGTACCGTCACAAGACTCCATCTACAAACATTCACAAGCATCAGTGGAAGAACTTTCACAAGCCCCATGTTAGTAGCTTCCCAAGTCCACATCTTGGTACCTTTGCAGGTCCCCATGTTTGTTCTTTCACAAGCCCCAATCTCAAAAACCTACCATGGACTTCAACACTATCTTTCCACAAACATAGACCTTCTACCATAACACCAGTGCTCACACCCTTTTTCCACTACTCATAACTATTGTAGACAGATCTAGTCACCTTACTGCCTAAATACCCAAAAAGGAGGCAGCAAACTTGCACCATCTCAGTGTAGCTTGAGTATCACAGTAAAATGAGATCTACTACTGCAGTTTTAAACAAATGACGACAATCTAAAATATATATTGATTGGATGCTCCAAACTGTAATATTTTAGCTCTATAGCTGTCTGATACTATAACAGATTCAAATGCTCTACTCCTCTAGTGTGCATAAGGACCTACAGCACTAATGAAAATGTCCCCAGAAAAGCAAACACTGTAGAAAATATATCTGAAAGGAATCATTGGCACAATTTTATTAAGATTTCATAAATATGTTATATTTAAAGGAGCTCCTAATGATGTATATACTAACCAGACCTTCATTTTGAACTTGCAAACCTTATGCACTCTCCATTCTACAATTTAACCCCTTGAGGTATGTACTAACCATCAGCCCTTTGTAACAGTTTGTTCCAGTCTACATATTGTCTGCCTCACCCAGTCCTCTCTTATATCTCTGTGTTGATCTCATCAGATATTTTAATGGTGTTACACCTGATTGCACTCAGGGCACTCCAAGTGCAAAACAATTTGTAATTTGGGATCAGTCAGTCAGTCAGGCCTCGATTCAATTAGGTCCGATGCAAAATAAAACAGGCAACAGTATTTTTCAAGCAAAGTAAGCTATTCAATTACCTGTGCAATTAAAAAATACCAGTAAAAAAAGTCAGGCGCTAAATGCAGAGGCGTTTTCGCCCATTGAAAAAAAATGCCACAAGATGCAATTCAATTGACTTCATTAGCCCTTACATTTGTTAAGGGACCCCTTTATCGTGGGAAAATCTACACCCAGTTATTTTGGGCGCAGAGTCCCTTAATGTATCTCAAAACAGCCGACGCATCAATTGAAAGTAAAAAACGCAGTGGATGTAGTGGTATGGGGTCCTAAGCCCCATACCAATACATCCAAAGCATGGAAAAATATGTCCAGTGTTAGTAGAATTAACCCTATGAGTGCCAGTGGGGTATAAGTTACAAAGAAACATCCCCTGAAAAGAAACACTTACCATTAATCCTGATGTCCAGCGGGCTCTTCAGCACCCTGGTCAGCTACTGTCTGTCTATTTCTTCTCTCATTTCTCTTCTTTCTTTTTCCTTTCCATCATCTTCTGTTCGCTCTGTCATTCCAGTGAAATAAAGAAAAAAGATATATTAAATGTGTGCTCTGAACATAACTCTGACATCTGTGCATAGTATAACCCCTTGAGTGCCAGAGGGGTATGCAACGCATTGCAGAGCAATGTGTAGCGTACCTCTCTGGTACCCAAAGGGTTAAGCATTGCACAGATGTCACAGTTAGACAGATAGCGAATGCCAACAGAATAAAATCACAGCCCCATAAATCCACTGAAAAGTTAAATATTTGCTTCAGAACAAAAGCGAACTTTAGTGCCCAATTATTATGTAAATCAACATACCTTCCTTTGACTTCTCCGGAGCTGTTATAGGTAGTGGCAACGGGGGAGAAAGGAAAAGTAAGCAGAGCCCCCCTTAGTACCTCATGGACCAATGCCCAATCCAGCATGAGGGAATTTTGAAAAGAGACTGCCTTTTTATTTTGGCAGTCTCTGTTCAAAATGACTCACAGCTATTGGCTGGGATGTGTGCTTACACACATCCCAGCCAATCAGCTTTGAGCAGGTTCCTTCAATCCCCCGCTCAATAGAAGACGAAGATTAAAGAAAAAGCAAAAAGAAGATAGAAGATGGACAGTGGATGACAGGTAAATGATACACAGATGAGCTAATGTTCAGTGCTTGAAAGTATCTCAGGTACCAACGTTAGCTTTTTCCTTTTATGTTCTGATTATTTATGCTACTTAGCATGAATTTTGGGAACTTAACGCACAATACGGATGTTTGGCCACGAGTCCTTTTCTGTGGCCTAAAGTCCGTTATGCTTTCAGCTGGTGGGGCAGTTGAATAGGTCTGGCTGTTTTAGCGGGGACATTTAAATCTAGTCCTCAAACTAGTTTAAATTCAGGAACAGTTAGGGGTGGCATCATTTGCCAGGGTATTAGTTAGCACCTTTGTCCCTGTGAGTGCCAGAGTGATATGCAAGGCATTGCGAAGTACACCTTTTCTAAGTACTGAGCATTAGACAAAAGAATTGGACAGGAGTGAGACAGCGGCTGCAATACAACCACTTAAAGACATCAGGTAGGTAAACAAAAAAGGGATTCAGTGGAATAGGGGGGAAGAGATTAAAATACATGTTACAAATATAAAGTGTGTTACTAAACAGTCTTAGTTAGGTATTATATTTCACCTGTTTTCTGACTACCTGTCTCTCCTCCTCTATCTTTTTAGCATGCATAACAAAATGAACATATTACTACTATCTGTTCTAACCCTGTCACTTTTAATACAGTTTCCCTCATATCTCTGCAGTCATGCTCCTCACTTGCAACATAATAATCCACCATAGACTTCTGCATACATGTTCACTACCCTCTGAGTGCTGGTGGAGAGTACTAAAACATGCTCATCCAGCCCCAGTAAGTATAGCAATAGACACACCCTTTCACTATATGTTCATCACAAACAAGTCGCAAAATTTTCATGCATTTAATTAATTGCCTTTGCAAATTATATAGAAACCAACCCTGGCCTTCAAACAGCAATAAATGGGAACTTCACCTTAAAAAAGGATCTAACTTTTGTGCTCTCCAACATAAGCAGTATAATGCCCAAAATAGATGAACTAAAGACGTGATGTTATGTGTACAAACCAAAAATCCTCATATACACTGAATCCTGGCTAATCCCTAAAATACCAAATACTGCTGTTGCTATTGAAGGATACTCATGTTTTAGGAAGGACTGAGAAAAGCGAGGAGAAGACATAATTATATACACACAAGAGTGAAACATAGAAACATAGAATTTGACGGCAGATAAGAACCATTTCGGCCCATCTAGTCTGCCCATTTTCCTACAGTAAAAACCTCAAACCTTTTTTTGGTCCTTGGTCTTTTCTAAAGTTAAGGACAGCCTTATGCCTATCCCATGCATACTTAAATTCTTTCACTGTATTAACTTCTACCACTTCTGCTGGTAGGCTATTCCACTTATCTACTACCCTCTCAGTGAAGTAAAACTTTTTTACATTACATCTAAACCTGTGTCCCTCTATTTTTAGACTATGGCCTCTTGTCCTAACATTTTTACTCCTTTGAAATATACTTCCATCCTGCACTTTGTTGAACCCCTTCATGTATTTGAATGTTTCAATCATATCCCCTCTCTCTTCTCTCCTCCAAGCTACACATGTTCAGATCCTTAATCTATCCTGATATTTCTGTTCCTGTAAACCAGTCACCATTTTAGTAGCCCTTCTTTGAATTTTCTCTATTGTATCTATATCCTTCTGGATATGGGGTCTCCAGTACTGTACACAATACTCTAGGTGAGGTCTAACTAGAGATCTGTAGAGTGGCATGACCACTTCCCTTTTTCTGCTACTAATGCCCCTAGCTATACAACCCAGTACCCTGCTTGCATTCCCCACCACTTCAATACATTGCCTGCCTACCTTTAAGTGATTAAAGATAATTACTCCCAAATCCCTTTCCTCTGTTGCCTCTGACAGTACAGTACACTTAATAGTATATTTTTCATTTGGATTTTTATGTCCCAAGTGCATTATTTTACATTTATCAACGTTAAACTGCATCTGCCAAACTCTTGACCATTCTTCTAATTTACCTAAATCATTTGTCATTTGGCTTATTTCCCCTGGAATGTCTACCCTATTGCAGATCTTGGTATCATCTGCAAAAAGGCATATCTTACCTTGAAGATCTTTTGCACTATCACTAATAAAAATATTAAAAAGAATGGGTCCCAGTACAGATCCCTGAGGTACCCCACTAGTAACACTCCTTTCATCCGAATATTCTCCATTGACTACCACCCTTTGTCTCCTGTCACTCAGCCATTGCCTTATCCATTTAACTATTTTTGCAGCCAGACCTAAACACTGCAGTCTTCTATGAGGGACAGTGTCAAATGCTTTACTGAAATCTAGATAAGCTATGTATAAACTTTACATGTTTAATTACTACTCTTATAATTGATTCATATGAATACATTACAGGCAATATTGCTGTTCCCTTCTCAAACCAAATCATAATTGTTGGCATCTACCAGCTGCCAAATACACCAGCACAGTCTCTTATGGACATAACCTACCACCTCAATGAGACTGCCACTCAAAATAAGAAGAGTGAACTGTCGGTTCTTGGAGTCTTTAGTATTAATGTTCTGGACTCCAGGAATGAAAAAAACTGTTAATTGTTTAAAACATTGAACTTATCACAGCTGATCTCCTCCCCTACTCGCATACACTTTAAAACATCAAACCATACTCTGCTAGACTGGATCTTTTCATCCTACCCAAGCAGAATGCAAGAGTCAGGCGTACTAGCAAATGTGTTTAGAAATCACTCCATAATCTACTGTGTTTGCAAAATAAAACCAATCATCTAATGTGCCATGAAAAGATCATTTAGAAAATGTAATCTGCAGTCTTTCCTAAATGATTTAAGAAATTGCCCGTGGTATAAAATACACCTTATACCTGATCTAGACCCATTCCCCATTAAGGAAGATCAGGGAAAGGGGTACAAATCTTCCCCGGGTCTCTGCTGATTTTGAGTCATTCAGTTTCAGAGATGCCTTATGGTCAAAATGTAAACAAACTGGCTCCTCTAATGATCACACTGCATACAGGCGTGGTATACTTGCACAAAGAGAACAAAACTAGAAAAAACTCAATATTTTTCTGCCAATATGAACAATAATATATTAAAACCAGTATTAAAAACATCTACAACCCTCCTAACTATTCTCACCCATCAACTATAATCATAAGCAAATAAACAATACAGTGCCCCATAGTAATAGCTAATGCATTTAACAACCACTTTCTTGGATGTGCCACCTCCCTGATAACACAAAACAAAGGGTATTCTGAAGTAGAAACATGCAGCCTCTGTCACCCGCTACCTGGAACAATGATGCTAATGAATTCAATTTCATGCCAGTACATGATAGTGAAATATAGGAACACCTTCTTAACCCCAAAAAATCGTAATCTGGCCCTAACCAACTACCAGCAATGCTATTAAAGCTCAGTGCCTTGGTCATTGTCCATCCTATTGAAACCCTAATTAATGCCTCCCTGTCATCTGGGTACATGCCCAAAGCCTGGAAAGTGGCTAGAGTTGTGCCTATCCACAAAAGTGGGGATAAAAATGTAGTTTCAAATTACAGACCATATCCCTGCTCTCCACATTAGCTAAACTTCTAGAGAAATGTGTCCACATGCAACTATATAGACATTAATGGCTGACCTTTTTTCACCCCGCTTCAATCAGGATTTCATTCAAATCACTAAACAGTCACAGCCCTTCTAAAAGTATCCAATGATATCCAGACCAGCATGGAAAATGTTGATCTCACCGGAGCTAATTTCCTATATTTTGCAAAGGCCTTTGATACAGTAGATTATAGTATTCTGATAAGTAAACTCTAAAGTTAAGGATTGGGTAACCATTCTCTCAGTTGGTTCTGATCCTCTTTATCAGACAATATGAAATATGTGTCTGTTGCTGACAATATTTCCCTTCCACTCAAACAAGTGGAGTTCCCCAAGGCTCCATACTTGGCCCTCTTCTATTTTCTCTATTTATAAATGATCTACCCATGGTTTGCAAAGCATCTTCTGTACATATGTATTCAGATGACACCATAATCCATGCTAAAATTTCAAATGTATCTTACCTAGAAGCAGCATTACAAAATGGATTCTCTGAAGTAGAATGAGGGATATCAAAGAAAAAAATTGCTCATAAATACAGACAAAACTGTTACAATGATATTAGGTATATAGCACAAACTGCGTAATCTCTGCAATACCACTCTATCCATTGTAATAAAATCTAATCGTAATCGGTGGACTCCTACAAACGTCTTGCTATGTGGCTTGACCCCATCCTAACTTTTGGTCTTCCTATAGATAAATTTACATTCAAACTTTATCCCCAAATAGGTGCTCTGTTCAGAAACAAATACTGTTTAATTCCCCTGGTAAGAAAACATTGTACAGAAGATGTTAATGCCAATCATAAGCCATGGGGAAATAGTATATGAGTCCGCGCCACAAATATATCTTTCTAAACAAGACACTCTGTTCTGTATAACTCGTTATCCTCCTACTACTACTAGACTACCTAAGCAGTATATTTACTCCAGCTCTCTATACTAACCATAACCTCCGCTCCACTGGTAACAACTCACTTACTATTCCACACTACAAGAAAGCCAGTCGATCTGCCGTCTCCTTCAGAACTCCGAAAGTCTGGAGTATCTGCCTGAAAAAGATCCAATCTTACCACAGTCTAAACTCCTCAAAAATAACTGCTTCTTTGTAACGAAAGACAACATGTAACTGGGGGCTTATTTATTTTATTAACCGCACGTTCTTTAAGTATACTCAGCCCAGGTAGCTCCAAGCATCATAAGAGACAGCACTCATTACTGAAGTGATGAAGAAAAAAAAGTTAGTTTATTGCATCCATCATGCCAAACGCTTTCTGTCCACACAGGACCTTCCTCAGGACTAATGAGTGCTGCCTCTTACGACGCTCGGAGCTACCTGGGCTGAGTATACTTTATGACTACTTATTTTCTATGGGATGAGCACCAATTAATGTTGAATTGGATGTTTGTCATAGTGAGTGCTACTGTCTATTTGTATATATACATATATAAACCCTTGATGTGCACTCTCCTTTTAATTATATATTGCCTGGGTGCCAATCTTATAAAAAGTTTGTATCCAAATATGAAGAATAAAGAAAGCACTCACAGGACTTTTAACGGGGATGAACAAATCTGAAGTTTATTCCATCGACGTTTCGGCCCTGCTGTGGGCCTTTTTCAAGATGCTTACAGAACAAACCAAGGATCACCTACATTTATACCAAAATCGTGCAATCAATGGCGCCAAAATGACATCATACCCAAGGGGGAGGGAAGTAACAAAATAAACCACAAAATAATAATAAATAAATAAATGTATGTATATGCACATACATACATACATACAGCATTGAGCAAAAGTCTTAGGCAGGTATGAAAAATGCTTAAAAGTAAGAATGCTTTAAAAAATATACATGTAAATAGTTTATATTTATCAATTAACAAAATAAGAGTGAGTGAACAGAACAATCTAAATCAGATCAACATTTGGTGTGACCGTCCTTTGCCTTCAAAAGAGCATCTGTTCTTCTAGTTACACTTGCACAAAGTCAGGAGTTTTGTAGGCATATAGTTAGATGTATGATTAAACAATTATACCAAACAGGTGCTAATGAAACAGATGTGTAGGAGGAATAAAACTGGTTGAGGAACAACAAAACTTAGCAAACAAGGTGAAGTTGCTGAAGACAGTTTAATATCAAAAGTTATACACCATGGCAAGACTGAGCACAGCAACAAGACACAAGTATACTGTATCAGCAAGATCTCTCCCAGGCAGAAATTTTAAGGCAGACAGGGGTTTCCAGATGTGCTGTCCAAGCTCTTTTGAAGAAGCATAAAGAAACATAAAGGCAACGTTGAGGCCTGTAGATGCAGTGGTCGGCCAAAGAAACTTAGTGCAGCAGATGAAAGACACATCATGCTTACTTCCCTTTGCAATCAGAAGATGTCCAGAAGTGCCATCAGCTCAGAATTGGCAGAAAACTGTGGGATCCTGGTACACCCTTGTACTGTCCGGGAAAGCCTGGTCAGAAGTGGTCTTCATGGAAGACTTGTGGCCAAAAAGCCATACCTCCGACGTGGGAACAATACCAAGCAATTCAACTATTCACACAAACACGGGAACTGCGGTGCAGAAAAATGGCAGCAGGTGTTCTGGACTGATGAGTCAAATTTTTAAATATATGGCTGTAGCAAAAGGCAGTTTGTTCCCTGAAGGGCTGGAGAGAGGTACAAGAATGAGTGTCTGAAGGCAACAGTGAAGCATGGTGGAGGTTCCTTGCAAGTTTCGGGCTGCAATTCTGCAAATGGAGTTGAGGATTCGGTCAGAATTAAAGGTCTCCTCAATGCTGAGAAGTGCAGGCAGATACTTATCCATCATGCAATACCATCAGGGAGGCATTTGATTGGCCCCAAATTTATTCTGCAGCAAGACAATGACCCCAAACATACAGCCAAAGTCATTAAGAGCTATCTGCAGCGTAAAGAAGAGCAAGGAGTATGGAAGTGATGGTATGGCCCCCACAGAGCCCTGATCTCAACATCATTGAGTCTGCCTAGGATTACATGAAGAACTATTGTTAGTTCTCCAAGATGTTTGGAGCAACCTACCTGCCAAGTTCCTTAACAAATGGTGTGCAAATGTGCCTAGAAGAACTGATGCTGTTTTGAAGGCAAAGGGTATTCACACCAAACATTGATTTGATTTAGATTTTTCTTCTGTTCACTCACTATCATTTTGTTAATTGATAAAATAACACCTATTATTTCGGCTGCCGATTTGGTTAATTCTGAGAGCGTGTGCTGAAGGCGCTTTGAGTCCCACTGAGAGAAAGGCGCTATATAAATACTAGTTGTTATTATAATTATTATTATTAATATAAAAATGTATCTATTAACATGTCTATTTTTGAAAGCATTTTTACTTTACATCATTTTTTCACACCTGCTTAAAACTTTTGCATATTACTGTATCTATCTATCGATCTATCTATCTATCTATCTATCTATCTATCTATCTATCTATGTACTCTTCCTGGTAAAACATTTTGTTAAATAAATAAATAAATAATGCTAAACCCTGCATAACTTATTCAAGGCAAAATAATGTAATGGCTTCTCTGAAATAAATATGTATGGGCTAATTGTACAATATACATCTTTGATCAGTACAAGATATTATCTCCAAGGAGGTGTAAGAAACCGGTCCCAGCGAGCCATTTCTGTGATTGTATTTGCTTCTTCACATTCACCTGGACATAAGTGTCAGTACACACCTAAAGCACCTGAAGGTGTATTCTTAGTGTTGCTAGTGTCCAATCTAGCTCTTGCATTTTGCATCCAACCTTGTGACCTTGCCTGTTTCACTTCCTTTCTATCTGCCGCGTGCAAAGGGACCCTTACTTGTACACCAATGAATGCTCTAACTCCTGTCCAAGTGATCACTGCCTATATCCTGACTTATGCTCTGTATGCTGCCTGGGAAAGTGAGCACAGTCTGTATCCCAACTAAGGTAATAACTTCTTCATGCCAAATAACTTCAGCCTGCATACAGACTAATAGTCTGTCGGCTATCACCCCCAACCAAAAAATAGACTATGTCCCAATCCCTGTCTGCAAGCCAAACAGCTTTTCTTCAGGCATCCTTATATACATTAAAGCTACCTGTTCTTAGTCTACATGATGCTTAACTCCCAGCTAAGTGCCTTATATTCTGTGTCTTAAATGAATTGTTGTGGCACTTCAGTGTTTCACCAACTCCTCTGAGTGTTTGCTGTGCAAAGTTCTCACACCTCACACCTCAGTAATGTGTTCCAGACCTGGTCTAGTTCCCTTATTCAGTAGCATGACCCGACTCTACAGCACCCCCACAAACAACCTTCTTAAATTATGTTTTTGTGATTTTTGTTGTAGATGCTTAGCTTTTCTTGTCTAGTCCTTGTCCAGGCTTCCAGTCTCTTTCTTTAATAAGTATCAGTCTAAAGTCTAGTCTAAGTAACCTCTCCAAGTATAAAAGTATATTTTTGTTTTGTCATTCTATGCATTTTGTCACCTAATTTTGCTTCAACAGTGACCAGACTAGTTTCCACCATTTCAGCCTCTACATTGCCAGATAGGATCCATAACCCAGGTACAGTGTCAATATTATTAAAATTCCCCCTCTGCACTACCTGGATGATAACCTTGTAGGCCTAGCTAGCCCAGATAAGAGGCATACATGATTATTTTTAAAGGAGATTTTAGTGGGAGGAGTTTAAAGTCCTTAAATGTATTACGTTCCTTTGTGTGCACTTTGGGATATATATCATCTTTGTGATTTATGATCACATATACTGTATTTGACAGTTTTCTTTACCGTCATATGCTGTGTCTGCTGTGTCATTTAACTGCTTGCCCATTAACGCAGTTTTGTCATGATTATCATTTCCAGTGGCACTCAGAGTGTCGGCAGGTTGGTGTTTTGCAGCACTGTGGACACGGTATGCATTATTTGGCAGGTAGTGTTTATTGCATTGTATAATCATTCTATCATTTTGTATATTTTGCTGAAGTTATTTACCACAAGGTATGTGACACACCATTGTATATATTTCCCATCATCATATTATGATGTGTGCAGTGTGGATTTACACTTCATCCATTTGTGCTGCACGTTTGTCAACTACATATGTTGTGGTCAAGTTTTTGTATCTCCAGCCGCATTGTTGGCACCAAACAAGTTAATGGATCTTTGATCTACATCATCACTGACATGGCATATAATCTAAGATGTAGTCTATAATATTTCCACAGCGCTGGAGAAATAGTATTGCAGATATGTTATTTGGCATTATATTATGCCATGTGTGTGGTATAGATTTAGACCATATCCATTTATGATGTCCAGTTATCAACATCATATATGTTTGTTAGGTCTTTGGACCTGCAACTGTTGCTGATGGCACTGGACAGGTCAGTGGGTCTGTGATAGATATATGGGTATATACCTAAAGATGTATTTTAAAACATTTTGTTATGCTGTATAATATATTTGAATAGTATATGTTTTGGCTTGTTTCCATTTGTCTTAATTGACCGATTGGTGAGTGGGAATCACCATACACCAATTGTGTTTATTCATTTGAATGTTTTACCGGTATTTAAGATTGTTATTTGGGGCAGGCCAGTTATATTTTATATTCCTCCTGAAGAAGTGGTCCACAAAACATGTTGGTGTTTTTTTTGTTTTTTTTTTTACATATTTTGTTTATCAATAAACTACTTCTTCTGGTTTGCTACTGTATCCAAATTCCCCCGCTTGCCTTTAGTCTGGCAGAATTACATGTGGGCCGATCATACAGCGCCTTGTGAGTATCTATTTACAATATCTAAGATAATTGTATTTGTATCTTGTTACATTTGTTGTTCTCCTGCTTGCGGTTTGTTTTCTTTTGCTTTAAATTGTTCCGGTGGACTACTTTTGTGGAGAGACTGAGCGGCTGATTTCCAGTAATCTATGTGGTGGCAGTGTCATAAGTAGCAATCTCAGAAATTGAGTAATGTTCTTTCCCTCAAGATATTCATTTGGTTTTGATATACTCTATTACTGTGTTACTATACTATACCATGAGACTTTCTGCCTCATGTTTCCTTCTTATTGTTTTTCTTGTCAGAGAATCTTAGACAATTAGGAAGTATTTGTTTTTCTTTAATCCCTTGGCTGCTAATGGGGTGGTTATGCACTAAAGCAATGTAAAGAGGTGGTAAAGTGGAGATGACTTCTCCAGTTCCTATGTTCCTATTCCATGGAGCCTATGCACTAAGATCTCCGAAGGTCTAGAAATCTTAGAGAATTGGCTTCTTAGAATAACATAGGAATTGGAGAAGTGATATCACTAGAGAAGTTATCTCCGCTTTATCACCTCTTTATCACACCTTAGTGAATCTCCCCCAAGGTCTCTATTGCTTTGTGAAGCAATACATTGGAGACATCTGTAGTAGTGTTGAGCGAGCATGCTCGGCCGATGCTCGGATCGGCTCGAGCATCGCTCTGCTCGGCACATGGCGGTACTCGTACGAGTACCGCATGTGCTCGCCCGCCATGTTCGGGTCTCCTCCCCGCACGTTTTGCGGCTGCTGCGCAGCCAATAAACGTGCAGGGAGGCTCTGACATCGGTGTAATGCCAGCAGCCATGTTGGCTGCTGGCATTACACTGATTGGCTGGCCAGAACCCGTGGTCAGGTGCTGTATAGCACCTGACCATCGAGTTCGGCTCAGTCTGAGCCAGGGAGAGCTGAGGATAGGAAGGGAAAGGCAGTGTAGGGAGGAAAAAAAAAAATTGTGACAAAAAAGAACCAAAAGTCCTTTTTAGGACTACTGTGTGTGGGGGCAGCAGGTTATTTTGTGTGGGGGGAAAAAAACAAAAAAAAAAAAAAAAAAAAAATTCTGTTTAGTGTGAAAAGTTGCAGATTAGAGCACATTCTGTTTAGTGTGCACAGTTGCAGATTAGAGCACATTCTGTTTAGTGTGCAAAGTTGCAGATTAGAGCACATTCTGTTTAGTGTGCAAAGTTGCAGATTAGAGCACATTCTGTTTAGTGTGCAAAGTTGCAGATTAGAGCACATTCTGTTAAGTCTTCAAACTAAAATATCAAAGTCACGTATTCCATTCAGTGTGCGTCGCCGCAGTTTAGCAGCACATTCTGAGTACTGTGCAGAGTTGCAGAATAGGAAGAAATACTGTTAAGTCTTCAAACTAAAATATCAAAGTCACATATTCCATTCAGTGTGCTTCGCCGCAGTTTAGCAGCACATTCTGTGTACTGTGCAGAGTTGCAGAATAGGAAGAAATACTGTTAAGTTTTCAAACTCAAATATTAAAGTCACATATTCCATTCAGTGTGTTTCACCGCCGTTTAACAGCCTATTCTGTGTACTCTGTACAGTTGCAGAATAATAAGAAATACTGTTAAGTTTTCAAACTCAAATATTAAAGTCACATATTCCATTCAGTGTGTTTCACCGCCGTTTAACAGCCTATTCTGTGTACTCTGTACAGTTGCAGAATAATAAGAAATACTGTTAAGTTTTCAAACTCAAATATTAAAGTCACATATTCCATTCAGTGTGTTTCACCGCCGTTTAACAGCCTATTCTGTGTACTCTGTACAGTTGCAGAATAATAAGAAATACTGTTAAGTTTTCAAACTCAAATATTAAAGTCACATATTCCATTCAGTGTGTTTCACCGCCGTTTAACAGCCTATTCTGTGTACTCTGTACAGTTGCAGAATAATAAGAAATACTGTTAAGTTTTCAAACTCAAATATTAAAGTCACATATTCCATTCAGTGTGTTTCACCGCCGTTTAACAGCCTATTCTGTGTACTCTGTACAGTTGCAGAATAATAAGAAATACTGTTAAGTTTTCAAACTCAAATATTAAAGTCACATATTCCATTCAGTGTGTTTCACCGCCGTTTAACAGCCTATTCTGTGTACTCTGCAGAGTTGCAGAATAATAAGAAATACTGTTAAGTTTTCAAACTAAAATATCAAAGTCACATATTCCATTCAGTGTGCTTCGCCGCAGTTTAGCAGCCTATTCTGTGTACTGTGCAGAGTTGCAGAATAGGAAGAAATACTGTTAAGTCTTCAAACTAAAATATCAAAGTCACATATTCCATTCAGTGTGTTTCACCGCAGTTTAGCAGCCTTTTCTGTGTACTCTGCAGAGTTGCAGAATAATAAGAAATACTGTTAAGTTTTCAAACTCAAATATTAAAGTCCCATATTCCATTCAGTGTGTTTCACCGCCGTTTAACAGCCTATTCTGTGTACTCTGTACAGTTGCAGAATAATAAGAAATACTGTTAAGTTTTCAAACTCAAATATTAAAGTCACATATTCTGTGTAAGATGAAGAAGGCGGGTAAAAAGGGACGGGGAAGTGGACGTGATCCTGAAAGTTCAGGGCGCGGGTCAGGACGCGGAGAAACTGTGCCTGGTGCCAGAGCACAAGAAAGAAAGACATCCACCATACCTAGCTTCATGTGTAATTTTACAGGGCGTCGCAGGACATCACTCTCGAGGTCCGACCACTGCGAACAGGTGGTCGGTTGGATGACAGCTGATACTGCTTCCAGTCGGTTAAGCACCACCCTGTCTTCCACCAAGTCCACTCTCAGTAGCCAAGAGTCTGGTCAACATAATCCTCACTCTGATCATCCTTCCTCCCACCATACACGGTCTGGTCAAAGAAGTGATCCCACACTGGGATATAGTGAGGAGCTCGTCTCATCACCAATCCTTCATTTGACCCTCTCTCCAAGCACGCTTGCAGAGGAACATGACATCTTGTGCCCTGATTCACAACCTCTAGAGGCTACCCAATCTCAAGAAGATGACAGATGTGAACGGCATTTAAGGTCAAAGGAAGTAGTGGATGATGATGATGATGATGAGACACAGTTGCCATTAAATCAACCACTATTTCCGTCTCAAGACCTTGTTGAGGAGAATGTTATACAGTTGTCAATGACTGAGTATGTGGTGGGATCAAGACTTGAGGAGGATGATCAGAGTGAGGAAGTGGAGGAGGACTTGGTGGACGATGAGGTGACTGACCCCACCTGGGAAGGTGTAGAGCCGAGCGATGACAGCAGTCCTGAGGGTGAGCCATCTGCAGCACCGCAACAGGCTGGAAGAGGCAGTGGTGTGGCTACAGAAAGAAGGCGGACCGCACCAAACCGGCCCGCAAATGTTCCACGGAGCACCCCCTTGCGTAAATCTACCTTGCCAAGGGGTAGGTGTTCCGCGGTATGGCGTTTTTTTAAGGAAAGTGCGGACGACAAAAGAATTGTAGTTTGCAACCTGTGCCACACCAGAATGAGCCGAGGCATGAACACTAGAAACCTCACCACCACCAGCATGATCCGACACATGGCATCCAAGCACCGTAGTAAGTGGGAGGAACGCCTGGATCGCCCATCTGTGTCTGCAGGCCACACCACTGCCTCCTCTTCCCCTGTTTTCGGTGCCGGCCAATCGCCTGTCGAAGGCGCAGGCCCGCATACCTCCCGCCCTGCACCTGTAGCATCTGAAGCACCATCAGCGACCACATCCACTTCCCTGTCCCAGCACAGCGTCCAAATGTCGTTACCCCAGGCATTTGAGCGCAAGAGAAAGTACCCAGCCACCCACCCACAGGCCATAGCACTAACCTCACAACTTTCAAAATTACTGGCCATCGAAATGCTGCCATTTAGGCTTGTGGACACTGAGTCCTTCCGCAGCCTGATGGCAGCAGCTGTCCCTCGGTACGCGGTCCCCAGCCGCCACTACTTTTCCCGGTGTGCCATCCCCGCATTACACCACCATGTGTCCCGTAACATCACCCGTGCCCTGACCAACGCAGTTACTGGGAAGGTCCACTTAACGACTGACACATGGACAAGTGCTTGTGGCCAGGGACGCTACATTTCCCTGACGGCACACTGGGTGAATGTCGTGGAGGCTGGGAGCGACTCGGACCCTGGGATGGCACGGGTGCTACCCACGCCGAGGATTGCGGGCCCTACCTCCATCAGGGTTTCCACCAGCACCTACGTTATTGGCTCCTCCTCCTCCGTTTCCACCTCCGAATTCTCTACACACACCGCCACTCCCCCATCAGCCAGTAGCTGGAAGCAGTGTAGCACTGCAGTGGGGAAGCGTCAACAGGCCGTGCTGAAGCTGATCTGCCTTGGGGACAAACAGCACACGGCCTCAGAGCTGTTGCAGGGGATTAGTCACCAGACCGAGCAGTGGCTCTCGCCACTCAACCTGCAACCAGGCATGGTTGTGTGTGATAATGGGCGTAACTTGGTGGCGGCTTTGGAGCTCGGCAAGCTCACACACGTACCATGCCTAGCGCATGTATTTAATTTAGTGGTGCAGCGATTTCTAAAAACCTACCCCAATGTGCATGATCTCTTGACCAAGGTGCGCCGCGTGTGTGCACATTTCCGTAAGTCATCAACAGCTTCAGCCGGCCTGTTGAAGCTGCAGCAGCGCTTACAATTGCCAGCTCACCGGCTGCTGTGTGACGTGAGCACGCGCTGGAACTCCACCTTCCACATGTTGGCCCGGCTTTGTGAGCAGCAGAGGGCAGTAGTGGAGTACCAGCTGTTACACGGTCGTCGCCTCTCCGTTCAACTTCCTGTAATCAGAAGTGAGGAGTGGGAATGGATGTCAGACCTCTGTGAGGTTTTACGCAATTTTGAGGAATCGACACAGATGGTGAGCGGCGATAACGCTATTATCAGTGTAACCATCCCACTTCTGTGTCTACTGAAACGCTCGCTGCTCACAATTAAAACCGACGCTTTGCATGTGGAAGAGGTGGAAATGGGGGAGGAAGAGCTTACACAAGGTGATAGCCAGAGCACCCTCACTTCGTCTTCTCAGCGACAATTGGAGGAGGCGGAGGAGGAGGAGGAGGAGGAGGAGGAAGACACGGTTGCCTCCGCTACAGAGGGTAGCCATGGAACTTTAGTTCCATCTCTTCAGCGTGGGTGGGCAGAAGAGGAGGAAGAGGATGAGGATATTGAGAGTCATCCTCCTGGTGAGGACAGCGAAATCTTGACTGTTGGTACTCTGGCACACATGGCTGACTTTATGTTAGGCTGCCTTTCCCGTGACCCACGCGTTGTACGCATTTTAGACAACACGGATTACTGGGTGTTCACCCTTCTGGACCCCCGCTACAAAGAGAATTTCTCATCTCTCATTCCTCCGGTGGAGAGGACAAGCAAAATGTTGCAATACCAGAAGGTTCTTGTCGAAAAATTGCTCCAAAATTTTCCATCTGACAACGCTGGCGGCAGAGTACGTGCTACCTTGGCCAACCGAGAAGGGGAGAAAAGGGGAGCACACAGCAGTTCCGAGAAAGGCAGGGCAACACTCTCCAAGGCGTGGGACACCTTCATGACACCCCGCCAGCACCCTCACCCTGATGCGCAGCCTAGTGTCACAAGGAGGGAAAAGTTTTGGAAGATGGTGAAGGAGTACGTAGCAGACCGTGTCAGCGTCCTCAATGATCCCTCTGTGCCTTACAACTACTGGGTGTCCAAGCTGGACACGTGGTATGAACTGGCACTCTACGCCTTGGAGGTGCTGGCCTGCCCTGCCGCCAGCGTTCTGTCTGAGCGGGTATTTAGTGCTGCTGGTGGCATCATAACAGATAAGCGTATCCGCCTTTCCACCGACAATGCTGATAGGTTGACACTTATAAAAATGAACAAGGCCTGGATTTCCCCTGACTTCTCCACTCCACTGGAGGAAAGCCCCGGGGGAACATAAACTCACTTTATATATGTTATTTACAATGATGGGAATACTCTGTATTCCCATTCACCCCTTCCACCCAAAAAACGGGTATATGGTTGACTCTTAATCTTCTCATCCTCCTCCTCCTCTTCCATATGCCCTGGGATATAATTTTTATATAGGGCCAGCTCACCAGCGTGCCCTGGGATATAATTTTTATATAGGGCCAGCTCACCAGCGGGCCCTGTGATATAATTTTTATATAGGGCCAGCTCACCAGCGGGCCCTGTTTGACAATTTTTATATAGGTCAGCTCACCAGCGGGCCTTCTCATATAATGTTTTATTGGGTCAGCTCTCTAGCGGGCCCTCTCATATAATGTTTTATAGCGTCAGCTCACTAGCGGGCCTTCGCATATAATGTTTAGGATGGTCAGCTCTGCAGCAGACCCTCACCCATAATGTTTTAGATGGTCAGCTCAGCGCACGTTTCCATCTTAATCATGGCCTCAGTTCTGAAAATCAAGGAAATTTTTGGGAGAATTTGCCTCTGCGCACGTTTCCCTCTTAATCATGGCCTCAGTTCTGAAAATCAAGGAAATTTTTGGGATAATTTGCCTCTGCGCACGTTTCCCTCTTAATCATGGCCTCAGTTCTGAAAATCAAGGAAATTTTTGGGAGAATTTGCCTCTGCGCACGTTTCCCTCTTAATCATGGCCTCAGTTCTGAAAATCAAGGACATTTTTGGGATAATTTGCCTCTGCGCACGTTTCCCTCTTAATCATGGCCTCAGTTCTGAAAATCAAGGAAATTTTTGGGAGAATTTGCAGATGATATACAAGTAAATATACAGCAAATATTGTTTGGTAACAATTTTTCGCCTAAAGTCGTTTTTATTTTCCTTTTTGTGTGTTTTATGGTCAGTCTGTAAAAATGGCGTACTACGGGCGAAAGATCGTTCCCAGCAGCGATGTTGGAGTCCAAGGTGCATCCAGACATCCTCCCTATGCTGTCCCTGAACCATTTCTGTAGTGTTTCCATCTTTTTCTGCCCTTTTCCTATGGACCAGGCACCCTCCCCTCATCAGAGCAGGGGGTGCCTGGTGTAATGCTCGAGTCCTCCCATTGACTTCAATGGGGCTCGGGTGCTCGGCCGAGCACTCGAGCCTCAGGGGGTGCTCGGTCAGAGCACCCGAACATCCGAGCATTGGGGTGCTCGCTCATCACTAATCTGTAGCATCCAAGGGGTTAATATAAAATTGTTTGAATTGTTTTGTTTACTCTTGTCACATATTTGGTAGTGCTGATCTGTTTAATGACATTTCCCAGAATCGAATATGACATTTCCCAGTAACAAATATAGATGCATTTGTTAAAAATTGCAATGCAGTTTTCTATACCGAATTTCATTTAAATAATGAACTGAAGCTGGCACGGATGTGGGCTTTGGCTTTCTGCAAGTTAGTTACTTTGTGAGAAAATTCCATCAAGGTGGAATGCTTCAGTGAAAAATGATACAACTAGAGTACAGAATGAATTGTGATGATAAGTAGGAAGACGATAGCACTTCTACTTTCTTAGAATCCTGTGATCCAGTTTCCTTTTTAATGCACAATGTAACCAGTGAGGTACTACAGATACTGCAAGGACTAGAGGGGTATCCAATGTATTGCTCCTCAATGCATTGTATACTCCTTTGGCCCTCCAAGGGTTAAAATATATAACTAATTCACTTGTTATTATTAGAGCAGAGATACTGACAAGGTATATTCTTAATATTAATTCTTAATATTCTTAGATTTTTCTTAATTTGAGAGCTAAACCTTTTCAGTATTAGAAGGGTGTTCATTTTATTACTTTGCAAAGTGTGGCAAGTGCACAATATGTAAAATCACTGTTTCTACTTATTTATTTATTTATTTATTTATTTCAAATGTTTATGTCCCTGACAGGGAGTTCACTTGGTTTCTATTTCAACAGAGCTTTCTGTAAGGAGCTGGGAAAGCAGGGATAGTGATACAGTGTGACACTATCCATGCAGCACAGAGTGCTCCATATACTGTATTGAGGGCTGACTTTTATGATGCGGGAAGGGGGAGCATTGTTTCATTCTCTCTGCTCTGTGGAAAGAGAGGTAAGGAGCTCCCAGCAAGAACATGAAAGTGTGAACTGAAGATAAAAAAATGAGAAATGAAAAGCATAGGCAATTTGACTTTGCAATTCCAGAATATGTAAAGTGAACAGGAAGGATGACTTCCGTCTGAGTGCCAAAGAAGTATCTGATACATTGCAACACAATGCATTGGATACCTTTCTGGCACTCAAAGGGTTAAACATTCTACATGACTTTGTGTACCCCTTTGGCAACCAAGGGTTTAAACTATACATAGAAGTGTGGGTTCTTTGTATGGCATGTGTATTTATGGCTCTCTTTTTTTTACAGGAAGATGATGAGAAGATGGAAGAAAGAAGATGGACCAGAGAAGAAAGAAAATGGAGATGAAGGAAGTGAGAGGAAATAAGATAAGAGAAAAAGAAGGAAGATAGAAGAAGAAGGACAGTGGATGACAGGTAAAGAGTAACAAAGTGCGCTAACAATCAGTGCTTGACAGGGTGTTAGCTTTTTTACTTTGATGCCCTCATTATTGCTGCTTTTTAGCAGCGTTTTGGGAAATTAAAGCACTAAACGGATGTTTGGCCACAAGTCTTTTTCTGTGGCCTAAAGTCCATAGTTCACTAGCGCTTTTTGCTAATGGGCCTTTATCCAATGTTGCTTGTTATTACTAATCTGTTATGCTGCCGTGCACCTGCATCTAAATTATTCTTTACAGAAAAAAACACAAAAAATATTTATAGGTTCTTTAAAGGGTACGCAATGAGATTATATATGCTTGACAATGTTGTGTTGAGTGTATCACTGATGGCGAAAGTAAGATAAAAGTAACTTTTATTAACAATATCATCGAAAGAAAAACAAAAACAACAATAACATACAGGTGGTGACAATGGTGAATCACAAAACAAAGGAAACACGCACTTCCATATACAAGACAGGATCCATGAATAAAATCAACATAGTTTTATTGTAACACAAAAATTAAAACACATATATGTACCTTCACATCATCTTGTGGCCTTGAAAAATTGGATGGAGAGACTTGTTTAGGGCCTATACACAAGCCAGCAGATCAGCGCATTTCACTGATATTTTTATTCAGAAGAAATATTACTATCTATTGTGTAAATAGTTGTATACCCACATTAATTACCATATAATAGTACAAATGAAAAAAGTGAATAGTATGTGTGTAACAATATATTAATACACTAGTCTCATTACACAAAGGGCCCACAAAGACTAACGGCAGGGAACTCATAATCTATGTGTCTATCTAACTGACTGGTCCCTTTATTTACTGCCTTAGTCTAAACATATTTGTAAAGAAATTGATGTGTTGCACCAAAAAAGCAGGGGTGAATGTTAAATGGAAGAAGACAGTTCAAATGCAAATATGTTCACTGCATATTCACACGCTTGTTACATTGCATATGTATACTGGTGGGGTATCACATATCAGAGCAATGCATTGGACACCTCTCTGGCATTCAGAGGGTTAAAGTAAGAGAAAAACATACCATGGATCAAAATGGGGCTTTTAACCCCCTTGATGCTGTGGACTGCAAGGCATTTAAAAAGTTAATCTCTATGAAAGGCCTCACGCTGCCAGTCAGTGGGTCATGTGCCGACTATTTTTGGCTTGTGATCCACATGTTTGAAATGCCCGCTGTAAGAGTAAAACTTGTCTTTTCTTAAAAGATGGGGGTAGCAATATTATAAATGGAAGCAAAGAAAAGGGCTGTTCTTGCTCATTTATAAAATCAAATGCACAGGTTTCATTTTATTAAATAAAAACATACTGGAATTACAACCTGTCAGAGAGCAAATTATTTTCATGTGGAAGTTGGTGTGCATGTCTCTCCAGTAAATATTTGCAGGTGTGTCAGAGGTTCTGCCTCTGCTGGGAAGGAAATGGTTAAGATGCTACCCAGAAACCATCTTGTCTGTATATATGAAGCCTGTGTTTTTAAGAGGGATTAGTTTTGTTTCTCTAGCAATGGATTTTGAAACTTGCATACAGTGAATATCCTTGAAAAGGCCTCTTTCCTGCCTTGAACAGGAATTTTATCTATTGTAGGAGCAAACTGCACCTGTGTTTCTGTGTAGGAAGAGGTTAGTTTCACATTCCTGAGAGAAGCCCCTTTCCAACATTCTCTAATTATTTTCTTATCAGCATGCCAATTAGTGTGATTGATGTCTATGGTGTTCCCTGATGAGTTTTGGTAGTAGACTAACATCTAGTGGTATGAAAGTTATTTCCTTCAAGTCTATATGCAGATTTGGGTATATGCTATTTGCCAATCAGAAAGCTTGACGGAAATTTAGAGATTAACTAACATTCTATTTCTCTAAGGAGTGACCTGTGAGAGAAGAATGGATGTACCATTCTGTTAAGGGGGTTTAGCTAATATAAACATAGACTGTAAGCTCCTTGGGGCAGGGACCTCTCTCCCATTGTTTCTATGAATGTTGCACTTATTTCATCCCCTCTTATTTATTGTAACATATGTCTATTGTAAGGCGCTGCGTACACTGTGTGGCGCCATATAAATAAAGATATACATACATACATACATTGTACAGGGGTAAAATAAGGGCTTTTTGTTTGATTGCTGTATCTGGTTCAAGCTGAATCTGGCTGAGCCTGAGAGACCACTCCCTGAGCTAGGATTGGTAAAGTATATTATTATTTTTGATATATGCACTGTAATGCTTCTAAAATTAATATAACCCATTCTATTCTGGGATAGCCTCCTTTGTATAATCACCAGTAGACTTGGCCTCTCTAATGAGAACTATTACCTAGTGGCCATTAGAATAATTTTTAGAAGTTACACAGTCCAAACATAGACATAATAGGGTGAGATGAGATTTATAGCAATTTAGATCATTAAGAGTTACAGTTTGCTAGCACTGCTGATACCTGCAGAGCCACTTGTTTATTATGTGTGTGTGTAAGTCTGCATATAAATGCTGTGGGATGTGCTTGAGGCCCACCAAAAGCGTGTGCAGACAATTCACATAGGGCTGTTCTGAGATGGTCATTGTGCTCCATTGATCTAGTGTTCTTTATTAGCCCTTGTATTGCTGTCTTGGAATTTTTCCTTCTGTTTCTTTTGTTGTATGTGGTTTTGGCAAGAGATTCCTTTTTTTCTGTTTGATAATTGCATTGTATGTGTGGTGGTATCAGGGAGTGATCTTGATCTGTTGACATAGTCACATGTGAAAATCTTGACAAAAAAAGGCAGCTTAAGCCATTTTGAATTGAGTAACGGCTGGTCCTTGCTATCAATAGTTCTGATTAACCCCTGCAGTGCTTTATTGTGCAACAGACTTGATTTTGCCATTATAATCTATATGGTATATGTTGCATTGTATATTCATATTATCCTTGCTTTTCCTATAACCATACATTATTATTACTGCTTAGTATTATAATGTGGTAATGCTAATTTTTACTGGGAAATTTATTTCATTATTCTGTGTTACATCTAGTAGGTATGCATATTGAAAACAGCAGATAAATAGTTAAATTCTATTTAGCAGATATGGGACCTTTTGTCTTTCAGATAAGTTGTTATTCTTGCAATATTGGTTTTAAAGGCTTGTTATGTGACATGTGGCCCCATAGAGCACATCTCATGTGACAAATTTCCTGCCTCTTAGTTGCCCTAGTATACACCCCTAGTATATACAGGGTGGGGTAGGTATTTTTACGCTGTTACCAACTATATTTTAGATAATTGTAAGGAACAATTAACCCTTGCTATGCTACTGTCTTCAAATATTGCTAGCTTATACCTCTGGATAGCGATATGTAAGGTTTAACCCTATATGTGCTGGTATGTTATCTGTATAGTCATCTCATATATTTTATCGTATTGTAATTTCAATTATATCTATATACAGTGGGGCAAAAAAGTATTTAGTCAGCCACCAACTGTGCAAGTTCTCCCACTTAAAAAGATGAGAGAGGCCTGTAATTTTCATCATAGGTACACTTCAACTATGAGAGACAGAATGGGGGGAAAGAATACAGGAAATCAAATTGTAAGATTTCTAATGAATTCATTGTAAATTCCTCGGTAAAATAAGTATTTGGTCACCTACAAACATGCAAGATTTCTGGCTCTCACAGACCTGTAACTTCTTCTTTAAGAGTCTCCTCTGTCCTCCACTCGTTACCTGTATTAGTGGCACCTGTTTGAACTTGTTATCAGTATAAAAGACACCTGTCCACAACCTCAAACAGTCACACTCCAAACTCCACTATGACCAAGACCAAAGAGCTGTCGAAGGACACCAGAAACAAAATTGTAGACCTGCACCAGGCTGGGAAGACTGAATCTGCAATAGGCAAGCAGCTTGGTGTGAAGAAATCAACTGTGGGAGCAATTATTCGAAAATGGAAGACATACAAGACCACTGATAATCTCCCTCAATCTGGGGCTCCACGCAAGATCTCACCCCGTGGTGTCAAAATGATCACAAGAACGGTGAGCAAAAATCCCAGAACCACACGGGGGGACCTAGTGAATGACCTGCAGACAGCTGGGACCAAAGTAACAAAGGCTACCATCAGTAACACACTATGCCGCCAGGAACTCAAATCATGCAGTGCCAGACGTGTCCCCCTGCTTAAGCCAATACATGTCCGGGCCCGTCTGAAGTTTGCTAGAGAGCATTTGGATGATCCAGAAGAGGATTGGGCGAATGTCATATGGTCAGATGAAACCAAAGTAGAACTTTTTGGTAAAAACTCAACTCGTCGTGTTTGGAGAAGAAAGAATGCTGAGTTGCATCCAAAGAACACCATACCTACGGTGAAGCATGGGGGTGGAAACATCATGCTTTGGGGCTGTTTTTCTGCAAAGGGACCAGGATGACTGATCCGTGTAAAGGAAAGAATGAGTGGGGCCATGTATCGTGAGATTTTGAGTGAAAACCTCCTTCCATCAGCAAGGGTATTGAAGATGAAACGTGGCTGGGTCTTTCAGCATGACAATGATCCCAAACACACCGCCCGGGCAACGAAGGAGTGTCTTAGTAAGAAGCATTTCAAGGTTCTGGAGTGGCCTAGCCAGTCTCCAGATCTCAACCCCATAGAAAACCTTTGGAGGGAGTTGAAAGTCTGTGTTGCCCAGCGACAGCCCCAAAACATCACTGCTCTAGAGGAGATCTGCATGGAGGAATGGTCCAAAATACCAGCAACAGTGTGTGAAAACCTTGTGAAGACTTACAGAAAACGTTTGACCTCTGTCATTGCCAACAAAGGGTATATAACAAAGTATTGATATGAACTTTTGTTATTGACCAAATACTTATTTTCCACCATAATTTGCAAATAAATTCTTTAAACATCAGACAATGTGATTTTATGGATTTTTTGTCTCATTCTGTCTCTCATAGTTGAAGTGTACCTATGTTTAAAAATTACAGGCCTCTCTCATCTTTTTAAGTGGGAGAACTTGCACAATTGGTGGCTGACTAAATACTTTTTTGCCCCACTGTATCTTAGTATAGGACTTAGTTACATTAAGATATATTACTAAGTAAATTTTGTATACCCTTATATCCCAGTTCACTGATTATTATTACTTTATATATCACTTTTTATTTACCCTTAAATAAAATTACATATACTGTTTCACAAATATGAGTAATTGATTATTTTTAATCAGTTCTGTTGTTACAGCTTACCTTGGTTTCAGCGTCATCTACAGGCGCGAGGCTTCAAGCATGCAGCAGGCCTCTGTTTTATGTGTTTGCTTCCTGTAGTCTCCTCCTACCTACTTCCTCCTACCTACTTCCTCCCTCTGAGCTGCTCCTCCTACCTACTTCCTGTGGAGGGGTTTAAAAGGCAGACTGAGTCCTGACTCAGTTGCCCTTGTGTTGTTGTTCATAGCAGTTCTATTACCTTGGGCTCTGTGTATGACCTGGCTAGTCTTCCATCCAACCTGATGCTGACCTGTGGCTCTGTCTGACTATTCTTTTGCTTATCCCTATAGTGGACACCCAACCCGGTGCAGACCTGTGGCTCTGGCTGACTACCTGAACTGTGTATGACTTGTGGGGCTTGTCTGACTACCCCCTCTGGTGCTGACTTGTGGCTCTGTCTGACTACTCTTATGTTTGTTCCTTGTACCTAGCAGACACCCAATCTAGTGTGGACCTTGGGCTCTGGTAGACCAGCTTTGATTCTGACTACAGGCGTGAGTCAGATTTCCCTCCATTCTGACTGCAGGCATGAGTTAGATATCACTCCCTATTGACTGCAGGCTTGAGTCGGTAAGCCCGCCATGTCGGATCAAGATACTGTGTTCCTGCTCCTGTTCCTGGTTCCTGCTGAGACTACCAGTGGCTAAGGCCTAGTCTCCAGCATTGTGGTTTAGCCTCTCATCCTATTATTTCTGATAGCAGGGTTGCTGGTTTAACCCTTTGCCTGTTCCTTTGTATGTATATTTGTATATATTTTCTTTGTTCATTTTGTCAATAAAATTGCATTAACTATATTGTACTGACTCCTGAACTTTTCTGGGTATCCGTGACATCTGTTAACTGTGGGAAAAGTTTGTCATACCTAGATTGTGTAAAAGATCTGGAATTTATTTAATCATATACTTTTGTTTATTTTATCCGAGATATACAGTGCCTGGTCTCTTGTTCCATTTTGTATATCCTCGACAGGTGACCGTTTTGGACAGATCTAGCAATGAGCAAAATTGTGATCGCCAAATGTATGATCTTAGGTTTTATTCATTGAGACCTGACTATTTGTTTGGATAAATATGTTCATCATAAATAAACTGAATTATTATTGGGAAATGTAATATGTACATTTATATACAAAACACATAATTAGTTGATACAGTTGCATTTGCATTCCCTAAACTTCACACAATTTAAATTTTTATAAAAAATATCAATATTGTACTTTAGGACTGATTTAGAATTTATACCTGAGACCAATGCACATAAACAGCTCATCCAAATATTTATATGATAGATATAGTGGAGCTAATTATATTAAAACATATTTTTATTAGTTTCTGACACTTACAAATATTTATAGTGCATACATGTGAAATTTACCCTTTTGGGTGCCCATAGGAGTGTCTGATATTATTGCACTTCAAATGTTTAAAAGAACCACTATTGAGCTCTTGATCACATAGTGGAGATGAATGGCAGAATAGAAAACTAATGCTGGCCGGACATGATCATCTTACATGAGAGGCAACAGTACCAGGAGATGTGCTCCCCTTAATAGAAACAGGGATTAGTTTGTCTTCCTTCAATATTTAATTACATAGTTAGCAGAAAGAGTTGGGAAACCGAGGCTATAACCCCAACAACTTTATGACCCATTAATAGCCAATGTTCTATCTGATCCAGGGTAGGACAAGCTATTGTCCCCAGCTACTGCACAGGGTGATGGGAGGTTGCAGGTCAACTACAGCTGGAGGGAGATGGACTAAGGCATGATAGAGGTGATGAAGAAGAGATAACTTCTCCTGTGATATCACTTCTGCAGTTCCTCTGACATTCTATGGAGACAATACACTAAGATTTGTCCAACTTGAATGATCTTAGGGCATAGGTTTCATAGAATAACAGAAACTGGAGAAGTTATATCACTGAAGAAGCTTTTTTCTCTTTATAAACCCTTTAGTGCATATCCCTCCTATGGAAATCTTGAATATTTACCTGTTTGTATTATCAACTAGGAAGGGGCAGTTTGATTTGTTTGGTCCAAACAACTAAAAGGTGTACTTGACCTCTTTATCATTCCTGAAATTGCACCCATATATGGCAACTGGTGAGAAACAATAAAAAAAAATTAAAAACTGTGCAATGGAATATGTATAAAAATCAACACGTTTCTATGTATAATGGGGCAATTTAAATGTATTTTTGATACAAATTTAATTGGTGGATTAACCAGTAGCTCAGTTATTTTGACAGACTCGCCTGGGATAATGATAGTGCTAATACTCAGTTGGAGATATCCTCAAAACCTGTAAAGTTTGGTATTTTTGGAAACTTTGAACAATTCTGCAATATTTTATCTGATTTTGTCTTACATTTAAATGTTTCTTATCTCCATGTTTTAGCAAATTAATAGAACTAGCTCACAGAGTTGCAGAGAATGTCACATTCTCCAGGGGAACATTTCCTTCTACCTCCTTCCATTTACTGTAGGCCTGTGACTTCCAATAATATAATGTTTATGTATATTGGCACATTCTGATGCATAGACTGCCTAGATATAATGATTCATTTGATCATTATATTACAGTGATAATGGATCATATTTTATATTGAATTTCTTAATTCATTAAAAAAAATTAATATGACGAACAATTACTTAAACCAGGTCAAAAACTATAGATAATGTATATCGTTATTACGGAATTTTAGTGGATAATTAAATGATAACTGTATAGCCGGTCCATTAAACTGTGTGCGTTAAATGCAGACCCTGCTTTTCAGTAATGGCTAGCTCACATTGGTAAAATCAGTTCAGAGTTTATATTTCTGTTGTGGACTCTCCCACCCACATGGGTACCAGTGTAAGCATTTGCTTATCTTCGAGCCGGCCGCCAGACCCAGTGGGCGGCTAGTCTTGGCTTCCTCGTGGGTTAGCCACATCTGTTGGGAGTACCGGTGTGCCCTGGTGTTCGTCTGGGCGACCGGCCTCCTTGCTGCTCCCCCTGGAGGCTCCAGCCGCATTTACCTCAGGCTCGCGTCACAGGGATCCCCTGGTGAGGTTGTGACCCGGTTATTTAAAGGGACATTACATTATTTGCTCCACCTCTTGGGGGTGGAGTAATTAGTAGATAAACTGCATGGACACCAATTCAGTTGCCCTTTTGTGGTGTTCCAGTGAAGTTGTGTTTCAGTGTGCTCTGTGTATTACCTGGTTTGTCTGACTACCCGATCTGGTGTTGACATGTGGCTCTGTCTGACTATCCACTCCGTGTATGACCCTTGGCTTGTCCGACATCCAAATTGGTACAAACCTGCAGCTCTGGCTGACTAACCGCTCCATCTATGACCTTAGGCTTGTCTGACTAACTGATCTGGTGTTGTCCTGTGGCTCTCTCTGACTATCCGCTCCGTGTATGACCCTTGGCTTGTCCGACATCCAATCTGGTGCAAACCTGCGGCTCTGGCTGACTAGCCTCTCCATGTATGACCAGGCTTGTCTGACCATCCTATCTGGTGCTGTCCTCTGGCTCTATCCGCTTGTCTCAGTATTGCCTCCCTCCTGTGGACATCCATCTGGCACAGACCTGGGGCCCTGGAAGACTCTCTTCTATAATAACTGCAGGCGTGAGTCCGGTATAGGACCTCAGTGGTCCTGACTGCAGGCGTGAGTCAGCGATCAGCTCCTAGCTTAAGTTGACTGCAGACATGAGTCAGCTTTCCTCCCAGCTAGACTAACAGCAGGCGAGTGTCAGTGTTTTCCGTTGTCACTAGTCGGAGTCTACTGTTCTAGTTCCAGTCTGTGTTCCAGTAGAAGACCCTCCGTGGCGGATCCGGTTCCTGTTTCAGTTCGAGTTCCAGTGGTAGAAGATCCAAGGGGTTCCTGTTCCTGCTCCAGCCTTAGCTCCTGTAGAGACTTCCAGTGGGTCCGGCCTAGTCTCAGCAGTTTGGTCCAGTCTAAGCGGCCTACTATTCCTGATAGTAGTGTGTGCTTATCTGCCGACCTTCTGCCTGTTCCTATTGTCTCATTCTTTACCTTGTTCTGTGCCTTAATAAAGGTGATTTTATATTTACGTTCTGACTCCTGGGTCCTCTGGGTATCTGTGACAACCAGCCAGTAGTTTTTGATTAACCCAAATTAGGCTGGTCATCAGTGATACCAACACCTCCTATCTCCCTGCAAAAACATGACACCATATTTAAGAGACAATGGTGGTTTCAACAGACCTATATTGCAGTCCCACAAGTGAACATAACCTTAGTAATGAATGATCAACTGTGTTTGTGTAGAGAACCAGTTTGTATAACAGATTAACTGGGTTTGGTTTGCCTAAGGCAGGTCAAATCAAATTAAAACTAGTTGAACCTGTATAAAATTGCAAAGTAACAGGAAGGCCAATCACCTGTGGATAGGTCTGGCTAAACTAATCCAGCCCAAAAGCTCTGGGGGGGGGTTAATTTTCCACATGTGTCTTTAAAATGCTACTTGCTTGCTCCGTTTTGCTAAGGATTGGCTGGATGATACTTCGGTATATACAGATACTTATAGGGACCAGCAATTTTGTCCATCACTTAGCCTCTCTTATATTTTACATGCCCTTCTGGCTGCTCTTCCACCTCAAAGTGTCTTTAACCTTCTTTTGTTGTCTACGGTGAAGGCCTGGCAGTATGTGAGACATTTACTCTTTAACGATCAATTTCAGTATTTTTACCCTTCACCAATAATTTTTCATTTCAGTGTGGGAACCAGATAAATGTTTCTTTTGCTGGGCCTCTCATGGAGCTAAGTTTGTTGGCCATCTTCTAGATCCTCAAACAAATCTTACAGACCAGATGTCAGTTGCCGTCTTGCCATATTTTTGCCTACTTACAGGCCAAGCATTATGTCCAGACTCTCATGCCTACCTTATCCACTCAGCTCAATGATAACCCACTGAACTGTCTGATTAAAAAACTTTCTGCAACATCAGAACACTCTTTTTGATGGCCTATATGAAGCGGAACCTGTGGGAGTCTAGCGGATGGTTGACGGATTTACTTACATTGATGTTGGATACACTAGAGTCTTGCTTTGTGCGTTGTCTCCATAGCTCTCCATCGGCATACTTTCACAAGCTCTCTTACAAACAACTGCACTCCCCTGATCACCCTGATTGCCTACATGACTCCCCTGATTGCCCATCTTATTGTCTCACTGCTTCCCCGCTCTGCCCTAAATGCAAAGAACCCTGAGCTACATTGCTCCATATGTTGTATTCTTGCCCTCTTATCTACTCCTTTTGGAGTCTTAAACAATGGACCCTGAAAATGTTACACTTTACTAGATTACAGTGGACATTGTTGGGGTGTTGGGCACCAATTTCATAGCACTATGGGAATTTTTTAACCTCACCCTACCTATTCCCCACCAGATTGAATTGCTTTCAATATACCTCATGGCTGGGAGAGAGGATGCTAACCAATGATACATTTGCCATACTCTTGGGGGATGATGGGGAAGCGGGTGGAGTCACACTTACACATTTACATACTTTGGGTGGGGGGACACAGACAAGGGTTGCTCACTACTCTAGCTTATCCCTTCTATTGTCATAAGGATTAGTTTATGCAGATGCCTGTTCTCCTCCTGAGCATGCACTTGTTTTTGTGTTCTGTTATAATGCTGAGTCATTATTCTCTGAGCACTATTGCGTATGGTGGGATATGGTGGCTTGCCCTTTATAATCTCTTCAGGGATCCACCATACACCTTCAAACATACCTATCTATTGTTTATCTACTAGACCTCATGCCTTTTGTTTCCTTACCCTGCCTATGATTGGCTGTCTGACTCAAGTACTATTAGATACATTTTCTTATAAGCCCTGGTATTCTTGTGGCAGGTCCTTCGTTTTTCAACAAGTTCCTAGAATGGGATAAATAATGTGTTCATCTATCATTGACTTTTACATTTGTTTTGTTTTATGTAAAAAATATTGGAAATAAAAAGTAATTAAAAAAAAAGAAACTGCACAAAGGAGGAGCAGGTAGCTATATGGGTTACAATTATATGTAGCAAGGAGGGGCAGGTGAAGAGGGAGGACACTCCTGCATTTACTCATCTTAACAGATTTGCTACATTGACTTATAATGTCACAGAAAAGCCCTTGCTGGAGGGGATTGTTCTCTCTAACAACAAATAGAACAGTAGTCCCTCTTCCTCTGATAGGATCCAGGACTCAAGCAGACCTAGAGAGACAGTGGTGGTAGCAGGTTCCAAAATTAAGACGACAGACAGAGTAATCTGTCATCCGAATTGCTACAACTGAAGTTTATTGTCTCCCAGGTGCTCGAGTTCAACATGTAGCAGATCAGTTTGCTAGACTTTTGGGAGGCACTGGGCATGAGGAGGCTGTCATGGTACATGTTGGTACCGATGACAAAGACAGTGGGAAATGAAGGTTAATTAAGACGGATTTTTAGGTATTAAGGTAATACTCTAAAGCAAAAGACCTCTCTCTTTCTTTCTCAAATATAAATATATATATATATATATATATATATATATATATATATATATATGTATAATTATTTTTTTAAGTACATTTATATATATGTGAGAATTATTTCAGTGTAAAATTCACCTGACAAGGAAAGTGAGCTGCGGTACAGGAAATGACTGGATGTGAACATGTCCAGCTACAGGGAGTCCAGTGTAAGCAGTCATTCACTACAGACTACAGCAGCAGAAGAGGAAACTGTGTCTAATGCCTACTCAGCTTAAACAGATTTATCTTTGTTTTTACGTGCACATCATCATCAGTTTGATGGAATATGTCAGACATTTTAATGCAGTCATTACAGAGAGAGATGTAAATATAGAAAATAAAATATCTTTTTGTCTTTCAATATCTAGTATATGCCCTTGGATGCTAGTGAGATATCCAAAGTGTTAAAGGGGTAGTGCCTGCTAGATCATTAAAAACATTATATTCATAATAAATACACAATGAGGAGCATATTTCTGGACACTTCACAAAACCTAAAACTTAAAAAAATATGTAAAAATTGACCATTATCTGCATTTTTTCTGGGCCTGTAAATTTAGCTGTTTTACTCTTACTTTACCCCTTTGAGTGGATACAAGTGGATCTGAAGTAAGGGAGACATCTGGGGGGGGATTCACTAAGCGGTGATAAAGAGATGATAAAGTAGAGATGACTTCTCCAGTGATGTCACTTCTCCAATTCCTATGTTATTCTATGGAGCCAATGCACTAAGATCTCTCCTACTTGAGACTTCTTAAAGGGATAGTAATACTTCGTTTTACCTTTATTTTATTTTGTAGGCATTAAAAAAACATGAAGAACGATATAAGTCTTATCTCTCAAACCTTTATGGTTTAAGAGATATTCACAAGCAAAGTATCCCCCCCCCGGTCAGCCAGATCAGAAGGGAGGTGCCCAGGTAGACTGCAGAGAGGGACAATCTTCAATTAAGATAAGGGAAAAAGCTGAAAAGCTTGTCAAGGTGGGAAGGGCTTTCATTGTTCTCATAGGAAGAAGATTGTCCCCTGCTGTTATCTGTCTGTCTTACAACCAGATTCACATCTGAGAAGAGATGGCTTACACTAGGAAAAAGGGGTGGGAGGGGAAACTTTGCTTGTGAATATCTCTTAAACCATAAAGGTTTGAGAGATAAGACTTATATCGTTCTTCATGTTTTTTTCATGCCTACAAAATAAAATAAAGTTAAAACGAAGTATTACTATCCCTTTAATGCGTTGGCGCAATAAAATAACAAAGGAACTGGAGACGTGATATTACTGGAGAAGTCATCTCCACTTTATCAACCTAGAGCCTTATCCACTGAGTCTTTGCTCTTAATAGCTAAAGGACTATTATGGACCTTATTTATTAAAGCAAACAGGAGCAATTTGGAGTAAAACAACGACACCATGGGACAAGTAAACAATTCTGTTAATTTAAATTGGACTTTTAACCCACTGAGTGCAAGAGAGGTCTCCAATGCATTGCGAAGAAATGCATTGGAGACCCCTGTAGCATGCAAGGAGTTAAAAAGCTTTATTCAAGTGGGTGGGAATTTAGGAATTTTTATTTGTCCCCAAGGTACACCTGGTTTACTGCAGAATAACTCCTGTTTGCTTGTATAAATATTTTTAATTATTTAGTAGGAGATATTAAGTCCAAACTTTGGAGTAAGCATTAGCAGAGCAATAACTGCAGCCTGTTCAATGATAAAACTGCCTGCATCTCCAGGCAGAAAATAGGTTCACACAACACATCTAAGGTTCGATCCTGTTACCACCAGTTAAAAAAAAAAATGTGTAGATGGTAGTTGTAAGTTCCAGTTTGGTATGTGTATATAAATCAGTCTACGTAAATAGAATACTTTCCTCTTGTTCTAAATCATTTATTCAGTTACATAAAGAGGTGTCAATAGGTCATGAAATAACCTAAAAATTCTCAATACTCTCAATAAAACTGTTGTTTTATGAAAAAATATATGTTATAAAACTTTCAACACCAAGTAAAACTAGGCCAACCCCACTACTGCCAGATATTTAATTAAAATTGTATTACAGCTCAGTCTGTTTGCTGCAGTAGGTCAAAGTGATGTCCAAAAAGCAAATTGTCATTTATTTTATAAGCATGTGTATGATAGCTTGTGTCACTGACTTCAGTACTCCATAGTAAGTGATGGTATCCTTTTAAAAAATCGCATATAAAATATTGTGTGGCTAGCAGCAGCATTAACCATGTTGCCGTGTTCAAAATGGCGACATGAGAATCTCGCCCTGCATAAAAACACAAGGTTCTCATGTCGCCTCTTTAAACGTCGCTACCTTCATTCAATATACCTTCAATCTTGCATATTGCTGCCCCGGCTCTGCTACTGAGCTAACCTTTTAACATACAACTCCCATTGTCAACTACGTCTCAGGAGCCACTCTTAGGGAGTATTCGGCTAGTTGTGGAAGCTGTGTTATCAGTTCTGTTGTCTTTTTGAAAGAAATGGGTGGGGGAGAAAGGCAGTTAGCTTGACAGCTCACACGCTGGATTCCTCTTGGCAACCAGTGACGTCAATCTCACATGTTCCCTAAGCAGATAGGAACAACACCTCTTTTTGTCCACAATAGAAATTTGCAGTTTAATGTAGAAATAATTTTTGTATGAAAAATCTCCCAGAAAGTACCCTATAACATATATTTTTAATAAAGAAAAGGTACTGCTCCTTTAAGGGTAAAGTGGCCAAGGATAAAATTGCACAGGAATATGTTACAAGGACACTTACTATTGAAGAGTTAACTTTTTGAATGACAGAGGGATATGCATGAAAACTGTCTTTAACTCTGTGAGTGCCAAAGAGGTGAGCACACATTGCTCCACAATGCGTTCCTCGCCCTTCTGACATCCAAAGAGTTAATATTGTTAGCAGTTGCTGCCAAATATTCTTTTCTCTGGGTGTCTGGTGCTTTTAGCTTTAGGAGCCTTTCCAGTTTTAAGATGAACAGTGACAATAAAGCAAAATGCTAAATCAGCTTCACTGCATGAAAAATAAGCTATTAAATGTAGACAAAGGAGCTCACTTGTCTTATCCACCCAAACTGTACTCCTGCCTTCCTGTGCATTGCTGTTAGGCTGGATATTTTATTGCAAGGCTAGATGATATAACACAGTACTTATGTCCTTGACAGAAAACCAGTTGAGTGCATGTTTTTATAATCAGCAATGATATTCAGTGGACCCATCAGTCTCTTTCATTTATCCTGGAAATGGTTAAAATTCAGACTAGAGAATTGCCCTATGAGGACTATAACTGATAGGTCTTCCTTAAGAAATATGTGAATGCTTAAAAAGGAAATGTTAGCCTAGTTCTTTGAATGTTTATATTCTAGCTGCTTTATACATTTCCCAAAAAAGTGCTTTCCTGGTAGGTGTTTAGAGTTACAAGCTAGTGATAAATTATAGCTAAACAAATCTTAAATTGGAACTGTCACTTTGTAAAAAATAGTTGATTTTTAAATAGCTTTGAAAATC
Source organism: Rhinophrynus dorsalis (assembly GCA_037306005.1). Classification (NCBI taxonomy): domain Eukaryota; kingdom Metazoa; phylum Chordata; class Amphibia; order Anura; family Rhinophrynidae; genus Rhinophrynus; species Rhinophrynus dorsalis. The sequence continues at coordinate 596,441,909 of CM074718.1, read as the reverse complement.
ACCTATATGTTACATTAGTCAATTTTTATCTAAAACAATACTTTGTCAGATATTCTACTTTATTTATCATTTTATGCATATTAGTACTGATAGGCATGTCAGTCAATAACATTCCATGCTGCTCTACACCCCGACTGCCACTTCCTGTCAGCAAGTACCAGCTCATTTAAATAGACAAATACATAAATTACAAATAAATAAAGGTAAATATTTCATAAACTATTGTCTGAAATAAAATAAAATGGCCAAAAGCGCTTTCAAAATCACCTATTTGTTACAAAGTGACAGTTCCACTTAAATCTTCTATAGTGTTTTGTCTATATCAGTGATTCTCAGCTCTAATTAACCCTTTGAATGTCAGGAAGTACACAGTGCATTGCAAAGCAATGCGTTGCGCTGTGTACCCTACTGGTACTAAAGGGGTTAAGCACAGGCAGCGTAATGACAATGACTGATTCACTGATTACCCACCTGTGATCAAGTAGGGATACCATGAAAACTTGCACTATTGGTATGCTATGAGAAACTCTGACCTCCATGGTTCATGTACTTCGTGTTCTTGCAGACAGTATTTGTGAAAGAATTATGAGCAGTTCTTACTGTTCAGCATTTGGAACTTCTTCTACTATAGGGTTAAGTAAAAAGCCCCCAAGTTTCCACTGATTTAAATAAAGTTTTTAACCACTTGAATGCCATATACTTTGCAATGTGTTGAATACCTATCTAGGGGCTCGATCCAATTCCACCTGGTAAAACTGCTGTTACGGCAAAAATTAACACTGAATCACACACACACACACACACACACACACACAATGTTACAGTAGGAATTCAATTGTCCTTCAACAGGAACCACAAAGAGCGTTCGTTGTTATTTTTTCAGTCCCATAACTCACGCTAAATAGCGTGAGTCAAATGCGTGAGCTGCAAACACAGTGACCTTTATAAACATTAACCCTCCCCTTGCCCTACACTACCCCTAACATGAACAATAAAATGTAACCATACTATCCCTAACACTATCACCCAGAGCTGGAATACCTGGGATCCTGATGTCCAGGATCTACTGCAATCATCTATCCTCTGCCCTGCAGTAATTATATCTCCCAGCCAATCCACTTCTAGCTGGAGGGTTGACTCAGTGCACTAGAAGCTGATTGGCTGGGAGGTGGGGTTACTGCAGGGCACGTTCCTTGCCTTGTGTAACCTTGCATCCCAGCTAATGGTAGTGTGGGAATTAATTTGAACGGGTACTGGCAAAATAAATACAATCCCCATTCAAACTGCGCATCAGGCAATAACCAGCAAGGTATTAGGAGATGAAGAAGAAGAAGAAGAGGATAACAGCTGAAGAAGAAGAGGATAGAAGCTTACAGAAGTAGAACTGAGGAAGAAATTTTAATTGTATGGTGTTATTTTTGGGGTGATTGACCCTTTGAGTGCCAGTGGGCTATGCAACGCAGTGCATACCCTACTGGTATTTTTTTTCATTCACACACATTTCTGGGAAACCTTTCAGTGGCAGAGGGGTACACAACACATTGTTTACTAATGCATACCCATATGGCATTGAAATGATTACTTATTTTTCCTTTACACACATTATGAAAACACTTTCAGTGCCAGAGAGGGTATTCAACGCATTGTTTTTCAATGCATTGAGTACCCATGTGACACAGCACAGGTTACTTATTTTTACATATCAATACGTCCACAGGTCACTTAGCATTTTTTCGTAATTTGTTTTTTTACACTTCACTTACTCAGTGGTGGTTTGGCACAGGAGTTAGGGGACTCAGAGCCAACATTTTTTTGCAGACAATTTGTGGCGATAAAGTTGAGTCCCTTAATGCATTTTACTAGCCACCACATGTAATTGCATCGCAAATTCAACATCTTTTCCATTGCTTCTTGTGGATGTAAATTTAGCACCCAGTTTGCATTTTTTCCATTCAGTAGTGTGTCACAGCACAGGTAACTGCATACCTGACTGTCACTTAAAACTACCAACTGTTCTTTTTTTTAACACTGGGAATTGCATCGAGCCCTAGAACTGAAGCTTATAAGTTCTATATATATATATTATAGTTTCCAGAGTTGCAGTTTAGCTTTCTGATTAGAGCCTGATGTTCCTAAGTGGTGACTAGCCAATGAACAAGCAGTGTATGTTATGTTCAGTCAATATGTCTCACTTTGGCTTTTTCATAGCCTTTTCTTTTGTTTTCATCTTTGTTCATTTAACCCTTTGAGTGCTAGAGGGGTATCCAATGTATTGGGAAGCATTGCGTTGGATAGCCCTCTGATACTCAAAAGGTTCAAATAGTAAGGGTGGCAAGGGGCTAAGTGATCACAACTCCATGGTTGAAATAGTGGGCATACCTATTGGCTATTGTCTTCCCACTTACATACATGGGTAGCTTCAATGAAAAAAACAAAGAGTGAAGATCTAATGTTCTTAAGATCTAACTGGAGAATAACAGAAACCCCGATCTAGAAATAAGTGCTACAAAAGTAGATTAATCCCTTGGTCATGGGCATAGTCAGCAAAGCTTGACAGCACATGACATAAGGTTTGCTAGAACACATGTCAATGGAAGGTTGTTAATTTTTAGCATTGTTAAATGTTGTGCTTTTAGGCTCCAATGTACACATATTCCCATTTACATGTCTTTTGGCATAATTTGTGCTGTTGTAATGGAAATACAGTATGCCGTAATTTTTGGCAGTAGAAGATGAGCTTTAGACATTTTAAAGACATGTAGTAATAATTATTAACTAACATATACCTAGTGTAGTGAATGGCCAAAAAAACAACAACTTTGTAGCCACTTCCAATTAAGCTCCAAGTGGGTAAAGAAAAATCCTTCCTTACTCTAAATGGCAGTTGGATATTTCCCTGGATCAGAATCCTACCTGCTTTGAAGCCGTCATAATTCTCAATATTGTTCTGTAATAGATAGGTATCCATTATGTTTTGGAAGCAATTATAGTATCTGCAAGCATAGCACCCTGAGGTATATAATTCCATAAGTTTTCTGCTCTTACTGTAAAAAAATCCCAGCCTTTGTTATAGTCAAAAGCACTTTCCTCTAGTCTTAATGGATGACCTCTTGTGCTCTGCTCAGCTCTTTCAGTAAATATTTCATTGGAGAGTTCTTTGTATTGACCTTGAACATATTTGTAAATGGTAATTATATCACCCCCTTAGACATCTCTAATGTAAACAAACCCACTTTTAAACAAAGAGGCATAAAAACATAACTTTAGACTGTAGAAAAGGACCATCTGGCCCATCCAGTCCCCCCATTTCACTATATAACAGTCTCACATACTTCCCAGAATAGACTTATGTCTGTCCCAGGCATTTTTTAATCCCTAAAAGGGTTTGTCCCTTCAGTCTCTGCTGGGAGGCTGTTCCATGAATCTATCACCCTTTCTGTAAAGTAAAACTCTCATAAATTACTTATTAATTTTCCACACTTTCACTCTAGATCATTACCTCTTGTTTTAATATTCATCTTTTTCTGAAATGCTTTCCTACTATATTAAAGTGTTAGTAATGTCCAGAAATAATTTGTAATAGATTTGTAGAGGGTAAAAAAATAATCACATTGCCACAAGCCCCATGTCTCAAACTGCTATGGTTTGACATATTCGCAATCATAGTTCCCCCTTCCTTCCCCTTCTCTTGATGTCAGCTGTAAAGCTGACAGAAGGAGATCTGTGTCAGCCGACACAATGAGGCTCTTCAGCAGAGCCAAAATCCCGTTATTGCAAAATAAATACTTAATTGGAAAGGTCTACAATGTGTGCTTGCAAACCAGGCACACTTTGTAGACCTTTCCAGTGAAGTAATTCTTTTCTAATAACAGGATTTCAGCTCTGCTGCAGAGCCGCCGGCTGATCTCCGGACTGGGATCTCCTGCTGTCAGCATAGTGCTGAGGTCAGGAGAAGGGGAGGGAAGGGAGAACTTTGATTGTGAATATCTCTCAAACTGTAAAGGTTTGAGAGATGGGGTTTGTGGCAAATTTATTACAAAATATTTCTGGACATTACTAACCCTTTAAATCCCTTAAAATATCTAAAGGTTTCTACCATGTCACCCCCTCCCCTCTTCCTTACACACTTAGGGGTAGATTTAAAGCCAGCCGTTAACATAGCTGGAAGGGCCAAAGTGAACACCGGCTGTTAAACTAACATGTTTAATGCAGCATTTAAAGGCCCTACCAGCTAGAACTCCAAAGGACGTTAAGCCACTTGTGGCTGAATGGCAGTCCAAAACGCCACTAACGCCGCTAAGAGCAGCGATATCGGGAACTGAAGAGTGAAAAATAATTAACTATCGGTGCTGGACATACTGCCAAGCACCGATCATTAACTGATCCATGTTACACTTACCTGTCATCCACTGTCCTTCTGTTCTGTCTTCTTTCTACTATCTTCCTCCTTGTCTTCCCCTGTAAAATAAAATAATAAAAATCAAGCATGAACGAACACATTCCAGAACCCTTTGAGTGGCAGAGGGGTACGCAACGCATTGCAAAGCATTGCGTTGCGTACCTCACTGTCACTCAAAGGGTTAAATATTAGTTCTCCATAAATATACCCATATATTCCTCCATGTAATGGCCCGAATAATAAATGCCAATGAATAAAAAGCTCCACATATACAGAAATCAATGTGATTCACTAATGCCTAAAATCTAACTTAGCTTTTAACTGTCTCCACTGCTTGGAGTGGCAGTGAGGGTGGCGGCGGCGGAGACACAAATGTCCCACAACACTCCTCTTCAGCTGTGTACGGGCCGATGCCCGTAACACACTGAGGGCATTTGAAGTGAGCCTGCCTTTATGTATGGGCAGGCTCACTTCATTGCCCTCACTGCATTTGGCTGGGATGTTCTTCACATCCCAGCCAATCATTTTCAAGAACAGCTGCTCGAATCTGATTGGCTGGGTTGTGAAGAACATCCCAGCCAATGGCAGTGAGGGCAATTGAAGTAAGCCTACCCATATATAAAGGTAGGCTCATTTCAAACACCCTCAATGTGTTACGGGCATCGGCCCGTACACAGCTGAAGAGGCATTAATGAATCACATTTATTTATGTATATGTGGAGCTTTTTATTCATTGGCATTTATTATTCAGGCCATTACATGGAGGCATATATGGGTATATTTATGGAGCACTAATATTTAACCCTTTGAGTGACAGTGAGGTACGCAACTCATTGCTTTGCAATGCATTGCGTACCCCTCTGCCACTCAAAGGGTTCTGGAATGTATTTGTTCATGCTTGATTTTTATACTTTTATTTTATTTTACAGGGGGAAGACAAGGAGGAAGATAGAAGAAAGACAGAACAGAAGGACCATCAAGCTGAAGACTCCGCTGGACATCAGAATTAATGGTATGTGTTAATGCAATGTTGCTTTACTTAGTCAGGTTAATCCTATGAATGCCGGCGGGGTAATTATACCCCACCGGCACTCATAGGGTTAATCCTACTAACTTTGGACAGGTTTTAGGCACTTTGGATGTATTGATGTGGGGCTTAGGGCCCCATATCAATACATCCACTGTGGACATTGGATTTTTTTTGCCAGTTAACAGCTGCGTTAGCTGCAAAAGATCCGATAAGGGACTTTACACCTAACAAAACGGGGTCTTAGGTTTTGTGCAGTAAGTGAGTCCCTTATTGGGTTTTTTCAGTTAAAGCAGTCCTTTAAATGGCAAAATGGAGCTTTTTTTTAACATGGGCCAAAACACGCGTTAATGTAGTGGCCGTAATACTTGATGAACTGCCGTTAGCAGTTCGTTACATGGCCCTTTGTATGGCTTCATACATGTTAAAACACCCATTGGTGTTTTTTTAGCTTAACGGCTGCCTTTAAATCTAGTCCCTAGTAAGACACATGCAATATTTTTATTTTGGTTTGGAGCATGTGAAAGCTGATGTACTGGGAACTGGAGTCATTCTGGACTAAAACAAATGCACCATAAGGAAATTTTAAAATTCCCCAAATTTTCATTGATTTAAATGGAGATATTAACTCACTGGATGTTGGATAGGTCTTCAAAATATTGATTCACAGTTGGAGAACTCTCTAGCCTCCAATGGGTTAAAAACCCCAATCAGATCAACACACCTTTAATTTGTCCATTGTGAGGATTTTTTTTGTTTATTTTGCTCCATAATTCCTCTCTCGGCATATATCTGACTTGGCATATGTATCTAAAACACAATTCTTTATCCATTTGAGTGCCAGAGGGGTACACAACTCATTGCAAAGCTATGCATTGCTTACCCCTCTGGTACTCAAAGGGTTATATTTACAGTATACTTTAATACCATACATACACCGTCCAACCGCCTTATCTTCCACTTTGTTTTTCAACTATTATTTTCTTCATGTTCTCCCCTTGAACTACTCCAGTCGTTCATCCCAAGGTTACAGTAAATTGGTGAGCCATCTCATTGGAGAATGATTTCTTTCTCCTTGTCCACACTGAAAATTGACTACACCCTGAAGTTAAAATCACTTTACTCTCCAAGGATCCATTTTATTGTGTTAATCCGCAAAACCCCAAGGACCTCAAAAGCAATGAACAATCTGATAATAGCTTCTAGAGAATGCAATCCTGATTTAATTTCTATACCATTGCTTTATTCTACACAAAGTTTAAAAATACACATTTCACAAAAATGCATAATCAAAACACTCAAGAATACCACCATTTCTGGAGCACACCCTCAAGACCCAGCTCAATCAAACAAGAATTCTGGGTTTTGGAATCTGCCCACTTCCCAGTAATGTCAATGACAGTTACATATAAATGAGGACCAGCAGACCCTTTCTGATGCAACAATATAAAACTTGGTAACCTAAGAGATGGCTCAGTTGGTTAAGACGCCGGTTATAGAATCTACTCAGACCGTGAGGTCACAGGTTCTAGTCCCGGCAACATCAGCTCAGTGTTTTACCTTTCTAAGGTAGATAAAATTAGTTCAGGACATACATGAAAATGACAGACACTCTCAATGTATTCTTCCTGGTAAAATACTTTCACAAAAATAAAAAAAACACCATTAGAGTGGCTTAATAAGCAGTACATTCATTTGAAATACTACTTGTTTGTACAATTGACCTTCATCACATAATATATTAATGTGTTATGATTCAGCACTTCTTGACTTAAGTAAGGTAGATGATTTTGTGAACATTTCTCTTAACCCCTTGATGATAAGAGGAATATAACACATTGCTTTGCAATGCATTTTGAATACAACTGGACTTCAAGGGGTTAAAATACAAATGGCTAGTCAAAATAAAAATGGTGTCAACAAATATTAAATGTACTCATATACTTGGAACTTAGACCTTTATTCCATTACAACTGGATGGATGTTAATCCAGCAAAAGATTTGTAAAAAGCTTTTTTAAGCATTTTTTGTCTCTTGCCATTCCATTAAAGCCATTATATATGCTGAAATTGCCAATTCGGGAGACATGCAAAAACAGCTAACAGAAAGCATTTCAAATGATCATTCTATGCTATTATATTTCTATTATATTATAGCAGAATGATCTTTGCAACTTTCCCTTTTGTGGCCAGACAGTCCTTCCCAGACTTGGCAGCTCTGGTCTGATGATCTTGGGAAAAAGACACATTTGGCTGTAATAGGCCCAAACCATCATAGTCCCCTCAGTGTCCCCATATGTACCCAACCAACTTTCTAGCACTCGCTCTATACCCTCTTACACATTCAATGCCAGGCAGCTTACAATATATTGCTGTGTAATGTGTTATAAACAGTCTTGGTTAATCCTAATTGATCCTGGACCATCTCTATCATAGTAACATAGTAATTTAGGTTGGAAAAAAACCCTTTTCCTATTCCTGTTTACCATCGTTGATCCAAAAGAAGGCAACCCCCCCTCAATATAGCAATTTCAAATTCTGCCTTGAATGGGGGGGGGATTCCTTCTTGATTCCAAATGGCAATCAGATTTCTCCTTGGATCAACAAGTCTTAACTAAATATTAATCCCAATACTAACGTACATAGCCCTCTATGTTATGTATCCAGGCCCTTTTTAAACGCATCTATTGTATCTGATAGCACCACCTCCTCAGGCAGTGAATTCCATACCTTTATTGTCCTTACAGTAAAGAAACCCTTCCGCTGTTGTAGATGAAATCTCCTTTCCTCAAGTCTAAGCGGGTGGCCCCTTGTCCTGTGTACTGTTCTGTTAATGAACAGGTCTTTGGAGAGCTCTTTGTATGGGCCCTGAACATATTTATATAGTGTTATCATATCCCCTCTAAGACGCCGTTTCTCTAGTGTATACAAGTTTAACTTTCCTAGCCTTTCTTCATAACTAAAACTTTCCATTCCCCTTACTAGTTTTGTAGTCCTCGTCTGCACTCTCTCTAGTAGCATTGTAGTGGTTAACTGTCCCAAAAATAAACGTATACTACTATGCCACCTCCCCCACCAGTGGCCTAACTGAGTCCACCATTAAGCCCTCCAGTGCCAGATTGGCTGAGAACACATTTCAATCAGTGCATTCCAGCTGGCAATGGAATGGAAGTGATAAACTTCTTCTACTTGTTCTACCACGATATACGTTTAATCACTGATTTAATCTCCAAATGTTCCCATAGATTATAAAACACATTTCAGTGATAACCTCTTGTGAACATTATTTCCCAGGTACTAGAACCCAAACTACAGAATCTTTTCCTATGATACAAATAATGTCAGGAGGTCATGGACTGAGGCCCAGTTCTAACGAGCTCATCATTAGTCTATGCAAATGTACCGAACCCACAGAGAACCCAGTTAATTAAAACATGTTGTGCTTCCCCAAGGCAAAAACACAGTAAAGTCCCTGGCTTCTTCATTTTCTTGAATTAATTCCTGAACTATATGGTGACTGTCTTGGGCAGTTAAAATACAGTCTGAGTATAGACAAGGTTGAACTATGTTGATTTTATTTAACCCTTTGAGTGCTAGAAGTCTAGAATGCTGTTGGTTGGTGATGACGGGAACTGAAGACCCCATCAGCTGCAACTTTTACTAAGTCCCAGTGACTGAAAAGTTTTAAATTCATGCAAAATGAGCAACCTGTGCTCAAGCAGGGATACTGTTTAACATCATAGATGCTAGACATATCTCCTGTGCTATTTGGCAGTGCATTGGGGATCTCATTCTGGAATCCTAGGAGTCAAATCTATTCAGCTTTAGAATGACTTGACAAATTAAAAGACATAACCTGCGGTCAGTCTGTGAGTGTTTTGGGGTAGTTCTTTCCTATGCGCCTTGTGTAGGCCAATATGCTAAACAATGTATAGAGGAAATGGCATTAGTGTCCGCCCGTATACAATGCAGTTGACTTTAGTGCATACCCTGGAGTGTAGCCACTGGTGTTAAAGTCTAACACCAGGATGCTTGCACTTGCAAATTCTTAAATTCAGTGCAGTGTGTTCATGAAACTAGTGATGTAAACAAAAATGCTTATTGCATCTTCATTACATGACTCTAAACTCTGACACGTCAGTAGAGTCTGAGAACTCAAGTGGAAGCCCTGGAACCCACCAACAGCATTAACATTTGTCAGATCGGTAAAAAAATTGTTAACATTTTTTAACAGCAAAATCCTGTTTTGTCTTTAAAATAACACATTTTCAGACACAATTTTTTTTACTGGCTAACTCCATGAAAGACAGTTTAAGAAAATTGTATGCAAAAGTGACCATGGTCACGTGATAATGAGAAAACAAGTCATATGTTAAAAACGATGTCATTAATTCAAGTTTTAACAAAAAAATTATTCTAAAAGAAATATGTAGCAATTCTGGGACAAAGCCAGTAGCACCCTAGGGGGAAAACACAGAGTATGCACATTTCCTTTGATTTATATGGAACTTTTAAATTAAAAGCAATGCATTGGAGACCTCTCTAGCATTAACTCTTTGAGTGCCAGAGGGGTATGCAATAAGTTACGTACCCCTCTGGCACTCAAAGGGTTAAAGGGAAGGTACTTTCCTGTTATCCGGAACCATTTTTAAAACTAATTCCTGTTGTTGTTATTTCCTGTCAGAATCTGTCCTGTCAGAATCTGTTGTTATTATAATATAGTATTAATTATAATATTTTAATATAGATTTTGTTTAAAAATGTTTGAAACATTTTTTGAAGGTGGTTCCGGATAACAGGAAAGTACCAAAGGGAATTATACCATCATATTTTCAAAACTGTCATTCCAGTCTGAAACACAATTGACTCTAAAGTTGGCTGAAATTTTGCTCCGAATTTACAAACACCCATTTTTATTAATACAGAGCCCTTAACTCTTTGAGTGCAAGAGGGGGTTGCATTGGATACCTGTCTGGTGAAAAAAGGGTTAATGTCCTTCAGGAATGGCCCAGTCTTTCTCCTCTGTGTAATTAAATAGAATACAGTCTGAATGTATCAAATGTTTCAATTGTTCCACTTCACCCCTACTTTGTGAACTCTCATGTGCCCTGCTCTCTGAACCGTTTATATCAGTTTGTATAATATTGCATATGTTTATTATGGGTATTCCCTAGATGTACAGCACTGCAGAATATGTTGGTATTTTATAAATGAATGTTGGTGTTAATAATAATATCAGGAATATGGTGTTAGGGAGAAGAACTTTAAATGGAAAGGAATACTAATCTACTTGGTGGAGGAGAGGGTATATCACTGGCGATACAATATTCAACTAGATTATTGTGTTCAGTTCTCCAGACCAGATCATTAGAACAGTAACAAAGTAAATATAAGGCTCAAAAACTATGGAAAATTGTGGGATACATTAAAACAGCTCTGAGTATTTATTTTGGGGTTTGCTTCTGGTTTGCCCCATAACTTAACCTTTTATGATATGTGGCAGGTCATGTGGACCTTGAATGGTCATTGTGATAAAGTGTATCTATTTGTGACCCTCCTTTTAACATCACTAATAGTTGCATTAAATTGATTGAACATATCTCAACACAAACCATGACATGAGGTAGGGGAATGATTCTTATTATATTGTTCTTGTCATTACTGTTGCCTTTAAAGAAGGATTAAAGTAGACTCTTATTCAGATCTAGGACCAAAGGTACAGTAATGTGGTGCATGATAGATGTTGTAGTTAATTAGCCTCTGTTCTCAGTGATGAGACTTTGTTTTTCCAATTTATGCTTTGTTTTAAAGATTTTGAAGAAATTCTTCTGTTAATCATGATTTTAACCCTGTGGACCTGTTGTGGTTCTATATTTTAAAGAGTAGAGATTGGGAATAATATTGGAATAGCTGAACAAAAGGTCAGTCTGGTGTAGAGTCAAGCGGAATGTGAGAAATCAATGGACTTCATCTAGAAATGTTGATCATTTGGTCTTCTGACAGAATTCTTGGTACTTAGATTTTGAATACGTTACATTTTATTTGAAAAAATTCTTCTTTTAATCATGGTTTTAACCCTGTGGACCCGTTGTGGTTCTATATTTTAAAGAGTAGAGATTGGGAATAATATTGGAATAGCTGAACAAAAGGTCAGTCTGGTGTAGAGTCAAGCGGAATATGAGAAATCAGTGGACTTCATCTAGAAATGTTGATTATTTGGTCTTCTGACAGAATTCTTGGTACTTAGATTTTGAATACGTTACATTTTATTTGAAGAAATTTTTCTTCTTTTAGTCATGATTTTAACCCTGTGGACCTGTTGTGGTTCTATATTTTAAAGAGTAGAGATTAGGAATAATATTGGAACAGCTGAACAAATGGTCAGTCTGGTGTAGAGTCAAGTGGAATGTGAGAAATCAGTGGTCTTCATCTAGAAATGTTGATCATTTGGTCTTCTGACAGAATTCTTGGTAGTTATGGAAAATAAGATAGACAACACAATGGAAACTAACGAAAGTACACTGTAAAAATAAGAAGAAAGACATTGGATAGAATGTTTCAAAGCAGATGTTATCAGCTCCTATGGGATTCATCAACATCTGCAGGTTATTTATGTGTCAATATATTGATTTTGATGACTCCTAAATTACTATGATAGAGATTTAGCTTTAGAAGAATCAGTTAGTCTTAGCAAGTTACTGAGAGATATATTTTTTCTATAACATCAGTACTGAGTTTTATTGTGGAACAGCTGTTACACTCATAAATGGTGATGCAAGTTTATCTCTCTCCAGTGGGTTTAACAGGCAATAGGCAGTCAGTCCCCAAAACACAGAACAACCCTAAAGGGAGCAGTAACAAATTCCTGACTTGTTTAGTCATTTTAGAATTATAGTCTTCAAAGTTTTTGAAAAGAGGGAATGGATTTGGTTCTATCTTTTAAGGACTAATAAAGTTATTTTAAATCATTGAGTGCCAGCTAAGTAGCCAACACATTGCAAAGCAACTCGATGGCTACCTCTCGGAAGCTCAAAGGGTTAATTAAAATTAATTGACAGTAGAGCTTTTCCTGGCAATTAAAACAAAAGTACTCCCACAGCTGGGGGATGATTCATCCTAATTTCTCATCTCCCCATAGAGATCTATTGAAAATAAATTGCAGCTTGGACTTCACAATAGCAACACATTTGTTTGAGCGGCAGTAACTATTGAATGAAGCATCTCTTAGTTTCCCTATTGTAATTATCCCTAAAATTGAATTTTTACTGAAATTCATAAGAATGCATCATTACAAATTAAATACACAAATATAATATTTAGGGTCTTATGTACAAAAGCAAAATAGAGCAGTTCTGGAGGAAACCAAGTGAACTGTGGGGAACAAATAGCCATTTTTTCTTTTTTGCATTCTGTATGACATTCTGTTCTTAAAGGAACACTAACACCTTTTAAATAAAAACTCACTTACCTTAATGTGGCCAGAGAATGCAACGGCCTTTATGAATTTGTCTTTGTTTCTTGGTTCAAGAGATAAAACCTTCAGCCCGTCAAAGTGACAGTGAACCTTCTTTTTGAATTTACATAATAAATAAAGTTGCTTATCATTTTTACTATATTTTTTTTTACACATTGACTTTTTTTTTTTTTTTACACTTGAACCCTTTGAGTGCCAGAGGAATACGCAACGCATTGCTAAGCAATGCGTTGCATACCCCTCTGGCACTCAAAGGGTTAATGTCCTTGACATTAAATATCTGTTTCCAGATACCTTTCTGACAGGTATTGTGACAGCAGAGATAGTGATACAATGTAACACTATCCCAGAAGCTGAAAAAGTTTTATCCAGCCTATTAACCCTTTGAGTGCCAGGGAGGAATCCAACATTAAATATCTGTTTCCAGATACCTTTCTGACAGGTATTGTGAAAGCAGAGATAGTGATACAATGTAAAACTGTCCCAGAAGCTGAAAAAGCTTTATCCAGTCTATTAACCCTTTGAGTGCCAGGGAGGAATCCAACACATTGCGATAATTCTCTGGCACTCAATGGGTTAAATATATCATACACAGCACTCAGTGTTGCATGGAAAGTATCACATTCTATCACTCTCTCTGCTTTTATAGTCCCTCATAGAGAACTCTCTGGAAACAGATATTCATGGATCTCACTGTCAAATAAGTAAAAGTGTAAAAAATAGGTGAAGTTGCATAAATAAATACTACAAATGATAGCTAATATGACTTTATATATTATAAACAGGCAGAATATATAAAGTCAAGAAGGAGGTTGACTGAATCACTAGTGGACCTCAGTCTCCACCCATTGTAATTTTGTTTTGTTTTTTTCTTTTTAAAGTGAAACATTCATGAGCTGGAAGAATATTACAATGTGCAGTGCCTGGAGACTGATATCCATCAGGCCATCTGGCATCTGTCATTTGCACCTCCATAGACATTATATCTAAGACTGATTGAAGATGTATCTCGAAGGATCAGGGGCAAAATTCATAACTGCTATTAGGATTTTCTGACAATAGTGTCACAAATCAGACTAGGCCCCTTGATGAGGGGTTTACACAGAACTGAAGAAACAGTTGGTGGTTTCTCACCCAAGATGATACTCAGACAGAGCTGGTACTGAAGCAAGTGCCACCAGTAGAGCTTGATGGAACTTGTAGCACTGCAGGAACAAGCACTCCCATTTGTCACTGAATAGAGGAAGGGAACAATGGGACTCAGACACAGAGATAGTGGAAAACTGTCACTTTGTGCTGCTAGAGAGGGGTGGCATGCAGATGGAGATGTGGCATTCCTATTGCAAATGACTGTGGTGCTAGAGAGCAGAGACAGAACACAGGAAATCCCAATACAAGCTCCAGATACCTGTGGATGTAGACTTATGAAAAACACAGGTAGATGGATTGCAGAGGACAGCTGATAAGCTGCTGCAGCAGGGAACAGATAGTGGATGCTAGCCACAGATACTAGGAAAGAAATGGTTGCAGTAAACCATCTAGGAAGACAGGAATCAAGAGCTGGTAAGCCTGAAGCTGCAGACGAACTGAAACTTGAGTTAGGATGTAAACAGCCATAAGGCTTTCACAGCAACACTAAAAAGGAATGCAGATGGGAGAGCAGGAAAGAGACTAGGAACAGACTCTGGAAACAGGCACCGGAAAACAGAACTGGAACTCCTGCAGGTGGTGTGTTCTGGAGAGACCAGACCAGCAGGTAACCTGAGATGTGGATGTAAGGGAGCAGAAACTCAAACACTGTAATGTAAGTGATAGGTTGTTATTATAAAGTTATATGATCAGATAGCTTTTGAATGTGGGACGCATTACAATTATATCAATGGGAATTTTTGATTGCTCCCTTTGGCACAATTTGGTTGCCCCAGAATTACTCCATTTTTTATCTTTCATTAAAACATGACACATAGGCCTAGAACAATGTACAATAGAAAAGATCTGCGAGAGGATATTTCTTCAGCAGATATTTTCTCATGGACAAATTTGCAAATTCTGGGCAAGGGCTAGAATCTGACTGTCAAACTGAATTTATTTGAAAATATAAATGCTGCTTTGGAATACTTCTGGAATGTTAAAGTCTCCAGAATGAATCTAAATCAAGGCTCAAGAAACCAAGGGAAGGATCTGGAATAAACTTCTTCCCTTGGGTGAGATCAGGCAGGGAAAACAGAGAGACAATTGCCCTCATCCCCTGGTAAATCCCTACATTCCCCAGACAACCTCTCCACACCCACGCTAATGTATTAATAATTAATAACATTACAAGTTAATCAATATAGGGTTCAAAGCCCCATATTAATTAAATGCCCATAGTCTCCGACTGGGAGAAGAAGTGAAATAAAAAACTTAATATAGGATCCAGACTCACCATATCAAACTAAAAAAAGTGCCCAGGGAAGGGGTCGATATTGAGCATGTGTGACCCCTTCCTCCTAATCTCTAATTGGCTGGAAGGAAGGGTTTACTCCAGGGAACATATGATCTTGTGTAACCCCTGCTCTCAGCCAGTCAGAGGATGGAAACTATTTTAAACAAGGATTAACTTACATATAAGCCAAACCCTATTTATTTTTTGTTCTTTTTCCTGGATATAAGCTCAGTAATGACTATGGGGGGAAGCACAGTTTTATTTTTATTTTTAATCTTAACGATATTGGTGGTGGCAGTAGGTATTTTAGTGTTCTTAAAACTCAGCTTAACAGATATATTTCCCTTTTTGGTGCCCAACTAATATGAGTTAAGAAAACTAGAAACTGAGTGAAGAGTAGGCAGCTCTCAGAAACATACCTTCCCACCTTTGAGCAAACAGAGCTAAAAGTACAAATCTCTATATCTAAGACTCCACACCCCACTAAATAAAAGCAACACTGGAACATTATTACCTACTCATTGATCAATATCTAAAAGATAGAGGACATTTTACTAAAATGCTTACACAGTAAAAAAGAAAGAGAACCGGCACTCATCCAATAAAATTTCCTTTAATTTGTACTCAGCACAACAGATGGGGTAGCACGATGATCTTACATGGTCTTACTAAGGTATGATAAAGAGGTGATAAAGCCGAGATGACTTCTCCGGTGATATCACTTCTCCAGATCCTATGTTCTTCTATGGAACCAATCCGCTAAGATTTTTTCAGCTTTGGAGATCTTAGTCCATAGGGTGTATAGAATAACATAGGAATTGGAGAAGTGATACATCTAGAGAAGTCACCTCCAGTTTATCACCTCTTTATCACTCCTTACTGTAGAACCCAAAATGTGTTGGATACCTCACTGGCACTACAAGGGCTAAACACTTAATGCTGGTTGGCATTCCTGAAAACTCTTAGGGTGTGACCCTGAGATTCAAGGTTTGGACCCAAATCTCAGTGTCTCAGGTTGATGGGGGTCCAGTATTTCCTGCTACATGGTCTCTGGAAATCAACTGCTTCTTTAATATTTCAGTTACTGACATTTGTACCAGAAGGGCACAGGAAGAAGTCCTGTTAGTCTTGTGTGAGTGCTCAAGGTGTAATATCTCTAAGTTATAGTAAGTTATAATTTGATTGAGAACTGGCTGGGGAAACTCTGGGTTACAGCAAGCAGGGACATTTCACCTATAATCTACACTGTGGGAAGCGTTAATGGTTAATATTTTAATACTCTCGGGGTCAGCATTTTGAAAGTTCCCAGGTATACTTGTTGGTACTGGTAAGTAAGTTATTAGGATAACATTTATTAGGTAAATATAGATAATATTTTTGTTACATCTGTGACAAACTACCAAAGAAAAAAAACACGTTGGGCTCTAAATTTAGCACCCTTTGGAAGCAATAAAAAAAGCTGTTGAATATCAGATTCAATTTCATGCATTAGGTGGTAACATGCGTTAAGGGACTCCACGTTATCGCAAAAAAATCTGCACCTACAAAACGCATGTATTAAACCACCGATGCTGGAATTGAAGTTGAAAAAAAAAAAAAGAAGATGCAGTGACCAGTGGATGTATTGATATGGGGCCCTAAACCCCATAAAATACATCCAAACTACTGAAAAAATGTGTGTAATGTAAAAAGAATTAACTCTATGAGTGCCAGTGAGGTATGCAATGCATTACAGAGTCCTCCTAAAGCTAACACTATCCCTTGAAAATAAACACCTACCTTTAAGTCTGCTGTCTTCAGCACCCTCCAATATAAATCTTCTTCTGTAAAGTTCTGTCTTCTTTCTTCTCATCTTCTTTCTTCTTATCTTCATATCTACATCCTCTTCCAATAGATAATGCCACTATAAATTAAAAAAACATGTTCAAATTTAAGATGCCCCTGAAGATATGCAGGCCATACTTGTAATCTGCCGCCACTAGCAGCTGATAACAACCAACTGGCCAATCTAGTCTGCCTATTTTTCTATCTAATAATTAGAGAGGTATCCTAACCTGTAATCATGCTTATATGAAGTAGAATGTAACAAAAAATCAAACTGCACTGTCATAATGTTTAAAACTTCCACACATCCACTGGAAAACACAGAATCACACATACAATGCAAGATGCTCTATCCTTGTCTCCATTGTCTTCAATTACTTAAATGTTCCATGGAACCCCTTGTACTGTGCTTTTGTAAGATTCCTTGGGTTCTATGGAGCACATTTTGAGAACCACTGGGTTAGAGCAAGATGTTTTGGACACTTAAGAGAGAGTGAGAGTGTTAGATATATTTTAATATTGAATTACATGGGTATGAATGTTCCACTAGTCTGGAGCCAAGCACAATATAACTTTAAATGGAGACAAATAAAAACACCAATGATTTAAATCAATGAAAAGAAATGCATTAAAGACCTCCATGGATATTTTTATTCAATGCCTCAGAATAGCTCTTAATTCACTGTGCCCATAAAACTCATAGCGAGTTCAAGTAAAAAACACATTGATAAATTTTAACCCGTTGAATGCATGATGTCGCCAATGCACTGGCACTAAGAAGTAAGTCAATGAAGACCTCTGTAGCATTACAAGGGGTTAAAGGGGAGGTGTACCCTTAGAATAAATGTTAGTTGGTTATATCTATTATCTTTTAATTTAGTATTTGTCCCCTATAAACGGACAGGGACATTTTACTGTCTGTAGCATCTTTGTATGGCCCTTTAGAATCATGTGCATGGGTCTTTCTATATTGCTAGAGCCATAGAGAGATCTCATGATTCAAAAAGGTCATACATAGGTTCACAAAGTAGAAACATGTCCTCATTTATTGTGTTTCTATTAAACAAAGAAACAGACACTTATTCCCAAGGTAAGCTTCCTCTTTAACCCTTTGTGTACACAAAAGGGTTAAAGTGCTCTACTAATTTCACTCATTATATTTACAAGTCAGTCCAGTCAAGGGCTCTTTGATATTCATTTTCACACCATAAAAATGATGACCATAGAGCATTACCTCCTCCACAGAAACTGTAACTATACCCAAATTCCATCTTTTTTCTTCCAGAAATACCTCTAATACTTTGTCCTACAATGTGTTTGAGATGTCTCTGGCATGCTTGAGGTTAATTTTTAGTGCCAAAGGAGTTGTGCAACAATGTATATGTTGTTATTCAAATGGGTTAAACATATCTTCAATCTTCATGCGTTCTATTTATTTCTAGACAAAAGCCCTCTTACTGTCTACTGATTCTGTCTTTCTCTTTCCTTTTAACCATAGCTAATTATATCTTGCTGCTCAGAGCAGAAAATCATTATAAATATCATTCAGTGTAATTTGTAGTGAATGTAATTTGCATAGCTAATGCTGTATATTTAACAACATAACAGTCATGTTTAATATGCAGTCATTGAGAGACATGATTATGATATGCTAAAACAGTCTAAAATATAACCTTTACATCTTGTTTAATACCAGTGGGTCATTTTTTTTTTTTTTTTAAAAAGCGTGTATTGTAGCTAGTCAATTTTTCAAGTATCCTGAGATTTTATTTTTGTTTTATTTGTAAAGTCTTTGTTGCAAAATCATTACAAATCATAAAGAAAATAACATGTAGCGTTCCTGTGTCCATGCTCGAAGCAACCAGGGGTGGGATTATGGCATAGTTGGAATAAATGCATTTTTGGATTTGTAGTCTTGATTAGGGATGGGTGCAAATTTTCGCCTCAAACTGAAATCGGCGAATAATGGCACTTTCTGCTTGGCGGATAATTTCCCGCAAAAAGTGCAGTTTTTCCGCTTTTCACACCTTTTTTGCCCATTGAAATCACTAGGAAGAAAATATTTCTCCACCACACAAAAGTTTTCTACAGTCATATAAAAGGCTGACAGGCTCTCACAGCAGCCATTTTGTGTTTGTGAGAGGAGAGAGCAGTACGTGTTTTGAGCTAGAGAAGACAGAGAGGGGAATTGAAGCTTAGGGAATCTTTTAGGTAGGACATTTGTTCTGTTAGTAGAGTCTGTTAGTAGAGTCAGTGGGGCACTCTGGGGAGAAGAAGGGAGGAAGGAGGTTGACCCCAAATACTCTAAAATTCCATGTGACTGACTGGCAAGAGACAGGCAGCTAGCGACCTATTTGCTTTCTGGTCTTGCTGTTACTGTCTCTTGCTGGGGAAGTCTGGGGAAAGTTGATTTTGCTTTACAGTTATAAATTTATTTTTTTGGACAGACTGTGATAAGACAGGGTGGACAACTTAAAAAAATACATAAATAAATAAATAAATAAATAAAAAATAATAAAGAACTAAATATATTAGGTGACAGTGAAAGACAGCTGACTGTGCTTAGGAAAGGCATCATACAGCTCCATCAGTTGTGTTGTGTACCGTACAGTAAAAAACACAGTGTAGTTCTGTAATGTCCAGCAAACACACAAAGGGAAGTGGAAGGGGGAGGGGTTTAGCAGTGCAGGGACATGAAAGTAAAGTAGTAGTTCAAAAACTGACTGCAGCAATGGCTTCTGCAGCGTGTGCAATCAATGATGATGATCCCTCTACTCCAAGGCAGGATGCAGTTTGTCAAGGTCCCATCAAAAATAGTTCCAGCACCAGCAGTGCCAGTAGAAATAAAGAACCATATAAGACGAACACTGAAGACGACAACAATGATGGCAATAGCATAATAGAGGAAGGTGTAGCAGCTGAACCACCTGCTGCATTAGATAGTGAGACAAACAAGCACCAAAACACCCATCCTCAAAGTAGGGAACATTGTTACATTAAAAGTAAAAAGAAATTGTTTGAGACCTCTAATAGCTTAGAGCAATATAAGGGAAGTAGTGGGCAAGAACTGTCAGGTGATGCTGATGCTGCTGAGGATGACCTAATGATGACTGATGATTATGCAGATCTAGAATATATCCCTCCAGCATACTTGTCTTGTTCAGATACAGACGAAGTTGAGAGTGAGGATGATGACAGGGCTATAAGGTTAGCAGAAAGTCTAAGGCTGAATCTTCCACTGCACTGTGCCTGTCTATAAACTGTTTGAGAAAACCATTGGAAAGTCAGACCCTGGACAAGCACAGATGTCAAAAAGCACACAGTCACCTTATCAGTCATCATCAGCATCATCACCTCTTCAAAGCCCACGTCCCACTCAGCCACACACACCTCAGGTTATTAACATCCACAATGTTAGATATGACGAGTGCCTCTGCTGCTGCTGCTGCTGCTGCTGCAAGAGCTGCACCTTTGACACCTAGTAGTAGTGACAGTAGAATTACATTAACATCTAGCCCCAGTAATAGTAGTAGCACCTCCTCTATGAGATCCCACCTGAAGCACAACCACAGGTCTGACTGGGAGACATACTATCAGCAGGCCTGAGATGCCATAACTAGCAGCAGCAGAAGCACTTTAAAAAGTTCCCAGGGTTCTGGGGCAGAAAAAAGAAGTAGTGAAGTTATTTATAGTAACGTACATAGCAACACAGTAACATAGTAAATTAGGTTGAATAAAGACACAAGTCCATCAAGTTTAACCTTCTCCTCATACCCCAGTAATTTTATAGCTTTCCTGCTACCAAATAAGTTAGTCTTTATCAGATCTTCCTGATCTGCCTACTAATAAACAGTGTAACTCTGTATGTTCCCTTTGGAAAGAAAGGTATCTCATCTGCTCTTGAATGTATCCATTGTATCTGCCATAACCACCTCCTTGGGCAAAGAATTCCACAATTTAACAGACCTCACTGTAAAAAAAAAAACCTTCCTCTGCTGAAGTCTAAACCTCCTTTCCTCTAATCTCAAGGGGTGTCTACTGGTCATCTGATCAGGCCTTGGAAAAATTAGCTCACCGCAGAGATCCTTGTATTGACTTCTCATATATTTGTACAATGTGATAAGGTCTCCTCTTAGTCTTCTTTTCTCTAGAGTAAATAAACCAAGTTTGTCTAGTCGTTCCTCATACGTCAAGTCCTCCATTCCCTTAATTAATTTTTTGCTCTTCGCTGTACCCTCTCTAGTTCTAGTATATCCTTTTTCAGAACTGGTGCCCAAAACTGCACTGCATACTCAAGGTGAGGTCTTACCAATGATTTGTACAATGGCAAAATAATGTTATCCACTCTTGCTTCAATACCTCTTTTTATGCAAAACAGGATTTTGTTTGCCTTTGCTACTGCTGTTTGACACTGGTCACTGTTTCCAAGTTTGTAGTTGACAAGGATACCCAGGTCTTTCTCTAGCAACGAGTCCCCTAAAATGATTCCATTAAGTTTATAAGTAGCCTTAGGATTATTTCCTCCCAAATGCATGACTTTACACTTCCCCACATTAAACTTCATATTCCATTTGTTTGCCCAATCTGCCATTTTATATAAATCCCTCTGTAGAGAGCAATTATCCTGTTCTGAATTAATTACCCTGCATAATTTAGTTTTATCTGCAAATATTGATAATTTGCTTTCTATATCTATCTATTTCTAGTTCATTTATAAACATGTTAAAAAGCAGCAGACCTAATACTGAACCCTGAGGTACTCCACTCTCCACTTTAACTGTATTGGAGAATTGTCCATTTACTACTACACACTGTTCAATATCCTTCAACCAGTTTTGTATCCATTTGCAAAGGTCATCTCCTAGCCCCGATTTCCTTATTTTATACCCCAGCCTTCTGTGTGGAACTGTATCAAATGCCTTTGCAAAGTCTAGATATACTACATCAACTGCATTGCCATTATCAAGATTGCTGCTTACTTCCTCATAGAAGCTTAAATGGTTAGTTTGGCATGAACTATTCTTCATAAAACCATGTTGATTCCTGCTAATGATCTTATTTTTTGTGTTGTAATCCTGAATATAGTTCCTTATTATCCCTTCTAGCAGTTTTCCCACTACAGAGGTCTAACTCACAGGTCTATAGTTTCCAGGTTCTGTTTTAGTTCCCTTCTTAAATAGAATCACTACACTGGCTCTTCGCCAATCTTGTGGCACTGAGCCTGTGGTGAGAGAATCTTTAAAGAGTAAATATAGGGGTTTTGCCAACACTGCACTGAGTTCCTTGAGAACCCTTGGATGTATACCATCAGGACCCGGTGCTTTGTCGGTCTTAATTTTGTTCAGTCTACCCATGACATCTTCTTGAGTTAACCCAATATCTGATAATTGTATTGTTTTATTAGTTACCTGTTGAGGCTCTTCTACCATTCCTTGCTCCCTTGTATATACTGATGCAAAGAAAGTGTTTAGAACATCGGCCTTTTCCTTATCCACACTAATCAACTCACCCATCTCATTTTTGAAAGATCCAATGAACTCCCTCTTAAGTTTTTTGCTATTTATTTATTTGAAAAACTTTTTTGGATTAGTCTTACTATCCCTTGCAATTCGAGTTTCATTTTCTATTTTTGCTACCCTAATTGCCTTTTTGCAATCTTTGCTGTATTTTAAGAAAAATTGTTCAGTTCCTTCAGACTTAAATAGTTTGAATGCTTTTTTTTTCTTTGCCATTTCCTCCTTTACATGTGCACTTAACCACATTGGCTGTGACTTACTTCTTTTGCATTTGTTCCCCATTGGGATATACTGTTGGGTACATTTCCGCAACCAAAATTTGAATTCTGACCATTTATCCTCAGTATTTTTGTCTTTAAATAATGTATCCCAGTCTATGTGTTGCATTGAAGCCCTTAATAATTTGAAGTTCATTTTTTAATATTAAGAGTTTTGGTTGAACCTATACAGTTTTGCTTTGCCAAACAGATCTCAAATGTAACCATTTTGTGATCACTGTTTCCCAAATGTTCTCTTACCTTAATATTGGATACCATTTCTGTGTTATTTGTTATCACTAGGTCCAATATATTGTTATTTCTTGTTGGCACTTCCACCATTTGTGACATGTAGCTTTCACGAAGTATGTTCACAAATCTGCTACCCTTAGCACTCTGACAGGTCTCATTTTTACATTTATGTGTTAGAGAGTGTGCTACTGCCAGCGCCAACAGTTAGTTCACTCCAAATAACACCTATGGCTCCTGCTGCAGAGGAGTATGACAGACAAAGCCAGGACAAATATATGAACAGCAGCACAGATGAGGAGGTGGAGGAGGGTTGCCACCATCTACCCCCACTGCTATGACAATAAGTAATGTGTGTCAATAGTCTGAGAAGGAGGATAGCATATGACAATGATAAAAACAATATACATACACAAATCACACCTTGCCAGTCCTCCACCACCACCATTGCCATACACATCTGTCACATTGTAGGTTGTACTTTATTTTTTTTTATTACTTGATATCATCCTGTTGTAGGCAAAGGACAAATTAATTCTGCATGCTAACACATTTTTCAAGCCATGTGTTGCTGTAGGACTCACAACTTTGACTTTGAGCCACTTATTTCTAAACTTCAGCCCTCAGAAGAAGTAATATTACAGTGGGAAATGTAGTACCTATAGGAAATATAGGCGAAAAATGCGATAAAATAGGTGAAAAATGTGTTAAAATAGGCAAAAAATGTGTTACAATAGGCGAAAAGGAGGACATTTTTGCATAGGCAGTGAGGCAAAATTTTTTGCGGGAAAAGCGAAAAATCTGCAAGTTTTCACGAAAAGTCATGCGGGAAATTTTTCACATTTTTTTCCCACCACTAGTCTTGATTTCCTAGGGTCTGCTCTATTTCCTGAAGTTAAAAAGCTACACAGCCCAAATACAGATGTTCTGCACCTTGGCTGGATGTCCATAGTATTAATATACATTGTTTCAAGATCACAAATGTCCCATACACTGTTAGTGGAAATCCAGCAGATATAATTACACAGAGTAAACAAGCAACTGGCAATCAGTGGCTCTCCAGCAGTTGTATTTCAATTTTTATCAACCACATTATTAGATAGATAGATAGATAGATAGATAGATAGATAGATAGATGGATAGATACAGATGGAGACAGACAGATCCAGAAGGAAACAGACAGATAAAGAGACAGAGTGATAAAGAGACAATCACAAGAGACAGACTTCAAGAAAGATACACACAGAAACACACAAGAGATAGCACATGACAGAGAGAACAATACAGTGCATGCAAGAGAGAGCAGATGCAAGAGAGAGTGCATGCAAGAGAGAGATTGCACACAAGAAAGAACACACATGCAAGAAAGAACAACACAAGAGAAAGCACATGCAAGACAGAATGCACACAAAAGAGAAACCATGCAAGTGAAAGTTCATTGCAAGAGAGAGCTCAACACAATACAGAGTATGTAAAAGAGGATGAACGTGTGAGGATGAACGTGTAAGAGAGACTACTCAGAAAAGAAAGTGAGAATGCATACAATTGAAAGAGTGCACACAAGAGAGATAGTGTGCACAAAAAAAGAGGGATCACAAAGTGACAGACAGACACAATGAGATGGGAACTGCAAGACAGCCAGGGCCGGATTTACATCTCTGGAGCCTGTAGAGACAGAAATCTGAAGCACCCCCCCAATTGACCATCTCCACAATGCTCCAAATCGCCACATTACCCCCCATATCCATATTTCCTCACATTGCCCCCATCAGCTCCAACTGTCTTGCCCCCATCAGCTCCAAGCTCCAACTTGCCCCCATCATCTCCAAGCTCCAACTTTCCCCCATCAGCTCCAAGCTCCAACTTGCTCCATCAGCTCCAACTGTCTTGCCCCCATCAGCTCCAACTGTCTTGCCCCATCAGCTCTAACATGCCTCCATCAGCTCCAACTTGCCCCCATTAGCTCCAAGCTCCAACTTGACCCATCAGCTCCAACTGTCTTGCCCCCATCAGCTCCAACTGTCTTGCCCCATCAGCTCCAACTTGCCCCCATCAGCTCCAACTGTCTTGCCCCCATTTGCTCCAACTTTCCCCCATCAGCTCCAACTGTCTTGCCCCCATTAGCTCCAAGCTCCACATTGCCCCCATCAGCTCCAACTTGCCCTCACATTGCCATCAGCTCCACATTGCCCTCCCCCGTATCCGTTTCCTACCTCCCTGGTGGTCCAGTGGCAGGAGATGCTTGTGCCGCCTTCTGCACAGACCTGCAGCTTCTGTTGCACCCCGCGCGGTCTTCTCTTTAGGAATGCAGAACGCTGGGAGATGATGTCATCTCCCAGCGCTCTGCATTAGAGCCGACGAGGGGGAGCAACAACAGCTACAGCCTTTCAGCACAGACCTTAGCAAGCGAGGGGCAGGCAGGGCGGCGGGTTACTGTGCGCAGTGCGGAAGCGCTGTAAAAAAAAAAAAAAAGAAGACAGCAATAGCAAAAACTATTGAGAGTTTCACAGAGACATAAGAGAGCAAGAGAGACAGAAGAGAGTGTATGCCTGAAAGCCTGGACTTGTGGCTGCAAGATAGAACTGACCCTGTGGATGTATAATCATTTATATTTTACACACCCCTAGGCAACACCGGATCATCAATGCAAACATTTATATTAGATATTATAGAACCTTTTCCCAAAGATATGTCCTTGAAAAACTGTTATTTTTTTGTCATTTTCACGATTATTGGTAGTTTTATACCCCCTCCTTTATTTTCTATTCTATATTCTATTCTAAACTGTTATTATTTTGCCATTTTTCACCATTTGTGGCAGTTTTTATCATTGGAGGCAAGTGGGGTGAATCATTAAGAAATCAAGAATAGAATCTTATGAAGAAATAAAAAATACAGCGTTTGTACTCACTGCAATCTGGTATATGTACAGGTATCAGGTCTGCTTTTGTTCAATATAATCCTTTTTTGCTAGCCTTCAAAAGTATTTTAGATTGGGTCTTGGATACCAAGCAAAATATACAAGTGTTCAACTGCCTACCTTGAGCCTCCGTCATCAGTGGAGGTCACAGATATCAGAATGGGAGGATGATGTCAACAGTTAAGATTGTCAAGGCCCAGGAATAATTTACAATTGATATGTACTTTGAGGGCAGGTAGAGGAAGGTGTCTTAGGTCTCCTAATTTACTAGTACCAGTGGCATCTGTACCCAAAGCAACCTGGGCTTGATAATGTTTTTCAAATAAGAATTTTGAAGATGGAAAGTGCTTTAGGCCACTTTTCTTTTTATACATGTCCCATAGTTACTCTTCTAATCAGCTTGACTCTGCAATAAGCATATATCAGGTACCTTTGGCAGCTTAAGGACAACCTCTGTGTAATAAATATAGACAGGCTGGGAAATAAAATTATTCATTATAAAGACAGATCAACCTGGAAAAGTGATTTGTATGATATTTGTCAGACTGGATGAATATTTCTCCTTTATGTCCTGATGTGACTTGCACATGCTACAATTCAATAAATGATTATTTTTAACTTTGTCTCCTCGGGCTAAGAAAAAAATATGGTGTATGCCAAAACTGTAAATAGTACATAATCTGACAGTAAATAACAGCTAGTGGTTTCAAAACACAACAGGGTAAAGTTCTGTGTTACTGTGCCGCCTGATAAAATTCAGACAGATTGTATGGAAACATCAAAATAAGGTCAGTCGAGCAGACATCAGTAGACGTGTGAGTCTGAAATCAGCAGTGCAAAATTGTCAGGATTGGTTGGTTGGAGCATAGGAGCAGGGAATGCTGTCTCTTGCTAGACACCTATCACTGTCCCCGTGATTCCCTGTCAATCTGGCTGGGTGTACCTGTGCATTGGAGGAGACTGATTGGCCTGCCCAGGATGTGCCTTTATATACTGGGGTCACGGCATCTGTCGGTTGCCCTTTGTGGTGTTCCTGATCCTGCACCTCGTTGCTGTGTTCCTGTGTTTCCTGTGTACCGATCCGACCCGGTTCTGGCTGACGACACTGCTCTGTGATTGACCCGGTTTCGGCTGACGACCCTGCTCCGTGATTGACCCGGTTCTGGTTGACGATCCTGCTCCGTGATTGACCCGGTTTTGGCTGACGACCCTGCTCAGTGATTGACTGATTCTGGCTGACGTTCCTGCTTCGTGTATTGATCCGGTTCTGGTTGTCACTCCGGCTCAGTGTACTGCTCCAGTGTTCCTGTGTGGCTACAGCCGCTCCCGGCGACATTCTGAGCTGTCTTGTGTCGCTCTGATGAATCATCTCTCCATACTGAGCTGTTGCCTGAGGTTGCAGTAGTCTATCCGCTTTCACTGCTGAGCTGTTCACTCCTGTACCAAGCCTTCTTTAACCCGTGCTGTGCCTGTTGCCTCCGTGTATGAGCCCATTCTATGCACTTGCCAAGCTTGTGGTTTTCGTGCGAGCCATTAACCTTCCTGAGCCAGTGCTGTAGACCTAGCCTACCTATCACACTTGCAGAGCTGTGTTCGTTCCGGTGCTCGGTACGCACTGTGGTCGCGCTGGTTGGCGCTGGTAGCCCAGTCCGCTTTAGCAGTGTGTATTCTGTGTGGCACCGGAAGGGTGTCCTGGCTCAGGTTTCCAATTGCTCTAAGGGTTACGTTATCCTCCGCACTACCTAGTGCTCCGGCTCTTGAATAGCTTGTGCAGTATCGCTCCACCTTGGCACCCTAGGGGTGTTTTGGCTCTTTCCCGTTGGCACACGCAGGGTTGCTACCGATGTAGGTTAAGGGCGATTCAGGTTCTGGTCTCATCAGCTCTAGCAGTGCTTCCCTCCGAACATCCCACTGTGGTGGTATTGGCTCAGCTCTGGTCTGTTGGTGCGCTCCATTATCTACCTTTGAGAGTGATTCAGTGCAGACACTATACTCCATCTCCTCACCATCAGAGACTATTATCATATCCTGGGTGTTGGCTAATCAGGGACTGAGTGTATCCAGTTTCTCCTCTTTAACCCTGTATGCGTTTTTCCTGTCTATATATATATATATATATATATATATATGTATATACTGCATTATCCTTACTGGGTCTGTATTATCATTCCCAACCATACCTGTACTGGCCTCTAGGGGCATTATTCTTTTATCGTTCTATCAAATAAAACTGTGTTTTTACTCTCTACCGTGGTCTGAGTGTCAGAAAACCGTAACAGTACGAAAGGGCCTGAGGAGCGCTCCTGGGTCAACCAGAAAGACCTCCATGCTCCACGACTTCTGCGCAGCTTTCACTCTAAATATCCTCTGAAACCTAGGCCCCCGGCCAGGGGAGGGGGTCTTTGAGAGGGGGGGTACTATAACAGTCCCCGTGATTCCCTGTCAATCTGGCTGGGTGTACCTGTGCATTGGAGGAGACTGATTGGCCCGCCCAGGATGTGCCTTTATATACTGGGGTCACGGCATCTGTTGGTTGCCCTTTCGTGGTGTTCCTGATCCTGCGCCTCGTTGCTGTGTTCCTGTGTTTCCTGTGTACCGATCTGGCTCGTTTGACTACTCTCCTGTTCCTGCTCCGTGATTGACCCGGTTCTGGCTGACGATCCTGCTCTGTGATTGACCTGGTTTCGGCTGACGACACTGCTCCGTGATTGACCCGGTTCTGGCTGACGACCCTGCTCCGTGATTGACCCAGTTCGGGCATACGACCCTGCTCCGTGATTGACCGATTCTGGCTGACGTTCCTGTTTCGTGTATTGATCCGGTTCCGGTTGTCACTCCGGCTCAGTGTACTGCTCCATTGTTCCTGTGTGGCTATGGCCGCTCCTGGCGACATTTTGAACTGTCTTGTGTCGCTCTGATGAATCATCTCTCCATACAGAGCTGTTGCCTGAGGTTGCAGTAGTCTATCCGCTTTCACTGCTGAGCTGTTCACTCCTATACCAAACCTTCTTTAACCCGTGCTGTGCCTGTTGTCTCCGTGTATGAGCCCATTCTATTCACTTGCCAAGCTTGTGGTTTTCGTGCGAGCCTTTAACCTTCCTGAGCCAGTGCTGTAGACCTAGCCTACCTACCACACTTGCAGAGCTGTGTTCGTTCCGGTGCTCGGTACGCACCGTGGTCGCGCTGGTTGGCGCTGGTAGCCCAGTCCGCTCTAGCAGTGTGTATTCTGTGCGGCACCGGAAGGGTGTCCTGGCTCAGGTTTCCAATTGCTCTAAGGGTTACGTTATCCTCCTACTACCTAGTGCTCCAGCTCTTGAATAGCTTGTGCAGTGTCGCTCCACCTTGGCACCCTAGGGGTGTTTCGTCTCTTTCCCGTTGGCACACGCAGGGTTGCTACCGATGTAGGTTAAGGGCGATTCAGGTTCTGGTCTCATCAGCTCTAGCAGTGCTTCCCTCCGAACATCCCACTGTGGTGGTGTTGGCTCAGCTCTGGTCTGTTGGTGCACTCCATTATCTACCTTTGAGAGTGATTCAGTGCAGACACTATACTCCATCTCCTCACCATCAGAGACTATTATCATATCCTGGGCGTTGGCTAATCAGGGACTGAGTGTATCCAGTTTCTCCTCTTTAACCCTGTATGAGTTTTTCCTGTCTATATATATATATATATATATATATATATATATATATATGTATATACTGCATTATCCTTACTGGGTCTGTATTATCATTCCCAACCATACTGGCCTCTAGGGGCATTGTTCTTTTATTATTCTATCAAATAAAACTGTGTTTTTACTCTCTACCGTGGTCTGAGTGTCAGAAAACCGTAACAACACCCTTACCAGGTGGTCCACAGAGGTAGACAGGCAGAACACCTTGGTAGGAATGGCAGCACGGGAGTGCAAGGGTTAAACAGAAGCAAAGTCAGAAACAGTCCAAAAGATCAGGGCAGGCGGCATTAAGGCAAAATCGGTGGATCAGGCAAAGGTCAGGAAACAGGCAGACAGGGTAGTCCAGCAGGGAAGCCAAAGGTCAGGTACCTGATAATCAAGCAAAGGGTCTGCAGCAAGGAAAACAAAGAGTTACTGAGAACTAGAGGCTTAGGGCATACAGGAACCAAAACTCTGGAACACTGGAGCAAAGTGGACACAGCCTGAGGGTTTCTTATAATGCTGCAGGTCTTAAAGGGATAGTGATACTTTATTATTACTATCCCTCATATTGTAGGTATTTGCAAAATAAGTTAATAGCCCCCAGGTTCATCTCTCAAACCTTTATGGCGATCTCGGCTCAGCTGCAGAGCCGCAAGCCTGTCTTACGACAGACTTCCCCTGCAATCAGCACAACGCTGACTTCAGGGAAGTGGGAGGGAGGGGGGAACTTTGCCTTCGGTTATCTCTCAAACCATAAACGTTTGAGAGATTAACCTGGGGGCTATTAACTTATTTTGCAAATACCTACAATATGAGGGATAGTAATAATAAAGTATTACTATCCCTTTAACCCCTCCCCTCTGCTGGACAAACCTCTCACTGGATTGGCCTCACTACTGCCTTGGAGGCACTTTATTGGTGGGCAGCTGATGAGAAGGACAGGCTCTACATTCCTCCTACAGGTGTATAACACTAACTGCTGGTCTCTGAATGTCTTCCATGGGGGCTCCCTTAACTTTAGGCCGTGGCTTTGGACTACCTCTTTACAGCGATCGCGGGTAGACGCCGCTACTTTAGGCCGCAACTTCGGCCTACTCAGAGATTTCGGAGCATCTGGGAGGACCACAGAAGCAGTGGACAGCTGGAGCTCAGAGGTAAGGGCTAGAGGGGCATGACAAAACTGTTCAAGACAAATTATGTGTAAACTGGAGATTGCCAAATTTCTTATTAGCTATTCAGGATAATAAGGTTGATTGTTTTCTAATAATTATTCCTTATTCCGTTGGACGAGAGAGATCACCAGTGCATTGCTTCACAATGAAGAAATCAGCAATTACATTTTTATAAAGAGATATTGGGGACAATAAATTAATTCATCAGTGGAGCCCAATTGGAGTAACATCTAGTGCCAGTAGGTGCACTCCAGGGTATGATCAATGTAGTGCATACCAGTAGACAATAGCTGTTATCATTAGGACTTTAATGCCAGAAACCACGTATACAGGAAATGGTGGACATTCCCCATTTATTCAACACCTTGTTTAGTAAAGACAAGAAAAATTAGAACACTCCTCTCTAATAAAATATATTTAATAAGAATACAAAATATTTGAAAATAAAGTGGAAAAACAATATCAACAATATTTCTTCAATCAAAGAAGTATAAAATGTGAAATGCAAATGTCTGGCAAAGTAATGTCGAAACTAAGAAATCTAGAAACAAATGAATGAGTGGATAAATGGAGAATAAGAGCAGTGTTACTGATCTACTGAAATATGGGGTGCAGTCCTCTCCCATCCTCCGCATGTATAAAGAAGTGGCAGAGATAGGCAATTACTGTATGTTGAAAAGGCTGAAGCGGGTAGAAGTCCTATATATAGTTTTGTATTGGACCTTCTCCAGTTCAAGATGTGTGGTGCTGACAGCCACCTGAAAACTACCTCTGTGAAGGTAGAAGAGGTATCTAATACAGGAACAAAGACTTACAACACCAGGCAAAAAAAGGGCACGCAGAAAAGTGGAACAAGGCACAGGCAGAGGTCAGGGCAGGCTACAATAGGGCAAAAACGGTAAGACACACTGAGGTCAAGGCTAGCTGATAATTAACTAGGTTCTTGTACAAAGCCAAGGTCAAAATGCAAGCAGCAGACAAGAGAGAAACCAATAGGGAGAGTCATGGGTCAAACCGGGATATCAACAACAGGAATATAGCAAGGGAGAGGTGCTATTATACTGGGGGGGAAACCTGACAAAAAAGCACCCAATGCTCGTATGCCAGAGACTTTTATAGAGAGGATCTGGTGTATGCCATGAGCTTGCACACTGGCTTCCCTAACAACAGAAAGCCACACATGTGAGGTAGTTGTGGATAGGAAGGGAAGCCGTGCATGTGAGGAAGCAGATCAAAGACGCTACCGGAACAAGAGCGGAGGAGGAGGTAGGGGGACATGAGCGCAACAGATCCAGCTGCCCATACTGGCTCCTGTTGGTTGGTCACAGGTCCAGGTCGGTCAGGATGAGCATGATGGAAAGAGAGAAGACATACCAGAGCACAGTTCCCAAGAGCGGTCTTCCGGTCCATACCCTTCCATTGCACCAGGTACTCCAACCGAAAACGTCAGTATTGGGAATCAAGGATCTTCTGGACCTCAATCTGAGCTGACCACAATGAGAGGGGGTGGATGAGTAAGTTCCCTGTTAGGGAAAGGGCTGAGATGCCATGGTTTCAGTTGGGATATGTGGAAGGTAGGCTGTATACTGTAGGTGTCTCGTACAGTAAGACGTTATGCCACAGGGTTTATGGTCCGTGAGATAGGAAAGGGTCAGAGGAAGTGTGAACCCAACTTCCTTGAAGGGCAGGATAAGCGGACATGAGCAGCAGATAACCAGACCTTGTCAACCACTTTGTATTTCGGCCCCTCCAAACGATGCCTGTCTGCTTGTCGTTTAGAAGTCGCTTGGGCTTGACTGAGGAAATGGGAAATTTCCATTTTGGAACTGCTGTAGTTCATGTATGCATTGATTAGCTTCAGGTACAGGTGTAAGGGATGGTGTTCGTATGTAGCATAGAATGGTGGGGTATGCAAGGTGCTATGTAGATTATTGTTATATGTAAATTCAGTTTGTGGCAGAAGAGAAGACCAGTTGTCCTGTAGTGTGCTGAAAAGCAGAGCAGATATTGTTCCAAGTTTTGGCTTGTATGCTCTGCTTGTCCGTTTTTCTGAGGATGGCAACCAGAGGACAAATTACACTTGATTTGTATTCCAGAACAGAATGTCTTCCACAATCTGGATGTAAATTGGGTTCCACAATCCATTGTTATAGAATGGGGGGTACCACATAAACGAAACACATGTCGTAGGTATAGTTCAGCGGTTTGAGCTGCAGTGTGTAATCCGGATACATGAATAAAATATGCCATCTTGGTAAAATGGTCAACGACCACAACGATTGTGTTGTGGTGTTCTGATGCTGGAAGATCCACTATAAAGTCCATCGTAACCTCCTGCCAAGGACCTCTTGGGACAGGTAGAGGACAAAGCAAAACAATTGGTTTCATGTGTTCTCCTTTGGACTGGTGGCAGATGTTACAAGGCTTAACAAAAGACAGGATATTGGTCCTCATACATGACCACCAGAAGTGTCTTGTCACGGTAGCTTAGACAAAGAAAGACTCTTACAGGTACAGTTAAAATCAACACCACTTTATTGAAAGATATAATACAAAGAACAGCAAATAAGCAATTCCCCAACCTTCCCAGGGGTCAGGCATGGAGACAGTGCTACAGTCCACCTCCCAGGAGCTGACACTGAACTTAGCCCAAATACAGGAACCAGGAACACAGCAGAGAACCTAGCCTACAGTTCTGGGTGCCACCTGAGATGGAGAAGGGTGGCAAGTGACTGATCTCTACCCTAGGAGCAGAAGGAGCAGAAGTGCAATGCCCTAGAATACTAGGGCCTAAAGTGACACAATACCCTAGAATGCTAGAGTACACAGCAGTCAGATACCACACCCTGTAACGCTAGGGTTCAAGCGAGATCCTAGGTAAGACCAGAGTGATATGATGGCAAAGACCAGGCCTAGGGACTTGCACGGAGTGAGAGCCAGGCCCAAGGTATAGGGCAAGTGGAGTCAGACAAAGCCAACACGTAACGGGTAGTCAGATGGAGCCACAGTACATAGCACGTAGCAGGTAGTCAGCTAGGCCAGGGGTCATACACGGATGAAGTAGTCAGACTGAGCCAGGGATCGAGCATGGATCGGGTAGTCAGACAAGGCCTAAGGTTCAGGCACAAATTGGGTAGTCAGACAGAGCAAAGGGTCACACACGAATCGGAATCACAGCCAAGAACGGGTCACAACGAAGAATACACGCAATGCTCAGATGCACCACGAAAGGGCATTGAAGCTGTGACTGAAGATCGCATATAAGGCCTGAGAGGTGGGGCATAACTCAGTCAATTTGTCGCGGCTACAAAATAACGAGCGCTCTGTAAAAAAAGAAAAAATGCAGGCCAAAAAAACCAAACCTCTGACCACCTCTTAATAAGCTGAGATGACTTCTCTAGTGATATCACTTCTCCAGTTCCTATGTTATTCTGTAGAGTCTATGCACTAAGATCCCCAAAGTATAACATAGGGCTTGGAGAAGTGATATCACTGTCATCTCCGCTTTATCACCTCTTTATCATGCCTTAGTGCATCTCCCCCCTTGAATGTTGAAAGGTCTCCAATGCATTGCAAAGACCTCTGTAGCATTCAAGGGGTTAAAAACAGTATTTAAATTGATGGGATGTTTTATCCCCCCCCCATGGTACTGTTGGTTGACTCACTAAATCCTGACGTGGGTCCCGTAGGTCAGAGGGTTTTTTTTGTCAAGGCACCCCAGTCATGCAGATTGGAATTATCGGGGAATATCCAACATTTTATATGTCATTTTAAGACAATTTAGACTGTAAAAGCTATGGGGCAGGGAATCCTATTCTAATGTATGCATGCCTAGTGTACCCCTTATGATAACACCTGTATAACTACTTAAGTACTGCACTTACTGTACCCCCTATACATAATGTAAAGAGCTCAATACATCCTGCTGGCACGTTATAAATGACAATATACATACATACATGTCAAGCATGCAATGAAGCATGCAAATGCATAAATAAATAGTATATGTATGTCTCAAAGTCAGAATATAAAAAACAAACATTACGCATTTTTGTCAAACTGTTTAGAGAAAAGAAGGGGCACCCTAAGTGCATGTCTGTAGCACATCAAAGTGCCACTCATCCTGATTTAGAACCTCTGCTTTATGTCATTGGTTTCAGGGAACATTAATAGCATTTGCTTTACTTTGAATATGGCAACTCATTGTCATTATTGCCAATGATTTAAATGGGGCTTCCAGCCCACTGAATGCTATAGATGTCTCCAATGCCTTATTTTGCAAGTCATTGGAGACATAAATAGCATTCAAAGGGTTAAAAGCCCCATTTAAATCAATGGGGATTTTTACAACCCCCATAGTACAGTTGGTACCACTTTTTCCTGTTTTTTCTTTCTATACCCATTTTAAATAAGCTCCACTATTAAAATGTTGTATGATTTAGTTGAGGAAGGAATTCTTGCTCTTGACTAATCTTTATCTTGTACAACGGAAAGCTTTTTCAGGATGACTAACCTGTTAGGATGTGAAGATAAAAGAAGTTGGTCAGCTGACCAAAACACAACTATGACAAGGAAATGCACAGTTTGTTATACAATAAAGTTACATATTGGAAGCTACTAGGTAGTCCTACTATTGTTTATCAAGAATTATTGCAAAAGACATTCCAATTATGAATTCCTTTTTGTAGAATATCCAAGAACACCTACTTTCTACATAATCCCAAAAATTAATAAGAACTAACACATGCGTCCCCATATAGGTCAGTTTTCTCCAGATAGGGATATTTAACAGAACCAGCATGTTAACTAATTGATGCTTACCTATGGCCATATGTTTTTGGCCTTCCTCATATGTAAGGAACACTACCTATGTTTTACTGCAACTAGAACACATTAAGGTAACTAAATAGCTTACCTTATTGTTACCTGTGACTTGAAGACCTATACTTTAAAGGGATAGTAATGTTTCATAATAAAAGCAGCTCTAATTAATCATCATAGTAATTGGCCCTTGGAGAGTGTTATTTCAATTCTGTCAGAGTTGTAGTTCAAGAGTAATTCAATGACAAAGTATCACCCTCCCGCCCCTTTTACTGATGTAACACTGCTCAGCCAGATCAGAAGGGAGGTGCCCAGGTAGACTGCAGAGAGGGACAATCTTCAATTAAGATAAGGGAAAAACCTGAGAAGCTTGTCAAGGGGGCCAGGGATTTCATTGTTGTCATAGGAAGAAGATTGTCCCCTTCTGTTATCTGTCTGGTCTATGGACTGCATTCCACATTTGAGAAGAGATGGCTTACACTAGGTAAAAGGGGCGGGAGGGGAAACTTTGCTTGTGAATATCTCTCAAACCATAAAGGTTTGAGAGATAAGGCTTAGATCGTTCTTCGTGTTTTTTTAATGTCTACAAAATAAAATAAAGATAAAACGAAGTATTACTATCCCTTTAAAATTGTAAATGAATTGGATATACAGGCAGTCTGTTTTGAGTATGAGCTCCAGCCAAAACCTGGAATTTGATAACTTCATATTGTGAGCTTTGCACACACATTGTTTTGTTTGGTGGGCATTGCCATGGGGGGGGCATGACAATTTGTTTTTGGGTGTGGTGGGAGTCTGAACCCATCCTCACAGGTGCCAGAGAAGTATATGCACTTAGATAGATGAGATATATTGATGAAATTCTCTGCATCTGGAAGAGACCTTTGGCTCAATGTAAATAATTTTTTTATAGTAACATCTGTAAAATAACTATGGACATATCGTCTGTATACATTCCTGATTTAATATTGAAATGGATCTGGAAGAAAATATTGTGTAATTTGCCTCTGAAGGAGACAGCAATTACTCACCTTTTAAACACTGAGAGGATACACCTGTGGTCTTTAAAACAAGGTATCCCTATAGTTTTTTTGGTAGACAATGTTGCAATGACCCACCTACTTTTGAAGTTAAAGTTTAAGATTTATCAGGTATGATTCAAGTCAGGGGATACAGTAAAACAGGTTTCAAAGGAGAAAGGAATTGTACTAGACAATAAAATTTTGCAAAAATATTGGTATATCACGACTAATCATACACTAAAACCTTTTTTATCCCCACAGGTAGAAATGACAGCTAGAAGAAGTCACAATATATGGGATTTTTTTTGACACACAGCCATTATGTAAGAAGTAAAGTCCATTTTGTATTATTGTATTGTTCGTTCTTACCCTTACAGGAAAGCACTAAGATGAAACTTACAATATTTGTACATTTTTACATTTGTTATAGCAAGGGTGTTAAATATTGCTTGCTTTGCCCTTATATTAAGTGTGTGGGAATGGTAACCAGGATGGTACACAGAGGAACATTTTAATAACATCAGTAATATAGCAAACATACCTGAATAGAAAATGATCACATCCTCCCTATTACACCTGCCTGCTCTTACACTCTTCTCCAGATTTTAACCCCTTCCCCCCCCCCGCAAGCCCTGTTCCAAAACATCAGTATAAATCCCACTCCCATATTTCTGCCCTTTGTCTTATCCTCTTGCTTGTTGCAGGGGATATTGCTACCAATACTGGACCTAACCCCATACACACCTGCTATTAACCCTAGCTTACCATGTCCTCCCACCTTTTCTTCAAGAGTTCCAACCCTTGTTTCACCCGCCTTTCTCCCCTTTTCCTGCTCTCTTTTGAACACTCACTCCATAGTTAATAAAACAACCCCCATTCATGATTGCTTCTGTGAGTAATCACTGCAGTTGTTTGCCTTTACAGAAACTTGGTTGTCTGCACAAAGGTGGAATCTGCACTCTATTGTGGAGGGTTCTACTTCTCACACTCACCTCACTCTTCTGGTTGGGATGTGGTTATAGGTGTCATTCTCTCCTCCTACTGCTGCTTCCAACCAATCTCAATCGTACCATCTGTCAGCTCTCTTACCCTCTGTCAATGTGCGTGGCTATAATATATAGGCCACCTGCTAACTCCTCTTCTCCTGGAAGCTTTATCTCAGATTTCTAATTCTGGCTCTTCTTTCTTTCTACTGACAGTTCTGTCCTTATTCTGGGTGATTTTAACTGTCATATTGATGGCCCCTCTGTCCCCTGGGCTTCTTGTTTTCTAGATCTAACCTCTTCATTTGATCTCCGGCAGTGAACTGACTGTGCCACTCACAAAGCTAGTCACTGCCTGGATCTTGTCTTTACTGAGAGCCTGGATATTTCCTCTTTCACAGTTTCCCCATTCCCGCTATCAGATCACCATCTTATATCCTTCGCTCTCTCACACTCTGCCTCTTCCCCATCCCTAGTCCCAACAGATTTATAAGGGATACCCTCTCGCTTGATCACCCTGAGATAAGCATCTCACTTAACTCCAACATTTCCTCTATCTGGTCCATCTCTGACACAGACATTCTTGTTAACTTCCACAACTCAATTATATCCTCTGCAATTGATTCCTTTGCCCCACTGAAACTACAACGGGTTCGTTGAGTCAATCAATTACCTTGGCTTAACTCCCACACCCGCTTCCTATGTTCTTGCACTCGCTCTGTTGACATGACATGCTCGCTTACATGCAGATTTCAACCTCTTTAAATTTCTGCTGTCTTGCCTACAGTCTGCTTTATTGAAGGCTAAAAAGTATGGGTGAACATTTTTGCCTCAAACTGAAATCAGCATAAAATGGCACTTTCTGCATGGTGAAAAATTTCCTGTGAAAAGTGCAGTTTTCCTGCTTTTTTCACCTAGCTCATTGCATTGAAATCAATGGTAAGAAAAAAATTTCTCCACCACACAAAAGTTTTCTCTAGTTTTCTACAGCCATATACAAGGGTGTCAGGCTCTCAAAGCAGCCATTCTGTGTTTGTGAGAGGAGAGAGAGAGCAGCACGTTTTTGAGCTAGAGAATATAGGCAAATAAAGGGGAACTGAAGTTTAGTTTAGGGAGTCATTTAGGTAGGACATTTGTTCTCTGTATTAAGGCAGTCTGGAGGCACTCTGGGGGAGAAGAAGGGAGGAAGGAGGTTGACCCCAAATTCCCAAAATTTGGTGTGACTGACTGGCAAGACACAGGCAGCTGGGGTCCAGATTGCTTGCTGATTTTGCTTTTATTGTCTCTGTGCTGGGGAAGTCTGGGGAAAGAAGTTGTTGATTTTGTTTTTTTAGTTATATATATTTTTGTGGACTAAATGTGATAAGATTGGGTGGACAAATTAAAAACAAAAAATAAAGAAAAATACATAAATAATTAAACAAATAAATATATTAGACAGCTGACTGGGAACTCAGACTGAGGCAGACTTGATAGACAGAAGACGACATTGAGAATTTTGTTGAGGGCCAAGGCAAGACATCACACTCCATCACTTGTGTACTCTAGAGAGTAAAAGCACACACAGTAGTTGAGTAATGTCTAGCAAATGCACAAGTGGGAGGGGAAAGGTGGAGCAGTGCAGGGACATGGGAGTAAAGTGGTAGTACAAAAACTGACTGCAGCAATGGCGTCTGCAGAATGTGCAATAAATGATGATGATCCCTCTCCTCACTGGGTGGATGCAGTTTGTCAAGGTCCCACCAATCACACCACGCCAGTCCCCCGCCACCACTACCACTACTGCCACATTGTAGTTTGTACTTTATTTTTTTTCTTGACATCATCATGAATATGTGCCAGTATCACTTAAGCAGGAATTAAGTGTTGTGGGCAAAGGAC
Source organism: Rhinophrynus dorsalis (assembly GCA_037306005.1). Classification (NCBI taxonomy): domain Eukaryota; kingdom Metazoa; phylum Chordata; class Amphibia; order Anura; family Rhinophrynidae; genus Rhinophrynus; species Rhinophrynus dorsalis. The sequence continues at coordinate 596,402,281 of CM074718.1, read as the reverse complement.
AAATGCACTCTGCATGCTAACACATTTCTCAAGGAATATGTTGCTGTAGGACTTACAACTTTGACTTCCAGCTACTTATTTCTCCACTACAGCCCTCAGAAGAAGTAATATTGTGCTGGGAAATGTTGCACCATGTTAAACATAGGAGAAAACATGTTGTAATAGGAGAAAAATGTGTTGGAATAGAGAAATATGTGTTGGAATAGGACAAATATGTGTTAGAATTGGAGACCTTTTGAGTGCGTTGGATGCTTCTCTGGCACACAAAGGATTAAATAAAGTGTAATTTTTATTTGGCGTTTATTTGTCTCAGAATTACTCCAGCCCAGCTTGGCACATCTGCCCCTTTATCTGCAATATTTCAAAGGCTGAATATCAGTTATAGCAATTGGCCGATTAGAATTCAGCACAGCACACTAAGCAGGTGGCCTATACACTACATAAACACCAGGAAGCTAGCAGTTCAGATTTTTGCCAGCTTGTATGTTTATTCAGGAGCGGATCCCTCCTATACAGACTGCGCTTGTCCATCTTTATACAAGTACTTGTCCATTTTAAACAAATGTTCATGCAAATGAGTAATATGTCACTCTCTAGTTAGCTAAGGTAATGCATTGAAATCACAGCACATTATTAATCCCTCTCAACTGGTTAGCAGTCACATATTTTGGCAAAAATCATAGTGAAAGATGATATGATTTGCTGTAGCACAGATGAGTTATAAAGACTGGCATCTGTTTGCATCCATCCTTATAAAGACCGGACTTATATCTCAAGCATTCATAGCAAGCAGCCTAGGTGCTCTTATCTCCACCCATGGCCACGCCTCACTTGGATCCATATGCACAAAGAAAGTGGAGTAATTGGAAGGCAAACCAACTTCACGTAGGGAACAAATAACATTCCCAATATCTATATTGATTAAATGAGGCTTTCAACCACTTGAATGTTAGAGAGGTTGATAACGTAATGTGAAGCAATGTGTTGGAGACCTCTTTAGCATTCAAGAGGTTAAAAGCCCTATTTAAATCAACAGGGATTTTTATTTGTCCCCTGTGATGCAGCTGGTTTGTCCCATAGTTACTACACTTTTGTTTTGGTACCTGTGCTCCTTAGTTTACAGCAGAAGTAGGCAACCTGAGGTTCTCCAGCCATTGTGGACTATAACGCCTATCATCCTCAATCAGCCAGTGACTGGCTGGGGATGATGGGGGGTTGTAGTTCACAACAGCTGGCTGGCCTCAGGCTGTCCATCTGTGTTATATAGTATACAAAGAGAAAAAGCAGGGGCATTCGAATTATTCTGGCCGTGGCCACAACTCAGCACAGTGGGCGTGGCTACACAGCTAATACACCTCTCCCAGTCTTACACCCCTTGGAAGCTGCCTATTCTGCCTAATGGGAAATCAGGCCCTGCTCCTGTAGAATGAGTGTATTGTTAACACATTGATGACCAGAAGGTTGTGAAATGCATTGTTCCACAGTTGAGTTGTGCACCCTTCTGATCCTCAAGGGGTTAAAAAATCCCCCTTCTTCATTTAACTCAAACTAGAGAGGAAATAATAATTAATTCTGCCTTCTATAAACTGTTGCCACAAAGCTAGAAGCACAGAATTGTCTAAAATGCCATTGTATGTTGTAACAAGATGTCCCTTCACTGGAATTAAGGGGTCTAGCCTGAACCATGAAAAGCAGCCCCAGACATTTCATTATTCCTGTTACACCCAGCTTTACAGCTGGCACTGTGCAGTCAGGAACGTAGCATTCTCTTGGCATCTGCCAAATCCATCATCTGTCAGACTGCCAGATAGTAAAGCATGACTCATCAATCCAGAGAATGCTTTTCCACTGCTCCAATAGTGGCAAGCTTTCAACCACTCTAACCAACACATGGCATTGCACATGTTGATCTTGTGTGTGGCCTCTCGGCCATGTAAACCCATTTCATGAAGCTCTCAACAAACAGTTGCTTCCAGAGGTAGTGTGGAACTCAGTAGTGAGTGATGTAACCAAGGACAGATGCTCTTTACTTGCTGCCTGCTTCAGCATTCAGCAGTCTCATTCTGTGAGATTGTGTGGCCTACCACTTCGGGGCTGTTGTTGCTTCTAGCTGTTTCCACTTCAAAATAACAGTACTTACAGTTGACTGGGGGCAGCTCTAGCACAGCAGAAATTTGAAAAATGAACTTGTTGGAAAGGTGACATCCTATGACGGTGCAACATTGTAAGTCGCTGAGATCTGCAGTATGGGCCATTCTACTGCCAATGTTTGTCTATGGAGATTACATGGCTGTGTGCTGCATTTTATATTTCTGCCAGCAACAGGTGTGGCTGAAACAGCCAAATCCACTAATTAGAAGGGGTGTTCACATACTTCTGGCTATGTAATATGTCTATCTATGTATAAAAATCTAACTGTCTCTGATTCACTGTCCACCCCTCCCAGGGGTGGCAGGGGAGTGGAGTTCACTTGCATAATTGGCAATCACCACAGGTCGGTAATTTTGACGGGAGTGGCAAAGCCCCCGGCAATCCCTATCAAAATCACTGCAGTGAGATTCATAGAGGTGGTGATTTTGGCAGTGTGTGTGGGGGGGATAAAATCCCCCATCGATTTTGAAAGGCGCATTGATTTTGTCCTCTCTTACCTCATCCTACCTCAAAAAAGACTGAGTGCTCCTGCCATGAAGCGCTACCACAAAGCAAGACGGATTGCGCCGTCATCCTACAGGAAATGCCATGCAGCATTTACTAGTATGCAGTATACACAGTTCCTTGAAGACAAATCACACTCACAGTACAATAAATTTGCACCTGATTCAGCTTTAAAAAGTCCTGAGAGTGTGATTTGTTTTTAAGGCATTGTATTTATACGTCATCTTTTTCATCAGAACCTGGGCCGTTGACTATGTATTTAGTGAGTGCACGGACTTTGCTATAGATGTATAAAGAAGACTTCTGTGTGTCTGGCACACACACCTGGGGCTGCAGTAAGGAGGGGCTGTACAAATCTCCTCCATGCCACCTGTTCTGCGGGCGTGATTTTGAAAAACAAAAAAACATGGCTGACAGTACATGAAAGTACAGTTGAAAATGGACCTTGAAAAAATTATTGAGAGTGAGCCCATTTCTACTGATTTAAGACCTAAATCAACATTTTATCCTGTGCATTATAGGGGAAATTTTATCAAGGTCTTTTATCATCTAGTTATGAATGATTTGAAGGGAATTTTTTCATGACACTCTTATAGATACAATTCCAGCATAACAAAAGGTGAATCTGAAGCATTAAGGAGGTTAATTAATGATTCTGAAATAGTTATCAATTCGGCTGATAAGGGGGAGGGGGTTGTCATCCAGAATAGGGTTGGTTACCTCAAGGAGGCTAATCGTTTACTCCAAGATCGGGAGTATTATGATTCTCTGGATGGCAACCCCTCTCTCCATTTTTATCAGGTGTTTGATATGGTGATAAAATCGGCATGTAAGAAAGGTGTAAATTCAAAGATAGAAAAAGATTTTCTATATGTGAAGGATTTGAGGGTGGCTACATATTACCATCTACCAAAAATTCATAAATCTAAAGTTGATCCCCTTGGTCGTCCAATTATTTCAGTGGTTGATTGCCTTACCTCAAATCTTTCTCATTTGGTAGATACCCATTGACAAAGATATGTGATTGGTCTACAATCGTACTTGACGGACACTACACAAATTTTGAATATTATGTCTAGTGTACATTAGGAGTCTGATTACTGTTGGTTGGTGTTGGATGTACAATCATTGTACTCCAACATCAAACATTTGTATGGTATTAAAGCCATTGCCTTTTATCTAACTGGTGATACACTTATACCTTTGACGCAGAGAGAATTTATATTGGATTCCATTCAATTTATCCTTACTTATCATTTTTTTACTTTCCGGGGCAATTTTTTCTACAGAAGAGGGGGAAGGTGATGGGAACCAGGTTCGCCCCAAGTTTTGCCAACCTCTTTATGAGGTATTTTGAGGAAACATACATTTGGCGGAAAAATCCTTTTGGGGCGAACCTGGTTCTATAGCGCCGGTACATGGATGATATCAATTTAATTTGGAAGGGACCTGTTGAACAGATGAGTCGTTTCATTGATTATGTCAATGGTAATGGATTAGGGATCAGTTTCACTTCTAATATTCAAAGAACTAAAGTGGAATTTCTGGATTTTTAATTATTTATAGAATTAGATGGAACTGTATGTTCACGTACTTTTTTTAAAGATGTGGACTGTAACAGTTTTTTCGATTTTAGGAGTAATCATCACAAGTTTTGGAAAAGAAATGTCCCCTTCATCCAATTCAGGAGGATTAGACAAAACTGTAGATCCATGTCTGATTTTGATCAGCAAAGTATGTTACTTCGTAATAGATTTATAGACAAAGGCTATCCTCCTGATCTGGTCGAAGGGGATTATTTAAGGGCTAGAGCACTACCTAGGGCTAAGACTCTGCTATATAAAAAAGAAATATGGTTCATACTGAAAATTATACTAAAAATTCAGTTAGTTTAATCACTAGATACAATAGTGCGCATGCTATAGTAGAAAGTACCTTTGAGAATCATTGGAACATACTTATGATGGACCCTGCTTTAAAGACAGTAATAGGGACTAATCCTAAGTTTACATATAGGAGAGCAAAAACAATAAAAAAAATCAGGTAGCCTGAGTAAGTTAAGGTCAGGGAATAAAAATGGCTCTATTTCCAATAACACAAACAGCCGCTGGGGAGTGATGCCCACCGCATCCACTCCCGAAATACAGCACCTCAATGCTGTGGGCACATCCATAACAAACGGGTTAGTGGTGGCCGTTGCTTCACCTGCTACCCGTTGACTAGACCATAATAGGTCGCTGGAGTCAGCCTCAGGAAGAGCCCACTCTTCCACTGGTAAGGTGCTCGTGGCGACCGCAGTCTCATCCATGGCACCTTTAATGTCCATACAAATTTGCTGTTGAGGAGAGGTGTAAATAAACCCTTCCTGGAGGTCCCGACACTCAGTCTCAAGCCCCCACTCTTGGGTTATGATATCCTCCAGCTCTCCCCATACCTCTGGTATATCTGACACTCCCAGCTGCATGGCTCGCTTGTAGTGAATCTCCCAGAACCGGCTTTTGCTGCGACTCCCGAAGTCCGGCTCCTCAGCCCTGGCATACCACAGCGAGCTGTGACCCTTGAAGGTAAAGCCGCAGCACGGGAGAGGAGTTGTTGGGAACCCAAACCATTCAAATCCAATCACATCGCGGAAAGCTCCGTACTGGAGATCCAGGAAAATAATATCTCCAATCCAGGATGCCAGTACCTCGCTTGCCCGGCGGGCCAGACTTGGCCCAAGGATGCAGGGGCTCCACTGCTGTCTCCCTCTCGTGCCTCTCCACATAAGGGATGAAGCCCTTGGAGGAGAAGGAGTATCCCTCTGTCTGTAGCTGCATAGGACTTGGCAAAGCATAGCCTCTATCTCAGACTCTGACGTGTTGGAGCTGGCCGGTGGAGAGCTGCTGCTTTGGTCTCCCTTTCTCTGGGTCTGGGTCGCTGCTTTCTTGGCCGCTGAAGCAGACATAGCTCGCCTCGGCATGGTGAGTCAGCCGTTGTTTCCACTGCTCCCATGAACTGTTGCTAAGACCGGGGTCAAGCCAGTGGCTATATCTCCCCCTGGATTCTGGTCTCAGTTTCGGTTGCTGAAACCGGGGTCAAGCCAGTGGCTATATCTCCCCCTGGATTCTGGTCTCAGTTTCAGTTCCTTGGGTGAAGTTGGATCCCAGTAAATCCTTCAGCATCCTACATTTCAGCAGATTGTAGCGCTGCTCCATTCGCCGGTGAAAAGGTCCCAGTGGAGGTTTGGCTGTCCCAGGCAACAGAGGATCATCGCACCGCTTGCCACCAAATGTGATGGTACCAGCAGACACCCATCCTTGGTGTCCCCATCAAAGGTCACTTCTTCCACTACGAGCCAGATGGACATTCAACAGCATACTGCAATATACCCCAAACTAGGCAAAACTAGTGTCAAGGTACCAAGAGCACACATTCTGCATATAGCAAACTTTCATCCAAGCATCAGACAACACCAGCGTCTTGGGGCAGAATAACAACTGCCAATTTCCTTGGAAGCAAGCCAGCAGTCTATGGTTGTTAGTCTTTTGGGTAGAAATAGTCTGTAGACACGAGATCCCATATATCTAACACACCAATATCTCCCATAGTTGCCACAGCTCCTTGTCTTCCTTGTTTAACAGTCTCAAGGAGCGTCCATACCCTGTTCCAGGGTAGGTCCATAAGATGATGTTTGTAATTCTATATGGTTGCCAATATGCTTTTTGGTCCTGAAGAAGAGGCTTAAAGCCTTGAAACGCGTTCACCTATTGGGCATCAATTGAATTGTGCATACACATCTTTTTTTATCATTAAATTAAAGTTTGTTTAAGTATTATTACAGCAGATTTTGTATATTCTTTTGGAGCTCCAAAGGATTGTTTTCCGATTTGGGAGGATTTAATAGTCCCCGTAAGCTATATGCCAGTTAAATACAAAAACCGGTTTTATACCAGAGGTGAGCTCATTACATTTTTTAATATTAAGAGTTTTGCGCCCCTTCTGGTTTTCTTTTTTCATTGTATCCATTTCAGGGGTGTTGTCCATGCCCTTGAAGGTTTGAAGTGGAGCTGCAACCGTTCCTTAACCCTATAACGACCCTTCAAGGTCATGGTACGTCATGGGTCGATCTGACTTAACAACCCATGATGTACTATGACCGTCATGGAATTCCGGGCTCCCCCCACGGTTGCACGCCGTTTGGGGAGTCCGGAAGCAGAAAAAAAACTGCTCCATGGCCCTTAACTGAACATGCCGGTCGTTAAGGGGTTAATTGGTGGATAACAGAGTGGAGACTTTTTCTGATTCCTCTACACGCATTATTGTCCACTGTTAGTGGACTATTATATTGTAAGTACGGTGGTGAAGTGTTGGTAGTACAAGTGATAAATATACTGCACAAGGAGCGCACCTTTTTCCTTTCTTCTATTTACTGGAAAAGGATCATTCTATGGTCAGTCTTGCCCTCTCAAATACAGGTGCAAGGGGGCAGGTGTACGGCTCACATACTTCTTTTGCGACTGGTCAGTAAAGCAGTCCTTGATGCGTCTCCAGTGGGGAGGTGCAGCCCGTCTTAACTAGGCAAGGGAGCCTTAGTACACAAATGCCGTAAAACATCATGGCATGCAACTCTTCCAGCACACAATATCTAAGCAAGAAATCCCATGATACCTATAAGGAAAGTGAAATGTTTTGTTAATATTGTTTATGTGTTCTGTTAGTACATAGCCTGCACCTGGGTATAAAGGAATGTCATGCCCTGAAACTCCAACACACTCCCACACTGCCTGCTTCCTGGTGTATGTGGTACAAAAGAAGCCATTTAAATGTGCAAATAGCTTTGTACATAGGTGTAAAGCAGATGGAAGACCATTCAGAGCACAAAAAAACAGTTCTTTATGCTCAGGAACAGATTATCACACAGGCATCTCTAGGCAAAACATCCTGAGAGCTTCAGCTATGCCTACAGCCTCACTTTTATTTTTTGATATATCATTATTTGTTTATTTATTTATTTCAAAATTCAGTAGATCTTTGCAGCAAAGAATCATTCTTGGAGCTTCCACTTTATAGCAGTTTCACAATATTTTTTAAGCTAGAGGGCAAATGTAAGTTCTGTGACTCAAGAAGGAAAAACGTAACATAGTAAATATATATGAGAAGATGTGATACATTAGGATTGGTGCTGTGTGACACTTCAGTGTGTCATGATGTGTCAGCCCTATATTATAACAGTGCTAATAAGATCTGAAAGGTGTTTAGTTAAAGGTGACCTTGGAATTGAACAGATGTACCCTAAGGGCCGTATGTTCAAAAGAAAAATGGAGGAGCTCTGGGGCAAGTCATTTGCACTATAGGGGAGAACTAAACATTTTCATTAATTTAAATGTGTATTTTAACCCTATGAATGCTAGAGAGGTCTCCAACTCCTCCATTTTTCTTTTGAAGATACAGCCCTAAATCTGCTTCTTTTGATATCAACAATAGAAAGTGATAAGACCACTAAGAAAGACAGTCACAGCTGGCTAGTGGGGTGTACCATTTGGTATTAGCAGACTTTAAATTTTAAACATAGCATTTTTAGTAAGAAATGTATAAATTAAATGAAAACCTTGACATAACTGAGGTTAAAAGAACAATGTACACTATGTTAACAGACCACCAAATAGTGGGAGAGTAGCAACTCTTTCTCTCTGGACATGCTATTATCTCCAAGGGTAACCTGCTATAAACATTAACAGTTGAGATGGTTCAAGAAGTAACTGCCTGCTAAAGACATATTACAACAACAGTTAAGTTAAATATGTTAGTAATGATGGCACCTTAATATTTGCCCTTTCATACGTAAGCAAACAAAAACATAACCACATTTAGTTCAGCCGATTCTATCAGTAGTGCTGCCGGGCAGTATCTGACTTCTCATTTAAGATTTAATCTGGCTTTCATAGCCTAGCAATCTTAAATGATGGTGTCCTATAAACTCATATTCTTATTATTTCATTATTTTCTCAAGTGAGACTGGGAAGAGTGCCAAGGTAGCTCAACATACTCCTGGGACAGAGTTGGAAGTTTGTGCTGTTTGGACACCTGACATGTTTCCCCCATTCTGAATTGCTGCAGTGCTCTTCAGCAGCCAAGGGGTTAAGGCTGATAAGAGTAATTCTAAAGGTAGGTATGCTCTGTGGAAAAATTTGTACATTTTGGGATACAAAATGGATGTTTGTGATGAGGAAGAGGGAAAGTATCTCTTTTTCCTGCTGTTTCAGAGAAAAGACTGGAGGCCATGGGAGAAACCTCTGAAGGCTACATTTGGCCCCAGAGTTGTTGTTCAACACTAATTTAAAGTCTTATGGAAGATTTTGATTCTAGTAAGCAAGAAAGGTACATATGGGGAAAAGGCTGAATTCCTTCTCAACTGGGTATTCCTTTTCTTTGTGTACCCAGGCGGCATAAAATGGAGGATGTTCCTCTCACTCGGGACAAGAAAAAGTATGATCAAAAGACTGCCCATAAAAGTCCCTCCAACCCCATGACTGGCAGTGCTGATAAATAAAGACAAGAAAGCTCAAGAAGCAATCCTCAAGGAACTTTAATAGGGTGGGATGGCCCATGTTCTGCCTGGGGATATACAAGGGAAAATGGAATTCCCAGGTAAGTAAGCCTTTCCTTGCCACCCCAGGCAGCACACAATAGTGATATACAAAAACAGAAGAGCAGAAAGGCAGCTAGGATTCAGCCACCTGGAGGACTTCATGCCTAAAAGACACCTCCTCAGCTGAAAGTTGCACAAGGTGTGGATAGATCTGATGCGAGATACCTCTGTCCTTTCAACTCCGTAAGCTGCCATACCCCCAGGTGAATGTGTTTTGAGGAAAGATGGAGGCTCCGTACCATACACTTAATAGGCTAACAGAATGGACTGCTTAATCCAGTGGGAGAGAGCCATTTTGAGGTTCCCTGTCCTTTAGAGGGACCAGAAAATGAGAGAAGCTGGGATGAGCCAAGTAGAGCTGAAGTCACCTCTTGAGTTCCATGGTATGTAGGGTGAAATAATTCTGAATCACTGTGCTCTGGGAAAAAGGTAGGAAGAACTACCACCTGTGAACAGTGGAAAGTTGAAAAGACCTTGGGCAGGAAGTTGAGTGGAAGCAGTAGAACCGCCTTATCAGAACAAAACATCAAGTAGGGCTCCTTCATGGATAGGGCCTTTATTTCTTGAATCTGTCTTGCTGAGGTGATTGCCATAAGGAATTCTGTTTTTGGGGTCAATAGTTTCATATAGACCTCTCCCAGGGGTTCAGAGGGGGTTGTAGAGAGCCGTTTTATAACCAGGTTGAGGTCCCAAGTAGGCACAGGGTAGATAGCACAAGGCTTTACTCTTGTAATTGATTATTAGATACTGCGGATGTGATGATGGCCTACCACAGAGGTATACCTTAGTGAACCAAAAGCAGAAACTTACCTTCTAAAGTTTCTGGTTGGAAGCCCTTGTCAAACCCCTGTTGAAGTAAATCCAGCTGACTGAGGGGATTACTGCCTAGCTTGATACTAGGAGCAGGATGTATTTCAAGTTGTGAGATACTTCAAATGGTGACATTTTTCCTGCTATGAAGCAAGGTTTCGATGACCAAAGAGGAAAGTACCTGAGAAACTAGGAGCTCCTTTGCATTTCCCTGCCGTCAAGGCCAGCAGATAAAGAATTTTGTGCAGTAATGGCACTTGGTTCAGCAGGACGCCAGATAGGAGAAATTCGGATGAGATCTGCCATGGAGAGATGAAGGAGGTCCACAAACCACACTCTTTTGGGCCAAAATGGGGCTACCATAATCACTGTTGCCTGCTTTTGATGCTACTTTAAGACCATTAGAATAACTGGAATCAGAGGAAATATGTATCCCAGTTGAAGGTCCCATTCTTGAAGCAGTGCATCCAACGCCTTGGGATGATGTTTCAATTTCAGCAAAAGAACACTGGGGATTTGTTGTTCTGTTTTGGAATCCTCCAAGACAGGGTGATCATATGAAAGACCTCTACTCTTCTTTTTCATTTTTTTTTTTGCATCATCAAGGGAGCTCTTCGCCACCAGTTGGTTCAGTTTGGGGGGCTGTTTATAGGAGAGGTGTGGAAGTCTTAGGAGTATTCTTTTTAATCTGCCATCAGTATTTTTTTCGAGCTCTTTTGAAATTTTGCTCAGCACTTCAAGCTGGGGGTTGTAGGTGACTACTAATGGCACTCTGTTATCTTCCTGTGGTTATATGTATTCCAGGAGATTTCTGCTTGATTCCCTGGTACTCTCTGAATTTGGATGTCTGTGACCTTGGCATTATATCCACGACTGATAAAACCTCTCCTAAGATATTGATTTCAGTCAGAAGCAGGCACGTGCACACATAGACACCAAGGGGGGCTTGAGCACCTGCCCTTTTTGTCCAAAGTGCCCTCGTGCCCTTTAAAAAAAAAAATAATAATAAATAATAATAATAATAATTGAGAAGTGCCCTCTTTTTCATTTGAGCCCCTGCCCCCCAAAATGTCTGTGCACGTCCCTGGTCAGAAGTCACAGAGTATATGTGGTTATACCCTAGGGCCTGGGTATAAACAATATAGGTTTGTGTGTGTCTGTGATGAAAATTGTCATTTCTGAAGTAATTAGGCCTGTCTGTTGGTTTGTGGTACAGAGATGTCTGTATGAAGTTGTTACTAATACTGACTGTAGTATCCAGAAAGTTAACCACTTAAGGACCATTGACGTACTCGGACCATCACACTGGTCTGGCACTTAAGGACCAGTGATGGTCCTGGTACATCACGTACTTTTACACACCGCACTCATGCAGGAGCGCGGTGAGTAATACTGGGGACTGTATTTGATTGCTCCAAGACTGGAGCAATCTCTTTCAGTCCCTCGTTCGGTGTCCCGGCACACGTGATCAGTCATGTGGGATGGCACGTCGAACTTCCCTATCTGATCCTTAAAGGACCACACACCCCAGGGCCCCTGGTTCTTCAGGAGTTAAGCCCTTTTGCTCTAGGAATGCTTTGCAGGCTGCAATGCCATATTTATGTGGAATGTTGTTGTAGAGTGATTCCGTATCTATAGTGAAGGTCAGACAGTTTGTTTAAGAGATTGGTTGTGTCTTGTATGTAGCTGGGTGTTGTTTGTTTTTATGAACAGTGGTTTCAGCATACTCTTCACACAGCCAGAGATATTTTCTGTGAGTGTGCCTATTATCAGCCTTCCAGGATTCCATTCCTTGTGTATTTTAGGAAGCAGATAGATGCATCCCACCCTTGGGTCTTCTGGAATGAGAGTCTCCAGGTGGTCTCTAGTATTAGAAGGGATTTTCAAGCTCTTTTGTGTAGTTAGAAGTGGCATCTACTTTTTGCTGTAGTATCTTTCATCCGTAAGTTGCCTGTGTGCCTCCTCTATATAGACAACAGCGTTCATAATCACTACCTCTCCACCTTTGTCTGCTGGTTTAATGGATATGTTTTTGTTGTCCTTTAATGACTGTATTGTTTTTGTTCCTTGGCAGTTAGGATGTGTGGCAGTTTGTATTGTTTGTCAAGTACAGCTGATGTGACTATTTCTAAAGCTCTCAATATACCAGTCAAGTGTGGGTTTGCTTCCTGGTGGAGGGATCCATGTGGATTTTTTTGTAGGTGAGTTGGAGTGGTGATTTAGTTCTGTGGTTTGAGGATTTTCTTTGTCATTAAATAATTCTTTGAGCCTAAGCTTTCTGAAGAACTCCTCCATATCACTGTAGAGTTATATTTTATCCATAGGTTTGGTTGGGCAGAAGGAAATTCCTTTAGAAAGTACGTGTAGCTCCTCTTTGCTTGGCTTGTATTCTAAGAGGTTGACAACACAAATCGTTTGTTCTGTACATGTTGTTGGTTCATTTAAATGTCCTGACTTTTGCCTTAGTCTGTGTATTTTATTGGTATAGCTGCAGTATGTTTTCCATGTGTTATATGTCTGTTCCCAGAACTGCTTTGATGGTCAAGATCTCTGCTTTTACTTTGTTTTTTTGTTCTTATCCCAGTAAGATTATTACATAGCCTGAGGTTCTGGTATCATTATAGATGTATAGAGTAGGGTTCTTTAGTAGGGTTCTTTAGTATGAGGCCTTTAGGGATGAGATTTTCCTTTTTGCATGCTGTTAGGAAGAAGATGTACTGTCCAATTGTGCAAGTTTCTTTAGGAGGTTCTTAAACTTCATTTATGTGCAGTACATAGTGGTATATTCCATTCCATTATATAAATTAATAACCAAGTTTAACTGTGGCCTAAAATGTGACAAGGAATTTATATCATATTACCCCACACAATAAACATATTTATGCCCTTTGGGTGCCAGAAGGCTGCACAACTCATTGAAAACAGTTGGTTGTGCACCCCTCTGGCACTTGGAGGGTTAACCCATACATTCTTAGACTTAGCTATCTCTGGCTAAAGACTAAAGTTTACTGGAGTAAGAAAAAGGAAACAAATGTTATTTGTATTTTTTAGTCCACTACAAACAGACTCTACTAGAGCCTAAGGAATGAATTATAGACAATAATGATAAGAATATTCACTGCCAGTGAAATTTAAGTGTTAAAATAATTTTCATGAGTGTTTAACCTGGAAATTTTAGGGGACTGGAAGAGGGATAGCCAGAAGTAACCACTTGCAGGACTACAGCAGTTTCTAAGAAAAAAGGTTCTACATAGCTTAGAGGCAAATGTACATGACCTCAGGAGCCAGTCTCAAATAAAGAAAATTCCTGATAGAGCAGCTCCCAGGCTACCAAATTGGCAAGACACTGATGATGTCATCTGCCAGCTTCCTTGGAGAACTGGAAGCCCCCGGACCTTCTAATGCAAAAGTCTGGAAGTCCTTGCTCAGAAGGCAGCACAGGCACTGCCTTGGTCACCTCCACCTTCAATAGGAATGGGGAAAGAGATGGAGCTGGCCAGAGAGAGATGACATATACAATCCCAGCCTAGAGATTGGAGAAAGAAGAAAAACAAGAAAAGATCAATTTAAAAAAGAAGGTTATAACTAGTACACTCTCCTGCCTATGGCAGAATAGAAAAACACTACTGTGAGGGTCCTTTTGATCATACTCTTTCCTGTCCTGAGTGGGAGGAGCATCCTCCATTGTATGCTCTTTGGGATGGCAAGGGAAGTATAAAACTGCTTAAGAAAAATGCAGTGCAACAATAAAATTACATTTTAACCACTTGCAAATCAGAGACATCTCCAAAATACTGCTAAACATTTTGAGGGTATGATCTCTAACATCAAGGGGTTAAATGCTTAGTAAAGTGGCACTGTTCCTAAAACAACTTTCATACCATGCAAACTGATGAGCTACTTATTAAATGTAAGGTAAATATCTAGTTTCATCATTAGAAGAAGCAGAAAGTTCTAAATGCATAATTAAAGAGACAGTTCACCTCTTTTTTGACTTTACACATTCTCCATGTCATTTTGCCTGTTCTTCATATTAGTAGAGCTATATCTACAGGGCAGGATTTGCCATAAGGCAGAGTAGGCACATGCCTACAGGCGCACGCCACCGAGGGGCACCTGCCATTGCAATTTTTTTTTTGTTTAAATTCTCTAGCCTGCCAGGCCAGCCTTTGATCGTCTGGGCCGTGGACTACAAAGGGGAGACAGTGTGAGTTAGTGTGAGTGTCATGTGTCTGTGCAGGCAGCTGCTGTGCTGTCATGCTGTGTGTAAGCCTCGTGTGAGTGTGACACAGACTTACAAGATCTATCACCTGTGCCGCCGCCGAGTCTATTGTCTATAGTGCAGAAGACACTAGTGCTGTCAAAGTCAGCGGGGCGCTGCTGCATAACCTGGCCACATTATTTTATTTATTTGATCAAAGATCACTCAAGTGACTGAGAGGAGAGAGAAGATCAAGCAGCGCCGCCGCCACTGCCTGCTGGTGGGCTGGCTGCTCTACACTTAAGGTGACTGAGGTCTGAGGAGTCAGTCACGAACTAATGCTGCCTGCTGCCCAGCCTGCCCTGAATGAACTTGACCCAGAGCCTCTACCCTTTACCCTCCTCCAAGTCATCAGATGCTGCGCTGCCTTTCTGTGGTTTGGACTTTCGAGCCAGAGATGAGTTGAGCGCTTTGTGACCATGCGCAACAGCGCCACCTGTTATATGCGGCTCTCTCGTTGAGTGCACTAAGTTCGGCATGTCATTGTATATTGCGATTTGTCAAAACATTTTGGGCTACACACAACTACACATGGGGCTCCAGCCCCCCCCCAAGCGATGCCCCTGGTATCACCCCCATTGCCGCTGTCACCCGGTGTGGTCCACACCCCCCTCTTGACGCCACTGGAACTGGTCAAGGAAAAGACTAAATGAGGCCGGTAGCACTGCGAGCAGAAGCAACTCCAGACTGATCAGCTCCAACAGTACAGCAAGTAACTGTACTCCTCCGGCTCTATCCGCAGTACAGCAAGCGTCTGCTGGTTACTTTAGTAACAGGCATACAGGTGGCTGTCAGCATTGGGGTTGAGAGTAGCAGTGGGGCACAAGCTTTGGTAGCGGGACACTTATTTAAAGCAGCAGGATTAGCATCAATTTCCACTTGCCCTCACTCAATTTCTGCTCGCCAAATGTGAGGAGGCGAGTGGAAATTTTGAGCCTTGTAATAGTGTATGCATGTGTCTGCCAGGATGTGAATTTTGTGTGCTAGTGCATGCATGTGTGTGACAGAGTGTGAATGTGTGTGCATCTGTGCCAATGTGCGAGTGTATTTTCTAGTGTATACATGGGTATGCGCCAGGGTGTGAATGTGTGTGAATGTATGTACTAGTGTGTGAATGTGTGTGCTACTGTGTGAATATGTGTACCAGTGTATGAATTTGTGCACTAGTGTGTGTCAGTGTGTGCATGTGTGTTAGTGTGTGCCAAGAGGAGGGAGGCAAATAGGAGCATAATTTACGCACAAGCATAGCATACGATGACATATTATGTGAGATTTAACTTTGTCATTTACTCAAAGTAAATATCTCCAGAACCCGCTTGTGAAATGTGTCCTCACATTACTGATTATTGTTTGAGAATTTAGGGAATGTTTATTTATCCCCGTATTGCAGTCACTTTTCTCCAAAATTGCTTCAGTTCTTCTTAATGTAAGAATGAATTTAAAGTCAGAATAAAGTCAATATTTTACATTTTTACTTTGAAAAATAACTAGAAAAATGGATTTGGCCACAAAATGGGTGTGGTTAAATTAGGGGGTGTGGTTAAGGGTTGGGTCAAGGCGGGGCTAAGGGCGCCAGAGGGTACTGTGCCTAGGGGGGCTTGAGATGTAAATCCGGCCCTGTATATCTATTTCTTGCATTATGTCCCTAGCATTAAGCTGTCTTGACATCCTTTTCCAGAGAGATTTCAGCTGGGGATTGTGAAATCAGAGATATTTATATAATATTTCAGTCTTTCTACAACTCTGATTGAGCTGTAAGCTTCGGGGGCAGGCTTTTCTGCATTTTTCCACTGTATTCTTTACATTGTTGCTGTTTTACATTGTTGCACTGGGACAGAAAAAACTCTGGAGACAAATTCAGAAAGCTGAAGGTGAAGATAAAAACAAACCAATAAATAAATAAAAATTACAGGAAAATTAGCTTTCTGGACAAGTTCTTTCCCAGGAGTGGCCCACGGAGGCTTCTTCTTAGATACATGGTAATCTGAAGACAGAAGACCTGCTAAAAAACGTCAGGTGTGTCATCTCATTGTCAAGAAGTGGGGTCTTCCTCAGATCAACCTGATGGCGAGGAGACATAACAGGAAGGTTCCGCTGTTCTGCTCCCGTTGGAATGACCCTCAGGCTCTAGCAGTGGATGCCATGTCCAGTCCATGGAGTTTTTTTCTGGCATACATATTTCCCCCTCTTCCCATGTTGTATAGGGTATTGAGGAAGCTTTGTCTGGATCGATCTCCAGTCATTCTGATTGCACCATATTGGCCTCGATAGTCTTGATTTTCGGAGCTTCTGGACCTGTCGGTAACGGAACCGTTTCGACTTCCCCACCGTCCAGATCTTCTTCTATAGGATACCTGTGGAAGGAAGGCGTCGAACATTTGGGTTTGACAGCTTGGAGGTTGATTTGAAGAAGGGTTTTTCTTCTGAGGTCCTTGCTACTATGCTTCATGCTCGGAAGCCTGTTTCTTCTAAGGCATACCATCGGGTTTGGTCTACCTTTCTCTTTTAGTGTGCTGATAGGGATCGTTCCCATGACTTTGATCTCCCTATGGTCCTGTCTTTTTTGCAGGATGGGGTTGATAAGGGTCTCAGTTTGAGTTCCTTGAAGGTTCAGACTTCTGTGCTCTCTGTTTTTTTCCGGAGACGTCTTGCCTTTATCCCTGATGTCAAAGTTTTCTTTCAGGGTGTTGCTCATGCTCACCCTGCTTTTAAGAGTCCCACTCCTCAGTGGGATCTCAATTTGGTCTTAGGTGTTCTCCAGCATCCACCTTTTTGAGCCCTTGGCTACCATTCCTTTACGTCTCCTCACCTGGAAGATGGCTTTTCTCCTGGCGATTGTGTCTGTTCGCAGTGTCACAGAGTTACATGATTTGTCCTGTAAACCCCCCTTTTTGTTTTTTCATAAGGACAAGGCGGTTCTTCACACTCTCAGGAATTTCTCCCAAAGGTGGTTTCTGAGTTCCACATTAACCAGGAAATAGTGGTGCCTTCTTTTTGTCCAAACTCTACATCTGACAAAGAAAGGGATCCTCACTTGTTGGATGTTGTGCGCTGCCTTAAAGGGATCGTAATACTTCATTTTAACTTTATTTTATTTTGTAGGCATTAAAAAAACATGAAGAATGATATAAGTCTTATCTCTCAAACATTTATGGTTTAAGAGATATTCACAAACAAAGGATCCCCCCCCTGTTCAACCAGATCAGAAGGGAGATGCCCAGGTAGACTGCAGAGAGGGACAATCTTCAATTAAGATAATGGAAAAAGCTGAAAAACTTGTCAAGGGGGGAAGGGCTTTCATTGTTTTCATACAAAGAAAATTGTCCCCTTCTGTTATCTGTACTGTCATACAACCAGACTCACATCTGAGAAGAGATTGTTTACACTAGGAAAAAGGGGCGGGGAGGGGAACTTTTGGATGAGCTCAAGAGGCCTACGATCCTATACGAATTAAGCCAGGCGATGAATGGAAAACGGCCTTTAACACCAATCACGGCCACTACGAATACAGGGTTCCCGTCGCCCCGGTAAGTTATTGGCTTGTGTGACTACTCTCTTGCTTCCTCTCTGATTCTCCTGGCTGCCCCTGGTACCTCGGCTCGATTGACTCCTCTTGGCCCTCCAGCGCCGACTCTGATTCTCCCCATGGGTTCCGGCCTATTCTAGGACTGGGGTCTGCCTTCCTAGTGTGAAGTCTCGGCTGGTTAGTTTCCTCCTTCCTAGGGCTCCATTGCAGCCAGCGTTTCTGGCCTTTCTGGTCTCTGTGCTTGTCACTGCTCCCTCTCTCTCTCCTCAGTGTGCCTTGGAGGGTCCAGACCTCTCCCGGCGGCCTAACCTGATCTCCGGCCACATGCTATTGTGCGCTGGGACTGGCTGGCTGCCACTTTAGCCTGTGGTTGTCTTTTCCTGGTGGTGTTCTGCTGCCTGGGCGGCGCACCACAGGTTTGGGGCCTATTGGCATTGAGATAGAGCAGGGCTTCCCTTCCATTCTGTTGGGGCCGTGTCCCTCTGGTGGCAGTTCCCTTGGCCTTAAGGTTTTGTTGGAGGTGTTTGGGCCTTCTCTTTTTGGGACTCCTTTCTGTAGGTGTGGCTCGAGACTCACTCGTGTGTGGCAGTCGTGGTTCGCTGCCTAGCACCTGTCCTGTGGCTTTCCGTTTTAGGGGGTTGTATTCCCTCTGGTGTCCTTCCTCCGAGGCCTGGGGTTTTGCTCCTTTGTTGGCCATCCTTGGGAGTTCAGAGGTGGCACCTGCCTTGGCTTGTCTCTCTCATTGAGCCTTCTGGCTCTCTCGAGTTGGTGCCTTTGGAGGTAGGCTGGATTGGGGGTTGGATCTAGCCTTGGGTTATTTGTGGTCTTATCCCACATCATTGGACCTTTTGTCCATTCAGAGCCTGGCACACTCAGTGACCGGCCTGCTGGTAGGAAGGTATCTACCTAACTTGCCTTTCCGCCAGGGTTACAGGTATCCGGCTTCAGGGGCCTACCCCTTAGCCCCAACGAGTTGTGAGGGTCTTACTCCCTTGTGTTCCTAGCATCCTGATCTACTGCCCAAGGATCCACTTCGGATTTAGGGGACAGTTTCCCCTCACCTCCATCCAGGTCAGGGTCGCAGCTCAGCTGTGGTCAGACATCTGGCTTTGCGGCCAGCACCTTTAATTCAGCTTCAGCCACAACAAGGAGATGAGTGTGACTGTCAACGTACCCAAGCATCGCTCCCTAGCTACCTGCCTAGTTCTTCCTTTCTGACCGTGACAAATCCCCTATCCGATTGTTTGGGGCATCCGGAAAAAGGATTATCCGAAGAAAACAAGGTGAGCACTACCATTAGTCTTGTGTCATGACAGCAGTAAAGCATCCTGAGACCATTCATGTGTGGGGTTGCTTCTCAGCCAAGGGAGCAGGCTAACTCACAATTTTGCCTAAGAGCACAGCCATGAATAAAGAATGGTACCAAAACATCCTTCAAGAGTAACTTCTCCCAACCATCCAAGAACAGTTTGGTGACGAACAATGCATTTTCCAGCATGATGAAGCTCCTTGCCATAAGGCAAAAGTGATAACAAAGTGGCTCGGGGAACAAAACAAAATTTTGGGTCCATGGCCAGGAAACTCCCCAGACCTTAATTCCATTGAAAACTTGTGGTCAATCCACAAGAGGCGGGTGGACAAACAAAAACCCACAAATTCTGACAAATTCTAAGCATTGATTATGCAAGAATGGGCTGCCATCAGTCAGGATGTGGCCCAGAAGTTAATTGAAAGCATGCCAGGGCAGATTGCAGAGGTCTTGAAAAAGAAGGGTCAACACTGCAAATATTGACTCTTTGCATAAACTTAATGTAATTGTCAATAAAAGCCTTTGACACTTATGAAATGCTTGTAATTATACTTCAGTATACCATAGTAACACATGACAATAATATCTAAGAACACTAAAGCAGCAAACTTTGTGGAGAATAATACTTGTGTCATTCTCAAAACTTTTGGCCACCACTGTACGTAAGTACTGAACAGGTGATAGACTCATGGAACAGCCTTCCAACTAAAGTGGTACGGACAACTCCGATTAGGGAATTCAAAAACGCCTGGGACAGACATGTTTTTTCTGAGAAGTATGTAAGACAATGGATTTTAAAAGATAGAGGGGGAATTGGGCAGAAACAATGTGTTGGAGACCTCTTTAGCATTCCAGGGGTAAACATTTCCATTTAGATCAAAGGGATTTCTTTTTCTCCAAATGGCACAGATGGTTTGCCCAGACTTAGGGCTCGATCCAAATGTTGACATCGGCAGAAAAACCTGGCAACGGTGGTTTTGAAAGCCAAGTAAGCGATGCAAATGTTCCCGCACGTAAGAACGATCAACAGTTTTGAAAACATGACGGTTGTCAAAATATCGCCCAGTGGTTCACAATCCTTCCATCCAAGACACCCCTAACATGCAAGCTGGATGACCCAGGGCACCCCTTGAAGTCACAAGGAGATTCCCAACAAGAAATCAGGGGCATTTCTAGGTTCCAAAAATATCTGGTGCTACAGCCCTTTGCAAAATTCCACAGCATGCCCGGCACCCGCTACCAGTGGTATTGCCGATAACCACATGTGCACAAAACCACACATTAACACTTAAATTTGTGTAGTACATATATATAAAAATGTTATAAATATGTTTACTGGACATTGTTTTAACAAATCACAATACTTTAATTTTGGGTGAGCCAAAACTGGCACTGAAGCAGTTGGAGAACTACAACCACCGTGATTTATGCTAGCCTATATCTTAGAGACAGATACTCTGCAGTCCCCATGGCCAATGGGAACTAGCACACACACCATCCAATCCAACTCAATTTGGATGTAACTATAGAACAAGGTTCTGCTTAGGGGTCCATACCTCCCTCTTTAGCAGATATTAGAGGTCCATACCTGCCAAGTGTCCCACTTTAGGGGATATTTGAGCTCCATACCATACTAAGTGTCCCTCTTTAGGAACTATTAGGGATCTATACCATACTAAGTGTCTGTTTTTAGGAGATATTAGAGGTCCATACCTCCCCTTTAAAGAAATATTAGGTGTCCATACCTCCCAAGTGTCCCAAGATATTTGAGCTCCATACCATACTGCGTCCCTCTTTAGGAAATATTGGGTCCCTCTTTTTAGGATATCAGACTGTGGGGTGTGTATAGTGTATCACATTGCTCCACAACAAAAAACTCATATTAATGTTTGTGTAAAGAAACACATCCATTCCCTTCCTTGCTATCCTTTGTAACTCTTTGAGTGCACGAGGACTAGCCAATGCATTGTCAAACAATACATTGCTTATCCCTCTAGCACTCAAGGGGTTATGTGCTGACCTCTTTGTCAATCTATGTATGACATTGTGATACACATGGCAGTTATATCTTTGCCTCAAACATGATGGAGTGCATTGTTTTTGTGCTGTGAATGATGTTGTTGTAGACAGCATGAAGGAGGTTAAATAGGGCTTTGACCATTCCTATTTATGCTGGTTTTGTCAGGTATTCCGTCCTTGTTTGAACCCCCTCCAAGCTGTGTTGCTGGATTTGTGGTGTGGAATGCTGGCCAAGTGTTCAGGTGTTACTGTTTTGGGCCATGGTAGGTGTCAAGATATGTGTGTTGTGTATGTACCCTATGATACACTTACCGGTGGCCTGGAGGCTGCTTTTGTCTCCAGTGTCAGACCATCCTGGGATACCCTGTACTGTGGTCTCAGAAACTGTCCTCTTCAGCACCTCCTCCCAGTCTTCATACTGGATGTGCAGGAGCGTGCCACCCCCAGTGCCTTTCACATGTAGCGCCTCCTGCCCCATTTTCTTCTTCACCACTCTCTTGCAGTCCTCCCATCTCTTCTTGACAGATTCAAGAGAGCGGCTACAGCTGAACACAGCATTGAATGCGGACACCACTTCCCTCCAGGCAGCCTCGGTGGAGTACTTAGGGTCACGCATCCTCTCCTCCTCAGCACCACCATGAGATGGTTGGGAGCCTTGGCTTAGGCTCTCAGGCCCTACCTGTGATGGCCCTGGCTGTGCAGGGTGTACCCCATGTCCTACCCCTCGTCCCACTGCCATCTCAGGCCCTGCACTTTGTGTGCCTCCTCTAGCGTGGCTCCCCCTCCTCCCCAGGGATCTCCCTATCCCTCCCCTACCGTGACTGGGGATGCCCACCTGCTCCTCTTCCTCCTCTCCTCCTACGCTCCCGATACCTCTCTCCTGTCCCCCTCTCCTCTCCATTCCTCTCACCCACTCACACCCAGACACTCACTCAGGCTCTCACACACTCACTCACTCTCTGTCACTCACTTGCACTCACAGACTCACACTGTCAAAAAAAAGTTAAAAGTGTATGTGGTTTACTATGGAAAAAAAGGGCTAAATGTGTGCGTGTGTTTGTGTTTGGATGCGTGTTGTGGATATGTAAAAAAGTATGTTATCTGTCACTTGGTGTACAGTGCTCTCCAACTCCTAAACTGACTGCTGTGAGTGCTCCTATCTCTCTTTCTTTCACTCTAACCTCCGCACCTGGGTCCTGTGATCTAGCTCTTTGAACTCGAAACACAGACAAAGGTGCATCAGATATTCTGGGTCTATATATAGTTTATTCAAAAGAACTTGATACTTTGAGGTGCTGTGATTGGCTGGGGCACTGGGTAACGTCGGATATTCACTTCTTTCTTTGATTGAGATGTATCACACGTTATTTATCGTGTGTTTTGCGACGGCGATGAGGTCAGATTTTAGGCAACGCAGGTTTTGTAGATTCCGTGTGTTTTCTAGGCCTTTTTTTACATAATATTGGTTTTAGCAAAAATATTTGGATCGAGCCCTTACTCCAGTGAGGTTATGAACTAAGGTGTGATGAAGAGGAGAAAATGTCTTCAGATTGATTAACTTTCTATATCCTGTGTTATTCTATGGAGCCTAAATATTCAGGTATCGCAAGGTGCAGACATTTTAGTATATAGGATACATAGAGTAAGACAGAAAATAGAAAACGTATCTGAATGTTATTTCCTTTTTATTACCTCACTATCACACCCTAGTACATCTCCCCCCATTCTCCTTATTACATATTAGTGTAAAAGCCCGTGTACATGGGCCAAGGTCTGGGTGGTGTTAACCCTTTGAGTGCCAGAGGGGTACGCAATGCATTGCTTTGCAATGCGTTGCGTACCCCTCTGTCACTCAAAGGGTTAAGAGGCCGGTCCTGCTCTGCGTCCTGCCACCGACGCAGTCATGCACTGTAGAGAGTGGCCAAAAGCACAGAATGCTCTCAGCACAGATCTCCCAGAATTCTGTGCGTTCAGGCAGTCTGTACTGCACATGACGGCTTCTGACAAACATCCTAGCGAATTAATATATAGGATGCCTTGTTATGTGATGAATGATGTCTTAAATGTTCAGATGTCTGTGTTTATTCATTTATGTTAAACATGGGCAAATATTTACATTTATATTTGATTGTTAACTTTATAAAAGTGAGAGACTTAGTGAGTCACATGTAAGAATTGCTCACATGTGTTCTATTTCAAATCCTAAAATATTTGGCATGCTACCTCTGTTTAAAAATGTCAAATAATATATGGTTATTTGTAACCTAAAAATATAAATATGTATGTCACATTCACTCTGTTTCTTTTTACACAATTAATGCCAGATTTACTGCATTGTGTATTATTCCTCCTTACGGGCTATTTGTATACATACAGATCAGAAGTTATTGCCACAGTTCAGCATCTGGCTTCACGCCTTTACTTAATATACATCATTCAATAGGAACTAGGAAATAAGTATAGAATTCCAGAACACTTAACTGTTTGAGAGCCAGCTGGGTGCTCAATGCATTGTTATTAATGAGGCTGATGTACAAGGAAGAATAGGGGTAGGTGCACTTAGGAAAGATGCTATGGAGATGTGTGTCTGGTGATGTGTGGCAAGCACATTACCTTGGAGATGGAGACACATATCACCATATACACTAAAAATTAGGGATATAAGGGTAGGGGTGAGAATTCGTACATTAGCATGCAGGATAGTTAAAATGATGGTGAAGTGTAAAGGATGCCCTCCCTTACACATCACCAGTAATTTACTACTCCAAAGTCTCAGAGTCTTCTATCTGCTCCCCCCACTTGCCCAGTGGGAGAGAGAAGGGGATTGAGGATCTACACAGACTTTGGCACCACAAACAGCATTGCTTCCTTCACCCTTTCAGTGCCATGGGGATGGATTGCACACCCAAGTGGCACTGAAAGGGTTCCATAATGAGAGAATGGCAGAGAAGACATTTAGCACAGCTTCTCTGCCCTTCTGTACTGACTGAACCAGTCGAGCGGGTTATCCACCAATCAGCTGATTTAGGAAAATACAGGAACTGCAATGCCCTCAGTTACAGAGTACCTTGAAAGTCCTGTTGACGCATACCTCACTCAGCTGGCTCAGTGAGTACAGAAGGGCAGAAAAGCTGTGATATATATAGCTTCTCTACCGTTCTCTCATTTTGGAACCCATTTACTGCCAAATGGGTGTGCAATATACATCCGTATGGCACTGAAAGGGTTAAGGTATGATAGATGCTCTCACTGCCCTCAAGAGTTGAGCAATCTGTCCTCTGGCTCCATAGAGGAGATCCATCAGGAGATCCAACATCGCCAACCACAAGCTGGCGGTGTTAGGACTGTGAATTCCAATAGTTGAGGCAGCTATTGGAGATTAGTGTCTGTGGCAAACAGCCACATTAACATATAAACCCCCTCATGTGAATACGACAATGGCTCCTTAAATTGTATTTCCATATGCAAATTAACCATTGTAGAATTAGAACAAAAACGTAAACTTGTTGGAAGCATGGCGGTGGATTCATGGAGAAAGTCAGCAGATTGTGGCAGATTGGTGGCAGAGTCACAGGGATATGATTGAGAAGACATCTCAGTGCATACTGTCCATATACCATCAATACAAGTTCATCAGCATATCACCAGCCTGGCCCCATATCACCCTGCAATTGCTTTGCAATGCATTTGAGACCTCTCTAGCATTCAAGGGAGGGGTTAAAAGACTCCTTTAAATCAACATGAATTTGGAGACTTTTTAGTGATTTCCTTCGGTGTACTTGGATTATTTACAATTACTCCAGTTAGTCTTAGTACATTGGCTGTAGTAATTTTGGAGTAAAGCAACACTTTTGCTTTGCAATGCACTGGGGACATCTATTGCATTCAAGGGGAAATGAGAATTTGGGGATTTTTTTTATTGGTCCCTGATGGCTTATCTGCCCTAGAATGAGTCCGCTTTTTATACATATGAGGCCTTATTCATGAACAGGTATAATTCTGGAGCAAACCATCCGCACCATAGGGGACAAATAAACATTGATTTAAATTGTGATCTAGTCCTTTGCATGCTAGGGAGTTCTCCAACACATTGCAAAGCAATGCATTAGAGACCTCTCTAGTATGCATGGGGTTAAAATTTCCATTTACTTTCATGGGAATTTATAGAGCTTTCATGTCCCCCATGGTGTAGATGGTTTGCTCCAGAATGCACCTGTGCGGTTTGATGAAAAAGGCCCATGATTCTGACATGACAGAACATAATAGGAGGGAACGTAGTAATATGATTCAGCTAAACTAAATGCTGGAATCAAAGCGTTAAGCTTGCTAAATGTCAATTTACTAAGCTACTAACACAAAAGATTCTACACACTTACTACACAGCTTGTGCCATTGGGATGATAGTGTTGGAGTGTATCAGTGTTTCCCCTGTGCCCTGTTTTCCATTATGTATGGGACAAGGAGCAGAAGAAATGGCCCTTTTCCTGAACATGTTACATACCTACCAAGTGTCCTTCTTTGAGCCCCAAATCCCTCTGTTCCACTTACAAACAATAGTAGTCCTTTTTTTAGTAGATCAGACTGTGTGGAGTGTATATAATTGTATCACATTGCTCCACTGCAATACAATGCACATTATTGTTTGATAAACTTTAGTATATGTGTTTATAAATTAGCGTGTACATGAAGTACCCAGTGTGACCTATGCTCTCCTGTGCAGATAGGCCATGGCCCAAGATGGCATTGGGGAAAGTGAATATGCTGGTGATGCTTCAAAATTCATCATGAAAAAGGACCTCCCTTCTCTCTTAAGTAAAGAGGAAATAGCAAACATTTTATAGACACTAAGGGATTTACTGAGGCTGACTTTATACTACTTCATAGGGAAGCTAAACAGATTAGCTCAAGAATTTCTAACCTGGAGGATTTGACTGAATCTGTGTTAACCACTCAAAAGGAAACAACCATTGATTCTACAATATAGATAACTCACTTACCTCAAGCGCAAACAAGTAGACAGGGAGAATTGGTGATATAATTTTAATATTTGGGTGAAATAACTGCCAGAGTCTGTACAACCAAGAGACATTGTAATTCCCCATAAATAGATATATTTTCTAACATTTTACATACAGACAATAAAAATTCTATTAGGATTGAGGGGCTCAAAAGGAATTTTTGCCTATGTCGTTCATGGGTGAGAGGTCACTTGATATTGTATGCTGTCTATGTTCCTACTCCCAAAAGGAAAGGATAATGCAGCAGGCAAGATGGTTGTGAAAATAAAATATGATGGAAAAATAATTCAGTTGTTCAACAACCTTTTAGTCTATCCGCTGAAGACGAGATGCTCTTTGAAGCTACTCACAGATGCATTGCAAATATACAGCAGAATGCCTGAAGCACTGAAAGCAACTTCTAAAATTTCACTGCCACCACCTGAGGAACTCAAGAAGCCTCCGGTCATATCAACCCTTCCACAATGCTCATGATGGGTCTCAGTAGCTTCATGTAAGAAGATCAGAACACAGCCTTCTTATTCTGAACTACGCACAAAACATACTAAACCCTTCCTTGCTATCAATTTGAGAATCAGTTTGCTATGGTGTATGTTTGAAAAATCAATGGTCCTCATCATCCCTGTGTTGAAATTAGGGATAAGTACATTTATTTGGGTTTATGATTATATTGCCAAACAAGCTTTCAGTCTAATCCAATGTTATTTGGTGGTTGGAGCAAACCTGGTCTATTAAGAAATGCTGGACAAGACTTTATGGCTTTGATTCAATTGTTGTCACTAAACCAGCCGGTAGGGTAAAAATGCCTACTGATCGGTACACACACTGTGTCACTGGAGGTATTCAATTACCCTACCAACTAATACCACAATGAATGTTGGGCCAAAGAACCCGCCTTTTGGCCAAACGATCGTTGTGTGTTTTAAATTCCCAAAACTCATGTAAATAGTGTGAGAAATGGGAACATCAAAGGAAAATGTCTCCCGCTCATTTGACACACTGTCAAACACCGAGCCTGAGCTCAAACACACAGTCACCATCCCAAACACAAACCCTACACTATCCCTAACAGTGATGTGCAACAATACTAGCACTAACACCAGCCTAACACCCAGAACCCAGAGCTGTATAACACTAATCTGTAATCCACTGTCCGTCTATTCCGTCATCTTTCATCATCCATCTTTTTCTTTCTGATCATCTTCTGTCTTCTTATCTTCTGTCTTCTCCTCTTTTTCTGTGTCCCAAAGATGTCCCAGAAAAGAAGAAAAAATTGTCAGCATTAATCCCTTAATGACCACCCAATCTGGTTCATGGGCGGCCATTAAGGACCACGGAGCTTTTTGTTTAGCAATTTGAATTCTGGGATTGCAGAGCGAGTGCCGCTTAAGTGCTGGGGTCAGCTTGGTGGTCCTGGCAAGTCAAGAGTTTAACCCTTTAGTTACAGGCCGGCATTTTACACCTGCCAAACTTTTTTCCCCATTACTTCCTATGACTTCCTGGACTTACAAATACGTCCTCTGTCACTAAGTGACAGTTTCTGCGGGACGTACATGTACGTCCATTGTCGGGATGGGGTTAAATTTTGTCTCAAAAAGTATGACTCAAAGATATGAAGTAGTTAACTCTTTTAGTGCCGGAGAGGTACGCAACGCTTAGCACAGCAATGTGTTGTGTACCTCTCTAGCACCAAAAACTTTAAATTGATGCAGGCAGTCCAAATAAAAAAAAATGTTTTTTATCCAATTCGAAAAAATATTTTGTAATCCATTTTTCTAATGTATTTATTGTAGTCCAAACAGGAAATATATATTGTGGCAGTTCAAATATATAATCTGATGAGTCAATGAAAGGTTTAAAGTACACTGCCGCAGCTGTTGCTGTCACCTGCAGTGGAGGCAGAAATGCAGGCGAAAACTCCCTCCCCCTCAAGTTACCTCTCAGACCGGTACCGTGCCTTTCTGTGGGAAAATTTTATAGAAATTGCCTTTTATATGCCCAGTCTCTGTTCAAAATGGTTCCCAGCCTTCCATTGGCTGGGATGTGTGCTTTTGCACCTCCCAGCCTATCAGCTTCTAGAGGGGGGTGATGAAAAGGCTTGAGGGGGGGTTCTCCTGCATTCCTGCCTGCAGCCATGGCTGGACCGCTGTTTTGGCAGGACCAGTATGGTATGCTTTAGGATATTTTCTCTTATGAAAGGCACTAGTGGGCTAAAAGAGACTGCACCCTAGGTAGGACACCACTCCTAAAGAGTCTGCAAATTTCTATTGCAGGATTGTTCCTAGTTGAGTGACTGTGATTCCTATGCAAATTATCCTTGGAATTAGTCGCCCCAAGGGTAATAGGGGAATACAGCATCAGACCCCTTGCTGACAGTGCCTAGAGAGATCATCTATACCTCACTGATGAGGCCCAACCAGGCCGAAATATATGACTGGGGTTGGCTGATTCTCTTGTTCAGGCATTTCGTGGCTGCACTGCAGTTTCGGCAGGACCAGTATTATACACTTTAGGATATTTCCTCTCTGTGAAAGGCACTAGTGGGCTAAAAGAGACTGAACCCTGGGTAGGACACTACACCTAGAGAGCTTGCAAATTTCTATTGCAGGCTCATTCCTAGTTGAGCATCTCTGACTCCTTCTTAACATATGCAATTTATCCTTGGGATTAGTCACCCCAAGAGTAATAGGGGCGTCTAGCAGTTTACCCCTTGCTCCTACTTTACCCACACATACACATAACAACTTAATACAACCTTAAAATTAGCTCACCCTATAAATAAATACACAAGACACAAGATAATGTTGCAATGATTTACCCTTTGGGGCTCTTCCCTTTATAAAATGGGAGCCCACCAGGCCATTTGGCAGCATGGACCCTGTATCCAGATGCAGCAACTTGGGTCATCCAACTGCCTGCTATCTGAAGTATGCAGGGAATTCTCAGGTACCACTGCCTACCATGGAGTTCTGCCATGGCGCCATTCCTTTTTCAATTGTGTTGGTAAACACCAACTCCACCCAAACCATTCCCTTTATCTCAGTGCCCCACTGACATTAGTCTGCCCTCTAATCAGGACTGGGTGTGAAGTCAGGCCCTAGGGAAAACCTGAAACTTCTTTGGGTGGGACCTCCCCCCCAAGCTGACCAGGCTCTCCTGTACCTGAACTGAAATATGGACCAGAGCATCTTTTGACCATAGAAGGACCTCTTCTATAGCTGATACGACACTGATCATTGTTAGCAGAGGCAGTTCACAAAAAAGAGGGAAAAAGAAAAGCTAATTAATATACTACTTAGACAACTCTAGGTTTTATAGCCATAGCCCTGTTTCACCCTTCCCACTCCCCCTCTCCACACATATGGCCCTCGGGTTAAATCAGCTTGCCTATTTCTGATCTAGCACTATTATGTAGTATTGTAGTAACTTAATTGATGAGGCTGAAAGAAGACATGCATCCATTAAGTCCAGCCCATGCCTTATTATCATCCCTGTTGATTTAGCTGAAGGAAATAAAAACATTGAAGCCATTTCCATTTAAGCCCCAAGTGGTTAATAAAGTTCCTTCCTGACTCTAAATGGAAGTCAGATAGTTCCCTGGCTCAACATCTATTTGCTGTGGAACCAGCTGTCATAATTATCAGTATGGTTCTGAGCTAGAAATGTATCCATTACTTCTTTCTTAAAGCAACTACAATATCTGTAAGCACAACCTGAGGCAAAGATTTCCATAACTTTACTGCCTTTAATGTAAAAAAAGCCATACCTTTGTTTTGCTCAAAAGCACCTTTCCTTTAGATTTACTCAAGGTTTTCTGCTGAGTAATTATTTCCTTTTAGCGCTCTTTGTATTGACTTTGAATATATATTTGCAAATGGTAATCCATGTTTTATTCTGAATGTCAAATAGTCCTCATAGTAAAGATGGATAATGACATAATTTCCATTGTTGGTTGAGAAGCCTGCAAGGCTAAAATGGTTGTTTCAGGCACTGCAGCTTGCCCATGTCCACATCTATAAATAAAGAGGCAGTTTCTGGGAAATGAAAAGTAATTGTTTTCATAATGTTAGGGGACATAGGGCGATATGCGAAAAGTAGAAGGTAAGCAGTTCTGGAATAAACCAGCTTAATTGCCGGGGACAAAAGAAAATTCCTATGGATTTGAATGGGGATTTTAACCACTTGAATGCTAGAAAGGTCTCCAACACATTGTGAAGCAAGGTATTGGAGATTTTTTAGCATTCAATGGTTTAAAAGCCCCATTAACATCAATGGGAATTTGCGTGAATTTGTATTTGTCCCTCACTGTGCAAATAGATTGCTCCAGAATTGTGACATCTGCATATGTCCAATGGCCCTTTTAATCTCTTGAGGACCCTCTGGACCTCAAGGGGTTAAAATGCAAACAGTAAAAAGCTATAATGTTAGACATTAGAATGACATCATAAGTTATGTTTTGTTGACATATTGCATGCATTTGTGGGAGGGGCCAAAAATCCTTTATATTCCAGTTTCTTCCCTGCATACCACCCTCATGGATTAACTGCACATCCCTCATACCTCTCCCACTTTTTTACAACTCATCCTTTGTACCTACTGAAGGGTGGGTCCCCTAGTCTTTCCCTTCTGCCTACCACAATTTCTGCCACACCTCAAATCATTATTCTTATCTTCATTTACATTTACTATTTCTCTATAGGCCTCCCTTGACCACAAATATATTTGTATTAAAATAATTGCTCTTTTGCAGCAATGAAGAGATATTCATAGTCTGAATCATGTTCCAAGAGGAACCTTTTGTGCTAAACCCTGATTTTGTTCCATTTCATGATGTGGCTTGGCCTGTGAACCTTAATTCCAGTTCCAAGAAATTCACAGGATAAATCATGACACTAGCTCATGAGAGAAAACAGTTTGCAGATAGAAAAAAAAATATTTTGGCCAGTTACTACTGCTTGCCATCTGTACAAATGATGTATTAATGGAAAAGGCTATTGGAAGCTGTTTTGATTTTGCTCAGTGTGACTGCACTCTGCTAAAAATGTTCTTGTTTAATTGTCTCATTGTACAGAGTCTAGAGCAGTAATTCTCAACCCGTGCCCTCAGTGGCTACTAAGAGGCCAGGATTTGAGAATTTCCTTTTAAGAGCACAGGTGAGTAAATCAATATGACTGAGCCTCTGATGAACACACGTGTTCTAACAGGGAAATTCCTAAGTCCTGGCCTGTTAGTGGCCACTGAGGGCATGGGTTGAGAACCTCTGGTCTAGAGTAAAGATGAGATCTATAGCCCTGAAAATATAACATTTTGGACCAAATCAAATCTCAAAAATTGTCTAGAAAACTTCCAAACCAGAATGATTCATGAGTATGTTTATTGAAATACTTTAATAACAGCAGAAAAGCAACATTTCTGGTATAAGGAACTGCTGTGAAACAATTGGTACAAATCCATTTCCTTACATACACATCCACTTGAGCTCAGATGATGATCCATCCAGATCCACGTGACCTCTAGCAATGCTGCCCTGAAGGTCACAATGGAGGAATTGAGAATTTTTTTTGCTTGTGTGCTCTAGAGGCACCCACAGGAGGTGGATGCTATCACCAATTTTGGTGCATCAACCAGCCTGCACATAGTTACAGATTTCGGATCAGCTGAGTTAACTTAAAATCAAATCTTAATTCAAGGTTAAAGTTCAATTCAAATTCTGAAGCTTTGCAGAGTCCTAATGAGTTCACAATACATTGCTCATCTTAAGCAAAGCAATTGAAACTGCTCTCTTATTACTGCATTCTCCTGACTGTTCATATCCA
Source organism: Rhinophrynus dorsalis (assembly GCA_037306005.1). Lineage (NCBI taxonomy): Eukaryota > Metazoa > Chordata > Amphibia > Anura > Rhinophrynidae > Rhinophrynus > Rhinophrynus dorsalis. Next base: position 596,370,239 of record CM074718.1, on the reverse strand, counting down.
GTAACAGGCAGACTGTAAAAATGTCTAAATTTCAAAGGGTTAAAATCCACCTGCTAGTTTTAAAGGAGTAGCAAGACATTATTATCAAAAGCAAAAATATTTTTTCCCAGAGCACTGCTGGGAGATATGTCAGTGTAAAGTTATTGTAGTTTATGCTGTTTTTTTTATACATTAAAAGTACCGTATGGTGCCCAGACAGTTTGCCTACAGTTTAGCTTGTGTCCACAGAGTTACTACATTGCATTCTATGGGAGAGGTGAGTCACTGACTACAATTCTCCACCAAATGGGATAGTAATGACTCCATTACATTGTGTGAACGGTTTTACATTTGGAATAAAATAAGTGTGAGCAACCATGTTTTACTCAGCAAGAAAAGCCCTGCAATATGTGCTATTATTTAAAAAAAAAAACCTTGGTGATCCTTTATAACATACTTCTAAAAAAATAACATTTATTTAGCATTGGGTCTCCTGTTAGATATGAATGCCCAGCTTCTATTATAATATATATACAGTACAACACCATGCAATTTCACACCCCCTGCTGCCCTCCCTGAATAATGTGTTGTTTAGATGGTGAATGGTTTACCAGACACGATTTATGGAGATGAATTGTCCCAGTGCCTACGCACTGTATTCAGGAAGCTAAACATGAGTGAATCCAGGACAAACCATAATGTACCACAAGGGACAAATAAAAATTGCCTTTCATTGAAAATCTCCTTTAACCCCTTGAATGCTAGAAAGAGCAATGCGTTGAAATGCAATGAAGACCACTCTAACAATCAATGGATTAAAAGACTATGAATTTTAGGATGTTTATTTGTCCCCTAGGGTGCAGTTGGTTTGCACCAGAACTGAATCTCTATATCTTCCTGACTGTGGTTTCAAATATTTATATATCTGCAGAAGAATTAACTTTTTGAGTGCAAAGTAAACCAATGTATTGCATACTCCTCTGGAGCTCAAAGGGTTAAAGTGGAAATGCACTAGGCCAGGAGTATGCAGGATTACAACATCCATCATCCCAAACAAGCCAATGACTGGTTGGGGATAATGGGAGTTTTAATCCCCAACAGCTGGAGAGCCAAATGTTGCCAACCCCCGCACTAAGCAAATAAAATGGTGAGAGGACACTGTTCAGCTCCCTACTAGTGATGAGCGAGCATGCTCGGCCGAAGCTCGGTTAGGCTCGAGCATCGCTCTGCTCGGCACATGGCGGTACTCGTACGAGTACCGCATGTGCTCGCCCGCCATGTTCGGGTCTCCTCCCCGCACGTTTCGCGGCTGCTGCGCAGCCAATAAACGTGCAGGGAGGCTCTGACATCAGTGTAATGCCAGCAGCCATGTTGGCTGCTGGCATTACACTGATTGGCTGGCCAGAACCCGTGATCGGGTGCTGTATAGCACCTGACCAGCGAGTTCGGCTCAGTCTTAGCCAGGGAGAGATGAGGATAGGAAGGGAAAATCAGTGTAGGGAGAAGAAAAGCGATTTAAAAAAAAAAAAAGACCCAAAAGTCCTTTTTAGGACTACTGTGTGTGGGGGCAGCAGTTTATTTTGTTTGGGGGGGCAGAGATATAAAAAAAAAAACTTCACATATTCTGTTCACTGTGCCTAGCCGCAGATTAGCAGCACATTCTGTTTAGTGTGCAAAGTTGCAGATTAGAGCACATTCTGTTCAGTGTGCAAAGTTGCAGATTAGCAGCACATTCTTTTTAGTGTGCAAAGTTGCAGATTAGAGCACATTCTGTTCAGTGTGCAAAGTTGCAGATTAGCAGCACATTCTTTTTAGTGTGCAAAGTTTCAGATTAGCAGCACATTCTGTTTAGTGTGCAAAGTTTCAGATTAGCAGAACATTCTGTTTAGTGTGCAAAGTGTAAAATATCAAAGTCACATATTCCATTCACTGTGCGTAGCCGCAGATAAGAAGCACATTCTGTTTAGTGTGCAAAGTTGCGTATTAGGAGAACATTCTGTTAACTGTGCAAAGTGTAAAATATCAAAGTCACATATTCCATTCACTGTGCGTAGCCGCAGATAAGAAGCACATTCTGTTTAGTGTGCAAAGTTGCGTATTAGGAGAACATTCTGTTAACTGTGCAAAGTGTAAAATATCAAAGTCACATATTCCATTCACTGTGCGTAGCCGCAGATAAGAAGCACATTCTGTTTAGTGTGCAAAGTTGCGTATTAGGAGAACATTCTGTTAACTGTGCAAACTGTAAAATATCAAAGTCACATATTCCATTCACTGTGCATAGCCGCAGATAAGAAGCACATTCTGTTTAGTGTGCAAAGTTGCATATTAGGAGAACATTCTGTTAACTGTGCAAACTGTAAAATATCAAAGTCACATATTCCATTCACTGTGCGTAGCCGCAGATAAGAAGCACATTCTGTTTAGTGTGCAAAGTTGCATATTAGGAGAACATTCTGTTAACTGTGCAAACTGTAAAATATCAAAGTCACATATTCCATTCACTGTGCGTAGCCGCAGATAAGAAGCACATTCTGTTTAGTGTGCAAAGTTGCATATTAGGAGAACATTCTGTTAACTGTGCAAACTGTAAAATATCAAAGTCACATATTCCATTCACTGTGCCTAGCCGCAGATAAGAAGCACATTCTGTTTAGTGTGCAAAGTTGCGTATTAGGAGAACATTCTGTTAACTGTGCAAACTGTAAAATATCAAAGTCACATATTCCATTCACTGTGCGTAGCCGCAGATAAGAAGCACATTCTGTTTAGTGTGCAAAGTTGCATATTAGGAGAACATTCTGTTAACTGTGCAAACTGTAAAATATCAAAGTCACATATTCCATTCACTGTGCGTAGCCGCAGATAAGAAGCACATTCTGTTTAGTGTGCAAAGTTGCGTATTAGGAGAACATTCTGTTAACTGTGCAAACTGTAAAATATCAAAGTCACATATTCCATTCACTGTGCGTAGCCGCAGATAAGAAGCACATTCTGTTTAGTGTGCAAAGTTGCGTATTAGGAGAACATTCTGTTAACTGTGCAAACTGTAAAATATCAAAGTCACATATTCCATTCACTGTGCCTAGCCGCAGATAAGAAGCACATTCTGTTTAGTGTGCAAAGTTGCGTATTAGGAGAACATTCTGTTAACTGTGCAAACTGTAAAATATCAAAGTCACATATTCCATTCACTGTGCGTAGCCGCAGATAAGAAGCACATTCTGTTTAGTGTGCAAAGTTGCATATTAGGAGAACATTCTGTTAACTGTGCAAACTGTAAAATATCAAAGTCACATATTTCATTCACTGTGCGTAGCCGCAGATAAGAAGCACATTCTGTTTAGTGTGCAAAGTTGCATATTAGGAGAACATTCTGTTAACTGTGCAAACTGTAAAATATCAAAGTCACATATTCCATTCACTGTGCGTAGCCGCAGATAAGAAGCACATTCTGTTTAGTGTGCAAAGTTGCATATTAGGAGAACATTCTGTTAACTGTGCAAACTGTAAAATATCAAAGTCACATATTCCATTCACTGTGCCTAGCCGCAGATAAGAAGCACATTCTGTTTAGTGTGCAAAGTTGCGTATTAGGAGAACATTCTGTTTACTGTGCAAAGTGTAAAATATCAAAGTCACATATTCCATTCACTGTGCGTAGCCGCAGATAAGAAGCACATTCTATTTAGTGTGCAAAGTTGCATATTAGGAGAACATTCTGTTAACTGTGCAAACTGTAAAATATCAAAGTCACATATTCCATTCACTGTGTCTAACCGCAGATAAGCAGCACATTCTGTTTAGTGTGCAAAGTTGCGTATTAGGAGAACATTCTGTTTACTGTGCAAAGTGTAAAATATCAAAGTCACATATTCCATTCACTGTGCGTAGCCGCAGATAAGAAGCACATTCTGTTTAGTGTGCAAAGTTGCATATTAGGAGAACATTCTGTTAACTGTGCAAACTGTAAAATATCAAAGTCACATATTCCATTCACTGTGCCTAGCCGCAGATAAGAAGCACATTCTGTTTAGTGTGCAAAGTTGCGTATTAGGAGAACATTCTGTTTACTGTGCAAACTGTAAAATATCAAAGTCACATATTCCATTCACTGTGCGTAGCCGCAGATAAGAAGCACATTCTGTTTAGTGTGCAAAGTTGCATATTAGGAGAACATTCTGTTTACTGTGCAAAGTTGCAGATTTGCAGCACATATTCTGTGTAATATGAAGAAGGCGGGTAAAAAGGGACGGGGAAGTGGACGTGATCCTGATAGTTCAGGGCGCGGGTCAGGACGCGTAGAAACTGTGCCTGGTGCCAGAGCACAAGACAGAAAGACATCCACCATACCTAGCTTCATGTCTCAGTTTACAGGGCGTCGCAGGACATCACTCTCGAGGTCAGACCACTGCGAACAGGTGGTCGGTTGGATTTCAGCTGATACTGCTTCCAGTCGGTTAAGCACCACCCTGTCTTCCACCAAGTCCACTCTCAGTAGCCAAGAGTCTGGTCAACATAATCCTCACCCTGATCATCCTTCCTCCCACCATAGAGGATCTGGTCAAAGAAGTGATCCCACACTGGGATATAGTGAGGAGCTCGTCTCATCACCAATCCTTAATTTGAACCTCTCTCCAAGCACGCTTGCAGAGGAACATGACATCTTGTGCCCTGATTCACAACCTCTAGAGGGTACCCAATCACAAGAAGATGACAGAGGGGAACGGCATTTAAGGTCAAAGGAAGTGGATGATGATGATCATGAGACACAGTTGCCATTAAATCAACCACTATTACTGTCTCAAGACCTTGATGAGGAGGATGATATACAGTTGTCAATGACTATGTGGTGGGATCAAGACATGAGGAGGATGATCAGAGTGAGGAAGTGGAGGAGGACTTGGTGGACGATGAGGTGACTGACCCCACCTGGGAAGGTGGAGAGCCGAGCGATGACAGCAGTCCTGAGGGTGAGCCATCTGCAGCACCGCAACAGGCTGGAAGAGGCAGGGGTGTGGCTACAGAAAGAAGGCGGACCACACCAAACCGGCCCGCAAATGTTCCACGGAGCACCCCCTTGCGTAAATCTCCCTTGCCAAGGGGTAGGTGTTCCGTGGTATGGCGTTTTTTTAAGGAAAGTGCGGACGACAAAAGAATTGTAGTTTGCAACCTGTGCCACACCAGAATGAGCCGAGGCATGAACACTAGAAACCTCACCACCACCAGCATGATCCGACACATGGCATCCAAACACCGTAATAAGTGGGAGGAACGCCCGGATCGCCAATCTGTGTCTGCAGGCCACACCACTGCCTCCTCTTCCCCTGTTTTCGGTGCCGGCCAATCGCCTGTCGAAGGCGCAGGCCCGCATACCTCCCGCCCTGCACCTGTACCATCTGAAGCACCATCAGCGACCAAATCCACTTCGCTGTCCCAGCACAGCGTCCAAATGTCATTACCCCAGGCATTTGAGCGCAAGCGAAAATACCCAGCCACCCACCCACAGGCCATAGCACTAACCTCACACCTTTCCAAATTACTGGCCATCGAAATGCTGCCATTTAGGCTTGTGGAGACTGAGTCCTTCCGCAGCCTGATGGCAGCAGCTGTCCCTCGGTACGCAGTCCCCAGCCGCCACTACTTTTCCCGGTCTGCCGTCCCCGCCTTACACCACCATGTGTCCCGTAACATCACCCGTGCCCTGACCAACGCAGTTACTGGGAAGGTCCACTTAACGACTTACACATGGACAAGTGCTTGTGGCCAGGGACGCTACATTTCCCTGACAGCACACTGGGTGAATGTCGTGGAGGCTGGGAGCGACTCGGACCCTGGGATGGCACAGGTGCTACCCACGCCGAGGATTGCGGGCCCTAACTCCATCAGGGTTTCCGCCAGCACCTACGTTATTGGCTCCTCCTCCTCCGTTTCCACCTACGAATTCTCTGCGCGCAGCGCCACTCACCCATCAGCCGGTAGCTGGAAGCAGTGTAGCACTGCAGTGGGGAAGCGTCAACAGGCCGTGCTGAAGCTGATCTGCCTTGGGGACAAACAGCACACGGCCTCAGAGCTGTTGCAGGGGATTAGTCACCAGACCGAGCAGTGGCTCTCGCCACTCAACCTGCAACCAGGCATGGTTGTGTGTGATAATGGGCGTAACTTGGTGGCGGCTTTGGAGCTCGGCAAGCTCACACACGTACCATGCCTAGCGCATGTATTTAATTTAGTGGTTCAGCGATTTCTAAAAACCTACCCCAATTTGCATGATCTCTTGACCAAGGTGCGCCGCGTGTGTGCACATTTCCGTAAGTCATCTACAGCTTCAGCCGGCCTGTTGAAGCTGCAGCAGCGCTTACAATTGCCAGCTCACCGTGACTGTGTGACGTGAGCACGCGCTGGAACTCCACCTTCCACATGTTGGCCCGGCTTTGTGAGCAGCAGAGGGCAGTAGTGGAGTACTAGCTGTTACACGGTCGTCGCCTCTCCGTTCAACTTCCTGTAATCAGAAGTGAGGAGTGGGAATGGATGTCAGACCTCTGCGAGGTTTTACGCAATTTTGAGGAATCGACACAGATGGTGAGCGGCGATAACGCTATTATCAGTGTAACCATCCCACTTCTGTGTCTACTGAAACGCTCGCTGCTCACAATTAAAACCGACGCTTTGCATGTGGAAGAGGTGGAAATGCGGGAGAAAGAGCTTACACAAGGTGATAGCCAGAGCACCCTCACTTCGTCTTCTCAGCGACAATTGGAGGAGGCGGAGGAGGAGGAAGACACGGTTGCCTCCGCTACAGAGGGTAGCCATGGAACTTTAGTTCCATCTCTTCAGCGTGGGTGGGCAGAAGAGGAGGAAGAGGATGAGGAGATTGAGAGTCATCCTCCTGGTGAGGACAGCGAAATCTTGCCTGTTGGTACTCTGGCACACATGGCTGACTTTATGTTAGGCTGCCTTTCCCGTGACCCACGCGTTATACGCATTTTAGACAACACGGATTACTGGGTGTTCACCCTTCTGGACCCCCGCTACAAAGAGAATTTCTCATCTCTCATTCCTCCGGTGGAGAGGACAAGCAAAATGGTGCAATACCAGAAGGTTCTTGTCGAAAAATTGCTCCAAAATTTTCCATCTGACAACGCTGGTGGCAGAGTACGTGCTACCTTGGCCAACCGAGAAGGGGAGAAAAGGGGAGCACACAGCAGTTCCGACAAAGGCAGGGCAACACTCTCCAAGGCGTGGGACACCTTCATGACACCCCGCCAGCACCCTCACCCTGATGCGCAGCCTAGTGTCACAAGGAGGGAAAAGTTTTGGAAGATGGTGAAGGAGTACGTAGCAGACCGTGTCAGCGTCCTCAATGATCCCTCTGTGCTTTACAACTACTGGGTGTCCAAGCTGGACACGTGGTATGAACTGGCACTCTACGCCTTGGAGGTGCTGGCCTGCCCTGCCGCCAGCGTTCTCTCTGAGCGGGTATTTAGTGCTGCTGGTGGCATCATAACAGATAAGCGTATCCGCCTTTCCACCGAAAATGCTGATAGGTTGACACTTATAAAAATGAACAAGGCCTGGATTTCCCCTGACTTCTCCACTCCACTGGAGGAAAGCCCCGGGGGAACATAAAGTCACTTTAGATATGTTATTTACAATGATGGGAATACTCTGTATTCCCATTCACCCCTTCCACCCAAAAAATGGGTATATGGTTGACTCTCTTCCATATTCCCAGTGATATAATTTTTATATAGGGCCAGCTCACCAGCGGGCCCAGTGATATAATTTTTATATAGGGCCAGCTCACCAGCGGGCGCAGTTTGACAATTTTTGTATAGGTCAGCTCACCAGCGGGCCTTCTCATATAATGTTTTATTGGGTCAGCTCTCTAGCGGGCCCTCTCATATAATGTTTTATAGCGTCAGCTCACTAGCGGGCCTTCGCATATAATGTTTAGGATGGTCAGCTCCGCAGCAGACCCTCACCCATAATGTTTTAGATGGTCGGCTCAGCGCACGTTTCCCTCTTAATCATGGCCCCAGTTCAGAAAAATCGAGGAAATTTTTGGGAGAATTTGCCTCTGCGCACGTTTCCCTCTTAATCATGGCCCCAGTTCAGAAAAATCGATGAAATTTTTTGCAGAATTTGCAGATGATATACAAGTAAATATACAGCAAATACTGTTTGGTAACAATTTTTCGCCTAAAGTCGTTTTTATCTGCCTTTTTGTGTGTTTTACGGTCAGTCTGTAAAAATGGCGTACTACGGGCGAAACATCGTTCCCAGCAGCGACGTTGGAGTCCAAGATGCATCCAGACATCCTCCCTATGCTGTCCCTGAACCATTTCTGTGGTGTTTCCATCATTTTCTGCCCTTTTCCTATGGACCAGGCACCCTCCCCTCATCAGAGCAGGGGGTGCCTGGTGTAATGCTCGAGTCCTCCCATTGACTTCCATGGGGCTCGGGTGCTCGGCCGAGCACTCGAGCCTCCGGGGGCGCTCGGTCAGAGCACCCGAACACCCGAGCATTGGGGTGCTCGATCATCACTACTCCCTACAGAGTTCTTCACTCAGTGCTGAATGTCATGTCCACGGAGCTGAACATGATAGTTGCTAGCAGGACCACCAACCACAGACTCTGCCCACTGCTCATGGAAAGCTAAACCTTCTAAAGACCAGAGGAGTTTGCAACACATTGTTTTGCAGTGAGTTGTGCACTCCACTGCTCCTTAAAGGGTTAAGTAGGCTCATGTAGTCTGCCTGCTCCAATCTGAAAAAACTCCCAGTAATTGTTATGTTCGCCTCTATCAACATGATATCCAGTACTAATGTGGCCATTACAATTTTCTAGTGATAGTAAGTTAAGTGTAGGGAGGTGTTAATTTAAAGGAGCAGTAAACTTTTTTTTATGAAAACACATATTTTACAGAACATTTCCTGCTGAATAAAACAAGGTCACTCCCATCGCTGTCAGATGTTTTATTAAAAAATGATAGCAGTTTAAATAACCAGGAAGTGAATTTACTGTGTTTACTTCCTGATAGTTCTAACTGACAGGAAGTGACAGTCAGTTTCTATCACATTCTATGGAGAACTGTAAGTCTCTGACTTTTCTGACTTTCCTCTCCATTAGAATCTACCAGGAAATCTAATTAGAATTTGACCACTTGAGGGCACTGCTAATGTAAAGAAACATGGGTTTAAACTGTAATAACTCTGGAAATATAAATCTCTCCGCAGTGGGAGCACCATTATTTTACTCAATAGGAAAATCCTTACAATATATATATTTTCATAAAAAAAGTTTACTGCTCCTTTAACGGAAATTCTTAGCACAACCTCAACTGTTGTTTGCATCAAAATGTCAAAAGAAATTCAGAAAGTAGATTCAGTGATTGCCTTGTTCCAGATTATTGTGCACCTCTCTACAGGGCCAGTTTTCCTAACAGACAGAGTAGACAACTGTCTAGAGCTCCATATTTTGAAAGGCTGTGCTGTGTGTGTGGCCAGAGCAATCTCAATGTCCCTGCATCAGTTTTATACCCCTTTACAGGGGCAATGCTCTGGAGATCTCACTAGCAACCAAGGGGTAAAATCTTTTTTTTTTCTTGTTTTTTTATAGAACAAGTGTATTTTCTGTGCCAGGTAACAGTGGATGGGACTGGGGGGGGGGGGGGGGTCATTAGGGTTGCCACCTTTCCTTCCAAAAAATACCGGCCATGGCATTCCCTCCATAGACTTAATATTGGACAGAAGCCAAGATTTTACCGGCCTGCCGGTAAAATACCGGCTGGGTGGCAACCCTAGGGGTCATATGAGGAGTGGGGGTGTCGCCATGCGATGAGATAGACATCTTGCCTTGTCTAGGGACACGTGGGATGTAAATATGGCCCTGCCATATTAAATACATAACAAGTTAGTGATGATTTGTCCGAGTATTTGTATGGAAGAAATACAAACTGATGAAAGGTCTTTGAAGCTCAGATGCAGTTCTGGCCTCTCATGTTATATAATGTTTCCATTCATCACTATACAGCATAACATGGCAAGGACAAGACATGCATCAAACCTCCCTTCAGCCTTAATGTGTTTCCCAGCCTTCTGTTAGAAAGGCCCCCTGACTCTTCTCTAGATGTGCCCATGGGAACAGCACAGTAATGCACTGAAGTGAGGAATCCTGCTGATTCTGCCATTTTCACAGAACAAAGAGAACAAATGTTTTTCTTTAATCATTTTGATGGGCAAGAATGAGGGTCTTGGGTATCATAACGCCCATTGTAAATAATCCAATTAAATCATTGTGATATAGAACCCAGAGCAGGATAATCTACAGCAGTAATGGCCCGTGATATATACCAGCCTTCACTAATTATCAAAGATTAAAACAAGTGAGGAAGTAGCACACAAATGTAAATTATACACAGTAGAAAATATAGCACCATATAACAGGGCACACAAAAAGCATACATTCATAAATAATGTTTTATAACATCATCATTAGTAGAAAAACACAGACAAATTAAAGAACACACAAGACATACACAAACCTGCAATCAAGAGTAATCTCTTAACTACCTGCTTCCACCAGAAAAAGCAACAAAGTGTCCAAGTACGAAATAGATATAAGCTACCTGTGTATCTCAGATGGGAAACAAAGTTCTCCTAGCGATACAAAGATGTGCTAAGATCAGAGAGGATTTACACCTCAGGCTCCACTAGGCAAGGCACTTTAGTTGCCCTTAGCTCCATCTATGGCTATCCCCCATTCACATGGCTTCCCTCCAGTCCAATCCACTATTTCCTGACACAAAAAAATATCCTTGGCCTATGGCAGCATTAACTCCTTGTTGTTAGAGAGATCACAACGCATTGCTTCACAATAATAATAGCCTGTAAATGGGAGTAAAATTAGTACAGGAACATTGAAATTGCACAGGCTACACCCACAATTCAGAATAAGCATGTGGCCAGAACAGCTGAGGCAACCCTCAGAATGTGGTGCTCTAGGCAGTTTCCTACTCTGCCTAGTACAGTGTTTCTCAACTCTTGCCCTCAGGACCCACTAACAGGCCAGGACTTTGGGATTTCTCTGCTACAGCACAGGTGTGGTGATCAGAGGCTGATTCAAATTGATTAACTCACCTGTGCTCTAACAAGGAAATCATCAAATCCTGGCCTGTTAGTGGGTCCTGAGGACAGGAGTTGAGAAACATTGGCCTAGTAGGAAATTGAGCGCTGGCTAACATGCAATAATAAATATACTTTCATCATTCAGTGGAGTAATATCACGGTCCCCGTGACATTCTGTCAATCTGACCTGATTTGCCTGTGCATTGGTGGAGACTGATTGGCCCGCCCAGGATGTGCCGTTATATGCCAGAGCTTGGGCACTTGTCAGTTGCCCTTTCGTGGTGTTCCTGTTGCTGCGCCTTGTTGCCATATTCCTGTGTCTCCTGTGTACCGACCCGGCTAGTCTGACTCTTCTCCTGCTTCTGCTCCTTGATTTGACCCGGTTCTGGCTGAGGACCCTGCTCCGTGATTTGACCTGGCTCTGGCTGACGACCCTGCTCTGTGAATTGACCCGGCTCTGGATGACGACCGTGATCCGTGACTTGACCCAGTTCTGGCTGACGACCCTGCTCTGTGATTCATTCCGGCCTGTCTGCTGTTCCAGTTACTGTTCTGGTTCTGCCTGCTGTTCCGGTTGCCATTCCGGCCTGCCTGCTGTTCCAGTTACCGTTCCGGTTCTGCCTGCTGTTCCGGTTGCCATTCCGGCCTGCCTGCTGTTCCAGTTACCGTTCCGGTTCTGCCTGCTGTTCCGGTTGCCATTCCGGCCTGCCTGCTGTTCCAGTTACCGTTCCGGTTCTGCCTGCTGTTCCGGTTGCCGTTCCGGTCTGCCTGCTGTTCTAGTGTTCCTGCATCATTCCGGTCGCTCCGGCGACATTCTGAACTGTTTAAGCGACTCACTGTTCCTCTCACTTGTCAGTAGCTGTAGCCTGAGGTTGCTTTGCCTTCTGCTGGTTGCCAAGGTGCTCGCTCCTGTGCAGAACCACTTAACCCTTGCAGTGCCTGTAGTCTCCGGTCTAGTGCTCCGATATATCTTGCCAAGCATACGTTTTCTGACTTGAGCCTTTACTCTGAGTGCTTCTGTGCGTCTCTCATTCACCCTTAGAGCCTTGTCTGCTCCGTGCTCGTATTCTGGCTCCGGCCCACAGACACTGAAGTTACATTCCCATTGCACTCCAGAGGGCGCCGGCTCTACTACAGCTTGTGTAGTCACCATCAGTACAGCACCCAAGGGGTGTCAGGGCACAATCCAAGTGGCACACGCAGGGTTACTACTTTTCCAGTTAAGGGCGATTTTGGTTCTGATCACTACAGCGTGGCAATAGCATTCCTCTGTAGCCCACGGTGGTGGTACCGGCTCAGCTCTGGACTTTGTTGCGCTACTATACCAACTTGAGAGTGTATTCAGTGCAGTTACTTATTTCTATCCCGCTATTGAGAGACTGTGTTCCAGAGACTACTATTTATCCCGGGCGTTGGCCAATCTTGTTTATATCTCACATATTGCATTTGTTAACCCTTTGGGGGAACATTCCCTATCCATTCATAGCACCTATCACTATCATTGTGTGCATTCACTTTGTTATTGTTGCCATTACTGCTATTTCTGTACTGGCCTCTAGGGGCATTGTTTTATTTTCAATAAAACTGTGTTTTTACTTCATACCCTGGTCTGAGTGTCAGAAAACCGTAACAGTACGAAAGGGCCATGACCTCAGACGGGAAAAGTGACAGTAATACACAGAACCTCCACTGGAGGATGGATGTTCACGAGCAACGCCTAGACCAATTGGCGCTGGCCATGCAAACCTTGCTTGAACGTAAGGTACACCTCGATAAACCGAATCAAAATCCGGTGGTCTCCCCAGTTATGACACCGGACAATAATACTGGGCAATTGTTGGCACCCTCTAGAAGTTTTACGGCGGCGCCGCCGTTACCATTAAGATACGATGGTGAACCCACACTGTGCAGAGGTTTCCTGAATCAACTAGAGATATTCCTAGAACTTACACCCCATGCTTTCCCAAATGACCGTAGCAAGGTGGGGTTCATGATATCTCTATTAACTGGCAAAGCCCTGGCATGGGCTAATCCTTTATGGGAGCAGGCTAAACCTTTTACTCTAAGCTATATCGAATTTGTCAAACAGTTTTGCAGAGTATTTGAGTTACCTGGGCGAGCTATCTCTGCGGCAAAAAAATTGATGGTAATTCAGATGGGCGACCGCACTGTGGCGGATTCGGATTTCGGATTCTAGCAGCAGAAGTAGCCTGGAATAATGAGGGACTCCTGGCAGCCTTTGCACAGGGCCTATCCGACTCCATTAAGGACGAGATTGCTGCCAGGGAGGTACCTACTGATCTAGATGAGTATATAGACTATGTGATACTCATTGACACCAGCATACGTGAGAGGCGATTGACTAAAAGGGCTAGTCCCAAGACCTATGGGCACGAGAGGTCTTTTAACCCACCCTCTCCTCCCATTCCTTCTGACCGGGCACTTGAAACAGGGGAGCCTATGCAAATTGGCTTTACCAGGCTGTCTAAGGAGGAGAGGGCCCACCGCAAAAGACAAGGGTTATGCCTATATTGTGGTAAAAAGGGGCATTTATTAAATACTTGCCCGGTACGTCCGGGAAACGCACGCACCTAGGGTACCTTGGGGGACAGGCCCTAGGTGGTGTACAATCGTCCCCAGATCCTGATTACAAGAAACCCACCATTCCAGTGAGTTTTCTCCTAGGTGACCAAGCTGTGGAGGTACTAGCACTGGTAGATTCTGGCGCAGCAGGCTATTTCATGGATCGGGCATTTGCGGAAAGACACAATATTCCTTTGTCTAAAAGAGATACTCTGCTAGCCATTGAGGCTATTGATGGCAGACCTCTCGAACCAGCTCTTGTCACCATGGAGACTACTCTACTCGTTATGTCTGTTGGGGCCCTCCATAAGGAGGAGGTTCGTTTTTAGATTATTCATTCACCCCCTCATGCGGTCTTTCTGGGGTTCCCTTGGTTAATGCTGCATAATCCCCAGTTTGACTGGCAAACATGTGAAATTAAGTCATGGTCCAACCATTGCTCTGGTAACTGTCTGTCTCGTCCTGTCAAGATATTGTGTACCTCTCCTTCTGTGCCAGCAGAATACAGCGAGTTCTGTGACGTGTTCGGTAAGGGTGAGGCCAGCGCATTGCCACAGCATCGGGCATATGATTGCGCTATTGATCTGCCCCCAGGAGTGGTGCCACCGAGGGGTAGGACATACCCATTGTCCTGTGAGGAGACTAGGGCTATGGAGGAATACATCGAGGATGCCCTCAGAAGAGGGATTATTCGTAAATCATCCTCCCTGGCAGGTGCAGGGTTCTTTTTCGTGAAAAAGAAGAGTGGCGAGTTACGACCGTGTATTGACTACTGTGGACTCAATAAGTTAATGTCCAAAAATGCTTATCCCATTCCGCTCATCACAGAGTTATTTCACAGGTTGAAAGGCTCCTCTATCTTTACGAAACTCGATCTACGTGCCGCCTACAACCTAATAAGAATCAGGGCCGGTGATGAGTGGAAGACGGCATTCAATACTAGGTCAGGCCACTACAAATATCTTGTTATGCCATTTAGGTTATGTAATGCACCTGCCGTATTCCAAGAGTTCATTAACGATATCCTCCGCGAGTTGTTACAGTCTTGTGTGGTCGTGTACCTGGACGATATATTGATCCATTCTGCTAGTTTAACCCAACACATCCAGGAAGTTTTACTCAGATTACGCAAGAACAAATTGTTTTGCAAACTAGAGAAATGTGAATTTCACTGTTCCCAAGTACCCTTCTTGGGTTTTGTCATATCTAAGGATGGCATAGCCATGGACCAAGAGAAGTTGGCTGCAGTCCTACATTGGCCACGACCCAAGGGGTTAAAAGCTATTCAAAGGTTTCTAGGCTTTGCCAACTATTACAGAAAATTTATCCAGAACTTTTCCACCATTACTAAACCTCTGTCTGACCTGACGCATAAGGGTGCGAATCCCTCTCAATGGTCTGAGGCAGCTGAGATGGCCTTTGAAACCCTCAAGAAGGCGTTTGCATCCGCCCCTATATTATCCCACCCTAACCCCACCCTGCCGTTCACACTAGAGGTTGATGCCTCCGAGTTTGGGGTAGGGGCAGTTCTCTCCCAACGCCCTAAGGAATGGGGTAACCTGAGGCCATGTGGATTCTTTTCCAAGAAACTGTCTAGTGCCCAGAGCCATTACGAAATTGGTGATAGGGAGTTATTGGCTATCATCTTGGCATTAAAAGAATGGCGACATCTTCTGGAAGGCACAAGGACCCCAGTATTAATCCTCACGGACCATAAGAACTTGATTTACTTATCCGAGGCCAAAAGGCTGTCATCTCGCCAGGCTCGATGGGCTCTATTTCTGTCCAGATTTAATTTCATAGTGTCATACCTGCCTGGGTCCAAGAATATTAAGGCAGATGCCCTGTCGAGACAATTCTGCACAGACATTGAGAGGGATGAGGCCCCGGTCCCCATTATTCAGCCAGATAGGATCCTGGCTACTATTCGTACCAGCATCACTTCGCCACTGGGAGAGCAAATCTTGGCATCACAAGGGCATGCACCTCCGGAAACCCCAGCTGGCAAGTGTTTTGTGGACGAGCCTTTTCGTACCAGATTACTTGAGACCTATAACTCATCTAAGGCAGCTGGGCACATTGGCAGAGATCAGTTGGCATGGTCATTATCTCGAACATTCTGGTGGCCTTCACTGAAGGCCAACTGCTCTGCATTTACTGCTGCTTGTACCACCTGTGCCCGTGCCAAAACTCCTAGACATCTCCCAGTGGGACTGCTCCAACCGGTGCCTAATGGTGACCGTCCTTGGTCCCAGATTTCTATAGATTTCTTGGGAGAGCTGCCTAATTCTAAGGGCTATACATTCATCCTAATGGTGGTGGATAGGTTCTCTAAAATGGCTCACTTCGTGCCCCTCTCTGGTCTTCCCTCGGCCCAGGAGTTGGCATTAATTTTTGCCAGAGAAGTATTCCGCTTGCACGGGGTTCCTAGAGTGATAGTGTCCGACCGGGGGAGTCAATTCGTGTCGAGATTCTGGAGGGCATTCTGTGGCCAGATGGGCATTCAATTGTCCTTCTCCTCCGCCTACCATCCCCAGACCAACGGAGCCACCGAGCGTGCCAATCAGGGACTGGAGCAGTTTTTACGCTGCTTTGTGACTGATCATCATGATAACTGGGCCGACCTGTTGCCGTGGGCAGAGTTCGCCAGGAACTGTGCGGTTAATTCATCGTGTGGGAGCTCTCCGTTCCTTGTTAATTATGGGTTCCAACCCTGTCTACTCCCAGACTCATTTCAGTCCCAACAGATTCCGGCTCTGGATGAGCACATGGAGCAGCTCCGTTCCACTTGGGCACAGGTACAAAGGTCCCTCAGTCAGTCCTTACACAGACATCAGCGGCATGCCAATCGCAGACGGCTGCCAGCGGTTTCCTTCCAGGTTGGGGACAGGGTATGGCTTTCCTCCAGGAATCTCAGCTTACAAGTGCCCTCGAACAAACTGGCCCCCCGGTTCATTGGGCAATTTAAGATTATTCGCAGTCAATCCTCTGGCATACGCATTGGAACTTCCTAACACTATGCGTATTCACAATGTGTTCCATGTGTCATTGTTAAAGCCCTTGGTTTGCAACCGCTATACTACCACTCCGGTGGTTCCTGGGCCGGTGGAGGTGCAGGGCCAAGAGGAATACGAAGTTCAGAGCATCATTGACTCCAGGAGATTTAGAGGCAAGTTGCAATATTTGGTCCACTGGAAAGGGTATGGGCCTGAGGAGCGCTCTTGGGTTGACCACAGGGACCTCCATGCTCCACGATTGCTGCGTAACTTTCACTCTAAATTTCCGCAGAAACCCAGACCCCCCAGCAGGGGAGGGGGTCTTTGAGAGGGGGGTACTATCACGGTCCCCGTGACTTTCTGTCAATCTGAACTGATTTGCCTGTGTATTGGTGGAGACTGATTGGCCCGCCCAGGATGTGCCATTATATGCCGGAGCTTGGGCACTTGTCAGTTGCCCTTTCTTGGTGTTCCTGTTGCTGCGCCTTGTTGCCATATTCCTGTGTCTCCTGTGTACCGACCTGGCTAGTCTGACTCTTCTCCTGCTTCTGCTCTGTGATTTGACCCGGTTCTGGCTGACGACCCTGCTCCGTGATTTGACCTGGCTCTGGCTGACGACCCTGCTCCGTGAATTGACCCGGCTCTGGATGACTACCGTGCTCCGTGACTTGACCCGGTTCTGGCTGACGACCCTGCTCTGTGATTCATTCCGGCCTGTCTGCTGTTCCAGTTACTGTTCCGGTTCTGCCTGCTGTTCCAGTTGCCATTCCGGCCTGCCTGCTGTTCCAGTTACCATTCCGGTTCTGCCTGCTGTTCTGGTTGCCATTCCGGCCTGCCTGCTGTTCCAGTTACCGTTCCGGTTCTGCCTGCTGTTCCGGTTGCCGTTCCGGTCTGCCTGCTGTTCCAGTGTTCCTGTGTCGCTCCGGCGACATTCTGAACTGTTTAAGCGACTCACTGTTCCTCTCACTTGTCAGTAGCTGTAGCCTGAGGTTGCTTTGCCTTCTGCTGGTTGCCAAGGTGCTCGCTCCTGTGCAGAACCACTTAACCCTTGCAGTGCCTGTAGTCTCCGGTCTAGTGCCTCTGATATATCTTGCCAAGCATACGTTTTCTGACTTGAGCCTTTACTCTGAGTGCTTCTGTGCGTCTCTCATTCACCCTTAGAGCCTTGTCTGCTCCGTTCTCGTATTCTGGCTCCGGCCCACAGACGCTAAAGTTACATTCCCATTGCACTCCAGAGGGCGCCGGCTCTACTACAGCTTGTGCAGTCACCATCAGTACAGCACCCAAGGGGTGTCAGGGCACAATCCAAGTGGCACACGCAGGGTTACTACTTTTCCAGTTAAGGGCGATTTTGGTTCTGATCACTACAGCGTGGCAATAGCATTCCTCTGTAGCCCACGGTGGTGGTATCGGCTCAGCTCTGGACTTTGTTGAGCTACTATACCAACTTGAGAGTGTATTCAGTGCAGTTACTTATTTCTATCCCGCTATTGAGAGACTGTGTTCCAGAGACTACTATTTATCCCGGGCGTTGGCCAATCTTGTTTATGTCTCACCTATTGCATTTGTTAACCCTTTGGGGGAACATTCCCTATCCATTCATAGCACCTATCACTATCATTGTGTGCATTCACTTTGTCATTATTGCCATTACTGCTATTTCTGTACTGGCCTCTAGGGGCATTGTTTTATTTTCAATAAAACTGTGTTTTTACTTCATACCCTGGTCTGAGTGTCAGAAAACCGTAACAAGTAACTATTTTATGGAGGGCCTCAGTTAAAACATATGTGGGGACTTCTAATGCAAAAATATTTCACAGGGGTATGACTAGAACCAACTGGACCAGTGCTTTCCAAACTGTATGCCGCGACATGTTAGTGTGTCGGCTGCAGTGTGTAGGTGTGTCACAGGCAAAGGTGCCTTTTACACAGCGCAAGATTGTCATTCAACCCAAGCACGAGCTACATTGGGAGCTGAGATAAAACACTTCTACTTAATGGTCACATTTACAGAGCGGGAGATTGCCTCCGTGTGCTGCATACAGCTGGAGTGCCACAAAAGATATGTAACAGCTGGAGTGCCTCTGTGTGCTGCATACATAATATGTATGCAGTAGACATGTGCGAATTCATTCGGAGACATTCGGATTTCGTCGAAAATGGGGTCATTCGGAGACATTCGGCCAATCCGAAACTCAAGGGTCATTTGGAAAAAATTATCTGACTCCGAACAGCCCAGGTCTGAAATTCGTTGAAACTTTCGGACGTTTCGGCAATCGACACATTTCCAAAAGTTTTGACTACTTTTGACCAGGACTTTTTTGTACTTCCTGTGCGAGCTCAATTACTTTCCCTCCATAATTTTCCCTCCATGTCTCTAGTCCAATTCCATTCTCCGTTTCATGCACTACTTCCCTCTTTTGTCTGTATTCGAATAGCCTTCTTCGTTTCATGATGGGGGTTGGACTAATGACACAGTCACACAGACAGACAGCCTGCATTTCCTCATTGCGTTGTTGGAGCTCAGAGAGAGAAGAGATTAGAGAGTGTACAGTTGTTGTGTAGGCAGGCAGGTAGCATTAGGCTAGGCCTAGGTAGGCAGCCAGCATTAGTTCCAGTTATTGCCACTGCAAGAGCAAGTAATATTTGTTCCTGTGCAAAATATAAAAAAATATTAGGTATTTGTTCGAATACAGGGCCGGCCCTTACACGGGTCCCAGTGGGTCCATGGACCCAGGCGGCACTTTGACAGGGGCGGCAATTTGCCTGCTGGCTGCTTCAGTGACGTGAATTATGTGATAGTGAAACATTATGCCTATTTTGTATTGTTTATCGCCCACCTAAAGTCAAGACTTGAGTAAATAGGTCTACTGTCCCAGATTTGCTAGAGAGGTTTTACAAATACAGGAGGGTGCCCCCTGTACGAAATGAGTCTAAACATTTGGGATCCCTAGTATGAGTGCACAACAGTGCATGATGTGTCTTGAACAGGATTGCTGTGAGGTGTCTCCACCCAGAAGGTGCTGGCCGGGCTGAGCTTCAACATTGTGACGAGTGACCAACTAAGAGCACCGTGCCAGACTTAATCTGCAGCCATAGCATCACCCCCTCCTACTCTCCGGGTCCCGCTGACTGGCAATAACAGGTGAGTCACTAAGAGATCTGAACCCTTTCTGGAAGTCCTTTCACTTGGAAAGGGGCTAGGTATTACTTGGGGGAGTTGCCTCGTGTGTAAATAATTTCTAGGTGGGAGATTAATGTGCATCACTTATGTGTTTCCTAACAGTAGTTAGAATACAACTCCCATCATCCCCTGATTATGACATTGGGAAATGCCCAGCAATTACCGTAGAGCCCTGTATTGCACACTCACGGAAAACGGTGATATTGCTATACTAAGACAATGCTGTGGACCCCTCTTCAGAATAGATGTCAAGCATTTTTTTTATTTCTCTCCTGTGTTGCAGTTTGTTCACAACAGAATGTCTCAATTTTTCTTTTTAACACATTACATCTATCACATTACAATCATTGATGTTTATTCTTGATGTAGTATGAAACACTACAATGTATATACACATAGAGTTATCTGATATGAGGGGAAATCAGGATAGGAAAACAAGAGAGAGGAATTTGGATACTAAAGAGGGACAGTAGGGTAGGAGGCTGGTACCAGAAAATGAAACCTTAATCTTTACCCATGTACTAACATAGAATGTGACATGTAGTTTGTCCATGTTCGAGTCGACCACTCATGTTGAGTAGGATGTGACAGGCATGGGTTTTCGATGTTCGAGCATATGCTATATTGAAGGAAAGGCATGGGGTTTCGATGTTCGAACATATGCTATATTGAAGGACAGGCATGGGGTTTCGATGTTCGAACATGCTAAATTGAATGACAGGCATGGGTTCTTTTTAAAGAAAGCACGCAAACAAGTAAGGTTTCTATATTTAACAATTATGTAACAAAATTTAACACTAGAAGCTTGAGTCAATTACCTCTGTTAGTTAACCCAAACTAACGTTGGTAGTTTTAAGTCACAGTCTGGTACTCTATTACCTGAGCTGTAACAAATTACTGAACGCTCAACGGGAGCTAAATTGGCACCCATTGAAAACAATGAAAAAGCAGATGAATTTGTGACTTAATTACATGCGGTGACTAGTAACACGCATTAAGTTCTCTCTTTTTTGCGTTAAATTACCACCTAGCAATCCTAGGCGCTGAGTCCCTAATGCGTGTTAAAAACCACTGCCGTGTAATTGAACAGTGTAAAAAAACAATACACATATGCGCAACTAGGCATCACTATACTAGTAACCCATGGCTGTATTAATATGGAGCCCTAAACCTGAAAAGCGCGGACTGACCAGTGTAAGTGTTTTTATTCCACCATGTAAAGTGCCGCCCTAGAGCTAGGCCTAGTCTGCCTAGGCCAAGATACATGGTTGGGTGCACTTACACCCTTTCAGTGCTAGAGATGTACACACATTCTTTCAGCACAGGCACACAGACACCCTTTTAGATACAATTAAACATACTTGGGAACTCTTGGGGTTTGATCTATATCACACGGTGAAGGGCCAAAATCTCAGGGTGAGACAGTCCTGTGTTACTTACTATATGATCTACACCAAGTTACTTCTTATTTAGAATTAGAGCCATTTCTACCAGAGAAGCAGAGGTAGAAGTTCTGTTCATCTAGTGTATGATTAAACAGTAAGATATTTCAGTTACATCATGTTAAGGGTTCCTTGTCAAAAGAATCTACATTTATGAGAACTTTACAGGTTAATATTTCAAAGATCTCAGTCGCCCAATTTTGAAAGTTCCCAGGTATGCAAATAAATACATTAAATAACTCATGTGTCACCCGGTCCCTTTATTCTAGAAATTATTCTATCATTTGCTAGCATTAATACTGAGTATAAATCACCTGCCCATCTCTCTTATTTGGAGTAGAGGTTCTGCTTTAACCCCTTGAGGTCCAGAGGGGCGAGCAACACATTTCTGTGCAGCGCATTCCATACCTCTCTGATCCTTTAAGGGTTAAAATAGCAGCAATGACAGTCCTTTTTAGGAGTCTCTGGTAGGGAGTGCAATTCTATGCTTGTCTCTGGGTTTATAAATTAATATGTTAGTGCCAGTGAAATAAATGATCATACAAATCAGATTATCTATCCCCTACTACAGTCTTTGCAATGTGTAGACATTATTGTCTAACGAAAATAAGCCAAAATGAATGCAGGATGCAGTAGAGAGGTGACCTTTCATTACAGTAATTAAGCTTATACTAATAATTTACTGTCACTTTTGCAAATCTGGAAGCATGCTCACAGCACCCCCTATTGCTTAGTTGCAGCTGTTAATAAGGAAACAATTTTATCATGCACAGCAGAAAATCCTTTCTAGAAAGAACCAAAGCAGATCTGTAGCCAGTAGCAGATAATTAGTCAATGCAATGATTGATGGGAATGGCAATTTTGAGAGTCATCTGAGAAATTGTTCATTATTTAATAGTTTCAATTTTCTGTGATATCCATATCATACATACTTAATCTCGTTTTCTGCAGTTCTGTAAAGTGAAATTCTAATAATTTCCCATACCATCTTTCGGAGAGTACCAATATATTTTCCATTAAGTATTTATACAAAAATGGTATGTCAAGGGAACCAAAGACTTGATGGGAGCTTAGACACTGACATAGCAGAGACACAGGAAAAGCATCCAGAGAGCTCATTTCCTCAGTCCTGTCCCTGAGGAGCCGTGATGCATCTATTGCAGGTTAAAACATAACAAACAGTGCTCCTTTTGACCCTTTGAGTGCCAGAGGGTATGCAAAGCATTGCTCTCGTACTCATCTGGCACTCAAAGGGCGAGATGTTCAAAAAGTCATCGTAATGAAAAAATTGTTGGATCGTGAGTCGGTGGTAAAAGAAGGACAATATTTTCAGAAGTAAATTCATCATGTTTGATAATGACGGTAAGAAAATCCTGATGAACTTTGCCTTTAAAAATTCTGATGTTAAAAAGGTCTTTGGTTTTGTCTTTGAAACAAAAATCTTCAAAGAAAAAGACATTGTTTTGTCTTTGAAATAACAAATTGCTTCTCACTCAAGTTTAGACCATTTTTATTCTGTCGGGAAAAAATGATGTTAAAATGACGTTGAAATTAATATTTTTTTCTGAAAATACCTTACAATATGATTACGGTAGATTAAACCACGCCCACTTTTAAGACGGCTTTTTCCCTTAGACGGAGATGTGGTATTGGATGCAAAAAATGACGCAAACATGTTTGAGAATTGACGGATCATGGTGTAAGAACTTTTTTATTCTGATTACAGACAATTTCAGTTACCACCACTTTCTGAACATCTCACCCTTTAAAGAGTTAACTAGAAGAGAGCAGATGACCTAGTTTACAGTTAAAGGGGAACTACCACCTGGCACAATCTTTACCTTCACTATGTCCCCATCTGGCGACTAGCTGCTTAGTAGCCCTAGTTGCCAGAATAATTACCTGATTTAATAGATTTCTGCTCTCTTCCCCAGCTGACAGGCAGGATGGAGCGCGGACATCTTGCCATTGTGACCTCTGTGCGCCTGCGCTTTCAGTCCCAGCCGGGTCTAGTAAGCGTTGCTAGGAGCCATTTGGCTCCGGCTGAGACTGACAGAGCAGGCTCGTGGACGTCACAATGGCAAGGTGTCTGCGCTCCGTCCTGCCTGTCAGCCGGGGAAGAGAGCAGAAATCTCTTAAATAAGGTAAGTATTCTGTCGACTAGCGCTAATAAGTAGCTAGTCGCCAGATGGGGACTTAGTGAAGCTAAACATTATGTCTGGTGGTATTTCCACTTTAAGAAGATAACCCAATCAAATCTCGTTGCATACAGTGCATCTTGGATATTTATAGCCTTTCACCCTTTAAGTGCCAGAGGGGTACGCAACTCATTGCTTTGTAATGTGTTGTGTACCCCTCTGGCACTCAAAGGGTGAAGGATTTAACCCTCTGTGTGTCAGAGGGGTGTGCAACACAAAGAGCAATTGGCTAAGTACTGAACCCTGAGGTACTCCGCTCTCTACTTTAAATGTATTGGAGAATTTTCCATTTACAACAGCACACTATTCTCTATCCTTCAACCAGTTTTCTACCCAGAATTGCAGCTCGTTAGCTTATTGAATTGTACCTTAATTGTTTGAATTAATTAGAACTAGAGCAATTAAGGAATAAAACAGCTGCTCCATTGATGATAAAAATCCCTGAAATTATCATTGATATAAATGGGCTTTACCCCATTGAATGTCAGAGAGGACTCCAACACATTGCCAAATAATACATTGTAGACCTCTAGCATTCAGGGCATTAACAGCCTCATTTAAATTAATTATACTTTTTATTTGTCCCCTATGGTGCAGTTGATTTGCGCAGGGGCTTAAGTACAGGGTGTGAGGAGGGTGCAGTAGTACCAGAACCCTCTATACAAGTGGGCCCACTGGCTCTGCAGAACCCTCTGTACAAGTGGGCCCATTGGCTCTGCAGAACCCTCTGTATAAGTGGGCCCATTGGCTCTGCAGAACCCTCTATACAAGTGGGCCCACTGGCTCTGCAGAACCCTCTGTACAAGTGGGCCCACTGGCTCTGCAGAACCCTCTGTACAAGTGGGCCCACTGGCTCTGTGCTATCCTTATAATCGTATTCAAGACAGACAACAACCCAACATTGCTTCATACAAATTACTTAAATGTGAACCCTGTGCAAATCATTTATTATACAAACGTATCAATTATTTTTTTCAAAAACTAGGGTTTTGTTGCATAGCTTGGCAAAAATATATTTAAACTTGCTCGCCTTGCCAAGGGACCCCTTTTTCAGCAAGTCATATATAATATATATATTGCAATCTTTTATGGCTTGCAAAATTGCTTTACATTAAAACTGTATTAATCTAATGCCCTCATGACTGACATACAGTGAGAACTCAAGAAGTAGAATATACCCACCATTTATATAGAAGACCATCCCACCCACTATTATAAACTATATGGAGCCTGTGTAATACACCTTTCTGTAATGTATTGAGTTGCTTGTGCTGAACCATACAAAATGACCAGTAAATAACAGTATCGGCATTGTCATTTTGTCATTCTGATATCAGTCTTCACACACTTCTACTTACAAGATAAATGAATTTACATGACAATGAATGATCACTAAGCTCTCATTGTCTTGAGTGTTTCTTTATGGCAGTTTCTCCGGAGATTATCAGCATTAGAACATTTTAAATGACCCACTTACTGGTCATTATACATTAGGGTAGTTGAGACAGAAATACCCATTGAGATGTATGCCTTTTAGCATATACCACTAAATGTGCAATTCAGGTAGCTAAAGAAGTGAAATTATGGAGCAAACCAACAGTGCCATAAGGGGGAATTAAGATTCCCAAAATGTACATTGATTTAATTGGGCTTCTTATTTTTTAATATTCTCTTATACCAGTGGTTCTCAATCTTTTTTCACTCAAGGCACCCCTGATGTGTAATCTGGAATTTTCAGGGCACCCCTAGCACTTTATAGATAATTTTCCAAGGGCTTAACGCAGTGATTCTCAACCAGGGTGCCGTGGCACTTTGGTGTGCCACAGACATCGGCCTGGGGTGCCCGGTGTTTTCTATGAAGACTAACAAAAAATGGACTAGTAAATAAAGATTTATAGAAATTGTTATGCACAATATGTTTAGTTTTCTTACTATGATTGGAAGACCTAACAATAACTGTATATTTATGTATTGTACCCTTCATTATGCCCTTGGTAAATTACATTAAATATGTTAGGGGTGCCCCGAATGTTCTAGATTATGTGTTTGGGGTGCCCCAAACAAAAAAAGATTGAGAACCACTGGCTTAATGAAAGGAACAATATACAAATGTATAGTCATTCTTAGCTCTCACAGTGAGAATGACAGCAAGGAGTATATTGTGCATAACCATTTCTATAAGTAAAACTTCACTGTAAATCTTTTCTCAAAACCTTTGTGGAAAACTTGGGCATACTAAATTGGTGTCCGAGGCACATCAAAGTGGCCACAGCACCCTGGTTGAAAACCACTGTTTTATACCATGCAACTCAGTATAAAAGAAATACAGTAGTTATGGACGTCCACGGGAAGGGGGGTCGTTAAGATGGGTCAATCCCCCCATGCACTTGCCCCTATGGCTGTACTTGCAGCAAAAAAAACCTAAAAATTATATTTTTACTATAACTTTAACCCTTTTGAGTACCAGAGGGGTATGCAAAGGAATGTGCCATGTACCCCTCTGGCGCTCAAAAGGTTAAATGCCATGTACATACAGGTATCATATGGAAAAATTAATGTATTAATATGCTAGATCCCAAAAATATAGCTCTAAACTTGCTTTATAACACGTCCTATTCAGATATAATTTATTTACATTTGTTTGGGTAGTTTGCAATGAGAGACAAGAGCTAATGCCATTCATTTATTGAGCTCAATACCCACTGCTCTTGTATTCAGAAAGTTTGATACTTTAACCCAGCCCTTTTACACACAATTGTGGACAATCACTTTAGATACATCTTTCAAGAATGCTATGGTACATGGAGCCCTGGGAAAGGCAGAAATGGCTTCCTCAAAACATAAGGAAGACTAGATGTTTGGCCTAAGAAAACAAATAGAGAAGATTTATAGATTCTATCATGAAGAACAGGGTATTTAAGTGTAGGCCACAGGTTATTTTAGGTCTTAATGTTCTTTTGATAAATAAAACACTGAGATTAACATTGTCTTGATGTTTTTCATGTTTATTGCCCTTGAATATGCCAGTCCTTAGAGCAAGAGGGTGTCCAGCACATTGCTAACCAATGCTTTGGATGCCCCTCTGGCACTCAGAAAGTTAATTCACTTCTATTCTGAGCATATAACCAAAACCAGCAGAGAAATGTACCTGTTTTTGTGGATGGTCAGTCATACATAATGTTGGTGACTATTAAAATTCATATTTCACACAAATTCAGATACTTTGCCTCATCCGGCAGCTATGATTTTCAGAGACAGATGACTGCAGGGCTCTTCCATGGCTTGTAGCTGTTTCTCATTCTATAATGCTGGTACTAAATACTAAATGACCATGAATCACTCACCATACATTAATAATAAGTGCATTATGCACACTGAGACTTATACACAAAGAAACAGGAGCAATGATGACTGGCTACAGGCAAACAGGAGAGTCACAGAATTTCTTCTATCACTTACATGGCTTACTAAAGACAAAAGACACTGGAAATTGTTATGGTGAATAAAGAACCGGGACATGATGGCATACACCCAAGAAAATGAACTTAGTTCAGTAATAGCAAGACCCTTATACTTAATATTTATTGATTCACTATCCTTAGGCATAGTGGCTTATAACTGGAGGAAAGCAGATGTAATACCATTATTCAAAAAGTGGGAGAAATATAAACAATTGAAGACCTGTGAGGTTGACTTCCATAGTGGGTAAGATATTAGAAGGGTTACTAAGTGACAGTATTTAGAACCATGCGAAGACCAAAACAGTATTAGTAGGAGCCAGTGTGGTTTGATGAAGAAGATCATGTCAAATTAATGTACCTGCATTTTACAAAAGGATAAGTAGAAATCTAGACAAGTGAATTGCTGTTGATGTAGTATACTTGGATTTTGCAAAATCCTTTACTGCAGTGCCTCACAACAGGTTACTGCATAAATGAAAAGTCTTTCTTTTGGGAGATAATATCTGTACATGGACTGGGAACTGGTTAAATGATAGATGGCAGAGAGTTGGTGTAAAAGGAATATTTTCAAGTTGGTCTAAAGTTGTAAGTGGGGTGCCGCAGGGTCCAGTCCTGGGCACAATGCTTTTTAACTTGTTTATTAATAATCTAGAAGTGGGAATTGAAAGTAATATGTCAATCTTTGCAGATGACCCTAAGCTGTATAAGGAAAAATTCAGTGCAGGATGTTTTTTTCTCTTCAGAAAATTTTTGATAACTGAATGAATGAGCAGAAAAAGGGCAAATTATAGGTTATACATTTGTGCTGCAGAAACAAACATGCTGCATATATACTACATGGGGAACTACTTTGGAAATCCTTGTTAGAGAGTTAGGACTACTGATTGACTGTAGAGTACACAGCAGTGTGCAGTATCCCTCCACTGCTGCAAGAGCCAGTTGGGTACTATCCTGTAAAAAAAGGATATAGAAGATACACGTGTTGGGAATATAATTCTACCTCAATATAAGTATTGATAAGGCCTCATTTAGAATATGAAGTACAGTTTGGAGTACTAGCTGTTCAAGAAGACATTACTAAATTTGAAAAAGTGCAGAGAAGTGCAACAAAACTGATAAAGAGATTGGAGGATCTGAGTTATAAAGAGAGACTAGCCAAACTGGGTCTGTTTACTTCAGAGAAGAGATGCCTAATGGCTTGATATGATTAATTTACAAATATATTTGAGGTCAATAAAGGGAACCTTCTGAGGAACGTTTACTCAAAGAGCTGAGTAAAAACAAGAGGTCATCAATCGGGATGCTGTACTTGCAGATACTGTAGTTGCTTTCAAAATAGTATTGGACACCTTTGCAGTTCAGAACACTACTGAGGATTATTATAGTTGGTTTCATTGCAGACAGGTTGTTGATCCAGGGAAATATCTGACTGCCATTTGGAGTCAGGAAGGAATTTTTTATTCACTTCGGGCTTAACTGGAAATGGCTTCAATGGGACTTTTTTTTGCGTTCATCTGGATCAATAGGGGTGATTTGGCATGGGCTGGACTTGATTGACACATCTTTTCTTTTCAGCCTCATCAACTATGTTACTATGTAATTCTGAAGCAAACTAATTGCACTCTAAGGTACAAACAAACATCCCCAGATAGCTATTGTTTTAAATGGGGCTTTAACTCCTTGAATGCTTGAGAGGTCTTCAACACAGGATATTAACAAGGTTAACTGCTCCTTTAAATCAATGGGAATGTGAATTTATTCCCTATACTGCAGCTGGCCCTAAATCATTAAATCACAAGCCGGGTAAATGAATCTTCCATATCCTAACCAGTTATCATGTTTGGAATTACTTGGTAAAAATAATAAGAATTAATACAATTTTGGGGTAACCATAGGGCAAATAAAAATTTAAATTTAAATTGGGATATTTTAACCCCTTGAATGCTAGAGAGGTTTTCCAACGTATTACTGCAGAATTGTTCCACTTTTGAATGTGTGCATATGGCCAATTAACCCTATAAGGAATATGCTACATGCTCCACCCAAAACATGGTTGAGTTCTTTTTTTGATGTAGGGGCCCTGAAATTAAAAAATAAAATTGTAATTTTTTTTGCAGTATTGGAGGACGAGACATTGACATGAGCCACAAAATCAAACTATAAACGGCCTCTCATACAATGCCTTGTCAAGTGAAATGATGTATGCTGCTTTGTAATTCCTGTTGAGTACATCATACATTATTCATTGTTTCTACTGCTCCTGTTAGCCTTCTACCTCTGCTCTGTTCAAATGATATTTATCTATGCGGCAATTCACTGTAATCTGTCAATCCCCAGATCACCACAAACAGCAGGAGTGATCCAGGACCGTACGGAACAACAGATTTTTTTTTGTGTCTGCAAATTCACTGAGACTAATGAACTGAAAAGAACTGGTGCCGTTTTGGAGAAAACCAGTTGCACTATATAAAACATTCCCAAATTCCAATTGTTTTAAATGGAAACCAGAAAATTCCAGTAATCCCTATGAATACCCTGCTCCTTGTTTCAAGAAATACATGGACATGACTGTTGTTAACAACAAAATCTGTTAATCTTAAATGGTAACCATTTTTGGTGGTGTTCTTGAGTGGAAATCTAGGACAACGGATGGTCAGGCATGCACTTGGCCCATCAGGGAACAAAATCAGTGGGTCCTAAAACTGCACGTAGGAGTCTTCTGACAAACTGGCCCAATCATTTTGTGCACAAAACATGGTGTCTTCTGTCTTATGAACTGATTTATTATTGGATATTTATTGTTCTGTTTGCCACTTTTCTTAGACAATAAATAGTAACATGCTGTTTTTGGACAGATTGATGGAATTTCCCAATGTGCTAATTATAGGACTGATCATCTAATATCCAGAAAAAATCTAAATGAGTCTGGTTTGCTTTAGTTTATTGTCCTTTTGCATATGAAACTGAGTCCACAGCGGGAGCTAATGGTCTTTGTAAGGAAGAGAGAATCTGACCTACAAGCTCTTCACCAGCCTGAATGCATTCCCAGTCCTTGGTTACAGTTATTCCAATGACCAGCTGTCCTGTCCAAGTGAATTAGTATAAGTTCTATGTTTTAATCTACTCTGACATTCATACTTTTTTCCATTGCTTGGAGAGTTGATGAACAAGGTGACATATCTCTTGTGCCATCTTGTGACTCTCACTACATTTCCAATTTTCTGTGACTTTTAGCCTGGTACATGTTTGCATTAGTCAGAGTAATTAGTAGGGTCCCAAGAGAGCCAGAGCTTTCACCAACAGAACGCATTACTAGTGCACCATGGAGCTCAACTGCACCATAACTAGAAGTGAGATTAATTACCGGCCTCATACATAAAACAAGTACAAATTTAGAGATTATAAAATGTTATCTAAATGACTTACAATTTTGGCAAATGTATTCTAGTGAATATAGATTTGAGCTAAGAAAAAAGAACCAGAAGGGGCACAATACTTGACAATAATTATGCAAATCCCAACAATAGAGGCAAGTACTCACAGTATCTGAAGTACCGGTTGGATCGACTTACAACCGGTAAGACATGTAGGGATATAAATCCGCCCTACTTCGGATAAACTGATCTCTGGAAACAAACAGCTGGAAACACTGGATCTCTTCATAAAACTTTAATGTTAAAAATAGCAAGCCCCAACGCTAGACGCGTTTCGAAGCACTGCTTCTTCATCAGTAGCGTAATAAGAATAAATTTAGGCTCAACAATTAAAAAACAAATGTCATGTAAATAACATATAAATAGTATATAAATATACTCATCCACACTTAGTATATTTATATACTATTTATATGTTATTTACATGACATTTGTTTTTTAATTGTTGAGCCCAAATTTATTCTTATTACGCTACTGATGAAGAAGCAGTGCTTCGAAACGCGTCTAGCGTTGGGGCTTGCTATTTTTAACATTAAAGTTTTATGAAGAGATACAGTGTTTCCAGCTGTTTGTTTCCAGAGATCAGTTTATCCGAAGTAGGGCGGATTTATATCCCTACATGTCTTACCGGTTGTAAGTCGATCCAACCGGTACTTCAGATACTGTGAGTACTTGCCTCTATTGTTGGGATTTGCATAATTATTGTCAAGTATTGCGCCCCTTCTGGTTCTTTTTTCTATTTTGTTAAGGGTCTACTTCAAGGTCCTTACTGTTTTGTTGGGAGCAGCATTCTACAACTACATTGGAGCGACTGAGTGGGGGCAGTCTGAATTCCTCCATTCGCCAAGCTGACCACTTATAGTGGATTTTTAAATTGTGAGTTCGGTGTATAAACGGTGGTGGTGTTACACTATTTTGGAACTATTACACTAGGAGAGCCCCTCTTTGTTTCTTCTTTTTTATACAGATTTGAGCTGCTTGACCCTAATTATGATAAAGACACTAATGAGTATAGGTGTATGATTATTGATTACTGGGAAACTGATCCTAGCACACACTGGATGCAGAATTGGTGGATCTGGGAGATCCAACCAGAACTTTGAGGTGTTTCCCTTTAAGCTAATGATTTAAGCTTGCATCTCCTAGAATAGACACTGTCAAGGGTCACTTTAGTGTTACACTAATACTCAGTGGTTCCTGTGTCAAGAGAGGCAATGGAAACGATGAGTCACTAAATAAAATAGCTGTATGTGTATGGTAATACATACATAAATATTTCATATTGTGAAAAGAGAAATTAAATTAATAAAAAGACAATGTATTTTACTGGGCCACTGTGAGATTACTGTGTTATCCAAAGGAGATAAAATGCTGGTGTAGTTTATTTAGATACATGACTTGCAGACCACAGGGGACTATGGTGATGTTAGCATGATTAGACCATAAAGACAGAGATAAGTTAAGAAGAATAAACATATTTTTATTTAATCAAATTAAAAATGCAGCAATTTTCAATGGTTAGACCATTTTCAGAATTCCTGCCTTCCTCTGGATCCCAACCTGTTCAAATCAGTCAAGAAAGGTTTTCCAATAGACAAATTAGGCAACTGCCTAGAGGTCCAAATTTTGAAATGCACATTAGCTATGCTGGCCTCTCCCACATTGTGGACTATGATGTTGCTAAGGTAATCTCAACATCTCCGCAACAGCTTTATACCCCTTTACAAGCTATTATTTAACCAACAATGCGTTGGGGATCTCTCTAGCAACCAATGAGTTAAATCTGTTTTTCCTTCTTGCTTGTTATAGGCCAAGATATTTTCTGCGTCATAAAACAGTGGATGGGACTGAAGGTGGGGTCTTGTGAGGAGTCAGGGTGTGGTCATGGGCAGAGCTATGTGTGCCTAGAGTGCCTTGCCTAGGGGCTCCTGGGATGTAAATCCAGAATTAAAATCAGTACTTTATAGGGAATTACATCTATGTGAAGAGTCTGAACCAGCAGTTTGTATCCTCCAGATTAAATTACTTTGCAAACACTCTTAGGTATAGTGCATATATATTACTATAGCTTAAGCTTTTTGAGGTTTGCTTTTTTGTTATTTCACGTTATAATGAGTTGTGTGTTTAATGATGGCAGACAAATCATAATTTTTGTAGACTTGTTCTTCTTAATATCCAAGATCTGACCCAGATAAGCAGCAACTCTCATGCCGATCAGACTGGTCAGAATGCAGACCCGCAGGCTAAAGGAGGAAGACTGGATCTTAATGTGGCAGAACTCATACAAAGGACATTTTTAAAGGGATAGTAATGTTTCACAATAAAAGCAGCTACAATTATTCTTCATAGTATTTGGGCCATGGAGAGTATTATTTCAATTCTGCCAGAGTTGTAGTTCAAGAGTAATTGATTGTTAAAGAATCCCCCTCACGCCTCTTTTACTGATGTAACACTGCTCACCTCAGAGCAGCAAGGCTGTCCGGATGGAACTCAGAAAGGGACAATCTTCAATTAGCATAAGAGAAAATCCTGTGAAGTGGGGCAGAGTTTTCCTTATGCTCACAGTACGAAGATTGTCCCTTGCTGTGAGCTGTCTGGTCTCAGGACCAGATTCTACATCTGAGGGGAGGTGGTTTACACTAGGTAAAAGGGGCGGGAGGGGGATACTTTATCATTCAATTACTCTTGAACTACAACTCTGACAGTATTGAATAACATTCTCCATGGCCTAAATCCTATGAAGATTAATTGTAGCTGCTGTTTTTGTGAATATAATTGCAAATGAGCTGAATAATCTCCTGAACTGTCCAACTAGAACAAGGGAGTCCAATTTTTTTCAGTCTAGGGTCACATGGACAGAAATCCATTTGTGTGAGGACAGCATTAATTTTTATATTGCTAAATATGGTGAATGAGAAGCTGCTGGCAATTAAAGAAACAAAACAATTTTAGAAACTTTATTTGTACAAATGTGCACAGGTGTAAGCCTAGTGCTAATCAATGATCAATTTTGATAAAATCTGTGAAAATACTGATGTTTAACTAACAAAACTGTTCTCAAACTATCAGGTGTCAATTACACAACAGCAAGTGGCCTACGAGTTCAAGTGTGCTAGCTAATCAGATAATTTTTGTTAAATTACAGTAGCACCACAAGCTGTAGTCATGTAAGCTGCATTTGGCCCACTGGCTGCATGTTGGATGCCCATTAAAGGGATAGTAATACTTATAATGTAAAAAAAATATATGCTGTAGGGTTTATCACCCTTAGTAAAACAAGGGTACTCCCACTACTGAGAGATATTTTATTAACAAATTATAACAGCTCAAACTTGAATTTGTTAGGTGCAATATAGCAGTGGCCTGCAAATTTACAGTGGTGCTTTTGCTACACCATCCTATGGACTGCTCTGGTCTGTAGACCATAAATCTCCATAGGATGGTGTAGCAACAGCGCCACTGTAAATTTTCAGGCCACTGTGATATTGCCCCTAAAAAATTCAAGTTTGAGGTGTTATAATTTTTTAATAAACTCTCTCTCAGCAGTGGGAGTACCCTTGTTTTATTCTGGGACATAAACCCTACAACATATATTTTTTTACATCTTAAGTATTACTATCCCTTTAACAAGATTATTAGGTGGTGATGAACAATAACAAATCATCACATGTCCAGAAAATCACCTCTCTGCCTTCCTAAAATCAGGTTCTACCAGAGAGGTAGGATAAATTGAAAAGGAAGAATAATTATACAGATACTTTCAAGATGGAAGCTCCCACTGAGGGGGGACTCAGAAAGGTGATAATTACTCTTTAAAAAAATAAATAAATAACAAAAATTGTGAACCAAAAAGTAAAAAGAAATATAAACTAACCTGTTTGTTTTTAATAAGTGCAAAACTATTTTAAAAGTGATAAGTTTGCTTTAAGAGAATATATACTACAAAACTCTTATTTGAATAGATTAAAGATTTGAGTTTATGTTTATTTAATGCATTGCACATCCTTCTGGCAATCTAAAGGCAATTTACACAAATTAAAAGATTAGCAAATTTGAGACCTGCTACACAACAGTAATGGAGCAACCTGTATCCTAAAACAGCAGTAATGATTAAGCGCTATCATATGAGAGAGGGGTGGTGTCAAGTGGAAAATAACAACTCTGTAAAGAAAAAAAATGCAAATTGAGGAAACAAAGGGAACACCTTAAAATACAGATATAGGAGGCACATACAAATGTTCACGAAATGCAATTCATTTATCATGACATAGAGTAGATAAAACATAGGAGACTAGTAGGGTAAAAGTGATGCCTTTATTGGCTAACTGAGTGGCTCTAGGATGCAAGATTTCAATAAAACTAGATCTCTTCTTCAGATGTAATAAGAATGAAGTCTGAATATACAATACATGACTTAAAATACTCATACACATTATTTTAACATTTAAATTCTACTGACAGTGTATATTCTTATCAGTATGGACCATAATTCATCCCCTAGGATTCAGTAAAGTCTCTTTGAAGTGGACTAAAAAATACAAACAAGAACAATTACTTTTTTGACGCTCCAGTGAATTTCAGTCTTTAGCCAGAGAGGGCTAATTCTACAGAATGTATGGGTTAAAATTTCAAGCGCAAGAGGGGTGCACAACCCATCGCTTGCAATGAGCTGTGATGCCCCCGGCACCCAAAGGGACTGAAATATGTTTATTTTGTGTGATAATGTGACATAAATTCCTTGTGACAGTTCAAGCCACAATTCAGAGTTTTAAACATGGTTATCAGCTAATCCTCCCAGATCTTTCTGTCCCTCACTGTGTCCTAAAATTTCCCATCAGTACAGTCACATTGACATGACATGAATACCCACATGTAGGATGACTCTGAATAAACTGGAAGTAAAATTAATAGAACAGGATGGGGAATGGACCCCCTACATGCCTCCCCTTTCAAAATATTGTACTCATCATGGTAGTTCTGCTCCTCCCCATAACACCTGGTATAAATATGTGAGAAACAAAACCGTGACTATCAACAATGTTGACTAGGGGATGCAAACAGGACCCCTATCTTAGCCTTGGCACCTATGCATGGATGGAACTCACACGTTGGCCCATCAATTAATGTGATTAAAATTAATCTGAAGAACTAAGGATTTTGATGTAGAACTGGTCCCTGGCTTAGGATGTCCTGTTTGATGGGCATTTCCCAAGGTTTGTCTGTTGAGAGTTTCGCTAGTTCTGAATACCGGGTTCTCCTGGGCCAGTTTGGGGCTATTAGGATTACCTCGCTTTTGTCCTTCCTGATTTTCTTAAGGACTTGTGGAATCATGGGTATTGGAGGATACATATATGCCAGTTTGTAGTTCCATTTGAACTTCATTGTATCCGTCTCCTCTGCCTGCAGGTGAAACCAGCGAGAGAAAAACCTTAAGCATTTTTTGTTCGAATAAGATGCCATCAGATGTATAGATATTTTTCCCCTTTTTTATCGAGGTCCTTGAATATTGCATTGCTGATGGACCATTCCCAAGGATCTACCCTGTTCCGGCTCAGATAGCCTGCCATTTGGTTCTGAGAACCTGCTATGTGTATTGCCGAGATGGCTAATAGGTTCTTCTCCGCCCACTTCAATATTTTCTCCACCTCTTGGCATAATGCTGGGCTGTGAGGCCCCCCTTGATTTCTTATATGCACTACTGCTGCATAATTTTCTGACAGTATCCTCACTGGTTTTCCTTTTAAGTGTTGTTTTAACTTTTGAAGGAAACGCGCTATGGCTTTTTACCTCTAGATGATTTATGTGAAAAAGTGTCTCCCTTTTGGACCACAGACCTTGGACGCTCTTGTTGCTCCAATGTCTTCCCCATCCTGTCAGACTGGCATCTGTGGTGACCACCTGCCAGGCCGGATCCTTTAATGGAACTCCTCTCTACAGACTGGAGGCTTTTGACCACCATTTTAACTCCTTTTTTCAGGTATGCTGGCATCAGGATTTTTTGAGACATGTCCAATGAATTTTTGTTCCAATTTCTTAAGAACCATCTTTGTACAGGTCGCAAATGGCATCTTGCCCAGGGGACTACCTGGATTGCTGAGGTTAGAGAACCTAGCAGGCTCATTAAATTCCTTGCTGATAGATATGATGCTTTTCGTGCTTTGTTCCCTTTACTCAAAATGCTGTTTCTCCTCTGGGATGACAAGTATGCCTGACATTTCACTGTATCTATCATCATTCCCAGGAACTTCAGTCATTGATTTGGGACTAACTGGCTCTTTTTTGTATTGACGATCCATCCAACAGATTCCAGGTGCTTCTGTATTTTCTGGGTGTGCTCTATTGCTTGACTCCTTGATTCTGCTGCTAGGAGTAGATTGTTGAGATATGGGACTATTGTGATTCCTTTTTTCCTTAGCTTTCCTAGGGCTACCGCTAGTGTTTTTGTAAACACTCTCGGAGCAGAGGTCAGTCCAAATGGAAGGGCTCTGAACTGCCAATGTTCCTGTGTTTCATCTTTATTGGGATGTGGTAATAAGCGTCCTGTAGGTCTATGGATGCCAGGAAGTTCCTTGGTCGCACGGTTCTGAGCACCAAATTCACTGTCTCCATCTTGAAAGCCCTATATTTCAAAAAAATTGGTGCAATAATTTTATATCCAATATTGTCCTGTATCCTCCTGTCGATTTCTGAGCCAGGAAAATTATAGAGTAGATCCCTGTTTTTCTTGCCTTGCTTGGGACTTGTTCTATGATGTTGTTTTCTAGAAGGTCCTGTATTGGTTTGTCCAGCAATGCTTCCTTCACAGGATTTTGAGGAATCTTTGATGTTTTGAATACTTTCTTCTTGGGGATGGAGTTGAAGTCCAGCAGATACCCTCTTTCCAAGTTCTGACGTACTGTCACGGTTTGTAAGAACACTCAGACAAGTTAGTAAGGTAAAATCATCCCCTCTTATTTATTGTAACATATGTCTATTGTAAGGCGCTGCGTACACTGTGTGGCGCCATATAAATAAAGATATACATACATACAAATCAGCTTTATTAAGAATAATAAAGTGCACAAGGTCACCCTTCACAGGTACAGATCCGGACAGTACGGTGGCACTTCCCAAATCTGACACAGATCAGGGTACAGGAGAAATAGCAAAACAAAACAGTAATACAGCAGGCTGTATCAGACGACAGGAACCAGGAACAGACCCTCAGCATTACCAAAGCTACGAAGCATACCCAACTAGTGAGAGAGTAGGTGACTGCAGGGCAGAATCCCTAGAAGACTAGGGATAGAATGGCAGCAAGCTAGGGTAACCGGAGGCAACACTAGTGCCAAAAGGCTAGGGTAACCGGAGGCAACACTGACAAGACACTAGTCCTAGGAGACTAGGGTAACCGGAGGCAACACTGACAGGCACTGACAAGACAATAGTCCCAGGGGACTAGAATAAACCGGAGGCAATACTGACAGGCACTGGCAAGGCACTAGTCTCAGGAGACTAGAGTAACCAGAGGCAACACTGACAGGTACTGGCAAGGCACTAGACCCAGGACACTAGGGTAACCAGAGGCAACACTGACAGGCACTGGCAAGGCACTAGTCCCAGGAAGACACTAGTCAGCAACGGATCGGGTAGTAGTCACAGCCAGGATCGGTACACAGAGTGATAGTCAGCCAGTCCTAGTCAGCAACGGATCGGGTGGTCAGCCACAGCCAGGATCGGTACACAGAGGGGTAGTCAGCTAGTCCTAGTCAGCAACGGATTGGGTAGTCAGCCACAGCCAGGATCGATACACAGAGTGGTAGTCAGCCAGTCCTAGTCAGCAACGGAATCACGGAGCGGAAGAGACAGGAGCAAGGTCACGCAAAACCGGGTCATACAAGGAGCAGGAACCAACAGCAGTACAAATGCCAGGTACAGGAACACCACGAAAGGGTGCCAAAGTAATCACAGGACTGAGGTTAAAAAGGTTAACTCTGGGCGGGGCAGAACCCAGCGGCCAAAAAGAGCACAGCAGGAATAGAACAGGAAGTAGCAATGTTGCTGACAAAGAAGATCACGGGCACCGTGATACGTACATAGTTGTCTAAATCCGTCTCTTTTTCCCAGGCTGTTAGGAAGTATGCCAGCCTTCCCCCTACTGACACTGGAGAGAGGGCCTGCTGATCTTCATGCAAACTTTTTTTCCTTTATTCTTCCTGGGTCCTTCCTTTCTGAATCCTGCTCTGAATCCTTGTGCTGAGGATTGTCTTCTAGGATCACAGGATCTGTTTTGAATTTTTTTGGATTCACGAAAGGGCTGCCTCCTTGTTCTGTAGGATGAACGTGAAGGAGATGACCTGTTTCTTCGATCCTGGGGTAATAGTGAGTTTTTTCCTCCAGGCAGTTTTTTTGTTATGTCTTCTAGGTGCTCACCAAATAGCATGGAACCCATGAAAGGCAATGATATTAACCTACTTTTTGATGAGTCTGCATTCCAAGATCTCAACCATAAGGCTCTGCGGGCAGAAATAGACAAAGAAGAAGATCTGGCCTACAACTTAATGGTGTCCATTGAGGCGTCACATACGAATCCTAAGGCTTCTTTTATTATAGCTACATCTTTTGATAATTTTGATCTTGAAACTGAAGGCTCTTTTCTTTATTCTAATTTGTTTAACCATATCCTGATGGTTCTTGATATGCATGCGAGGGCTTTTTCGACCTTGTTATTTTACCCTAGAAAGGAAAATTTTTTCTTTAAGGCACCTTCCATCCTGCGCTCCATGGGGTCTTGTAAGGCGGAACCATCCTCCATTGGGATCATGGTTCTTTTGGAGAGATGAGATATTGCTGCATCAATTCTCGGCAGTGTTGTTCAGGGGGCTGATTCTTCTTCCTTAAACATGTACATCTTTTGGAAGCGCTTGGGTACTGTGACCCTTTTGTCCCCTTTGGTCCATTCGGATTTGATTATCTCTGAAACTGAACTATGCACCAGAAAAACTGGACTGGCTTTTTTCTTTTCTAAGAAGGCTGTGTCCAGTATGTCCTGCTCATCTGATAAACCCAGAGTTTTACGAAGGTGTTTGAGGAAGGGCTCCATTTTATCCAGGTTGAAGGATCCTTCATTTTCAACAATTTTGCCTTCCTCTTCAGATGAATATTCAGATATAAGGTCTTGGATACCTACCTCATATTAGAGGTTCCCTCCTCAGGTTCCCCTGTTCACCTTCTTTTATGCACTGTAGTTTTTTGCATTGAATTGAAGGTCTACTGCATGGATGATCTCATCCATGTTAAAAATAGTTGAAATTGGCCCGGTACATCCTGCCCAATCACCTTATTAAGGCAGTCCTGACACAATTTGCTGGAATCTGTGAAAGAAATCTTAGCCTCACAACCTGAGCATACTTTTTGCTTCTGCTGAGTTTTTTCCTCTTTGGACTCAGAGGATTTTTCCTTGACTGTAGAGGAGGAGGGCTTAGGAATAGCCATAAGCAATAATTGTAATAAAATATAACTTTAATTGATAATACATATAATTAAAATATGTAACTAGGAGCCTAACAGAGCATACAGCCTGGCCATCTTTTATAGAGGGC
This sequence comes from Rhinophrynus dorsalis, assembly GCA_037306005.1. Classification (NCBI taxonomy): domain Eukaryota; kingdom Metazoa; phylum Chordata; class Amphibia; order Anura; family Rhinophrynidae; genus Rhinophrynus; species Rhinophrynus dorsalis. Next base: position 596,330,255 of record CM074718.1, on the reverse strand, counting down.
CTGTTAGTGGCGTTCTAGGCTTGCGTTTCAGGGTGGAACACAGATTAGCAGAGACTATAAATATATGAAGACTTACCTTCATTCTGCTTTGTCCAGCCTGCATTCTGCCACCGACTCCAGTCGCTCCACATACTGCCTCTACCCGCCCTCCTTGGGGGGAAATGCAGCTGCAAACTGCTCTCTAACATTGTAGCACCAATCAGCGTTGCAGCGGATCCAGTGTGACTGCTCTGCATCCCTTGAATTCAGCATCCGACTGATCCAGGGAACCGGGGTAACCATTTTCTTCATTTTGATAATTTGTTCTTTAGCGGAACCCAGCGTCCCGCTCTCCTTTCACCAGCTGGTGTAAAAAAAGTCTGGAATGGAGAGGGGAAGTACGTTTTTATATTTCCGGTTTTTAAAGTTGAAGGGACAAATCCATACATATTATATTGCCGCGGAAGGGGACACGGAGGAAAAACATACTTTGCTTAATGGCAAATCTGGCCCTAGTTTCTCTTTATTTGAATTTCAACTCAGTTGAAGAAACTGGGGGAATTTCAACTGAATTGAAGAAACATGGGGCATTCTTGTTAGAATTTTGTTTGGTCATCATAGGGTGCATCAACAAACCAATGATATTTTTATAAAGAACATGGTCTGATGAAAAAATATATTCACAGAAAAACAAATGAAACAGTGACTTGATTGTTAACAGCAACAACAGTATTAATCCATGCTTATCTCTTGGGGGAGAAATGCGTTAGTGGGGAAGATGTGAAATGCCATAAATGCTTCCCAGTGCACTGAGAACTCTTTAGTATTCAGTGGGTTAAAAACCCAATTTCATGGTACAGGAATTTTTGCTAACTAAGGTGCAGTTGGTTTGCCCTAAAATTGTTCCACATTTTCTCTGTGCGTAAGGCATTAAATATATGTGTTCAAAATCTGCTTCTACTACACTATATAATGAGATCAGTGTCAGAATTGTCTGTGTCAAGTTTGATTATTTTGTTTACATTAAAGTTTAGACAGTGTCTGCTATGAGTGAGGTCATGCGATGGCTCATTGCACATGCCAGTCTAAGGAAGAGATATCTACCTTATTAAATGCTGTCTGTAGATGTCAGATAAGAACTGCTGGGAGCAACATAAGTGCATTTAGGTTTCCATCAAAACCACAAGACTGAAAGATAAAAAAAGAAGAAAGTAAATAAGATGTTTAGTGCATCACTATACAACCATAAAATATTTCTTCTTTCTTGTTAACCCTTTAAGGACCAGAGGGGTGTGCAATGCATTGCTTTGCTTTGTAATGCATCACTCATCTTTCTGGTAATTAAAGGATTAAAGAAAACATGTAGAACCCCCCCCCCATATGCTACAAAGGGGCACATGTCATTGTAAAGCAATATGTTGGAAACCTATCTAGCCCCCCACAAGAGATTAAAATGATAACTGTGCACAAACAGATGTAGTTTTAACATTACTGTATTGTTGAACATAACTTGTCAAAGATTTGATATGTAAATATCCATATATAAAGCCTTTTGTTCATGTCTGTCTTAAAGAGAGGGCAACACTCACCTGTATTATTAGTGAATCCAGGACCTGTTTGTGAAGAGTGGCCAGGACTGCTGGAGTCCACAGTGCATCCATATACTTATAGACTGCCTCTAGACCATCACAGACTATATCTGCACAGTACTTAATGAAATAATAATAGTTTATGGAGTAAAATAGAGTCTGGTCTTATCACACATTCCTAATGTTTTGGGTCCCATCCATTCTCCATACCATCTTGTCCCACAACCTAGATATTCAAGTTGCATTTAGGAACAATCACTTTGGAACAGTTGTCACCTAACCTGTCAATCCGATCAAGTCATTTTAAAGGGATTCCAGACCCAGGCAATTAGAACTTGAGAAGACTTTAACATGTCCTTGATTACCATAGTTCCTGATCTATATACCTTATAGCTCTTGGTGTACGTCACTGTATAAACCTGTCCAGTTGGTCATTTGATGCTCCCATGAAACAAGTCTGTCTCAGTTGCACTAAAGAGTTGAAGGCAAATGATGCTGCAATTATCACTTGGTATCTTCCTTCTGTACAGGGCACCAATACGGTTGTTTTTTCCGCAAATACTAGGTACCAACAGGACTGTTTTTACCTCAAATACTTGTGTTTATGGAAGACTAAGACTGAATCTAAGGGAATCCTGAAAAATATTCCTATATTCTAGGATCTCATATCACATTTTGCCAGGGGCGACAGAGGTTATTAAAATGACTATGTAATTATCTGCTTCATATCATGCCTATAGTTTGTGTCGAGTTAGACAGGTGGAAGAGATGCCTATTTTTATGTGCTTATTTTTACATACAAAGTATGCTTTGATCCAGTGGTAAACATTTTGTCTTTAAACATAGATGTAATTCCTAGTGGATATGATGCACACAACAGACCTTGCCTCAATATCAGACCTTAATCATAACTCACATTGATTGCTCAGTGACACATACAACCTTGTAAAAGTAATGTTGTACAATTCCAGAGCAACTTAACAAGCCATCTGAACCCTAGAGGGCACACAAAATCTTCAGTTTATTTAATCTGGGCTATTAACCTCTTGAATGCTAGAGAGGTCTCCAAAGCAATGTGAAGACATGGGATTCTGGGGATTTTTTCATTTCCTATGGTGCAATTTGTTTGCCCTAGAATTGCAAAACCTTGTCTTTATGCATAAGGCCCATAACGAGAGAGGATTTTTATTTTTTACATCTTTGTGTTTCTTCATTGCAGAGGCCAGATTGTCTACACAGTTACTTGACAATCTAGAGTACAAGAGTCAGTTAATATTAGGTTTATTTGTCATTGCTTATTTACATGCATTTAGTGTTTCAGAGGACAATGAAACTGTTAATTATGTATGTATGTATATATACAGTTGTGTTCAAAAGTTTGCATACCCTGGCAGAAATTGTAAAATTTTAGCATTGATTTTGAAAATATGACTGTTCATGCAAAAAAAGATTAATTTCCCACACCTGTGGCTTTTTAAATTGCCTTTAGTGTCTGTGTATAAATAATCAATGAGTTTGTTAGCTGTCCCGTGGACACACTGAGCAGGCTAGATACTGAGCCATGGGAAGCAGAAAATTACTGTCAAAAGACCTGTTTAACAAGGTAGAAAGGCATAGTGCCCTGTGATTAGAGGAAAGCTGATGTAGTTCCATTGTTTAAAAAGGGAGCAAGAGATCCAAACCAGGAAATTATAGACCTGGGAGCTTGACTTCCATAGTGGGTAAGATACTAGAAGGGTTACTAACTGACAGTATTCAGAACCATGTGAAGACAAAATTATTCGTAGGAATCAGCATAGTTTCATGAAGAATAGATCAAGTCCGACTAATTTACTTGCATTTTATGAAAGAGTAAGTAGTAATTTGGACAGGGAAATTGCTGTTGATGTAGTATACTTGAATTTTGCAAAAGCCTTTGATACAATGCCTTACAGCAGGTTACTGCATAAATTAAAAAGCTTCGATTTGGCCGGTGTTATCTGTACATGGATTGAGAACTGGTTAAATGATAGATAGCAGAGAGATGTTGTAAATGGAACCTTTTCAAATTGGTCTAAAGTTATAAGTGTGGTGCCGCAGGGTCCAGTCTTGGGCCCAATGCTTTTTAATTTGTTTATTAATGATCTAGAAGTGGGAATTGAAAGTAGTGTCTCAATCTTTATTGATGACACTAAGCTATGTAAGGAAATACATACAAAGCTGGATGTTTTTTTCTCTGCAGTGGGATTTAGATAAACTGAGTGAATGGGCAGAAAAGTGGCAGATGTCATTTAATGTACATAAATGTAAGGTTATGCATTTGGGCTGTTAAAACAAATTTGCTACACATACTCTAAATGGGAAACAACTTGGGGAATCCTCATTAGAGAGAGATTTAGGAGTACTGGTAGACGATAGACTTCACAGCAGTGTGCAGAGTCACTCAGCTGCTGCAAGAGCAAATAGGGTACTAACCTGCATAAAAAGAGGTGTAGAAGCAAGGGATGCTAATATTATCCTACAAAAATAAGCTGCATGGTGGAGTTGCCAAAAAGAAGCCTTTACTGTGCCAGTGCCACAAAAAAGCCGGGTTATAATATGCCCAACAACACCTTGACATTCCTCACAGCTTCTGGCACACTGTAATTTGGAGTGACAAGACCAAAATAGGGCTTTATGGTCACAACCATAAGTGCTATGTTTGGAGAGGTGTCAACAAGGCCTATAGCGAAAAGAATAACATCCCCACTGTGAAGCATGGTGGTGGTTCACTGATGTTTTGGGGAGTGTGAGCTCTAAAGGCACGAGGAATCTTGTGAAAATTGATTTCAAGATGAATGCAGCATGTTATCAGAAAATACTGGCAGACAATTTGCATTCTTCTGCACAAAAGCTGCGCATGGGACGCTCTTGGACTTTCCAGCACGACAATGACCCCAAGCACAAAGCCAAGTTGATCCTCGAGGGGTTACAGCAGAAAAGGGTTCTGGAGTGGCCATCACAGTCTCCTGACCTTAATATCATCGAGCCATTCTGGGGAGATCTCAAACTTGTGATTCATGCAAGACGACCAAAGACTTTGCATGACCTGGAAGTATTTTGCAAAGACAAATGGGCAGCTATACCACCTGCAAGAATTCGGGGCCTCATAGACAACTATTACAAAAGTCTGCACGCTGTCATTGATGCTGAAGGGAGCAATACACAGTATTAAGAACTGAGGCTATGCAGACTTTTGATCAGGGGTTATTTCATCTTTTTATTTGTTGCCATGTTTTGTTTTATTATTGTGCCATTCCGTTATAACCTACAGTTGAATATGAATCCCATAAGAAATAAAATAAATGTGTCTTGCCTACTCACTCATGGTACATTTATTACCAATTCTCCAAAGGTATGCAAACTTTTGAGCAAAACTTTATATACATATATATATATAAATTCCATGTGCAATAAAAATGATAAAATGTTTGGAGTTTCTGAGTTATAAAGAGAGACTAGCCAAACTGGGTTTGCTTACATTAGAGAAGAGACATTTAAGGGTTGATATGATAACCATTTACAAATATTGTAAATTCATGGTCAATGCAATGATCTCTGAGTACAAATAACTATTTCTCAAGGAGCTGAGAATGAGCTTTCTACTAAAAAAAAGACAGGGATTTTTTTACAGTAACGACAGTAACATTATGGTCTTTTTTTGCCTTAGGACGCTGTGCTTGCAGATACTGTAGCTGCTTTCAGAAAAGTATTGAATAACTTTCTAGCGCAGAACAATATTGAGAATTATGACAGTTGGATTCACAGCAGATAGGATGCTGATCCATGGAAATATGTAACTGCCACTTGGGGCTTATTTGGAAATAGCGTGTTTTTCTTTTTTTGGTTTCCTCTGGATCAATAGGGATGATATGTAGCTACTGGTCATAAACCAAAAATGCTCCAGTCAGTCCTCAATGAACCTATAGCATCATGTAACTTAGATATATCACTGCTTGAACATACACACAACACAAGCAGGATTTCTCCCTCTACCTGTCTAGTAGAAATAGCACCAAGTTAGAGACTAAAGAAGCAGTAAATTGATGCACTCATAAAGTAGGAAACACTGAGCTCTCTCACCTTGAGAATTTGGCCCTTCACCCTGACATTTGGGTCAAAACTCTGAGTCTCAGGGTCAGACCCTGAGAGTTCCACGGTAGGGTAATTAATCAAGCAGCAAATTAAATAATATACAAGGGAATTAGAGGATTGTCTTGCACATCAGCTATTCTCCTATTCAGCAATATACATATAATATCAGGCCCTTAGTCATTCGTCTCTTGTTGGTATAGTCAGAGGTGGCTAAATGCAGTGTTTTTGATATACTGATCTTTTCGCCCTTTGAGGAATTCCAGCTTCAATGTTCATAGTGTTTTATTAGCTCCCGTTCTCCTAGATTGTAAAGCTTCTGGCCAGTATTTGCCCAGATTTTGTTTACTCTTGATGCCAGTGTTTCAAAACACAGCTACATAAATTGGCAATTGTTTGATTCTCCTTTGTGTAAGGATGCCACCCACATATTTCTTCTGGCACTGGCTATATTTTCTTTGCCATTTTTAGACAATAGTTCTCTGTCTCCCATCTAGTGTTATAATTGTTTTCCCCATTCCAACTTTTCAGTTACTGTCATGTATTAATGCAGGTATGCCAATTAACCTCTTGTATCTACTGACTCTCTAATGCATTTCCTATAACTTCCAAGAAATTAAAGAGGAAGTGCATTAAAAAACATAATTAACTTTACAAAAATGTGTATTACATTTGTGCTCAGCAAAATATTACTTTAGTCTGAATCATTTGTTAACATTTTTTCCCATTCAGATGACACAAAAATTGCTGCCTCTGCTGTCTCTATAAAATAAAAAAATAAAAAACAACATAATCCTCCTCTGGCAACTTAAGTGGTGATGTTACATGCATCTGTGATCCCCTCAAGCTAGATGCTGATTGGCTGAGTGATGAGGTTACAGGGCATGTTCTGTACCCTGAGTAATGCCAAAAGCCCAGCCAATGGGAGCATGGCAACTAATTTGAACTGGGATGGCCATAAAAAGCCAATCTCTGATCATTTTCTGCTCATTCTGGCTTGAGAAGTATTATGGGGGGGGGGGGTTATTTTATTTTGTAGAGGCAGCAGTGGCGATGATGGCTGCAGGGTATTAGGGTTTTTTTGGGGGGGGTTGTAGAGAAGATGTAGTAGGACCAGGTTGTCAAGGACACCACTGATTCTACCACATCAAGGTAAGTGTGATACTTGTTATGAATTTGGTGTAAGAATGCAAGTAAGCAAAGCATTTGAATGAACAACTGAACAAATGGATGTCTATGAAAGTGTTGACTGTGCCATTTGTTATTCTATAATTTCTTGTTCCATGACATTATTTTGTCATTTTTTCTGAATGTCACAAAACATGCATTTGTAATGAAACTAATGCACAAGTCTGATGTGTAGCCTCTGAAGCTTCAATTACTTTACGTTTATGCAGAGATAGCAGATGACATTTAAGCTGGTCATAGCTCAGAGGCAGAACACCTGTGATTCTCCAGCTTTTGTTGACAACAGTTGCCATCTTCCTCAGCCAGCTTTTGGCAAGCTTTGGATGATGATGTTTGGATTACAACAACAGCTGGAGGGTCACAGATTGACCACCCTTGACCTAAATTAAAAATAAAGAATGGCTGAATAGCATGAGCATTATAGTCTAAAACACAATTGCCTGCTATAACCCTCCCACATACAAACACATGCTCTCATATCAACAAATGCATTGATGATGCACAAGGACACCCAATCTTCCTTGAAGACAATACTGAAGGCAAACAAAGGGTCACATGTGAAGTAGTAGAAAAGTCCAGAAAAAATGCTCCTTTATTGAAATACTTTGGCATATAATACATCCCAGAGGCCATGATCGGTCTTACAAGTTTCACTCTGGTGCTTATTCATAGAGCAGATGAGTAAGAATTATGTATGAAATATATGAGACCAATCATGACCTCTATATAGTATTATATGCCCAAGGTATATCAATAACGGAGCTGTTTTACTGAAGTTCTCTAAAACCCTTGATGTAGGTCACAGGTGTCCAAGTTCAGTCCTCAAGAGCCACCAACAGGCCAGGATCTAAGGATTTCCCTGATTAAGCACAGTGGTCCATTCATTTTAATTGGCCCACCTGTGCTCAAACACAAAAATCCATGTTGGTAGCTCTTGCACATCCCTGACCTAGGTCATACTGAGATGGGAAGATGGAGAGACACGATTCCTAGTACTGCCCTATGTCATGATGTGATGTAAAGCTGATTTTGCCTATCCTACCTCTTGTATGTCATTATGATGTATTTGTTGAATACCCAGTTGTTATGTACTATAACGCCTATCATCCCCAACTACTTAATGGCAGGATGGGAATGATGGGAGTTGTAGTCCCCAACAGCTGGAGTTTCAACAGTTGACATCCCCTTATATATCATTGTATGGAAACAACGTACCATGTTAATATAAACATGTCCAAGGGGTCGGTATCCCTGCACCTATCTTCCACTGGTAGACGACGTGTTTAAAAGACATTAATATCGTGTCTGGTGCCCCTTCCTCCACCATTCCTTATGAGAGAGAAAGTATAAAAATAAATTAATATAGGATGTGCAGCCATCACGTTAACTAAATAAAATATCCAACAAAAGGGTCCCTGGAGCCCCATAATGTTCACATGTATGTTTGTTTTTTTGTTTGTGTGTGTGTGTGTGTGTGTGTGTGTATTTATAATTACATGCTCAACTTCAAGTCAGGATCCAACATTGTCCTCAATGACCTGCTCCTCCCATCAGAATAAAATAATAAAATAAAATAAACTTCAAAACCATAAAAAACATAATACAAAATGCTGCACATACCAGTCAGGACACTGAAGAAGAAAGAGCGTGCAAAAGAGTGTGCAACCTTTTATAGTGTCACCATGTCGCCATGATAAAAATGGCAGTTCATGAAAGAGCGAGATTCTCAGGTCATGCTATGAAAAGTCGCAATCTACTGTCAGGGCCCTTGTCCATCTTGCTTTTCCTCCTCATCCATGCTGCAATCTTTCTGCAGGAGCCCGAAAGCAACACCAAGGTGCACAATTCCTTTATATATGACAGCTGCATCAGCCTCTCTCTCGGTGTGTGCAGACTGACAGAGAGGACCACGCAGAGAGAGGCGTACAGAGCAACACTGTTGGAAAGCTCATAGCCTATTAACAACATCAATTAAATAGTAAAACAAACACAGGAACAGGGTATACAAACTAAAAGAACTGTGTAACTTGGTGTTGCTTCCGGGCTCTTGCGAAGTGAACAGCTGTGGCCCCACAGTGAGCTCCGGTGTTTGGGGCAGCATGCTGTTCCAAGAGGTAACGAACCACATCTGTGTGGCCCTTGTAAGCAGCAATCATTAGGCACATGCTGTCATGCGTATGGCAGTGCTAATATTTTCATATTTTCACATATAAAAGAACTGTGAGTCAGAATGAGGCCAAGGAAAACAGAAATAGTAGACCTGACAGTAGATTACAACTTTTCATAGCGCAACCTGAGAATCTTGCGCTTTTATGCACTGCGAGATTCTCAGGTCGCTATTTTTGTCATGGCGACATGGTGAATGCTATAAAAGGTTGCACGCTCTTTTGCATGCGACCTTTTAAAAGTGAACGAGAAGATACACGGGGAACTATACATGCCCTGGAGAAACATCCCCTTCCAACCAATCAGTGGAAAGACAAAGGGATAATACATGTATAACACTTGACTCATTCTTCTAACCAATGAACATAGCTGGGAACTCTCTAGATCTGCCCTGGAGACTCCAGTTTACACAGGGAATTACCAGGTCTCAGGGGAGAGAGGCTGACTCTGTAGTGGTGGGGAGTTTCTTATGAAACTCTGCCCAGTTCTGCTCCTTCCCAGCCTGTTCCTCCCATTTCCTGCCCACTTCTCCTCCTTCCTTGCCCTGTTCTGCTCACTTCACATCCACTTTATGTCCCCACCCCTTTGTGACATGAATTGCAACATTTTTATCCCCAAGTGGCACCACCTGAGTCACCTCCTGGGTCTCTAGAAGGAAAAGTTCCCAGATATGCCAATCAGCAGTTAAACGAAGAAGTCAAGTACTTCATTTGTGTGAGCCTTTCTTTTCTCCTCTGATTGGCTGGAAGGAGAAGTTACTCCTGGGCACATATTGTGTCCTGCTTAACCCCATCTCCAAACACAGAATGGGTTAAAATGTAAACATGGATTGAATTGTACATAAGCCAATGCCATTTTATTTCTTCTTCTGTATCTTGGGTATCAGATTTGGGATGTTACATTTTTTCTTAGTGGCGACATCAGTGTTAGCAGTTTTATTTTGTCATTCTACTGTACGAGGACCAGGGCACTGAGGGCAGCTCTGGACCCTGACATATGTATTTAGGTATATAAACACTGATATATTTGAATTTTTAAACTAATGTGGAGGTTCCAGACCCCATATTAATGTTTACCCATCCCTTATAAGTAAAGGTAGAAGAAGGGGTCCAGACACCTTTCTTGGCCATATTTTAGGTTAATGTGGGGCTCCTGACTCCATTTTAAGCTTTTCTGTTTTAATTCTCCTCCCCTTAAGGAGGGTGGAGAAAGGGGTGTGAGATCACTACTTTGGGTACAGCCTTTTTGTTACTACCTCCTCTCCCAGTGGTAGAGATGAAAAAGGGGTTACAGACCACTTATTTGTCATTTTGTAAATTAATAAGGTTGTAACGGGCCCTAGGCCATTACTGGGACTATGGACTATTGAATTATGGACTTTGGGACAGTATTCGACCTTATGGCGGTTCGGGGTTGTATGAGCCCTATTCGGAACCCCGGAATTCTGCTATGGACTATGGAATATTGAACTATGGACACTGAGACAGTATTCGACCTTAGGGCGGTTCGGGGTCGTACAAGTCCTATTCGGAACCCCGGAACTCTGCTTGTTCGAGGGTGATGTCGGTGGGTCTCGGAGCATCAGTAACGGCGGACACGGTATAGTATGACCGCCACATTCATAGCCAGGATTGGCCAAGCGAACATTCTGGGACTTACAATTGGCCGAACAAAAGTCGGCTTATTTTGAACTTATAGTAACGGCTCCTGGGCATCAGCCCTTGTCAGCCAAGATATATATTGGAACTCCTTGGGAAATGTACCCCCCACGGGGAAATAATTACATCAAGTCTGGCCCTTTGTGTCCCATGTTCCACTTTACTCAAAGTTAGTACCGAGAAGTGACCAGTCAGATTCTGCTTAATATGGTCGCTCCTTGTTCATTGGCCCCTAGCGTAGTCCCGGACCTTAGCATATCTGGCCACTCCCAGTTCATTGTTCTTTTGTGTATTTTGTGTATAAAAGTGTGTGTCTTTTGGCAATAAAGTGTGTTAGTTTGGAGTAAGCAGTGTCCATGTTTACTTCTTACCTGGGTGGTTTAAAGAGTCCCCTCTGACTCCTATCCCTTGAGGAAAACACAAAGAGAGGAGGCGCTCCTAGTGTGTTATGTAGATAGTTCACAATTGGAATATTACCAGATAGACTCTAGTCACAAAAAAGGTGTTCAGTGTGAAACATATATTTCCACTGAATTCCGAACTTTTAGGGAACTTGGACCGTCCCAAAGGTCTACTTCAGGGTGTGTATCTCTATGGCTGCACCTCTTCAACATCCATATCCAGGAAGCTCATATAAGAAAAACACACAAAGACAGAGGGCGCCCAATAGTGCCTGTAAACGTGATTATTTAAGTGATAACCAAAAGCATAAAGGTTATACTCACAATTTGTAGTTGCTAATTACAAGGCTCCGTTATCAGCCGAGGCGCGGGCAGTCTCTACTGCGCATGACTGCAGTGCGCGCAGCTGTCTCTACTGCGCATGACGGCTTCTGACAAACATACATTAGCAAATTATTATATAGGATGGTTTTGTTATGGCAAAAAAAATATTTGTTGTATATGGACTCCATATTAATTTATTTTTTTAACTGACAACTCTAAAAGATAGTATGGGGGTGGATAGACACCATATTATTATTATTTATTTTGTGTGTGTATATTTTATTCAGGGAGGAAAGAAAAAATTCCCTATTTATATCCTAAAATCTGAAAATGGGGTCCCAGGAAGAACCTATGTTACATTAACATACTATTAACATACTCTATATCCTGATCGGATGGAGAAATGGAGGATAATGTTATCCCCCACATTTTAGTTAAGGTAATTTTGGTCTAAAATAAAAATAAATGTTTTTTTGCTTGTTTGTTTTCAACCATTAACCCCTCCATTGCTGGTGCAGCTAATAAGAAGCAATCCAACAATGGAGGAGTTATTCTGACGTCTGGTTAGGATTGATGTGGGGAAAATGTAGTATTTTTCTTGTTTCTTAACCCTTTGAGTGCCATAGGAGTGCACAATGCACTGCTTTGGAATGAGTGACGTACCCCTCTGGCACTTAAAGGGTTAAACACTCCATTGCTGGTATGTCTGGAATGCTTTGTTGTACAGTGCTTTACAATTATCTCTGGGAATGGAGGTGTTAAAACATGGGTTTATTATGTGAGGAGAAGGTTTTTAGTAAAGGGGATCTCTGACTCTTGTCCTCCTGGTTAACCAAGCCGGATCCAGGTGCAAGGGAGCAGGAGTATGGTGCTTGCTTCTAATTCAATAAAGAAGGGCTTACTGTGCCTCCAGGCGGAAAGTGCAGCCAGTGTACCAATGTTCCAAGGGAGCCTTTAGAATAGAAGTGGGCCAAGATATACCGTATCCAGAGAACAGGTGGATCGATGAGTCTATAATGTGCACAGACTTCATTCTCCTGCTCTTAGTACATGCTCCTCAAGGGTGTGGCGTTTCTTTGCTCCCTTTTCCTCTGCATTTACTAACTGGGCACAGTGGAAAGTCATGCAATTTCTTCCTTTGCCTTAACCATCTCTAAGGATTGTGTAAGGGCTTGCTATGTGCACCAGTAATTACTACTGAGTCTATATTTAAGTGCAAAAGCAAGTCCTAGAATAACAAATCTATATATAGGGGCAACTGCGGCAGATTAGTATATTCTCCTCATTGTCTTCTTTAGTAAACAGGCAAGTTACAATATAAAACAACAAGCATGACAACCACTTTAATTTTACTTTAATTTAAAGTATGAAATTGTTGAGTGTTTGAGATAAATTTTGTGAAAAAAAAACAAATGCCTTGGGTGGCTAAAACTGTAAGAACTGTAACATGTGGCCCTCCAGTTGTTGTTGGAGTACAAATCCCATCATTCTCAGATGGCCAATAGTCAGCTGAGGATGACAGAAGTTGTATTGCAACAACAGCTGGAGGTCAGCAGTTTGCCTTCTCATGCCCTAAGAGATTGTATAAATGTATAATATACATGTTCATTGGTCCACGGCAGTGGTTCTCATAGTCTATTCCATGAAATCTCAAGGCTCCCAGAAGTAGGTCAAGTGGTTCCACAAAACAATCTTCTGTAATGGTGAGGGGGGAGAAAGACAGTAAGGTGGTACAGTGGTTACCAATAGAAAAATGGAGCATTTCAGTCTTGTTTTCTGTTACATGTATCTTACAAGAAGTGCTATAATAGAAAGCTAAAATGTTACCCAATGCATTTAAACTAATAATTTTGTATGGATTATTGGTCCCAACTAGCATCTAATATGCTTGATATTTCTATAAAGTTAACGGCATGGTGAAGACCTCTTTAGCATCCAAGGGGTTAAAGGGTTTGATAGTGTTACACTGGAGGGTTCCACCACTGCCACACATTTGAGAGTCATTGCTCTATGAAATAAAAACTATTACATTATCTGGTAATTTCCTAAAACACGATTCTTATTACCTCCCTCTTCCCCCCAATTCTGTTCTGCCTAGCAACGTGTTTGGATTGGTTCTGAGTCATCTGTATGTAATCAGAGATATAGGAACTGGCAGATGCATAGTCAGTTATTGGCTTGATTTGCTGTAGTGTTACATACATATAATTTTAGATTCATCTTTATCTGCTGAGTGGGCTGTATCTCCTCTCATTTACCATCATGTCCTATACTTACTGTGTAGAACGTGTTATTTGTTTAGTAAAGGTTTAGCCAAGGGTTAGTATACCCCTTCAGTGCCAGGGGCTTGGTGAATTTTTTCATACCTTGGAGGGCAGACACCTTTTCACCATTTTAATATCCATCTGTTTAGGAATGATTCTCTTAGTAACTTTCTAATTTTAAAGTGATAGTAATGTCTAAAAAAAACTTTTTTGCATTTAGAAGAGCTCCTGGTCATTTGAGTTTCACATTTTTTTGAAGAGAAGATAATTTTCCCATTTTGCCACAAGTTTATTTTTTTTTTTCAGTGTAAGAATTTATTCTCCACAAAACTAGGAGATATGGTTTAAGAGATACGGGCGTTTGAAGTTTGATTTCTCCTACTGACAGCTGTAAAGCTGTCAGCAGGAGATCCGTGTCGGTCGACACTGTGGCGCTTGAGAAGTGCCGGGATCTCATTACTTACACAGAATCCCTTTATTGGAATGGTCTAAAACATGTGCCTGAACACTAGGCACATGTTTTAGACCATTCCATTGAAGGGATTCCGTGTAAGTAAAGAGACCCCGGCACTTCTCAAGCGCCACAGTGTCGACGAGGGGGGGTCCCTTTCCTCTGTGCCTTATACATAACATTTTCCTCTACCTATGGGAAAATTGCCATAGTAATGTGAAGAATAAAAAAAATCTAAAAATGGGTGTGACCACAAGAAGGTGTGGTTGACTGAGGGGGTGGTCTAAGGGCAGGGCCGGATTTGCCATTAGGCAAATTAGGCACCTGACTACAGGCGCACGCCACCGAGGGGCGCCTGCCATTGGGACTTTTTTTTTTTAATCTTTTTTTTTTTAATTAAAAAAAAAAAAAAAAAGTAGCCACCTCACTGGCGCTGCCCCCCCCCTTCCCTATTTCCTACCTCCCCGGCAGGACATGTCTGTGCCTCCTTGGCACAGTCCTGTAGGTGGTGAGCTCCCTCGTTGCATCTTTAGGAATGCAGAGAGCTGGGAGATGACATCATTTCCCAGTACTCTGCATTCCTGAATAGGAGACCACGCGGGAGCTCCATCAGCTACAGGACTGTGCCAAGGAGGCACAGATGACAGATCTCCTACCAGGGAGGTAGGAAACGACCATGTCAGTGCAACATGGAGATGGTGGGGGCAAGTTGGAGCCGAAGGGGGGCAATGTGAGGGAAACATGGAGATGGTGGGGGCAATGTGGAGCTAATGGGGGGCAAGTTGGAGCCTATGGAGGTCAATATGGAGATGGTGGGGGCAATGTGGAGCTGATGGGGGGCAAGTTGGAGCTGATGGGGTTGGGGGCAATGTGAGGGGATATGGAGATGATGGGGCAATGTGACGGGCAATTTTGAGATGATGGGGCAAAGTGAGGGGCAATATGGAGATGATGGGGGCAAGTTGGAGCTGATGGGGGCAATATGGAGATGATGAGGGCAATGTAAGGGGCAATATGGAGATGATGGGGGTAAACTGGAGCTGATGGGGGGCAAGGTGAGGGGCAATATGGATCAGATGGAGGGCAATATGGAGCTGATGAGCATTGTGGAGGTGTCCAGTGGAGTTGGCAAATCGGGTTGGGGGGGGCGCTTCACAGTTCTGTGCCTACAGGCTCCCGATATGTAAATCCGGCCCTGTCTAAGGGAGGGTGTGGTTATGGACGGGGCTAGGGCGCTGGAGGGTGTTGTGCCTAGGGGCACCTGAGATGTTAATCCGGCCCTGCTTGCGGCTACCAGTATACAAGGGAACAAGGCTAAGTGGGTCAGACAGTGTACATGCGGCTCTGTGGTTACCAGTGGGCAAGGGAACAAGTCTGGGGGTCAGGAAGTGTACATGGGGTTCTATGATTACCTGTAGGCAAAGGAACAAGGCTGGAGGGCAGCTGGTAGCAACAAATTTCGATGGATGCTGCCTGACCCCCAGCCTTGTTCTCTTGGGAGTGCACAACATGTATAAAATATGATACAGAGATGAGGGGATGATTATGTACTGCTTGGTGTACTTTTTTAAACCCTTTGAGTGCCACAGGGGTGTGCAATGCACATACGTATTATACTCAAAGGGTGAATGGAGTGTTGTTGTTCGTGTTGCTGAAAGGATTCTCTCCACTCCCCTATTGACCAAGTGGGGCAGCAGAGAGCATGCTCTCACGGAGAGGTGAGGGAGTGCATGTGAGGGAGAGCATCCCTACCACATCAATAGCAGTTCACAACCCTCCCTGCTTCTGACTGAGGAGAAGTGCAGTATTAACATATAACCACGCCCCCTTAAATACTATAAGGGCTAAATGTCTTGCATTTCCATATGAAAATCAGTCATTATGCTTCACTTCCATATGGAAATAGGCCATTGTCGATGTGATGAGTGAAAATTTGTAAATCTGGTGAAGGCATGTGGGATGGATGTCGATGTGGGGAGATTTTTGTCAGACTGATGGGGATGTGATGTCAAAGGCACTTTAGTGCATACTTTTGATGTGCCTTCGACACTGCTCCAACAGGGCATCAACACTTTGAGCCCTCTTTGACCTTTAGTGAATCTTCCCCTAGAAGACAAAATAGAGGTATTGTATCTGCATATATCTCTGGTGGTCTTATTGCCCTGAAGGTCTCAAATAATTATATAATATCCTGGAGGGCTTATGTAATACCATACATGAGACTAGCAGAGTAAAATAGAAGAGGAAGGGAGACGGATTTATGCATCTCTCCCATGTTACTGTACAGCATCACATATTATTAGTGTTAAATTGTGTTGGCAGAGGATAAACATAATTGTTTTGGTGTTTGTGTTAGCTTGTGAACGGGTTTTTGTTTGCTGGTTTATTTGAAGCCCTTGGAGGGTGGATGAAAGATGCACTGTAACATAAACATTTCCATAGTCTGAGCCCTCTCAAATCCATGTCTGTAATTTTACAGCTGTGTGACTAATGAGAGCTTATTATTGCAAAAAAATGACTTTTCAAATGTAATTTGTGTTTGTTTTATCTTTTTACAAAAGAGGGAAAGAGGGATAGATTTCAGTATGATAAGGAAAAGTAGAGTATACAATAAATTGGTGCCAGTGTTAGTCTCTGTAACCCCTTCACTACCAGCATGAATTTCAGACTCAACTGGCAGTGCAGAAATTAAAGGAGCAGCTAACTTTTTTTAAAAATAGAAAAACTTTAAAAACACGTATAATAGGGCTTTTCCTGCTGAGTAAAACAAGTTTACTTCCACAGCTGAGAGATTTCCACAAGTTATTACCAGTCAAATGTATTCTTTTTAAAGGGATAGTAATACTTTGTTTTATCTTTATTTTATTTTGTAGGCATTAAAAAAACATGAAGAACAATATAAGTCTTATCTCTCAAACCTTTATGGTTTGAGAGATATTCACAAGCAAAGTTTCACCTCCCTCCTCTTTTACCTAGTATAAGCCATCTCTTCTCAGATGTGGAATGCAGTCCATAGACCAGACAGATAACAGCAGGGGACAATCTTCCTGTGAGAACAATGAAATCCCTGCCCCCCTTGACAAGCTTTTCAGGTTTTTCCCTTATCTTAATTGAAGATTGTCCCTCTCTGCAGTCTACCTGGGCACCTCCCTTCTGCTGTGGCTGAACAGTATGACATCAGTAAAAGGGGCGGGAGGGGGACACTTTGTCATTGAATTACTCTTGAACTACAACTCTGACAGAATTGAAATAACACTCTCGAAAGTCCAAATACTATGATGATTAATTAGAGCTGCTTTTATTTTGAAACATTACTATCCCTTTAAGTAACAGCACTAAATTATGTCCAAAAGACAATTTTTCTATAATGCACTCTATGGGAAAGCTTGAGTCATTGACAAGGCCTCTCTATTTTAAGTGATAGAGACAGCACCCCCTGTGATCACAGTGGAAAATTACAGTTCTCAGAATACACATGTCTACCCCAGACATACTGTATTTTTATTTCCTCACAGTTTTAGTAACTAACACCTCTACTGGGAGGCTGATCCATGAGCCTATCTCCCTTTCTGTAAAGTAGTACTTATACACATTACTTTGGAGTCTTCCACCCACTAACATTAGATCATGCCCTCTTGTTCTTGTACTATAAAAAAAAGTATCCCTCCAGAACTATATTAAATTCAGTAATATATATGGAGCTTATATCATATCACCCCTCTCCTTTCTTTCTTCCAAGCTATACAATGAACGTCTTTGAGTCTGTTCTGGTACACTGTATCATGAAGGCCCATGAAATGCCTCCAATGTATTAATGTCCTTCTGGAGACATGATCTCTACAATTGTACATCGTACTCCAGGCAAGGTATTATCAGAGATCTTGCACGTTGCAGCAGTAACCCTACGAGTGCCAGAGGAGAATCCCACACATGACACTCCTCTGGCAATTTTAGATCTTATATTCTTGTCCATTCCTTAAATGGAAAATGTCTAACCTGCAGTTTATTAATGTCCTTCTGGAGTTGTGGTCTCCAGAACTGTACACCGTACCCTAGGTGAAGTCTTACCAGTGATCTATAAGAGTCACATTAGTACCTCTCCCTTCCTGCTTTTATTGTCTCCCGGTATCCTGTTAGCCTTGTCCACTGCTTTTTGCCTACCTACCTTCAAGTCTTCAGAAATAACAACTTCCAAGTCCCTTTCTTGTGATATTATTGTCAGCAAAGTGCAATTAAGCCTGTTTTCTACATCTGCATCCTAAATGCATTATCTTATACTTTGCAGTATTAAACTTTAGATCCTATACTCTTCTCTATTTCTCTAATTTTCTTATATCATTATTCGTAAGTTTTAACCCTCAGAAGTGTTAACTGTGTTACATGTATTTATATTTTATGTGAACAGACACAAATTATTATCAAAAAGTTGCTTCCTACACAGATATTTTCTTACATAGTAATATAGTAACATAGATAGTGAGGCTGAAAAAGAACATGCATCCACCAAGTTAAGCCATTGCCATATCACCCCTGTTGATCCAGAGAAAGGCAAAAAAAAAAAAAAAAAAAAAAAACACACCCCATTGATCCCATTTCCAATTAAACCCCAAGTGGGTAAAAAAACTTGAAATGGCAGTCAGATATTTTCCTGGATCAACATCCTATCTGCTTTGAAGCCAACTGTCATATTTCTCAATATTGTTCTGTGTTAGATAAGTATCCATTTTTTTAAAGCAGTTACAGTATCTGTAAGCACAGCATCCCAAGGCAAATAATTTCATAACTTTACTGCCCTTACTTTAAGAAAACCCTTTCTTTGTTTTAGTTAAAATCACCTTTCCTTTCCTCTAAACTTAATGGATGGCCTCTTGGAGACTTCTTTATATTGACCTTGAATATACATGTAAATTATATTCCCATCTTAAGCATCTATACCCCTTTTATGCAGGATATTACCATAGTTGCTTTTACAGGAGCTGAGTGACTCTGCACACTGTTGTGAAGTCTATCATCTATCAGTACTCCTAAATATTTCTCTAATGAGGATTCTCCAAGTGATTTCCCATTTAGTATATATGCAGTGACCTTACATGACCTTACATTAATCTACATTAACCCTTTGAGTGACAGAGAGGCATCCAACGTATTGCATTGTAATGTGTTAGACTCAAGGGGTTAAACCTCATCTGCCACTTTTCCACTCATTCAGTCAGTTTATCAAAATCTTTCTGCAAAGCAAAAGCATCTTGCTCTGTATGCATTTCCTTACACAGCTTAGTGCCATCTGTAATGACTGAGACATTACATTCAATGCCCACTTCTAGATCATTAATAAACAAGTTAAAAAGCATTGGGACCAGGACTGAGCCCTGTGGCATCTCACATACAACTTTAGACCAACTTGAAAGTGTTCCATTTACAACAACCCTCTACCATATATCATTTAACCAGTTATCAATCCATGTACAGATATCACCTCCCAAACTGAAGCCTTTTATGCCTGATGAAAGTGAATCAATACATATTAAGTATAATGGTCTTGCTATTACTGAACTAAGTTTTTTATGCACCCTTGGGTGTATGCCATCAGGTCCAGGTGCTTTATTCACCATAACATTTTCAAGTCTCTTTTGGACTTTGTCCTCTGTCATAGCCTTATCCTCACTAATCAATTCACCAGTCTCAGCCTTAAGAGAACCAATATCAACCTTAATCTTTTTTTATTTATATACCTGTACAATTCTTTAGGATTTTTCTTGCTCTCTTTTGAAATACTTTACTGATCCTTAGGGACTTATAATGTCCACTGCTACCACAAACTAAATTGAATCTGAAACAAATAAGAAAAACAATCTCTCAGTATGATGCACACATATTAAAGAGTGTATCCAAGTAAAACATAAATGTTGTTATTAAAAAGAATAAAAAATACAACAAAACAAACAAAATATGTTAAAACTCTAGAGGATAGTAGCCATTTTCAGTTTCAGCATCAGAAGACTAATGTATGGTGCAGTTGTTTTAAGCCAGAATTTACCACTCCTCTTTTATACATATGGACCATATTTTCCTGTCCTCCAACTAACTTCTTCTCCATTTAACTATCTATGAGCCCAGTCTTAAACTATTTATCTTTTATGAGACAATATTAAAAGCGCTACTATTTTTTTCACACAAAAAGTTTACTTCTCCTTAACCCTTCGGATGCTAGAGGTGTCTCCAATACATTGTTGGAGACTTTCAAGCTTTGCAGGGGTTATGAAGAGGTGATACCAAATGAACACCAGAGAAGTTAGTTAAACAGCCTTTACTTTATGTCACATAAACATGTATTTGTAGGAAAAGAATGGATTTAGCAGAGGGCTGCATGTATTGGCTCATTTTTTATTCAAGTAAAATGTATTAATAATCCATGTTAATCATTCTAATCAATATTATAACATTTTACATGAAAATACCTCACAGTGGCAATTTTAGCTTCTCTTTCAATATTTTTCCTTTCCTTTCTCGCTCACCCTCCTAGTCATCTAGATTTCTGTTGTTTAATTATAACCCCCGTCTTCCTCAGCCAACCATTCCACCCACTTCCTGCTTATTCAAAAGTCAAACTGTACCTTTTCTCCTCTCAAATCCACCCACCAGATTAAGATTCAACCATTTTATGATGTGATTTGTGTGATTTAGTCACACCCATTCCCAGGGCCTGAGCCCTATCGGGGATTTCCAAAGAAGAGATTTCCTGGATATGGACATATGTTAAATGTTGCAGTCAGTATTGATACATTGGAGCTGTAATGCCAGTGGGTACACCAGGGTGTATGTACTACAGGATATGATCTCAGTCAGCATTAGGACTTTAATGCCAGCAAGCCCCATAGACCTCACTATAGCATGTGCTGGTGAATGGAGTTAAATCACCCCACTTCCTCCACACCTTGTGTAATACATAGTGTTATACATGGCGAACAGGAAAGGACCACTCCAAAACATCCACAGACCTAATTGTCCTCCCTTGTGCACAAGTGGTGTTAAATAGGATTTTAGAATATGTAACTTAGTAAGACTAAAAATCAATTCCAGTGTCTGATTTAAATGAGAAATGCAGTTGTACATTCACCTCATTGTTCTGAACATAGTGTCAGAAGATATCTTTCAGTTGTGCTGGGATTTGTGGTTCTAACTGCAGGAACTGCCAGCAGAAATAGCACTGTAGAGTAAAGAGGTACTGTAAATCACAGGCATTGCTCTGTTCCATGTCCATTCCTGCGTGCATGGCCATAACTACTGGGGGCCAGCATTCATGGGGTCCAATCTTTCCCAGGGTCCAATAGGTTCACCAGGGCCTTTCAATAAGGAGTTATGCTACTGCCAGGGGGTGTCTTGCCTATCTAACCTATCGAGATTTTACATCTTTGTATTAAAACAGATTTACCTGTTAAATTTAAATAATGCCCATTCATTAACCCCTTGGATGCTAGAGATGTCTACAATGCATTCCAATGTGTTGAATACATATCTAACTCCCAAAGGGTTAATAGGAAAATATAGAGGTTTATGTACTATAAGGAAGAAAATTGCAGCACATAAGAGCCTTCTAGATGTATTATTTATATACAATACTGAGTCATTACTTCCACCCTAGTCTTCTCTGAACCCATGACATGCCAGGACCTTCATGGGTAAACCTGCCAAAAGGACCCATGACGGCCCTGGCACGTAATTGAATGCAGGGCCCCCTGAGCATCTGCACGCTGTTCAGGGAGCCATGAATTGGATACAACCCAAAAAAATGCTCCATGGTCCTTAAGTGCCGGCTGCAAGCGTGTGCGGACAATCCTTAAGGGGTTAAAGTGGAACTATCACCCACAAGCAACTTTATCCTATTTAATGTATATTTTAAACTGGCTATGGGTTTTTTGTATTCTTTTTTTTAAAAAAATTATCAGTTTTATAAAAGAAATAGCCTTTTTAAAAAAGTACCTTGCAAGGTTCTGTGCTGTACAAGATGTACTGCACTGCTCTGCAAGTCCATCCCCTTCCTGTAATAGTCCACCCACCACCCCTCCTACCGCTCCCTAGCACCACTTAAAGGGATAGTAATATTTCATAATAAAAGCAGCTCCAATTAATCTTCATAGTATTTGGGCCATGGAGAGTGTTATTTCAATACTTATAGAGTTGTAGTTCAAGAGTAATTGAATGATAAAGTATCCTCCTCCCGCCCCTTTTACTGATGTAACTGTTCAGCTCAGAGTAGCAGGGTGGTGTCCAAGTGGATTGCAGAGAGGGACAATCTTCAATTAAGATAAGGGAAACCTGAAAAAACTGTCAATGGGGGCAGGGTTTTCATTGTCCTCACAGTAAGAAGATTGTCCCTTGCTGTGAACTGTCTGGTCAGTGGACCAGATTCCACATCTGAGGTGAGCAGTTTTACACTAGGTAAAAGGGGCGGGAGGGGGGAAACTTTATCATTCCATTACTCTTGAACTACAACGCTCACAATATTGAAATAACACTCTCTATGGCTCAAATACTATGAAGATTAATTGGAGCTGCTGTTTTTGTGAAACATTACTATCCCTTTAACTCCTCCTCCATAACTGGAGAGAGTTCTTGTGCCTCCAGTTGCCAGATGAAAGGAGAAGTATCAGGTTTCTCAACCCCTTCTGTACCAACCACATGTAGCAGTTATCGGGCTGCATATTAACCATGGTATGAAAATGATTATGATTAGGCTTGGTCTTTCCTCACACACCTTTCACACACATCCAAAGCTTAACTCTATGAGTGCCAGAGAGATGCTCAAAGCATTGCAAAGGAATGCATTGGATACCTCTCTGGAACTCAAAGAATTAAGCCCTTTTAGTCATTACCAGTACCTAGCAGAGTTGACTGGGTTAAAATAGTACATTAGTTGTCACAATATATATGTGTGTCTTCACGGCACCAGGAAGCTTCAGTAGAGTGGTAGGCGTATTCCAAATTGGAAGTTGGAGGAGGAGGCCTGCTCTGCATTGAAGCAGCACACTGCCACTTAGGGCGGATATATAAAAAACGGTGGACAGCTGGAGATTCCATCTCTCTGTCACAGGCCAAATTTTCCTTAATTGACCCTTTGAGTGGTAGAAGGGTAAGCACTGCATTGCTTGGTTAACCTTTTAGTAACTAGTGGGATATGTAATACGTTGGGAAGCAATTTGTTGCACACATTTCTAAAATGGTTAATCGTTTCCTTAAGAAAAATGAGTGAGCAGTGCCACAATGAATCAGGTATATAATCAAACACAAATAGTTCAGATATTTGCAGAGAAGAAACGCAGCCTCAGGACTTACAGCAGGGCAGAATGGGATTGACATGGAGAAGGTGATTCTCTTGGAACTTGGACACGGGTTGTGGAGTCAGATAGTGAGAGAGAAAGAGTGCGGCTGCAAAACGGATCATCCGCACTATTGTTCTCTCACCATCTGACCCCACAATTGGGTTCCAAGAGAAGCGCAATTAGGCTGGTAGTAGGAGAGAGGGGATTTACAATAAGCTTCGTGAGCATGAGGAAGGCAAGTGGAGGTGTTCATCTGGGAGCTTAGCTCCAGTCTTGTGGGCAGGCTTCAGAAAGAAGGTGGAGGTATAGTCAATCATACTACACGTAATCAAGATGGCAGCACTTTCCCTCTTGCTAACGAAGAGGGATAAGGTTAGATTTTTCAGCATGAGGGAAAATTACATAGGTTACTGGGAGATTTGAAAGCTTTTTGGGGGTATACATCAATCTGGCAGGGGGAGAGGAGTTGGAATGTGACAGTTCCACTTTAAAGAAAATTACTCATATTCTTCAGGTGTGTTGAAACCACCTGCAGGAGTTAGAGCTTGATATGATACATACCCCAGGATGTTGTTCTTGCCCTTTTCCAATCACTTTTCCATTGACGCCTCTAGTTTCTCTAAGAATATTTCACACAAATATATTTATACCCAAATATCAAGCTTAGAGTATCTTATTATCTTTCCAAGTCATACTACCTACAAGTAAGTGTTTTTCTTGGGGCATTACAAGTCAACAAAAAGAATTGTATGTAACCCCTGTGAGACTGTATAAGGCCCTAGACTGCCATCTCGTTGAAGACATAGAGGCATCAACAGAGAAATGATTGGAGAAGACAGCATGGGGTTTATACTAGAGCAACATTCAAATCCTAGTGGCGGTTTCAATGCCTCTGAGGAATGTGAGTGATTTTCTTTAATACAGTATGAAGCTCAATATTGTATTTAAATACTATACTAGGATATACTAGGAAATACTATACTTGGATAGATGTACTATAGTTTAATACAGAGAAAATAAAGCTGAGATGATTCATCCAGTTCCTACATTATTCAATGGAGTCTATGCTCAAGTGGGAGAGATCTTAGTGCATAGGCTCCATAGAAAACATAGGGACTGGAAAAGTGGTATCACTGGAGAATTTGGGGGATATGAGCTATGGGGAGCCAGGATGGTGATATAGTGGTGAATTTGTGTAGATGTATAATGACAGTATGCATCGAGATGTCTTGCTGTCCATTATATCCCAGTATTTTGACAACCCTGCATGCTAATGGGGGAACTCTACCCCCCTCACCCTGCATCCCAAATTTTAGGCATATGACAGTATGTGTTTCTATTGCCAAGGAGATGTGCTCATCACACATCTCCAGACACACATCACCATAGTATCGTCCCTTAGTGCACCCACCCTTATCTCCATTTTATTACCTCTTTATCACAACTGTAGGACATAACCCCCTAGAAGGGTCTTCTGCACCGCTGTTTTGTTGCTACAAATTGTGATTGTGGGAAGCATTACCTACTGAAGGCAAGTAGTGAAGAACACTACTGGACTTTGAAATAATTTATGCTTAAAGAACTACATGTAAGTATTATTGAATATTTTGCCATTGTTG
Source organism: Rhinophrynus dorsalis (assembly GCA_037306005.1). Lineage (NCBI taxonomy): Eukaryota > Metazoa > Chordata > Amphibia > Anura > Rhinophrynidae > Rhinophrynus > Rhinophrynus dorsalis. The sequence goes on along the minus strand of CM074718.1, from coordinate 596,305,186 downwards.
TTTTTTATTCCTGTCATGTTATATGATCTTGTATGCTTGGGGCACAAACAGAGGTTCCAAACCTTGATTATTATTGAAAGATCAATATACATAGTTGGTTGAAGCTGTTTATGTACTAATGCAGCTCAGTGGGAAAAAAAACAAACCGGTGCCCTCAATGATTCTGTGTTACTGCCACACAAATGAGTAAAGGGAGGCAGTGTGAAACACAGATGTACTCATGCACAACTCGTGGAGACCAGCCGTAGCAGTGTACCAGAGTGGAACAGTGGGAATTGATGCTATTTATCTGCTGATATTCAGCTTCCGATTTAGCACCTGCTGAGTAGTTGACATTTGTTGGGCTTCTGGCTTTGACTGAGAGCATCAGCTTCTTGGATTATAGCAACAGCTTAACCCTTTAGGGAACAGAGAGATAGTGTGCACACCACACAGGTCTTTCAAGGGTTAATGAAATTAAGTTAAAAGAAAGTATTTCAACATTTCAGATTTCACTCAAAACATGCACATTTCATCTAGATAGACTGATTGTCTGTCAATAAAATAACAGGAACATTATTAAGCTGAACCAGAGCAATTGTGGAGGGCAAACCAATTGCACCATAGGAGTGATGATCTAAATGGGCCTTTTAACCCATTGAATGCTAGATAGGTCACCAATGCATTGATATGCAATGTGTTAGAGACCTCTCATGCATTCAGTGGGTTAAAAGGCCAATTTAAATCAATGGTAACTTTTTTTTGTTTGTTTTTTTAATTGTACCCTATGATGAGTTGGTTTGTTCTAGAATTGGTACAGTTCGTCTTGGTATAACAACTTCACTGGGGGAAATGCATGAATCCACAGGTGCAGCTCCCACACCTGGGAACCCTTTTGCCCCAGGCTTCCAGAGGTTCAATAATTTCAGGGTGTGAGAGTATCCAAATAATGCAATTTGTGTCATAAAATGGGTGTGGCTTGATGTGGCTGGTGGGATTGGGAGGAAGGGAGGAGAGATGTGCCCTTAAAATGGAAAGAGTGGGAAGAGAGTGAATAGAATTAATAATGAAATGGGTGGAGTTAGAAGTGAACTCACTGACCTCTGCGAATCAGCCTCTGTCCCCAATAACCTGGTAATCCTATATAATAATCCACTAGGATGTTTGTCAGAAGCCGCCATGCACAGTAGAGACTGTGCGAGCTGCAGTCATGCGCAGTGCAGAGTGCCCAAACGCACCATGGCTGATATGGAGTGGGGTACTCTGAATTCAGACCGGAGTCCTCTCTGCACACCTTGCTGTGGCCCTTGTACACGGGCTTTTAAACTAGTTAAGTATAACACAGTGAGTCTCCATTTCATATCCACAGAGTTCTCAAATATGGTAGCTGTCCTAGTAGAAGCCTCCAATGTCAGTGTCTGCACTTCAGTGTGTGCACAACTGTATACGATCGCTTTAGGGCAAACTGGCACACACACTCCTCCATTGTTAAGACTTAAACTGTTTGAGTGCCAGAGGGGTGTGCGACTCATTTCAAAGTAATGCACTGTGCACCCCTCTGGCACTCAAAGGGTTAATGCCAGCATTCTCCTTGCACCCCCCAACAGGAAAATGGCTTAAAGTGCAAGTAAACTTAGTGTTTGACTGCATATTCTGCAAATGCTTAATATGTAAAGTCATTTTACCTTTACTTTGTAGTATTTTTCTTTTCACCATAACCACTTTTTACAGATTTTATATCCCTAAAAATGAATTCCCAGTCTGCCAGGCACAGTGAAAGCAGGGATAGTGATTCAACTTAACACTATCCCTGCAGCAGAAAAGACTAGAGGGAGGGAGCTATGATGATATTACCACCACTGACTAAAGTTATGCAGCTAGGGTTGCCACCCAGCCGGTATTTTACTGGCAGGCCGGTAAAAATTTGGCTTCTGTCCAATGTTAAGTCTATGAAGAGAATGCCATGGCTGGTATTTTTTTTAAGGAAAGGTGGCAACCCTATATGCAGCATACAGAGCACCAAGTTCTCTGTATGCTGGTAATAACAGCATTGTCTAAAGGCAGAGCTTCATAGTTCTTCTCTCCCATCTTTTCTGCTTCATTGATAGTGGTAAATTGTATCACTAACTATCCCTGCTTTTATGGCCCTTGAGAGAGAACTAACTGGATACAAGAGGTACAGGGAGTTTATTGTCAGGAATATGAATGCTGTAAATAATAAGTTAAGATGAAAAAATAATAAAAAAGTATAGGTAGAATACATATTAATCCGTTGCAGCATATACAAACTCAGATGCTATTTACTCACAATTTAGTTACACCATTTCCTCTGCATCTTGTTAAAGCGTTGCATAAAGCATTGCATAGTCCTCTGGCACTCAAAGGGTTTAGCAAGGTATAGGGATCAAAGTGCATTCCTAAAGGGCAGACACAGTGCAGATTTTTGGAAGGCATTGCAATCATTAGATCAGTCCTTTTGATGACAACACGTGTAAACTCAGGGATATGTTAAAATGTTAACTGTCTCAGCCCATTTAAATCAATGGGGATTTTGTGTTTTGTCTGTTCTCCCTCTGTTGTGCAATTGGTTTGTGCCAGAATTGCTCCAGTTTGCCTATATAAATAAGGCCCGAATTGCAGAGGTTCTGATAATAGCCTTGTAGCTCTGTCATTGAACCACTGGATAGAGAGGGATTTTTTTCTGAGCTCTCTGAGAGAATCCTTCTCTGTCTAGTGTTCCTGATTTGCAATGAAGCCAAAAAGCTGGTGTGAGATCCAGTGAATGTTTTTGTAATGTGAGGCCATATATTGCTTCATTATCTGTGAGAATACTTCCCAATTGCCCCTTTTTCAGCCCCAAATCCATCTGTCCCTCTTTCAAACCCAAATCCCTTTGTCCCTCTTTCCTATACTGATGTCCCTCTTTTTAGGAAATCAAGCTGTGTGGCGTGTATAGGTGTAAATAGGTATATCACATTGCTTCATAGCAATATAGCTCACATTGTTTGTTTAAACGTCAATATATGTGTGTAAATAAAATACTTTGATCTTGCACTAAATAATTTATTGTTACAAAACGAGGCGTCAATAGGTCAGGAAATGAACAGAACACTTTTGGTAATGCCCCGCCTACTAGCTACACCCCATAAAGCAAAAGTGTCCCCTTTTTGCCATTTGAAATGTTGGGAGGTATGTGCGAGTATTACAGCCTTTGATTAGGTGCCAATGGTGAAGGAACTACAAGTTCATTAGCAGAACTTCTATACATAGTGAGAGCTCTCTGTTCTTTCTTATCTTTATGTGGTCTGAGCTCTTGTTACAGCTTACCTTAGTTTCAGCGTTATCTACAGGCACGAGGCTTCAAGCATGCGGCAGGCCTCTGTTTCATTTGTTTGCTTCCTGTAGTCTCCTCCTACCTACTTCCTCCTATCTACTTCCTCCCTCTAAGCTGCTCCTCCTACCTACTTCCTCTGGAGTGGTTTAAAAGGCAGACTGAGTCCTGACTCAGTTGCCCTTGCGTTGTTGTTCATAGCAGTTCTATTACCTTGGGCTCTGTGTATGACCTGGCTAGTCTTCCATCCAACCTGGTGCTGACCTGTGGCTCTGTCTGACTATTCTTTTGCTTATCCCTATAGTGGACACCCAACCTGGTATAGACCTGTGGCTCTGGCTTACTACCTGAACTGTGTATGACCTGGCTTGTCTGACTACCCCCTCTGGTACTGGCTTGTTGCTCTGTCTGACTAATCTTACGTTTGTTCCTTGTACCTAGCAGACACCCAACCTAAAGTGGACCTGGGGCTCTGGTAGACCAGCTCTGATACTGACTGCAGGTGAGTCAGATATCTAATTCCCATTCTGACTGCAGACGTGAGTCAGAGTTCACTCCATTCTGACTGCAGGTGTGAGTCAGAGTTCGCTCTATTCTGACTGCAGGCGTGAGTTAGATATTGCTTTCTACTGACTGCAGGCTTGAGCCGGTAAGCCCGCCACGTTGGTTCAAGATCCTGTGTTCCTGCTCCTGTTCCTGGTTCCTGCTGAGACTACCAGTGGCTAAGGCCTAGTCTCTAGCACTGTGGTTTAGCCTTGCATCTTATTATTCCTGATAGCAGGGTTGCTGGTTTAACCCTTTGCCTGTTCCTTTGTATGTATATATATGTATATATTTTCTTTGTTCATTTTGTCAATAAAATTGCATTAACTATACCATACTGACTCCTGAACTTTTCTGGGTATCTGTGACAGCTCTGCAGTGCTAGGATAAGTGGAAGGAGTTAGCTCCATATGAAGAACAGCTGCACATCTGGGAATGGGATGGATATAACAAGAACTGGAACTAAGGTACTTTAGACACACCGCAGTAAAAACAAAAGAGCAGGAGGGGGTGCTTTAAATTCAAACCAACAACATTAAAATTTGTATAGTGGTGATTTTTGTACTCACAATTGGTGATCATCCGGTTATTAGAGGTACAAACGGTTGGTTGCAACAGTGGTATGAACCTGCCCCTGTACAGGCACTCCAAGGGTTAACTCCGGACTTTCGACAATACCAGATAGAGATTCAAGCGATCAGCCAATATGATTAAAATAAAATACTTTGGTCTTGCTCTACATCATTTATTCAGTTACATAAAGACGTGTCATTAGGTCATAGCAGTGTTTGATGTGGTGAACTAGCATACAATGTGATACTACTACATGTAGTTCTGTAGCACTTTATCCTTTTTCTCACAAGCCGTTCTCTCAATGTAAACAACAGCACCCAAACTGCATGTGATATTTGTGCAATTCCATTGGGAACTGCTTAAAAGATACACTGGTGTACCTGAAACAACTGTGACATTTCCAGCGGAACACCATCATTGAGTATCAAAGACAGACACATTTCATTACATCTTATATGCATTCTGCTTATGTAAGCAGATACTTTTTGCAAATCCTCAGTGGGACCTCACTTTAGAGCTGCCTGCAATCTGTTTAGCAATATCACTGAAACTCTTAATACAGATTTAAAATGCATAATGCATTGTGGGAGGAAAGTTGTAGAAAGCTGAGTTAGCCTGCAACATGCACAGTGATAGGCCACAGTGATAGTCTAACCTAACTCATGCTTTTTTCATGCATTATCACCATAATACTGTCTCTCGTATGAACAAGCACTTAGGGCCTAATGCACCAAAATATAGTGGTACAATTCTAGGTCAATAGATGCAGGAAGAGATGGTGCACCACTTTCAGAGTTCTGGGTGTCTGTAAACCAAAGGGAGTGTGCTGCTCTGCAGTATTATATTTGAACAATATAAACAGGAAAAAGAAAGAATACAGGCATCTAAGCACCAAACTCACCCCAAAAAGATACAAAGGCAAGTATATATATGAGAGCCTAATTCTAATCTCATTGTGCAATGTAATACAGTTAGCACAGTGGCTATGAGAACTATATCCTTATGGGAGTGAAAATAGACTATACAGCATAGAATGTAGCACCAGTAAATAGTTGTAGTGCAGAATCCACACCTATGAGTTACTATTGTGTGGTTCGGTTACTTGTATGGATATACAGATTGGTAATCATCCCATCTCTGTAGCTGTTTATTTTTCAGCTTGAGTCAATCATGTGTGTGAAAGTAGCTGATGTATGGTTTAGCTGCCTGGATGAATACGAAGATTGGTAATCATCCAATCTCTGTAGCTGTTTGTATTTCAGCTTGAGTTAGTCCTATGTGTGAAAGCAGCTGATGAATCCTATATCAAGAAGGATCAATGAAGCTTGCACTAATAAGATTGTATAGCTTCAGGATATGAACGCAGGCTAATATCCACCTCATCCAAATGGAGACTTGTGTGAATCGGTTCAGCCAAATTCGTAATTCGGACGAATAAGGGTATTTGTCATCATTCGGGCCGGCTGAAAGACAAGGACCGTTCATAAAAAAAAACCCGAATCCAAACAGCCCTGGTCCGAAATTTAGTTGTAAATTTTGGAAATTCGGACTAAGGTTTCCCGTGCGCACTACTTTCCTGCCCTCTCTAGTCCAATTAGCTTCTTCGATTCATGATGGGGTTGGATGGGGGTTGGACTAATGACACAGACACCCAGACAACCTGCATTTCCTGTTAGTCTGTTGTTGGAGCTCAGAGAGAGTAGAAGCAGAGAGAGAGTGAGTGTCCAGAAAAGCAATTTTATTAGCAAGGCTAGTGCCTTATTAGCCAGACTAGTGCCAGTCTAGTACCTTATTAGCCAATCCAGTGCCAGTCTAGTGCCTTATTGCCACTATCAGAAGCTGTAATTTTTTTTTTCAGAGTGACACAGCCAATCTGAAAGTTGTGTAGGCAGGCAGGCAGCTTTAGGCAGGCAGCCAGCACTAGTGCCTTATTGCCACTGCAAGGGAGTATCATTTGTTTTTGTATATTTTAAAGTATTTTAAATTTGCCTGAATAATTTCGTCCAATTTGAACAGGTCAGGTCCAAAATGCAGATCCTTCAAATGTAAAAATAAAAACATTTGTCCGAAATCTAATTTTACCGAATTTTTTTGCCATGCACAAGTCTATCCAAATGTTTATTAAAACGAGGCTGTGTGGTATATCAGATAAAGCAGCCTGACAACTAGGGCTATATACAAAAACCTGGTGTTTTGGGCAGCACAGTGGCTCAGTGGTTAGCACTGTTGCCTTGCAGCGCTGGGGTCCTGGGTTCAAATCCCACCAAGGACAACATCTGCAATGAGTTTGTATGTTCTCACTGTGTTTGCATGGGTTTCCTCCCACACTCAAAAAACATACTGCTAGGTGAATTTAGATTGTGAGCCCCAATGGGGACAGGAACCAATATGAGTGTAAAGCGCTGCAGAATCTGTGTGCGCTATATAAATAAAGGATTATTATTATTACCCACGACACATGCTCTAATGCTGCTAGGACTCAATTCTATTACACGTGCTAAAACCAGCGTTACAAGTAAAACAAGCAACGTGTATTTTGCAAATGTGTTACACCGGTATTCTATTGCGGAGCCACTATAAAACAAAACAGGAGTAGACAGTACATTTCAGAGTTCTAACAAAACTGGCGCTGTCTGCTTTTATTCAACTACCGCCTAAAGAAACGTGCAAAATGTCAAAGTCTAAGGAAAAAGGCATACATTTGACGACAGAAAGATCAAGTTCAGTGTTAGATGTGTTCCCCACATTATCGAAATCCAACACAGAGTGCCCCTCTTCGACATATTAACCCCCCTTTGAAATTCAAATTATAGTGCTTTCTTTCTCCATTTTAATTCGACAAATATTGTTCACATTCAACATTTTAAACCCCCACCCTTTAAAATTTGACTTATAGTGCTCCCATACAATTAAAATATAATAAAAAAACATTTATTACACATATACAGGCAAGGTATGCAGCCGCATACCTTGCCTATTAACCAAAAACAAGTAAAAGGAGAGCGCTAAAATAATACTATAATAGAGACTATTGTCAATACCGTGAGTTCACTACTGCCGGGAAACGGAGACCAGCAACCAGCCCAAACACCCTCACCGCCTGTCAGCAAATGTGGGTGTACGCCCGTGGATCCGGTCCCTAGCTCCCGTATCCTGACCAGTGTGCACACAAACTAATACAATATGTAATAATCACACAGCAAACCAAGAGAGACTGGATCCACAGGCGTACACCCACATTTGCTGAGAGTCGGTGAGGGTGTTTGGGCTGGTTGCTGGTCTCCGTTTCCCAGCAGTACTGAACTCATGGTATTGACAATAGTCTCTATTATAGTATTATTTTAGCGCTCTCCTTTTACTTGTTTTTGGTTTGTGGTTTAGGGATAATAGGTTTTCTCACATCTCCTGGGATTGGAGCAGCTCGTGTTTATTTACAGATTTTATTTGTAGGATAATATATTATTATTTTAATGCCTATTCTCTATCACAGTTGGGTGTGTTTTACCTTGCCTATTAATCCTATGAATACCAGAGGGGTAGCAAACATATTGCAATGCGCTGCTACCTCTCTGGTACTCATAGGGTTAATCAGGCAATACAAGTACAGTGAGGACATGTCAAAAAAAATTGTAGAAGTACAATGTCGAATTTCAATGGAGAAAGAAAGTCATGGGAGCACTGTAAGTCGAATCTTAAAGGGGGGTTTAAACATTGAATGTGAACAATATTTGTCAAATTAAAATGGTGAAAGAAAGCACCATAATTGGAATTTCAAAGGGGGGCACTCTATGTCGGATTTCTATGCTATATAATGTATTCTGCACTGCTATTGTTCAAACAACGATGCTTTTGAAACCGTCGTTGTGGCTTTTACACCTCAGGATTACCAACAGAAAATGTAACCACAAAACAGCTGGTAATACTGAGCATGGTAATAGAATGCTACTTGCATGTTGTTTTTAGTTGTTTCCTATGGGCTTTTTTTGACTGGCAGTGCGTATAATTACCTCTGACTTTGTTTTCACAAGTCGGGTAATGGGATACTAAAACCTGACTTAAAAAAACACAACTCCTATTTTTTTTTTCAATAGAATTGAGCCCCTAGTCAGTAAAAGGCTGTTCGTATCTCCCCGAAATACTGAGATCCTAAACCTGAATGAAGACGTCACTATATCATATTCCTCAACATCAGAGTAACTACGCTGAATAGATGTGTAAGTCTAGTTCTTCTTAATTTATAGTCACAATGCAACAACAAAATTCCAAAAAGAGTGTTGGATGGTAATATGGGGGTTGTTCATCTATCCCCTGTGGTGCAGCTGGTGTTCTCCAAAATTGCTGCAATTTGGTTTTCTGAATTAGGCCCTTAGAACCATATTCAGGAAACAAGAGAGGAACAATTCATGAGCAATCCAACTGAACTATAGGTGACAAATAAAAATGCTTAATTCTAATGTATGATTTTAAAGGAGAATTAAAGCCTCCTACTTATAATCCCCACTTATCTTACAATAACCAGATAATCCTAATGACCCCTGTAAATGTTTCCCTTACGCCTTGATTCAAGTGATAACATTTTCAGTTAGTCCTGGATGCATACCTTGGAACTTCTTTTTCTTGAGCCACCGAAGAGGGCTCATGTGCTGCCGACCATGGGGAGGTAAATTATGTGATTTGCATTACAAAAGGGCCGGGGTTTAACTGGGTGGGCAGGGCTTACCAAACCATGTGCCATAAAGTGGGTGGGGGTGGACAGAATGGGGTGGGAAGGAGGAGAAGCGGGTGGGAAGTAGATAGAACAGGGTGAGAAGGAGGAGAAGTGGGCAGAGTTTCAGGTGGAACTCACCACCACCGACAGAGAATCAAACTCTTTACCCAGAGATCCGGTAAATAACTCTAAAAACTGGGGCAAATCTGGAGAGTTTTCAGGTATGCCTGGATGCCATGTCCATGGAGGAGTACATGACAGTTGCTAGCAGGACCTCAGGACCTCAAACACTTATCACTGTATCCCTGTGGTCCTATAAGTGTCAAATAGGCTTATGTACTTTGTGAACCCATCTAATCCTAACTTTTACAAATAAATAAACTATGACTTACTATAAATAAAACAGTGGGGATTTAGTTACATGTTTTTGGACAAAGGCATGGTAAGCCCATCTGCCCCATCAAGGCACCCCAGATTCAGGCAAGTCCCTATCTGCCTACAGTCTGTAAACATGTATTTAGTATAGTGCAATTAAAAAAGAACATAAGCTCTACTGTCAACAGAACCCTTGTAAGGCAAATGGGGGAGGTATTTATGCCTTCCCTAATCAGCTATACCCTGCTGGGGAGCTACCAACCAAGACAGGAGGAGTCAAAAACTCCCAGGCTTATGTACTTTGTCTTCTTCAGTTTGAAAATACTGCAGGCAACTCTCATGTCTGCCTCCATGACCATAACATCCAGGACTAATTGAAGAGGGTATTGCATGAACAAAGGCAAAAAGGCAAAATTCATGAGGGCCACTAGGATTGCCTGGCTTTTGTAAGGTAAATAGGAGACTAATATTAGCAGATATGTTTGCCTTTAACAGTCTCTGCTTTTTTGCTATTGTCCGTATGTATACTAAAGCAGGTGGGTAAGCAACCTTCAGCACCTGGCTGTTAACTTTTGGCCGGCTAAGGACGATGGGAGTTGTAGTCTAGCAATAGCTGGCTGCAGATTGTCCATCTGTGGATGTGCACCTCCATGGCATTCAAAGGCCTAGATTCACTAAAGGTTGATGCTGTGGCGATATGATTTTGTTGATGTGTTCAAAACACTACGACATTTCAACATATGCACACATTGACTTATTCACTAAAATTTACGAATGCAATGGGAGGGGAGGAGAGGGTCCCTATTAGTATACAGGACTGTTGAAGTACTGTCGATGTAGAAGGGTTGCCCTCCCTTCACATATCACCAACACTACCACAATCCATGAATCATAAGCAAACAATAGTAAATTATAGTGTTTACCTTCAAATGTACCCAGTGAGAGAGTAACTGCAATAAAGAGAATAGCGAGGAATATTAGAATCTGCCCCATTAATTTATGATGAATAGAAACAGTTCCAAAAATGTTTACACTATATATATATATATATATATTTATAGCACTAAATCAGCTTAACAGCATATCTCAAATCAATGCATTGTCCAATGCATTGGTCTTCAAGGACTTAAGACAATGATAATGAACCATGGGACTGTTGTACATTTACCCATATTTGAGATTCAAAATTCACATGGTATTAAAGGGGTATATAAAGTGGTATAAAAAGTTCAAATTAGGCTCACAATATTGATGTCCTATCGGAGCAATGTCGAGGACACAATGACAGCATTCACTAAAGTATCTTAGACATCACATCCATCAATCTGACAAAAATCTGCCCACATCAACATCCATCTAACAGGTTTATGAATTTTCACTCATCACATCGACAGTGGGCTATTTCCATATGGAAATGAAGCATAATGACAATCCATTATCATATGCAAGGGGGTGTGTTGATATGTTAATGTGACACTTCAACATTTTCACTAAAGTCCAATAGCAGTCTCTGCTGTCGGAGTTCACAGTCTCAACTTCACCTACCAGAGGTTGCCAAAGTTGGGATCTACCTGTACTTTCCTATGCAGTAACAGCCCTCAATCAATCACAAGCAGGGAGGGTTATGGACTGTTGTTGATGTGAAAGGATGCCTTCCCTCACACATCATCAGCACTACGACAATCCTGAACTTTTAAAGCATTCTCTCTGCTGCCCCACTTGGTCACTAGGGGAATGGAGAGAACACATTCAGCACCATGGACAACATCACTTCCTTATCCCTTTATGTGCATTGCTCATCCCTGTGGCACTCAATGGGTTAAAAAAAAAGTACACCAAGCACTACACAGTTATTCCCTTAGCTCTGTATCATATATGATACATGTTGTGCACTCACAGGGGAACAAGGCTGGAGGTCAGGCAGCATATATGGGGATTTGTGGCCACCACCTGCCCCCCCCCCCACACTTGTTTCTTAGACCACTGGTAGCCACAGATCCCCATGTCTGACCCTCTCTGGCCTTTTACGCCTGCCTATTGCTAGCTACAAATCCCCATGAACACTGCCTGGGCAATGGAAGGAGGCTAGGGGTCTTAGGCAGTGTATGTGGGGCTAACACACAATGTTGATGTTCTTCATGCTGCCCAACAATATATAACTCTGACATGCTGCCTCTACCCAGTACAATTTGACAAATATTGCCCCAACACAGTCTACCCTTTGAGTGCCCGAGGGATACGTAATGCATCTGTGCACTTGTCTGGCACTCAAAGCGTTAATAGAACTTTTGCTTCTATGTAAAAAAAAATACCCATTTTGTTTAAATAAAATCAGACCTCGCAGGGGCATTGAGACCTGACCTGATGCCTGCTTGGCATTAATGCTGTGACCAGGAAGGCTATTACTGCCATCCTCTGCTTGAACGCAAGCTTTTTTAGCAATGACCAGCTCGAGCTGGACTCCCACTATTGAACCCGGTCTTCACAAACCAGGTGATTGATTCATTTGTGAATAGAGGAGATGCTCTTCCTCTCTGTTTTTCATGAATGAATCAACATCATATGTCGACTATTAACCCATTGAGTGCCAGAAGGGTACGCAAACACATTATAAAGCAATGCGTTGCATACCCCTTTGGCACTCAAAATGATACAAGTGTGGGGGCAATATATAATGAATTTTGCTGGGGGGGCAGCATGTTAGAGTTATAGATTGTGGGACATCATGTCGGATTTATATGGCACCATATGTTGTTGAATTTTGCTAGGGGGGCAACTTGTCGGAGTTATAAATTGTTGGGCAGCATGTCAGATTAATATGGAACCATATATTGAATTTTACTGGGGGAGGCACATGTATATTGTGGGGTAGCATGAGGAACATCACCATTGTGTGTTAGCCCACATACACTGCCTGGCACCCCCCAGTCTTGTTCCCTTGCCCAGGCAGCGCCCATGGGGATTTATGCCTAGCAGTATGTAAGGGGAAAAGGCTGGAGAGGGTCAGACAGTATAATTGGGGATCTTTGGCTACCAGTGGGCAAGGGAACAAGTCTGGGGGCCAGGCATTGTATATGGGGTTTTATGGCTACAAGTGGGCAAGGGAATAAGGCTGGGGGCAAGCGGTAGCCACAAATCCCCATAGATGCTGCCCAGCCTTGTTCCATTGTATCCTATATATGATTCAGAGCTAAGGGGATAATTCTGTAGTGCTTGGTTTATTTATTTTAACCCTTTTAGTGCTACAGAAGTGAGCAATGCATATACCTATGGCACTCAAAGTGATAAGGGAGTGATGCTGTTCGTGGTGCTGGAAGGATTCTCTCCACTCCAGTAGTGACCAAGTGGGACAGCAGACAGAGAATGCTGTCAGACTTCAGGATTGTCGTAGTGTTGGTGATATGTGAAGGGAGGGCAACCCTTCTACATCGACAGTACTTCAACAGTCCTGTATCCTAATAGGGACCTTCTCCTCCCCTCCCCTTGCACCCGTAAATTTTTGTGAAGAAGTCAATGTGTGCATATATTGAAATGTCGTAGTGTTTTGAGCACATCAACAAAATCATATCGCCACAGCATCCACCTTTAGTGAATCTAGGCCTTTGAATGCCATGGAGGTGCACACATTGCATACTTAAAGAGTAAACTATTGAATTTTAAAATTACATTATACGTTAGTTAGTTCATCTGATATATTAGATATACAGGATATTCAAATAATGTAATTAATTTATACCTGCAGTTTATTTGTATCTCATAATCTTCTTAAGAATAAAGAGGTGCTATATAGTAAATATGGTTCCCATTTTATCACTGTTATTTTACTTCGGATTTTTAAAGCTATGCAAAAAAACTATTAAGAACATGCATTAAGGTTTATAGAGCTTTGCTACCACCTAGTGGATATCTCTGAACTTACAACAAAACAAAAAAAGTACTTGTTTATTTTTAGACTAAAGATTCTACAGTTATCATGACTTGAACAGACTCCTATACTATCTCTAGGAATTCATGGTTTAGATGCAAAGTTACTTTAGAGCCTTTTGTTGCATTTGCTCTCACTACACAAACACTATTCACATATATATATTTATATTTGTCCACAGCTCTTTACAGGATTAGTAATAATAGTGCGACACGGTGGCGCTTGAGAAGTGCCGCAATCTCGTTACTTACAAGGAATCCCATCATTGGAATGCTTGAACACCAGGCACACGTTTTAGACCATTCCAATGACGGGATTCCTTGTAAGTAACAAGATCGCGGCACTTCTCAAGCAGGCACACGTTTTAGACCATTCCAATAACGGGATTCCGTGTAAGTAACGAGATCGCGGCACTTCTCAAGCGCCACCGTGTCGACCGACACAAATCTCCTGCTGACAGCTTTACAGCTGTCAGTAGGAGACAGCGAACTTTAAACGCCTGTATCTCTTAAACCATAGTGGTTTGAGAGATACGTTTTTTTGCATATAGCTCAGCTTTTTAAGCTCTTCTATATGCAAAAAACTTTTTTTTTTGGACATTACTAACACTTTAATAGCAAACATTACATTATTATGGAGGAATACCCCTCTAGCACTCAAAGGACTAATAAATCTAATTCAAATTGTTTTACACTCAGTGGTTTTGCAGCCAGGAGACATTAGTAAGTTAGTTTGTTTATGCTTTATTAACTCATAATACATGACTCTTACTGACAGCAGCTGATGTCCTAAGACGAACTGGAACAATTCTGGAGTAAATGAAGTGCACCATAGGGAACAAATAAAAATCTCCACTGATTTAAATGCAGCTTTTTAAATCCCATTTTTAATACTTAATAGAATTTACATGAAGGGACACATTAATCAGACCTGAGGACACAAGTGGATAATGTGCCTTAGTCTGGAAATCCTAGGAGTAACATTTTGCAGATCAAGAGAGAAATCAATTAGAAGTAGTTGCTTTTATATATAAATACCATGAATGAATGGAAATACATAATAATTCTTCACTACAATCAGAGCCGGATTTCCCAGTAGACAGAGTAGTCAACTGCCTAGAGCTCCAGATATTGAGCGGAGCCTCAGCTGTGCTATCCACACCCATACTCTCTGTTTAGAGTGTGGCTATAGAAATTTGAGTGTCCCTGTACCAGTTTTATAACCCATTACAGACTATTGTTTAACCCCATGGGTGCTAGAGAGATCTCTAATTCATTACGGAGCAATGAGTTGGAGATCTGTCTAGCAACCAAGGAGATAAAGCATTTTTGGCTCTTGCTTGTTGTAGGCCAAGGGTATGTTCTGTGCCAAGAAACAGTGGGACAGAGGAAGGGGTCATGTGAGCAGTGGGGGTGTGGTCATGGGCGGAGCTAAGGGTACCTAGAATGCCTTGTCTAGGGGAACCTGAGATGTAAATCCAGCCCTGACTATAATCCCTTTTCCAATGGTGTGCTTACAATTTTCTGTATAGGACCTACAATTAGATGACATAACACACTGATAAGCAATGTGCAACCAGCTGTTGTTGAACTACAAATCCTATCACCCTCAGCCTGTCAATAGCCAGATGATGTGAACTGTAGTCCAATGACAGCTGACAGGCTGCTGGTTGCTCACCTCCGGCACTAGTATAAACTGTACAATAGCAAAAACAATCAGAGATTGTTAGAGACATGCATTAACTCTTTGAGAGCCAGAAGAGTGTCCAGCACATTGAGAAGCAATGCACAATCAAAGATACATTTTGGTAGCTTTGTTATGAGAAGCCCATACGTACCATACCTCATTTTGTTAGCAAAACCTGCATTTTCACAGGATACGATTGTTATGTGCACGTACCCTACCACGTAAAAATGTGTTTTTATTGAAAGTTTGAAAAAGTGAATGTCAAACAATTGTGTGTAAGTGGACCTTAGCTTCACTCTGTTAGCAAATGTATCTTTTCCTACATTTGGCAATATCTTGAGTTTCCAGAGTGCCAAAAGTTCATGGTTTTATAAATAGGTGTTTGTAAAAATGGAAGCCTATAATAACTACAGACATGCAGTAAAGGCAGATAAGGCATTCAATTTTGACAGCTGCACAAAACCCCTAACTAGTAGGTAAAATACATAATAACAAAATGAATTGTGTGTTGGTGAAGGAAAGAATTATGGTAGGAAAATGGGGGAGCTGAATTGCTGGAGGTTAATGTGCATTTGGATATAAATGGTAAAACTGAAACATGGCGGAATTATACACAATTGGCCTGTAAATACTGAGGGCTGTTCTGTGTTTAGGAGTGGTAGGATTAACAGAATAGGGGGAGTTGTGTGTCTATATATGAAATCAGATGTAAACCCATGTTTAAAAGAAAATATTTGTGAGGAAACTGGAGATAACATATTTGTTGGTAGAAACTGAATCTAACTGTGATGTAAAAGGTTAAAAATATGGTGTTGGTGAGTATACAGACCAGCAAATATTGATGCATCAATTGAGGAGTCTATTGTTCTTTTACTCTTAGGACAGTCTGCTTTTTAAAGGGATAGTAATGTTTCACAAAAACAGCAGCTCCAATTAATCTTCATAGTATTTGAGCCATAGAGAGTGTTATTTCATTACTGTCAGAGTTGTAGTTCAAGAGTAATTGAATGATAAAGTACTTCCTTCCCGCCCCTTTTACCTAGTGTAAACCCCCTCTCCTTAGATGTGGGATCTGGTCCATAGACCAGACAGTTCACTGCAAGGAACTATCTTCTTACTGTGAGAACAATGAAAACCCTGCCCCCCTTGACAGGTTTTTCAGCTTTTTCCCTTATCTTAATTGAAGATTGTCCCTCTCTGCAATCTACCTGGACACATCCTGTTGCTCTGAGCTGAGCAGTGTTGTATCAGTAAAAGGGACTGGAGGGGGACACTTTATCATTCAATTACTCTTGAACTACAACTCTGACAGAATTGAAATAACACTCTCCAAGGCCCAAATACTAAGATGATTAATTAGAGCTGATTTTATTATGAAACATTACTATCCCTTTAAATTAGCTACATTTTCTGCCAACACCGCCTCTTAAGGCAAGGAGTACTACCTTACTGCCCTTACTGTAGAAAAATCCCTGGCTTTGTTTACATAGAAAACACCTTTTCGCTAGCCTTAAAGGATACCCTGTTGTTTTGTTCTCATGTCTTTGAGTAAAGAGTTCCACACAAAGTGCCTTGTATTGGCCTTGAATATATTTGAAAATTTAATTGTATCACACTTTAGACACCTTTTCTCTAAAGTAAACAAATAGTGTGTGGATAGTCTTTCTTTATAAATATCTAGGCTGACCATACATCACCTTTAAAAAGGGACACAAAGGAAATAGGTTGTCACGGGCTCCCAGAAATACACAGGAGTCAGTACGATAATTTGATTGCAATTTATTAAGTAAATGACAACAATGAATTATGCACAGGCAAAGGGTTACTGACGGTGACTATATTACCAGCAATAATAGGCCTCTCGTTAGAACACAATGCTAGAGACCGGGCAGATGCCCCTGGTGGTCTCAACTGGAGCAGAACTGCAACTCTTGATCCGACGAACTGGAACACAGGAACAACAGTGCGCAACTGACCCTAGATAGGGTTCAAACGTAGGAGATGCAGTACGGGCCAAAGGTAGACCCTAGATACCTGCCAGTGCTCCGTGGCTCCTGTGAGCCTGAGTAGCAGACCCTCAGCTCTTGACGGAACTGTGGCGACTATGGGAGATATTGGTGTGTTAGAGATATGGGATCTCATGTCTTCAGACTATTTCTACCCAAAATACTAACAACCATAGACTGAGCTTAGCCATAGTTGCTAGAGTGCAGAGATAGTGGGGGTTGGGCCTTACTTCCAATATACTCCAGGTCCTTGCTAAGGAATGTTAATTGATTCCTGCTGTGCTTCCTTGACCAATCAGAGGAGGTTAATTATGAGCCACTTAAGAATGGCTATTTTTCAAGTACTAATCTGCATGCTCATCTTGATAAAGGTGCTGGTGACTGATTGGTCAAGCATAGAAACACTGTCCCAAGTCCTCGTTTACATGCTGATCTTGATAAGAGTCTCTGTAGTGTATATAAGCTGTGTGTTTGATTCAATAAAAGAGAGTTCTTCCCTTCATCAAGTCTCAGCTGATGTTTGGGAACAGGAGGTTCGGTATACTATTGGATTGTTGTTCTGAGGGAGAAAGGAACTATAACGGAGATATCCACCTTATGATATAAGGCATCACGTTACAACTGGCGGCAAGCGGCAGGATTCGGCTTATCCCAAGGAACTGAAACTGAGACCAGCTACCAGGGGGAGATATAGCTGCCGGCTTGACCCTGGTCCCAGCAATGCAGCAAGAGTGGATGGAGCAACAGCGAAACTGAGACCAGCATCCAGGGGGAGATATAGCCGCTGGCTTGACCCCGGTCTCAGCAACCGAAACTGAGACTAGAATCCAGGGGGAGATATAGCCACTGACTTGACCCCGGTTTCAGCAACTAAGCGGGCAGGGGATGGAGCAGTGCTACGACCGGCTGAAACGTAGCACTCTAAAAGACTTGCTGGAAGCATGGGGACGAGTGGCAAGTAACAAGCCAAAATCCGTTTTGATAACAGAACTGATGGAATCAGACCAAGCCAGTACCACATCCTTCGCAAGCATAGAGGAGACCGAGTTCCAGAAAGATGTAAAATGGCGAACTGCGCTACTGTGACCAAATCCGGCACCAGAATTGGTCGTTCAGATCATGGCCCAAGCTACGGAGGTGCTCAAATTCCAGGCCTCGGGGCATGCGGGGGAGACAGCATCCATTACCGGTTCAATAATCGGGAACCGTCGGAAGCTGCCCTATGCAGCATTTAAAGCATTTGTGGATGGGGAGGATGACATTGATGATTTTTGGAGGACTTTAAAAGGAAATGCAGCATCCAAGGACTATAGCCCGGGGACTTTCCCTCCATGTTAAGTGGCAAACTCAGAGGTTGAGCCGCTGCTGCTTTCCGGGCTATACCCCAGCACGACCTAGCCTGTTATGAAAGAGTAAAGGAAGCCTTGCTAGCCCACTATGCCGTCACCCCAGAAGCTTACCGCAGGAAATTGAGGGGAATGCGGAAAGGAGCTAAAGACTTACATGTGGAGTGGGTTTATTGGATGCACCGGGCTGCCTCCAACTGGTTGAAGGGGTGCCAACCAAAAACCTTGGAAGATGTTCTGCAAATATTGTTGCTGGAACAATTTTTTGACATGGCAACGACAGAGGTGAAATAGTGGGCAAGGGATAGAAAACCCATGACAGTGGAAGAGGCTGCCAGGCTGGCGGATGAATTTATGGATAGCAGACGACCAGAGCCGGCTGCACCCAAAGTGCCTTTTATTCCAAGACCAATAAACCAGACCACATCAAGGGGTACACAGTCTCGAGCAGTGCCTCAGGGGCCGGAACCCAGTCGGCCGGTCAACTGCAGGCCGACAGGAGTGGCTTGCTTCAACTGCAACCAAGTAGGACACTACCAGAGTAATTGTCCCAAAATCTGCCCGAGGCACTGAAGCTAGAGGCGATGTTCACTGTTTCCAGCATGATACCCTGCTGGGGGAAGAGGAGTTGGGGTTGGTGTTACATGAAGTAAATCCCTTGCAAGCAGCCGGGGATAACCGGGCACATCACTGACAACTTGTGCAAATTAACAGCCAGTCTGCTAGAGGTTTGTGAGACACTGGGGCTACCCTGATGTTGATTCAACCACACAGAGTCAGGAATACAGACTGCACGGGGCGAACCGTGGCAGTCAGGGTGGCCGGGGGTGCTATCCACAAGTTGCCTACAGGCCGGGTGCACTTGGATTGGGGAGTAGATTCCCGCTAGGTGGGAGTCATGCAGGAGCTACCAGCGGAGGTACTGCTGGGAAATGATTTGGGGGACCTGACATCCCAGTTTGGCCCCGGCATCAAGGAAGCCGCTCACCCAGTGACCACCCGCTTACAAAGTTGAAGGACTGAGCCCTCTCACAGTGAGAACACCATCCCCTAGCCCGACAATTCCAATCCCTCTAGCCTGGGGTAACCCTGAGGACTTTAAGGGGGAACAGCTAGCAGACCTGATGTTAGAGGGGTACAGGAACAGGGCAGACACTCCAAATGAGGAGGAAGGGGGTGAAGCCATTGAATGGCATCATGGATTACTCTACCAAGTATCCAGAGGAGAGGGGCCAGTGTTGGCACAGGTTCCCCGCTGGCAGTTAGTTGTTCCCCAAAAATACCGCAGGGCATTACTTCACCTCAGCCATGATATTCCCCTGGCAGGCTATTTAGGTTTATGGAAAACAGGGCACCGATTAACACAAACGTTCTTCTGGCCTGGGATCTCCAAAGATGTACGAGAGTTTTGCAGGACCTGTGAGGTGTGTCAGAGAGAAGGGAAAAGGGGGGATCGGGCCCCGGGCCAAACTGCACTCGCTCCCTGTAATTGAGGAACCATTCCATAGGGTAGCGGTAGATCTGGTAGGGCCCTTAAGTAAACCCAGCCCCTCCAGCAAAAAGTTCATCCTCACCATTGTAGACTATGTGACAAGGTACCCGGAGGCGGTGGCGTTAGCCAACACTAATGCAGAAACTGTGGCAGAGGCTCTAATGAAAGTATTCTCCCGAGTAGGGTTCCCTAGAGAAATTTTGTCAGACAGAGGAGCCCAATTCACAGCGGAGGTTACCCAGCAGCTTTGGCGCTTATGTGGAATAAAGCCACTGTTTAGTTCCCCCTATCACCCGCAAACAAATGGTCTCTGTGAACGGTTTAACAGCATGCTCAAGCAGTTGATCAAGACCTTCACAGAAACTATAAAAACTGGGCAAAGTTTTTACCCCATCTACTATTTGCGTACCGAGAGGTACCCAGAGAGTCCACTGGTTTTTCCCCCTTCTAATTGCTATATGGCCGGCACGTCTGGAGCCCACTAGACTTGATCAGGGAGCATTGGGAGGGAGATATAGGAGCCAACGGGTTGCCTATTGTACCCTATGTCTTGGAGCTGAGGGACCGGCTGCAACAACTCACGGCATTCGTCCATGAGAATTTGCAGGCGGCCCAAAGGCGCCAACAACATTGGTATGATTAAGGTGCCTGAGACCGGGTCTTCCAGACTGACCAAAAGGTGTTAGTCTTGAAGCCAACCCGGCAAGATAAACTCCAAGCTGCATGGCAGGGTCCCTACCGGGTAGTGGAACGAATCAGTGACACTATCTACATGGTGGCCCGGTGCTCAGATGAAAGGGTCAAGCGGACTTTTCATGTGAATATGCTTAAGGAGTTTAGGGAGAGACCAGAGGAAGTGGCGGCCATATGTGCACCGGCCACCGAGGACAGTGAGAATATTCCCCTCCCAGACTTATTGAGTAGTACACCCAGCACACTACAGCAAGTGGTTTTAATGGATAAACTTACAGAACCCCAGAAAACTCAGATGACCCAGTTGCTACAGGAAAGAAGCGATATGCTGTCTGCCACACCGGGATATACGACCTTAGCGGTCCACAAGGTGGAAACACCTGGTCAGGAACCCCTGCGGCAAAGACCCTATCGTATTCCTGAAGCAGTTAGTGAACACATGAAGACAGAGCTAAGGGAAATGTTGGCCTTAGGGATGATAGAACTGTCACAGAGTCCAAGGGCTTCACCGGTGGTCCTGGTGCCGAAACGAGACGGCACCACATGCTTCTGCGTGGATTATCGTAAGCTCAATGACGGGAGTACCACAGACGCTTACCCTATGCCCCGGGTAGACGAGCTCTTAGATAAGATCGCAGGAGGGCACTATCTGTCCACACTGGACTTGTGCAAGGGGTATTGGCAGATCCCCCTGGACCAGGAGGCCATCCCAAAATCAGCCTTTGTCACCCCATTCGGCTTGTACTAGTTTAAGGTCATGCCGTTTGGGATGAAAAATGCCCCCGCCACGTTTCAGCGGATGGCTGACCGACTCCTGGAGGGGCTGCAGGATTTTGCGTGTGTGTATCTGGATGACATAGCCGTATTCAGTCGCACATTGGAAGATCACCTCGGGCACTTGTCTGCAGTGTTGGACCAGATTAGGGAAGCAGGACTGACCTTACGGGCTGACAAGTGTAACCTCGGCCTGGCCGAGGTGCAGTACTTAGGACACCGGGTGGATTCAGGGAAACAACGACCCGAGCCCGCCGAGGTAGAGGCCATAGCCAAGTGGCCCCAACCCCGAACCAAGACTCAAGTTCTGGCATTTTTAGGGACGGTAGCATACTATCGGAGGTTTGTAGCCGACTATAGTGCCATCGCCAAACCACTAACCGACTTAACCAAGCAACACCTCCCCAGACAAGTACGGTGGTCCCCAGACTGTGAGAAGGCTTTCGAGCAACTTAAGCAAGCGCTAAGCACCGTTCCCATATTGGCTGCAGCTGACTCATCTAAACGTTTCCTTGTACACACAGATGCCTCAATTTTCGGCCTGGGAGCTGTTCTAAGCCAAGTGGGAGTCGACGGACACGAATACCCGGTGGCCTACCTAAGCCGGAAGCTGTTGCCTAGGGAGGTCAGCTACGCCACCATTGAAAAGGAGTGCTTGGCATTGGTATGGGCACTGAAAAACTCCATCCCTGCTTGTACGGAAGACAGTTTACATTAATCATGGATCATAACCCGCTGGTTTGGCTAAACCGGGTAGCTGGAGACAATCTGCGACTTCTACGCTGCAGCTTAGCCCTCCAGCCCTACTATTTTTCCCCTGCAATATTGTCCAGGCAAACAAAACCACAACGCTGACGGCTTATCCAGACAAACGGATATGGAACTGCAGGCAGAAAACCCCAGACATCCCTATATTACACCCGACTGATTCAAATCGGGAATGCCGGACATGGATACAAGGGGGAGATATGTGACGGAACTGTGGCAACTATGGGAGATATTGATGTGTTAGAGATAAGGGATATCATGTCTTCAGACTATTTCTACCCAGAAGACTAACAACCATAGACTGAGCTTAGCCATAGTTGTTTCCAATATATTGCTAGAATGCAGATATAGTGGGGGATGGGCTTTGCTTCCAATATACTCCAGGTCTGTGCTAAGGAATGTTAATTGATTCCTGCAGTGCTTCCTTGACCAATCAGAGGAGGTTAATTATGAGCCAGTTAAGAATGGCTATTTTTCAAGTACTAATCTGCATGCTTATCTTGATAAGGGTGCTTTATGGTTTGAGAGATAACTGAAGGCAAAGTTCCCCGCTCCCCCTACCCTGAAGTTAGCATTGTACTGACTGCAGGGATATCCGGTCTGTCTTTCATCATGCGGCTCTGCAGCAGAGCAGCTATCGCGTTAGTGACAAACAATTATTTCACTGAAATGGTCTTCTACATGTGCTTGCAAACCAAGCACATGTAGAAGGCCGTTTCAGTGAAATAATTCTTCTTCGCTAATGGGATCTCGGCTCAGCTACAGAGCCGCAAGCCTGTCGTACGACAGACTTCCCCTGCAGTCAGCACAACACTGACTTCAGGGAAGGGAGAGGGAGGGGGGAACTTTGCCTTAGGTTATCTCTCAACCCATAAAGGTTTGAGAAATGAACCAGGGGGCTATTAACTTATTTTGCAAATACCTACAATATGAGGGATAGTAATAATAAAGTATTACTATCCCTTTAATTCAGCTGAGCCCTCAAGGTGTTCATCTACAGCACAGGTGGACAAAGGTAATGTCCTCCAGCTGATACCAGACTACAAAAGCTGATAAGGACATCAGCTGGACAGCCTCATGTTCCCCCGCTCTGATCTTCAGTGTTGTCATTTTAGGGTAATTGTCTTTGCACCTGTTCAAGGTGACAGTGCTAGATTTGCTTATCTCTGCTTAGCAACCTATCTATCTATATATATATATGTATATATAAAAGAAGACTTTGTGCCTGGCAAAGCACACCCAGGGGTGGCAGAAAGGAGGAGTTACTGCTCCCATTGGATGATTCAATGGAGGAGTGATTTTCACACCAGTTGCAGTGGCCGAAGGCCACTGCTACCGGTGTGAAAATCATGCAGGGTGTTGGCCCGCCCCCACTATCCATCCTGCCCACCACTATCAAAGTGAGAAAAAAACAAAATGGTTGCCACTCAATGCTACACCACAGACATGCACACAAGCCACACACACAAGCCACACACACACACACACGTCACACACACATAGTATTGTATTGATTGAACCATATAGTGCAGGAAACGTATGTTGGGGAATCTTGAAGAACAGGGTACAAAAATGACTGACACTGACCCTTTGAGTGCCAGAGTGGCACTAAATGCATTGCAAAACAATGCGATGCCTACCACTCTGGTACTCAAAGGGTTAACCACTGGAACGCCAACCCGCTCGACCTGTTTCAGAGTCAGGCTGCAGTGGTAAGGCTCAAAAGTGCGAAGGCTCTTTCTGCACTGATGTAGCTGACCTGTTGAAGCAGTATTTCCAAGATCTGCCGCAACCCATCTTCACCAGCAAACTGACTGACACATTCCTGCACATCTACCACTGTAAGCATGGGGCCTCCTAACTGCTTCTACCGTGGGCTGTAAAGTGTACGATGGCTGGATACAGTATCGGCTCTTTCGTACACTCATGTCTGCCCTGGCTCAGCCTCCAGCTGTCCAGGCTCTATTCTCCCCGTTTGCCAACTGAAAACATACCTCTGGCCAGAGTCCAGGTCAACGACATCTGTGGGATGAGACTGTAGTTGGTGGTGTACTTATTTTGCTATTGCCATGTAATGTATTGAATGCATTTACAAGCTTGTGAAGTCCATTTCATCAGCGTTGCTCCTGCCTCTCTCCCCTTCTGTGCATGCTCCAGTACACCCTGCTATTGAGCACATATTGAGAAGGGGACAGAGAGAGAGGCAGGAGCAGTGCTGACGAAATGGACTTCACAAGCTTGTAAATACATTCCATACATTACATGCCAATGGTAAAATAAGCACACCGAAAACTACAGTCTCATCCCACAGATGTCATGTCATGCGTTAAGTGATGAAGGCAATAACGTGTCCTAAAATCTCAGTTTTCATGGCGCCCGCTGAAGATCTGTGAGGACAATCCTTACATCTCTTCAGTGCGCGCTTCATGAAAATGACAATTTAACAAAATTTTATTGCTCACTCTGAAGTTCGGCTATTCCTTACATGTGACTGGCTAAATGCTTATTTAACCCCTTCAATGCCCTGGGAGGCCAAATCTGACAGGGCACATCGCTTTAAGGAACAAATAAAAAGAAAAACAGTCCGGGTCTGTAGGTTTCCTCATGCTGCATCTAACCACACACAGTAGTTCGTGCAGTGTACCCCTCTATATGAGGACTCAAACTCCTGCCAAATGTGAGGCAGCATCCAGCAGTGCAGGGTAGCCTCTCCTGTGAAGAGCTGTCCGGTAAGAGTTTAAAAGCAATAGGGAATCTCTGCAATCATATTTCCCAGGCTACATGTGTGAAACAAGCAGTTTTTAATTGCAACATACTGTGACTCTCCAATTCTTCAGCTCTGTCCCCCATCATCCTCTGCATACACTGTCTTCAAATGTTGTACAAACAATGCTTACTTTTCCTCATTCTTCACCTTCACTCTATATTGCCACCCACATTAACCCTTTGAGTGCCAGATGGGGGCATAATGCATTGCTCCTCAATGCTTTGTACACCCCTATGGCACTCTAAGGGTTAAACTACTTTTTAACATTGTTTTTTTGCTATGCATGCATGTGTGTGTGTCTGTATGCATGTATGTATGTGTATATGTGTGTAAGCATGTGTGTGTATACATGTCTGTATGTGTGTCTGTGTGTATATGTGTGTATTATGTGTCAACCGTGTAGTACAACTAACACACTCTTCACAACACATTTCTTAAAAAAAAAAAAAAAACACACACACACACACACACACACACACATAGCTGAATATAACCATAACCAAAAAAAACAGACAGGCAACGCTGTCCCACACTGCTAGTATTAAATAAACCCTGTAATCTCAAGCACTGAGTCAAGTTTGAACCAGACCTATAATTCCTTGCACACACAAGATCTTTATGCATAAAGATCTATAGGGAATATGAAGATGAGTCCACTGCTTGCTGTAATTTTTGTTTCACGTCCTTACTTAAGTCTGGATTGAGGATGTCCAAGAAGGTATTCAGACAATGTTCCATTAACAACTCAGCTAGACTCCCCCAGATAGTTAGACATGGAAAATATGTTGGCTAAAAAGGAAGCAGGCTAGTTTTCACTCAATCTTTTTTAAACATCTTTAACTGTTTGTACCACTGTTTCTGCTTGTCCATTTACTTGATGATGAGAGGCAATATCAGTAGCAGACGTTTGTGATGAAGCAAGTCCACTTCAAGTCATTCTGAAACTTCTGGCACTTAAAAAAGTGCAGAGAAGTGCAACAAAACTGACAAAGGGACTGGAGGATGTGAGTTATAAAGATAGACTAGCTAAACTGGGCTTGTTTACATTAGAGAAGAGATGTCTAAGTGTGATATGATTACCATTTACAAATATATTCAAGGTCAATACAAAGATCTATCCAAGCAAGTCATGGAATGCCCATCAGATGTCACAAAGTGAGTAACACTATGCTGGTCTCAAGTAATGTTAGGCTAGGCTTATATAGTAGGGACAAGGCTTTTCTAGCCTCATGTAGTACTTGGCAGGTCTCATGTAATAAGGTAATTATCTGCTGGTCTATTACAATAATATGATGCTGTTCTGTAATGAAGAGTTCTTAGCTGGTCTCCCTAATGTTATTTTTGTTATTTGGCTCAATCCTTTGTCTTATCTGGAGTCTCATGTTATTATACTTATAAACAATAGGCTAGAGATGCCCATTTTGGTCAAGGTGGTATGCTACCATTGACCCAGTGTTTACCAGGGTGCTCTGTGATCCGAGCATCTCTGTAAATAGCCCCCTCCCCGTGACTAATGGAGACCACAAAAGTTTCTCTGCACAGATACAAATGGTGAGTAAATGGATTTGTTTCCTCTGTTTAGGTATTGAGACCAACAAGAAAGTGCAGAAATAGGCCACAGACAATGTGTTTCCCATAATAAAGCATTGACTATGTGTGTGTGTCTCCTATATTGCCTATAATTGTATACTAGTGCCAGGGTAGACAACCTTTGGCTCCCATCATTCCCAGCTAGTCAGTGGCTTGTTGGGGATAATGGAAAGTGTAGACTCCAACATCTGGAGAGCCATATGTTGCCTGTCCTTGTACATGTGTATGAATAATAAGCTCATCCAACTTTTTCAGCACAAATAGAGTCTTAAACCTTTGCGTGCCAGATGGGTATGCAAAGCATTGCTTTGTACTATGTTGCATTTAATACTATAGACATCTCCAATGAAATACAGAGACCTGCACAGGAGACATGTCTAGTATCCAAGGGGTTAAAAGGAGCTACATGAGGAATCAATGCATACTGGGAAAATTATTTATACATTATTCTAATTTATAATATATTTCATGTTCTTTTTTCATTTTCTTCATTTGGCAATATCCTGTTTTTATTTTGTTCCTAATATAGATGTTATTTCTGCTTAAATGTTTTTAATAAGGAAAAAGGGAAATTGCAAAGGAGCACAAACCACCAGTCTAATTGATTCAGGCCTTGTACTATACATTCCACTTAGTAACTAAACATTCTCTTATTAAACATGCCACATCCTTAGTTCTAATGCAGTTCCTCTCTACTCTTGCCTAGATATTGACCATTGGGATACCTGTATCTGGATAACTGTATGAGAACTAAGCTAATGGATCCTTAGGCTAATTGTTTCATTAATAACAAAGGCATTAGTGGGATTACAGAATGTAATTCCATAGCTAATGCTTCATATGCATACTTATTTGTATAATATGTACACATACATTTATATCAAGTGGCTGCGGCCATTGTCAGGCCACTGAAAGATGGAGGCCTCCACAGTAAGCCAGTCTGAGGTTATAGACTGTAATGTGCCACGTTGGTCCAGTGGTTAGTTCATTCATTCATTGAAAGCGGGGTAGCATATGTCAAATTTTAACTGTGGGGTAGTGTGCTGAATATACGTATTGTGGGGTAACATCACTATTGAGTGTTAACACATTTATGCTGACTAACACCCCCCAGTCTTATTCCCTTGCCCAGGCAGTGCCCACAGGGATTCATGGCAAGGGGAAGAGGCTGGGCAGCAAATGGTAGCCACAAATCCCCATGGACGCTGCCTGACCCCAAAACTTGTTCCCTTGGGAGTGATACAACATGTATAAAATATGATCCAGAGCTAAGGGGATAATTGTGTAGTGCTTGATTCACTTTTTTTTAACCCTTTGAGCAATGCACACCCCATGGCATTCAAAGGGATAAGGGAGTGACGCTGTCCATGGTGCTGAAAGTATTCTCTCCACCCCTACCCCACCCCCCACTGGCCAAATGGGGCAGCAGAGAGAATGTTGCCTGACTTCAGGATTGTCATAGTGTTAGTGATGTGTGAGGGACGGCATCCCTGCTACATCGACAGTACTTCAACAATCCTGTATGCTAATGGGGACCTTCTCCTCCCCTCCCTTTGCATCTGCAAATTTTAGTGCATATTGCGATGTGTTTGTACATCCAAATGCGAAAGTGCTTTGAGCACATCGACAAAATCATATCTCGACAGCATCGACCTTTAGTGCATCTCCCCCGGTGTTGAATTCCCCTTTAGTATACCCCTTTAATCCTTAATGACCTAGTGTAATGGTGTGCTAGAATCCTGTTTTTATATGAATATATACTGAAGTGTTGGATACAAATGGCAATTTGTGCCCTTCATTTTAAAATAATGTGGGTGTGGCCAGCACAGCTGAGGTGCCTCATTGTTGGACACTTCAACTGAATTCCCTTCTCAGCTTAATGTAAAATCCAGACCTGCACAGAATGTGATACAGATCAGCACCTTTAACATTCTTGACAGCTCCACTAACTTCTCCCTCCATCAGTAGCCATCAAGCTATAGAATGAATTGTGCAATCCACTTAGGACTTCATGTGCCTGCGGTATGCAGCAGGGACCCACTAATGGTAAGAAAATATCAATATCGTTGTGAGATTATTCAGTTCAAGAAAAAGGTTTGAATGCTTAACCTTTTATTACTAAATGTGATATGTATGTATATATATGTATATATATATATATATATATATATATATATATATATATATATATACATATATATATAGGGCTTAAAATTTGAAGTCCTTTGCTTCTAGCCAGACCTGAAACGTTACTCGCTCTGCAAGCCGTAGCATACCCACCAGGGCTGAATATCTACTCGCCAGGGCTAAATTTTCACTCACCATTGACAAGTGGCCAGTGGAAATTTTGAGCCCTGTATATATATATATATATATATATATATATATATATATATAAAATATCTATACTAACATTTTGGGATGGCGTTTCCTGTCTTTTTTTATCCTTGTATTTAGTCATGTAAACTGTACAGGGGAAGGGCAAAGTGGTGATTAAAAGGCAATGAAAGGAATAAAGGCAAGGGGGAGTTGGAGAAGGAGAGGCAATGGAGGGAGAGAAATGGGATGGAAAAGAGGGTTGGTAAACATCAAAGAGAGGGATAATATGAGTGTGCAGTGGGGAAAAGAGAGCGAGAGGGAGGAGAGGACATGACACATTATATTGAACTTTTGAGTAGTATTGTAAGAGGCAATGAATGTGCATCCATCTAACACTGAAAGAGTTAAAGAACAGCAAGTTCAATTAAGCTGCAGCCCCCTCTATAAACCCTTTCGATGTCAGTGGTTTGTGCATCACAATGCTGTGCAATATGTTGCACAGTGTGGTCCATTAGGGGTTAATGTTTTGAGAACCAGGGGAATTGGGGGGAAATACCAGTGAGGCATTCCATCAAGCAGCAGTGTAAGTTCTGTGTAAGGTCAGTGCGGCGTAGCTGGCCTGATAAATACATTATATTGTGTTGATCTCCTGTGCGACCTTTCACGGGTGCTTCACTATATGAGTGTGACACACTGCGGGCGCTTCCTCCCATGCTGTATTTTTTCCATAAGAGTTGCTAAATGCAGGGTACTTTTCAGTGTTACCTAAATAGCTGGGTAAAATACATAGAAAGAACTGCTGCCTGTTGGACCTGTGTGCACTGAAAGGGAGAGCTACGTGTGTAGGCTGGCATCTTGTTAAGAAACAGCGAGAAGGAAGTGAAGCATAATAGCTGTAACAGTTTCAGTGGCAGAAGGGTAAGCAACGCATTGCTTTACGTACCGCTCTGCCAGTGAAAGGGTTAATCAGATGTGTTTTACTGCATGCACTGAACATACCTTACCATTACCAATAAATATTTTTACGCGGTTTCATTCGGAGGCCAGCCGTCTGACTATTCTGAAATTGCCATACTACCTATGTTACTGAGAAAGCCCTCTATACAATCCGAAATAACATCCTAAGTAGAGAATGAAACGGGACATCGCCACATCGCAAAGCAGGCAAGGTGCCCCGCATTAAAATGTACTTCGATGTATGAATGAAAGACACCATGAATTACCTATGTTATTATTGTAGACTGCAATCCGAGTGACTGCATTAACATCCCAGAAGTCTCCTTTTGCTGCTCTTAGCATCCAGTGCTGCTCCAGGCCAGTGGAGTCACTAGAGGGGGGGCCAGACGGTTCCAGGGCCCCCCTTGCATTCTACTCTGCCCCCCCCCCCCCAATTTTCTTCACCTTGAGTCCTCATAACTTCATAAGTGCTCCTGTCTGCTGCTCCCTCGTGGCAGGGGTGTTGCTAGGGGGGCTAAGGGGGCTGAAGCCCCCAGTGCATCTTTGAGCAGCCCTGCGAATATTGTGGCCACTATTACTTATGTCAGCCTGACTCAGCCACAATTCTATTCAAATTTGGTACTGCCCAGGAGCAGGTAATTACCTCCCTGGACCATCATAAATCCTGGCCAGTGAGCAGCTGCCTTAGAGAATCTGCTGCTGTTAAAGAGGAATGGATCATTTCCATGCACCAGAGCACTTCCTGGTGACCAGGGGAACTGCCTGCAGCCCGCATCTTAATTCTCTGATTGCGTAGAGGAGCGAGCAGTTCAGTTGATCTTTCCCCTCTCTCCCCATTCGCTGTCTCAAATGAAAACAAAACACTTCCCTTTCAAGTCTGAAGTAGTGCAAAGACAGCCAGCGCGGGAAGAGTTGCAGGGCTCACTCTGGCAGTCTTGAGGTTAAGTTTAAGTTTAACTTTCTTCGGGCAGTAAGTTCAAGAATGGAATCTGACCCTGCTTGTGGAGTGCTCTGTCTATCGGTCTGTTACTTCCAATGGCTGCTTTTACTAGATCAAGTAGAATCAGCCATAGACAGAGCACAAAACAATCACTTAGAGAAGATCTGACTTAACTCTTTGTTCCTTCAGAACCTCCCTTCCAAAATATCGACTTGCTGCTGCCCTAACTTGGGCTCTGAGAGTCTGCACCCCCAAACTCTGTGCCTTCATAGGATCCCCCAACATCATTCCTGTCACTAGCTACCCAGTCTTTTTACAAATGTTCACTGAGTTGTGTGATATTCCTTAACCCCTTGAATGCCAGATAGATTTCTAATGTTTTGCTAGGCAATGCTTTGGAGACCTTTTTAGTATTCAAGGGGTTAAAAGAACACTAGTACAAAAAGTGACAGGTTGATATAAATGTAAAGATCAAGTACTTATAAAATATATAAAAAGTAAATATTCATATATTACATCCCTAAAATATAATCCAGAACTTGCTTTCAAATGCATTACTTATTGTCATCTCTGCTGTTTGTATTGAATAATAAGTGCTAAAGTCAGTTAATTGTGATTTTTGCCCAGTACTGTTGTATTTAGAAAGGTTTTCGTCATCTTGGCCCATTCATAGATAATCCTGAACAATCACTTTTAGCTCTGGAAAAGGCAGAGTGTCTGCTCCCTTACAGCATACGTAAGACAAGATCTTAGGCCACAGAAAACAAATGGAGCAATTCTGAAGCAAACCCCCATGTGCCCCCCCTAAATATGAATGCTGGAGACAAGGCTGTATGTATGATTGCAGGCACTGACACCTCTACTTACAGACAGACATGCCTCCTCTCACTCTTTGTGTGCTATAGTTATACAGCCAATCCCATGTCCCTGACATTTACCAGCTCAGCTGAAGCCCTGCTCTGCACTGCCTGATCATGTATTTGCCTAATTGTTTCAATTCCCCAGCTTCTCTCTGCTAGCAAGTCAGTGAACTATCTGCTCCCCAGTATGCCGCCTGCTGATTGATATTCAGTGGGTAAGTAGGGCATGATATCCACCAACATACACACATTATGCAGAGCATTATGAGACAGGGACACTCCACCTTTTCCCATCGCTATGCAGTGAGTGGATGATGAAGAGTACCAGGTTTGAGAGAAAGCACCCCACGTGAGTACTTGGGAATTATAAGGAAAAGCCCTGCGATTATTATTATTCTTTATTTAAATATCGCCAACTTAATCCGCAGCGCTGTACAATAGGGAATAGACATACAGGTATAATAAATAGTAAATCATATGTGAAGAACAGAAGGATCAGAGGGCCCTGCTTGTGAAAGTTTATAGTCTAGAGGAAAGTAGGTTGGACACAGAAGGTGTGAGTGCTATTGGGTGTAAGTGCCTCCTGCCACATAAGCTGCCGGTCAGTGGGTGGGAGAGAGAAGTGCTATTGAGTGCTGTGGCCCAGGCAAGGGGTGGTTCTTGGTGATAATGTTTATGGAGGAAGTTGATAAGCTTCACTGAAGAGGTGAGTTTGCAGGGAGCGTCTGAAGATCTGAAGGCTGGGGGAGAGTCTGATGGGGTGGGGGAGGGAATTCCAGAGCTCGGGTGCAGCACGGGAGAAATCCTGTAGGCAGAAGTGGGAGGATGTAATAAGAGCTGTGGAGAGGAGAAGGTCATGTGCCGAATGAAGATGGAGAGTGGGAGTGTATTTGGAAATGAGAGATGAGATATAGGGGGTGAGGTGTTAGTGAGGGCTCTATAAGTTAGCACCAGAATTTTAGTTCTATGTGCTAGTGGGAACAAGTGTAGGGATTGGCATAGGTGGCTGGTATTAGAGAAGTGGTGGGTGTGGTAGGTTAGTCGTGCAGCAGAGTTCATTATGGACTATAGTGGGGTTAGTCGGGTGAGAGGAAGGCCAGTTAGTAGTGAGTTACAGTAGTCAAGACGGGACATGATGAGTGTTTGGATTAGTACTTTAGTAGTGTCTTGGATGAGGAAGAGTCGGATTCTAGAGATGTTGCAGAGGCGGAGGTGGCATGATTTGGAGATTGAGTGGATGTGGGGGACAAAGGATAGGGCGGAGTCAAATGTGACCACCAGGCAGCATGCTGTAGGGGTTGGTGTGATGGTGGTGTTGTTGAAAGTGAGAGTAATATCTGGGGTAGGGCTGGTAGGAGAGGGAGGGAAGATAATTAGTTCGGTTTTGCCAAGGTTAAGTTTCATTTGATGGGAAGACATCCAGGAAGACACAGCAGACAGACAGTCAGATACCTGGGACAGGAGGGAAGGGGAGAGGTCTGGGGAGGAAAGATAGAATTGAGTGTCATCAGCATCAGCAGATGATGGTGAAACCCAAAGGAGTTTATTAATTTGCCAAGGGATACAGTGTAAATTGAGAAGAGCAAGGGGCCCAGGACTGAGCCCTGAGGCACTCCGACAGACAGTAGGAGGGGTGGGGAAGTGGAGGCAGAGGTGGACACACTGAAGGAGCGGTTGCAGAGATAGGATGAAAACCAAGACAGAGCAGTGTCACAGAGACCTAGAGAGTGGAGGGCTTGGAGGAGGAGTGGGTGATCTACTGTGTCAAAGGCAGCTGACAGGTCCAGGAGAATGAGTAGGGAGTAGTGGTCTTTTGACTTTGCGGAGAGCAAGTTGTTGGCCACTTTAGTGCTTATTATTTTTTTTTTATTGAAAGTTTAGTTGCCTTACATCCTGCCAGGCTGCATACCAGGGTAGGCAATCTCTGACACCGCATACTAAGCATTTTTACACATGTCCAACCCCCCGCTCATTGTGCAACTCACTGTAAGGAAATCAAATGAGTCAGACTCGAATCAGTACCTTGTCAGGCCATTGTTGATCTGATGATGCTGTTTTGAACGACTCAACGTCCACGCACTGCAGCTTAGGCTGCAGGCAGCAAACAAGCGCGGCTTACTCAGGACGTGACCAAGGAGCATGCACTTGCATAAGCTGCGTGTGTGTGTGTGTGCGGATATATGAGGAGAGATGAGCAAGTTCACTACAATTAGGAGTCTCTCCACTCGACACAATGCAGTTGAGAGCATGGCATGAATTAAAAGGCTGCCATAGCTCCCTGGGCATAACTGGAAATTGGGACATGGTCTGAATGCGGTGGGACAGCGGGATGGGGCGTCGTTAGGGGGGCTAAGGGGGCTGAAGCCCCCAGTGTATCTTTGAGCAGCCCCGAACATTGTGGCCACTATTACTTATGTCAGCCCGACTCAGCCACAAATCTATTCAAATTTGGTTCTGACCAGGAGCAGGCAATTACCTCCCTGGACAGCTGTAAATCCTGGCCAGCGAATAGCTGCCTTAGAGAATCTGCAGCTGTTAAAGAGGGATGGATCATTTCCATGCACCAGAGCACTTCCTGGTGACCAGGGGAACTGCCTGCAGCCCGCATCTTAATTCTCTGACTGTGCAGAAGAGAGGGCAGTTCAGTTGTTCAGTTGAGCTATACTACTTTTTGAATAAAACACCTTTCAGCAGTGGGAATAACCTTGTTTTGCTCGGGGGATGAACCCTGCAACATAATTTTCTTTTCACATGTTAGGTATAACTATCCTTTAACGGAATATCAATGTTTAATTTCACCATGATGTAATATTGTAGGCATCGTAAAAAGATGTGGATCAATGTTAGCCCCTCATGGTTAGACAGATATTTCCCTATTTGACAGCTGGAGATTTCAGCCATTCGACCACACGGAGGCTCTTCAGCAGAGCCTAAATTGCCCCATTCAGAGATGTAAACTTCATTGGAATGGTCCACAGAGTGTGCTTGCAAACCAGGCACACTTTGTAGACCATCTCAAAGATGTATTCATCTCTGAATGGGGCAATTTAGGCTCTGCTGAAGAGCCTCCATGTGGTCGAATGACTGAAATCTCCAGCTGTCTAACCATGAGGGTTGGAGAGACAGGACTAACATCGATCCACATCTTTTTACAATGCCTACAATATTAAATCAAGGGGAAATTAACCATTGCTATCCCATTACAGTTACACAGAAGGAGAAATGGTCAGATATGTATATGTATATGTACCTTTCACATGGATACAAATATATCCTTACAAGATATGAAGCCAGAGATCAGTTCAGTATATGTGATTGCCTTTAGTGCTATATATGTGCACCCATCAAGAAATACATTGTATTGATATCATAGATATGAACATTCCTCGTATATCCCATCTACTTAGAGTGGGATATACTAGGTGTGTGTATTTGGATGGTATCAGTGTAAGTTAGTTTCTGATGGGTGCACATATCAGGCCAGTAAGGCAATCACATGCAGTGAACTGATCTCTGAGTTCACATCGTGTTGGGACATATTTGGAAACATTTGAAAGGTACATTTCTGACCGTTTTTCTTTGTGTGCATATCTTTTTTTAACAGATCTGCAATGGGATTCAAGTGTTATTCAACCCTATCTTCTTAGTTGATCCCGTACAATGCACGATTTTTGATTACTTGACAGGTGACTCTCTGGTTGTCATGATGATATCCTATGCATTGCATTGTGATGCATGGGATACCACCCTGGCAATCACAGATTGATGAACTAGACAGGATCCTGTCCATGTTGTGTGTTCCAGTTGAATCCTGAAGGGCAACAATCAAGCCAGTCGTGAGGGATATCTTTGATTGAGGCCTGCTTTTTTCTTTGTGTATGAGCCCATCCATCCTTCTGAGTCAGGCAACCGTACTCAGTCCGAGACATCCATCATTCGTGGCCTGTTGGTGACCAAAGTACAATGGTTGTGATTTGGTTCCCATGTGTATCCTGCAAACACTGGCTGATGTACCATCCATCCATGGCATCAGCACCCCTGGGGATCCATGTGGGAATCAAATGTGAGATATGTCATTTCAAGATAGAGTAAATGATTGCAGCCACAACACCAAGGACTACCTTTTTCACTTTTAATTCTGGTGCATTGTTTGAGACCTGTGTGTTGCAAATACAACCAGTTATTCTCTGTGGCACTGTGATGTGTGACCTGATCCATCCTTTTTGTGATTCAGTAAGCGGTGATGTAGGCCTGATGAAGTGAACATGATGCTGACTTCTCCAGTGATCTCATTTCCCCATTTCCAGTGTTTTCTATGGAGTCTATACAATGGGACTTTAGCAACTTGATTCATGTTATTGCATATTCTCCATAGACTAACATTGGGATTGGTGAAGTGAGAGTATGTAAGGGTTCATTTCTCTCCACCATCTCTTTGTCACCACTTAGTGAATGTCCCCTGTGTAGCATGTGATCGTTGGCCTATTGCCTGGTTTGTTGTCTGGTTAACCCTTTGAGTACCAGAGGGGTTGCCAAAGCAACCAAAGCATTTTTGAGCGATGCATTGATGAACTCTCTAGCACTCAAGTGTTTATGTGCTGACTTCCCTGTGGGTACATGGGTGACATTGTGTGGGCTGGTGTAAGAATTTAGCTCCAAACAAAGTGGCTATAGATAGTCCATTAGGATCATAGATATATGGACATATAGCAAAATATAGCCCAAAGGAGGTGTTTACAAGAGGAAAGAGGAACGTATTCGATCTGGAAGGAAGGTAAAGGACTGAACAGCTGGGAGACGAAGGAGATAGACCATGACTGGAGGTCAGATCTGGTCAATGCGTACTTATCCAGAGGCAGATAGGCCTTTTGCACCAGGAATTTCCTTTTACATTATATCGCCTTGGAATTGTGAAGCTGATATACTGCACTTAGAGGAGATTGTGCTGTTTCTTTTCTTCTCTCTTTTGCATGTCCACCTCCTTGCATGGCATCCAGGACTAAGTGAAGATGTTGGGGGTGAATGTATGGATTCACCAATGCAGCCACACTGTTGTTAGCCTCTTCCTCCAGTGGCTGTCCCTCAGGGTTTTCACTGCAGTTTATAATCTCTGTAGTGCATACCAGCAGACAAAACACACCAGCACTGGACTTTCGTGCCCGCACAGTAGCTCCATAGCATACGCATGTGAATGTAGTATACGTAACACCATATGTTATATGCCTTTCTTATTATATTGGCCTAAGCAGGGCTGGATTTACATCCCAGGGACCTCTATGCAAGGCGGTCTAGGTGACCTTACCTCTGCCCATGGCCACAACCCTTTTCCTCACATGACCCCACCCATCAACTGTTTCGAGGAGCAGAAAGTTCCCTTGGTCTATAACAAGCAAGAACAAAAAAAGCTTTAACTCCTTGGTTGCTAGAGAGATCTCTAACATATTGCCCCACAATGTGTTGGAGATCTCTCAAGCATCCAAGTGGTTAAATAATAGCCTGTAAATGGGTATAAAACTGGTGCAGGGACACTGAGATTGCTCAGACCACACCCACAATTCAGAATATGGTTGTGGCCGGCTCATCTGGAGCTCTAAGCAGTTGCTGCTCTGCCTATTGAGCCTAAGCAAGGTATCCAGTGAAAGACTGCAGCTGAAAGCTCACAGTAACATATGAAAATAAACAGAGCTCTGATTCATCTGTATAGTCTTTTCATCATGTAGAGCAGTATGTCAATCTTATCCGATCTGAGTTATATAGGATCCCGCCCACCCCTTTTACCTACGTAACGCTTCAAGCAGGACCAAATGGAGTGTAGTGAGGGACAATCTTCAGCGAGCATAAGAAAAACCTGCCCTCCTTCATCAAGAGGGGACAGGGTTTTGCTTAGGCTCAGTGCCTCAATGTGAGCTGTCCGATCTGATGACTGTGTATTCCACAAATGAGGGGAAATGACTTACAATAGGTAAAAGGGGTGGGAGGGGGGGTCTTTATATTTTTTATACTCTTCTAACTCTTGAACTACAAGTTGGATACTGCTGACATACTGCTCTACATGCTGAAAAACTATACAGATGGATCAGAGGTCCGTTTACTTTAATATATTACTATGCTTTTAATAAATAGACATTAGGCAGAGACAGGAACAAAACCAGTTAGGAGGGGGATATTATTAGGAGCTTTCAGTTCTCCTTTAAGAGCAGAAATAACTGTGCGGCCTCTGCATACCAAGAGGAAAATATAGAATAGGAGATCATTATCATAAAATCTCTTTATTTCAGATAAACTCTGGAGCAGGGATTTCTTTTAAAATTCTGATGCATTAACCCATGTCACATTTTGTTTTGGATATTACATTTATTCAATGCTCTGTATAAGTATAGCACTATATAAATAAAGATAAACACTTAATGATAACACAGAATACACATGTTCATTTTTTATTTTTAATGCATTGTCCACTCCTCTGATTCTTAAAAGGGTAAAAGGATAATAACACTTATTATTGTATTTTGTAGGGCTTTTTCCACTTGTGTAAAATAGTGATGCTCACACTGCTGGCAGATGCTTGGTTACATATTTGAGAAAGTCTGGGGAGTTTTTGTGGCCATTCCATTGTATGGCATTGCTGTTTCTACTGCTGTCTATGGAGAGCTCTGATCAGCTCTCCATGGATTTCAATGGCAACAGCTCCACCTAAAATAGAAAGGCCAGAAAATGCTGCACCCAAACTTACACAAAATGTAAGTTTGGGCTGTAATAATATCTGAAGCAGTAATCTCCCAGCAGTGACAGCATGCCGCCTGTTTAAAGGATAGGTAATGTTTCATTATGACTGAAAAACATCTATTGAAAGGATAGGTAATGTTTTATTATGACCAAAAAACATCTATTGAAAGGTTTTTTCTGCTAATTAGAGTAAAGGTTCATCCACTGCACAGAGAGCATTCATTCAACAATTATTGCAGTTCAAACATTCACAAAGTAATGGAGTTGTTTCCATTACACTCTATGGAACCTGAGGCAACGTTTCACATAGAATGTAATAGAAAAAACTGTCTGGACAGCAGTGTCAGCTATTTTTCTATATATGTGTGCGTGTGTGTATTTTGCCATCCCTTTAACCCTTTGAGTGCCAAGGGCACACAACACATTGCAGAGCAATGCATTGTGTGCCCCTCTAGCACTCAAATGATTAAAGGGATAGTAATGTCAGAAAAAAGTATTAATTATATAGTAGCTACAATTAAAATAGAGTACTTACACTTATTCATATATCTCAAACCATTATGTTTTGAGAAATATAGGAAAATAAAGGTCTCCGCTCCCTCCCCTTTCTGCTTGATGAGCTGTAAAGATGTCAGAAGCAGATTCTGGTTCCTGGATAAGACGGCAGCTCTTCAGCAGCACCGACATAGTGATACCTAAAAATAAATACTTCATCGAAATGGTCTACATCGTATGCATGGTTTGCAAGCACACATTGTAGACCATTCCGATTAAGTATTTATCTTTAGATATCGTTATATCGGCGCTGCTGAAGAGCCGTGTCTAGTCAAGCGACCAGAATCTGCTTCTGACAGCTTTACAGCTCGTTAAGCAGAAAGGGGAGGGATCGGAGAACTTTATTTTCCTATATCTCTCGGTTTGATAGATATGAATAAGTGCAAGTACTCTCTTTTAAGAGTGTATAAAAGTGACACAGATCTTTAACTGTTGGGATGACTACAAAAATACTCATTTGTATTTCCAGCACATAATTGCAACAATGCTTTAAAACTCAGAACTCTCAAAGTATAAACAATTTAATAAAAAGAATCATGAATTATCTCGAAGCAAAGTCACAAAGATGCCCTTGTTCTTTTCTGATCTCAACCGATAATCAAATTGAATAGAAGATTGGTCCATAGTAATTTCCTGCCTATAAACATTTTAACAGGAATGAATTACATGATGTCCGTCGAGGGCAGTCGCAGAGCTTCCCAATCCTGGGTCCTTTCTTGACAGCACATTGCTCTCCAGCATCACACTGCAACAGCAACACATATGGGAGAGTTACAGTTAGTATCACTTGCGTGTATAATCAGTTCGTCAGAGCAAATATTAATAATATTATTGAATCCCAGATTATTCTGAAGCAACCCCCTATCTCTGGAATTCACTGCCCCTTTCCTTCAGACAAATACATAGTTTTGAAGCTATTAAGGGCAATGAGATAGAGAAGCAAATTAACTACACCATTCATAACTTAATTAAAAGATAATTTTTATTGATTTAAAATCACAATTCCATTACAGCCAGAAATAGCTGAATGGCTATTTTCTGATTCTGCATATGCTTCCAGCTGTTCAGTTCTGAAATTACATTAAGATCAAGGGTTAGAATTGGACTGAATTGGTGAAAGTGGTGGTTGGGTGGCAGGAGGAATAAATTGGTGAATAGTAGGAGGAATAAAGAGAGCAAACTGTAGCTCTCCTCCCTCCTCTTAATGCCTCTTACCTCTCCTTCAAACTTTCATTCAGTATCTTGTTCCAGAACCAAATCTTAATAAGGAGTGGTGTATATGGTAAGGTGGCCGAGGGAAATAAATGGGGCAACTGCCTTATATTATTTATTAACAAGGGAGTTAAAAGTTTACAATATTGCATAAATGGTGACATATGTATAAGGGCCCAACGCATTTCACTCAAAAACGTCTCATTGGAGTCATTTTAGAGCTCTGAAAAATACAGAAATCTATCAGTCCTGACAATGCAGGGGCTAACTACAATGTAAAAAAAAAAGGTCTTTGTTCTCTGACATGTCTGATAAAGCTGCATAATTAGTTACTCTCATGTCCAGAAAGTAATCTCTTTCCACTTTCTTAGGCTGCTAAAACCTATTGGTGTCCAATGGGTTGTGCAACCCTCTAGTCTTTAACCATTTGAGTGCCAGAGGGGTACGCAACTCATTGCTTTGCAATGCGTTGCGTACGCCTCTGGCACTCAAAGGGTTAAGGGGTTAAATATTTATTTTTTAAAACTAAGTGTTTTAGCTAATGTAAGGTATGGACGTGTTTAACCTCTTGGATGATAGAGCATCTAGCATCCAAAGGATTAAATGGATCAAACACTTTGTAACAAATAGGTGATTTTGACAGAATGTTCAAATCACCTAGATTTACTTTGGTTATTTTTATTTCAAACAAAAGTTTATGAGATAGAAAAAGAAAAAAGGGACAGTGCAACAGATATTATAATTTTCTTAATAGAGATATGTTCCCAGCTCACAGACAAAGAGGCTACTTCCTCCTCTAGGATGTAGACCTTGACTGGGTCAGACGCCCAGCCTTGGTCAGATGCCAAACCTCTCCTCTCATGCCTCCTTTTAATGCTTCTTACCTCTCCTCCAAACTTTTAATCAGGATCTTGTTCCAGAGCCAAATCTTATGGATTGCCTTGAAGAAGCGATAGATTGTGAAATGCGTTGGGTCCTTATACATATGTCACCATTTATGCAATATTGTAAACTTTTAACTCCTTTGTTAATAAATAATATAAGGCAGCTGCCCTGCTTATTTCCCTTGGCCACTTTATCATATATACCACTTCTTACTAAGATTTGGTTCTGAAACGAGATCCTGAATGAAAGTTTGAAGGAGAGGTAAGAGGCATTAAGAGGAGGGATGAGAGCTACAGTTTGCTCTCTTTATTCCTCCTACTATTCACCAATTTATTCCCCCTGCCACCCAACCACCACTTTCACTGTTAGGGTTGGTGCAGCTAAAAACCAGGCCCAGATTTACATTTCAAGTGCCCCTAGGCACAGCACAATCTGGCACCCTTAGCCCTGCCTTGCTCCCACCCTTAAACACCCCCCCCATTTAACC
This sequence comes from Rhinophrynus dorsalis, assembly GCA_037306005.1. Lineage (NCBI taxonomy): Eukaryota > Metazoa > Chordata > Amphibia > Anura > Rhinophrynidae > Rhinophrynus > Rhinophrynus dorsalis. The sequence continues at coordinate 596,263,689 of CM074718.1, read as the reverse complement.
ACATCCTCTTTTGTGGCCCAACCCATTTTTAGATTTATTTTTCTCAGTAATGTGGCTCTTTTCGAGAAGTAGATGAAAATGTTATAGATAGGGTTGGGGTATATACAGCACACATACAGAAAGCATAAGATATGTAGATATGTAGCCTGCCCTTTTCCCGTGTTTAAGATCCAAGTAATGGGTAGATAAAGCACATCTGGTTTGCTCCAGAATTGCTCAATACAATTGCTTCACTGTTTGGAACATTAGTCATTTCTGTTTAGTAGCAGGGCAATCAGGTATTTGTCATTATTGTGCCAGTTCAATACCTAAACTTATAGATTTTCTATTTCTTTACTGGGTGTTTTCTATTCTTTCCCTTCCAGTCTGTGTCACCCACCTTCAGTTTCTATAGTTGGACACAGGCTGCCTGTCAGGACATTGGACTGATTGTTCAAATGAAAAGTGTAGTAGATCTGGGGCAAACCAATTGCAGCACTGAGGGAAAATAAGAATTCCAAAATGCCCCATTCATTTAAAAGTGAATTTTAATCCCTTGAATGTTGGAAACCTCTTTTGCATTAAGGGGTTAAAACACCACTCAAATCAATGGGAATGTATATTTCTCCTCTATAGAGAGGTTGGGTTTTCCCAGTATTCTTTAAATGTAATGCCGTTTATCCTTATTGTTCTGTTGATATAGGTGTCATGTTTTATTTGATGCTAGCAGTGACAGGCTTAGGGAGGATAATGAAGGAGGAATTGTGTAAGGTGACAGATGTATTCTGCCCCAGCAGCACCTGCAGACATTGGTCACCCCTTCTATACAGGTGCTGTGTCAAAATGATTTCTTATATTGTATGTATATTGCAGCCTCATCCAGCATTATTAAGGAGTAACCCTGCACTAACGCCAGCTCACATACTTAATTTATATTACCTTACAGGACAAAGCCGCTGCTGACTCCTTCTCAGCAGCCTGAGCCTGCATACCACTACCACCAGCTACACACTGCAAATGCGTAGCTTGTAGGCAGCCACTCAAGCTATGTGACGTATTTTGTGGCTGAGTGTTATCAGATGCATCACGATACTTTGGAATTAGGACGTGAGCAGCAAAAAGACTCATGAGTGCAGCACAGAAACCAAGAAATGAGATGAGCACTCACTACACTGCATTTTCTGGGGGATCGACAGGGATCTCAAGTGGGTAGACTGGTGGGTGGGCTAGTGGGTAGGTGGAGGAGAGGATGTGACAGGCCATTGCCAGGCACCCCTAGAATTCTGGTGCCCAAGGCAAGTGCCTAGTCTGTCTATTCATAAATTCAACCCCTGACTAAAACCAGCCTGTTCCTTACCCCTTATTCCCCCCAACTCTTCTCTCACCATTCCTTTCTTCCTATTAAATATTTCCTTCCATCATCCTTTATGTCACCCCCATACCAACACTCTGTGTATATCCATTGCAACTCCTCACCATCCTGCCTGCCATTCCCTCTCCGTCATGATTTTTCCATTATTCCCAACACCAATATCTGACATTCCATTTCCTACCTCCATAACCTTCCCTTTTTCTGCCTCTTTTCCTTCCAATTCCCTACTGTCTCCCTGCAGTTATTCTACAAACCAGCATAGGGTATAAAGACTATTGACTTGTATTATACCATGTTTGTCGAATAACAGTATGGAGACAGTGAGGAATTATAAGAAAAGAGGAAGTAAAAGAGGGAATGTTAGAGAGGTAGAGTGAGAATGACACACACTGGCTGTCAGAATAAATGGGAAAAACAATGGCAATGAAAGAGTGTGGCAAGCAGGATGGGAAGGAGCTGCAGTGGCTATAAAGAGATAGTGTTGGAATGGAGGTGGCAGAAAGGATGACAGATGAAATCTGCAATGGGCATACTTTAAAAGATAGGAGTGGTGATGGAGGGGAAGTGTGGTAGAAGGCACCCCCACAAAAACAATGGAAAATTATACTACTGTGTTGTTAGTCTACAAACCTTTCATTCTCATTTCTCAGTCAGAAAATAGGTGGCTCAGGATAATTGGAAGTATAGCTTATTAACAGCAGGAGGGCCTCAGATTGGCCACCTCTGTCCTGCAGGGAGAGGCATGTGTGTGTATATGTATGAATTATCAGCTCTCGTCTGGGTTAATAGATACCAGCACTTTATGTAGGGATATGCCATGTGCTGTTGGGGCCTCTGCAAATAAACTCCTCGCTGCTTTGAAAGATGTTGGTAAACAAGATGTGCATGCTTGATAAGAAAGCTGCCAGTCTAAACTGAAGTTGAATGAGACAACGGAAATGTGCAGAGAAAGCTGGCCCCATCGCATCTATAGCAAAGTGTTGCACTTCCCTCTGGTCCTTAAAGTGATAGTAATACTTAAAATGTAAAAACAAAAATGTTGTAGGGTTTATCCCCCTGAGTAAAACAAGAGTATTCCCACTGCTGAAAGGTGTTTCATTCAAAAGTTATTCATTTTTAAAGTTGAATTTTTTAGGTGCAATATCACAGTGGCCTGAAATTGTACAGTGGCGCTGTTGCTACACGATCCTATGGACAGCTCTGGTCCCAGGACCATAAGTCTCAATAGGATGGTGTAGCAACAGCACCACTGTACAATTTCAGGCCACTGCGATGTTGCACTTAAAAAATTCAACTTTGAAAATTAATAACTTTCGAATGAAACACCTTTCAGCAGCAGGAGTACCCTTGTTTTACTCAGGGGGATAAACCCGACAACATATTTTTTTACATTTTAATTATTACTATCCCTTCAAGGACTTAAAGCCTATATGTGTGATTTATGTCAAGTTTGGTGCAAAAGGTTTGCACCGGGCTTGGTGAATGCCCCCCTGCTCAACTGCAATAAGCAGGGACAGAGAAGAGGCAGAGCACTATCTGAGACCTGAGGAAGTGCATGACAAGGGGAGGAGCCAGGGGTCTCTCCTGCTAGTTAAAATGATTCGTCTCGAGTTCTACTAGTAACAACTTTGTAATCAACTGGTAGACTGCGATCGACATATTGAGTACCCTGCAATAAGAAATCTCTAGTTGGAGAAACCTTCATACATAGGCTTAAAGTGGATCTAGCACCTTGAATTGTCTTTACAAATCTGAAAAGTTCATTAAAAACTGCTTAAGAGTCATGTAAATGAAAAGTCCAGCAGATGTATAGTTTAGGAGATATTCACACTTTTATTTCTGGGAAAATGTGGGGGAAAAAGTGAAATCTCCCAAGTACCACACTGAGCTTCATTAGCATATGAAATGTCACTTAAACTTTGAGTTCCACGAACTGCTGTTGGGTACCCCTCTGGCACTCAAAGAGTTAATATTATGAGCATTTGACACATCGCTGAAAAGCTGAATTAGCTTATGAAACATCACTGGTAACTCACAGATACCACTATTAGCATACATTAGCATATGGTAACAAATACGAATATCTCCTTAATTATACATGTTCTGATCCTTAGGCTAACATGACACCTAGGCAGACTAGAACAATTCACTATTGAAATGTTGACGGCAACATGGCAACCCTGAAAAGGGCGACATCAGAATATTGCCCACATCAAAAGGGCGACATCAGAATGTCACCCACATGATATGCGGCAACATCTGAATGTCTCCCACTTAAAGGTCACCCTGATGCGACATTTAACTGAAAATTGCAGGGGAAGATTGGAGCCAGTGCCAAGTGGGAATCGATGCTGAGTACGGAGGATGCCAAGAAAGGCACACGAAAATCACAACACTCCAACCTCAACAGACTCAGTTCAATGCTGGTCAAAAGTCTTTGTTCAAGTAAGGGGTACATCTTGCTCTTATGATGGATATCACAAACTAAATCAAGGCTTCATTGAAAGTGTGTATAATGCAAGCTTAGTAAGTCAGTCAGCAGATATTGAACTTATTGGTTTGCTCTGGGGAAACAGATCCCCATAGGATACCTCATGGAGATTCAATATACCCACTTGAAGCAACCAAATGAGGTCCTTTTAGACAGCTCTACAGGTGCTGCTGACTTTTGATGGGGATTGTATTTTACAGCCATTTTTCACTTTTTAAATATGCCGCTCTGAAATAACCATGCTTATCCGCTTATTTTATATGGGTTTTGTGAGTTCCTTTATGCAGGGCGAAGTGCCTACTTACATACAGTGCGTTTTTAAACCATTCAGTCAAATGCCGCATCAGGGCAACCTTTAAACAGGCGATATTCTGATGTCGCCGCATATGAAGCTGCTGATATTCTGATGTCGTCCTTTTCAGGGTTGCCAGGTAGCTGACGACATTTCAATAGAATAACACAGGATTTAGACTGTAATACTTCATATTGTATCTCCTCTTTAGCACATTGTAGTGCATATCTCCATGTTATTAACCCTCTGGGTGTCACCAATGCAATGCTCTGCAATGCTTTGCTCACCATTCTTGTGCTCAAAGGGTTTCAGTGCTGTCTATGCAGCAGATGTTTTGTTTGCCCATGTGAATGTAGTAGAACTTACCATAGGGACCTGGCCATATTTCTTCTCAAATGAAGGGAGCCGTTTACTTTTAAGTTTTTCCAGGACTTCTTGCAAAGCATCAATCTGAAAGTACAAAACAGTGACCCGGTTATAGAATGTGGGTAATATTAAAAACATACTATGTCTCTTTTACACATAAAGGTGGTAATCTGTTAGCCATGGAAAAAACAAGAGTGATACCATTGTTTCTTGAGTACCTAGGGCCGTATGTTAAAAAAAAGGTTCTGATGCAAACCATTTGCATTATAGGGGAGAACAAATAACTTCAAAAAGTTCCCATTGATTTAAATGGGGATTTCAACCCTTAAATGCTAGAGAGGTCTCTGACCTATCTAGCATTTAAGAGGCTAAAATCCCCATTTAAAGAAATAGGAATTTTGCGTTTTCCTCAGAATTCCTCCATGTTTCTTTTGTATATATGACCCTTCTAATGAAAGCTTTTAAGACCACTTAGTTCTCTGCCTGACGAAGATACCTAAGTTAGGTCAATAAATTAAAAAAAAAGATTTTCATTTACAGATCAAATAGTATTTATCAAAATGAGCATTTCTTATACTGGTAAACTAGGTGTGACATGAACAGGGAACATACGAGTCCACCAAGGTCCCTACACACATTTAGCTATTTGCGGAGTACCCCTGTGACACTCAGAGAGTTAACTCTTTAACACCTTAAGGACCAGCAGTCCAGGGAAGTTACGTTCCCTTATGTGTCTCTTTGATCTGTGCTGACACTGCGGTACAAGTGACCTGTACTGCGCTGAGAGGGGGTCTGACAGAGACCTCTCCAGTCTTGGAGCAGTCAATGTCAGACCCCGTTTTTACTTACAGTGCTCCTGTAGGAGAGACCGGTGATGCCAGGACCAACACCGGTCCTTAAATGGAAAAAAAGGTGACGGTCCTGGCACATCACACAGTACACCAGGGGTTAAGGGGAGTGTTGCACAGCACACTGCAAAGCAATGTGTTGCTGAACACACCGTCGGTCAATAAAGGGTTAAAAGATTATCTTACAACTAATGGTCTTATGCACAAAAGGAAGAGGAGCAATTCTGGAATAAACCAAATGATCCACAGGGGATCAATCAATGGGAATCTGGGGAATTTTTAACACCATTAATTACAAGAAAGATCTCAATTGCATTTCAAATCATTTGAAGACCTCTAAACATTTTGATGGGTTAAAAAAACGCTTAAATCAATTAGAAGTTTTATCTGTCCCCTGCAATACAGCTGGTTTGCTCCAGAATTGTCCTACCTTTATACATAAGGTCCTATGATCGGCTGTCCCACTTCACCTTTATCCATAAGTCCTATGATCAGCTGTCCCACTTCACCTTTATACATAAGGTCCTATGATCGGCTGTCCCACTTCACCTTTATACATAAGGTCCTATGATCGGCTGTCCCACTTCACCTTTATACATAAGGTCCTATGATCGGCTGTCCCACTTCACCTTTATACATAAGGTCCTACGATCGGCTGTCCCACTTCACCTTTATACATAAGGTCCTATGATCGGCTGTCCCACTTCACCTTTATACATAAGGTCCTATGATCGGCTGTCCCACTTCACCTTTATACATAAGGTCCTATGATCGGCTGTCCCACTTCACCTTTATACATAAGGTCCTACGATCAGCTGACCGACTTCACCTTTATACATAAGGTCCTACGATCGGCTGTCCCACTTCACCTTTATGTATAAGGTCCTATGATCGGCTGTCCCACTTCACCTATATACATAAGGTCCTACGATCGGAAAGGTATCTGTTTTGCACAGCTTAACCCCTTAAGGACCAGCTGAGTGCTTAAGGACCACAAAGCATTTTGTTTTTTTACTGTATCAGATTCAGGGCTCCCTGAAAGGTGTGCAGTTGTACGGGGAGCCCTGAAATCCATGACGTGCCAGGACCTTCACTGGTCCTTTAGGGAAGTTTTCCCATGACGGACCTGGAAAGTCATGGGTCCTTAATGGGTTAAATGTATTGTAGGATACTCTCTACAGTGGTGTAACTTGTCATTGGAGGGCCAAGTGAGGGGTATGCAATGCAATGCAAAGCAATTGGCGCTCATCTGGCGCTCAAAGGGTTAGCAAAATATTTTTTCCCAGATGCATAAATAAAACCTGCTGGAAACTGGCATAGATGGGACTCCCCCCTTGAATGCTGGACCCCAGCACACCTGCACCCCCTGTATATACACCCCTGACTACTGGGAGAATATTTTCCTTTATCAGTTACCATATAGAGACCATTTTTACTGACAGAAGCTAATGTACTTAGAAGAACTAGAGTAATTCTGCAGTAAACCAATGGCAATATAAACATCCCCACTGATTGAAATGGGAATTTTATCCTGTTGAATACCTTCTAGCACTCAAAGGATTCATCTAAAATCTACAGTGTGAAATAAATATACACACATTAGACAGATACCTTGTTACATAAGAAGAATCGCTCCACAATACCTTATTAATGAAATGATTTAAAATAAGCTTTATATGGAAAAAAGGCTCAGTAGAAAGGCATTTTACATACATACAATTTACACAAAATAAATATAAAATAAATTACCCATCCATCTAGAAGTAACATAGCAAGCTGGTAGGTGTACGGCTGAAAACATTGGGATTGTCTTTGTGTGTGGATAGATAGATAGATAGATAGATAGATAGATAGATAGATAGATAGATAGACAGACAGACAGACAGACAGACATATAGCTTAAATACCCTTCATGTACATTGTTTCGGAGACACAGAGGAGATGGTTGATATGATAGAAACCTTTAAGTATGTTAAGGCATTTAATACATTTAATTCAATTCTGGGTGGAAGCATTTCTCAGAAAAAGAAGAATAGTAGAACAAACAGGTTTGAACTAAATTTAGAATGCAGAAAACTAAAAATGAATGTCTGTATTATACTCACAGAGTATAAGTGTTATTGTTAAAGGAGCAGTAAACTTTTTTTTATGAAAACATGTATTTTATATAGCTTTTCCTGTTGAATAAAACAAGGTCACTCCCACTGCTGTCAGATGTTTTATTCAAAAATTATAGCAGTTTAACCCCTTAAGGACAGGCACGTGCACGCTCGGCCGGCACTTGAGGACCATGGGGCTTTTTTTTTTGAAGTTCCGGTTCAGGGCTTCCATAGTGACGTGCAGCCGCACTGGGAGCCCTGAACACCATGCTGTGCCAGGACCATCACTGGTCTTTAAGTGCTGGACCGCCTTGACGGTCCTGGCATGTCAATGGTCCTTAGGGGTTAAATAATCAGGAAGTGAATTTACTGTGTTTACTTCCTGATAGTTCTAACTGACAGGAAGTGACAGGCAGTTTCTATCACATTCTATGGAGAACTGTAAGTCCCCAACTTTTCTGACTTTCCTTTCTATTAGAATCTAACAGGAAATCTAATTAGAATTTAACCACTAGAGGGCACTGCTAACCTAAAAAAACATGGGTTTAAACTGTAATAACTCTGGAAATATAAATCTCTGGGCAGTGGGAGTACCCTTATTTTACTCAATAGGAAAATCCCTACAATATATATTTTTCATTTAAAAAAGTTTATTGCTCCTTTAATACTTTGTGTGCCAGAGGGGTACATACACATTGTAAAAAGCAATGTGTTGCATATCCTCTGGCACTCATAGGGTTATAATATTATATTCACAGAAAGGGAAATAGATTTATGGAACAGCCTCCTAGCAGAGGTGGTTGGGACTAGTACTGTACTTCATTCATGCCTGGAATAGACATAAGTGTATGTATATAGATGTCCATAAATACACACACATTTAATGTATAGAAGAAGATTCCAGATTTGGACAGTTAAACCAGTGAGTTAACCTGTTGCTCGCCAGCACTTTTTGGACTACAGCTCCTATTACGTTAAGTTTTAGTCCAACCTACAACATGTTAACCAGCACACATTTATACAAATATATGTCATTTGGTACAAAAATACGTATTGCTTACTGTGATTTTATTGAAATAAAATCCAAGGAGCACATTAATATTTCCCATGTTCTATAGCCTAACATTGTAGCATCTTAACATTGCAGCACACATTAATAACTAGACAAATCACTAGATGGTAACATCCTATGCTTTAGTAAAGTTTTAATGATAATACGCACCAGTTCCTTCTCATGGAAGCTGTTCTCCACTGGGGAAAAGAAGTCCAGTGATCTGGTCTCCATGTAATCTGTGTCCTCGCAGTTGACTGTGAGTAGCAGGAGAAGAAATGTGGAGCTCAGCAGGGATAGCAGGTGAATTCGGTAGCTCTCCATGGTGCTGAACTTCAGTTTGCCAGCTGCAAGTACTCAGCTCTATTTATAGTGGAGAGAGACCAGCCTACCCAATATCACCGGTTTACCGTACAGCTGCTAGGTGGCGCCACTGTGTTCAGCCAAGAAAGATAGTGAATGAGAGAACATTATTTATTTATGTTGTGACTGTCAATGCAACTAAATTCAACTGTGACTAATTCTCTGAATCTGTGCATTGCCCACCACTCGGACACTAAGACCTATAGCCACAAATAAAAGTGCAACAATTCTGGGGCAAACCAACTTCATCACAGGGTTACATGAAAATTCATATAGATTTAAATGGGCATTTAACCCCTTTTATGTTGGAAAGATCTCCAAAGCATTGTCTAGTGCTTATTGTTTTAATTGTCCCAGTTAAATGAATGGGAATATGGGGAATTCTGAATTGTTCCATATGATGCAGATGGGTTGCTCCACTCATATGGCCCTAAAAAGGATTAATGGCAGAGGACCAGGATCAGTAAAGGTACATTCCCAGTCTATCAGCAGGACATACTTGTGTGTTGACTATTCTCTGAAATAAGGTAACATAGTTTTAGGCTCTATTTTCAAAAGTAAACTTAAGTAATTCATAGGGGACCAAGAGAAATTGCCAAAATTCTCATTGATTTAAGTAGGACTTTTAAACCCTTAAATGCTAGAGATGTTTAAAATCCCTATTTAAATCAGTGATCATATTTACTGCTCTTCTGTGGTGCAGTTGGTTTACCCCGGAATGAATCCACTTCATCTCTGTGCACAGTATCTTATGTCTCCTGCAATGGGAATGGAAAACCTGATTATGAGAATACGGCTGTCAACCTATGACATGTATACAAACTGATAACCATATGGAAAAAAAAACTACACGTCTGTTTTATTATTATTAAATTAAATTCTAATATGAATACAGTTATGACAAAACTACTTGCAATTAATCTAAAGTGATATCAGACACAAAAAAGGTTATATGAAATATTTATTGCTGAATCCCAGCTGTTATATTTGTGGCATGTGTTACACATATGATCCTTATGCACAAAACGACAGAGGAGCAATTCTGGGGCAAAGTGGAGATATAACCAATCACATTGATTTAAATGGGGAATTTAACTCCTTTGAATGCTAGTTAGAGCTCCAATGCATTAGTTCAATGGGGATATGGAACATTTGCAATTCTCTCTTACGATGCATCTGGTTTTATCCAGAATTACTTCAGTTTTCTTTTGAATAAACGGCCCATATGCAGGAAGATAAACAGGTGCAATTCTGGAACAAACCAAACTGCATGACAGGGGAAAAATAAAAAGTGTCCCGATCATATTTAAATTTAAATGGAAAAATTGAGCTTTTCATTTCTTTAATGCTAGATATGTATTCAGTGCATATCTTACTCTAGCATTCAATTTGTTAAAAAAAATTTAAATCAATGGGGACATTTGCTGCCCCCCCCCCCGTACAGCTGGTTTGCTCCAGCAGCGCCCCTGTTTAGGTTTTTGAATACAATCCTCAGGGTGCTTTGCCTAATGGTGTATATATATATATATATATATATATATATATATATATATATATATATATATATATATATGTGTGCATTCTGATTGGTAAGTCAACTACAGCCTGTCCAGTAATAATAATGGACTTGTGGAAGGCAATAGCCATCATTACCTGGGGTAGCTGGGATCCAGTTCTCCCTCATCTCTTACACTTACAGCACTTAAGGTAGTAAAATTACCCTTCAGGTGCCAGAGGAGTGCCCAACATATTTCAAAGCCATGTATTGTATACCCCTCTGGCGCTTATAGGGTTATTATATTTTATTTACTAACAATGCTCATTCTAACCAGCTGAACCATACAAGGGAATTTAAAATTCCAACTGATTGATTTTTAACCCCTTGATGTTAGAAATTACTCAATTAAAAGCCGCATTTCAATCAATGAGAATTTGCATCATTTTAATTTCAACCCTATGATGCAGTTGGTTTGCTCCACAAATGTACCTCTTTAGGGGTGGTGTACACAGCCCATAAGGCCTCATGTACAGAAAGAGATGAGATATTGTGGGGCAAACCAAATGCATCAGAGGGAACACATAAAAATTAACAAAAATATAATTCATTTTTGTAAGGGCATTTTACCCCTTGTATGAGAGAGTGAGGTCTCTTGCAATGCACTGGGGACCTCTCTAGCATTCAAGGAGATAAAAGCCCCATTTAATTCAATGTGAAGGTTTATTTCTCCCGTGCATTGCAGTTGGTTTGCCCCAGACTTGCTCTTCTTTTCTTTTATGCATAACAAGGTTCATAGGTGCAGCACATTTTCTACAAATGTAACAGTTGAAATACTATCCTATATAATAATTCGCTAGGATGTTTTGTCAGAAGCCATCATGCACAGGACAGACTGAGCACATTCGGGCAGTCTCTACTGCACATGACTGCATCGCATGGAGCAGTGAGGTAGCGGCCACTTAACCCTTTGAGTACCTTGTGTACCCCTCTGGCACTCAAAGGGTTAACATCATCCTGACCTTGGCCCGTGTACACGGGCTTTTACACTAGTAATAAATATTTTATGAAAGCTTTTATACGTCTGGTACCACATTTATTGTAATTAGAATTTGTGTAGTTTTCTATTCCATGTGGATATCAGGATGTGTATATTTCAGTGGCTTGGTGGCGGTATTCGTATAATTAAGTTTTCCGTTTTGTGGCTTTTGCTATTCTTAATTTTTCTGCTCCCACTGTAAACATCACTAGACTTTCACATGCTGAACTCTACAATAGTATGTGCATTGCTGGTAATTATTTATATATACACATAGGGTTGCTACCTTTTCTTCAAAAAAATACCAGCATTCCCTCCATAGACTTAACATTGGACAGAAGCCAATTTTCTACCGGCTGGGTGGCAACCCTATATACACACAACCCCTTCAAACAGGACATTTCCAACAGGCACTCCTTGATTTCCAGCATCAAATTAACCCTTTGAGTGCCAGAGGGGTACACAACACGTTGCTTTGCAATGAGTTCCTTACCCCTCTGGCACTCAAAGGTTTAACACCCACATGTTTGAAATATAAACGTCATTCTAAAAAACTGCAATAGCACTTACTGGCAAAGGTAAACTGATTTATTATGGTATTGTTTACTCAACATTTCTGCCCTGCTTGGACCTATATCAAGAACCTTGAAAGAAGTGCAGAGCTGGGCTGATAATGTTGATCAAAGCAGTAACATGATAAATTACAATTTATCAGTTTTTTCAGCATTTTATATATGTTATTTCATTGTGGGCAAACCAAATAAAGAAATACAGTAGGAGTTGCCTGAACAAAAAAGGGTATAACTCTGAAATAAGCAGGAGTCTCAGTCAGTTTTTCAATGGAATAGTAGTTGATTTGTTGGACAAGTTAAAAAATCGCCTAATGTAACACTGAAATACAAAAGGGTGCTGTTAAGTTTACATGTTTGCCGACCAGAAGATGGGCTTGATGGTGGAACAGAGAAGTGTTTCACAACCTGTGCCATCAGGGACTACTAATAGGTCATGTCTTGTTTTTCCAACTTCTGCACAGGTGATGTAATGATGGTGATTGAGCATCTGATTAAAGCACCTGTTCTCAAGTAGGGATATTCTCAAATGTTGGCATGTCCCCACGGTACATAGAATATGGTGGACCACATGAACATTTGTGGTGTTCTCTGTTTTAATCAGATGCAGTTTGCACTTTGGTGCCCACATTTTTACCAACTCTAAGTGAGTGTCTCTAGCACTCACATGATAAGAGGAGCAGTAAATGTTCTTTTTAATGATAAAATAAGTGCTATGTGGCCTCTCCTGCTGGATAAAACATGGGTACTCTCTACTGGGAGAATTGTCTCTTTAAATTTATTACAGATCAATCTTGTAAAAAAAAAAAAAACACAAAAAAAACCCACACCCATTAAAAAATTAAACAAAAACTTGATAAATATACTTAAAAAAAAACACACACACATTAAACTGCAAGTTTTATTGCGATCACCAGTTAGTACTGTTACTCTCACTTACTATGGATATCTGTAGTCTGTGATTATAAATATCAAAATAAAAAAATAAAACAAGTTGCCATCAAATTGACATCAGTTGGCTCTGTTGCTAGCAGTTTGATTGAAATATAAAACATTTGAACTGTAATAAATTTGAATTCAAATTCTGATTACTCAGCAGGAAAATCATTTTTTTCTTTTTTTAAAGGAACAGTAAACTTTTGTTATGAAAAAAAAAAAAATAAATAAATAAATAAAATAAACTCTTGTCTTGACATGGACATGATATCCAGTATGAATTAAAGATTCATTTTGTGGAATCAATCCACTCATTATTGATTAATTGTGTCCATAATGATTAAGACAAATGAGGTTTATTATTAGAAGGTGTTCATGCTTATTGTAGCAGGATAGCCTTTGCATTGCTCCCTGTTGCCGCCAGACAGACCTTCCCAGGCTCTGCAGCTAAGAGCTGCTGAGCCAGAGAAATAGACCTATTTGGCCACAAAAGGCAGAGACCACAACTGCCTACCAATGTGCCCATGTGTACTTAACCACCTTCCCTACAATGCCTACCAATGTGCCCATGTGTACTTAACCACCTTTCCCATGTGTACTTAACCACCTTCCCTACAATTACTCAAGTCACCAAGGGGTTAACTGTCCAAAAATAAATTTTAATCACCTCCAGTAGCATAACTGGGCCCACCATTGACCTCTCCATTGTCATATTGTCTGGGAATGCATTGCAATCAATATGTCTCTGCAGGATCAGCAATGCAGGGGATACAAAAGTAAAAAATGGTTAAAAAAACACATCAAAACGAATTTATATTGGTTATATATACCTTATATTTATGCATAAATGTAAAACTAAGTGAAAAATAAATAACACACAAATATAAATGTGGTGTTCAGGGGCCCCATACTGATTAACGTACTGTTCAAGAAAGGAGGACCATTAACCCTGCCTCAATTCTCAAATTGAGAGAGGAAGTAAGAGCGGTACTGTGCCCCCTCCTAATAATCATAAATGCCCAAAAAGAGGCCTGGACCCATTCCTCTGTCCTCCATAAGGTTGTGATAGTTTAGATCCTCTGTCCTCCATAAGGTTGTGATAGTTTATATTAAAAAAAAAAAGATTTAAGAGCTTTTATCTTATTTACTTTTTGTAAATATCTGTACTGAAGGAACAGACATTGGATACTGGTAAACCACAGACATCCATATGAATGTGTTTTAACCTTTTGATTGCCATGGAGGTGTCCGGCCTATTGCAAATCAATGAATTAGATATGCCTCTGGCACTCAAAGGGTTAGTTTATACACTGTACCTGGGACGGGGTTGGGTCTCAATGACCCCTTCCATTTTCTTTTATTAATCTGAGGGCACCCCACATTAATTTTCTTTTTTTGTGTTCTTGCACTTTAAAAAAATATTATAGGATTGTTGAACCCTATCATTTTTTTACACTCTCCATCATTATTCCATCAGGATGGAGTGCTGGAAAGAATAGAGGGTCTATTGTTTGTAAATGGTGATTAATCCCTCCATTGTTGGTGCAGAGTTATTGCTGCAATGGGGGATCAGGCAGGGGACTGACTTGGGTATCAGTCCCACCCCCAGCCCAAGGGAAGCAGCAAGTGCCCGGCCACTTTCCTTGTCCTTCTTGAGGATCACTTTATGGTAATTTTGGAGCATTTTCAGTGTTCCCAAAGGACCCCAAGATGATGTTTGTTTAAATAAAAAAAAAAAACTCCACAATTTGGCAATCAAATTCTGTCCCTCCATCACAACATTATTGGCAAATCAAGTAGAAGGAAAACTGCTGAAGCTAAAAATAGCCACTCGGTAAAATGCAATTGTGGTTTTGATACAAAGTAACATAAGAATACATTGTGGTGACTAAAATGTATCACAGAAATATAGAGTTTGATGTCAGACTGGCCCATCCAGTCTGTCCATCCCCTAATTTAAAATAGATAGTCTTACATACTTCTCAGAATAGACTTCCCGAACAGTGTTTTTTCCATAAGCCAATCGACCTTTCCGTAAAGCAGTACTTACACAAATTAAATCTTAATTTTCCACCCTCTAATTAAGATCATGACACCTTATTCTACTATTCCTCTTTTCTGAAAAAAGTTTCTCTCCAGAACTGTATTAAATCTCTTAATATATTTAAAGATTTTTATCATATCACCCCTTACCCTCCTTTCTTCCAAGTTTCATGAAGATCTTGCACCATTTTAATGACTCTTCTTTGAATTGCCTCCAATTTATTAATGTCCTTCTGTAGACGTGGTCTCCTGAACCAAACAGTACGCCATGTGAGGCCTAACTAATTATCTATAGATTGGCATTAGAATCTCTCTCTTCTTGTTGCTGATGCCTCTTGGTTTGCTTTACTGCATTGCTTGCCTACGTTCAAGTCATCTAAAATAACTCCCGAGTCCCTTTCTTCTGATGTTTTTTGTCAGAACAGTAGATCCCATACTCTTGTCCATCCCTCGTTTTTTCCTAAATTCTCACACATTTAATTTGTCTCTCCTGGTGAGTATTGTGAAGTTTAAGCAAATTGTGCTTTATACCAACTACCATTGTGACCTTTTTGTCAAAGTATGCTTTTAGTGATCCATCTGTCAGCTTCAGACAGATCAACTTGTATTTCCACCTCCAGTTGTGACACAATTGGATTTTTAATGTAGATTATGGAGTTGTCTGAATACACATGCACAGAATATGTTTTGCAAACCATGGGCAGATCATTTCTAAATAGTAAAAATAGAAGAGGCCAAAAATGGAGCCTTGGGAAACCTCACACTTTACTCTGAGTGAAAGAGAAACCCTCTCAGCAATAGACAAATATTTTGTTCTCTGAGGGAATGATTACTCAAGCCTGCAAATTCGAGCTTATTGTGGCAATTGTGTGGAGTAAGGATATATGGGTCAGTAGAGTGATACCACATTTTTATCACCACTTTTTTTGGCTAGAGCAACTCTAGTCACTTTCCACGATTTGGGCGTACACCCACATGACAAGGAGGCATTAATTAAGGATGCAAGAGATGGGCAGTAAGCAAAGCACCGAGCATTGCTGCCAGCTGGTCAGGCCCAGATTGCAATTACATTTTTTGGTTGAGGAGGTGGTCAGATATTTCACTATCTGGTACTATCATGAATTTGAATTCAGCAATACTGATTAACCAGAGGGAAGGTGATATGGACTGCTCAATGCACATTTCTTCTTAATTACTTTTGTTTTAATTAGGGAGGTTGCTTATGCAACTCTAGTTGTTGAATGCTTTGTTAACTGCTATTGATATGAGGCATTTTATTGTTTTCTTGCATATATGAGAATGGATAGGGGGTTGTCATAGTCATACGCAGTAGAGACTACTCCGAAGGAGCATCCAGCTCTGTATCAGCCGCGGCACAGGCAGTCTCTACTGCGCATGATTGCCCCACGACCGGTTGGCAGTGGCACTGTGGCCCATGTGACGGACTCTTCAACTAGTCACTGAATGAAGAGATAGATTTCAGTTTATTTATCACAGTAGTACTCATCTTTGATTGTTCAGATATGTAAATAAGTTCACCACTGCATAATGATAACATACTTTGATATTCTGTTCCTGTAAATAAAGGAACAGATGTGAATTCAGCTTAAAGGGATAGTAACAATTTGCAAACTCTATATAGATTATCATCATCATCATCTTCAGCCATTGTCAAAACACTGCAGGACTCCTCCACAAGATTCCAGCAACTTCAGTCTTGTGCATTTTGTTTCCACTGTGCACCAACAAATTTGGTAATTTCATCTACCCATCTTGGCTTTGGTTGTCTTCTTGGGCATTTAGTATCTAGTGGAAACCTTTCCAAAATTAGTTTGGTCCATATAATGTCTACATACATACACATTATTTATATATATGTATATATAAAATATTATAATGCTGAAGGGCCGAAATGTTGACATTAAACTTACCATTTCCCTTTATTTTTGCAGTCCTTATGAGTGCTCATTTGTTGGGGATCACCCCAGCGTTATTATATGTAATATATTAGGAGCACCAAGGCAGTTGCTTAGTTTCATAGTAGGCATGCCCTGCGCTAACTAGTTCAATATTATATATATACACACACACACACACATATATATATATATATATATATATATATATATATATATCTCTTTTTTTAATTAGGGTTATCCTTTTGAATAAAACATTTCTGAGAGGTGTTACTGCAAAAGATATTGTGGCTCTGAAATTTTCCTGTGGTGCGGTTTCTACTCCTATGGAGGTTTATGGTCAATTGACCAGTGCTGTTCAAAGGACTGTAAAGCAACAGCAACACTGTAAAATATCAGGTCATTGAGATACTGCATCTAAAAAAATTCAAGTTTGAGCTGAAATAACTTTTGACTAAAACACCTCTCGGCTGTGGGAGCCCCTAGTTTTACTCAGGAGGATAAACCTTTAAAAAAATAAAATAAAATAAAAAATATATATATATATATATATATATTTTAACATATTAGGTACTGCTATCCCTTTAAATGAATTTGGCTTCACATAAATGCTCCTCCCTTGTTAAAAATGACAGACAATTTATTTTCCGGTGATGATTTGTGCTCTTAGTGAATTTTAATTGATAAATGTATGAATATTTGTTCATACCTCCTGATTGTTGCTTGTTAAGGGGGTACAGTCCATCTGAGATGAAAATCCCTATATCCCTCTTTCCCACACAGTTGTCCCTCTTTTAAGAGATCAGACTCTGTGGTGTGTATATAATCACACTGATCCACAGCAATAAAACTCTCATTAATGTTTGTCTGGTCATCAGCATGTGTGTTTATATATTAGTCTGTGTAAATAAAATCCTTTGGTCTTGCTCAAATTCATTTTGCTTTAATCTCTTTCCACCAGTCCTGCTCCCAGTACAATAAAAGTGCCCCCACATTGGCAACTTGAGGCACAGTGAGCTCTGTTCTCTGCTTCTCTCTTCATTACGATCACAGTGAGGAGGAGATGGGTAGAGAAGAGTGATAACGGCAATGTATCAGGTGGCTCCATAAGCACGTGATCGCTACAGCAATCACGTGCCAAGCCACATGGGAATGGCTGGAACTACTGCAGTCAGTTACAGTGCTCCCTGAAGCACTCTTCAATCATTAACACGTGATGTGCCAGCACCATCATCTGTCCTCTAAGGACAGAATTGTGTGATGGTTCTGGCATGTTGCGTCTCCTTAAGGGATTTAATAAACTGATCAATTTTTCAACATCATAGGAAATCATCCTGTAATAGTGCCTCAGATTGTGATATTTGGATTTTTTGTGTAGATTACAGTATCATGTGCACAGAAGATGCTTTGCAAACCATGGGCAGATCGTTTACGTGATTAAGAACTGAAAAAGATAATCAACACCAGTAACCTATTAAATAGCCTAATACATAGACAATGCATGGACGCATTTGGCATGTCCTAATGAGCAGCCACTAACTAGCCAGTTGTTCGCTCTATGGTAGCTTATACAGTTTCTGTTCAAAAGGCTCGGACAGGCATCCTGAGTTTAACTTGGGGCTCAATTCTTTCTTGGAGGACAATTCAATATTACTGGGAAATTTGTGTTAACTAGGATATAATCTATAGCTTTCAGTTGGCCTAAGTACTGCCTAAACCATTAAATGACCTGCAAATTGACACATAAAAGAAATGCATTTTTCTGCTCACCAGTAATTCTTGGACTACAAGTTCTGTCACCTTCAGCCTTCAATTATGGTTTTTGTAGGTCAACAAAAGCTGTAGAGCTGCCAGTTTCCCACTTCTTGAGTTCATCAGCGATTAGCAACTGTATTATTGAGGTAGGTCTCACAAAGCAGTTGCCAGACATAATGGAAACATACAACTAAAGAGGCTCTAAGGAGAGGCTTGGGAATCACTTGGATAAGAACTTACATGGTTACAATGCTAAAAATAAAACACACGTGCCTTAATGTAAATATATTATGAATCACAAAGCTCCATTAATTACACATACTGTGAGTGACAAAGGGATTATCTGTTTTCATTACCACAATTATATTAAACAAAAGTGCACTTTTCCAATCTTAAAGAAGCAGTAATCTTATTTTATGACAACACACGTTGTAGGGATTTTTCTACAGTTACATAAAATAAAATTGTAGATTTAATACCATTAGATGGTGCTGTTGCTATAATTTATCATGGAAAGCCATAGGCTATGACTGAGCACATTCTAAAATATGCATTTTGGATACCAGTTGTCTCTGTTAACTATTTGACTGAAAATAAATTTGAGCCGCTATAACTTTTGAACAATGCATCTCCCAGCTGGAGTGCCCTTATTTTATTCCGTTGGTAAATCTCTAAACAAAATTTGCTTTGCAAATCATATTTCTATAGGGGAAAAAAGTCTCCATTTTCAAAACTGGTAAATATTGTCATAAGTTTAATTTATCATAATTAACATAACATCTCTCTAATTACAGTTGCTGAAATTCTTTAATAATTTTTTTTCCACAGATGTGAATTTATTTAGCCATTTCAGAAATATTAAAATGGGGCAAACAACTTTTAAAGTTGGCGGGCAGGAGAGAAGTTATAGAGGGGGAAGAGAGAATTGTGGAGGAAAGAGGGAAAGAAAGGCCATCTAGTCTGCCCTCTTTTCGTACTGTAAAACCTCAAACTTTATTTGACCCTTGGCCGTGTCTTATGTTCAGGGTAGCCCTATGCCTATCCCATGCATGCTTACATTCAGTCACTGTATTAACCTCTACCACTTCTGCTGGTAGGCTATTCCACTTATCTACTACCCTCTCAGTGAAGTAAAACTTTCTTACATTACATTTAAGCTTCTGTCCCTCTAGTTTTACACTATGGCTTCCTTTCCTAACATTTCTACTTCCATCCTGCACTTTGCTGAATTTCTTCATGTATTCGAATGCCTCTATCATATCATAAAATGATACATATAAACAAACATTTTTAGAAATGTCAACATTTAATAAAGTTAAGAACATATTACATTTTCCCAACAATGTTTAATACTTTACTGCTTTTACTGTAAAGAACTTGGATTACTGGTGAATGTAAGAACTAAAAAACATTTCCCAGACCCCAGGTTTTCAATAAGGCAAGAATAAGGCAAAACAGATAGTACTAAAATGTGTTGGCTATCTTTTTTAGATATAGTTGTACTGCAATAATTAACAAAAATTGACCATTGTTTTTTTTGCCCTATACAGCCCTCCCAACAGTCAGCCTATTTACTTTATACATATCAGGGGTAGACAACCCTGATCCTCAAGAGGTACTAACAGTACATGTTTTCAGGATATTTCTGCTGGGGCATCAAGTGACTGAGTTCCTAATTAGTCCACCTGTGCTCAAGCTGGAATATCCTGAAAACATGCAGAGTTGGTAGCACTTGAGCACCAAGTTTGGCTACACCTGACATATAGCAAAGCAGACAGAGGTAAGGACAGAAAAAAAATATGTCAGGGCACCCTATCCCAAGATGATGAGGCAAGGTTCTCTCAGAGCAGGATGCCCTGTATCCCTCATTGGACTAAGAAAAAGATGTACCAGTGTAAAATATCCCCTTTCCTCTAGCTTCAATTGAGTGATGCAGGGACAAATAAGGTCCCAACAGAGAGGGAGAAAAAAATACTGCAGCCTGTACTTTGCAAACAAAGTTGGAATTTTGGAATGTAAAAATGATTCTTTGTAGTATTATATAAATGTATGAACCCATGACCAGATGGCTGCCTTGCAGAGTTGATCTGCAGAAGCTTGATGCTTCTAGGTCAATGAAGCACTAGGTGAACATGTAGAATGGGCTGGGATTCTAAATGCCAAGTTAGATTTAAGAAGATAGGATTGTTGAATATTCCATTTAAGCCATGTAGCAGTCATGGTTTTGGAGGCAGAAATGCCTTTCCTGTTGATTTCAGCGATAATAAACAAGATTTGTTTGCATACATCAACCGTCAAGGAGGAAGCAGAAGACCTTCAGCTTGAGCAGAGCTTTGGGAGATCCTCCAATAAGCCGAGACTCACATTCCAACTATCTCTGTAGTTCACATCCCAGAAGTAGAAAAGGTGGTTGCAGACTTTCTAAGTCACCAGCATCTGGATCCTGGAAATTAGCAACTCAACCAGAACATTTTTGACCTGATTGTGCACTGCAGTGGATTTCATGTCCTCCAGTTTAAGCCTAAAAACTTCCTATGTTTTGTGCCAGATCAAGGGATCCTCTGACATTAGCCATGGATGCAATGTTCATAATTTGGAAATTTAATCTATCATCCCAATCCCCAGGGTGAGGAGAAGTCAAGATCAAGAGCGCTCAAGTCATACTGAACACTTCCTTCTGGTCCTGTTGAGTCTGGTTTTCAAATCTTAATCTAATAGATTGTGGAATCTTTCCTCCTCTCCATGAGTCTGCATCTTATGGCCAATGCCCAGTTTGTCACCCTCAGGTGGAGATGTTGGCTTTGACGGCCTGGCTCTCGAAGCAAGCAGCTTAAAGAAAAAGGTTTTTTTGGGACACTGCCATCTCTACCATGCTCCATGCTAGAAAAACTTTTTCATACAAAGCCTATCATAGGGTAAGGTCTCTATTCCCTCAGTGGCTTCGGCTTTTTGCTCAAGATGGTGGTTGCAAAGACTTTGCCCTGCAAGTCCCTTTTTCTGTTTTTCCACCAGGATAGGATGATTTTGAGAACTCCCAGGTTTTTGCCCAAGGTTATTTTGGAGTTTCACATCAACCAGGAAATGGTCCTTCCTTCTGTCCGGCTCCTTCCAATAGACAGTTGCATGATCTGGATCTGTTGGATATAGTATTTTGCTTGAACTATTTTCACTGAACACAGCCTTTTTGCAAATCTCTTGGCATTTCAATGCACTGTAACTGATGTGTGTCTCACCTCTTTAGAATAGTAAATAGTCAGTTGAAGAGAATTATCTATTCTTCAAATGTTTAATGCTTTCAGCGCGAGGGGTACGCAATGCATTGTAAAGCAATGCATTGCATAGCCCTCTGGCGCTGAAAGGGTTAATGTACTTTTGTCTTCTGGCCTTTCAGAGGCGGAGTACCAAGAACAATGGCCCACAGGCCTGCCCTGGGAAGCCTCCAAGTGGCAACCTGCTGTGAATAGTTCCTCTGCTTTTCAGCTTTACAAGACTGGAATTGCTCAGAGAACAGAGGAATTTAGGAGACCCTTGTAACTCCGCATGAAATTACTCCATGCATTCAATCTTGTCCAGAAAAAAAAATGAATACAAAATAAAATAATAAAAAAAAATTATGTCTGTAAAACTAGTGCCCCAATTTTCCATGAGGACACTCAAAACTATCTAAGTAAAGTAGCTGGCTGTTGGGAGGATTATATAGGGCAGTATACAGGAAGAGTTTCATCACTGAGTGCTCATGTCCCCACTGGTCCCTGCATTCCTTAACTGATTCTAGAGAAAACCACCACAGTTTATATTTATATATAATATACATACACACAAAAACACAACAGCTGGAGAGCTTTGAGTTGCCCAAGACTGAGGGGGATACTTTATCATTCAATTACTCTTGAACTACAACTCTGACAGTATTGAAACAACACTCTCCATGGCCCAAATACTATGATGATTAATTGGAGCTGCTTTTATTTTGAAACATTACTACTTTCCCTTTAATCAATGAAAATATCACCATTATACTCCAATAACTCTCAATGCACATGAAAGACGGACATACCTAAGCTTCTCCTTGCTCAATTCAGTTCTGAGCTCTAGAGAGGCAACTGATAATTCTTTAGTAGCTTCAACTCTTGTCAGAGTGGCACATGAACCTTACTGCTACTTGTAGAGGTAGGAGCAGAGCTGATTAAATAGTAAAAGACTAAGCCTAATATCCTTCTCTTAAATTTTTCATCTTCATTGCAATTTTAAGTTTACAATTCTCCCATTTGTATTTTTTTGTTGTACATTCCACTGTGAATTGGTTTATAATAGGGAATGTGCACTATACAAACAGAAGGAATGTGTATATCAGAGTACCTTTTTTTTTTTTTTTTTAATATAACAAACCCATCTCATATCTCCTGTTGATATGTTCATAACTTCTTTTTATGAAGGCAAATATATTTTAAGTTAACATGCCTGCCCATCTTATCTATACCATATGTTTAGCCTAGTACATTGATAGATCTCAAACATAAACAAACATAACAGACAGTCACACTTTCATCACTGGTTCAGATTCTAGCCAGATACAACTAAAAACCTTTACAGGTTTTTTTTTATTATTATTATTATTATATAAAATTTGAGGCATTCTGACATATCTTTTAGAACGCCAGAAGTATACAAAGCATAGTAACAATGCATTATACCTCCCTGGCACTCAAAAGTGTTAAATGTCATATACAGGGGAATGATAAGTCAATGTTTACACTGTATAGTTTACAAACAGTGCGGTCACTTAAGGACCAGGAACCATTTTTTTTTTTTCAGAATCAGATTCCGGACTCCCTGAATGGCTTGCAGCCGCGCGGGGAGCCCAGAATTCCATGACGGTCCAGGACCATCATCGGTCCTTAAGTGAAAACAAGCCATGATGGTCCTGGACCGTCATGGGTCCTTAAGGGGTTAAAAAGGGCCAAATAAATACAGGAACATCCATCTTGAGCTGAGCTAGGCAATCTTTACCTTTTCTGCTATTGGAGACTACAGAACCCAACAGCTGGAGTGATTCAGATTCCCTACCACTGATCTAGATGTCAAATAAATATTTTAGATACAGAACTTGATTTGTTTATTTTAACCCTTGCCAGAGGGGTACGCAACGCATTGCAAAGCAATGCTTCGGAAGCTGTTCTATTCTTAAAATCTTTGCATGCTAGGGTGAACTCTAACGTATTGCAAAGAATTTATACCTTTATACCTAAGTGGTCTAGAAAGCTTGCCTCTAAATCTATCCAGTTAGCCAAAAGGTATCACTTTCACTCTACTAGTCTCCACATGAAACCAGCAATGCACATTTTATTACAACAATGAAATCTGAGAATTGGTTGAACTTTTTTTAGGGGAAAATACATATTTTGGTTGTTCATGTCCATGTATTTCTATTTTCCCAAAACAAATCAGCCAAGTGCATGCTGTATAAAAGATTTTATTTTACAGGATAAGGTCTTAGAACTGTTAGGTTCTCTGGATTCTGTGTTCTCTCTGGAACCAAAGTCACACAGGAATGAATCACATTCTAAAAACGCCAAACTGGGTCTTCTGTGTTGGTGCATTTAAAGCAGCACTCAGGCTTAGTCCCAAAACAAGTCTGGTGTCAGCTGGATCGATAATTCCATCATCCCACAATCTGTAGTCACAAAAAGTATACAGGTTATGTTAAGCACCAGTTTTATAGATACAGAGATTTAAAGAGTGTGCAGAGGAAAGTGAATGTAGTTTGTATATAGGTCATGAGCATAGATAACAGTACATGCATTTCCCAGAAGCAGTTCTAAATTATTAAAGTTAGTGCCCAGAAATGAGTAAATAATGTTGCTAAGTTCCATTTTTTCTTGTGCTATGAGGCAATGGTACTTGAAGTGGAAAACCTTATAACACTTGAGGTGGTAGTGAAAAAAGCTTTAAAGCGGAACGTTCACCCGTTATTTTGTCGCCCTGCAATAATTAAGCAGGTAGCAGCTAACTTTATAATATATATGTTACCTCTGAAATGTAGCCGGTTACCATGTGGCACACTGCAGTGCTTCTCAATGGACACAGGGACTGACAGCGCAGGCGCACAGACAAGATGTCTGCACTGATGTCTGGCTTCCAGTCTCCTACAATATTTATATATATATTTATATTATAAAGCTAGTCGCTACCTGCTTAATTATTGCAGGGCGACTTTATAGTAGGTGAAAGTTCTGCTTTAAAAAGCCCCTACATTTGTTAGCAATTTATTTTATTTAAACAAAAGTTTGAGATATTTAGCTTTATTTATCTGTTTATGCAAATGAGACAGTACTGGCTGGCATTCTTCTCCAGCCCACCTGTCATTCCCTGTCAGCCAGCACTAGCTAATTTGCATAAACCGATAATCATACAAATACCATCATGATGAATGCTTCCACGAAGGGAAGAATTTGAACCACTTAAGGGATTTTTTCCGTGTCTCAAGGTATGCCAAAATAACACTGCATTATGCTACATAGTAAGTGCCTTCAGAAGACAAGGATAACAAGTGGGCATGCTGCAAACTGTCAATGTCTCTTCTCCCCTTGAATCAATGATGTAGTATGAGTGAGCACCAAGCACGCTTATACATATTTTGTCATACCACTCTCCTTTCTTCCTAGTTTAGGTTTATCACCTGGTTACAATAAATACAAGCAGAGTCCTAGCATTCAGTGCATCAAACCAAAAGCAGGAAGTGAGGAAGAGATGTGAGGAAATGATACATAATCATGTTCAGTAGTGACACACATTACACTTTTTATAAAGAATGCAAGAGCGTAGCAATTACAGATCTAACCAATTGTACCAAAGGGCACATGCAAATTCTAAGAATTTAAATTGATTTAAATGGAACTTTTAACATGTTAAATGCAAAAGAAGTCTTCAGCGCATTGGGAAGCAGTGTTTCAGACATTTTTAGAATTCAAAGTGTTAAAAGTGATTTTTGTCCCTTATAATACAAATGCTATGAACCAGAATTCCTTTTGCCTTCTGCATAGGGCCCTTACTGCTGCATACTACACTATTATATCAGGGCATAATGGGATAAACTTTCTTTTTGTAAAATACCTTTCTCAAGGTGATGCTTTCCGCATTAAAGGCCATTCATTACTCTCAATGACATTAGTCTACAGATACACCACATATAACTATTGAATCTGACAGTAGATAAGAACCAGGTGGTCTGTCTAGTCTGTCCATAACAGACTAATACAGTAGTGAAATTAGGCAGCCTAAAATTATATATATTTATATATTATTATTATTATTTTTTTTTTTTTTACCATTTAGCAAAAACTATAAACCTGCAAGCTTTAATTGCCTTAAAAAATGTATGCTTGACAAGACTTCTTAAATAAAAAGTTATTTTAAATAAAAATAAATAAATAAAAAGTAAAATGTAGTTGGCTCATAGATTTTCTACACCTTTGGATGTAAATTCATAGTACCAAATGGTTAATGAGAGAGATAAGATTAGAAATAAAAATGTAAGTGTTACTAGATCAAATAGTAGCATCTATGACAGGTGATGAGTCTGGCAAGTCTGATACAGTCTTAACCCTTTGAATGCCAAAGGGACGGGCAGTATAATGTGCTGCAAATTCCTCTAGCACTTGAAAGGTTAATCAGAAGGGTACACCAGTGTTTAAGGGCAAGCATAGCCTGTCAATTGGCTTAAAATAAACCTCTCACTTTTCTATCCAATGAGAATTATGGAATAATCTCTCAATCATTTTTTTGAAACTATCAAAGATATGATTACTTGAAATGTGGCATGCTGTCTTTGAAACATACGCTCCCGTACCCACCAGGAAAACAACTAAATATTTAACACCATGTCATTATGCTACAGACAACTTGTGAGTCACATACGGAACTTTAAAATATTCATTACACGGATCGTCCAAGAAAAGTGTTGAAAAGGAAGCCACTGATTTAATTTAGTTAAATTGATCAAGTCCTGTGAAAAATACGCAGCAAGGCTGAGCAACACTGTTTGGACTGCAGCCGTTTAATTACACTCATAAATTCAATCTGTT
The DNA here is from genome assembly GCA_037306005.1 of Rhinophrynus dorsalis. Classification (NCBI taxonomy): domain Eukaryota; kingdom Metazoa; phylum Chordata; class Amphibia; order Anura; family Rhinophrynidae; genus Rhinophrynus; species Rhinophrynus dorsalis. The sequence continues at coordinate 596,236,991 of CM074718.1, read as the reverse complement.
CGATGAATGCCATTTTCCAATCGGATTTATAATAAAAAACATGAAACATATAATAAATATCACTTAAATGCAGAAATTGGTAGTACATGAGCCAATAAGCCATGCACGGGATCGTTCAATACAAAGCCTTCAATTATTGTTTTATTGATACTAGACTGTAATGAAATAGCAGGTAAATGAGATGTTAGAAGTTCTGACAATCCCACTAGTTAGCAATTAACGTCTGCAATAATTATTGACATGTTATAGGAGATATATATGGGCACATAAATCTCTATTTAAAACTGCACAAAAATCCTGCCTCTGTTCTTTTCCTTTTTTTTTCTCTCTCTCTCTCTCCCCACCCACTCTTATTTCTCAGTTCCTTTCCCTCTACGCTACTTTTCTTTTTTATCTCTCTTCGTAATCAACACTGACAAATTATCCTTTGGGATATCTAGCAACACTGGACGCTTTAACACTATGACAATATTGATACTGACTAATGGTTCAAAATCTGATATCCGGGCTGGATGTCCCAAGTCATTTAGGGGTGCTGTGGGCTATGTGAACCACTCGGAAGTAAGTTATTTAATATGTAACACTATTAATGAACACAACTGTTATTCTTACTATGAGCATTTTTTGTACAACTTGTGCTAGCAGTCATGCTGGTAGCTGCTGACTGCTCATTTTATTAGGGAAATATATGTTACTCCTGTCTTTGCCATACCTGTAATCTATAAAATATACATGGTTCATCTTATTGTAATGTTTATTTTATCTTAAAAAAACGTAAAAAAAAAAAAAAAAAAAAAAAATTAAAAAATGAAATCCTGTTTACCGTACAACATTGAATTAAAGTTGTATTTTCTATATTTCTTCTGGTTTGTACGAAACTATTATTTTGACTTCTATCTATGGAATAAATTGTTTAATTTCTTAACACTATTTATTAAAACCCTCAAAAATTCACAATGCTGTACTGTAGGACACCTATATTATAAAATCAGGCAACAATTCTAGATCTGCTAGTCAAAATGTTAACCCTTTGAATGCCAGAGGACTGTGCAAGGCATTGCGCACCTCTCTTGTATGCAAAGGGTTAAAGCACTGAACAACAAATGATGAAGGCCCTAATATTTGAGACTAAAACTTTGACTGTGAACAATTTTTTTTTTCATTAAAAATTATTGCAATCATAACTTTACTGTTTCTGTGGCTTCATTAATTAGAATTCTAGAGCAAATCAATTGTACGGTACTAGTAACAATTCCCATTGATTCAAATAGTGCTTTTAGCCCCTTGGATGTACTATTGAAATGTTGCGCTGGTAATAACACTCATCAAAACGGCGACTTCAAAATGTTGCCTGTGTGAAAAGGGCACACTTAAAGCAGAACTACCACCTCTTACAAACATGGCGCAAATAATTACCCATCTGGCAACTAGCTGCTCAGTAGTGCTAGTCGCCAGAATTATTACTGTGTTAATGAGAATTATACTCTGCTCCTGGACTGACAAGCAGGAAACAGCGCAGACATCTTTCCACAGTGACGTCTGCGTGCCTGCGCACGCAGTCAGTCCCAGACGGCTCTAGGAGGCATTGCTGTTTCCTGTCTGTCAGTCCAGGAGCAGAGTATAATTCTCATTAACACAGTAATAATTCTGGCAACTAGAGCTACTGAGCAGCTAGTCGACAGATGGGTAATTATTTGGGCCATGTTTGTAACGGGTGGTAGTTCCACTTTAAAATGTTGGATTAGGTGTGATCAGTCAGTTAGGTCTGGAGGGTGGTATATGTTAGTTGATAGGTTATGGTATTTTGGTTAAGGGGTGGTTTGGGGGGGTTTCTATGTTTCTAGGTCACCCTAAAAATGTTGCAAAATAAGTAACCTATGTTGCAAAATAAGTACCCTATGCATACCCCACTAAACATGAACTCAATGTAAAAACCATTTCTTTAACCCTTTGAGTGCCAGAGGGGTATGAAATGCATTGCTCTGCAATTAGTTGCGTACCCCTCTGGCACTCAAAGGGTTAAAACCCTGCCATATTTTCTATCCCCTTTGAAACCACACTCCTACAAACTGCTGTATTTGTTAGTCTGCACCATCTGTGGAAAAAAAATCTTCAAAAATCGTCTAAAATCAATTAATTTTACTCTGAACAGTAATAGCCATTTGTTTGTCATTTTTAACCCTCCTGGATGCATGAGATGTCTCTAGCGCATTGCAAAGGGGGGTTAATCAACTACATTTAAATAATTATAAACAAAGAAAACATAATAATTAAACTTGTCACTCCCCAAGAGGCCTTCATTGTGTATTGGTGGCCTAATTTTGTAGCAAAAGGGATAGATATTTTAATTTTGCCATGCGTTGGATACCTCTCTGGCACTCAAAGGGTTAATGCCACTGAGAAGAACTGTGGGAGACACACCACATGATAAAAAGGTGATAAACAGGAGATCATTTCTCCAATTCCTATGTTATTCTATACAGCCTATGCACTAAGATTTCTCAAGTGAGAGAGCTCAGTGTATAGGCTCCATAGAACAATGTATGGATTGGAAAACTGATAGGACTGGAGACATTGGGGGAGATTCACTAAGCGGTGACTTCTCCAGTAATATCGCTTCTCCAGTTCCTGTGTTATTCTATGGAGCCTATGTACTAAGATTTCTCCTACTTTGGAGATCTTAGTGCATAGGCTCTATAGAATAACACAGGAACTGGAGAAGTAATTTCTACTTTATCACCTCTTTATCACACCGTAGTGAATCTACCCCAATGTCTCCAGTCCTATCAGTTTTCCAACTGGAGAAGTCATCTCCCCCATTGTCTCCTCTTAATCACCTCTATTACCCCCTGGAGTCTTTCTGTAGAAAACCAACTGCATTATGGGACAAAAAAAAAAAATCCCCAAATTCTAAAAGATTTAAAGAGGGATTTGAACATACCGAATGCTATGGAGAGTCCTTAGCCTTTTAGGGGTTAAAAGCCTCAACTAAATCAATGGGAATTATTTGTTGGTGGCACCGCCTGCTTGCTTGTATTCCACTTCACAAGTCTCTCCCCTTGCAGAGGACATGAGCTGGTGTCAGCTACAAGATGAATACTTTTTTATATTATTGCAGCATACAGGTATCAATGTTTATATGAGATTGTGTTTCCCTTTGTGTTAATGGTACTGATGCGGAATGTCATATTGTTATTAGTATATACAGTGTGTTTGGAGAGTCTCTGTCTGCTCACATTGCAGGGAAAGGGTTAAGTTACTGCTGTATCTGAGTGTTTCAATCCTCCCATTTATCCAGAGATATATATAGCTGCTGAATTTGTCTGTGAATAACTTCAACAAAGCGTGGGTTCTGGAGCCACTGAATAAAGTGTTTTGACTGAATTTTTTATTTTTCCCCTATGGAGCAGTTAAGTTTGCTGCAGAACAGCCATTTCTAAGTACATCAGCCTTGTTATGTAGCATACAGATTCAGCTCACCTTGCACTAGAATAATATGGATTTCCTTCTTCTTCAAATCTCTTGATTATTGGCTCCTTCAGAGCAGATTCTTCCTTTTCAGAGAACTGCATCAAAAATAAAAGAAAGATAAAAATGTACCTTGATGTCAATGTCCCACAGGCCCCAAAGCTTGAATCAGTCATGTGTAAAAACAGGTATTAAAAATTAGTCACTACTTCAGAGAGCCAGAAAAGGCTTAAAGGCACAGTAAACATGAGAGCTGAAAGTGCTTAAATCACGAACCTGCCAGCTGCTGAATAAACTTTTAAAACATTGTGGTTTTGGCAAAAAGCAAAAGATGAACAATTCTGGATCAAACTATCTGCTTCCTGCATAGACAAAACCAAACACTTTCCAATTGATTTTGCAATACTTTGGTGACCTCTACAGCAGGGCTCAAAATTTCCACTCGCCACTAGCCAATGGCGAGTTAAAATTTTGCCCTGGCGAGTAGAAATTCAGCCCTGGTGGGTATATTTTGGCTTGCAGTGGTGAGTAACTTTTCAGGTCTGGCAAGTAGCAAAGGACTTAAAATTATAAGCCCTGCTCTACAGCATTCAAGGGGTTAAAAGTGGAACTTTCACCCTCAGGACACTTTATGCCATTGGATGCAACTTATAAAACATTTTTTTTTAAATCTGAATACTTCATTAGATATTGGATTTTAAAACCTATTCAGTGATGTCAACATTTCCCATTTCCTAAACATCACCTGTTCTTAGAATCTCCCCCACCTCCCTCCCCAGTTCTCACTGGGAGGAAGCGCACTATCTTTATCTTCCCCACCCACCAATGTGTCTCCCAATCATTCCAAACGTATATAAGATGGCAGCACTCTCCCTCTTGCTGCCAAAGGAAAATTTATTTATTATTATTTATTTATTTATTCATTTATTATAGGGGCAAAAATTACTTGGATTTCTTGGGGCGGGGTTCTAAATCAATAAAAGTGTCACCCTCCCCCCTCATGGTACAGTTGTTCTGTTTCAGAATGGTTATAGTCTCTTTATAAACAAGTTCTTACAGAAAAGCACAATCGTTAACAATACCATTTTTGTATGTGTATAAAAACCTCCTTAGCAAAATGTTGCAACCTCTCTTTCATTGAAGGGGTAAACACAAAAAGTGACTGTACTTATCAACATGCTCTAATAACTTATCAGGCTCTGTTTTGGTGATAGGAGGCAATATCAATCAGAGATCTTACTGTCTGAATTAAATCGATGTTACTGGTTTCCCTTTAACACAACATTAAATATGACGCCTTGTTGAGACAACCACTGGCAGTTTTACCTGCCACTAATTAAATTAATTATGTTTAATGTATGCATAATGTATAAGCAGTGTTGCATTACTTTAGGCTGTTCTGCTTTTATACCTTAAGAACTAGTAATCGCACAGGGGTTTACCACTGACTGCTCCAAGGCTGGAGAAGTCAGTTTCAGCCTCTTCCACAGTGACACGCTCACACATAATGGCCCTCCAAACAAAATGGCCTTGGTCCTCTGGTGCACACAAGTCATGGTTCGCCTGGTTGTTAAAGGAGCAGTAGATTTTTACATTTAAAAAAAACAAAAAAAACCTGTAGAGCTTTTCTTTCTGAATAAAACCAGGATTCTTTCACTGTTGGGAAATGTATCTTTCCAGAGTTATTACAGTCAGAAATGCTTAAAGGCACAGTAAAAACGAGTACTGAAGGTACTTAAGTCCTGAACCTGCCAGCTGCTGAAGAAACTTTATAAACATTGTGGTATTGGCAAAAAAACAAAAGATGAGCAATTGTAGATCAATCCATCTGCTCTCTACAGAGACAAAAACAAACACCTTTGAATTTTGAAATGCTCTGGTGACATCTACAGCATTCAAGGGGCTAAAATCCCTCTTCAAATCAATGAAAATGTAACCTCCCCATGGTACAGTTGTTTCAAAATGGTTTACAGTTTGCTTTCTGCATAAGGCCCCTGAACACCCCAAAATTCCTCAGTGTATTTCAGTGTCTTTTGCATCTTTAATCTTTCACTGAGTAAAAGGCCTTTGTGAATGCTTAGCTGGACTACTGGGTTTGAAAATGGAGAAAATGTGTCCATTCTGTGTTATTGGTTATTACAGTTTAAACTTTTTTTAAAGTGATAGTAATGTTTCACAAAAATAGCAGCTCCAATTAATCTTCATAGTATTTGAGTCATAGAGAGTGTTATTTAATTACTGTGAGTGTTATAGTTCAAGAGTAATTGAATGATAAAGTTTCCCCCTCCCGCCCCTTTTATGTAGTGTAAGCCCCCACTCCTCAGATGTGGAATCCAGTCCATAGAGCAGACAGCTCACATCAAGGGTCAATATTCTACTGTGAGAAAAATGAAAACCCTGCCCCCCTTATCAAGTTTCTCAGCTTTTTCCCTTATCTTAATTGAAGATTGTCCCTCTTTGCAATCTACCTGGACACTCCCTGCTGCTCTAAGCTGAGCAGTGTTACATCAGTTGAAGGGGCGGGAGGGGGATACTTTATCATTCAATTACTCTTGAACTACAACTCTGACAGAATTGAAATAACACTCTCCAAGGCCCAAATACTATGAAGATTAATTAGAGCTGCTTTTATTATGAAACACTACTATTCCTTTAACATCACCCTCTAATGATCAGATCTCAATTAGTCATTATTTTGCCTACTGTTGGAGAGGATGTCACTGACAAACAGTTCTCCACAGAATGTAAAAGAAACTGCTTAGTCACTTCCTGTCAGTTTGAACACTATTATTTCCTGACAATCTGAACAGTTGTTTTTCTCAGCAGGAAAAGGCCTACAACACATATCCTGAAAGTTACAGGGACGCATTCATCAAGCTTAAAGTGTTAGTAATGTCCAACAAAAAGATTTTTGCATATAGAAGAGCTTAAAAAGCTGAGCTATATGCAAAAAAGTATCTCTCAAACTGCTATGGTTTAAGAGATAGAGGCGTTTAAAGTTCGCTGTCTCCTACTGACAGCTGTAAAGGTGGGGTCGAGACGGAGGCGCTTGAGAAGTGCCGAGATCTCATTACTTACAAGGAATCCCTTCATTGGAATTGTCTAAAATGTGTGCTTGAAAACCAGGCACACGTTTTAAACCATTCCAATGAAGGGAGACGCAATAAATAACGAGATTGTGGCACTTCTCAAGCGCCTCTGTGTCGACCAACACGAATCTCCTGCTCACAGCTTTACAGCTGTCAGTAGGAGACAGCGAACTTTAAATGCCTGTATCTCTTAAACCATAGCGGTTTGAGAGATACGTTTTTGTTGCATATAGCTCAGCTTTTTAAGCTCTTCTATATGCAAAAAACGTTTTGTTGGACATTACTAAAAGTTTAAAGGGTTAGTAATATCCTATATAATAATTCGCTAAATTGTGTGTAACGGCGTGAAATGCGCAGTACACACTGCTGCGCGTGCTGCAGTCATGCACAGTAGAGGCTGCCCGTGCCGCGGCCGATACAGAGCTGGGCGCTCCGAAGGAGCGTCCAGCTCTGTATCAGCCGTGGCGCAGGCAGTCTCTACTGAGTGTGACTGCCCCGCGACCGGGTGGCAGTGGCACTGTGGCCCGTGTAACGGGCTGTTCAACTAGTCTTTATATAAAAAAATTAATATTGCAGCTATTACAAAAATAAACTAAACAATCCCAGTCCCATCTCTCAGACCTTTATGGTTTGAGAGATTTACAATGCTAAAGTTCCCCCTCCCTCCCCTTTCCCTGATCTCAGCTGTAAAGCTAACAGCAGGATACGAGTGGCGGCCGACTTGAGGCGGCTCTTCAGCAGAAAAAGAAATACTTAATTGGAATGGTCTACAAAGTGTGCCTGGTTTGCAAACACTTTGTAGACCGTTCTAATGCAGTATTTCTTTTTAAACCGCATTATTTTGGCTCTGCTGAAGAGCCGCCTGCTTGTCCCGGGACAAGGATCTCCTGCCGTCAGCTTACAGCTGACATTAGGGAAAGGTGGGGAGGGGGAACTTTAGCATCGTACATCTCTCAAACCATGAAGGTTTGAAAGATGGGACTGGGATTGTTTAGTTTATTTTTGTAATAGCTGCAATATTACACTTTTTATAGAAAGACATTACTAACCCTTTAAGATGAAGCAAACCAATGCACTGAAGAACTATAGCATTCAAGGGCTTAAAATTCCCACTTCATTCAATGGGAATCTGTGTAACACTCATTTCAACCCAATGGTGCAGTTTGTTTGCTCCAGAACTGTACCATTTTAGTCCCACAGTGTCTATTTGCTTAAAAAGAACTTTAAAGTAATAAAGAGACTTGCATCTGCTTCCCCTCGATCAAAACACAGCATTCTTGTGATGTTTTATAGCAGTTTTCCTCTAAAGATGCATACATGAGACTCTGCCATATTTACAGTTAGGTCACAGACCTTACAAGACATGAATCCATTCAAGTTCTTCCTTTTCCAAATCCCCCTGTTGATCCACCAATACTTTTATTAACCTGACAATGACATCTGCCTACATTGCCTTCTGAAGCAAAGGATTTCAAACCCTTACTGCATGTACTGTATAAAAATCCTTGCCTTTGTTATTGTCAAAAACACCTCTAATTTAATAGATGCCCCACCCCTGTCTTTGTGCAGACCTTTGAGTAAAGATTAATAACATCTAAATCTGCTCCCCCGAAGTAGCGTAACCCCTTGAGTGCCAGAGGGGTATGCAACACATTGCTTTGTAATGCATTGCATACCCCTCTGGCACTCAAAGGGACATACAGGGTCACACCAAGACTTCAAGAATGTTTATAGACCCTTTATCCCTCACAGACAAATGATCACTATTGACTTGGTATCTAATGAAGAAATGCAAAGGGTTCCATGGTAAATCGTTTCAAAACGTCAGACAATATGGCTGATGTACTAAGTGCAACAAACTGCACCATAGGGAACAAATATTTTTCATTGGATTAAAAAGGGCGTATAACCTGATGAATGCTACAGGTCTCCAGTACATTGTTTTGAATGTACTTGGATACCTCTGTGTTCAAAAGACCCATTTAAATTAATTGGAAGTTTAGTCATTACTATTTGATCACTATGTTGTAGTTGGTTTGGTACAGAGTTGGTCTACTTTTACTTACTCTCAGTGTATGTGTGATTCACTATCAGTAGACACTGAGGGGGGTATCCACAGGGCTGGATTTACATCCCAGTTGTACCTAAGCAAGGCACTCTAGGTGCCCTTAGCTCTGCCCATGACCACACCCTCGCTATTCTTAGGAGACCAGTCCCATCCACTGTTTCCTGCCACAGAAAATACCTTTGGCTTGTGAAAAAACATGGCTATAAAAGGCATTAACCCCTTGGCTGCTAGACAGATCTCTGATGCATTGCTCCTCAACGTGTTGGAACTTTCACTACCATCCACGGGGTTAAAAAAATAAAGTGAAAAATAGTATAAAACTGGTGCAGGCACATTGATATTGCTCCAGACACACCCATAATTCAGAATGTGGGTGTGGCCAGCATAGCTGGCGCACCCCTCAAAATTTGGAGCTCTGGGCAGTTACCTACTCTGCCTACTGGGAAATCCAGCACTGGGTTGGATATATATCTACAGTTATAATCAAAAATATTCAACCTCTATTACAAATCAGGTTTATTGTCAAAATTTACAGATTTTCAGCTGTTTGCAATGAACAAATCAAAGGCAATTGAAATAGCTTAACGCAATGAATGCTTCAAGTGGTTTCCCCTAATTCAACTGAAAATGCAACTTATGATGACTTCTCCAGTCTCAAAATTATTCAACCCCGTCATGGCAAGCATTTTTAGTACTTAGTAGAGTACCATTTTGCTGTTATGACCTGCTGCAAACGAGATGCACAGCCAGACACCAGCTTCTGGCAGCGTTCATGAGGAATCTTAGCCCATTCCTCATGAGCAATGGCCTCCAGTTCAGTAATATTCTTGGGTTTGTGTGCTGAAACCGCCTTCTTCAGATCCTACCAGAGACTTTCTATGGGGTTCAAGCCAGGTGACTGTGATGGCCACTGTAGAATTTTCTTCTGCAATCAAGCCTAGGTGGAATTTGAGGTATACTTGGGATCATTGTCCTGTTCGAAGGTCCAATGATGCACAAGCTTCAGCTTCCTCACATACAGCATGATGTTTTCTCCTAGGATTTCTGGATATTTCATTGAATCCGTCTTGCCTTCCACACGCTGCAGGCTCCCAGTGCCAGAGGATGCAAAGCAGCCCCAGAGCATCACCGAGGCACCACCATGCTTACCTGTAGGCAGAGTGTTCTTTTCAGCGTATGCTTCATTCTTCTTCCTCCAAACATAACGCTGATCCATCGGGCCGAAAAGTTCCAGTTTTGTTTCATCACTCCACAGAACAGAATCCCAAAACTTCTGTGGCTTATTTATATAATTTTTAACATATTGGAGCCGACTTTTCTTGTGCTTTTGGGTCAGTAGTGGTGTACGTCTTGGAGTTCTGGCTCGGAAACCTTCTGCGTTTAGTACGTACCTTACTGTGCTCACTGAAACCTCAGTGTCTGTTGCCACCAAGTCTTGCTGCAGGTCTTTTGCAATCACTCAAGGGTTTTTCTCAACCTGCCTTCTTAGAAATCTGGTTGCAGCCGTTGATAGCTTCCTTTCTATGCCCCGTCCAGGTAGTGTAACCACTGTTCCTTTGACTTTGAACTTGCGAACTATGCTTCCAACAGTGTCTCTAGGAACATTCAGTGCCTTTGCTATCTTTTTGTATCCTGTTCCTTGTTTGTGAAGGGCAATGATCTCTTCTTGTAACTTTTTGAACCATTCTTTTGACTTAGCCATTTTTCTAACATGCAGTCAAACGTGACATTCAACAAATCCTTGCCAGTTAAGGCATTTCATGTGTTTTAGCTCAAGCACAACTGGTGTAACTAATAAAGCCCTTGATTAGTTGCATCAGATATGGTTGAGACAACATCTGTTTTGCATATTTGTGCTGTTGTGAGGGATTCTATTCAGGGGGTTGAATAATTTTGAGACTGGAGAAGTCATTATAAGTTGCATTTTCAGTTGAATTAGGGGAAACCACTTGAAGAATTCATTGTGTTGCGCTATTTCAATTGCTTTTGTTTGATTTGTTCATTGAAAACATCTGAAAGTCTGTACATTTTGACAATAAACCTGATTTGCAATGGGGGTTGAATAATTTTGATTACAACTGTATGTGGCTTGAGAGGTTAAAGGGAAGCAGGAAAGATAGTTTCCCTTTGACATCACAATAGATGTCTATTAAGTAATTATGAAGGTATGCATTTATTTTTTATTATTTTTTTTACTTTCAGTAGAAAATTCATTCTGATAATGACAGCTGTAAAGATAATGTATTATTAGCCTTAAAGGGATAGTAATACTTAAAATGTAAAAAAAAATATGTTGTAGGGTTTATCCCCCTGAGTAAAACAAGAGTACTCCCACTGCTGAAATGTGTTTTATTCAAAAGTTATTAATTTTCAAAGTTGAATTTTTTAGGTGCAATATCACAGTGTCCTGAAATTGTACAGTGGCGCTGTTGCTACACAATCCTATGGACAGCTCTGGTCAGTTGACCATAAATCTCCATAGGATGGTGTAGCAACAGCGCCACTGTACAATTTCAGGCCACTGTGATATTGCACCTAAAAAATTCAACTTTGAAAATTAATAACTTTTGAATAAAACACATTTCAGCAGTGGGAGTACTCTTATTTTACTCAGGGGGATAAACCCTACAACATATTTTTTTTTACATTTTAAGTATTACTATCCCTTTAAAAAGAGAAGCATTGATGGCAAGTAATGCATGTCTCTAATCTTTGTGCCAATTGCTATCAGAAATAAATAATTTGATATACATCATTCTGGTAATAACGCAAGCGGATGTCATTAGACTTAAAAAGAATAATATGAAAATACAAACTACCTCCAGCAACAACATATGACCACAGGGGAAACAGGAGAATAATAAAGGTGGAGGATGGCAGATACAAACCTATAATGATTTAATCTGTATTTCAAAATCAAAAGCAATCAAAACGTCACCTGGGCTAAACTGATCTATTACAGGAGCTATAAATCAAATTGCTTTAATAACCTCCTAGCTTATTGCATTTTAATAAATATGTCACAAATCACTTTTTTTAACCCTTTTGAGTGCTAGAGGTATGCACAAAGCATTGCACACAAAAGGTTTAAAGGCAGGTATATCTGGAACTGCATGAAGACATTTTATTACCTTGAAAATATCCACATGGTCCTTTAGACTCACAGGTGGGTCTTTCTTCCTATGGCTAGAAAGAACGCCTGTACATGAAACCAAAGGACCATGTAACCGTTTTCATAATTGTACAGTGTCTCCTGGCAGTTATAGATTACAACAGATTACAACAGAATTTACATTGAAATAGCAGTAAAATCGATATAACGGACTGTTGCATGGATAAAATCTGCCTAATGTGCTGTGCACTCCTCTGGCCCCTAAATGGTAAAACAGTTTAGAGCTACTTATTCAAAGTGTGATTCCCTTTAAAATCTAGCTCTGCTTGTTTTATATAAAGCAGCATACATGTGACTATTTATTATGCTCTGAAAATCACCATGAACCTGATCTTGTCTCTGTCATTGACAAAACCTCTACAAAAATTATCTTGTTTGTGAATATGAAATGTGCGTGTGAAATGAATAAAAAGATCAACAGACGTCAAAACATATATGGAGTACAGCAGAATACTCATGAGGGTCTGGTAGCTTAAATCTTCTATTGACTGTAATAGGATTACACGCATAGCAGTAAGACAAAAGATATTACTTGAAACTTCTTAACTTAAATCCTTTTCTCTTAGTCCATATGGAACACAATCCATATTGAATACACCACGCCATCTTGGTCCAATAACGAGCACCCAGAATCATGATTACATCATCCATCCTGATCTTCCAGTGTTCCCTGGGAAAAAGGGGAATCGGAGGAAAGTCATAAGTGAGGTGGAAGTGCCACAAAATTACTATTGCATCTGTGGCAAAAGCCAGAGGATACCCAAACGGGAGCAAAATACCGTAACTTTCCTGTTGTTCCTCGTGGCCATTAGGTCTATCTGTGGCAGTCCCCACTGTTGCACAATCAGGTTGTTCCCACTCTCCTGGATATAAATCCTGGCGACTTAGAAAGTCTGATAGAATGTTTTCTACCCCTGGAATGTGAATGGTGGAGATGGCCGGAAAGTGGGCTTCTGCCTACCCCAGAATGTGGCTCTTCAAACTAGGCAGTGGTGCCTCGAATGCTCCCCTGACAGTTGAAGAAAGCCACACAGTGGCGTTATCCAACTGGACTTGTACTGGGCGGCCCTTCAGCTGAGAAGTTCAGTACACCAGAGTGAGATGGATCACCCTGAGCTCCAGAACACTGATGGATTGAAGAGATTCCTCCAAAGTCCACCTGCCCTGGATCCCCAGATGACCCAGAACCACCCCCCAGGCTGGCATCCGTCCTGACAATAGTCCATTCCGGGATCATGAATGGCTTCCCCAGATCCAGGTGATGCTGTTGCAACCACCACTGCAGATCCCAGCTTCCGGAGAGAGAGGAAGAGCTGCTGATCCAGGAGATCAGGATTCCTGTGCCATGTCTAGATGACAAATCTCTGGAGTTCCCTGGTGAGTACCTGAGATTAAGGCACCACTTCTAGGATAGAAACTATGTGAAAGTCTGTCACAACACTGTGTACCTGGATATAAGAATAGCAGAGGCAGCCAGCACTTGAGCCTCTGTCCATGTGAGGACTAGCTGAACTTAACACCATGCAGCTACACTTCTAGTCCCCCCTCGCAGTTCATGTACACCAATGCCATTGCCTTGTTGGACTGGATCTGCACAGGGGATTCCTGGTGGGACTGAGACCAATGCTGCAGGGCCCAAAGCTTCGTAACATGATTGTATATTAGACTCTCTGCCCTGTGACTATGAATCAGTTTCGTATTACAAAAGGCTGTCCCAGCAACAGATAGGACCTCTGCAACCAACAACGGAAGTCTGTCTTTGCTCGGTAGTACAAGCACATGATATGGGAGAGAGGATTCAGATATCTAAACCAATTCCTGAAAATTTGCAGCTGCAACACCTGTGTATGGAATTGAGCAGATGGGACTATATCCAGAGCAGGAACCAGATAACCCAGCACCTTCATGTACTCCTGCACTGTGGGAGACAGTGCCTGAGACACCTGGTGAGATATCTACAGAATCTTGTCTTCTGGTAAAAAAAACTTTCCACAGAAAAGCGTCAAATCTCATACCGAGAAAGCAAAGGACCTGGGACACCACCAGAGAAGATTTCTGAAACCGAGAATCCAACAGTTTTGCTCCAGAACAAACATGCAAGTCTTAATCTGAAGGCACAGAGTCTCCACTGAAGGAGCCTTCAGCACTCCCAGGTAGGGAGTCAAGGAGATCCCTAAAAAACAGATGTGAGCTGCCAGATAACTTTTCATGGGATAGCAAGGAACTTGAAATATGAGAAAAAGACAGGGAGGAAAGGACATGAAGTCTATGTTGTACCCTTCCAAAATATCAACATAATCCACAAATCTGCCACTGAATTTTTGTGGGCCAAGCTGTAAAAAAGGGAGTAGACAACCTCCTATTGCTTGAGGTGGACCAGAGCCCAAGTGGAAATAGGCTTGTCAGCTTTGGGCTTCTTGCCGTTCCAGGTCTGCTTGGGTTTTGGGTTAGAGCGCACTTGGGTCACTGAGGGAGTATTTGCCCTGGGCACATTACCGTACAGCTGGGGAGGGGGAGGGGTAATGAAAGCCAAACATCTTACATGGAAAAAAAAAAAAAAAAAAAAGAGGATTTTAGTCTTACCTGTTAAAACCTTTTCTCTTAGTCCATACAGGTTACTGGTAACTCTGGGTAGGCTATCCGCCCCTTTAAGTAGGCAGGAACAATTCTAGAATTGTATGCGGGGGGGGTGGAGCCTACCTTCCCTAATCTCAAGGGGAGTGCTCTGGTTCAAACCAACAATGGTGGCCAGAGATAGAACCCTACCTAATGGGGGATTACACAGCCCCATGCCTACAGTAAAGAAACACAAATGAAGGCTAACCAAGAGAGAATTTTTGCACTGCTACCTCCATGAAGTAACTTAAAACTGAGCATGCCACCTTTGAGTGTCTTGCCCTTCTGGCCAAAGAATACATTACCCCTTGGTTCCTGTGTTTCAACATGGGACATAAGAGAAACAGGTGATTTGATGATGCATTTCCATTAATGATCAGAAGTAAGCAAAGCAGTGCATGTGAGCAGCTGGTACAAAATAAGCAATTAATTTAATTTCAATAAAAATAGCAAATCCTAATTATAGATTAGTCTTTAAATGATTACAGAGAAACACTTACTTTAGGTCAAGCCCACACTTGCATCATCATATGGTACAAGTGACGCACAATTCCAGTTCAAACAGAGTGCATTCTAATAGTTGGCATTACACTGAAGATAGGACACATATGTCCACTTGGGGGAAATACTATATCTGAGAGAGGTAAGAGCAGTGAAAATGGGTAGGGAGCTGCATTAAGTATTTTGTTTTCTTTTTAATAAGCAGTATAAGTGCATTTGGGTGCAATGTGAGTAATTTTTTTTAATATGCAGGCTGTCACACATCTGTTGGCTGCAGTTTTTATTACTTATTTTTTGAATGCATGTTGTTCCAAAGATAGATAAAAATAGAAAAAACAAAATAAGAAAAGGATTCAGCTATTTCAATGAAAAGGATAGTATCACTTCAAATGAAAATTGCAGGGTTTATTATTGCATGGGTAATTTCACTGTTGAGAGATTTATATATATATATATATATATATATATATATATATATATATATATATATATATATATATATATATACTAGCAATGTGGGACGACATTGCCCGTCAGGTTATGACCGTTGGGCGCACGTGTGTGAAATGTAGACACACTGATAAACACAGACATATGCAACACACAGGCAGACACATACACACAGTGAGCAGAAGAAACATTCAAAAGACATGCGAACGCACACACACACACAGACACACCGGAGATGCACACATGGACACACATATGTAACAGAGATGTACACACACACACACACACACACACACACACACGCAACATATATGCGCAGAAACACATGAGCTCATGAGTTGTGCACCCCCTCTGGCACTCAAAGGGTTAAGGTATAGAGAGGCATGTCAGAGTTAAATAGCAGTGGGAAGTGTATTAATACCTGGGAACTTATACTTGTGGAGTCCCTGGAAGGGACTTCTGTGGTGCTGATGTGGAGAGAGCAATGGGGCAATTTGGGTTAAAAGTGCGCAGAGCTTAATCAAGAGAAGGGACGGGGCTTAAGAAAAATGTGGAAAAGTGTTAGTAATAGGCTGGGGAAGGAGGAAAAGTAGGAGGGAAATGCAAGTTTACAGTGTGAGGGGTTTGAACACACTCCTTGAGGGGTCAGACTTGATACACATCCCTGAGGCAGTCAGTGGGGTAAGTGTGTACCTGATGGCTGTGTGTCCTGTGTCTTGCATGGCAAATGATGACAGTGAAGAAATAATTCAGCAATGAGGGCCTACCTTTTTCCCCTGGTGCTCCAGCACCCTTCAGTGGCTGTACTACAGGTCCTGCTGAGGCCACTGGGAGTCAGGGTGAGTGAGTGTGTGTGTGTGTCAGCCATATTTCTTTCTGGCTTTGTGTGTGTGTTTGGTGCTATGTGTGTGTATATGTGTGTGTGTGTGTGGTGCCGTTTGTGTGAGTGGGGCATGTGTGTGTGTGTGTTTGGTGCTGTGTGAGTGGGGCGTGTGTGTGTGTATGTGTGTTTGGTGCTGTGTGAGTGGGGCATGTGTGTTTGTCTGTGGTGTAGGCGTAAGTGGCATCCATTTTGTTTTTTTCTGACTTTGATAGTGGTGGGCGGGCTGCATAGTGGAGGTGGGCCAAAATCACGCCCCCATTGAATCACCCAATGGGAGCAGTAACTCCTCCTTTCTGCCTCCCCTGGTTGTGTTTTGGCAGGCACAAAGTCTTTATATATAAAATGCAATACTATCCCTTGAAGCAATGCGTAGAACACCATCTGGCATTATAATGCTTAAAGTAGAACAATCAACCAGGCAAAAAATTGTCGTATTGATTATTTAGATGATACTAACCAAACTCTGTAAGAGTGGATAAAATATTCAGTAACAGAATCTTTACCACAACCTCCTTTTTTAATGTTATTTCCTCTAAGCCTGGCATGGTATGCAAAGCAGCTTTTTTAATTTAGTCCTCGAAGTCCCCTTTCACACGGCTGACACTGTAGCAGTGTCAGCAACACAGCAAGAGACACAAAAAAGTTGTGACTCATGTCTATGGAGCACTTCACACAAGTAACGTGCACTGTGATTGTTTCAGGGAGATGTAGCATGCTGCAACTTTCCTTCAACATGTTTCTTGTCAACATTTATAGAATTTCAGCTGTTTGCAATGAACAAATCAAACAAAAGCAATTGAAATAGCTCGACACAACAAATGCTTCAAGTTGTTTCCCTTAATTCAACTGAAAATGCAACTTATAATGACTTCTCCAGTCTCAAAACTATTCAACCCCTTCATGGCAAGCATCTTTAATACTTAGTAGAGCAACCTTTTGCTGTTATGACCTTCTGCAAACGAGATGCATAGCCAGACACCAGCTTCTGGCAGCGTTCATGAGGAATCTTAGCCCATTCCTCATGAGTAATGTCCTCCAGTTCAGTAATATTCTTGTGTTTGCGTGCTGCAACTGCCTTCTTCAAATCCCACCAGAGATTTTTATGGGGCTCAAGTCAAGTGATTGTGATGGTCACTGTAGAATCTTCCAGGACTTCTTCTGCAATCAAACCTTGGTGGAATTTGAGGTATGCTTGGGATCATTGTCCTGTTCGAAGGTCCAATGACACACAAGCTTCAGCTTCCTCACAGACGGCATGATGTTTTCTCCTAGGATTTCCTGATACTTCAATGAATCCATCTTGCCTTCCACACGCTGCAGGTTTCCAGTGCCAGAGGATGCAAAGCAGCCCCAGAGCATCACTGAGCCACCAACATGCTTAACTGTAGGCAGAGTGTTCTTTTCAGCGTATGCTTCATTCTTCTTCCAGACATACCGCTGATCTATTGGGCCGAAAAGTTCCAGCTTTGTTTCATCTCTGCACAGAACAGAATCCCAAAACTTATGTGGCTTATTTATATGATTTTGAGCATATTGGAGTAGACTTTTCTTGTGCTTTTGGGTCAGTAGTGGTGTACGTCTTGGAGTTCTGGCATAGAAACCTTCTGCGTTTAGTATGCGCCTTACTGTACTCACTGAAACCTCAGTGCCTGTTGCCACAAAGTCTTGCTGCAGGTCTTTTGCAGTCACTCAAGGGGTTTCTCCACCTGCTTCTCAGAGATCTGGTTGCAGCCGTTGATAGCTTCCTTATTCTGCCCAGTCCAGGTAGTGTAACCACTGTTTCCTTAATTTTGAACTTGCGAACTATGCTTCCAACTGAGTCTCTAGGAACATTCAGTGACTTCGATATCTTTTTGTCTCCTGTTCCTTGTTTGTGAAGGGCGATGATCTCTTCTCTTAACTTTTTGGACCATTCTTTTGACCTAGCCATATTTATAACATGCAGTCAAACGTAACACTCAAACCCCTAGCCAGTTAAGGCATTTCATGTGTTCCTGCTCAAGCACAACTGGTGAAACTAATGAAGCCCTTGATTAGTTGCATCAGGTGTGCTTGAAACAACATCTGTTTTGCATATTTGCTCTGTTGTGAGGGATTCTGTTCAGGGGGTTGAATAATTTTGAGATTGAAGTCATTATAAGTTTCATTGTGCTGGGCTATTTCAATTGCTTTATTTGATTTGTTCAATGCAAACAGCTGAAAGTCTGTACATTTTGATAATAAAACTGATTTGCAATGGGGTTGAATACTTTTGATTACAACTGTATGTAGGTAGTATGGATTTCAATGTAAACTCACTGTAAGCACCCAACTATCTCAGGTACAGTAGCTGCATTTTCCATGTGATTGTCATTTTTGTTAATATTGAGAGAATGGTATGTTGAAAAAACCTAGTTACTGCAGCACTAAAATATATATTCAGTTAGTACAAAAAAAGTCTTGGTACAAAATTGCCTGTGTGAAATAGCCCTGCCATTACTACAAGGAGTATCTACTGGCACTATAATGGGTAAGTCTACTGTCAGACATCCAGCTGTTGGGGACTACAACATCCATCATCCCTAGACTGATGTTAGCTGGTTGAGGATGATAGAAGTTGGAGATCCCAACAGAAGAAAGTCTAGATGCCCATCCCTGGTATAAAGCATGGGAAGCTTTTTATGTGGAATAAAATCACACAAACATTTTTTGAGGTCCATTTTAATTGTACAAAACAAATGCTATGATTTTGAGTGTTTACAAAAATAGGATTTTAGTCTTACCTGTTAAATCCTTTTCACTTAGTCCATACAGGTCACTGGTACTCTGGGAGGCGTAAGTCCCCTTTAATAGGCAGGAACAACTATGCAAATGATTTGCAAGGGGCGGAGCCTCCCCTCTTACTTAAGCCACCTTCTGGCCAGAGCCACTTTAGATTGATTTGAGACCCTAAAACTGACCTCAGGTAAGCAAAAAGAAAGACTCCTGTGAGCATGCCCGAACGGTCTCCCACTGGATGCCACAGGAGAGCCAAGACTGGTCCCTTGACAGGGTGGGAGACCAGTGACCTGTATGGACTAAGTGAAAAGGATTTAACAGGTAAGACTAAAATCCTATTTTCACTGTCGTCCAATACAGGTCACTGGTACTCTGGGATGTACAAACATTGAGCTGATCCAGAGGCGGGAAGTAAGGCAAGGACCAGGCGCAAGGCCCAAGTCACTAGAACTGCTATGACCAGTTGATAACATAGCCCAAACTGTAAGTGTCAACGGACACCAACCAAGGGAACAATCCCTGAACTAACACAGCACACGGAACTAGAGCCAACCGGGCTCAACAGTAAGGAAGCACTAAGGATCACAGAGCGGAAGACCTACACAGGCAAGACTGCCTCCAGGACCTTCCTTCCAAAACTGGCATCAGCCGACGCCAGTACATCAACTCGGTAGTGCTTTGAAAAAGTGTGCACAGAGGACCAAGTGGCCGCTCTGCACAGCTGAGCAGCAGAAGCTTGATTCTTGTAGGCCCAAGAGGCCCCAATAGATCTGGTGGAATGGGCAGTCACCCGGAAGGGAACATGCTTATTCCTCAACTTCTAGGCTTCACGGATGGTAGCCTTAATCCAAGAGGCAATGGTAACTTTGGAAGCCGGTCTCCCTGCCCTAGGCCCCTCAGGAATGACGAATAGAGCATCAGACTTCCTGATAGACTCGGTGCGATGAACATAAAACTTGAGGCAACGCACCACATCCAACAGATGGAGATCTCTTTCCTTGTCAGATGAAGGATTAGGGCAGAAAGAGGGAACCACAATCTCCTGATTGATGTGAAACTCGGACACAACCTTGGGTAAGAATTCCTTGGTAGTGCGAAGCACAGCCTTATCCTTGTGGAACACCAGGTAAGGAGGTTTACAAGACAAAGCCTGTAACTCTGCCACCCGGCGCACTGACACAATAGCCAAAAGGAAGGCCATCTTCCAAGTCACAAGACGTAATGGAATGGAAGCCAAGGATTCAAACGGTGGTCGCTGTAGAACTCCCAGCACCAAATTGAGATCCCACTGGGGAGCAGGACTCTTAAAGGCAGGTCGAACATGAGTCACACCTTGGAAGAAAACTTTCACATCAGGAAGGACAGCAATCCTTTCCTGGAAAAACACAGACAAGGCAGAAGTCTGAACTTTGAGGGAACTCAGACTGAGCCCCTTATCCACACCGTCCTGCAAGAAAGCCAGGACAGTGGGAAGATGGAAGTCAAGGGACAACTTCTTGTCAGAACACCATGTCACGAAAGTTGACCATATGCGATGATAGATCTTGGAAGACACAGGCTTACGAGCACTGAGCATAGTCGATACCACAGAAGGAGAAAAGCCTTTCTTTGCTAGAATCGAGGATTCAACCGCCATGCCATCAAATGGAGAGAGTGAACATCCTCCTTCCACAGATACCCCTGAAGAAGTAGGTCCGGACGGGCTGGAAGTGGGATCGGATCCTTCACTGACATGGCCATCAACTCCGGAAACCAGGACTGGCGAGGCCAGTTTGGAGCAATCAGGATGACAGGACAACGTTCTCTCTTCAACTTCTGGATAACTCTGATCAATAGAGGAAGAGGAGGGAAGATGTAAGCCAGGGAGAAGTCCCAAGGGATCGACAAGGCATCCACTGCTAGAGCAAGGGAGTCCCTCAACCGGGAGCAAAACACCGGAACCTTCCTGTTGTGTCTGGTAGCCATCAGATCCACCACAGGCATCCCCCACCGTTGAGTGAGCATGTGAAACACCTCTGGGTGAAGAGCCCATTCTCCGCTGTCGACGGTGTGACGACTGAGGAAGTCTGCCATGACGTTGTCCACGCCTGGAATATGAACTGCAGAGATGACAGGCACGTGATCTTCTGCCCAAGACAAAATATCCTTGACCTCCCACCAGGCGGAACCGCTTCTTGTGCCGCCTTGCCTGTTGATGTAAGCCACCGCCGTGGCGTTGTCGGACTCCACTCTGATCGGAAGACCGGTCAATTGAGACTCCCAGTGCCTCAGGGCCAGCCGGACAGCTCGAAGTTCCAGAACATTGATGGAGAGCATGGATTCCTCCAGACCCCATTTCCCCTGAGCACTGAAGCGACCCCAGACTGCACCCCAGCCCCGAAGGCTGGCATCCGTAGTGACTGTGGTCCAATGAGGAACTAGAAAGGATTTCCCTTTCAGGAGATGAGAGAGATCTAACCACCAGTGCAGACTCGACTCAACATGAGGAGGAAGAGAAACAGACAGATGTTGATGATCTGGATGATTCTTGCACGTCTGGATCACGAATCTCTGAAGATCCCTGGAGTGGGCCATGGCAAATGGTACTGCTTCGATTGTGGAAATGAACTTCCCCACTAAGGACGACAACTTCGGTACTGGAATCTCGTCCATGTCCAGAATCCCAGCCACTCTGACGGCTATCTGGTGAGCCACGTCCTCTGGAAGAAACACCATGCATTGGCGAGTGTCGAACAGGAGACCCAGGAACAGAAGCCTCTGAGATGGAATCAAGTCCGACTTGTCCAGATTCAGGATCCAGCCATGACGGTTCAGGGTGTGCATGCACATCTGTAATTGCTGGTGGAGAAGCTCCGCTGAGGAGGCCTTCAGTAGGAGATCGTCCATGTAGGGGGTCACTCTGATCCCATCCTGATGGAGCACCGCTATCAAGGAGCCCAACACCCTCTGGAAGACCTGAGGGGCTGAAGTCAGCCCAAAGGGGAGCGCTGCAAACTGAAAGTGTCCCCTGTGGCAGGCAATCCTGAGATACCGCCTGCTCTCTGGATGAATAGGGATGTGAAGATAAGCATCCTGAAGGTCCAGGGAGGCAAGAAACTCCCCTGGAGACATTGCTGCAATCACAGAGCGCAGGGACTCCTGGCGGAAGTGGGAAGTCACCACATAGGCATTGAGATCTTTGAGATCCAAAATGGGACGAGCTCCTCCGTCCTTTTTGGCTACCACAAACAGGTTGGAATAAAATCCTGAACCTGTGTCCCCTTGAGGAACCGCCTCCAGGACCTCTTTGTCCAAGAGATCCTGAATAGCGTCGTCGAACAGACGCCTTTTTGTGGGTTCCTGAGAAGGACGAGTAAAATGGAACCGAAAAGGAGGAAGGGAAGAGAAAGGGATCCTGTATCCCTCTGACACCACCTGAAGAACCCATGGGTCCGCCACTGACTCCTCCCAAGTCCGGCGAAAGATGCGGAGACGACCGCCTACAGCCGGATGCGGACCCGGGTTCGGCGAGTCATGCCGAAGCAGTCTTGGAGGTCTTGGCCTTGGAGGCAGAGGAGCGCGTAGTGGGAGGACCCGTTTGGGCCGAGGAGCGTGTCTCAGTCTGAAAGGAACGAAAGGACCGATTGCGTTTGGCTGGAAACTTTTTCTTAAAGACTGAGGGTAGAAGAGTACTTTTACCGCCAGTAGCCTCACTGATCATTTCTTTGAGTTCAGACCCAAAAAGCAAATTCCCCTGAAAGGGCAAGGAAAGCAAGGCTTTCTTAGAGGCTGTATCAGCAGACCAAATTTTCAGCCAAAGAGCGCGTCTAGCCACCACAGAAGAAGTGGAGGCCCTCGCCATCATGCGCACAGCATCAAAAGCAGCGTCAGCAACATAGTTCTGAGCTTCAGTGATATTAGCAAGAAGCTGCAACTGTTCAGATACCGGCGCATCCTGGCGAACTGCTTCAGTCAGTCGTTCAGTCCAGGCCGCAATAGCTCTATTAACCCATGCCACAGCAAAAGTGGGGCGCATGGCTGTGCCAATGGAGGCAAAAATAGACTTAAGAGAGAGCTCTAGTTTCTTATCCGTCCAGTCCTGCAAGGCAGAGGCATCTGAGACAGCCAAAGCGGTAGATTTGGATAGTCTAGACACAGGAGCATCCACTTTGGGAGGATGAACCCATTTTGCCAGCTCCGCCTCAGGAAAAGGGTAAAGTTTAGCAAACTTTTTGGAGACAGAGGAAGGCCTATCAGGATTCTTCCATGCCTCAGAGACCAGACGGGCAAGAGTAGGGTTAGTTGGAAAACAAACAACTGGTTTAGATGGCTTTTTCTGAAAAACATCAGTAGGATCATAAGTGGATTCCTGAGTCAGAGGAAGGTTGAGCGTATTCAGAACCGCTCTGATTAGACCCTCAGCCGAAACTTCAGGGTCACACTCATAGGGGTCCCCAATGGACCTGTTAGATTCAATAACAGTACGTTCTTCAGCATCAGAATCCTGTAAGAGTTCTTCTTCAGAAGAATCAGTGATATCAGGAGCTCCCTGTGGCTTAGGCAGGGAGGTCCTGATAGTAGAGGGGGTCTGCCAGACCTGGAGAGCCCCCTGTATCTGAGAGTGAAAGAGTTGAAGCGTGGATCTAAGATCCCTAGTGGCAGCTTTAAACTCCCTCACCCAAGATGGCTCAATAGCGTGGCTGGGAAGCCCAGGGTTGCTATCTTGACCAGTACAATTAGGGCATAGATCCCCCACATTATCGCCATCCAGCCCAATGTGGCAAGAGGAGCAAAACGCCATGGGGGTAGCAGACCCCCCATCCTCCTTAGACTTGGGTCTAGCCCCTAGCTCCAGTGAAGCAGACATGCTCACAGCGTCAATATACCCCACTAATAACACTATCACCCAGAAAAAGTGTAAAAGATTAAAGTTTCACCCCAGAAATGTTCTAAAAACGGACTTATCTGGCCAGCGAAGGGTTAATCTGTTGAGGAGAGAGAAGGCTCGGTCCCTGCGTAGTGTACTCGCCTAGGAAAAGTACCACAAAATGGCGGCCGTCATGACAGCCAATCAGAAACGAGCGCGAACCAAGCGCTCATGGGAAATGTAGTTTTTCCTTACAAGTACCCCAAACAGTGCCCGAAGCCCCCCTGAACACCCCACATAAATAAAACACATTCCGTATGATAGAGCAGGAGCCTAGCATTAAAATGAGCCCTCTCTGAAGTTGCTGTGACAAGCGGTTCCAGAGATATGTCCCACACTGTGAATTCTCATAGAGAGTAAAGGAGCCCTTGCGTCTGAGCGGGAAAAAGCCGCGCTTAAAGGCGCGGAACACCATTTTTATTAAAGTTTAGTAAAACATTAAAAAGTGCCCAAACAAGCATGAAACACATGAGAAACAGAAATAAATGAATACTCAAAGCTCCAAAACCCAGAGAATACCACATAAATTGCATAAAACAGTAATAATGCAATAGAAACACCCTATGAGTGCTGGAGTGTATTAAAACTCCCAAATACAAGCCCATCAAAGGGACACTGTGGGGACAAGTGGACCTTCAGCACTCAATGGGTGACTCACCTTCCTTGCTGGACTTCTGTCTTCAGGTGACCATGATAAGGAGGGAAAGAACCAGAGGTAAATTCCCCAATAGGGGAGCTGCTTAACACAAGCTGTCCCCTCTTCAGGGCATAAGGTCCACAGAAAATCCCTGGAAGCTGCACCAGCCACTTTAAAGAGGGCAATTCACAGCCATGGTCACCCTCCTAATGGTGGTATTCCATATTTGAATAAAAAATAATAAAATACTAAGATGCATAGATGTTCTCTACCTGGTGTGCAAGCACACCAGGAACAAATCAATCTAAAGTGGCTCTGGCCAGAAGGTGGCTTAAGTAAGAGGGGAGGCTCCGCCCCTTGCAAATCATTTGCATAGTTGTTCCTGCCTATTAAAGGGGACTTACGCCTCCCAGAGTACCAGTGACCTGTATTGGACGACAGTGAAAAAAGGTTTTGTGGTTAATTAGTTATGGAGAGAATATGTGATACATGGATCATCTGTTACTACAATTTAGCCAGCATAAGCACATTAACCCTTTGAGTGCCAGAGGGGTACGTAACGCATTGCTTTGAAATGCGTTGCGTACCCCTCTGGCACTCAAAGGGTTAAAACACTACAAGACATACACCACATTTCCTCTAAGGTTCTTTGGATAAAGAGTTCTCAAGAGTTGTCTTTGTACTGGCCTTGAATACAGTATATTATAGCTACATGACACACACACATTATTATTATAGATAAATTAAATCCACATGCTCTGTTTCTAAAAAAATACCAGGCACAGCCCTAGGCTGGAAATGGTTGGAGTAATATATGTGGGGCAGAGACTCTACGTGCATTGTTTCTCCCATTGGCAGATGGACATGCTCTTCTCAGCACAGAAAAGAAAATTCACCCATTCCTTCTTAGATTTACCGCTCTAGCCAAAGTATTATTCCCTGCCAACCCACATCACCCTCCATTATTCAGACCCACTCATCAACAGTTCACTTTTTCAACGCTGCATTTAAAACACTGTGCAGCTACTTGCCGCATTAAGCATGTTGCGCATAAAAGCGCGAGAATCTCATGTTGTGTCCTAAAATGGCTCTTCAACTCAACCCGCAGCCCTAAAGAATGACACGCCGCACAATGATTTAAATGTGACGTTTTAAAAGGATACCCTCATCAACCTCTCCCTTCTCAGCCGTCTTCTATATCCAGTCCCATTTACCTCCTCCCCTATAAGTTAGAGTCTCACTCACTTCCTCCTCTCCCCAATATTGAAGCACACTCACACCACACGTTACTTCTAAGACTGGAACAACACTGATGTTCTGTCTGTGTGGGAGGGACACCTCTCTGTACTTACTGCCACACCCCTCTCTACTGATTATACAGCTAGGATAGAAAGCCGATACTGTTGTCTGCAGCTGCGCCCAGACCAAGAAACCTTCACAAAGAGACCAAAGGAAGAAGAAAATGTGATATTCTACCTGCTTCTCAGAGCAAAGTTTGGGCTTCTGACTGTGGCTCTCAAGCTGTTAGATTACAACTCCCAACAATGATGAAGAGCCACAAACTGCACACTCTCCACACAAGCCTAATTTTATTAGCTTTACAAAGATATGTGCACCTCGAATCACAAAACTCCCACTGGAGTTTAAGCACCCCCACTCTCTCCAGTGCTAATGTGAGTGAGCCAACCTGCCCCTCCACTTCTGACAACTTCCTTGGGGAAGTGGCAGCATGAGAGGACCCTACAGGTCAGTGGTGTGCGTGTGTGTGTGAGTTGCTATGATATGTACATATCCTGTTGCTTAGTTTCTCTTTATACACGCATCATGTGCTTATATCCTTCTCCTTCCCAATCTACTTCTTATTTTGCCACACTCTCGTACTGTTCCTATTCTTCCACGTCCACCCTTTCCCCAAACCTCACCCTGCCCCTCTACTCCACTCTTTAGTGTCTTCCTATCCCACTAAACATCCCCATTGCTTCCCACACCTCTTCCCTTCCATTTCTTAATGTTCAGGTGACCAGATGCTCATGGAAAAAGATCACTGTGGAACCAGTGCAGTGCTGCAGTGTGTGGTTTTATTAGCATCCTGCAGTAACATGGGTACCTTGTGACATTACTTATACTATTCTGTCACCTTTCTCAATTTCACCCCTGCCCTTTACTCCAATGCCTAGCTGTCCCCTGCTGCGCAGTTGGTTTGCTCCAGAATTGCTCTACTTTTTTGTATTTTGTTTTTGTTCACAGACAGACCAGAGATAAAAAAAAAAAAAAGATTTTTACCTGTTTCCCCTCTCTTGCTTTCTGATCTTTTGCTATTGTCGCCAACACTGTAGCAGCTTGTTCACCTCCCATCACAGAGATACGAGCGTTTGGCCACATATAAAGGAAACGTGGACTGTAACAGGACATAGATAAGTAAATGCAGATGCTGACATGCAAATAATTATATAGATAAATGAGAAAAGCGGCATACACCAATAAACATCATTACATTGTATAGAACGAATTACACACTTGACTTGCATAGTAAAACACTGTCTGAACCACTTCAGTTATTAGGAACCAATAAATGTTAAAGGAACAGCAACACTTAAATCTTTGCATGCCAGAGGGGTTTGCAACGCATCGCACAGCAAAGCACTGCGTATCCCTCTGGAACTCAAAGGGTTAAAAATTATCAAGGATTATACACACAAAGCACACAAGTAACTCCATACTAGCCTCTCTATTGTTTTCAGAGGCCTAAAATCCCATCATTATATTATATATATATGTATATTTTACATATACACACACTATCTCTCGCTCTCTCAAGGCTACCATTTCTTCTTTTTTCATGGCTTCCATTACTGAAGTAATCTTGATAGATGCCTCAGAAGTGATAGTTTTTTATTGTTTGTTAATGGGCCTGAGGTAAGATATCAGTGCATATAAATAGAAGAGCAGTGAGCACTAATCTTAATATATTAGGTTGGGTTGTTATACCCTTAACGACTCATGACGTACTATGACCATCATGGAATTCTGGGCTCCCCCCCCCGTGGCTGCACGCCGTTTGTGGAGTCTGGAATCCGAATCACCACAAAAAAAAAAAAAAAAAAAAAAAGCTCCGTGGTCCTTTAGTAACCGCAACGTGCCTGCACGGCTGGTCGTTAAGGGGTTAAACCCCATAACCTATTTATTAAATTCTTCATAAAGCATTTATAGAAAGGATGAATATAATTAAACTGGACATATTACCTTAAGAAGGGTAGCCGTTTATTTAAATTAGTTTGTAAGGTGGTGTTTGTTATGTTAGCATGTGTTGGTGGCACAGTATGGCACTTTATGCCAATTAGTTTGAGCTGTGTCAGTACTACTACGCACATTCGCAATAACACAGTGAGTGAAAAGCTTGCCCTTGAATGTATCTAATTAGCATTCTGTGTGGGAATTAAGCGTAACATGCTACACTGTGCCACCAAAATATAAACGCCAATTTCACAAAAAGTCTTTTACAGGAAAATGACTGGTTCAACATAAAGGAAGACTTTCATTAGCTGTAAAACATACTAAATGCGTCTTAGGGTAACAGATCCACATTAATGAACATTTTTTATTTAACTGTAGTAAGAAGGTGGAAGATAATAGTTATGAAGATCATTTTAGAACTATATTCTATAATACAGTAAATTTCCCAATCTGGAATGAAGATTCATTATTACACCAACGTCCCATTTTTACAGAAAAGGTAACTAATCATTGACCCCCTACCTGTAAGCTCTCCCACACATTCCATAATTGCCGGCCCCATAAGAACCTCCAATGATCACAGTAATTTTTGGCACGCTGGCACATGCCACAGCAGTCACCATCTTTGCTCCATCCTTTGCTATTCCTCCTGCTTCGTAATCTCTACCAACCATAAAACCTGAAAGGGAAACAGGTACCAATAAAAATGCCTTTTTCTACCTTAAGATAAGTTTAGTTAATTTTAGAGGAAATTAAAAGCAGCCACTTTGTTGCACTAGCTGTTCACAATGTCAGTGTTTCTTGAGAAATTAACCTTTATTTGTCAGTGGCACAGTGTGGCAATCTATGGTAATTAATTTATGTGCTGGGTCAGTATCCCCACACAAACTGTGCTATGAGTGAATTTAGGCAGACGCCAAACACTAGGATCATTTCAATTAGTACAACGAGGGATAGTTTGGCTTCAAATAAAAAATAATTAGTATACTTTGCAAAGAATCTGCATAATGTGCCATCAAAAGTAAAGACTAAAAAGTTTAGTCTCACCTGTTTTTGATTTGTCATTCTTCTAGATCAGAATAAATAATTTCAAATGGTCTATACTGTTACTTGTTGTTATACATTTTCATTACAGGTGCTGGCAATACCAGGCCCTTTATGTTGTCACAAACAGGATAGCAATGTAACACTATCCCCTATATGAATGGCTATTGGGCGGGAGCTAAACAGCTGTATTTGTAGTCTGGCAGCAGCTTGACAGCCTAATGTTGCCTCCCAGTGCTCTAAACGAGAGGACATGGTATTGCCAATACCGGTAATATAAAAATAGTAAAGAAAAAAAAAAAAGGTTAAAGAGGAACTATCACTGCATAAGTTTGGCGTTATCGATAACTCGATGGACAGGCAGACATCAGCACAGATGCCAAAGAGACATCTGTGCACCTGCACTGTCCATCCCGGTCTCCTCTAGGAGGGGTTGCATTGGACCTTAATGCACAGGATGCCAGTACAGCAAGATGCCTGCCTGTGCATCTGGGAGCTAGTTGGATTTATCAATAATGATGGACTTAAAGGGTTAGTAATGCCCAAAATAAAGTTGATGCTATATGTTACATTTTACAAAAATAACGTAGTTGGAAAAAGTCCTATCTCTCAAACCTTTATGGTCTGAGAGATATCCTCTGTTAAAGTTCCCCTCTCCCTCCCCTTCTCCTGACGTCAGCTGTTAGCTGACAGCAGGAGCTCCTGGTCCGGGGACTCTCCAGCAGAGCCGCAATAGCGCAAGTTAAAAAGAAATACTTCATTGGAACGGTCTACAAAGTGTGCCCCTAGTTTGCAAGCACACTTTTTAGACCATTCCAAAGAAGTATTTCTTTTTAAATTGCGCTATTGCGGCTCTGCTGAAGAGCCGCCTCGTGTCGGCTGACACAGATCTCCTTCTGTCAGCTTTACAGCTGATATCAGGAGAAGGGGATCTTTAGCGGAGGATATCTCTCAAACCATAAAGGTTTGAGAGATGGGACTTTTTCCAAATATGTTATTTTTGTAAAATATAATATATAGCATCAACTTTATTTTGGGCATTACTAACCCTTTAAGCAGGGTAATACTAGTATGGATATAAGTATCGCTATGTGCATAATGATTTGGGAGCCAATTTATTTTCAGTGATAGTTCCGTTTTAAAGATTAACATAGATAATGTTACTTTAGAAACAAATCACTTTAAAACAATTTATTTTACAGAAAAAATGGCTAATATAGAATACAGCCACATTTTAATGTTCTTTAAAACTAAATACATTTGTCTTAGGTGTGCAAGTTTTGCAATGCAATGCATTAGAGACCAGTCTGTCTTTCACGTGTTTATTCAATGGCCATATTAAAAATGGTATATTGGCATGTACTGGGGGCAGCAAACCATTTCTCAGAATGATCGTGTAGTTCAAGAAACATAACAAATTTAAGAAAACATTGCTGATTATTACGCATTTTCCTGAGCGTCTGCAGACAGAACACACTGCAGGATAAACACAACTTATCCATGTCAATAGAAATAGCACAAATGTACCACAGGTATCTATAAAAATGTCTGCCCTGATCTATTTCCTGGGTTAAATTTCAATACACTTTCTAAGTAATGACGACAAAGAGTCCAGATGAACGCAGTCATTGAGAAAAATAAACTATTACATCTTGACATCTGTCCCTCTTTGGTGGTAACTACTGTTGAAATATATCCAAGTTAAATCAACCAGGAGGGACAATCACTGGTCAGAGATCCTGCTCACAGCTTTATATCCAAAATTATCAGATGGCACTAGATGATTTACCCAAGATGTGCAATCAAATCACTTATTGCCTTTCAGAGGTTTAAAAGAACACCAACACATAAAATCAATCCGGTTTTATAATTTTAAATAATAAAAGGTATTTCTGGCTAGCATCGGTAAAATTATTTTAGGTTAAATCACTAAAAACCTTTCCTAATCTTACATTTGTAATTCCTTTGTAGACAGATATATATATATATATATATTTGTTCATTTTCGAGTGAGTGAAAATAGCTAAGGCAGGTAATTTATCAACCCTTTGAGTGCCAGAGGGGTACGCAACACCACATTGCTTTATCCCTCTGGCACTCAAAGGGTCAACCCCTTAACGACCAAGGGCGTACATGTACGGCATGGGGTGAACGTCCCTAAAGGACCCATGATGTACATGTACGTCATGGATTTCAGGGCTCTCCGCGTGGTCCTTAAGTGCCAGCCGTTTTGCGTGCGTGGCCGGTCCTTAAGGGGTTAAGTATACTATCCTTGGATCTTTTATTCTTAAAGACAACCTGAAAAAGGCAGGAATGGCTACCCCCACAGAGCATAAGGACAATTAGATTTTAGGTCTCAGAAAACAATTTTTTTCCAGTTGCTAGAATGGAGTACATGGTATTTAAGGGTCTCTAACCACAGATTAATATATTTTGAATGTATTTGTGTTCCTTTACCCCTTTAAGAACCAAGGGGGTGTGGCAAATCACTTCCCATTGAGATGTTTACCTACATGAAAAGCTACATTTCTGACTTTTCAGCTGCAAAAATGTTGCACATTATGTGTAATAATATAATGATACAATAAGAAGCCAGGTATAATGAGATCATATCAATATCCAAACTAATACACCTAGGCATATCAAACACATTTAGGCATCTATACAGAAAAAGTCTGTATTAACCCATTTAGGACAAGGGGAGTGTGTAATATATTGTGAAGCAATATGTTGCACTCCCTTCTAATCCTTAAAGGGTTAATTATCACCTGCACTATCATGGATTATAATAGTTTCTGTGTATGTGTTATCTTTCAAAGAGACATTTATTTTTGGATGGAATGAGAAGCAAATCTAATACATCCTAACTTCCATATACATCTGAACATTCACAGCCATCCGTGGACATCGATGGATGATGGAACAGATTTTGCAGCCCCATATTTACCAGACAGGGAAACACACTAAGAAATAATCTCTCTCCAGACATGCACCTAGGCATATGCTATATGTGTAGGTTCTGTGCCCCATTGTGGCTGATGTATCAAGTAGAACTTGAACAATTTTGCCTCTGCATGTTGTACTTGCAGATAATGTAACTGCTTTCAAAAAAGCAATGGATGTCTACCTTGCACAGAACAATATTGAAAATTATGACAGATGACTTCAAAGCAGCTAGGATGTTGATCCAGGGAAATATCTGACTGCCATTAGGAGTCAGGAAGGAATTTTTTTACCCACTTGGGGCTAGATTGGAAATGGCTTCAGAGGGCTTTTTTTCTTTTTTGCCTTCCTCTGGATCAACAGGGATGTTTTGGCATGGGCTATACTTGATAGACGCATGTCTTTTTTCAGATTTAGCAACTATGTTACTATGTTA
Organism: Rhinophrynus dorsalis; assembly: GCA_037306005.1. Lineage (NCBI taxonomy): Eukaryota > Metazoa > Chordata > Amphibia > Anura > Rhinophrynidae > Rhinophrynus > Rhinophrynus dorsalis. Next base: position 596,204,787 of record CM074718.1, on the reverse strand, counting down.
CAATTGTGGGGCAAACCTACTGCACCATAGGGGACAAATAAAAACAACAATTTATTTATATGGGGTTTTTAACTCCTTGAGCGCTAGTGAAGTATCCATGTATTGCTGTGCAATGCAATGGAGACCTCCCTAGCATTCAAACATAGTAACTTAATTGATGACACTGGAAAAAAAAAAAAAAAAAAAAGAGGTGTTCATCAAGTTTAACGTTTGCCATACCACACTTGTTGATCCAAAGGAAGACAAAAAACACAAACAAATAAACATAGTGCAGCCATTTCCAATTAAGGCCCAAGTGGGTAAAACAATTCCTTCCTTCCTGATGCCAAAAGGCAATCGGATTACTCCTCTGGATCAACATCCTGTCTGCACTGAAACCAGCTATCATATTTCTCAATATTGTTCTGAGTTAGAAAGGTACACGTTTACTTATCTTACTGCCCATATTGTTAAAGGTCCCTGACTTTGTTTTACTTAAAAGTGCCTTTCCTCTAGTCTTAAATGGATTGTTTTTTTGCTCAGCTCTGAGCAACTAGTTCCCCAGACTTCCTTGCATTGACCTGGAAAAGATTTGCAAATTGTAATCATAGGACAGCTCTTATCTAATATAAATAAACCCAGTTTGACTAGTCTCTTTTTTAAACTAAAATCTTCCAGTACATTAATTTTCACCTCTCTGTATTATTTCCAGTTCAATAACGTCCTTTTTAACTCTTTGTGTGCCAGAGGGTTAAGAAATGAAGCCCAGCACTGTACTGTATTGTAGACAAGGCTTTTCCAAGTATTTACAACATATCCATCACAAACATCTATAGCCCTTTTTATCACTCCTTTAACCTTTTAAGTGCCAGAGAGGTAAGCAATGTTCCGCTCACCTCTCTAGCACTAAAAAATTTGAATAATAAAAATATCTGAGTGCTAACAAAATTATGATCAGTTTCTGAACTGTTGCACTCATCTAAAACAGTTTTTATTATTATGCAGCTAATAATCTCCTTGGCTGGAAATTCGACTCAAACAATCTCTCCTTTTGTTCTTGAAACCAAGGATGCTAGCGAGGTCACAGGCACGTTGCACTGCAATGGGTCATCATCATTACTGGTCCCCAAGGTTTTAAACAGTATTAGTAACCTAATAAGTTCCTGGAAAATGTCTTAGTGTATCCAGGGGATATGAACGGACACTGCCATAAGAAGATGAGATTTATCTTTAGAATAATGCAAGCTTTAACCTGTGTGCGCATTCAGGATGACTTAGTGAAAATTAAATATGCTTACCTCATCTCCTGATGATCATGTCATCACACAGTATTTTATATGGGAAGAAAATCAATGTATAATGGCAAGATTATGGGAACTCTCCTGATGTTCTGACATTATAGCTCTGGCAGGTATTAAACCATTCCCTGAAGCTCAGTGGACCACCAGAAGAACTGAGCAGAAGATTGTTACCCTCAACAACTTGTTAGGCTGCTATCTGTAATGGACTTTTATTTATGTACCACCCAGTATTCTGTATAGGTTCACTTGTATATGTGTTACTCACAGTGTTATGTGTATTTCACCATCACTTGTATGTATACCACAATCCCCATCCCTCCAAACCTCCCGACCACCAGTTTAAAAATGTTGTCGGTCCGCTAATTGGTTGCTCACCCTTGTGGCTCCAATCCCCACTGGCTGGAGATAGGCGCTGCAAGATTAAACTGAGCTTTGTATTCATTCCAACTCTCCTGGTCCCCGGTCAAAGGTTGGCAGCCACTTGTGCATCCCTTGCCACTCTGATCCCCACTGGCTGGAGATCAGTGTGGCAGGATTAAACTGTAGTTTTATGTTAGGAATTCCAGTCCTATATAGGCTCCCTGTGTTCCCATATAAAGTTGTTGGATCCCTTTTCATCCTGTCTGTTGTGTGTTATACCAGAAAAGGTCTATATTGTACCTTTTGACTGCCATTCACTGGCCATATCTGCAGACAGGGAAACCCGGCAACGAGGACCAGGGATTAACTGCATCGCCTGGTTCCCATTACATTACATGTTTAAGTGGAGAGACTGCGGGATATATATCTACCCATCATTCCCACAATGATGTGTACTTCCGAGGGCTGTCTTAATTCACTGCTGGAATAATAAACTAGTGGTCATCCTTCAAGTAGAGCAGTCACTTTGTAACAACTATGAAATTCTGAATGTGCTTTTAAAATCACCTAAATATTTTAGACATTCATTAATTCAAGCCAGATATCTGCCTTTTTTGTCAGTTAGAACACTAGTACTAAAGTCTACACAACATACACATAGCAGCTATATTCTGCTGGGTCACGCTGTGACAATAACCTAGTACCTCAAGGAAGATGTATTAGATGCTGATACAGATGCCAGACTTTAACCCCATAAGGACCAGCGGTCCAGGGAAGTTATCTCCACTTAAGAACCTCTCTGATCCTTGCTGACGCTCCAGTACATGTGACCTGTTGCGTGTACCGGTGAGCTGCGTTGGGGTCTGAGAGACTGATCCAGTCTTGGAGCGGTCAGTTTCAGACCCCATTTTTACTTACAGCGCTCTTGCAGGAGCACTGTAAGTACAGAGTATGTGACGTGCTATGACCTTCACTGGTCCTTAAGGGTATAAACTACATGACTGTCATAGAAGGTTACCTGGTCCTTACGGGGTTAAATGGTGGCAGTAAACAGAAATTGATGCCTTGCTAATTAAATAACTGTACATATATGTAATTTCTTATAGTAAGCCTTTAAGGAAATAAGGAGTGTGCTGCCACACACTGGATGTGTGGTGTGGACTTATTACTTCTAATTAAGGTTGGCAGCCATCTTTCATTGGGGAATGACAGTGCACATAAAAATGTGTTGTGGTCTGTGGGGATTGAATGGCTAAAGGTTAGGGTAGTGGACTAGGATGACAGGGTCACTTCCTAAGTGACAATTTTTTAAAGTTGCAAGTTCCAGTTTAGACTATATGTGTATTTCCCTCCCACTAAAATTGTACTACAACGCCATCATCCACAGATGGCTAATGGCATGGAAACTGTAATCGCAATACACCTCTCTAGCATTCACTTGGTTAAAAGCCCAAATTAAATCAATTGGAATGTTTATGTTTTCCTTATGGTACAGCTGGTTTGCCCCAGAACTGCATCACAAGTACTAGATCAGAGAATCTAACCTTGCCTCAAGTTCCATTACCAGGTCAGGATCTAAACGTTCCCTGCTTGAGCACAGGTGACCCTGACAGCAGGGTCCATGATTAAAGAAAAGGAAAAAAAAAACATTAACACTCTGGGTGCCAAAGAAGTATTTAATGTATTGCAACACAGAGCACTGGGTACATATCTGGCACCCAAAGGGTTAAATATACATACATACATGCACATTGCTCTCACCTGTCTTTGCGGTCATGCCATGAAACTAACCTCAGACTAAGAAGTCCAGGTTCAGAGGCTCCTTGCTCCACTGAGCCATATGCATAGAGAATGAGGAGCAAACCAATGGATATAAATGGAACAATTATCCCACTAAGGTGGCGCGCTTTAACCTACAACATTATCTGGAGATATTTATAGGATTCAAAGGCTTAAAGGCCCCATTTAATTCAGTAGGAATTGGGAGAGTTTTTATTTGACCCCTAGGGTGTAATTGGTTTGCTTTAAAATTGTTCCTTTGTTTGTGTATAAGACCCCAAGGTGTGAAAGCTGCCATGTAACCTCTTTTTTAGTGATATTAACCCTCTGAGTATCAGAAAGGTATCCAAAGCATTTTGCTGCAAAGCATTAGGTACCTCTCTGGCACTGAAAGGGTTAAACATCATGTTCCTAAGCCAAATTAACACCATCAATGGAGCAATACAAGCCCTACTAATGATAATTGGGTAACATAATAAGTAATATTAAGATTCTTTGAGATATCTGTATAAAAGCCAAGGTGGAGAAATTCTGGTGCAAACCTGTTACATCAGAGGGAGTACACTAAAAATGTCCTTACATAGTAATGTACATACAATGTCCTTACATAGTAATGTAAGTGGGAGGTTATTACTATAAGGTGTTACTTCTCCTTTAAGGTAAACAACTGAACATGTGCCTTTGCGACTTAAATAAATAGGCCACTGAAATGTATGTAATTTAGATTTTGCTCCCAAATACTCCCCTCAACAATTCTTTACCAAGAAAGTAATTTTCATGCAATAGCATTTAACGCCCCCCCATAAAACATAACTATAGGTAGCGATTCTCTTAACCCTTTGAGTGCCAGAGGGGTACGCAACGCAATGCAAAGAAATATGTTGCGTACCCTCTGGCACTCAAAGGGTTAATCCATTGATGACTGGAGCGTGAATAACGTGCTGCAATGCACGCACCCTCTGGTCCTCAAGGGATAATAACTTTACCAATTAATACTACTAATACAAGAAGCAAAACAAATGAAACGCAATCCATTTTTTACATTTTATTAGGCTTTCAGATCAGAAGCTTTGGCACGTGCAAATCTATGAGTAATAGAAAACAAACATTATATGCTCTATAGTATTCTGTAAACTGTACCAAAATGATTCAGCACAGCAGGGTTCCCTGAAAAAGTACAAGGGGATCTATGGAACAAATACGAGTAATGATGGACAGGGAAAATAGGCTGCAGTGACAAACCATGGGGGAGATGGCCTAAGGTGCATTAACTTTATTTAATATTGTAGAGGTTACAAAAATAAAGTATTTGGAGAAAGTGCCATCTCTCAAACCCTTACGGTTTGAGAGATATTCACTGCTAAAGCCGACTCGAGGCGGCTCTTCAGCAGAGCCAAAATCGCGTTATTTAAAAATAACTACTTCAGTGGAATGGTCTACAAAATGTGCTTGCAAACCAGGCACACTTTGTAGACCGTTCCAGTGAAGTAATTATTTTTAAATAACGTGATTTCAGGTCTGCTGCAGAGCCGCCGGCTGGTCCCATGACCAGGATCTCCTGCTGTCAGGAGAAGGGGAAGGAAGGGGGAACTGTAGCTGCACTTTCTCCAAATACTTTATTTTTGTAATCTCTACAATATTAAATAAAGTTAAATATGGGCATTACTGACCCATTAAAGAGGTGATAAAGTGGAGATTACTCCAGTGCGCTAAACTCTCTTAGTGCCACATGTTCAAAAGAACAGTGGAGGAGTTCTGGAGAAGTAACATTTCGAAAAATTCCCATTGATTTAAATACTTCACACTGTGTTGGAGACCTCTCTAGTATTCAAGGGGTTAAATTCCCATTTAAATCAATGGGAGATTCTAGTTCCCCCCCTATAGTGCAAATGGTTTGCCCCAGATCTCCTCCACTTTTCTTTTGAACATATGGCCAAGGCCTATGTTATTCTGTGGTTCCAAAACACTAAGATTTCTCCAACTTTAGAGATCTTAGTGCATAGGCGCCATATAATAACATAGGAACTGGAGAAGTGATGTGATTGGAGAAGTCATCACATATTAGTGCATAACAACCCCCCCCCCCATGTATGATTAGACACACAGAGTAGATGGGTTTTCTATTGCCGTTCTCTTGTAGTAGGCACTATAACCAAGAATCTTTCAAAAGGGAAGACAAAAAAGAATCTAGTACAACTGCCGTGTAACTTACAGGATATATTTTAAAGGGATAGTAATGTCAGAAAAAAGTATTAACTATATGGTAGATACAATTAAAAGAGAGTACTTGCACTTATTATTATAGGAAAATAAAGTTCCCCTTTCTGCTTTACGAGCTGTAAAGCAGATTGTGGTTCCTGGATCAGACGGCGGCTCTTCAGCAGCCCCGACATAGCAATACCTAAAAATAAATACTTAATCAGAACAGTCTGCTACATGTGCTTAGTTTGCAAGCACACATTGTAGACCATTCCGATTAAGTATTTATCTTTAGATATTGTTATATCGGCGCTGCTGAAGAGCCACGTCTGGTCAAGCTACCAGAATCTGCTTCTGACAGCTTTACAGCTCATCAAGCAGAAAGGGGAGGGACCAGAGAACTTTATTTTCCTATATCTCTCAAACCATAACGGTTTGAGAGATACGAATAAGTGCAAGTAATCTCTTTTAATTGTATCTACAATATAGTTAATACTTTTTTTCTGACATTACTTTCCCATTAATTTAATAATTTAGTCTTAGGTTATTGGTACCAACTAATATTCAAATTGATATTGACCCTCATCCCACCACCTCTTTGGTTATCAGCTGATGCCCCATCTCAGAGACAATAATATGAAAATATAAGTGATTGGATCATTATGGGGAGATATGACACTTTGACTGTTTATACCTAGGCATTTTTTGAGCAACTTCGGCCCCTTGGATAGACTTTTTGGCTTCTCTTCCCACTTGAGCTCACGGACCAGGCCCCAGTGCTGGAATGAATCTCTCACAGACACTGAATGAAGGGTGTAACACTCCATGGTAGTAGAATTCATTATTCCCCACCTGTTAGTCATACTTCCTTTCCCTCACATATCGATGAATAATTTCTATGAGGCACCTGCTTTTCAAATCAGATATCTTTAGCTGGTCCGAACCCAGACTCTCTCATATACTTTAAATCTCCATTTTCTTGTTCTCTGGTGGTGCTAGCAAGCCCACCATCTCCAATAAACTTTCTACTTTTTATATACCATCAGTGTCACAGCGAACCTTCTAGATGTTCATTTCCTGCACTCCTCCTCTACTCCCTTGATTATCTTCTCTCATCATTTTCACTTCCTGTGGTCCCTTATCTTTCAGTAGGAGACATGTTTATTCTCCTCTCTACTGCTTTGGCCATAACCTCCCCAGCTTTCCCAATTTGTTTTGCAGCATTTGCACTCAATACTTTGAGCTGGGTAACCTCATAACTACCGTAAAATCTCAGGTATAATACGCACCTGTGTATAATACGCAGGTTATATTATACCCAGGATTTTAGGGGAAAACAAGAGTGCCTATGTATAATACGCACCCTTGTTTTCCCCTCTTATGAAAAAAAAAATTAAGCCTACCGGAACCCTTCCCTCCCTCCCCTGGTGCTATCCGATTCTAAAATGCCACTTACTTTCTTCAAAAGACAAGTCCCCGCATTTTCAACATTATCAGGAAACATGTAAACAATGTGAATCTTCCCCTGCGGGTAGCACGCTTCCATTCGCCGCCCACTTCCTTCCGGCTATGGTACGGCCCTTTAGGGTTTTGCTTTGGACATATGGTGTATAACGTTTTGCATACAGTGTAAAGTGTTTTGCGTGTTCATTACAGCCCCTGCATCTCCTTGCTAAGATTTTAACAGGAGTGGCCGTGGGAGCTACGCTCCCCGGTCTCTCCCATCAAAATCACACCCCATGCTTATACCAAAGGAACAGACAGTATAGAGGAGATTTGTATAACTCCTCCTTACTGCCGCACCTGGATTTGTTTGTCCTCAGACAGACATAAATTAAGTCATATGCTGCTTCCTTTTAATTTATATATATGTTTTCTAGTTTTAAAGCCCGTGTACACGGGCCAACACTGGCGGTGCGCAGAGAGGACTCCGGTCTGAATCCGGAGCTCCCCACTCCATATTAGCTGTGCCTAGGGCAGTCTGTACTGTGCATGAGTGCAGTGCGTGCAGCTGTCTCTACTGTGCATGAAAGCTTCTGACAAACATCCTTAGCGAATTATAATATAGGATTAAGTTTAGCAATGACTGAGTCAACCAAAGGCACCATATGGAACACACAAAAAAAATCCATATTTTTAAACTTTTAACCCCTTGAATGCTAGAGACCTCAATGCTAATGTCAGGAAGATGTAAGGCAGAGGTAAGCACAGCCAGAGAACAATAACAAAAGGTTCAAATGATACCGCAAAAGAAGAATCAATAGACCAGGTCACGATCCATGGACATTTCTTCCTCTGCAGTGCTTAGGAAATAACACAAACTAAGAAACACTAAACACTTACCTGTAATGTTCTGAAGGAAAAGAAGAGGAATATTTCTTTGACAGCATAGCTGAATGAAGTGTGTCCCCTGTGAACAGAACAAAGTTAATATGGAATTATTAGCCAGCCAACAAAGCTGCAATGCTCTGGATATCTCTCAGGCACTCAAAAGGTTAAAACTCGTTGGCTGCTAGAGTTAGTTGTCCTTTGATCAAATCAGTATTCTCTCTTTACTAGAATAGCCCTGTAGTCAAAGCTTTGGAAAGACACGAGGGGCCTTTGTGCAAATTGTGGGTTAAAAACAGATTTTCCAATGGACAACATGTCAGAAAAAGCCTTAGCCAGAGCAGATTTCATTATAAAACAGGTGCTCTGTAAACACACACTTGGAAGTGGTAAAGGATTTTCATTGTCACAAAAATGGAAGAAAATTGAAAAGGCTGTAAAAACACATGAGCGTTAGACATTTTTCAGGGTACAGCTGTTCATTACAGATGCTGAACACAGTAAGTGGGAGACATTGTGCTCAAGTCAATAACATATTTGCTCTGTAGCTTTGTCACAGGCTACTTTTCATTCAAAAACTAGTCTTATAAATCACTACTTGACGCTGTCCAGAAACCCTTGAGATTTATACCATGGCAACTGGGGCTAAAAATCTTTTCCTAGCAAGTAAAAGCAAAATCAGTGGTTACAGAGAAATTCATGAAAGGAAAATAAATGTCATATTGTAGTTTCAGCTACCACAAGTTTCACATATTTACAGATTAATGGCTTATCACCCTCGAGGTCCTATGATCAAAAGAAAAGATAATCAGTTCTGGGGCAAGCAAACTCTAGGGGACAAAATAATTCCCAGTGATTTAAATGGGTCTTTTAATTATGTGAATGCTAGACAGGACACCAACACTTTGCAATCCAATGCTCTGGATATCTCTAGAATTCAAAGGGTTTAAAGCCCAATTTCAGTTTATTGGGATTTTTTCCATTACTCCCCTGTGGTGCAGTTGGTTTGCCCCAGAATTGCTCTTCTTTTTCTTTTGAGGATAGTACCAATAAACAATGGTGTGGGCATTTTTCAAGCTATTCTTGCTGATCCATGTAAAACCCCCAAATATTAACTAACATTTAAAAAAAAAAAAAAATCACACACATTGGTGCAAAAGTATTTCCATGTTTTTTGTGTGTAAAAATTCAATTTTTGTGGAAAATAATTAAAGAAGACTGGAACATGATAAAAAAAAAGAAATCCAAAAGCAGAAACATGACATTTCTCCCCAACTATAAGAAACATTAATAAATCCCATAAACAAGGAAATGTGACAAAAAACGTACATACCAACAACAATGGACGCCCCTAAAATATGTGTGAGGAGCTCTGACAGGGCATTCATTGGAAAGGAGGGAGGCCTCAGGGGCATTTATATCCCAGATGAATGAGATGAGATGATCATCTAACAAATAATTTACTGTGCGCGTTAACCCCTTCCCGTCCACTGACATGCCAGGACCGTCACGGTTGTCCGGCACTTAAGGACCAGTGACAGTCCTGGCACATCACGTTCTTTTTACACACAGTGATCCTGCAGGAGCGATGTGAGTAATAGCAGGGACTGAAATTGATTGCTCCAAGACCAGAGTGATCTCTTTCAGTCCCCCGTTCTGCGTGCCGGCACACTTGATCAGTCACGTGGTCCGGCACATCAAAGTTTGCAATCTGGTCCTTAAAGGACCACACACTCCGGGACCACTGGTCCTTAAGGGGTTAAAGGAGAAGTAAACTTTTGTTATGAAAAATATATATGGCAGGACTTTTCCCATTTAGTAAAAACAAGGGTATTCCCACTGATGAGAGTTGAATATTTCCAGAGTTATTACAATTTACACCTGTATTTTTTTGTTTCCATTAACAGCGCCCTCCAGTGGTCACATTCCAAATAGTTATTCTGTTACTTTCTATTTGAGAAGACAGTTCTTCATAGAATATGATAGAAATTTCTGAGTCATGAATTAGAAATTTCAGGAAGTAAACACGTTGCAAATTCACTTCCTGACAGTTTATACAGTTATAACTTTTGAATAAAACAACTGGCAGTGGTTGGAGTACCATTGTTTTACTTCTTTAAGTTAGGATGGAGATCACTCTAATAGGGACACACTGTTTCCTTCCACAGTAAAATTGGATTATTCTCTTTCATAGAACTTGGAAAACCGTAGAAAGTAAAACGTTAATTATAATGTTTTATTAAGTCCAACCCTATGAGAGAAAATGGACCCTTTAGCTGACATCAGGCCGGATCTCAGATGTCTGTAGCTCATAGCGACAAACTGTGTGTATGCTCAGCCCTATAGACATCTACTGTAGGTTTGGAAACTTTAAGCTAGAGTCTTTGGGGGCCGTGCATGCAGCCCAATGACACAACTTCAAGACTTCATATCTTGCAGTTCAGTCTCTCTAACAGGACCAATATGGTAGCACCAGGGGGAGATGCACTAAGGGGAGATGATATGGCCCCATGAAACAGTCCAATGCCTTTCGCCATGCTCAATCACAGCTTTCTCAGGGGTTGTCATGGGTCATTGCAGATGTGTGGAATTGAGATCCGCAATATAGTTATCTATACACAATATGAATGCAACCTCTATACATTATATTCAATTTTTATGTGACTTAGGGATTTATAAATGGTGTCCCATTTTACATGAGATGTAGGGTATCATTTTCTTTTCTGATTAACTCTGTCTGTTGAAAATAGTCACGTTTCAGAGATCAATTCAATAATCTCAAGTCATACTGTGTTTTTTAATTTAAGAGCAACACCGGTACAATGTAATCAATATGGGTAGCATCATAAGAAATAAAGAGTTAATTTGCTGGCACTCTTCTGTGAGAACTGGATTGCTACAGATCAGCAACCCCAATAAATTCTTATTTTTAATTGGATAGTAACAGAATTTGCGGCTGCTTCCATATTTTTAATTAACTCCTTGTCTGGTACATATACAAAGGATAAGGCGTAGATATGTATTTTTAATTACACAAACAAAAACTAGGTATTAAATGTAGCACATGGTGTGTATATTAGTGGGCTATAAGGCACAGAACGGGCCTGCTCCTGTTTTAGATCAATGGCACAATATACTTTATGTGCTATACTGATCAATACAGGTTCCTCTCTCTTTTGTATATATAATTCCTACAGACCTGCCATGATACACCATTTCAGTTTATTTAGTATTGGTGCAATCAAGTCTGTCAATGAAGACATGAGAATGAGAAGATGCAATGGGTTCAATGTAGATGAAATGTGTTCAATGGAGATGACAAGTATTTGAAAGTTGTGTTCCCCTCGTGCTGCTATTGTGCCCGGAATCAATGCAGGAATGGATACATGAAAAACAAAAAGAAAGAGCAGCGCATCGAGCCTCTAACACATTGCATTTCTGGTACTCTTCACCTGGGGCAAGGAGGAGGAAGAAGGACCTGGGCTGTGTGTGACAGACTGAGGATGAGAGTAGAAACATGTATGTTATGCAGAGCGCAATATCATTTGTCTCTAGTAATCATATGAGCATCAGAAGGGAGGGTCACATTTTTATGTAAGGGAATTTTTCCATGTATGATTTCTGTTGATATTGTACCCCTAAATCCAAGTTAGTCAGCATGCATGTCTCCTATATATGATATCATCACCGACATCTTAGGAATATTCCAGTACTTTATCCACATTTTTTCATCTTGTACATTTGTGTTTCTTTTATATCCTTTTATCTCAGTGCCATTTCTTATTAAAGACTACAATATATCCATATGAGATGATTATTTTATCTTCTACCCAATATTGTGGTGTGTTTTACATATCTGTTCAATAAAGCTACACTTTGAGGCTCCTTTTTCGTTTTGTTTCTCTGTTTACTAGAATCAACTGATTGGAGGATAGCCAGCTCAGCTGGTCCAGTGAGTAGAGAAGGGCAGAGAAGCTATGATAAATTTCTTCTGGTCACGGTTTGTCTAATCTGGTCTAATACTCTGCTGTTGATTACTGCTGCCTTTCCTGTGCTGTGTCAGGCTGAGTCAGCTGATGATTAACAAACTGCCTTGACCTCTCTGTTTCCATGATTACTCACCTGACTGCTTTTAGCCAACCCCTTCCAGACTATGTAAAGCAGCTAGGCTCACTTTCGCCTTGCACTTGTGTTTGCTTCTGGCTGCAAGTGCGTTCTTCTGAGTTCCTGAATATCCATGCATGACCTGGCTTACTCTGGCGTCCCTTCTGGCTCCTGACTCCTGGCTTGTTCCTGACATTGCTGATCTCTGTATTCCTGACCCCGGCTTGTCACTCCTGGATCACAATTTTGCTTTGGTTATTTTTAATAAAGGTGTTTTGCATTTTACATTTTTGTGTCTGTCTGGTTCCTGGTCCCTAACACTTCTCTGCCATTCTCTCAGTTTGGAACCCTTTCAGTGCCACACTGGTGTACAATCCACATCCCTATAGCAATGAAAGGATTAAGGGAGGGCAGCTGCAGTTTCAGCTCTTTAGCACAGACAAAAAACTGTCCTCCCTAGTGAGCCATGGGATGATACCCATATTGCCAACCTCAGATGGGCAATGTTGGGAATGTGAACTTCGACAGCAGAGGCTGCTATCGGAGCTTAGTACATGTGGTGAACAGCCACATTAACAAATAAACACACTCACGGGTATATGACAATGGCTCATTAATCTGAATTTCCATATGCAAATGAGCCAGTTGAGAGGATTTATGGCAATGGTGGAAGATTATGGCAGATTGGTGGAGGATTTGGAGAGATATGCTGGCAATGGTATCTTAGTGTATATTGGTGTTGTGACTTCGACATGGATCCAGCAAAACATCAACATACTGAGCCCTTATCGAACCATACTGCATCTCCCCACAGGAGTTTCTTGAGATTCCCTTTTGCTCCCTGGTCTCCCAGGACTCACAATGAATCCTTAGCTTTATCTGCATGTTTGATCAATAAGGCACTATAATCCACATGATAGCTGTCAGTTAATGCTACTCCAAGACAAGACCTCCTCAGTAGGAGAAAGAGAGGGGGCTTCTTCATTACTACTTCACTTTCTCCAAATTCTTTAAACAAATCATCCTAAAATACTGATTTCTACTGACATCAGATTTAGTTTTAATAGAAATTAAAACCTTTGAGTTGGAATGGGCCAAACAGAGCCCAAGAGCTAATTTCATGTGACCCTTGGGGTTGGCTGGCTGTACACAAAGAGCAATTGCTATACTCAGAAATTTTACTACTGTCTTTTTCTGCAGAGGTTAGAATTATATATTTTACAACAAATCATGCTTTTTACACAATGTATCATTCTAAGAGAGTAGAGTGAGAACCACACATTGTCTGCACAGCTATGTAAATAGAAGCACATGGGAAAGTCAGAATTAACCCTCTCGTTTTCACATGCATCTCCATTAGGAAAATGCATATCGTGGACCTGGGCTCTGGCCAGAGGTATGTTTTCGGTTGGCAAACGGGGAGAATAGAGCCTGGACAGCTGGAGGCCGAGCCAGGGCAGACATGAGTGTAGGAAAGAGCCAATACTGTATCCAGCCATTGTACACTTTACAGCCCACAGTAGAAGCAGTAAGGAGGCCCCATGCTTACAGTGGTAGATGTGCAGGAACGTGTCAGTCAGTTTGCTGGTGAAGATGGGTTGTGGCAGATCGCGGAAATACTGCTTCAACAGGTCAGCTACATCAATGCAGAAAGAGCCTTCGCACATTTGAGCTTTACCACTGCAGCCTGACTCGGAAACAGGTTGAGGTGGTTGGCGTTCCAGTGGTTAACCCTTTGATTACCAGAGTGGTAGGCAACACATTGTTTTCCAATGCGTTTACTGCCACGCTGGCACTCAAAGGGTTAATGTCAGTTGTTTTTGTACACTGTTCTTCACGATTCCCCAGCATGCATTTCCTGCAAGGCCACTGCAACTGGTGTGAAAATCACGCCTCCATTGAATCACCCCATGGGAGCAGTAATTCCTCCTTACTGCCACCCCGGGTGTGTTTTGCCAGGCATAAAGTCTTATTTTTTATATATAGATTTACTAAATTTTTTTTTTTTTTTTTAGCTCTAGCCGTACTGATGTGATGCTGTATATCATATAGAGTAAGCAATCATGTTAGATCACATTTAGTTAACTGGGTACTCACAAATAATTTTAACAGTTTTACACCAACATAAGCATATGGTACACAGCTTCTTCTTATTTCATATTACACACTATATATTTATATGAATGAAAGGAACGCTCACATTACTTACAGGTGCAATGATGTTTTACTACATCTCACTGAAGTGAAATCTACTTTTCACTTCAGTCAGACATAACACCATTACAACTGTAAGTCATGTGCAGGACTGCCACTAAGCAGGGAAGAGGGGGTACTGCTGTCCTAGACCAAAGTAAGAAGGGGCGCTTGTGTGTGTATGTGTGTGTGTAAATGCTTATAGTTTGGTTAAGGAATTGTGTTCATGTAACACTTATGCTCCACAGTTCATCCATACAATACAGAAGACCTGCAAGAAGCAACTCCCTGGAGAATCTACGAGGGTGACAGATGGGCTTTCTATGACTGTGTACAATCTAATAGTCCCAGCAGAGTTAGTGACTATCTGATGGGAAGCTCTATCACCACTAGATGACTGTCAGGAAGGAAAAGAATCTGGGTGGGTGGTATTAGTGTTCATTTAATGACAATGAGGGGTAAGCAGTGGGCAAGGTCAAATAGACAAGATTGTGGGGCCCCACAATTTCTGATGGTGGTCATGGTCATGCGAGTGCTTTTTCCATTCACAGAATATACATCAAAAGACTGTACCTGGGCTAGTTGTTTATAATAGTGTGAGTGTAAGACACACTGTCAAACTCCTAGGTCAATCTATGGAGCCTTTTGCTAGACTGTGTAATTTTAAACTTGAAAGAGTTTCCACAGAATAATGGTACAAGTATCACAGCCAGCCAATGGTACTTTGAGGATGAATGGAGCTGTAAATCTTGAAAAGCTTCAGAGCCACATGTTTTCTGTCACATAACTTTATAATTACTCCACAAGAAATATCTCCTGTTGCTGACGCTACAGAGGGGTAAATTAACCTCTTTGATGCTAAAGATGTCACGAATGCATTGTGGAGAAATTTGCTGGAGACATCTGTGGCATATAGCAATGGTCTCCCTTTAAATAAGAGATTCTTCCTTCACAGAGATAAACAATTAAAACTTATGGCGATTTTTCACAAGCATTTAATCA
The DNA here is from genome assembly GCA_037306005.1 of Rhinophrynus dorsalis. Lineage (NCBI taxonomy): Eukaryota > Metazoa > Chordata > Amphibia > Anura > Rhinophrynidae > Rhinophrynus > Rhinophrynus dorsalis. The sequence continues at coordinate 596,189,542 of CM074718.1, read as the reverse complement.
ATCTGCCAATGAAAAGATGTAATAAAATCATCAGTCACTTAGATACGGTATTTCCTCATTAAGGACTGGCTCAATACTGACAGAAGAATGTTAAATTAAAAGCTGCTAAAGAATGGGCAGATCTGTTTGGGTACTTGCCTTTTTTGCAGATTCCGAGAAAAGAACACCATTGTTCCCAATAATTCCCACTGGGTATCCGAATATTCTAGCAAACCCTTCAAAAGAAAAATAATGGTGCATTATTAATGATACAACAACATACAGGTATTGGTTATAAAAAAACAAAAAACAATAATGATACAACAACATACAGGTATTGGTTATAAAAAACAAAAAACAATCAAACAACCAAAATATTAAAGTAACACATACAACCCACAAAACACATACTAGAATTACAGCACACAGTTTGTGCATTAATACTATGACTGTCTTGACAGGCAGTTGTACTTCTGATCCATCTTTAATTTGTGCCGTATCCCAGAGATGGGCAAGCTTAATGTCCCAGACTCCTTGTCAAGCTTCAGCATCAATGATGATACAGACCCTGTTCCCTCACTAGTGTGTGTTTGGAAGTTGGTACCTCCCCACATGGCATTACATACTTCACTTTCACTGAGAGACTGTGTGTGAGAAGTAAATCATTCTTATGGAAATACTGAGAGGCTGGGGCAGCTTGTTCCAGCCTCAAACTACTACCAGAATACATAAGAATTGATGATTTCCCCAGCATCATTGCTCAGTACGAGTTTGGTGCATAATGTCTTGTGGGTGGTGAGGAGACATGGAGATCCCTGGTGCTTTCTCGGCTTCTCCCAAGCCCTTCTACTGTGCTGGAATCTCCTAGAGTTAGAAAAAACATACTATGTAACTGTTCTACGGAGGGGGGTCCCTTTAAAGCAGGCATCTGAAACTCAAACTGAGTCTAGGGCCACATGCTCACACATTTGCAACTCGAGAGGGCAGCAGTCCGAGTCTGCATGCCAAAGTTCCATTTTGGAACAATAGTGAGTATGTATGTGTATATATATATATATATATATATATATATATATATATATATATATATACACATACATACATACATACATACATACATACATACATACACACACACACACACACACTAGTGTAAAAGCCCATGTACATGGGCCAAAGTCTGGGTGATGTTAACCCTTTGAGTGCCAGAGGGGTATGCAATGCATTGCTTTGGATAAAGGGACTGTAGGCTGAAGTTCTCCCCACCAGGGGACTATGCACTGAAATAAATAATGAGGTTCCACCTCCGTCCTTGTCCTACTTTACCCTTGCACCTCTGCCTATTGATCAATTTACAACTAACAAAGCAGAGGATGACAGTTTATCATAAAACAAAGACGTCAAGAAATGGATCAATGTCACAGTCCACATCATGTGAAGAAATTTCTCAGGGTGGGATACTATGTACCCCAATGATCTAAAAGAAAAGGATTTATCTGTGAATATAAAAGAATAAACACTCTTTTCACTTGCATCCAGTGAGGGATACAGAGGCCATGGACATGTTATAAAGCAATTCCAAAAAGTAGAAAACAGAACTACAGTGGTTTGTAAAACCTTAAGCCCAAATCTTGCATCAGGTGAAGCACTAACATTAACTTGGTAAACCTTTGTGAAAGTAAGACCAGAAGGCCAAGATGCAGCTTTGCAAAGCTGTTTTGCAGTCTCTTGGTGCTTGATGGCCAAGAATGTACTTATGAACCTAGCAGATGGAACCATACGCTTAACAGGTACTGGTTTGGTAAACCTTTGTGAAGGTAAGACCAGAAGACCAAGTTGCAGCTTTGCAAAGCTGTTTTGCAGTCGCTTGGTGCTTAATGGCCAGGGATGAACTTATGAACCTAGAAGATGGTGCCATACACTTAACAGGTACTGGACACCATCAGATCCATCTGACATCTCCCAAGGTGCTGCAATTGTTTAAAATGCAACCTGTTTCAGCTCCCATTCACCTGCATCCAACTATCCCAGATAGGGGATTATGTTTATTTCCTTCATCCAGAGAAAAGCTGTCAGAGGAGGGAACACTCGTGTAAACTCTTGGCACTGTTGTCAGTCCGAATGATAACACCACAAATTGATAGTGACAGTTCTGAATTGTGAATATTGAGCAACATGGATGTGAAGATAGGTGTACTTCATATCCAAAGCGGCTAGGAATTAGTCTGGTTCCAAGGCAGCAATGACAGACCATATGGAATCCATATTTAATTTGGGAACACTGAGGAAGCGGTTTATTGCTTTCAAAGTACCCAATCTCCCCCCCACACACACACACACACACCAGAAGATTGATTGGGAAATACTCTAAAAGCAATCTTTGGGCTGAGGTCGTCTTGGATATGGTAGGCTTGTTGCTCTGCTTCTTATCATGCAGTGTTGATTTGGATGGATAGCTGGCAAAAGCAGAAGACAATTGTCTTGAGGAGGAAGTACTAGTCCCTAAAGAGATTAAAAGTACTCCCCTTCTTGCACTGCTTTAAATGCTATGGCTTGTTCTGTGGCATGACTGATGATTTTGTCCTATTCTAGACCGAACAAGCTTTTATCTTGAAAAGGCACCAAACAAATAACATCTTGAATGTAACATCTGCTGACTAGATCTTCAGTTAAAGCATGCGGTGAGTAGTTACGGAGGTTAAGGAACATCTAGCTGTCATCCTAACCACTTCAAGAGCCTCATCACTGATGTAGGAAGTTGCTTCTTGCAACTGGGCAATTATATGAAGAGGACTTTTCTTTGGAACATCCTCTTGTGCTGCCTGAATCAAATGTTCATCCCATGACTCCACTCTGCAGATCCAAGCAGTGGGCAAAACTGGTCTGAAAATGATCCCAGTACCCAGAATATCATTTATAGGCAAATTTACTATATTATAAATATTCCACAGAGTACAAATTGTCCTCAGCAACAGTATTGTGCTCGGGCATGGCAAGGTAAGTAATTCCTCCTCCTCCTCCTCACTATCAGCTTCACATTCTTCTTTGGAGGATACATCAGTCATTAGACAGTCAAAGAAAGAAGAGGTGTTCTTCTCTAAGAAACGTGTTCTGGATGAAATAATAATTTACCCAGCACCTTATCAATCAAGTATGGTAATTGCAATGGATTAGGACAGGTGTCTAGTCCAGTCTGGCCCCAATGCCATTGTAGAGTTCAGGTTATCAGCTAACTGTGGTAATGGTGCCAGTGCTTAAGAAAATTGGAAACCTGTAGAACAAAGCTTATTCTGTTTGCCAGGCAGCTTACCTTTGCATATCAAAGAATAAAAAGTGGACTCCAAGGTGCAAGACTTGCTACTTTTGTGTCCAGCATCTGTGTGCTCTCACATGACAAGCCTCCACTTCCAGAAAGGACAGAGTGAAGAAAAGTCTAGATAAAAAAAATAAGTAAATCATGTCCTAACTAATGAAGATAAAGGAAAGACGTTTCCCAAACTTCACTAAAATAATATAATAAAAGGGCTGAGGAAAATAATGCAAGTTTTCCATACACTACTACATGTCAGAGTCTGAGAAATTGTCTACTATGGAGGATGGACCCCACTGACCAATGCAGCCACATAATAACAAAAGACCCAGATTAAGGCCCAAGTTAAAAGGTGCACAAGATAATAAATACAATTAAAGTAAATAATATACATTGGCCCAGATAAGATGCACTGCAAGTCCCTATGAGTCGGGTTACCTGAAGTTCGCCACACCAGCACTCCTATGTCTCCAAATGGAACAAGTAGCTGGAGGAGGGTGTGCGAGGTGTCAGGGGAGATGTGTGAAGTGAAAGAGGAGATGGATGTACAGCACTGTACCCAGTCAGTAAAACAACAGAAAAACATGCATGGAACATAAAGCATAATGTAGATTAGGATCCCAAGTTGTATCAGGGTCATAATCATTAAAGAGAACATCCCCTGGTAAGAGAAATGTTTTATACCAATAACTGCTATGGTTAAGTAGGTTTTCAAATCTGACAACACATTACATAGGCAATAATATGCCAAACTGACAGACAGAACAATGAGATTGGTTACTCAAGGCATCCCTTTGATTACTGCCCACAGAGAATAGTCACCAGGGTTCATAGCAGAAGTAGAGAATCACCCCTTTCACCCACATATCTGATTCATTTAAGCTTGAGTGGATACAACAACATCTTGCAGAAAATAAGGCAGTGTAACCATATGCCACCTAGAGACTATCACCTGTAGTTTCTGATTCCAAGAGGGTACAAAAAAATAAAACAAAATGAAAGCAAAAGATGCTCCCCTGAGGAGAATATGCCCTTCTGCCTCCTTCCAGGGCACAGAAAATGATCTATAGTTGGAGTTGCAGGGGTAAAGTAGAAAAAGGGAGGAGAGGAGTTTAGTTTTAGTAAACTATTTCAGTGCCCTACATCCTGGTAGAAGGAACTTTACCCCATGTTCTCCCTGCCCCCCACAGGGCACAAGAGAAATTGATTTAAATGGGGCTTTTAACAACTTGAATGCTTGGAAAACAACACACATTATTATAATTTACGACAGACAAAGGGAGAGAGAGAGTGCGAGGGTGAAAGAGAGTGCGAGGGTGAGAGAGAGTGCGAGGGTGAGAGAGAGTGCGAGGGTGAAAGAGTGCGAGAGCGGGTGAGTGAGAGAGAGAGCGGGTGAGTGAGAGAGAGAGCGGGTGAGTGAGAGAGAGCGGGTGAGAGAGAGAGCGAGAACGGGTGAGTGAGAGAGAGAGAGAGAGAACGGGTGAGTGAGAGAGAGAGAACGGGTGAGTGAGAGAGAGAGAGAGAACGGGTGAGTGAGAGAGAGAGAGAACGGATGAGTGAGAGAGAGAGAGAACAGGTGAGAGAGAGAGAGAACAGGTGAGTGAGAGAGAGAGAGAACAGGTGAGTGAGAGAGAGAACGGGTGAGTGAGAGAGAGAGAGAACGGGTGAGTGAGAGAGAGAACGGGTGAGTGAGAGAGAGAACGGGTGAGTGAGAGAGAGAACGGGTGAGTGAGAGAGCGGGTGAGTGAGAGAGAGCGGGTGAGAGAGAGCGAGAACGGGTGAGTGAGAGAGAGAGAACGGGTGAGTGAGAGAGAGAGAGAACGGGTGAGTGAGAGAGAGAGAGAGAACGGGTGAGTGAGAGAGAGAGAGAACGGATGAGTGAGAGAGAGAGAGAACAGGTGAGAGAGAGAGAGAGAACAGGTGAGTGAGAGAGAGAGAGAACAGGTGAGTGAGAGAGAGAGAGAACAGGTGAGTGAGAGAGAGAACGGGTGAGTGAGAGAGAGAACGGGTGAGTGAGAGAGAGAACGGGTGAGTGAGAGAGAGAGAGAGCGTGCAGGTGAGAGAGAGAGCGAGCGGTTGAGAGAGAGAGAGAGAGCGGTTGAGAGAGAGAGAGCGAGCGGTTGAGAGAGAGAGAGCGAGCAGGAGAGAGAGAGCGAGCGAGCGGGAGAGAGAGAGAGCAAGCGGGTGAGAGCAAGCGGGTGAGAGTGAGCGAGGGGGAGAGTGAGCGAGGGGGAGAGTGAGCGAGGGGGAGAGTGAGCGAGGGGGAGAGTGAGCGAGGGGGAGAGTGAGAGTGAGCGGGAGAGTGAGAGAGAGTGCGAGGGAGAGTGAGAGAGTGCGAGGGAGAGTGAGAGAGAGTGCGAGGGAGAGTGAGAGAGAGTGCGAGGGAGAATGAGAGTGAGGTGCGAGAGAGACTGAGTGCGAGAGAGACTGAGTGCGCTAGTTCACTGGTGGAAGCATGATTTGTTGTTGGCTTGCCAGCTGCTCATTAGCTTCGGGAACACTCAGGGCTGGTCTTGTATTCACAGCCAGACACACACACAGGAACCCTTGATAAATGAGCTTTGTTTATGGTGCCTCAACAAGGTTGACTAATGTGGCCCTCTTCAGCTCCCCCACTTCCCTGCATCCAAAACACCACAACGAGAAGAGGCTTGGGCCATCCCTCTCACCTTCATAATGTGGCATCGCTTCTTACGGTCTGGGGGAGGCTTGTGAGGAAGGAGAGAGACTGAGGACAGAAGTTACATTTGTAGAGGGCTTCATGTTTGATATTTCCTCTTTAAATCGTCAGTAAGGTTTTATGGGAAAAACATTCCTGCGGAGTAAAACGAGAGCACTCCTACGACTGGCAGCTACTTTATTCAAAAGTTATAAAAGTTCAGACTACCACAAATTGATGGCATTGTTGATTTTTCTGAATACCAGGTGGCACTGTTAATATAAAAACCTTCAGTTTGAACAGCTATAGGTTTGAAATGAAGCACTGTCCAGAAGAGGAAGCACCCTTCTAATTTGAAGGAAAAGTCCTACAATATGTTATTTCAAAGAAAACATCTACTAGTCCTTTAACCTTTACAGATCAATGCACTGCTCATCTCTCTAGCACTGAAATGGTAACTAAACAGAACCTCTATATCCTTGAGTTACAGGTATGAATTCATTGTGCATTGCGTACCCCTCTGGCACTCAAAGGGTTAACTGTTTGACCCAAATAAAAGGTAGTTACTAAGCCATAAAATTGCTCTGAATCCAATTCCAAGATATATGACAGGAAGAGCCAGTACCAATCTCACAATAAGTAGAATTTCCCATGTTTTTCCTCTGTGCATTTTTCCTCCTCATAATAACCCGTCACTTACATTGCTATTACCAGAAAAAACCTAATGGCCCTATGAATTTTGCCCAAGAGACAACTTCTTCAATCAACTATGGATGTCATGTTCATGGAGGCGGACATGACAGTTACTAGCATGACCATAGAAAACAAACTCTGCTCACGGCAGATGACAATCTTAAGTCTTTATGGACCAGAGGGGAGTACAACGCACTGCAGCTCAATGCTTTGAGCACCCCTTTGGCCCTTAAAGTGTTAAGCAGGCTCATACACTGTGACTGTTTCTGTTTGAAAAAACTACCACCAACTGTCATGTCCGCCGCCGCCACAGACATGACATCTAGGACTGATTGAATATGTTATCTCTTGAACATAAATGCAAGAGAGAAAATTCATAGCAGCCTTTAGGAATTTCTGCCCATAGCTGGATAAGAAGGGGGTTATTATTAACCCTTTGAGTGCCAGAGAGGTATACAATGCCTTGTGTCGCAAGGTTTTGGATACATCTCTGGCAATCAAAGGGTTATGGGGTGGTAGTCCTTTAATAGCTGCCCATTTCTATCAGAGATGGGAGAGGAAATAAGAGGATTTTAGTCTTACCTGTTAAGTCTTTCTCTCTTAGCCCATATAGATTACTGGTAACTATGGGTAGGCGACCTCCCCTTTAAGTAGGCAGGAACAATTCTTTAAGACAATGCTGCGTGGAGCCTATCTCCTCTCCTTAGCTGCATCTAGCCACTTCCTCTCCAGAAAGATTTGAGACACTAACTAACAACTAGATAGTAAGAAGGGAAAAGAAGATTCCTGTGAGCATGAACCCGAAAGGACTCCCACTTTCAGTCACAGGAGAGACAAGCATGGTCCCTTGACAGGGTGGGAGACCAGTAACCTATATGGACTAAGAGAAAAGGATTTAACAGGTAAGACTAAAATCCTCTTTTCTCTGTCGTCCAATATAGGTTACTGGTAATTTTGGGATGTCCAACCATTGAGTTTCCCAGAGGTGGGAAGTAAGGCAAGGACCAGGCGCAGAGCCCCCAAAGTCACCAGAGCCTATATGAACCATCAGATCATAGACAGCACAGCAATAACAATGAAGTGTCAACGAACACTAAACCATTGCAAAACCACACTAGGAACGTAGCACAACACACAAAACTCGAACCAACTGGGCTCAATAGTGAAGGAGCACTGAAGAGACAAAAGTAGAACCTAGACAGGCAAAAATGCCTCTAGGATCTTCAGCCCCAAGCTGGCATCAGCCGACACCAGCACATCAACGTGATAGTGCTTAGAAAAAGTGTGCACAGATGACCAAGTGGCAGCCTTGCACAACTGATCAGCTGAGTCTTGATTCTTGTAAGCCCAAGATGCCCCAATGAATCTAGTGGAATTAGCCGAAACCCTAAATGGAACAGGCTTCTTCCACAGTTTGTAAGCCTTACGAATAGTAGACTTAATCCAAGACGCTATGGTCACCTTGGATGCTGGTCTCCCTGCCCTGGGACCTTCAGGAATGGTGAACAAGGCATCAGACTGGTGAATAGACCCAGTGCGGTGCACATGGAACTTTAGACATCACACCACATCCAACAAGTGAAGATCCCTTATCTTGTCAGATGTAGGGTCAGGACAGAAAAAGGGCACCACAATTTCCTCATTAATGTGGAATTCAGAGACCACCTTCAGGAGAAACTCCTGAGAAGAGCGAAGAACCGCCTTGTCTTTGTGAAACACCAAAAACAGTGGTTTACAAGACAGGGCATGCAACTACAAACATGGCGAACAGACACAATCGCCAGGAGAAAAGCCATTTTCCAAGTCATTGAGCGCAGAGGAATAGTAGCCAAGGACTCAAAGGGAGGGAGCTGAAGGACACCCAAAACTAAGTTAAGATCCCACTGAGGAGTAGGGTTCTTAAAAGCAGGACGAGTATGAGCAACACCCTGAAAGAAAACCTTGACATCTGGAAGGATAGCGATGCGGCTCTGAAAGAAGACAGAGAGTGCAGAAGTCTGACCCTTAAGGGAACTCAAACGGAGGCCCTCATCCACTCCGTCCTGCAGGAAGGACAGGACCATAGGAAGATCAAAGTCCTGGGAAAGATTATTATCAGCACACCAAGAGAGAAAAGTGGACCAGACCCTATGGTAAGCCTTAGAAGAAACAGGCTTGCGGGCACTAAGTATAGTTTCCACCACACCAGAAGAGAAACCCTTCTTCTTCAGTATTGAGGATTCAATTTCCATGCCATCAAACCCAGACGGTCCACATCCTCCTTCCACAGGTACCCCTGCAGAAGGGGATCCGGACGGCGGTGAAGCAGAAAGGGCTCTGCCACTGAGAGATTCAGGAGCTCCGGAATCCAAGCCTGACAAGGCCAGTACGGAGCAATCAGAACGACTGAAGAACCCTCCAGATGCAGTTTCCTCAGTACCCTGTGTAGCATGGGAATGGGAGGAAAGAGGGAAGTGCCATGGGATCAACATGGCATCCACTACCAGAGCTAGAGGGTCCCTTCAGTGAGAGCAGAACAACGGAACCTTCCGACTGTGCCTCGTCTCCATCAGATCGATGCAAGGAAGTCCCCACTTCTGAGGTTGGTTTGCAAGCACACTTTTTAGACCATTCCAATGAAGTAATTCATTGGAAACAACGTGACTGCGGCTCTGCTGCAGAGCCTCCGTGTCGGCCGGCACTGATCTCCTGCTGACAGCAGGAAATAACGAACTTTAAATGACTGTATCTCTCAAACCATATCGGTTTGAGAGATACGTTTTTTTGTGCTGTGCTCAACTTTTTAAGGACTACAATATGAAAAATATTTTTTATAGGACATTACTATCCCTTTAAGAAGTCTGCCAGCACGTAGTCTATGCCGGGAATATGAACTGTGGATATGACAGGAACATGTTCCTCTGCCCAGGTTAAAATAGCTTTGACCTCTAACCAAGCAGCGAGATGTCTTGTACCTCCTTGCTTGTTGATGTAAGCCATGGCCGTGGCGTTGTCATACTGGACTCTGACTGGACATCCCTCCAGATGATGCGCCCAGTGGCGAATAGCATGAAATATCACCCAAAGCTCCAACACATTGATGGGAATGAGAGATTCCTCCTGAGATCACCGACCCTGGGCACTGCTGTGACCCAGGACCGCTCCCCAGTCAGAGAGGCTGGTATCCGTTGTAACGGTAGTCCAGAAGGATATCAGGAAGGGACAGCCCTTCAGCAGATTGGAGAGGTTGAGCCACCAGGACAGGCTCAGCTCCACGTGAAGAGGGAGAGACCTCTGAAGTTCCCTGGTGTGAGCCATGGCACCCTGATGGACAGCCACCGTGAGCTGTTCAGTCCAAACTGCAATGGCCCTATTCACCCAAGTGGCAGAAAACGCTGGGTGCAAGGAAGTACAGGCCATAGCAAAGATGGACTTTAGGGATGTCTCAAGTTTCCTGTCAGTCCAGTCCTTTAGGACAAATGCATCTGCCGCAGGTAAAGCAGTGTATTTAGAAAGCCTAGAAACTGGAGCGTTCACCTTAGGTGGATGAACCCATAGAACTACTGCCGCTTCAGAAAAGGGGTATAACTTATCAAACGTCTTAGAAACAGAAGGCTTCTTGTCAGGAGCTTTCCACTCATCAGACACTTTTTAGGCTCTTGGAACACATCAGAGGGGTCCACAGGAGCCTTTGGAACTAAGGGAATGTTTAGCGTGTTTAACACCGCCCTGATCAGGCCCTCAGCAGAGGGATCAGGACCAGCCTCAAAGGGGTCCCCAAAGAATTGGGAAGAGACCACCGCAGAACATTCCCCCTCATCAGAATCCACCAGTAGTTCCTCCTCAGAGGAGTCAGAGACATCCGGTACGGCTGCGGCTTTGGTAGGGAAGACCTGATAGGAGTAGTGGGTTGCCAAGATTGGAAGACCCCCTGCAATTGGGATGGAAGGAGTTGTAAGGTAGACCTTAGGTCTCTAGTAGTGGCCTTAAACTCTTGCATCCAAACTGGCTCTTGTGCATGGTTGGAGGTCCCTGGGGGAGACGCAGGGGCAACAGCGCATGCTGGGCATAAATAACCTGAGTACTCTCTAGGTAACCCTGATTGACATGAGTAGCAGTGCGCAATGGGGGACACAGACACCCCAGTATCCTTAGTCTTAGATATAGCCCCAAGCTCCAACGGAGTTGACATCCTCACAGTGTCAAAACTTCCCAAGTATAAGGAAACAACCCAATACAGTGTGTAAGATTAAAATTTCACCCCAGAAATCGCTAATTTGCAGTTATCTGGCAGGCGAAGGGTTAATCTGCTGAGGAGAGAAGGAGAGTCCAAGCCCTGCGTAGGATACTCGTGAAGGGAAAGCAGAAAATGGCTGACAGGAGCCAATCAGAAACAAGCATGCAAAGCAAGCGCTCATGGGAAATGTAGTTTTCCCTAAAAAAAAGTACCCCAACAGTGACCAAAGCCCCCTGACCACCACCCCCCCTCCAAGTTACAAAGAACATTGGACGGATGATAGAGCAAGGGCAGACAAACAAAATGAGCCAACTCTACATTGAGCGGTTGCAGAGATATTTCCCAAACTGTAAAGTCCCATAGAGGAGAATGGAACATGGAATCTATGCGGTAAAGCGAGGGAACTCAAATTTGCTAAATTTTACAGTGAAGTAAAAAAAAATTGTAAAAACACCACAAAACAAGTTAAAAGTCAAATAAACACCATACCCTGAAAGGAAAAGTGTGAAACCCCCCAAAAAGATGCCATTTGGCAGACAAAGGGTTACGTTTACCACTCCAAACCCCCAACAGACATACAGACAAACCCAGTGAGTGCAGGAGTATGTAGTAGGAACTCCACAGAAGACCCCTGTGTGGAGAGGAAGCATGGGACAAGTGGACCTCAGCACAAAAGGCTCACCTTTTCAGCAGGTCTTCTGTCTTCTGATTACCATGTGTAAAGAAGAAGCCTCAGTGGGCAACTCCTAGGGAAAGAACTTGCCAAACAAGATTTTCCCCCCAGGGCTAAGAGGTCCCCCATAGCACCTGGAAACTGAGCTATCCACCAGGGAATGTCAGTAATGGTAATCCGCTAATGGTGGTATTCCATATCTAACAGAAAACAAAAAATAAGCTAAAACTATAGCAGAACTGTTCTCTTGCCTTGTATCTTCATCAAGGAACAAATCTTTCTGGAGAGGAAGTGGCTAGATGCAGCTAAGGAGAGGAGGTAGGCTCCACCCATCATTCTCTTCAAGAATTGTTCCTTCCTACTTAAAGGGGCGGTCGCCTACCCAAAGATACCAGTAACCTATATAGGACAACAGAGAAAAATGGATAAGTGAAGTTAGAAGAGTAATTTTTTTTAGTAAATAAAGGTAAATAAGGAATGAGTGAAAAAGTTATGCTGACCTGTATTTTACTAGTTAAGGCCAATTTGTCTTTTAAAGGGTTAGTAATGTTTCCGAATAACTGAAGTTCAGATCATTCTTAATGTTTTTGTAGTATGAAGTGTTATATTACAAGTCTGTACACTTTTTTAGTTCAACAGTAATTGAATAATAAATTATTCCCCTTACGCCCCTTTTACAGACGTCACGCTGCTCTCCGAGCCAATCCGGAAGGAGCGCAGCGAGGGACAATCTTCAGTGAGCATAAGAAAAAAGCTGCCCTCCTTCAACAAGGGGGGCAGAGTTTTCCTTATACTCAGCGTGAGAAGATTGTTGCGAACTGTCCGGTCTGATGACCAGAGTGAAAATCTGAGGGGAGGCGGCTTGCAAAAGGTAAAAGGGGTGAAAGGGGATATTTTATCATTCTATTACTGTTGATCTACAAATCAAACAGACTCTTCATACTACAAAAACGTTAAAGAATTATCTGAGCTGCAGTTATTAGGAAACATTACTATACTGTTAACCCCTAAAGACTATACTGTTAACCCCTAAAGACATTTCCAGTGCGTAGCTTCACAATGTGTTGGAGATGTCTCTAGTATCCAGTGGATTACAGTAATTAATACAGCAAATACCCAGTAGCCGTTGCCCCTTACGGATGCAAAATTTTGAAGAATGAAGACTAGGTAAGATCAGATCCAACAGTTAGTATATATAATGTGCTAGACGTTGTGATAATTTGGTAAAGTGCATTGATGCACCCATCACTGGAGGGGACATTTACCCAGGCTGAGGCTGGTGTACTATGAAAAATCCTGAGATATTCTGGAGCAGACAACTGCACCAGGAACAAATACATTTTCACAGTGGTTTAAATTATGCTTTTAAAGGGATAGTAATACTTAAAATGTAAAAAAAAATATGTTGTAGAGTTTATCCCCCTGAGTAAAACAAGGGTACTCCCACTGCTGAAAGGTGTTTCATTCAAAAGTTATTAATTTTCAAAGTTTAATTTTTTAGGTGCAATATCACAGTGGCCTGAAATTGTACAGTGGCGCTGTTGCTACACGATCCTATGGACAGCTCTGGTCAGATGACCATAAATCTCTATAGGATGGTGTAGCAACAGCGCCACTGTACAATTTCAGGCCACTGTGATATTGCACCTAAAAAATTCAACTTTGAAAATTAATAACTTTTGAATGAAACACCGTTCAACAGTGGGAGTACTCTTGTTTTACTCAGGGGGATAAACTCTACAACATATTTTTTTTTACATTTTAAGTATTACTATCCCTTTAACCCACTGATTGCTAGAATGCCTCCACCTATCCTTCTACATCAGCCTCACTACCTAATTGAGGAGTATAAGAGGTAGTTTAAACTTTACCTGTTACTAATGTATCACCGTATAATGCCTTAAACTCGTCAAACTTGCTTCCATCCACAATCCGAGCGATGACCTAATGTATAGAAAACTGCAGTGTTATATGCATGCAAAATAGGCAAAAGGTCTATATCCTGGATGTCCCATTTCAGTTCTCAAGGGGCCACCAACAGGCAAGGATGTAAGCACAGGTGAGTCAGTCAGTGGTCCATTCGTTTTGATTGGCCCACCTGTGCCCAAACAGAAAAACCCTTAAAGAGGAACTACCACCCCTGAATAAATTTGTCCCAAATAAATACCCATCTGGCGACTAGCTGCTCAATATAAATATTACCTGGTGTTTGAGAATTGTATGCTGTTCCCGGACTGCCAGGCAGGAAACAGCGCAGACATCTTTCCATAGTGATGTCTGCACGCCTGCGTGGTCAGTCCCAGCTGCTCTAGGAGGCGTTACTAGGAACCGTTCGGCTCCAAAAGGGACAGAGCACAGACGCACAGACGTCACTATGGAAAGATGTCATTCCATATATTAACCCATTGAGTGTCAGAGGTATTCAATGTATTGCTCCACAAAGTGTTTTGTACCCCACGCAGAGGGTTAAATGAGAGCTGCTGCTGCTGATGTTCTTGGTGCTGAGGTCTCTCTGCATCTCCTCTGTCCTCCCGAGCCCATTGGCACCATTAACCTTTTGAGTGCCAGAGGGGTAAACAATGCATTGAAAAGTAATGACCTGCATATCCCACTGCCACAAGGGTTAAGCCAGGATGATATGCTAATGATCACAGTTTCTTCCCCCCTAATTCTTAGTGCATATGGCAAAGATTGGCAAGGAGCATATAGGTGAGAAAATCCAGGCTATACCATAAATTTATACCTAGGGCAGAGCTCAGAAATCAGTAATACAAATCCAGGAACTGCTCACAGTACAATGTACACATCAAGGAAGGCAGCCTTCAAAATGTACTAGAGACCCATTTAGGCATTCAAAGGATTAAAAACCCCATTTAAGTCTATAGCAATTTGTCGTCTCAATAAATCAGATTCATTATCACTTTGTGGGTATGCTGAGCTTAGTTTAATTTTGCTAACTTTAAAATATTCTGTAATTTGCACTCTTGGTATACAAAGACATAGATTAATACTGGAACCAGTTACAATAAAGATCCCTACCTCTCGGACATCAAAATTCTTTTTCAAATTGGCTCCAACTATTCCATATAATTCATCAGCAGGAAAGAGTGGATCTTCTGGCTTCTCTACAGTCACCTAGAGATTATTCAGCAAAAAAACAATTCAGCATGACTACGCACCAGAAGGGAGTGCACTGTATTGCTCTGGTCCTAACGGGTAATAAAAAGGTGAACATTTCAATGCCATTGCAGCCTTTGCTAATCAACCTTCTGAGTGCCAGAGGGACGGCCAATGCATTACAAAGCAATGCGCTGGCTACCCCTCTGGCACTCAAAGGGTTAAGGTAGCAGCAGAGATAGCACTATGTTGATTTGCACAACTTACATCTAATGTCTTCTTGTAGTTCAAGCTTCTCACTGCTTTGCGAGCCAGATGAAGCGCGTGGGTGTCATCTAAAGCGTAGTGATCTGTCACTCCAGACTTTCTGATTAAAGCAGAGAGCCAGTGAGTTAAACACATACATCACATGTAATCTAGAGGTTGCTTTAAACATTGCACCTACTTAAAGGGATAATAACACTTAAAATGAAGAAAAATATATATATATAATTATATTATAGGGTTTATTCTTCTGAGTAAAACAAGTGTACTCCTACTGCTACGAGGGGTTTTATTCAAAAGTTATTGCAACTCAGGCTTGAATTTTTTGAAATTGTACAGTGGCACTGTTGCTACATCATCTTATGGACAGGTCTGGTCAGATAAGTTTAATTGGTGTAATTATCCCTTTTAATATGAGTAGTAAACAGTTATTGTATTAAAAACACACATAAGTTTTCCCTGCTGAGTAAAACAAGGGTAATCCCACTGTTGACACTTGTTTTATATATGTTATAACCAAACTGGCAGGAAGTGATGAAGCTGTTACTATCACATTCTATGGAGTACTGTAAACAAAGTTGGCTTGCTCCAGAATTGCACTGTATGCTCCAAAATGCTTTGTGAGAAGTCTCTACCATTCAAGTGGTTAAATGTATAATTAACATGATATGAACACCAAATGAATGAACATAGGCAACACAGTAGCCCCAATTAACTAAGGAGCATGATTGGTAGCAATATAAAAGTCAAGTACTTAATCACGTCAGGCTTGTAGAACCGCTCTCCTGTTCACTCTTAGGACTTTTCCACATGGGTGACAAGTGTAAAAAGCCAGGGCTGCGCTGCGAATCCGTAAAATATGTTCTGTCACATATATATTATATACACCCTGACAGGCACAGGGGCTGAATGCAACCTAAGTGATGATGGCTCACAACCATAAAATTCACTTACTTGCAAACAGACCCCCATAAACTGCCACAGTCATATTAAATAACTCTTTCTTAGCAGTCTATATTGATTGTCTGGTTGTCAATAAGGGGAGACCTGCCAGTAGTAGGTGAGGTAGGCACCGGCCTAGGGTGCAAATCTACAGAGGGCGCAGAGCAGAGCCGCACACATCTCGGCGGCTGCTGCTTTACAGTCAAAGGCATAGCAGAGCGCTGACCTCAGGGGCCCCCTGGCACACCCATAAAGTTTTGACTCGTACTGGAGGCCCCTGCCAGACAGGACTGAAGACAGGGGTCATGTGATGGTGAGCAGCCGCATGTGCTACATCACCACGTAGTTAGTGCAGGCTGCTTTTATATCTTCAAACAACAGCTATGCACTTACATTTACAGTACATAGCTGGTGTGTGTGTTTTACTCCCCAGAGGCTGCATTTATGTGCCATTGTCCTATTCCTCTCTACTGTTGCTGCCAACCCCAGGGACAGAGAAGAAAGGAAAACGTAACCATTATCATTATATCAGAAATCCCAAAGATAAGGAAGATAAAAAAAACAACACACACACACACACAAGACTTACAAGGGAAACTACTAACAGAGAGAAACTAAAGGAGAGATATACATACATACACTACGTTGTATATATACACATATGCACCTTAATACTAGGTACTCCCTGTACACGTCTATATCCTAAAAGGCAAGGGGCCAAATGTACAGAATGTATAATGATATATTAATTTACTAGAAATATGGAACAAACTCAATGCATGCTAAAAATGTGAAATATAAATCCTATAATACAGAAGCTGTATGCTGCATATGGAAGTTGGCTGTAATGTGGGATACGGCTGTAGGGAGGAAAGTCTTCAAAGTTACTTGTGAAACAAATGTAAAATCACATAACATCTCTCAGATACAGATAGCACACATTGTGTGATTTTACATTTGTTTCACAAGTAACTTTGAAGACTTTCCTCCCTACAGCCGTATTCCACATTACAGCCAACTTCCATATGCAGTATACAGCTTTTATACTTATTTCTTATTTTTTTTTTTCATATTCTTACGTTTATTCATTATATGTTTTCATATTACTAGTAAATTAATATATCATTATACATTTGGTCCTTTGCTTCATTGCCTTTTAGGATATAGCTATACAGAAGTGCACAGGGAGTACCTAGTATTATGTTGTTCGTGCCGCACATGCGCACACAGACACACACATACAGAACAAAGGGAGGGTGCCAGCCCACTATGCTTAACCTGAAAATTAACCCATTGAATGCTAGCAGCCAAAGAGGTACAAAACACATTGCTTTACATTGCATTGCAAAGCAATGAGCTCTGTACGTTTCTCTGGCATTCATAGGGTTAGTTTTCAGTTTAGGGTAACAATCATTAAAAGAGGTGGGGTGTAAGTGGGTGGGGCATAAAGGGATAGGACACAAGGGACGGAGCCAATAGGGCGGCAAAATGAGGTTTTGTCTAGGGTGGCAAAAATCCTTGCACCAGCCCTGGCCAGTAAGGCACTATATAGGCGATTATTGCCCTTGTAAGCAGTTGATCTCACCAAGGGTGACCATGGCACTGTAGAGTGCCATAGATACAAGCTTAGAGTTCTGCGTTTATAATATATGAAGAATCTAAATCTGCTTTGCTACTGCCCACATGAATTACTTAGCAGCTGATGTCACGATTCTGTCCTCTCCACAGTCTGGTGCAGTACCTCACAGGGCCACTACCTTCCCTTGGTGCTGTTGTAGGCTTCTGAAATCTAATTACAGAGGCCTGATTCGGTTCCCAGCTGTCCCTACCTTGCAATCACCTCCTCCCTATTTAGTTCAGTCTCTCCCCTTGCTCTTGGCCAGATTATACAGTTTAACTGGTCAGTTCAGATCTGTTCCTTGAGCCAGCTGCATCCCTGAGTTCTTGAATTGGCAGTTGCCTTCCTGTGTTCCTGAACTGGCAATTGACCTCCTGTGTTCCTGTTTCCAGTGCAGGCTGAGGCACCCCCTTTTGTTCCAGTGCAGGCTGAGGCACCCCCTTTTGTTCCAGTGCAGGCTGAGGCACCCCTTGTGTTCCAGTGCAGGCTGAGGCACCCCTTGTGTTCCAGTGAAAGCTGATGCACCCCTTGTGTTCCATAGCCCAGCTGCACCCCTGGAGTTCCAGAGCTGACTTTGTCCCTGTGCCCAGAGGCCCTGTCCCTAGTCTGCCCAGAGGCCCTGTTCTTTTTTGTTTCATTGATTGTTTTGTTGTGCAGTGCTATTTAATGTTCCATGCATTCATATGTATAATACATTGGTGTGCTGGTTTCTTTGCTCTCTGGGTTCAATTTATTTACTTTAGCTGCTGTGGTCAGCACCCCTTCCTGACCAGCAGCTACATGACAGCTGATCACATGACTTATTGGCAGAGCATGCTGGGTGGGTGTGGTACTCAGTGACCAAATCTCTGCTTAGGAATGCCGACACACACAACAACCAATTCTGACATTGCTTGTTTTTGTCATTCAGCTTATGGAACATAAGAAAACCAATTATGTACCCTGTGCATTACGTTGTTTAGTTAATAAGTTAGTGATGTAACCTGTTACCCATACAAAACATAACTGAACAATAAGGACATGAACCAAGAAGTCTGCTACTAACATCTCAAAGTGCTTACTGTGAACAGACTGAGAATTTGAAGGTATAAATTTCCACTATATGCACAAGCGCCAGTTCCTATACTGGTCAGTTCCCTAACACAAGCAAAAGGGATGGTTCTGCTCAATTTACTCAGCCGTTGAGAAACGTAAAAAATCAGCAGTAATCAAGGGTGGATCATGCTCCTAAATCTTACATCTCACGCCTACATTTAAGCATATTTTTATATAATCTGCATAGATTCGCCTTCTTCTCTGGCTACTAAAAAAATCTGTCTGGTCCTGAAAAGTTATATTTAGTCCACCCCTGAAATAATAATCACATTAAGGGACAAGTAAAAATGAAGGAATGCTTTTTTAGTCAACCAAATTTAAAAAGGAAGTGTTAACCCCCTGCATGTAGAAAGCAGGGGAATTCAAACCTGTCCTCAGCCCCCTATCAGCTGTGCATGTTTCCATGATCTCTTCAGTTAAACACAAGTTAAATGTTAACTCTGGCAGATCCTCTGGAATGATTAAACCACTGATAGGTTCACCTGTGTTCCTGTGAAAAGATGGGGGGAGCAGCGCCTGAGGACAGGTTTGAGATCCCATGCCACAGAGCACTTCATGGACAGGGTATCCTTTTAAAATGTAGCACAAAAAAGTGCGAGCAACTAAACAGCGCATTTATCTTGTCGCCATGATGAAAAGGGCGAGATGAGAAGCTCGCCTGCCTCAAAAGAGCTAGATTCTCATGTCTCTGCCTTATACATTGCTGCAACATGCATCCATAATATCTTTTAGTTCTCTGCATACCTTAAGCCTTCATTATTCTCCACCCATGGAAGACATCAAAGCATTACTTTGCAATGTGTTTAAGGCCTTATAACACATTCAAGGGGTTAAAACCCCATTTAAATTAATGGGACACTTTATTTGTCCCCTGCAGTGAAGTTGGTTTGCCCCAAAATGTTAAGGGCCAGTAACACTTAACCCTGTAGGGCACGGTTGGTAGCTTCATGTTGGACTACAACTCCCATCATCCTCAGCCAATTGCCAGCTAAGGATGATTCGAACTGTTCTCCAACAACAGTTGAGGGGGCAAGAGGGCACAGGCTGCTTTCCCAAATTCTAGGGGGTAGGGCGTTTTATAATGCATTGAAATACAAGTTAGAGAATAATCAAGACGAGGGGTTAACAAGTCACAGCAGTATTTACTAAATGTTTTCTTGCTGCTTCCATGGCCAGCAGAGGAACAGATTCCTCAGGGGAACTGAATAAGTGAATTTATTGGTGATAACAGATATTTTATGAATTAGTCGGCCACTAACCCTGTACCTCAAAGCTGTTCTGTGAATTGATTGATTGCATTTCGTTTTAGAACTACATCTGCAGCCCCAGGTAAATGGATAAAGTTGTAATTGTAAAAATGATATATACGTCACAAGGAAAGGTGATTTTAGAGCAATGCACAGCTGGGCTCTGTATCTAAAGAGTCATAATGTACATAACATATACAGGTAAGTTATTTTACCAATGTAGAAGGGGTTATTTCAGTTTATTTCCATGGCAAAACGGGAGTATATTGACATTACAGCATTGGCTTGTATAGGTCCCCATTTCGCAATACACCAAGTGCATAAAAAAAAACTATGTGCACCTACATGGGAGCGCATTAAAATAGGTGCATGAACAAGAGCACAGATTACACAAGTATGCCTTAGTTTGCACTTGCGGTGCTCCAGTTCATGCCCCTACTGTCCTCCCATTTAGGCAGGGCTGATCTTTGGCCAGGAGAAGCCAGGTTGATGACCCAGTATCTTATTTTGCCAGTATTGTAGTTTATCAGCAGAGAAATACACCGTTACAAGGCGGCAGCAGGGCAACATGAGACTACATGAAAGAAGCGGAGCAACACAATTACACCATTTTATGCCAGCAGCATGGGAATATACCATTACATTTCACCAGACGGCAATACGCTGTTACATGCCACCAGCAGAGCAATACACCATTATATTCAACCAGCTGAGAAATACACCATTACAGAGAGAGGTAACCCTCTGTATTTAGGTGTGCAGTGCCAGGTTTGAAGCACAAAATACAACGAATATCTGAAAAGATGTACAAAGTGAGCCCATGTACAAGCACAGTACTGTGATTTACTTTTGTGGTGGATTCTCCACCTTCTGTTACCTGCAGATCATGGAGGAAATCACAAAATAAAGGGAAAACTATGTTATCTACATCTGTACATTATGCACATCACCTGCAGTGCAGATCTGCACCTCCCAAGTCTTCAGCCGATACTTCTTCTCCAGTAGCTGCTTTCACCTGCAAAAATACATAGAGCAAATTCAGGAACAAGGGTATGCTTCTTATTATCGTCATTAATTATTTTGTAAAGGGCCACTATATTCCTCAGCACTATGACGTTGTGGACTAAGAATTAGGAAAACATGATAAACTAATAGACACCAATGAAAAAGCTAGAGAAGGCCCAGATTGTGAGAGCTTATAAGGATGGAAATCATCAAATGGTGAAAGGCTAAATGTGCAAGGAAATACTTAGATTTCTTTGTGCGTTTCCAATTCATCAAAGAGCTAGTACCAAGTGAATCAATCATTCTTATCGGTCAGGTTCTGGCTGGCAGAGCCCATAGAACTATGGGGCAGACACATGCCTACTCATGCGCTCTATGTGTTGGTATGTGTATCACGGTAACAGCTGAATTTATACCATATTTTTCTTGCATCTTCCTGCCTTGCATATTCACGGATAAATACCCCAACTATTGGGGAATGCAACTCTGATGATCCCCAGTCAGCTGTTGGGGATGATACGAGTTGTAGTCCCCAACAACTGAATCACACACTCAACTACCCCTACCCTATTAAATTTATCAATGATCGCTGTGAGGAGGAAAATATCGGACACACTGCTCTTCCTGCACTCTGGAATGTTCTGCCCTAACAAAAGCAATGTTCACTTCATGAGTGCACCTACTAGTTCCCATTTAAAGGAACACAAATACTAAAATCAAGTTGTTCTTATTTGAAAGAGCTCATTAGAACATTCACAGATATCTAGATAAATGTGTACGTATACCTAGACAGATCTTTAAATACACAATATTGCATGTGTTAGTTTTCAGTAGGCTATACTCTACTGGATTCATCACAGAAGTAAAACGGTTTCCCCCAGCACATGCAATACAGTATCTTAGCCCTTTGTTGCTAGATAGATCTCTCTAACACATTGCTTCTGTCATTTTTAACATATGGCACACGATTCCAGTCTTCCTACATTGTAAAGGACACATTAGAGCAACATGTTTGCTATTTGTTTGCTATTGGCTACTGTGATGTCACAACCACCTGCACAGCCAGTAGTAATGAAGCTGTCACTAAAAGGTTCAACTCTTGCAGGAAATGGGGAAAAAAGCTTGAAATGGACCTGAACAATTAAAGATGTAATTACGTTTCTGGCAATAAGTCCATTTGCATTTGCTCATGAAACATATATATTGCTGCTGTAAATTAAACTCAAGCAATTCCATTAGTTCTTCGTATCAATAATCACCTTTCTACACATTTAATTGAAGTTAACGCAGCAATTGATCTGTACATGGTCCTTATGGCCTGGATATATCCCCAGAGTAACTCCCTATGAGAAACACACAGGACATGCCAATACACAAGTATTATATAACTGGCATTTAAAATCAAATCCCAGAAGTAAGCCAAATGAATGGAAAGGTTCCCAACATATTTATCATTTTAAAGACATCTATTGATTAGTTCCATAAGTATGTTTTTTTTCTGTGCTGAAAGATCTCTCACTAGTATAGTTTTGGAAAAGGAAGGCCGCACAGATACATTATAGCCAAATAACCTCTTCTCATTTTAGATAGAAGTTAAATAGAACTGTTTTTTGTTTGTGGTGTTTTTTTGTTTTTGTTTTTTTAAGAAACACACACAGCATCCAGACCCCACCACACATACGACAAGAGGACTTTAGTCTTACCTGTTAAATCTTTTTCTCTTAGTCCATACAGGTTACTGGTAACTTTGGGTAGGTGATCTGCCCCTTTAAGTAGGAAGGACCAATTCTAGAATTGATTGCAGGGGGTAGAGCCTACTTTCCCTCCTTGGCTTCAGCTAGCCAACCAGCTCCAGAAAGATTTGAGACACTAACTATTGACTAGATAGTGGAAGGGAAAGAAGACTCCTGTGAGCATGACCCCGAAGAACCCCCACAATCTGCCACAGGAGAACCAAGCATGGTCCCTTGACACTGCGGGAGACCAGTAACCTGTATGGACTAAGATAAAAGGATTTAACAGGTAAGACTAAAATCCTCTTTTCTCTGTTGCCCAATACAGGTTACTGGTAACTTTGGGATGTCCAACCATTGAGCTTCCCAGAGGCTGGAAGTAAGGCAAGGACCAGGCACAAGGCCCCCAAAGTCATCAGAGCAAATATGAACCATCAGATCAGAGATAGCCCAACAAAACAAATTAAGTGTCAACGGACACTGAACAGGGGTGACAACACCCCAAGAACTAGACAGCACACTGAACTAGAGCCAACAGGGCTCAAAAGTGAAGGAAGCACCAAAGGACAGAAGAAGATCCTAGACAGGCAAGACTGCCTCCAGGATCTGCCTCCCAAAACTGGCGTCAGCCGATGCCAGCACATTAACACGGTAGTGCTTCGAAAAGGTGTGTACAGACGACCAAGTGGCAGCCTTGCACAACTGTTCAGCGGAGGCCTGATTCTTGTAAGCCCAAGAAGCTCCAATAGATCTAGTAGAATGAGCCATAAACCGAAAGGAAACAGGCTTCTTCCGCAGCTAATAAACCTTACAAATAGTGGACTTGATCCAGGACGGAATAGTCACCTTGGATGCAGGTCTTCCTGCCCTGGGACCCTCATGAATGATGAACAGCGTGTCAGATTACCTGATAGACTCAGTGCGATGTACATAAAACTTGAGACAACGCGCCATGTCTAACAAGTGGAGATCTCTCTCCTTGTCAGAGGTGGGGTCAGGGCAGAAAGAAGGCACCACTATCTCCTGACTGATGTGGAATTCCGAAACCACCTTCGGCAGAAACTCCAGAGAAGTGCGAAGCACCGCCTTGTCAGAGTTGTCCAACGCTGAGAAAAATGAATAACTTATGACCTCAGCTGAACAGTATGGTTGCCTATCACTATGCTACAGGGAGTCTATATTCCTGGCTAATGTTCAGATATCTTTGCTGTATTTCAGTTCTTTTCTGATACAAACCAAGGTGGATATGAACTACGTTGAAAGAAAGATGAGAGAAATCACTCTAATAAGAGATACTCTCCAGTTTCTATGTTATTTTATGGTGCTTAGTCACTAAGCTAAACATGTGCAATTCTGGAAAAATCAGTTGCACCATAGGGGACAAAAGAAAGCCACTATTGAAAATCACTGAATGGTGCTTTTAAAAGGAAGAGTAAACCCTCCTACACTAAACTAACTAAAATGCTGGCCAGGTGCCAGTCTACCACTAAGTCAGTGATTAATACCAAGTCCAGTGGCTGATCCTGCAGTGCACCCCTAAGACTAGGAGTGCACAGCTCCATTTCCGGCCTCTGATCAGCGACACTATGGGAGTTGGGACTGATATTTTAAGCTCCCATAGATCTAGTGCATAAGGTTTCGACTCTGCACAGTCTCACTGTCTCTATGGGGGTTTGAGATGTCAGTCCCAGCTCCCGTAGAACCAGTTTCCAATCAGGGACAGGAAGTCATCTCCCTAGTCATAGTGAAACATTGAGGGATCAGCCATGAGACTCAGTAAGTATTAACCCTTGTGCTACTGGGGCAAATTAGCAGTAGTCAGGGTGACCTGCATTTTAGTGTAGGAGAGAATCTATCGCTCATTTAACCCCTTGAATGTTAGAGGTGTCCAACGTGCTACTTTGCAATGTGTTGCAGTCCTCGCTAGTATATAAGGTGATAAAAAGCCCAGTTAAATCAACCAGAATATTATTTGTTGCTATGTTGCAGTTGATTTGTTGAAGAACTTCTGATCTTTAGCTTACTTAATATGGGCCTTGGATCTCTTCCCCAGAGAAAGGAGGTGCCATAAAGCAAGATAAGGATTGGAGAGGCTTCTCACACTGATGTGACTTCTCTGCATAACCCACCCATACACAGTCATGAGCTCTCCTGCCCCCACATGTAGGGGCATAATCCTGAGTGCCTGGGGGGTATGCAACGCATTGCTTTGGACAGCTTCAATATGTAGCGTGTGCCAGTGTCCCTTTACCAAGCTCCCTCCCCAGCTCAGGCCCTTATTTTCAAAAGAAAAGTGGAGTAATTCCAGGGTAAACCAATTACACGATAGGGGAGAACTAAAACTTACCACTGAATTTTTCTGTTCCCTATAGTGCACTTGGACTGCTCCAGAACTACTTTATTTTTAAAATTGTAAACCTTAGTCTCCTTCTCTCTTCACCTAAAAACATGAATCCAGTAATATAACTAAATGCAGACTCGGTATAAGCAAATGTTTTGTTGTAGATTATCAGTGTGTGTGTGTGTTAACACCTTAAGTATCACTCATCCACAAAGGGTTAACTTTGTGGTACGTTACTTTGTGTAGAATACTTTTACTCACCAGTGGGGGTCCTCCTAGGAAAATGGTTCCTTGCTTACGAACAATAATACTTTCATCAGCCATGGCTGGTACATAGGCTCCACCAGCTGTACAAGATCCCATTACCACTGCAATCTACAATCAAACAGATAGGACTTCAAAACAACAGAAGGCAATTTGCAACTTAAATACGCTCTTAAATAGGACTTGTGCTGTATTCTAGTAGTGGGCAACAGGCACCCCTGAGGCCACAAGTGGCCTCCAGTTGGCTCTCTACTACAGTGAGAAGGGGAGATAATTCCCTTTAACACACATACACTTATGCACACCCCAAAACACACACACACACCTCTATATTTTCCATCACAGCATAGATAATAACATGCAGCCCCTTGGTGGACTTGTATCCAACATATACTTTTAACCCTTTGCCAACAAAACATATCTACAACTCATTACTTAATGTGTTTGAGAATCAACGCCTCCCAACTCTCAACTCATATACTCCAGATAGGTCAAGGTTTCCCTGCTTCTGCATAACTAATTAATTAGACTCACATGTGCACAAGCAAGAAAATCCTAAAGACATGGCCTGTTAGGTGATTCTGAGGATACAGTTGGGAACCACTGGCTTAGAGAGACAGTTCCAAGTCAAATAGAAAAAAATAGGGAAAAAAAACGCAAATGATTCTATAAACTACTATAAGGTGTTTTTTGGTATAAAGTGAGCGGAGAAAGAGGAGATTAACCCAGAGTGTCTCTTTGATGCGTGTGGACTGTGGAGGTTACACATCAGGACAATTGTCAAAGATATTTCCAACAAAAGACTTGAATTTTCCCTAAAGCCGGGCAGGTAATCTACAGGTGTAATGCAATAGTCTGTGGCGCTGTTATGTAAATGTATGTAAGGTGTTGGAAACATGTTAGATAAAATACATAAAATGTAAATGTGAATGATAATAACTGTGGATTACACAAGTGGCTACATTACCTGAGAAATTCCCTGTGATGACATTCGTGCCTGGTTGTAAAAAATACGTCCAAAATGGTCCCGATCTGGGAATACTTCAGCTTGCCGAGGTAGATTTGCTCCCCCAGAATCCACTAGAAACAGAAGGTAAGAGCTCTAATTGGCGTGAAGAAGAAGAATAAGCTATTTGTTTTATACGGTCTTTCAACATAAAACGCAATATACGTATTGCTCATGAGCGCTGGGTATTCAATATTATACTCTGTCAGATTACAGCAGAATGTTCCCACAGACAGTTCTATCATTAAAATCATATAGTGGAGACAAATATCTAAATATAATTACGCAAAAAAGTTAAATGCGCTAACACCACAAGTGAATACAATACAATCACCTACTGAACTCAAAAAATATATAAAATAAAACAGGCTGCAAAAGAATAACAGTCTAATACTACCACTCTATGTGTTATACAGAAATACAAAAGTAACTTAGAGTATTCTTGCGCCTCTATATTAAATATCAAATCATAAGTTGCAGGAATGGAGACAAGAGAGACAATAAAAAAAGAACCTATATAAAAAAAAGAGAAAAAAGGGACAAAAAAAGGGAATTAACTTCCCCCAAAAATAATCACACCAATCAAATCACTATTGTGATCATATACCTGAACCCCTTATCTCCGCAATAAATCCTACTATCAAGAATAATCGCGGTGATATATGGAAGATATCCACCTAAACAAAAGCTAAAACCACATATCGCCGTGACAATAATAAAAAGAGCAATCTAGTAAGTCTAGTAAGTCCCCATTGGTGCACGTATTATAGATCTTCACTCAATATGCCGACATATATATATTAGTAATGGATAACTCCAAACGTGTGAGATGGAAATCACCTATAAATAATATTCGTACATCCACAATTAAACTGATTATGTCCAAACTTGAAAGGCGTCACACCGTTAAATGGGATATTTAACATATGTCGTTATATTCCATATAAGGTCCGCACATTCAGCTAGAAACTAGGACTATAACCAGATTTCCACAATATATAAAAAAAGGTTAAAACTCAATCAATAATCAACGTGTTTCGGAAGAGCACTCCTTCCTTTTTTCAAGATTCACATATATACCTAGTTTCTAGTTCAATATGCGGAACTTATATGGAATATAACAACATATGTTAAAAATCCCATTTAACGGTGTGAGTGGATAATAAAGAAGAACTTAGATGATAACAATCACAACGAGTGGATTTAAGCAGCTGCCGACTACGTTTCATTACGATTATGGTACAGGTGTAAGTCCAAGTGAAGACAGCGGTGGTAAGTGTAACATCCAGAGGATCGGGTGGACTGTTTACTGTCCATAGGACAGTGTAATTTTGATTATATCTGAACACTACACACTTGCCCTTTAAAGTCTTGGTATATCAACAACATAATCAAATGTGTATATTTCTTAAAGGCAATTTTCTTCTGATGCAGCAAATCATCCACTCTAAGTCCAAGTGAAGACGGCGGTGGTAAGTGTAACATCTAAAGGATTGAGTGGACTGTTTACTGTCTATAGGACAGTGTAATGTTGATGACATTGTAACACCACATTCCCCTTGTAAGTCTTGGCACGTTAGCAATATACCGGAATAATCGTATATGTATATCTCTTAAAGGAAATTTTCCTCCGGTGTATTATATCATCTATTCTAATACACAGATATCTATATATGGAGTAAAGATCTAGAATCGTGCAGGATTTGGTGTTCAGCCATCCATTCCAATTTACATATACATTTATATGCAGTAAAGATTTGGAACCTTATAATATTCGCCTTTCAAGTTTGGACATAATTGATTTAATTGTGGATGTACGAATATTATTTATAGGCGATTTCCATCTCACACGTTTGGAGTTATCCATTACTAATATATATATGTCGGCATATTGAGTGAAGATCTATAATACGTGCACAAATGGTTCATCGCTATAAAGGACTTACTAGATTGCTCTCTTTATTATAGGAAGGATATATCTGTAATAAATATATTTTTTAGATTTGTATTTGGATGTTATGATTTCCTCTGTTTAGTGTATGAGGGTGTTTGTGGATACACTAATTATTAAGATTTTCTGTGATTGGTTGATCCACATACGATTTACAATACATTATATGGGTCTTCTAGTTCTGTTTTTATTTAGAAGTTATAACCACATCGCCTAGACTATTCTTTCACCATAGGATTTGTCACGGCGATATGTGGTTTTAGCTTTTATTTAGGTGGATATCTTCCATGTATCATATCGAGATTATTCTTGATAGTAGGATTTATTGCGGAGATAGGGGGTTCGGGTATATGATCACAATAGTGATTTGATTGGTGTGATTATTTTTGGGGGAAGTTAGTTCCTTTTTTTCTCTTTTTTTATATAGGTTCTTTTTTATTGTCTCTCTTGTCTCCATTCCTGCAACTTATGATTTTATATTTAATAAAGAGGCGCAAGAATACAGTAAGTTATTTAAATATCTAAATATACCTAACTATAAACAGCATTATTTGTGAGGTTTCATTACAATACCAATGAAACCATATTAAAAAATTGATAGAGAAGAAATACACAGTCATACCAATGCTACAGTAACGTGCACTGTGTAATCCCCTCTGTTGGCAATCTCATATAACACAATGTTACCAAACTTTTTTCATGCATAGGAAACACTGCAATAAATTTGACCCATGTGACCTTAACCTAAAGCCATTGGCTGGCTTAGGATGATGGGAATTGTAGTGCAACATCAGATGGAGGGCTGCATCTATCCCCTTATTTTTCTAAAGGATACAAAGCCATATCCAGTAAGCTAAATGAGGTGCAATTCTGGAACAAACCAAACTCACCATAAGGCAGAAATTAAAAAACAAAATTATTTAAAGGGCATTTATCACATTTTAAAATGTTTGGTCTGTGCAGCCCCAAAAAAGGCTCCAGCCGTTCAGGGGTGGGAAACCCCTCAGCATAAATGCAAAGTGCTCAGCCACAAATTCCTGTATTGATTGTGTATTCCCCATAGACCCAGTATGTCAGGCATTCAGCATCAATATAGGAAGAATAACTCATCATATAGGACAGGAAATGCCTGCTTGATGTGGTGAAGATACACCAGGATCCCCAGTCTGCTCCCCAGGTTCATAATGCAGCACTGATTTAACCAGCAGATGTGCTATCAGATAACCACTTTTAATTGGAACTTTAACTCCTTGAATGATAGATGACTGTGAAGCAAATCAAAAGGGAATTTAGGGAATTTTTAATTTGCTTCAGAAAGGCATGTCTTTAAAATATGGAACCTGGCCACAGTGCATCATTTGAACAATATTAACCCTTTTAGTGCCAGGGAGGTATCCAGCGCATTGCAACGCAACACGCTAGATGCCTCCCTGGCACTCAAAGTGTTAAGAAATACCCAGTGCAGAGCTCATTTTAAAACCGCATTATGTGCGCTGTATTATACCAGTCACACTGCATTGCTGCTGTACAGAAATATTTTATATAAACACTATACATACTGTAAATTACAGGAAGCAATTGACTCTTCAACTCCTTACTTCTTGGGCAGGAATTGAACAGCAGAACGGAGTGCAAGGTGAACTGCTTCCCCCAGCAGGCTGGAAACAGCACATGTACAGCCTAACGTGCAGAACAGAGCAGCAATCCAGCTGCACCATAGGAGCCAAATACAAACTCCCACTGATTAAAATGACCCTTCTAAATTCTTGAATGTTAGGCAAGTCTCCAGCTTTTT
The DNA here is from genome assembly GCA_037306005.1 of Rhinophrynus dorsalis. NCBI lineage: Eukaryota > Metazoa > Chordata > Amphibia > Anura > Rhinophrynidae > Rhinophrynus > Rhinophrynus dorsalis. Next base: position 596,159,634 of record CM074718.1, on the reverse strand, counting down.
GCAATGAAATGTACTGGAGACCTCACTTGCATTCAAGAGGTTTTTCCAAATCAATAAAGGCTTTTTCATTTGTCCCCTATGGTGCAATTGGGTTGTCCCAGAATTTCTCCTCTTTAGTTTGCTGAATTCTCCTCACAAAACTTTAAAGCTCTAGAAACTTTTCCATATACGGTAGATTTATCCACTCCACAGCACAATCTTTCATATAGAATAAATTATAAATACAATTAGTTGAAATGGGACTTTTAACCCCATGATTGCTAGAGAGATTTCCAAAAAATGCTTTCCCTCATAGTACAGCTGATTTGCTCTACATGAGTCTTTATGTCATTGTGGGCTTTCAAAAGTGTCACAATCTCAGTTTTTCCCATCAAAAATACATTTTAAATGATTAGAGCCCGAATCTTACCAAATCACACATTTTACACAAAGTAGCGAAAAGTGGGTGTAATTAAAATGTGCCATTTTTAGACTCAGCGAAGGATTAGCAAAGAAATTAGAACTACTTTTCATGCGTCTTTGGCGTTAATTTAGAAGAATGTTCTATTGATCATCAAGGCATTAGTATCTGTTAGATCAAAACATGAGCTGTAGCAAATAGGGCATAAATGTATGTCTTTCTAATGCCAATACTCCTCTCACCCAAGTATACACAAGGAAGGTGATTCTGCATGGCTATTTCTTGTGCTCGGAGATGCTTCTTCACAGTGACTGGATAATAGGTTCCGCCCTTTACAGTAGCATCATTGGCTACAATGAGACATTCTACCCTGTAGGAGAACATGAAGAAAACTTTAGGTTGATATTCCTTAAATTTTTTAACTATATTAAAGGGATAGTAATACTTAAAATGTAAAAAAAAAATGCTGTAGGGTCTAGCCCCCTGAGTAAAACAAGAGCACTCCCACTGCTGAAATGTGTTTTATTCAAAAGTTATGACAGCTCAAACTTGAATTTTTAAGGTGTAGTATCACAGTGGCCTGAAAATGTACAGTGGCACGGTTTCTACACCATCCTATCTCTGGTCATTTGACCATAAGTTTCCATAGGATGGTATAGCAACAGCGCAGCTAAAAATTCAAGTTTGAGCGGTAATAACTTTTGAATAAAACACCTTTCAGCAGTGGGAGTACCCTTGCTTTACTCAGGGGGATAAACCCTACAACATATTTTTGTTTACATTTTAAGTATTACTATCCCTTTAAAAAAAAAAAAAAAAAAAAAAAAATAATCAGGTTTCGCTCTCTCACTTGTCACATGCAGCTTCAAAAGCATCACAGGGAGAAAGGAACGTCATTGAACTACATGTCTCCATTCATAAGAGCAGTTCATGCCACAGTACATTGTACTCAATTACAGAGGCTTACTCCGTTCACGCGCGCGCACACACGCACACGCGCGCGCACACACGGATACAGAATTAAGACAAAACAAAGAACTGAGAAAATTCTTTCCCTGTGTCCCTTTCTCTCTATGTGATGCAGGCTGATCGCACTCTCTCCATGTTACTATAAATTGACACAGACATTAGTATCTGTAATTGAATGGAGACCGTAGTAGTAACTGGACAGTGGGTCTTGTGGATCCTCACTCTTTAGTCCATTAAAAAGAGTTCGAGATGGGAAGGAAGAGAGGTAGATTCAGGACAATGCTGTGCAATTAGTACACACATGTCCCACAGCAAAAATAAAAAAAAACTATATTTGACATTTTTTAAATAAAAAGACTGTAAACAACAAATAAATGTTTTAAAATATTTTTCAAATTCACATTAGTTGTGACAGGTCCCTTTTAATACATATTTATTCTATACTGATGTATTAAGTAGACTTGCAGAAATTCTGGGGTGAAATAAGTGCATCACAGGAGACGCATACAAATCTCTATTGGTTTAACCCCTTTGAGTGCCAGAGGGGTATGCAACGTATTACTGTGCGATGTGTTGCACACCCTTCTAGCATTCAAATGGTTAAAGTGGGCTAAAATCAGCCAAACTTCTGAATACTCATTTCAACTCTCATACTACTAATTACCATTTAGTTCATTGATGGCGCTTGTACTCTCTTACCCAGATATTCGCCCTATGCCAGTGATGATGCCTCCGGCTGGTACTTCCTCGTTACCATACAACTGGTAACCTGCAAACTGAGAAAACTCCAGGAAAGGGGATCTGAAAAAGAAGGTCACAATAAGATATTCTGTCCCACTGTGAGGCTAATGTCCTATAATGAACTGGGTCTTCTTGGGCAAACCATAGCAGACATAAGTTCTACTTGATTTAAATTAGGCTTTTAACACAATCATAGAGAGGCCTCAAACACATTTCTCCACACTGCAGTCAAGACCACTCTAGCACTCAACAAACAACCTAAACAGACAGAGGGCGCTATAATGTACATATGGATGTCACATAATAAAGGTATGGGTACTCACACAAAACAACAGTGAGGGTTCTTCCATCCACCAGCATATAGCAAAAGGGGAAACTATGCACACCCCTGATCCATAGGTAGATGAAACTGTATATATACGTAATAAAAATGTGTAAAAACAAAGACAATATGTCTTTAATAAAAGTCTATGTAATAATCAACGTTTTTCAAGGTCTTATTGGACCTTTTCATCGGGATACAGACAATACGAATATAAACAAGCTTGTTTTTTTTGTTTTTTTTTTAGATCAGTAATGTCTGTATCCAGATGAGGTTGGGTAAGACCTTATAATGTGCTGATTATTACACAGACCTTTCTTAGAGACACGTTGTTTCATTATTTTAAAACATTTTCTATTAAATATATATACTATTTTGTCTAGCTGCGGATCTTGTTTTATGTTTGGTACCTTGATCGGGGTGTGCATCGTTTCCCCTGTTGCTATATGTGGGTGCATGGAAGAACCCTCTCCGGTGTTTAATTTGTGTGAGTACCTACCTTGATTATATGACATCTATACGTACATTATAGCGCCCTCCTTCCATTTCATTTTGTTTGTTGGTTTCTGGATGTTTTTTTTTTCTTTTTTAAAGGATCTACTAGCTGCTGTTCTTATCCAAGCGGAGATCTGTGTGGAGGCAGTTTTAATACCCTCCACATGCTGGTGTGCTACTTGTACATGTAGATCATTCATTTTGTGAGTATATCGTATAAAGTGTTTTGTGGATCCATATCCTATATTATAAACGTTATCACCCTATGATGTGCACTCTCTTTTCTCTAGCATTCAAACACTTAAAAGCCACAGAATTGCTCCAATTCTTAGTTAATCAGTCAAAGCAACTACTCTTTGTACTGTATGTTCAAAAGAAAAGTGGAAGCGTTCTGGGGCAAACCATTTGCACTATAGGGGAGGAACTAAAATTCCCATTGATTTAAATGGGAATGTTAACCCCTTCAATGCTAGAGAGGTCTCCAACACATTGCAAAGCAATGAGTTGGAATCCTCTCTAGCATTCAAGGGGTTAAAATCCCCATTTAAAATCATTGGGAATTTTTGGAAGTTTTAGAGCCCACATGCATAGACCCATATACACCCCTGTGGGCTCCTCCTATCTCATGACACCCAGAGAACTACCTCTAACACAAGGTGATTACCCAGGTGGGCCACTAAATAAACTACACCAAGAGTACTGTATTAATTTATATTTTGCTATATCATATTTTATAGCAGGTTTTTTCTTACACCGTAAGCTGAAAGCTGTTAATTTACTTCCTTTTCCAGGGTATTAGGAAAGCAAGATAATATATCTCCTCTGATGTCAGTGGTCCATGGTTATATTGATAAGCCTACCAATGACAGCTTTGATTTCCCTAGGCCTAGTTTACGTAGACAGACAGTTGTGGGGGGAGGCTCAAGGAGTCCTGCCAGCAAGAATCATTCTATGCAGTAGGATTTACATAATAACATAGTAAATTAGGTTGAATAAAGACACAAGTCCATCAAATTCAACCTTCTCCTCAAATAAGGTAGCCTTTATCAGACATTCCTGATCTGCCTACTAATAAACAGTATAATTGTATGTTCCCTTTGGAAAGAAATGTATCTAATCTTCTCTTGAATGTATCCATTGTATCTGCCGTAACCACCTCCTTGGGCAAAGAATTCCACAATTTAACAGACCTTACCGTAAAAAAAAAAAACCTTCCTCTGCAGAAGTATAAACCTCCTTTCCTCTAATCTCAAGTGGTGTACCCTGGTCATCTGATCAGGCCTTGAAATAAATAGCTCACCGCAGAGATCCTTGTATTGACCTCTCATATATTTGTACAATGTGATAAGGTCTTCTCTTAGTCGTCTTTCTCTAGAGTAAATAAACCAAGTTTGTCTAGTCTTTCCTCATAAGTCGAGTCATCCATTCCCTTAATTAATTTTGTTGCTCTTCGCTGTACCCTCTCTAGTTCTAGTGTATCATTTTTCAGAACTGGTGCCCAAAACTGCACTGCATACTCAAGGTGAGGTCTTACCAAAGATTTGTATAATGGCAAAATGTTATCCACTCTTGCTTCGATACCTCTTTTTATGCAAGACAGGATTTTGTTTGCTTTTGCTACTGCTGTTTGACACTGGTCACTGTTTCCAAGTTTGTATTTGACAAGGATACCCAGGTCTTTCTCTAGCAATGAGTCCCCTAAAATGATTCCATTAAGTTTATAAGTAGCCTTGGATTATTTCCTCCCAAATGCATGACTTTACACTTCCCCACATTAAACTTCATATTCCATTTGTTCGCCCAATCTGCCATTTTATATAAATACCTCTGTAGAAAGCAATTATCCTGTTCTGAATTAATTACCCTGCATAATTTAGTGTCCTCTGCAAATATTGATATTTTGCTTTCTATATCTATTTCTAGGTCATTTATAAACATGTTAAAAAGCAGCAGACCCAATACTGAACCCTGAGGTACTCCACTCTGAACTTTAACTGTATTGGAGAACAGACCATTTACAACCACACACTATTCCCTATCCTTCAACCAGTTTTGTATCCAATTGCAAAGGTCATCTCCTAGCCCCGATTTCCTTATTTTATACCCCAACCTTCTGTGTGGCACTGTATCAAATGCCTTTGCAAATTCTAGATATAATACATCAACTGCCTTGTCATGAACTACTAGAGGAGAGCCCTGGTTGGAAAATAAAGTACTATAAAGCCCTGGCCAAACAACACAGCTTAATAAACCATTACTCTAGTAATGAAAGTGAAACATCTGATCTCCTCTGAAGTGAGTGGTCTCATAGGTGTCCTCTCAGGGTACTGATAGAAAGTACAGGCTGCTGCCTTTACTAACCAACTCTATCTACTTTGGCAGGTATCTGTCATAACAGCATCTGTTTACAATGGCTGCCAATCAATGGTCAAGAAAACAGAAGAAAATAAAATAAAAACAGTATCACACAGACAGTTTAGTAATTAAAAGAGAAATACTTAGAGACAGGATAAAGGAAAAGACTAACCTACTTTAACCAGCTGAAAGCCAGAGCAATATGTTGCTCATTCCTCTGGCACTCAGTTAATGGAAAGAAGTTCTTTGCTCATAATACATACCCTGGATCTATGAGTCTATCAATCCGCTCTCTGGGTAACAGCTTCCCTCTTGAAGTATGGAGTGATCTGGCCTTTTCCCCTCCACCTGTAACAACACCAAGTTAATCAAAATTAATCTGGGAGTGTTAACCCTCTGAATGCTCTCAACGTGTTGCGTACCTCTCCGGCACTGAAAGGGTCAATATATAGGTTTACTCAAATAAGTGCAGGGGATATCTCACCCCTCTAAAAGTTAGGCTTATTAGATAAAGTTGAAAACGTTATTTATTTAAAAAAAAAAACAAAAAAAACAAACGCTATTTGGGCTAAAAGTATTGCTTATAGAGCTCCCTGCACCCTACTTCTGCATACACTGCTCTTGCCACTCTGCCTCTGCTCTCTTCCCTCCTCCAATGACGGAGGCTGTCTGTCTGTAAGCTGGAGCAGTCTCATTGGCTAGATATCGATCTCTGCCAATGAGACCGCTCCAGCTTACAGACAGAAGCCTCAGTCATCGGAGGAGGCTGGGTAGTGGGAAGGGAGCACAGGCAGTGCAGCAATCTGTGGCAAGACCAGTGTATGCGGAAGTAGGGTGCAGGGAGCTCTATAAGCAATAATTTGAACCCAAATTTTTTTAAAAATAAATAACGTTTTCAAGATTATCGATATATACTCTACCTAATAAGCCTAACTTTTGTAGGGGTGAGAGATCCCCTTTAAAAGAATGCTTATGTCTCTGTAAAGTGACAATCAACTTCCTTTTTAACTTTAGATATTATGTACTTGCAATTGCCTATACATTTTTTTCCCTTAATTATTTTATTTTATTTGCCTGACATGGAGCTCTCTGAATCCGTCTCCAGAGAACTCTGTCAGGGACTGTGAAAGATACAGTATAATTAAAAAAAAGATGGTGATACAATGCAGAAAAGCTTGGTTACAATATACAGAGTACTCAAGACTGCAGGAATAGTATTACATTGCACTGTCACTACTTTCAGTCACAGACAAATATTTTTCAAAACAGGAATTCTGTGAGGGAAATGATAGGGAGGAAAGTGTAAGAAAAAAAAAATAGACGAAGATGTGAGGAACAATGTAGAGGCAATTTGACTTCACATTTCTGCACTTGCATAATATGTATGGTAATGTAAGGAGAAGCTGGAGTTTGCCTGTCACTTTAATTATTGACTTTTTTGAATGTCAATGCCTAAACCTCCTACAGAAGACCAGAGACTCCCACTTCCAATCTCACTAATAACCTCTTTGGACCATATGCACAAAAAAAAGTGGAGCAGTTCTGGAGACAAATAGAAATTCTCCCAAATCCTCATTGATTTTAATGGGTATTTTAATGCCACTAATTGTTTTGCAATGTGCTGGAGACCTTTTTATTCAAAGGGTTAGAGTCCCAGTCCAGTATCCAGTGTTATAGAAAGAGGTGAAGTATATGTATAAGAATATCACACAGACCAATACAGAAACAGCAAGGAACATTGAAGCAGACCAGTCACCTTAAGATAAATTGAAGGAGAACACCTCTAATAACAACCACCACTTACCTTACTATGCCCAGAAAATCCTAATAGCCCTGTGAATACTGCCCTTAAGACTTAGTTAAAGAGATAACATTAGATCAGTCCTGGGTGTCATGTTGATGGAAGTGGACATGACAGTTGCTGGCAATTTTCCCAAATTAAAGCAGAAAAAAGCGTACTGAACCTTTTAGTCCCTTAATGACTGCCTGATCTGGCTTTTTTTTTGTGCCCAATGGATTCTGGGATGGCAGAGCAGTAGGCAGCCGTGCTGCCATCCCAGAATTCCATGACGTGCCAGGTGCCTGCCAACGGTTGTTAAGGGATTAAGGACTAGGAGTATGCAACATATTATGATACAATGCACTGCACAGTACTGGTCCTTGACTGTTTAAGATCACCATGTGCAGTGGGGAGACTATGCTAGTGGTCCTGCAAGCAACTGTCATGTCTGCCTCCATGGATATGACTAGGGGTGGGTGAAAAGTGGAAAAAATTTCCCCGCGTGACTTTTCGCAAAAACTTGCAGATTTTTCCAAAAGTTTTCTCTTTTTTCCCTATGCAAAATTTTCCTCCTTTTCACCTATTTTAACACATTTTTTGTCTATATTTCCTATAGGTACTACATTTCCTACTGCAATATTACTTCTTTTGAGGGCTGTAGCTTAGAAATAAGTGTCTGGAAGTCATGCTTGTGAGTCCTACAGCAACATATGGTTTGAAAAATGTATTAGCACGAAGAAAGCATTTGTTCTTTGCCTACAACACTAACTTCCTTCTTAAGTGACACTGCCACATATTCATGATGATGTTAAGAGATTGAAAAAAAATACATTCTACAATGTGGCAAATGTGTATTGTAGTGGTGGTGGTGGGGGAGGACTGGCTGGTATGGTGTGATTTGTGTATGTATATAGTTTTTAATATTGTCATGTCTGCATCAAAGTACTATCCTCCTCCTCAGATTATGGACACACATTACTTGTCGCTCATAGCAGTGGTCCCAAGTGGGGTAGATAGATGTAAAGAAGGGTTGCCCTCTTCCACCCCTCATCTGTGCTGCTGTTAATATATTTGTCCCGGCTTTGTCTGTCATACTCCTCTGCAGCAGGAGCCATAGGTGTTATTTGGACTGAACTAACTGTTGGCACTGGCAGTAGCACACTCTCTGACACATAAATAATTTCACTACTTCTTTTTTCTGCCCTAGAACCCTGGGAACTTTTTAAAGTGCTACTACTGCTGCTAGTTGCGGCACCTTTGGCCTGCTGATAGTGTGTCTCCCAGTCAGACCTGTGGCTGTGCTTCAGGTGGGATCTCATAGAGGAGGTGTCTAGGTGTGAGCCTACTTTCCCCCTGCTCATGTGTTTTTTGCATAGACAACAGATAGCAACATGCTTAACTTGAGGATCCTGAGTGAAGTCGCTTCATACTGTGGACTTCATGGCCTGAGGGGCTCCTGAGGCACTGCTGCTGCTACTACTACTACTGGGGCTGGATGTTGATGCAGTTCTACTGCCAGCACTACGAAGTGTCAAAGGTGCAGCCCTTACAGCAGCAGCAGCAGAGGCACCAATCATATCTAACATTGTGGATGTTAATAACCTGTATTGCAGATGTTGTTGCTGCTGCTGGGTACTCAAAACAGGTTTATGTGGCTGACTGGGACTTAGACTTTGAAGAGGCGATGATGCTGATGATGACTGATAGGGTGACTGTGTGCTTTTTGACATCTGTGCTTGTCCAGGGTCAGACTTTCCAACGGTTTTCTCAAACAGTTTATAGACAGGCACAGTGCTCCTTAAAAGTGGTGAAATATTCAGCCTTTGACTTTCTGCTAATCTTATAGCCATGTCATCATCTTCAATTTCACCTTCATCTGTATCTGAACAACAGAGGAATGCTGGAGGGATATATTCTAGATCTGCATCATCATCAGTCCTCATTAGGTCATCCACCGCAGCATCAGCATCACCTGACAGTTTTTGCCCACTACTACCATTATATTCCTCTAAGCTTTTAGAGGTCTCAAACAATTTCTTTTTACTTTTACTGTAACAAAGTTCCCTACTGCTTTCAGGACAGGTGTTTGGGTGCTTGTTTGTCTCACTATCTGATGCAACAGGTGGTTCAGCTGCTACACCTTCCGCTATTATACTATTGCCATCATCAACACTTGAATGTGACTTGTTGTCATCTTCAGTGTTATTCTTATATGGTTCTTTATTTCTACTGGCACTGGTGGTGCTGGAAGTTTTGCTGACACCTTGACAAACTGCATCCTCCCTTGTAGGAAAGAGATCATCATAACTGATTGCACATGCTGCAGCAACCATTGCTGCAGTCAGTTTTTGAACGGCTACTTTACTCTTACGACCCTGTAATGCTCCACCCTTCCCCTCACCCTGCCCCTTGTGCATTTGCTGGACATTACTCAACTATTGTGTTTTTATTCTACACTACCCAACACAACCGATGGAGTATGATCTCCTGCCTAAGCCCAGTCAGCTGTCTGTCAGTCACTGTCACCTAATATATTTAGTTATTTAACTCTGTATTCTTATTTGAATTTCTTTTTATTTTTTTATTTTATATATATTTTTTTTAAGTTGTCCACCCTGTCTTATCACTGTCACAGCATAGAGACAATTACAGCAAGGTCAGCAAGCAAATAGGTCCCCAGCTGTCTGTGTCTTGCCAGTCAATCAATCTGAATTTTGGGGTATTATTTGGGGTCAACCTCCTTTCTCCCCAGAGTGCCTCACTAACTCTCCCAATAGAGGTAACAAATATCCTACCTAAAAGATACCCTAAACTAAACTTCAATTCCCTCTATATATTCTCTAGCTCAAACAATGGGCTGCCCTCTCCTCTCACAAACACAGAATGGCATGCTGTGAGAGCCTGACACACTTTTATATGGCTGTAGAAAACTTTCATGTGGGGGTGAAAAATGTTTCTTCCCATTGATTCAATGCACAATGAGCTAGGCGAAAAAAGCATGAAAAAACAGAAAATCTGCACTTTCGTGGACATTTTTTGCCAAGCAGGAAGTGCCATTTTTCGCTGATTTCAGTTTGAGTAGAAACTTTTCACCTATCCCTAGATATGACATCTAGGACTGATTGAAGAGATTGTTATCTCTTGAACAAAAGGCACAAGTGCAAAATTCACAGGGGGCATTAGGATTTTCTAGCCATAGTAATGTACATGGGGTTATTATTAGGATGTGTTGCCTGTCACTTTAAGATAAGTTTAGTTAAATTTGGTTAAAAGCTGCCTTTATGTTGTGCTCACCATTTGTTTGTAAAACAGTTTTTGAGAAATTAACCACTAACCCTTTGACTGCCAGAGAAGTATCCAATGATACCTCTCTGGCACTCAAAGGGTTATTTGTTGATGGCACAATGAGGCACTTTATGCTAATTAATTGCAGTTCAATATGTACATATATTTTTATAGCGCCAACAGGTGTACAGTTTCCATTTTGTAAAGAGTTACTGGAGGTCCCTGCCCCGCACAGCTTACAATCCAAGTACAGGATGGGTGACATACAGATACAATCAGGTAGAGGAGGAAGTGCAATTTATGACAGATGATTTACATGTTACAGTAGTAATGTTCTGTGCCAATATTACCACACAGTGGGCCATGAATGAATCTACGCAGAGCCCACATACACTGGGGGCATATCTAATAGCACAGTGAGCAATACAGTTTGCCTTAAACAGAACTGGCAAACTGTACCACCAAAACATAAATGCTAATTTCTCAAAGACCAGAAAAGAAGCCACAGGGAACATTTAAAACTAAAGTAATTACAAGGTAAATGGGTAATTCTGGGGCAAACAAATTGCAACACACAAAAAAATAATTCCCCAAATCACTCTTGAGTTAAATGGGGTTTTCACCCTCTTGAATGCTGGAGAGGTCACTAACATATTCCTCTGCAATGCACTGAAGACATCTCAAGCATTCAATGGGTTAAAAATCACCATTTAAATCATGGGAATTCTAATTTGTGCCCTATAGTTAGTGCAGTTTCTTTTCCCCAGAATTATTTCTCTCCTCTACTGTTTTGTAAAGAAGCAGTAAACTGTTTTTATGAAAACCTGTATGTTATAGGGCTTTTCCTGTTGAGTAAAACAAGGGTAAGTCTGCTTCTGTCAGTTGTTATATTCAACTGTTATTACGGGTCAAATTGTCATTAGGTGAGTAAGTGTGATTACTACCTGAAAGTTCTGACAGCAAGACTCAACAGTTTCTATGACATTCTATGTATAAATTGGAATATGACCACTAGATGCCACTATTAATGTTAAAAAACAGCAACAAGAACAAAAACACATTTAAACTGAAATAACTATGGAAATATGCTTCCCACTGCAGTGTGAGCTTATTTTACTCAAGCGGAAAAGCCTACACATTTTTTTTTATTTTTTTTTTTAAGAAGAGTTTACTGCTCCTTTAAGCTATGATTGGTCCGCATATCAGAGATGGTTTGCCACAAAATCGCTACATTTTGCATTTATACAAAAGGCCCACAGTGTCCTGTAACTCAGTAGTGGACAACATTAGGTCCACCAGCTGCTGCCAGAGGGCCTCGCTTTATCCATCCCTGTTATAAATGATCAATGTGATAGGCATACCGTCCATAAAGTACTGAGATACATGCACTAAAGTGAAAGAGAGAAGACTTGCCAGTTGCTATGTTTTTCTAGGCATAGGTTCCATAGAACAGAATTTCTCAACTGCTTACCTTAAATACCCCTAACAGTCACGATTTTTAGAATTTCCAGTCTAAAGCTTAGGAGAACTAATCAGAGTGAATGCATTAAAGCAGAACTACCAACCCATAACAAGTTTATCTTAAATAACTCCCCATCTGGCCACTAGCTGCTTAGTAGCACTAGTCGCCAGAATTATTACCCTATTAAACAGATTTCTCCTTTCTTACCCGGACAGGCAGAACGGAGCACGGACATCTTGCCATAGCTGAACGGCTCCTAGCAACGCCTCCTAGAGCCGGCTGGGACTGACAGAGCAGGCGCGCGGAGGTCACTATGGCAATATGTCCATGCTCCGTCCTGCCTGTCAACCGGGGAAGAAAGGAGAAATCTTATAAATAAGGTAATAATTCTGGCGACTAGCGCTACTAAGCAGCTAGTCGCCAGATGGGGAGTTATTTAAGATAAACTTGTTATGCGGTGGTAGTTCCGCTTTAAGATTCACACACGATCATGGAGGGAAATCAAGAAAACATTCACTTGAGAACTGCATTTAAGAAATTCTGCAGTCTAAGGGACTGCAGAGGTTTCTCTCACCATAAGGTATAACCCCCCAGGTCTACGCAGGCCCCACATTCAAAAGTCACAAATTATAGCCACATCTATTTTATTTTCTCTTATTGAATACTTACCCAAACGAATTTTTTCGGCTTGATCTCGGAGTTCTGTTACTAATGCTTTCATTCTTCCATAACTTTCCTGTTGAAAACACATTTTTAAAATCTGTAATACTTTTCAATAAAATGCAGGACATGAAAATAAAAGTTATTACTGCAACCACAAAACGCAAGTTTGAGCTGCATGGCCAGGCCTGGAATGTTGGTATTGTTGTCACAACATCCTATGGAGGTTTATGGTTGACTGATCCTAGCTGTCCATAGACTGTTGTAGCAACATTGCCACCATAAAAATTCAGGGTATGGAAGTACTGCACACAAAAATAATCCAATATTTAATATGAAAGGGACACTTTCACCCAGAAACCATATTTTAATAAATATGATGAAATAACTATATTGTTATTTATATTTTTTGTTTTTTTTTTTGCATAAAAGCCTATGATCTGTGGGATTTGGGCTCTTATGCAAATTACTTTTTGTCACTTCCCCCACCTAGCCATAGTCTAAGCAGTCCTTTGCAGCTGCAGTAAAAGGAGATTTTTGTATAGTTAATGATAAATCCTTTTTTTACCCCTCTCTTCATCCTTGTGAAACACAGGAACCATGGGGTCAAGTAGCTACCACTAGGAGGCAGGGCACTTGCAAACTAAACAAAAAAAAAAAAAAAAACAAAAAAAAAAAAAAAAAAAGCCTCTGTAGAAGATTCCCTTCCATCTACCCAAAGCAGCATCCTTAACTTTTACATATGGCTAAGATGCAAGAAAAAAATGGAACCCAATGGACACCCTGATGGGAACTCAAATTTCATTGTGGAACACAGGCACCATGAGGACTCACTAAAGCTATCCCAGCCAGAATGCCATGGTGGGGGAGAAAAACTCCTAGCAGTAAAACCAGTCTCAGACAAACCAGATAAAACCATGAACCTCAGGTGTCAAAGGACAAAGCCACACAAAAATAAGTAACAGCAGAATTTATGAGTGGGTATGAAGGGAGAAAAAAAAGCACCTACTCAGGCACAACCTGCTGAAGGACTTTACACCAAATACTTGCCTCGGCCAAAACCAGTACACGGACTCTAATGTTTAACGAATGTGTGAAACGATGACCACGTTGCTCTGCAGAGGCCAGGTCCTCAATGAAAAGCATATATGGTTTGCAAAAGGATCCTACGTGGTGCATGTAGTACTTGAGACACCAATGTCCACAGAGTGAAGGTTGTATTCTCTTCTATTAGTTGGAGCAGGAGAAAGAAGGAAGCACAATCTCCTAGTATGAATATCATAAACCCCCTTGGGGAAAAAACCCAAAGCAAGTAAGTAGAACCACCTAATCTGCATTAAAATCAGAAAGAGCTTTACAAAACAAAGCTTGTAACTCAGCCACACAAAACAGGCTTTGCTCTGAGAGGGAGTAGGAGCCTTAGCCACCTGAGCAAAATGGGGGGTGGGATAGCAAGACTTTCACTTGAAATTCTGATTCTGATGCTTAGGAGTTAAATGGGGCAACAGGGAACTTTTTACCCCCAAGTAACATGGCGAATTACCTTTTAAGTTAAGGGCCAAAGAGCTGTTTGTCCATGAAGGTAAGAAGATAAAGGACTTCTCATAAGACTGATCAGATCATCAGCCATTGTTATGGCCTGCTGCTATGTACATCTTACCAAGAAACATAACAGTCTCTAAGGATACCGTTCAGATGTATTAACTTTGATGATCTTGGAGATCATATGAACAATATCCTGCAAGGAAGACCATCTGAATTGTTTCCAAAAACTGATCTCCACAAACGGCTTTGGCCCTTGTCACCCAGGCTGTGGCCAAGGCTGGGCGCAAAGTAGCCTCCAAGTGCGAAAAGTTCACTTCGAGAAGAGAATCCAGGTTTTTATCCTTAAACTCGGCTGCATAAGCTACTGGAAGAGCTGAGTGTTCGGGGAGGTAAGAAACACAGGGAAATCAGCCACAGGTGGAGTAGTCCACAGATGCAATGCAGCTGGGAAAAAAAAGGGGTAAAGATAGGTAAAGTTTCTAGACAAAAAGACACTCCTATCTGGCTACATATAACCTGATCAAGAGAGTCATAAGAGGGGAAGTGAACAGCATTCATTGTATGACTTTTAAAAATGTCTGGGAATGTCTCCGGGGTGGTCTAAGATAGCTGGAGAATCTCTAATATGACCACAACAAGCCTTATACAGAGTTCACAGGGTGCTTCTCAAAAGAATCCCCAGACTTAAGGGAAGAATCATCTGCATCTTCACCCTGTGTCTTGCCTTTCTTAAGTGAGAAGTACTCTCCAGGAAGTACCAGATCATTCTCTATCACAGAATGAGGGAGGAGGTCCTTGATCTATTTTATCCAGGATACACTGGATAGATGCTAGAAGACCAAACAAGGCCCCAAAAACCTACCATAATGAAGATAATGCAGGTTCCTGATCAGAGGGACTGGATAGACTGCATAGCTGACCTGGCTGACCCTTAGGGAGACTGGCCTGACCAGACAGACAAACTGATATGGCACAGGGCATACTCACAAAATCTTGGACCTCCTGGATCTTCTGGCTCCTCTGAAAATGGGCTTCCCATCAGCTTGACGGAAATTAAAGAATAAACGTCCAAGGAAAAAGTCTAGGTCCAGTTCGTTCTGTATGCAAGGGGAATGGACAAGTCTAAGAAGCCAAGCCATGTTGGGTATATTAAACAACCAATAAGTAAGAATATAACATAGAAGATCATCCTGAAGTAAGGAATCAGCCCTGTTGCTCTCCTGAGAGGCAGTACGTTAAAACTTAAGGCTCCTGCTGGGGGCAGGGTTTGAGTGGAACTGGGAAGGATTCTCCTTCTCCAGAGAGCTTTGGTTTGCCTTGTCTCCTAGTAGTAGCTAGTTAACCCTATAGTTCCTGTTTTCCACAACAGAGGAAAGAGAAAAATCTAAAGATAGTTCAATAAGACTTGTTATTATCAATGTTCTTTAGGCTCTGACCAGGGGTGGGGGAACATTGTGTTGTTTACTAGAAAATGACACCTTCTACACTAGGCTTTGCAGCATGGGGCACTCACAGGGTTAACAGTTGCAGCACCTTGATTACTAGTAAAGGGTTCTGGGCTGAAATACCCTTTACCTGTAAGTTGTAGACATTCTTCTATTTACTTAGTGTGGGATATAAGCCAGTTATATTCTGCTGATGTCATCCATAACCCCACCCCCTCCGGTTCTCTTTTCAACCTCTTGTAAGCTTAGCACATCTCCTTACAAAAGCTTCAAAAAGTCAGTGGAGAGTAAATCAAAAGGCAACTGACAGCCTCAATTCGGATTACATGGGTCATTCCATATCATGCATTGATACCTTATACTGTATAATGTGTTACTAGAATATGGGCTAACATATAAAGCAGAACGCAAATATAAACTGCTGGTGTACATACTGAGAATTTTTCAAGGTCATAAACTTCACCATACAATATAAAATCATGAGGAAAGAGAAATGGTGGCTTTTCTGTTTCACGAGTTTATATTGCAATTTACATATGATTTGTATTATTTTTTCCTATCATTCCTTGTTCTCAATAAAAAGGACTGATCAAAAACACTGAAATTTGGTTACCTCCATTATAACAGCGATTCCTTTGCAATCCCACTGAAACCTATTCTATACATTCTGTAGCGAGAAGTATTTTGTGCATATTTTCAGATACTTAGCTTATTATTTACTTAGATGACAAGTATACATATATCACATGCTGCAAACAGATTAAAAGAAAAACTTCTAATAATAACCCCCACACTTAGCTTACTATGACCAGAAAATCCCAGTGGCCCTGATTAGTTTTGACCTTGCGGCTTTTTTCAACATCAGTTTTGGACCACATGCCCATTGAGGCTGAGATAAGTCACTAGCAGGAATGCAGGTAATCATAAGAAGGCTCTTGCATTCTGCCTTATTCAGCTGTTAACCATTTGCTTTGCAAAGTGTTGCATTCCCTTCTGGAACTCAAAGGGTTAAAAATATCAATGACTGCCATGTTGGTTCTCTCTTAACCTTATACGTGCCGGTGGGTATGCAATACATTTCTTTGCAATGCTTTTAGTACCTCTCTGACACTGAAAGGGTTATGCAAAGGTACAAGGTTTGAGGATTTTATGGCAGTAGTATGGTAAAGTAAATTATCAGTTGTTTCTTCTCTTTAACAACCCAAAATATGTATCTAGATATTAAAATGCTAATGTACACATCACAGTGTAACAAAAGATAGACTTGTAAGTGCACTGCAAACACTCTGAAGGTTATACCATGTGCAGTGGCCAGAGTACAACTACAGGACAATTCTACAGTTACATGAATCTAGGAGAGAGGAGAAAGGGACTGACTGACCTACAGTGCTAAAAATAAAAAAAATGTGATTGATTTTTTACTTCAACAAACGCTCAAGCACCCAGTTTTTACTAACAGTAAAAGCTTTATTCAAAGTGTTAGTCATTTTTATATAGAGTTTGTTTTTTTAAGGAATAGAAAATTGTTAAAAACATATCCTTTAAATATGAATACTATAATCCTATTAAACAACTAGAAATGTAACATTCTGAATAAAACTTAACCCCAACACACACTGCATGATTACTATCAACCCATGCCCTACATAAGACATAATTATTACATTTAACACTTTTATTTCTACCCTGTAGTGCATTTGCCCAAGAATATCTCCACTTATGATATATTGCAGTGTTTGGATCTGGATGTAAAAATAGTTGAATGAATAAAGCAATGGCTGAGTGACAGGACACAGAGTGTTGTAGTTAATGAAGAATATTCAGATGAAGGTCGTGTTACAAGTGGGGTACCTTAGGGATCTGTACCGGGGGCCATTCTTTTTAACATTTTTATTAGTGATATTGCACAAAGTCCTCAAGGTAAATTGTGCCTTTTTGCAGATGATACAAAAATCAGAAACAGGGTAGACATTCCTGGGGAAATAAGCCAAATGATTTAGGTAAGTTAGAAGAATGGACAAGAATGTGGCAGCTGCAGTTTAAAGTGGAACTACCACCGCATAACAAGTTTATCTTAAATAACTCCCCATCTGGTGACTAGCTGCTTAGCAGGGGTAGTCACCAGAATTATTACCTTATTAAATAGATTTCTCCTTTCTTCTCCGGCTGACAGGCAGGATGGAGCATGGACATCTTACCATAGTGACGTCCGCCGCCTGCTCAGGAATCTGTTTAATAAGGTAATAATTCTGGCGACTAGCGCTACTAAGCAGCTAGTGGCCAGATGGGGAGTTATTTAAGATAAACTTGTTATGCGGTGGTAGTTCCGATTTAATGTTGATAAACATAAAATAATGCACTTGGGACATAAAAATCCACAGGCAGAATATAGTATAAAATTATTTGACGAATTAACCCTTTGGATACCAGATGGGGTACGCAACGTGTTGGCAGAGGGTTAAAGGTAGGCAGGCAATATAACAAAGTGGCAGGGAATGCAAGCAGGGTGGTGGGTTGTATAGCTAGGGACATGAGTAGAAGAAAAAGTGAAGTGTCCATGCCACTCTATAGATCTCCGGTTAGATCTCACCTAGAGTATTGTATACAGTACAGCAGACCCAGAAGGATACAGATACCCTAAAGAGAATTCAGAGAAGGGCCACTATAAAGGTGACTGGTTTACACAAAAAGAAATATCAGTATAGACTAAAGGATGTGAATATGTATAGCTTGGAGGAAAGAAGAGAGAGAGGTGATATGACAGAAATATTCAAATACATAAAAGGATTCAACAAAGTGCAGGAGGGAAGTACATTTCAAGGAATAAAAATATTAGGACAAGAGGCCATAAACTGGAACTAGAGGAACCGAGGTTTAGGCGTAATGTTAGAAAGTTTTACTTGACTGACAGTGTAGTAAAGTGGAACAGCCTACCAGCAGAAGTGGTAGAAGTTAATATACTGACAGAATATAAGCATACATGGGATAGGCATAAGGCTGTCCAGAACATAATAAGAAAAGACCAAGGACCAAATAAGATTGAAAAATGGGCAGACTAGATGGGCCAAATGGCTCTTATCTGCTGTCAAATTCTATGTTTCGATGATTTTGTCCATATGGGTCCTATAGTCTGCCCTAGTTAGCAAAGTGGAGACAAATCATAGATTCAGTGCAATACCCTCCAACTCTGCCTGGGGACACCTTATACCACTGACAGACATCCAGATGTTCTTCAGTACTCGTTGGAATACAAGTAATGATTGGTTGAGAATGACAGTAATTGTAGTCCAACAGAGGGTCACTGAATACCCGCCCAGTTATTTACAGATGGTGCCATGAGAATATTTTGTGGCTTGAAAGCAGCCAGCTCCATGGCCTTCCCTGTTTTCTCTTTGACCCTGAGCGTAATGGCCAGGCCTACCTGGTAGACAGGGGAGTTACAGTCAGGTCTGGATCCGATAGTGGCCACTTTGTCTCCGTGATACAGGCGCCGGAGGGACCTCATGGAGCCGCCTTTCAGAAGCCCAAATCGGGGCCACATTGTGTTCAGCATCAACGTGCAGTTGTTACTGAGAGAGGACGCTCAATCACAATGTAACCCCCTGCCCAGCTCTCTAAGGCTACTGGGGAAGTCAATGGGAAGAACAGTAATCCAGAGCACCAACAAGGACACGCCCCGCTGTCACATGGATAGCATGTGATTGGTTCCACAGATCGCAACACACCTACTGCCAGTACCAACCACTGCCCTGCATTCTGCAGCCTTTACCACCTCCATCCACTTTCTAACTTACGTCAGAAGCAGCAATGCACAGATATGGGAGTAGCTGAAAACTTTGAATGCCAGAGGGGTATTAAAGGAATGCATTGTGCACACCTCTGGCACTCAGAGTGCTAATATGAGATCTTTTAAATAACCTTCTGGTCTTTAAGGGGTTAAACCTCCCAGTAACATAGATTATAGGATATGTGTAAGTGCTAACTCAAAGGCGATCCAGTCAGTCATCAAGGAACGTTTAGCATGCTGAACACAGTCACATACAACAAGCAAGATTTCTTCCTTTTTGTTTCTGAAATATGGTCTTCAACAGTGTATTGCTCATTTAATCTTTAAATCTGTTTCTAGTAGGAAACGCTCGAAACTCTCAAGATAAGGTGTCCCTTCACCCGAGACCCTGAGAATTGGGTCAAACCATCAGAGTTTCCAAGTGTTACCATGCACCATATCACCCATACCAACACTAAACACACTGCATCCTATACACAGTGAGGCTGCTATACTAAAGAAAGGTCGTTGAATTCTGGGAGTAAAGTACTGCACAATAGGGAACATATAACAATGATTCAATTAAACAGGGATTTCAAATATTTTAATGTCAGAGTGAGACGTCTTTAACATTCAATCAATGGTTTAAAGCCTTTTTTCAATCAATGGGATTTTGTATGAATAATTGTATTTTTTCCATGCGATGCACTTGGTTGTTCCATAATCACATCACTTTTTTAGTCTATCTGCTTCACTGTCAGCACCAATCACCCTGCAGTCTGCATCCTTTCCCACAACCAACCACATTAATTCACACACCCACTGCTAGCAGCAGCATACTTCCCAGCTGTCACTCATTCAAACCCAGATCCCTCTGTCCCACCCTGGTGCACCTCTTTTTAAGATATCAAACTGTGTGTTGTGTGTGTATATAAGTGTATTGCATCATTCCACACAGCAATAAAACTCACATTAATGTTGTGTGTGTGTTACTAAATTAGCCTGTTTAACTAAAATACTTTGATCTTGTGCTAAATCATGTATTCCTTTACATGTCATGAAGTAATCTAAAAATTCTAGGTAATGGCCCAGGCCCACCCACCATTCATGGCCTCAGCAACCATCTAAAGCAAAAGTGTCCCTCTTTGGGAGATATACAAAAGTCACATTTCACACAGTTCTAGACTCTAACACCATTTTACCCTGTACTCACTGCCAGAGCCAACACTTCCTCTACCCACTGCCAGCATCAATTATATTTTATGTTGCACTAAACACTGCACTGCATCCTGCAACCATTACCAACACTAGACACACACCATCGTATATTAGCTGACAGAAGTAACCACTAGGCTGCATCCTGGACCCACTGCTACCACCAACTACACTGAATCATGTATTCACTGCAAACACCAACCATTACATTGCTGCAATACCTAATGCCAACACCAGCCACACTACACTTTCTCCCCTTTGCCAGCACAAGCCCTACTGCATCAGTGGCAACTCTAGGATTTCTACTTAGGGGGGCACACATGGGACCAGAAGAAAAAATGGGGGGCCAATTTAATGAGCAGTAACAAAGCCTTTACACCTAAAATAATGATATTCAGGCCACTGGTTATGTGTGTACGCACACCATAGCAATGGAAAACATTGGTAGACTGGTACAGAGCTATGTCACCACCATAGCAAAACACCACAACCAGAGCACTACAGTTAGATGCCACCACCAAAGCAATACAGAGTTATATGCCACCACCAGAGCAATACACCACCCCCAGAGCACTACAGTTAGATGCCACCACCAGAGCAATACAGATTTTTATGCCACCACCAGAGCAATACAGAGCTATATTTCAGCTGGGTGAATCGAGAGAAAGGGCAAAGTGGAGAAGAAAGGAAAGGGGGAGGGTGAAACAGAGATAGCACCTTTTGACCAGTGCTGCTTACTGGTTTAAATATGTGCAAGAAAATAGCTGGTATAAAATGATCCCCATCCCACTGGGCATTTTATTTGATGAGGCGTTTAAAGTTGTAAGGATTTCTATTGCTACTACTTGGGTGATTTGATGTGGTGGGTGCTCTTTATTTGCAGGAAGATGTGTTATGTTGATGGGGGCTTTTGATGTTGCAGGGGGGACAATTGATGATTAGGGAGTTTTGTTATGGCATGTGTTATATTTGATGTTGAGGAGTATATTTTGATGTGGTATTGTCCATACTTGTCACAAAAACTAAAGCAACTGAACTCTTTAAGTGCCAGAGGTGTGTCCTGCATTTGCTTGAATATAAGGCAATCCCCCACCCACACAAACATGAGATTTTCATGAAGGAAAAAAGAAAAGGCCTGAATATAAGGTGACCTTAAAGACTAATTCAGCAAGCTGAAGTGGTGCAATTCTGGAGCAAACCAACTACACAAAAGAGGCCAATAAACAGTCCCTTGCATCAAATGGAGATTTTAACTCCTTGAATGTAATTCATTAGAAACAGCTCTAGCATTCAAGAGGTTAAAAAGCTCAATTTAAATCAGTGGAGATTTGGGGGGTTTTCATTTACCCCTATGGTGCAGATGGTTTGCCCCAGAATTGCACCACTTTAACCTGCTTTAGGTCCTTTGCAATCCTCACCCCATCCATGTCCTCAGACCACATCCCATATGGGGCCTTAACACCAAAAATCCCATAGCACAGCCCTCAGCCATCATATAACCATCATTCACCACATTGTCTCTCTTCCGGTTATAGACCCTGTTATGGCAGTCAGCCCCATCCCTTATCAAACCTCTCCACTGAATATGCAATAACCATAATCATCACCCTCATTTCAGAGGAGCCATCAGCCACTTTCCCTCCACAATAGCCCTCAACTACCTCTGAAGTCATATACACTTAACCCCTTGAGTGTCAGAGGGGTATGCAATGCACTGAGAAGCATTGTGTTGCTCAATACTCTGCCACTCAAACCTGAACCCTTTTGAGTGCCAGAGTACTTGCCCAACACACTGCTGGGCACTCCTGTGGAACTCAGTAGGTTAAATAGCTCCATGCTAAACTCAGTTTCCTTTCTGAGGCCTAAAATTCAGTCTTACACATGGGAGCAGGGCCAGACTTGGAATAACAACCAGCCCTGGATACCAGTCCCACATTTCTTCAAGTGGCCCATTTCTACAATTACTCTTGCCCACTGTCCCAGCCCAACCCATTTTGTTGAAATGAGAAGGGGAGGAAGAGAGGCAAGAAGGGGGAGAAACAGGCAATGGGATAAAGAGAAAGATAAAGAGAAAAAGGAAAGAGGAGCGAAAGAGGCAAAATGGGGAGAAAGATAAAGGGGTAAGAGGGAGAAAGAGTTAAATATGGAATGAGGAGAAACAGGCAAGGGGGAGAAAGTCTTTCTCCACTCTTGATCCCCACTCTTCCATCTTTCTTCCAGTCTTGCCTCATTCTCCCACTTTTGACTCCATCTCCCCCTTTTGTCTCTTAATCCCTCCTTTTGCTTCTATCTCCCTTCTTGCGCCCCCTTTTTGTATTGTACGCCGGCCTACACATCCTATAATATTCAGCCAGCCAATCGGAAATAATTTTCCCTATCTGAAAGTACGTAGTATTACCATCTATCACACCAAGAGAACAACATGTTTTCCCCTTTCTCCTGACTGGAGGTGGGGTCTGGTCCATATACATCACTTTACACATCATCCTAAATGCCTCTAAGGTTAAAATCAAAAGACTTACTGTTTTCACTGCCCCATTCTGCCAGATCTGTCAGAGACCCCAGCTCTCTAGCCAGGGCCGGCCCAAGGAATTATGCTGCCTGGGTCCATGGATAAAATGTTGCCCTCACCCCAAAAAACACCCATTAAAAACATAAAAAGGGGAAAAAAACATCTTGGTTAGGGCTGAGCAATCATAATCTCATTTCTGAACTAACATAATGTTAGTTCAGAAATGATATTTTTATGATGCCCAAGCCTAACCACAGTTTTTTCCCTTTTAAACAATAAAAAATAAGCTTAACAGGATACACACATTGCCCCCCATATCTCCACAATGCCCCCTCCATCTCCACAATACACCCTTCATCTCTACAATGCCCCTTCCACAATGCCCCCTTCATCTCCACAATGCCCCCTTCATCTCCACATTGCCCCTTCCACAATGCTCCCTTCATCTCTACATTGCTCACTTCCACAATGCCCCCTT
This sequence comes from Rhinophrynus dorsalis, assembly GCA_037306005.1. Lineage (NCBI taxonomy): Eukaryota > Metazoa > Chordata > Amphibia > Anura > Rhinophrynidae > Rhinophrynus > Rhinophrynus dorsalis. The sequence goes on along the minus strand of CM074718.1, from coordinate 596,136,204 downwards.
CATCTCCACATTGCTCCCTTCACCTCCACATTGCCCCTTCAACAATGCTCCCTTCATCTCCACATTGCTTCCTTCCACAATGCCTCCTTCATCTCCACAATGCCTCTTCCATAATGCCCCTTCATCTCCACATTGCCCATTCCACAATGCCACTTCATCTCCACATTGCCTCCTCCACAATACCCCCTTCATCTCCACAATGCTTCCTTCATCTTCACATTGCCCCTTCAACAATGCTCCCTTCATCTCCACAATGCCCCCTTCATCTCCACATTGCCCCTTCCACAATGCTCCCTTCATCTCCACATTGCTCCCTTCCACAATGCCCCCTTCATCTCCACAATGCCCCTTCATCTCCACAATGTCCCCTTCATCTCCACATTGCTCCCTTCCACAATGCCCCCTTCATCTCCACAATGCCCCTTCCACAATGCCCCTTCATCTCCACAATGCCCCCTTCATCTCCACAATGCTCCCTTCATCTCCACATTGCTCCCTTCCACAATGCCCTCTTCATCTCCACAATGCCTCTTCCATAATGCCCCTTCATCTCCACATTGCCCATTCCACAATGCCACTTAATCTCCACATTGCCTCCTCCACAATACCTCCTTCATCTCCACAATGCTCCCTTCATCTCCACATTGCCCCTTCAACAATGCTCCCTTCAGCTCCACAATGCCCCCTTCATCTCCACATTGCCCCTTCCACAATGCTCCCTTCATCTCCACATTGCTCCCTTCCACAATGCCCCTTTCATCTCCACAATGCCCCTTCCACAATGCCCCCTTCATCTCCACAATGCTCCCTTCATCTCCACATTGCTCCCTTCCACAATGCCCCCTTCATCTCCACAATGCCACTTCCACAATGCCCCTTCATCTCCACAATGCCCCCTTCATCTCCACAATGCTCCCTTCATCTCCACATTGCTCCCTTCCACAATGCCCCCTTCATCTCCACAATGCCCCTTCCATAATGACCCTTCATCTCCACATTGCCCATTCCACAATGCCACTTCATCTCCACATTGCCTCCTCCACAATACCCCCTTCATCTCCGCAATGTTCCCTTCATCTCCACATTGCCCCTTCAACAATGCTCCTTTCATCTCCACATTGCCCCATCTACAATGCTCCCTTCATCTCCACATTGCTCCCTTCCACAATGCCCCCTTCATCTCCACAATGCTCCTTTCACAATGCCCCCTTCATCTCCACATTGCTCCCTTCCACAATGCCCCCTTCATCTCCACAATGCCCCTTCCACAATGCCCCTTCATCTCCACAATGCCCCCTTCATCTCCACAATGCTCCCTTCCACAATGCCCCCTTCATCTCCACAATGCCTCCTCCACAATACCCCCTTCATCGCCACAATGCTACCTTCATCTCCACATTGCCCCTTCAGCAATGCTCCCTTCATCTCCACAATGCCCCCTTCATCTCCACATTGCCCCTTCCACAATGCTCCCTTCATCTCCACAATGCCCCCTTCATCTCCACATTGCCCCTTCCACAATGCTCCCTTCATCTCCACATTGCTCCCTTCCACAATGCCCCCTTCATCTCCACAATGCCCCTTCCACAATGCCCCCTTCATCTCCACAATGCTCCCTTCATCTCCACATTGCTCCCTTCATCTCCACATTGCTCCCTTCCACAATGTTCCCTTCATCTCCACAATGCCCCTTCCACAATGCCCCTTCATCTGCACAATGCCCCCTTCATCTCCACAATGCTCCCTTCCACAATGCCCCCTTCATCTCCACATTGCTCCCTTCCACAATACCCCCTTCATCTCCACAATGCCCCTTCCACAATGCCCCCTTCATCTCCACATTGCCCCTTCCACAATGCTCCCTTCATCTCCACATTGCTCCCTTCCACAATGCCCCCTTCATCTCCACAATGCTCCTTCCACAATGCCCCCTTCATCTCCACACTGCTCCCTTCCACAATGCCCCCTTCATCTCTACAATGCCCCTTCCACAATGCGCCCTTCCACAATGCCCCTTCATCTCCACATTGCCTCCTCCACAATACCCCCTTCATCTCCGTAATGCTCCCTTCATCTCCATAATGCCCCTTAAAGCCCCTTCATCTCCACGATGCCCTACCTTGAGTCCCTGGTGGTCTTACGGTGTGGCAAGTAATCTGTGCCTCCCCCGCCACAGACATAGATGAAGCTCCCGCACGCGGTGCTCAGGAATGCAGAGCGCTGGGAGATGATGTCATCTCCCAGCGCTCTGTATTACTAGAGAGCCTGCCGCCGGGAGATCGGCTGGATTGCCGCCCTGACTGTCAGTCTGTGGATGGTGTGTCACATCATGGACACCGCGAGGGATCGCTGATTTACGCTACCAAGCGCTCCCTCGCGGCGTCCATGATGTGACACACCGTCCACAGACTCTGACAGTCACGGCGGCAATCCAGCAGATATATTAAAAAAAAAAAAAAAACAAACACTGGGAGGTGTACAAAATTGGGGGGGGCACAGTAGAATGTAGGGGGGGCACTGCCCCCCCCCGCGACGCCACTGCTCTGCAATCTACCTGAACAACACCCTGCTGCTCTGAGCTGAGCAGTGTTACATCAGTAAAAGGGGCGGGAGAGGGATACTTTGTCATTCAATTACTCTTGAACGACAACTTTGACAGTACTGAAATAACACTCTCCATGGCCCAAATACTATAGAGATTACTTGGAGCTGCATTTATTTACTATTCCTTTAAATACATATTATTTAAAGGCAAAAATACTGAGGAAAAATGGTCAGAATTCAAATTTAGGTTGCAGAAACGTACCCAACTGTATATACCAATGGGGAACAAGTGCAAAAGAAGTAAGTCACAGCCAATGTGGTTAACTGCACATGTAAAGAAGGAAATGGCAAGGGAAAAAAAAGCATTCAAATTATTTAAGTCAGAAGGAACTGAACAATCTTTCTTAAAATACAGGGAGTGCAACAAAGATTGCAAAAAGGCAATTAGGGTAGCAAAAATAGATAATGAAACTCGAATTGCAAGGGAAAGCAAGACTAATCCAAAAAAGTTTTTTAAATATATAAATAGCAAAAAACTTAAGAGGGAGTGCATTGGACCATTCAAAAATGAGATGGGTGAGTTGGTTAGTGAGGATAAGGAAAAGGCCGATGTTTTAAACACTTTCTTTGCATCAGTATATACAAGGGAGCAAGGATTGGTAGAAGAGCCTCCGCAAGTAACAAATAAAACAATACAATTAATAGATATTGGGTTAACTCAAGGAGATGTCATGGGAAGACTGAACAAAATTAAGACCGACAAAGCACCGGGTCCTGATGGTAATCATCCAAGGGTTCTTCAGGAACTCAGTGCAGTGTTAGCAAAACCCCTATATTTACTCTTTAAAGATTCTATTACCACAGGCTCAGTGCCACAGGATTGGCGAAAAGCTAACATAGTGCCTCTATTTAAGAAGGGAACTAAAACAGAACCTGGGAATTATAGACCAGTGAGTTTGACCTCTGTAGTGGGAAAACTATTAGAAGGCATAATAAGGGACTATATTCAGGATTACAACACAAAAAATAAGATCATTAGCACGAATCAACATGGTTTTATGAAGAATAGATCATGCCAAACTAATCTTTTCAGCTTCTATGAGGAGGTAAGCAGCAACCTTGACAATGGCAAGGCAGTAGATGTAGTATATCTAGACTTTGCAAAGGCATTTGATACAGTACCACACAGAAGGCTGGTGTATAAAATAAGGAAACTGGGGCTAGGAGATAACCTTTGCAATTGGATACAAAACTGGTTGAAGGATAGGGAACAGTGTGTGGTTGTAAATGGAAAATTCTCCAGTATAGTTAAAGTGGAGAGTGGAGTACCTCAGGGTTCAGTATTGGGTCCGCTGCTTTTTAACATGTTTATAAATGACCTGGAAATAGATATAGAAAGCAAAATATCAATATTTGCAGATGATACTAAATTATGCAAAGTCATTAATTCAGAACAGGATATTTTCTCTCTACAGAGGGACTTACATACAATGTCAGATTGGGCAAACATGTGGAATATGAAGTTTAATGTGGGGAAGTGTAAAGTCATGCATTTGGGAGGAAACAATCCCAAGGCTACTTATAAACTTAATGGAATAATTTTAGGTGACTCGTTGCTAGAAAAAGACCTGGGTATCCTTGTCAACTACAAACTTGGAAACAGTGACCAGTGTCAAACAGCAGTAGCAAAGGCAAACAAAGTCCTGTCTTGCATAAAAAGAGGTATTGAAGCAAGAGTGGATAACATTATTTTGCCATTATACAAATCATTGGTAAGACCTCACCTTGAGTATGCAGTGCAATTTTGGGCACCGGTTCTGAAAAAGGATAGACTAGAACTAGAGAGGGTACAGCGGAGAGCAACAAAATTAATTAAGGGATTGGAGGACTTGACATATGAGGAAAGACTAAACAAACTTGGTTTATTTACTCTAGAGAAAAGACGACTAAGAGGAGACCTTATCACATTGTACAAGTATATGAGAGGTCAATACAAGGATCTCTGCGGTGAGCTATTTATTCCAAGGCCTGATCAGGGGACACCCCTTGAGATTAGAGGAAAGGAGGTTTAAACTTCAGCAGAGGAAGGGTTTTTTTACGGTAAGGTCTGTCAAATTGTGGAATTCATTGCCCAGGGAGGTAGTTATGGCAGATACAATGGATACATTTAAGATAAGATTAGATACATTTCTTTCAAAAGGGAACATACAGAGTTATACTGTTTATCAGTAGGCTGATCAGGAAGGTCTGATAAAGACTAATTTAATTGGTAGCAGGAAAGCTATAAATTTCTCAGTTACTGAGGTATGAAGCGAAGGTTGAACTTGATGGACTTGTGTCTTTTTTCAACCTAATTTACTATGTTACATAAATGCAGCTATCCAAGCTCCAAAAACCCTGGAATCAAACCAAATAAGATACTGTCACTGACTCAATAAAGAGGACTTGGACCAGTACTAAGGTAACCAATTTTTATTAAGGAGCACAACGTACAGGACAATGTAACACAGCAGGTTTGCACCAGATTGGATGTCAGACACACCAAGGGTCATACTCGGAGCGGGTAGTCAGACAGAGCCACAGGTCAACACCAGATCGGGTACTTAGACAAGCTTAGGTCATACACGGAATGGTTAGTCAGACAAAGCCGCAGGTTTGCACCAGATTGGATGTCAGACACACCAAGGGTCATACACGGAGCGGGTAGTCAGACAGAGCCACAGGTCAACACCAGATCGGGTACTTAGACAAGCTTAGGTCATACACGGAATGGTTAGTCAGACAAAGCCGCAGGTTTGCACCAGATTGGATGTCAGACACGCCAAGGGTCATACACGGAGCGGGTAGTCAGACAGGGCCAAAGGTCAACACTAGAACGGATAGTCAGCCAAACCAGTTCATGCACAGAGCCCAAACACAACTGCACTGGAACACCACGAAAGGGCAACTGAAGTAGTGTCCAAGCAGTTTAAGAACAAATTGCTCCACCCCAAGAGGTGGAGCAAAACTGCACTGTCTCTTTAAGAACCAGGTCGCGACATCATCCCTGAGACATGCGCCCGAGTTCAGATGCGGCTGGAGGCCACTAAAGGGAGCAACGAGGAGACAGGTCGCCTGGAGGGAACCCAGCGCGTACTGGTACTCCCAGGGCCGCAGAAAGCCGCGAGGAAGGAAGCCGGCAGCCTACCGGGTCTGGCGGTCAACAAGGTAAGCGCTGCTTACAGATACCCAACGTGCAGAAGTACTAGACTCCAAGAAAACCCCTGTATAGAGGGGGACACTGGGACAAGTGGAACATGACAATCAAGGGTTACTCACCATTTAACTTGACTTCTTTCTTCAGATTACCATTTGAAAGAAAGAGCATCACAGAGACCCAGTCAGGAGAGAGAAACATGGGCTGCATGATTCTCTCCACAGGGCCGCAAGGGTCCACAACAGCACATGTCAGCTGGACATTCCTCCAGGGGAAGCCAGGAATGGTAATCCTCCTAATGGGGGAATTGTGACACCCCATATCTGACACAGAAAATAATAAAATTACAAAAAACTAAGCAGAAAACTCAGCCTCTATTCAGGTTGTTGAACAAGTCTAACTGGGGTGGGGCTAGTGGGATAGCCTGATAATGAGTAGGGGAGGCTCCACCCACATCTTCTTTCTAGAAATGTTCTAGCCCAGTGGTTCTCAACCTGTGCCCTCAGTGGCTACTAACAAGGCCAGGATTTGAGAATTTCCTTGTAAGAGCACAGGTGAGTTAATCAATATGACTAAGCCTCTGATCAACACACTTGTGCTCTAGCAGGGAAATTCCTAAACCCTGGCCTGTTAGTGGCCACAGAGGGCACGGGTTGAGAACCTCTGTTCTAGCCTACAGGGAGGAGCTGTCGCCTCCCCATGGTACTTGTATGTCATATTGGATGACATAGAAATATATTTCTCTATCGTCCAATACAGGTTACTGGTAACTTTGGGTAGGTGATAAGCCCCTTTAAGTAGACAGGAACAATTCTGAGAAGTGAATGCAGGGGGTGCAGCCTACCTTCCCTCCTTGGCTGCTGCTACCCAATCAGCTCCTGTAAGATTTGTTCCTTGGTGAAGACACAAGGCAAGAGAACAGTTGTGCTATAGTTTTAACTTTTTATTATTTTCTGTTAGATATGGGATACCACCATCAAGCGGATTACCATCACTGACAATTCCAATCACCCAAATGTCGATAGCTCCGTTTACCATGTGCTTTTTTGTGGACCTTAAACCCTGGGGGGGAAATCTTGGCTGCAAGTTCTTTCCTCAGGAGTTGCCCACTGAGGCTTCTTCTTGATACATGGTAATCTGAAGATAGAAGATCTGCAGGAAAAGTGAGCAACCCTTTGAGTGCTGAGGTCCACATGTCCCACTTTGCCCCTCCGCACAGGAGTCTCCTTTGGAGTTCCTATTGCATACTTCTGCACTCATTGGGTTTATCTGTATGTCTGTTGGGTGTTTTGGAGCAAGTTTCTGTGGTAACTTAACCCTTTGGTTGCTGGTTTAGCATCTTTTGGGGGGGGGGTTGAGCACTTTCCCTACTGGTTTCAGTGTTTATTGGGTCTAGTGACATGTTTTTGTGCTGTTTGGTCCAAATTTACTTCACAGTTACAACTTTGCAAAAATTGTGTTCTGCACCTTTATGGCGCGCTTTTACTGCATAGACGCCATTGCTCCATTCACTTTTATAGGACTGTACAGTTTGGGACATTTCTCTGCAACCGCTCAACGTAGCGACTTCAGAGACGGCTCATTTTAATTATCTGCCCTTGCTCTACTATCCGGTCAATGTTTAGTGTGTGTTGGGGGGCTCAGGGGGCTTCGGGCACTGTTGGGGTACTTTTTCTGGGAAAACTATATTTCCCTTGAGCTCTTGCATTGCGTGCTCGTTCATGATTGGCTCCCGTCACGGCAGCCATTTTGTGCCTTCCCAGAACAAGTATCCTATGCAGGGCTCCTTCTCTCCTCAACAGATTAACCCTTCGCCTGCCAGATAAGTGTATTTTAGTAATTTCTGGGGTGAAATTTTAATCATACACACTGTATTTGTGTATTTCCTTATACTTTGAACGTTTTGATACTGTAGGAATGTCTATTCCTTTGGAACTTGGGGCTAGGACTAAGACTAAGGATGCTGGGGTCTCTGTGTCTCCCTTTGCGCATTGATCCTCATATCAATCAGGATTGCCTAGAGAATTCTCAGGTCATATATGCCCAGCATGTTCTGTTGTCCCTGAGTTTTCCCCAGGCTGCTACTAGAGAATTCCAGCATACACAACTCTTCCATCCCAGTTACAGGGGGTCTTCCGCTCCTGGCAGACCCCTCCTTCTATCAGATAATCCCTACTGAAATCGCAGGGAGTACCTGACGTATCTGATTCCTCTGATGAGGAACTGTTGGTGTATTCTGAAGCTGTGGAATGTTCTGCAGTGGTCTCATCTCAGTCCTTTGGAGACCCCCCTTTGAGGCTGACCCTGATCCCTCCGCTGAGGGCCTGATCAGAGACGATTAAACACCCTAAACATTCCCATGGTTCAAGAGGTTTCTTTGGACCCCTCTGATGTACTTCTGGAGCCCAAACGGCCCCATACTTGTTTTCCACTTAGCCCCACTCTTGATCGGTTAGTGTCTGATGAGAGGTAGTCTCCTGACAGAAAGCCTTCTGTCTCGAAGGAGTTTTCTAAGCCTTACCCCCTTTTCCTATCCGGCGCTAGCTCAGTGGGTTCATCCCCTCAAGGTGGATGCCCCTGTTTTCTAGGCTAAGTCCACTGTTTTGCCAGTTGCTGATGCCTCTGCTCTTAAATACTGGCCTGACAAGAAACCTGGGGCCTCCCTCAAGTCCATTTTTGCCACCGCTGGTCCTTGCGTACGTCCAGCATTTGCTGTGACCTGGGTAAATAGGGCCATTGCGATTTGGACTGAACAGCTCACACTTGCAGTTCGTCAGGGAGCTCCTGCTTCTGCCATGCTGAGACTTCTTGCCAACATTCTGAAGTTCAGCATTAGGTCTCTGCTGCCTTGTTGATGACATCTCTGTGGTGGCAAGGGTTTCCACCATGTCTGTGGTTGCCAGACAAGCTCTTTGGCTCAAGATCTGGTCTGCTGACATTGCTTCTAAGAAAGCATTGCTCTCCTTGCCCTTTCAGGGCACTTCTCTGTTTGGGCCAGATTTTAAGGATCCAATTAGTGAGGCCACAGGAGGAAGAGTATCCTCCTGCCTATGGTTTCCAGGAAGCAGACGCTGTAATTGGCTTTTTGTGCTTCCGGACTGAGACACGCCAGGCGAACCAGGCGGTTCCCTCAGCTCCGTGCTCCCCCTCCAAGCCCAAACTACAATGGAAGCCTAAGGTCTCCACCTAGCCCAATGCTTCCACTTTCTTCGGCATTACTCGCCAAACCCAGGTCCCCACTCTGCTGAGGGTGGTCATCTTTGCCACTACCGCAGCTTCTGGGAGGACTCCGTGGTAGACCCTTGGGTTATACAGGTAGTGGCAGAGGGGTACAGGATCCATTTCACCTCTCTGCCATCCTTCAGTTTTTTCCCTTCTTGCACTCCTCAGGGTGTAGAGAAACGTCGTCTGCTCAACGGTGCCATCCAGGCCCTTCTGGACAAGGCAGTTCTGGAACCGTTTCCTGTTCAGGACAGGGGTTTGGGTTTTCACTCAAGCCTGTTTGTGGTTTCCAAGAAGGACAGCAGCTGTCGTCCAATTTTGTACCTGAAGGATCTCAATTCCTTTGTTGTCAAGACTCATTATCACCAGGAGTCCCTAAAGACGGTGATTGCTGCCATGTCACCTGGGGAATTCCTTGCTTCTCTGGATCTTCAGGACGCACATCTGCACATCACCATTCATTCAGAGAGAGCCGTCAGTACCTCAGATTTGCCTGCGAACACGGGCATTTTCAGTTTTCTGCTCTTCCCTTTGGTCTGACTACAGCTCCTCAAGTCTTCAATCGTGTCCTGGGAGCCTTAGTGTCAGTCCTCCATCAGAACAGCATCAGAGACACTCCATACATGGGCGACCTGATTCTGAAAGCCCCTTCTCAAAACCCCTTCAGCAGCAGATTCAGGACTGCATTCATGCACTCACCCATCATGGGTGGATCCTCAACATGGACAAGTCGGATCTTGTCCCATCCCAGCGACTGGTCTTCCTGGGCCTTCTCTTTGACACTCAGCAGAGCATGTTTCTCACGGACATGGTGGCTCACCAGATCGCCCACAAGATTTCCGTTGTTCTGGCTCACGATCCAGTTCAAGCCATGAAGTTGTCCTCTCTAGTGGGGAAGTTCATTTCCACCATATGAGTAGTCCCGTTTGCCATGGCTCACACCAGGCAACTCAAGAGGTTTGTGACCCAGGTGTGCAGGGGTCAGCCAGACCTCCTGAAGATGTCAGTGTCCCTTCCTCTTAGTGTGGAGTTGAGTCTGTCGTGGTGGCTCAACCTCTCCAATCTGCTGAAGGGCAAGCCTTTTCTGATGTCCTACTGGACCACGGTGATGACGGATGCCAGCCTATCCGGCTAGGGAGCGGTCTTGGGTCACCTGAATGCTCAAGGACGGTGGTCTCCGGAGGAATATCTCCTTCCCATCAAGGTCTTGGAGCTTCGGGCGATATTACATGCCCTTCGCCACTGGACACACCAGCTGGAGGACTGCCCGGTCCGGGTTCAGTCCGACAACGCCACGACTTTGGCTTATATCAACAAGCAAGGCGGAACAAGACATCTTGCAACTTGGTTAGAGGTCAAGACTATTTTGTCCTGGGCAGAGGAATATGTTCCTGCCATATCCGCAGTTCACATTCCTGGCGTAGACAACGTCCTGGCAGACAGTTGACACTCAGTGGGCAGTGGAAACTGCATCTTGAGGTGTTCTACCTCATTGTTCAGAGGTGGGATCTTCCATGCATCGACATCATGGTGACAAGACACAACCGGAAGACTCCGACGTTCTGTTCTCGCTGGAGGGATCCTCTAGCTCTAGCAGTCGATGCCATGTCCATTCCTTGGTTCTTTCCTCTGGCTTCCATCTTTCCTCCCATTCCCATGTTGCACAGGGTGATAGGGGAACGGAGACTGGAGCGCTGTCCAGTCTTTCTGATTGCTCCATTCTGGCCTCTCCAGGCTTGGTTTTGGAGCCTTTGGATCTATCGGTGGTGGAGCCTTTCCGGCTCCCTTGCCGTTCGGATCTTCTTCTACAGGGTTACCTGTGGAAGGAGGATGTCCATCGTCTAGCTTTGACGGCTTGGACATTGAATCCTCACCACTGTGGTAGGAAGGGTTTTCTTCTGGTGTGGTGGCAACTATGGTTAGTGCACGCAAGCTTGTTTCTTCAAAGTCTTACCATTGAGTCTGGTCTTCCTTTCTCTGTTGGTGTGCTGATAAGGACCTATTTCCGGATTTTGATTTTCCTATGGTTCTGGCCTTCCTACAGGAAGGTGTGGACAAGAGCCTCAGTTGAGTCCCTTACGGTTCCGGCATCAGCTCTCTCTGTTTTTCATTCAGAGGCGCATTGCTGTTCTTCCTGATGTCTAGGGTTTCTTCCAGGGTGTTGCTCATACTCGTCCTGTATTTCAGACTCTCGCTTCTCAGTGGGGTCTTAACTTGGTTTTGGGTGTTCTTCAGCTCCCTCCATTTGAGTCTTTGTCTAATATTTCTCTACGTCTGCTGACGTGGTACATTGGCCTTTCTCCTGGCAATTGTGTCTGTTCTCCGTGTCGCAGAGTTGCATGCTTTGTCTTGTAAACCATCCTTTTTGGTGTTTCACTAAGACATGGCGGTGTTTTGCACTTCACAGGAGTTTATCCAGATGGTGGTTTCCGAGTTCCTCATTAATCAGGAAATTGTGGCTACTTCTTTCTGCCCTGACCCTTCCTCTGACAAGGAGAATGATCGCCACTTGTCAGATGTGGTGCGTTGTATCAAACATAGAAACATAGAATTTGACGGCAGATAAGAACCATTCGGCCCATCTAGTCTGCCCATTTTCCTACTGTAAAAACCTCAAACCTTTTTTGGGCCTTGGTCTTTTCTTACATTAAGGACAGCCTTATGCCTATCCCATGCATGCTTAAATTTTGTCAATGTATTAACTTCTACCACTTCTGCTGGTAGGCTATTCCACTTACCTACTACCCTCTCAGTGAAGTAAAACTTTCTTACATTACATCTAAACCTGTGTCCCTCTAGTTTTAGACTATGGCCTCTTGTCCTAACATTTTTACTCCTTTGAAATATACTTCCATCCTGCACTTTGTTGAATCCCTTCATGTATTTGAATGTTTCAATCACATCCCCTCTCTCTCTTCTCTCCTCCAAGCTATACATGTTCAGATCCTTTAGTCTATCCTGATATTTATTTTTCTGTAAACCACTGGAGTTTTATGTGCATTGCACTGAGTCCATTAGACGTGCTGACGTCATTCCTGAGGGCCCCAGGGCAGGGAGACCTGCATCCAAGTGACTATTGCATCTTGGATCAAGTCCACTATTCGTAAGGCTTACGAGCTAAGGAAGAAGCCTGTTCCCTTTCGGGTCACGGCTCATTCTACTAGATCTATTGGGGCTTCTTGGGCTTACAAGAATCAGGCCTCCACTGATCAGTTGTGCAAGGCTGCCACTTGGTAGTCTGTGCACACCTTTTCGAAGCACTACCGTGTTGATGTGCTGGCTGATGTCAGCTTTGGGAGGAAGATCCTGGAGGCTGTCTTGCCTGTCTAGGATCTTCTCCGGTTCTTTGGTGCTTCCTTCACTTTTGAGCCCTGTTGGCTCTAGTTCATTGTACTGTGTGACAGTTCCTGGAGTATTGTTACCCCTGTTCAGTGTCCGTTGACACTTCACTTGTTTTGTTGGGCTCTGATCTCTGATCTGATGGTTCATATATGCTCTGGTGACTTTGGGGGCCTGGCGCCTGGTCCTTGCCTTACTTCCCGCCTCTGGGAAACTCAATGATTGGACATACCAAAGTTACCAGTAACCTGTATTGGATGGCAGAGAAAAAGAGGATTTTAGTCTTACCTGTTAAATCCTTTTCTCTTAGTCCATACAGGTTACTGGTAACTTTGGGTAGGCGATCAGCCCTTTTAAGTAGGCAGGAACAATTCTGTGAAATGAATGCAGGGGGGTGGAGCCTACCTTCCCTCCTTGGCTGCGGCTAGCCAATCAGCTCCAGTAAGATTTGAGACACTAACTATTGACTAGGCAGTGAGAAGGAAAAGAAGACTCCATTGAGCATGAACCTGAAAGGACCCCCACGTTCTGCCACAGGAGAGCCAAGCATGGTCCCTTGACAGGGTGGGAGACCAGTAACCTGTATGGACTAAGAGAAAAGGATTTAACAGGTAAGACTAAAATCCTCTTTTTCATTGTATCTGTACTTTCCTGTATATAATGATCTCAATTGAAGTCCACCTCTCATTCACTCCTACCCACAACATGCAGTTGGATTCAATAGCCATGGGCTAACTATATTTATCAGATAGCAAACAAACTGGAAGTAAACTACAACAAAAGCGGGGGGGGGGGGGGGGGGGAGTAATGATACAGTTGTTTGCTAATGGAAGGACACCTAGTTAAGTATTTTTCTCTAATACCCCCATTCATGCTAGATACATCTCCAAAGCAACGTGAAGCATTACTCTAGAGATGTCTTTATCATAGATACGGGTCAGACAGATTAATTGCTATTTCCAAGGGCATATTTCCCTTTTCAGACTGATTATTTTCCAAGTTATATAGTTTTGTTTTACACTGATTTAATGCATTAAGTGCTGGGTATGTCGGTTTGCAATTAATTGCTCTGCAATGGCACTCCACAGAGGGTATATTTTAAATCTATTTAATGACACACTGCTTAGTATTGCTATTAGAGGCAATGTAAAAATGGAACATTTTGTCATTTGTTTGCTGCACTGTGTATGCGCAGCACTCCAGAGATAAGCACATCCATGGAGAAAAACAATAATGATGCTCCCACTTCTCCTAATGAGAAATCGAGGCCATGCAGCACTGTGATCAGACAGTATGTCCAAGTGGACTTGGAAAACAAATGAAGCCTGAGTAATCCGCCTTAAATGTCCTAATTGTTTTTCTCATCACAAATATATCAGTTAACCCAGTAAGGACCAGATGATGTGCTATGACCGTCACAATCCTTATACCCTTAAGGAGCGGTGATGGTCATAGCACATCACGTTCTTTTTAAAAACGGGACCTAAAATTGACCGCTCCAAGACTGGAACGTTCTCTTTTAGGCCCCAAAGCGATGCACCAGTACGCTTAACAGGTCACGTGTACTGTAGCGTCAGCAAGGCTCAAAGCGGTCCTTAAGGGTAGGTAACTTCCCTGGACCGCTGGTCCTTAAGGGGTTCATGGAAAACGGAGTTACCTTTTCAGTGCAATGTAAGACTAAGATGTGTGTGTTTAAAAGAAAATGGATACATTCTGGAGCAAAGCAACAGAGAGAGGGAAAATTAAACATTCTGGTCAATTTAAATGGGCCTTTAACCCTTTGAGTGCCAGAAGGGTATCCAAAACATTACAAAAGCAATGCCTTGGATACTGCTCTGGCACTCAAAGGTTTAAATGAGTTTTAGATCTCTTTAGCATTCAATGGGTTAAAAGCACCATTTCCATCAATGGACATGTATTTCCCCTACAGTGAGGTTGGTTTGCCCCAGCATTACTCCGATTTTCTTTTGAACATAATGCCAATGTGGATGCCAATCACATATATATTAGTTTATCATGGACATAACTGGGAACTCTCCAAATTTGCCCCGGTGACTTCGGTTTTGGCTGCTAATTACCGGGTCTCTGGGGCAGAGGTTGATTCTCTGGATGTGGGGTGTTTCTAATTAAACTGTGCCCACGTCTTCTCTTTCCCATTGTGTTGCTCCCACTCTCCGCCCACTTCTCCTCCTTCCCCAGCCTATTAATTATACTTTTTCTTCATTTTATAAGCTCCACACCCACATATAATGAAGTACCACACATTTTTATGCAAATCACATAATTTTTCTCTGCCAGCAACACCACATGACTCCCCTCTCTGGGGAGTCCACAATGAAAAGCTCCCGGGTATGACCATGGGGATGGCAAGCAGCTGTTTGACTGGGGGCAAATCATGTTTCTGATGCAGATTTCAGATTATCAGTAGCTTTCATAGATCAGCTGGGCTGGAAAAACCCACTAGTGCAGAATAAACAAAAATTGGCATTAAACAGTTAAAAACTATAGTGGCTGCTACTGAACCTCTTGGGAAGCAGGCCTGCCAGTCACCATTTGGATTCTTAAGTAACAAACTCCTTCCAAACAAAAACCACTATTTACCTTATTTAAATGCTAATGGCCACTATTTATTCTGCATGGATTAATTCTCCAGAATTAATCTAAAATTAGTATTGGACATCATGTCCACTGAGGTGGACTTCTTTGTGGTTATACTCCAGGACTCCAAACTCCTCCCAATTAAAGAATACTTCAGTGGGAGGAGCTCAGATTCAAGTTCTGCAACAAAGAAATGTGTGCCCCTGTGGACATGATATGGACTGCTAATTAACCCTTTGAATGCCAAAGATGTAACGTGTTGCATACCTTTTCTCACTCATAAGTTTCAAGATTACTTTGGTGAATCAATCCACCCAGAATTGATAGACAGTGGCCATTATGATTTTCTGCCCAGATTAAGGTGTGTGAGGATTATCATTAGGTGGTAGTCCTTTTTATCACTTAGCATATGCAAGATCTGTTGAATATTCTGCACTGTTCTTTCAGTGGCTTTGTATCAATATTTGCAGATGACAATTATGCAGGGGAATAAATTCAGAACAGGATATTTGTTCTCTACAGAGGGATTCACATAAAATTGCAGACTAGGAAAACAAATGGAATATGAAGTTTAGTGTGGGAAAGTGTAAAGTCATGCATTCTGGAAGAAAAAATCCCAATGCTACTTACAAACTAAATGCAATCATTTTAGGGGACTCGTTGATAGAGACAGACCTTGGAATGCTTGTATACTACAACCTTGGAAACAGTGACCAGTAGCGAAATCAAACAAAGTCCTGTCTTGCATAAAAAGGGGTATTGAAGAAAGAGTGGACAACATAATTTTGCCATTGTACAGATCGGTGGTAAGACCTCACTTCAAATATGCAGTGCAGTTTTGGGCACCAGTTCCGAAAAAGGATATACTAAAACTGGAGAGAGTACAGCAAAGAGCAACAAAATTAATTAAAGGAATGGAGGACTTGACAAGAGGAACAACTAGACAAACTTGGTTTATTTACACTAAAGAGAAAAAAAATCTAATAGAAGTCTTATCACACTGTACAAGTATAGGAGGGGTCAGTACAGGGAATCTCTCTGCTGAGCTAATCATTCCAAGGCCTGATCAAATAACCAGGGGCCACCCCTTGAGATTAGAGGAAAAGAGGTTTCAACTTCAGCAGAGGAAAGGGTGTTTTTTTATCGTGAGGTCTGTTAAAATATGGAATCCCTCGCCCAAGGATGAGGTTATGGCAAATACAATGGATACATTTAGAGAAGATTAGGTACAGGGTTACATTGTGTATTAGTAGGAAGAACCTTTTGATAGACTAAATTCTTCACAGCAGGATGCTTATATAATTCTCATGTTCTGGGTTATGAGGCAAAGGTTGAACTTGATGGACTTGTGTCTTTTTTTTTTCTTTTAACCTAATTTACTACACGTCTAACAAGTTACTGTCTCTCAGGTATGGAAGCCGTAGGAAAGAATATCCACAGATCATATATAACAGACATCAGGGGCTGTATGCAGCAAGCTAAATACAGGCAATTCTAAGGCAAACCAACTGCACCATTGGGGATAAGAAAAAAAACAAACATACCTCAAAATCTCTCTCATTTAAACAGGGCTTTTAACCACTTAAATGCTAGAGTGATTGTCAATGCATTTAAGTGACGCAATGCATTGGGGACCTAGTCTTTAGCATACAACAGTGTAAAAACCCCAGTAAAATCAAGTGAAGTTGTGCTGCAGTTCGTTTCCTCCTGAGTAAGAACACCACGACATCAAATATTGTGCATCAACCACTCTTCTGAGAGTATATCACTTTAGAGGCAAAGAAAGAAATCGTGGGGGTAGTCTATGTAATAACAAGATAAATGTACTGTGTACTAGAGCGATAAAGGAAGAAAAAAAAGGGGGATAATTGTGTATATGAATATAGTAAGTGAATAGGATTATTACTGAGCCTCCAAGAGTATCAGTGGCCCAGGCACTAAAAATACATGTGAAATAACCTGTGCTAAGGGTGGTCCGAAATAAAGTTATAATAATCACGGTCTACTGATATATTAAATAAAATTACAGAAATAAGTCAAAAGTGAATGGCAACAGAAAAATGATGAGAGCTATGAGAACAAAAAATGTGAATGAAATAACACAAATAGTAGTAGTATAAATAATACATAAAAATGATAAATCATTCACTGGGTATAGAGGATAATAATAAAAATGGTCCAATATTTGTATAAACTTTAAGTCAATGCTGTGTTAAAAGACACATAGTACCTTGTAATCCAGTGAACTAAATAACAAACAAATGATGATGTGATGAATGAACGATGGGATGAAATGAAGACAAATGATGAAGATAAAATGAGGTATAGACAGTCACGGTCACTTAATCTCCAAATGGTACGATATTATCTCTTGTGCAGCTCACAAATCATGGTCTTGTAAAGGCCATCAAATCAGTAGAAAGCAACATCACAGTCAGCACTCAAAAGGGAATAAAGAGGAAAAGATGAGTATATCTAAGCATAGTATATTTATTGAAACAAATACATATACAAGACAAATGTGCACTCACTTGATAGAAAGGCATCTCGGGGTCCCAACCCCCAAATAGTCACGAACAGTGTCCTTCTCACTGTATCTCTGTGCCTCCGATGCACGAGGAGAAAAGTTTGTAAGAGTCCTCTAGTAATACTGCGAGAGCCACAACGGTGCTGTTGTTCGTGGGACTCGAGCCAGATATACACTGTGCAGGGAAGGAACCTCACGGGGACGTAGGGTGGGGACCTGATTCTGAGTGCATGCTAGTCTGTTACCCTAGCGCTTTCGTGGGACATCTCCCACATCATCAGGGGTAAAACAATTGTCAGTAAGTGGCCATGGCTGATATTTATACCTCTCTCCATAAGCAAAAAGGGGAATGAATTACCAAACCATATTTAATTAATATTAAAAAAAACCTAATACAATGTAAAGTGTAAAATATTAAATTTGATCCTAAAACCAAAGAAATCTATATAATGTGCAAATAAAAATATAAATATATATCCAGTACAATGAAGAACCCCATATTTTGTTGTTAATGACAAACATCTGTGTTTATCCCTGAGGCACTTAACCAAAAATGCCTAGAAAAATAAATAAGAAACACTATGTAAAAACTATTACATAGAAAAAGGGCATATAATCTTGCTAGTGGGACTACCACAGATGTTTGAATCAAGGGAAATCACATAAGATGTCAAAGTGGCATCATATTTATAATTTGGTATCCCTGTTAATACATCTCTATCAAAAACACACTTAGCTACCCCATAAAATATTCTTACATACAGAGTATATACCCTATCAGTATATTACTACTATATGTAGAGTCAGATAGCAAATATAACTAAAATAATCATTTATATATTAAAAACATAAATGAACTATATATCAAATCAACCATAGAATAATATGACAGTTCTTAAAATACCAGTTAAGATGGTAAAACAATGTAGAAATGTGTGTATTACTGAAAAATTATGTAAAAATATGCGTATAAAAAGTCAAAAGTACCATAAATAATAAAAGACTAAATGAATAATGAGCAGCAAAAATGGTTAAAAGTGAGAGTAAAAATGTGAATAACAATCTCAAGGTAAAATAAGTTACATTGTGACACAAAGTAAGATATAAATAAAAGCTGCCAAGTCTATGTCAATACTCAAGTCACTAGGGGTGAGAGTTTTAAGCTCATGTATCCAATAAGTCTCACGTCTCCTAAGGGAAGTAACTTGGTCTCCACCCCTAGTGGCCTTATTGACCAATTCAATTGCCTGTACTACCATTCCATCTATATTACAATTATGGGAATCCTTTAGATGTAGAGGAACACTATGGGTAGTCACCTTAGTTCTAATGTTATATAGATGCTCACTTATTCTAGTTTTAAACTTCCTCTTTGTACAACCAACATATTGAAGGCCGCACACACAGGTGATAAGGTATACGACATATGAGTTATTGCAATTAATGCATTCCCTGATGTCATACACCTTACCAGTTACAGTGCTATGGAATTTATCCTGGCAAACATCCTTTTCTACCACACTTAAAATTTCCCCGTTTATCGGTTACTAAGGTTTTTGGTTGAATCTTTCGAGAAACATCACTCGGGGCAATAATATTCTTTATCCTTCTATTCTTTTTAAAAGCTATACTTGGTGATTCCCCTAATTCTTTTTTTAATAAAGGATCCTGCATCAGGATAGGCCAATGTTTGTTTAAAATCTTTTTGATATCATATGCTCTTTCATTGTATGTGGCAACAAAAGCTGGGGGTCTGCTATCTTCTGATTTATCCCTATATTCAAGTAGTGAATCTCTATTTTTACTTTTGGAATAGGCTTGATCAACAATATCCACCTTGTAGCCTTTAGCAATAAATTTACTCCTCAGGATCCCAGCTTCCACATCAAAATCCGTAGTCAACAAGCAATTCCTGCGGATTCTTTCAATTTGGCCATAGGGGATATTGCTAATCCATCTCCTAAGATGTCCACTATCTGCATGGAGATATCCATTGCTATCAACTGAATTTCAATGGTTTTTTTTTTAGTGATAACCGAATTTCCCTCCCTTGTCGTATCTGCCTGTGAATGTCATCCCTAATTCATTATTATTAACTAGTTGAACAGGCCACAGTGCCACTGCCAGCCGGTCGCAGTGCAGTCATGCTCAGTAGAGACTGCCCGCGCCACGGCTGATACAGAGCAGGATGCTCCTTCAGAGCATGACTGCGGCGTTGCGCACATTTTAGCGAATTATTATATAGGATATACTCAAAAAAGCTGTTAAATGAGTTCTCGTCTCCCTTCCAAATCAGTATAAGATCAACTATATACCTTCTATACAGTATAATATTATTTCTAAATGGGTTGTTACTCCATATATAATGGTTTTCCCAAAACCCCATATATACATTAGCTATTGAGGGGGCAAAGGAGGAGTCCATTGCAACACCCTGTCCCTGTCAGTAATACTGCTCCTGAAACAAAAAATCTTTAGGGTTGAAAATAAATTCAATACATTGTAAAATAAAATCCTGTTGTTTCAAGGGCAGTAACCCCGATGTCGACGAGTGTTTTATAGCCTTAATTCCTTGTGAATGTGGTATAGAGAAACTGTACGTCATAACTGACCCAAGCAAAGGTATTATTCCAAACAAAGTTCTTCATTAATTGCAATAATTGTAAAGTATCTTTGAGGTACGAAGGGAGCTCCACCACAAGAGGTTGCAGGAATTCATCAATATACTCAGATAGACCACTTGTTAATGAGCCAGTTCCCAATATAATCGGCCTACCTGGTGGATTAACCAACGTCTTATGAATTTTGGGTAGGTGGTAAAATATGGGGACTCGTGGGCTACCAGAGTATAAGAAAGATCTCTCCTCCCCAGTGATGATACCTTCCCTATATCCTACACGCAATAATACTTAAAGTTCCAAATTATATAGCTGTGTGGGATCACCATGTAAAGGTATATATGTTTTCTCATCTCCTAGGAGACGATCGGCTTCCTGTAGACACTCCTCTGTATTTTATAATACAACTCCTCCTCCTTTGTCAGCGCTCCATATAATAATATTTGTGTTCTTTTCCAATTTACTTATAGCTTTTTTCTCCTCAATAGTTACATTTTGTTTAAACACCATATTTGCTATCACTAGAGGTACACATCTTTTCTAGATCTTGTAATACCAGTTGGCTAAACACTTTGATATTTCCCCATGTGAGCCACTAGGGAAGAAGGTAGACTTGGGCTTTTTCCCACTATGAATGGGGTCCCACTGATTAGCATTCATTTTCTCCATCTCTAGAAGCTCAAGGGTACGTGCTGCATATTTATCCTTTATGGAATAACTTGGATACGGGGTTTCTTGACATTTTGATGTGTTAGAGAAGTGTCTCGAGAGTAATATTTCTGATAAATTTATTTGCATCAATAAATAGTTGGAATTTATTGGGGCCTTGTGTGGGTACAAAAGATAATCCCTTTTCCAGGAGTTGTTATTCTGCTTCATTAACAGGATAATTACCAAGGTTAAAAATACCCTTAGTCATTAAAATCTCATTATCATTTATTCTACTCTGGGAATTTTGGCATCTCCACTCTCCTTCTCTGGTCTGAAACTTCTTTTGGCTCCCTGTGTTCCCATCTTTTTCTCTAATTCCAACCAATCTATTTCCCCTCCTAATTTGTGTCTCTCTGGTGTTGGCCCGACCTGTCCTAAAAAAAAATAGTTCTCAATGGGAATGTGAGTTTTAGGTCTAGCACCCTTTTCATTGGAATTCCTAGGGTCAGAGAACCCTGTATCTATTCCTATTCTACTTGCAGTCCTTGAATAAAAGGGTTCTAAATTTGTTCCTGTACTGCCTGGGAGTTCTATTTCATAACGGTTAGTGCTCACTAGTTCTACCACATTGGCCCTATCTGCTCCATCTGTTTAATCTTTATTCTTGATGTTGCTATTATTAGTAACTCTCTTTGGGGGTTCTGGATGGACCAGAGTGCTCGGAAGACTGTGCTTCAGAAGGACTGGCTCCCTTTCGGGATTTTAAGTTGTTGGGAGGAATAGCCTGCATTCATTTGGTTATCTCTCCTAAAATAGCGTCTTTGAAAAGCCATATTCTTTCTAGTGAGAAAACCCTGTTTATCCCTATTATCATAATCTGTCTTGTCCCTAAGAAATTTTTTGTTTTTGATAATTTGAAAATTTTGTTCTAAAGAGTTTAGACTTTTATTGATATTATATTGTAACTTCTGGTGTGATTCTTTCAATGAACATCTCTTAATTTTACTCGCAATATCCCCAATTTCTTTCTTACTTTTTTTAAGGAGATCTTCTCTATATTTGATTAAAATATCCATTAACTTCAAAGAACATTCCTCCAAAGCAGTTTCCCATTCTGTCAGGAACTCAAGCTCTTCGAGGCTAAATGAAGCTTTCTTTCTCTTAGACCTCTTGGGATGATTCTTTTTTTTTTTTTTTTTTTTTTTATAATTTTCCAACGAGATCAGGTCAAACCAGTCTTTACTTTCTTTGACCAATAATTTTTCCAAATTTTTTTATCAATCCCGCTGGATCCTCCTTTGTTGGTCTTTTGGAGTCTATTTCAAGGAAGTCCACAGATCTATTTCTCTGCTCTCTAATTTTATTATAATTATTCATAGTAAGTGGTGTGCCACAGAAGAACAATTAATAAAAGAGAAAGAAAGAAGAACACTACATCAACTACCGCGCACCAACCACTCTTCTGAGAGTATATCACTATATCAAATCAACCACGGAATACTATGACAGTTCTTAAAATACCTGTTAAGATGGTAAAACAATGTAGAAATTTGTGTATTACTGAAAAATAATGTAAAAACATGTGTATTACTTGAAAAATCATAAAAAGTCAGAAGTACCATAAATAATAAAATACTAAATGAATAATGAGCAGCAAAAATGGTTAAAAGTGAGAGTAAAAATGGGAATAACAATCTCAAGGTAAAGTAAGTGACAGTGTGACCCAAAGTAAAATTATACACATGTTGACTAAATAAAAGCTGCCAAGTCTAAGGGCTTAAAAATGGATATATAGTTAATTTAGGTTTTAATATATAAATGATTATTTTAGTTATATTTGCTATCTGACTCTACATATAGCGAGTGAAAATTTATCCCTGGCAAGTAGACATTCAGTCCTGGTGGGTGTGCTATGGCTTGCAGTGGTGAGTAACTTTTCAGGTCTGGCTAGTAGCAAAGGACTTAAAATTTTAAGCCCTGGACTAGTAAAATATGGATTAGGTATATGTATTTTATGGGGTAGCCAAGTGTGTTTTTGATAGAGATGTATTAACAGGGATACCAGATTATCTATATGATGCCACTTTGACATCTATGTAGAGATGTGATTTCCCTGTGATATTATGTTATATTTGGTGAATATGAGATGCTGTTTCATTTTGATTCAAACATCTGTGGTAGTCCCACTAGCAAGATTATATGCCCTTTTTCTATGTAATAGTTTTTACGTAGTGTTTCTTATTTATTTGTCTAGGCATTTTTGGTTAAGTGCCTCAGGGATAAACACAGATGTTTGTCATTAACAACAAAATATGGGGTTCTTCATTGTGCTGGATATATATTTATATTTTTATTTGCACATTATATATATTTCTTTGGTTTTAGTATCAAATTTAATATTTTACACTTTACATTGTATTAGGTTTTTTATTATTAATATTTTTAAATATGGTTTGGTAATTTGTTCCCCTTTTTGCTTAAGGAGAGAGGTATAAATATCAACAATGGCCATTTACTAACCATTGTTTTACCCCTGATGAAGTGGGAGGTGTCCCACGAAAGCTCTAGGGTAACAGACTAGCACGCACTCAGAATCAGGTCCCCGCCCTACGTCCCCCGTGAGATTCCTTCCCTGCACAGTGTATATCTGGCTCGAGTCCCACAAACAACGGCTCCGTTGTGGCTCTCGCCGTATTACTAGAGAACTCTTACAAACTTTTCTCCTCGTGGATCGGAGGCACAGAGATACAGTGAGGAGGACACGGTTTGTGACTATTTGGGGGCTGGGACCCCGAGATGCCTTTCTATCAAGCATTCATATAGTGAGTGCGCATTTGTCTTGTATATGTATTTGTTTCAATAAATATACTACGCTTAGACACCCATCTTTTCCTCTTTATTTTTTTTGTTTTTCTCCTGAGTAAGGCAATGAATCTCGCACACTTCTGGCACTTTGTGGTTTAAAAAAACATGGTGGTCTGGATGAATAGAGGCATGCAGGTAGGCGTCCTAAAGATCCAGAGAGGCCAGACATTCACCTGGACACATCACTGAGATAACAGCAAAAAGATTCCACCTTGAAGTGTGTAGCAACTACGTAGCGATTGAGGCATTTCAAGTCCAGAAATCTAGATTCTTATCCACAAAGAGAAGATAAACCAGTCATTTCTAGGAAGATTGGTCCACAGACTAAATTTTGAACTACAAGGTGTGGCACGCAACAACAAATAAGGCTGAGGCCTTACCAGAAAACCTAGCAGGGTCAAAGCCAGCTTCAGAAAGATGTGTATTTGCTTCCAAAATATTGGGAGTCTCTCCTCCCAAAAAAAACTTTAAAAAGTGCCCTGCCCGCTGGAGGAAGGGCGCTCAACCCCATTACTCCTGTGTTCCACACACTGGACATAAGGGAAACATTCTTGGAAGGACCTCATCTAGAATATAGAGTACAGTTTTCTTTAAAAAGTCATTATTGAACTGGAGGGAAAAAAAAGAAGACTATAGTTATAAAGAGGGTCTAGCCAAACTAGATTTATTTACATTAGAGAAAGGCTATAATAATCAATGACAGCACAAAGAACTCCCTGGGGGGAATTTATTACTCAAAGAGCTGAGCATAAGGGGTCATCGAACAAGACAGGGTTTGTTTGTTTGTGTTTTTTTTTTTTTTTTTTTTTTTAATAGTTAAGTTGTAGATTGAAGATTCTTTCAAAAAGTATTGGATAGAATACTAGTTCAGAACAATATTAAGAATTATGACAGTTTATTTCAAACCAATGCAATGTGTTCGATACCTTTCTGGCAATGGATTTCAACCCCATTGATGCTAGAGAGATCTGTAACACAAATACTTTGTAATGCTCTTGAAACCTCGCTAGGAACCATTCAATGAATGGGAATTTGTATCCTCACATTACAGGGCAGTTGGTTTGTTCTAGAATCAGTTCACTTTTCCTTTAAACATCTGGGCTCTTTAAGAAGATATATTGCTTATCAAAAGAGCTTTGATCCATTGCCCTTCATTACTTACCTGAAGAGTCCCTTGTACTTCCAGAGGAAATCCTGGTGTTCACAGTATAAGAACCACTAAGCTAAATAAAGGTTCCACACCATTTTTATTTCACATATGGCTTCATTTAGAATGACACAGAAAAATAACTGACAGTACAGCAGGTCTCAGTCATGCAAATGATTAAAAATAATAAACAAATGATCCCAGTATTTATGCTCCAAAACCTTAGATTGTTTTTGTTCCATTTTTGAGCAGCTGCCAATTGATGGAAGTATGGTAATGAGTTCAGTTTTTAGAAAATGGGAGAAAAAAATAAATTTAAAAAAGGGAAAAAAAAAAAAAGGTTTGCGAAGGACAAAGATTTTTGTTTTTTTTTACAATAAGATCATTCATTGTTTAAGAGTACTGATTAACCAATCAAATGCATTAATGCCATGAGTGTATTCACCTAGAACAGGGCTTGGCAACCTTTGGGTCTTCGTCTGTTGAAGAATACAATTTCAATAATCTACACGCAGCCATTGGCCAAATGTTGCTTACCCCTAACCTAGAATCCTAGTTATGTTAGAGTGGCCTGCAATGCATTGCACAGCAATATGTAGCAGCCTTTTACACCTCCTGCACTGAAGGAGCTAATAAATTAACTTTAAATAAATAAATAGACCTAATTTCACATTCTGTCCCTGTACATAACTGTTAAAAAAAAGAGACCCTGATTATGTATATTTCTACAGCAAATGTAATGCACGCTTCTTCCTCATAAAATATACATTTCTGTAAAAGGCATGGAAAAAGCTAGGTACCCTGCACCAAAATAAACATCTGACAGATCAGGAGTTAGCCCTTTGAGGGCCAAAAGGGGTACACAATACATTGCAGAGCAATGTGTTGAGTACCCCTCTACCACTCAAAGGGTTAGCGAGTGGGAAAGAGGCGCTGTTGTTGGATTATTCCCATCAGCCTCAACTGAGAACAAATATCCACACACTCTTTCGAACATCTCAGTCCTCATCAACAGGCATGAAAATATCACTAAAAAAATATTCAGAGATTGTCGTGGCCTCTTCTTCGGAAACCACTTCATTGGTGCTGGTGGATTCCTTGAGCGCAGGGTCCTTCTCATCAGGAACCTAAACAATGGAAAAAAAAAAACATTGAGGATCAGGTGAATTCATCAGTTTTTCTAGGGAAAAGAGGCAGTTTACTAGAGGAAGGAAAAATACAGAAATGAAGTGACCACTGACAAGAAAGGTGTATGTGAACCATAGGGAATAGCTAAATAATTTCCATTTATTTAAATGGGACTTTAAACCCTTGAAAGCTAGAGGTCGCCAATGCATTGCTTCCGAAACATATTGTAGGGCCTTCCTGCTAATTAAAACAAGGGGATTACCATGACAGGGAGATGATTCCAAAGTTATTTCAGTTGAAACTGTTTTTTTCTACATTATCACTGTCACCTCATGTCCAGACCATTCATATGGTGTCTATTCATTCAGTGCATTGATTTTATGGGACAGATGAGCCACTGGCTACAATTGTCCATAGAATGTGACACTTTGTGAGGGTATTCCAGTTTTACTCAGCAGGAAGAGCCTAGATATATTTTGTAATGACTATTTATCCTTAAAGGGGAACTACCACCCGGCAAAAACTTCATCCTAATTAAGTCTTCATCTGGCGACTAGCTGCTTAGTAGCGCTAGTCGCCAGAAATATTACTTGGTTTAAAAGATTTTCTACTTTTTCCGAGGCTGACAGTAGCAGGAA
Organism: Rhinophrynus dorsalis; assembly: GCA_037306005.1. Classification (NCBI taxonomy): domain Eukaryota; kingdom Metazoa; phylum Chordata; class Amphibia; order Anura; family Rhinophrynidae; genus Rhinophrynus; species Rhinophrynus dorsalis. The sequence goes on along the minus strand of CM074718.1, from coordinate 596,109,731 downwards.
GCACGGACATCTTGCCATAGTGACATCCGTGCGCCTGCGCTGTCAGTACCTTTTGGAGCCGGCCGGCAACTAGCGCTACTAAGCAGCTAGTCGCCAGATGAAGACTTAATTAGGATGAAGTTTTTGCAGGGTGGTAGTTCCCCTTTAACCTTTTGAGTGTCAGAGAGGTATTCAAAATAGCTCTCTGGCACTCAAACTGTTAAAATAAACTGGAATTTTGTTTGAGCCCTATGGTGCAATCTGCCCCAGAAATTGTACCGTTTTTACTTAGTACATTATCCTCAATGACTACTTTTCCATAAGATGTGATGGTAACAGCTTCAATATCTCATGAGAGTTTGAGTCGTTACAACTTTTGAACGAAGGAACTCCCAACACTGTAAGCACACTTGTTTTACCCAGCAGGAACAACCCTATAATATATCGGTTTTCATAATAAGTCTTTACTGATTTTGAATCAGATGAGAAGACATTGGTTTCATACAGACTCCCCTACTTACATCAGAAACTGGAACATCAGTCTCTTCGTGTTTGGAAACTACATTGTCAGCACAGGAGGAGTTCTCAGATGGGGAAGGCACTTGGGGGGGTTTTACATCCTCTTGGCTTGAAACCAAAACATCTTGCTGGGATTTACTGGCAGCTGTGGAGACCTTTTTATAATTTGGCTTTGGCAATTTTTTCTTCTTATGTTTTGGGCTTTTTGTTCCATCAACCCGCTTATCTTTGCAAACCAAAGCTAAAAAGCCCAAAGACTTTTGCTTATGCCTGGAAAAAAAAACAGATATGTATTTTGTATCATTCCTTAGCTAATTAAACAGCCTCTCATTTCCAAACAAAATGGGCAGAACAGAGTTTTTTTTTACCCTTTAGGAACGAGAGGGGAATGTATAAAATATGATAAAAATGTACCGCAGCAAAATGCAGTTCCACCAACTTCACAGATATACCAGACTACAAAGGCCTATGAACAGGTCAATCTGCTGCATGAGATTGTGCTAGGAGATCTATTGAAATAAGGGTTGTGTGTACTCACTAATAAATCCTTTTCTATTAGTACATTTGAGGTACAAAAGGTACACGGGGAGAAGGAAGCAGGACACTTAACAGTTAACAACTACCACATCAAATATAAGGAAAGATTGTTTTTCAGTGAAATGAATTTTGAAAAACAAAACAGACAGGCAAACATACATACAGAAAAACAAACATACATACAGAAATACAGACAGACATACATACATACATACATACAGACAGACAGACATACAGAAAAACAAACATACATACAGAAATACAGACAGACAAACATACATACAGAAATACAGACAGACAAACAGAGACAGACAAACATACAGACAGACAAACATACATACATGCAGACAAACATACATTCATACAGACAGACATACATACAGACAGACAGACAGACATACATACATACAGGCTTACATACATACATACATACATACAGACAGACAGACATACACCTTGCCTTATATATTTGAGGTCACCTTTGATTTAGTTCTAGTTATGCTTGGGTTGATGAACTTTACATGTGGTTAACCCAATGAGTGCAAGATGCATTGGATAACCCTCTTGCACTCAAAGGGTTAAGTAACAATTTTATTGCCAGTGGGGTGTCTAATGCATTGCTTCACAATGAATTGAATACTCCTCTGGCACTCAAAGGGGTAGGTGAGTTAAAAGGGTATGTTTGCCGCAGCTCATCAACCCAAGTCATAAAGCCAGAACTCCCGGTTCTCCCATACCCTCCCATCCAGTCCTTTTCCATTCTCTCTACCACCTCACCCCGGTGCCATAAACTAGCATTTACGGTCACCGCTGTCTCTTCTGCCTGGTCAAGGAGCCATCACCACTGCATAATGCTTTTGAGAGCACTACCTCCATCTTTAGTAAGGGTGGCCCAAGTGTGAGAGCATGTGATCTGCAATGTGAATGTATATGTCAGTGTGTGCCGTGTATTCACATTGAAGGTCAAATTGTACTGGCAACTTAATGTAAAAGAAAAAGGAGGAGGGGACTCAAAAACATGGGGGAGGGAGAGGTGTTCATTACAATGAAGAGGAGTGGGAGGGAATTAAATAAAAAAATACATAAATAAAATAAGTCTTTAAGGACCAGAGGGGTGTGCGAAGCATTGCTTTGCGATGGGTGGTTCAACCTTTTGGTCCTTAACCCCTTAAGGGGATTGGAATTGGGCAAAGGGTAGTGTCTCCAGTGCAGAGACCAGAAAACCCTACACATTCATGAACTCGCACACACCTGAAAAACCCAATGATCCACCACGGAAATAGCCCAAGCACTGGGAAAAAGGAGCAAACAACCTACTAATGCATGAGGCACAGCAGACCCCTGCACGTCATGCGGAGGTAGACTTATGAGCTGTGAGCTCCTGGGCAGGCTTTTTGCCTGTCCATGCCTGCTTGGGTTTTGGGGATGGAGTACACATGGGCTGGTGAAGGAATAGAGGTCCCAGACACAGACCCACACTGGGGGGGGGGGGGCAACGAAAGCAACGCGTCTTAGAGGAAAAGAGGGAGGCTTAGGAGTAACAGGAGGCAATGAGGTAGTCTTGCCTTTAATAGCATGACCGAAAACCTTCACCAGCTCTCAGACACTTGCCCAAATGGAAGGAACACCAATAACTTCTTGGGAAACTGGTTTGCCAATCAGATCTTTAGCCACAGAGTACTATGTATGGCCACAGACAAAGCCAAGGTCTTCCTAGTAACCCGACTGCACAGAATACAGCATCTGAAAGATGTTCAATAAACTTAAGGATCTTAGCAAGAGCCACAAAAATATCCTCCTGAGGTGGGGGCTGCAAGGATAGTCTACAAAATCTGATCCTCCCAAACAGCCATGGCACTAGTCACCCAAGCAAGAGAAGGTGGTAGGTACCGTAGGTGGCACCAGAAGCCGTAAAGTTCACCTTCAAGAGAGAATCCAGGTGCTTAACCACTTCATCCATAGGTGGCAAAGCTGTATTTTTGGGAAGGCTAGAGATTGGAATGCCTACACTGCTGGAGGCGTAGCCCTCTGAGCTAAAGCATCTACAGAAAGATGATACGAGAAAGCTAAGTCTGGGAAGGAACAACCTCGTCAGACATCTTCCATTCCTCCGGCAGTACCTGGTCTAAAGAACAGAAAGTAGGAAAAATTTCAGCTTTTTTTACACCTTTTAAAAATATCAGGGAATAAAGGACTGGAATCTGAGGCCTCAGAGACCTTCAGGGTCTCCAGGATGACCCAAATAAGACTCTCAGCAGGAGAACCAGGTTCTTCCTCAAAATAATCTCCAACACAGAAGGATGAACATTTTGTTACACACAATGGGAACTATAGCTAGCTCAAAAACCAGAGCCACAAACTGGTAGCTAAGGTTCTGGTATGCAAACAGGAGATACTGATGATGTCTGGACCAGATAGGGTTAAGGAGACATGAGTTTTAAGTCCATTTCAATTGCTGCTATGATGGATCTGATGGATTCAATCTTTGGGCACCAAGTATTTGTTTAGAGCCTTCAGATATTGAACTGGCCCGAATACTCTGTCTATCAAGGGAACTACAAAGAGAATCCTTTGAAGTGTTGAACTTTAGGGATGTTGGTAATCACCCTGAATCTACATGGCTGATGATCTTAACCAGCTCTGATTTGCTCCCCAAGTATTTGGCATCTTGTTCCCTAGGCTCAGACATAGTTACCTTTCAACCAAAACAATCAGGAAAAGAACAGACACAAACTCTGAGAGGAGTCACTGATATAAGCCTCTAAGGTTTTAAAGGGATAGTAATACTTTAATATTACTAATCCCCATAGTATAGCTATTTAAAAAATAATTCAATTGCCCCCAGGTTTATCTCTCAAACCTTTATGGTTTGAGAGATAACCAAACCCAAAGTTCCCCCTTTCCTGAGGCCAGTGTTGTACTGACTGCAGGGGAAGTCTGTCGTACGATAGGCTTGCGGCTCTGCAGCCGAGCCGAGATTGAGTTAGTGAAAAATAATTATTTCACTGAAACTTGGTTTGCAAGCACATGTAGAAGACCGTTTCAGTGAAATAATTATTTCTACTAACACGATCTCGGCTCTGCTGCAATGCCGCCTGATGAAAAGTAACACCGGATATCCCTGCAGTCAGTACAACGCTGACTTCAGGGAAGGGGGAAGGAGGGTGGGGAACTTTGGTTACGGTTTTCTCTCAAACCATAAAGGTTTGAGAGATGAACCTGGTGGCAATTGAATTATTTTTTAAATAGCTACACTATGGGGATTAGTAACATTAAAGTATTACTATCCCTTTAAGGATAAAATAAAAAACACAATATAGCAGTACAGAGGCTGCAGTATAAAACCTAAGAGAACAACAGAACATGAAAGTGATGCTACTGTTGAATGCTATGCCAAGATAGCTACAATAAGAGTAAAAGGAAGAACTCACCTCATGCCAGAGCTCAGGCTGATGGGAGAATAAGCACAGACACAGACAGAATGCAGATTGTCTAAGTGGATTATTCACTCTCCCATTCAGAAAATCTCCCTGCTAAGAAAAAGCTTGGAAGTTTTCTGCCCGCAAGTAGGAAGAGGAAAAGGGGTTGGAAGCGGCCATGATTTTTTTTTCCCCTAAGAGTTACTGGCTGCCAATGCATGCTAAAAGCCCACAGAGATTTCTCCCAATGTGTAACATCCCATGGAGACTTGCATGCACGCTATGGGGTGGGATTATGTTCTGTGATTTAGAGAGCACGAAGCTTAAATAATCACACTGCAAACCAAACTGGAGTGCCCACCATCTGATCCGAGAAGACTACACCAGCATAACCAAAGGAGGTTTACCACAAAATTCAAACCACTGGTAAGCCTCAAGAACAGAAACTCCAGGTTACAATTTGCTAAAAACTACATAAACAACCTGTAGAATTCAGGAACAAAGTCTTATGGACAGATGAAGCAATGATTAACCTGTACAATAGTGATGGAAAAAGAACGGAACTGCACATGATCCAAAGCATACCACATGGTAGAGGTAGTGTTATGGCTTGGGCATGTATGGCTGACACTTGAACTGGCTTTGTCTTTACTGATGAAGTGACTACTGATGGAAGCAGCTGGATGAATTCTGAGATGTACAGAAACATCTTAGCTGCTCAAGTCCAACTAAAAGCCTAAAAGGAAATTCACCTTGCAGGAGGACAGTGACCCCAAACATAGTGTTAAAGCAACCAACTAGTTTTTCAGGGCCAAATAGTTCTTGACTGGCCATGTCAATCACCAGACCTGAATCCAAATGAGCACACATTTCACTATGGAACAATGCCCATAAATAAACAGGAACTGAAGATGGCTGCAGTACAGGCATGGCAGATCACCACCACAGTTCACAGATTAAAGCCAAGAGTATGCACTTTATCCTATTAGTCACTGTTTCATTTCATACCCAGTGTGCTGAAGTACATAGCCAAAACAACCAAACTTGTGTCACTGTCCAAATACTTTTGAGCTGCACTGTATATTGTCTATGTACACAATGCTGCATTAATAGAGAATAAAGGGAAAAACAATCATACTATCAATGTAAAGCTGATCTAGAATACACTGGTTGTTTACTTTGTCATAGTTTTTTCATTCATAAATCAGAATATGAACCTACTCCTCACATGTTACATAAACATCCCAAGCTGTGGTTGTACAACTCTTATTTTCAGACAGCCTCAGTCAACTAATATCCATCACCATCAGGAGAATCGCATGCTGTCTATTCTTGCTATAAACTATAATTTCACTTGAAAATGGTATTGTTATTATGTTAAAGCCCAGCAATGTATGGGGCAAATCCAGGATTATTAAAAAATAAAATAAGTATAAAATAACAATACCTTGAACCTGCAAAAACATTGCATATACCCGAGCACAGGCCAGGAGTGGGCTACATATACCATCATCCTCAGATGGCCGACACCTGAGAGCTTAGAGGGATCCAGCAGCACCTCACTGAAGAAACCCAATTAAGCTTGCAATGTAAATCTGTTTCTCTTGTGCAGAGAGGATTTAACCGACTTCCAGTGCTGGATCTTCTGTGGGTAGAACCAGCCTGCAGGAATATGGAAAGGGTTTCTCTGCTATTGCACAAGGGGGCGGAAAACACGAACAAACAGCATCCGAGGGTGCACCATCCACAAGAATGAACTACTAAGGGTTACGGTTTGTCAGCGTTGTTTTGTCGTGATCTAGCATTTCAGTCTGAATAAAGATGATATAGTCCCTTGCTCTTTTTGAACCTGGAATAAATCTGCCCCATACTGACAAGGTCCCCTAAAGGCTGAAATATATATCTGGGGTTCTGCAGTTTTCTTGTACAGGGGAGATCTACTTGATACTTTTGTGCTAGTCTGTTTGATGGAAAAACCTGGATGACATAAAAATGAAAATTTCTCCTCTGATGGTACAAGGGATCACGAAAGGGGGCACCAGTCCCCAACACAATCTGCTAAGCTTAATTCATGCTTGGTGAGTGTTTCACATCTCTTTTGTTAATTATTCCTACGTTGCGACACACATACAGATGGAAATGTTTAATTCCAGTGACATTTGCAGTAAAAGCAATGTAACCTGATGAATGTATTTGGAATATCGAAACACTAATTTGGGGGCCATGACACATACAGTGGAAATCAAAAGTTGACACATCCTTATTGATATCAGCCTTTACATCAACAAAAGCTGCAATTCCAAGACAAATCATGTCAGATTTCATCTTTAATAAGATCTGGTAACCAACGATATTTAAGTGAAAATCAATCATGTTTTGGAAAAATAATTTCAAATAAAAAATTGTTAATGCCTTGGTTGCACAAGTGTGCAAACCTGCTAACTAACCTTTTGGAAGCATCTTTTTCTATGATTACAGCATTAAGTCTGTTTGGATAGGTCTCTACCAAACTAGCACACATCAATTTTGAATTTTTATCCACTCTTCTTTGCAGAAGTGTTCAAGGTCAGTCAAATTGCAAGTGGATCTCCTGCGCACAGCCCTCTTTAGGTCAGTCCACAGAATATCTATATGACTGAGGTCTGTGCTCTGACAGGGCCATTCCAGTACATTGAGCTTCCTTTTTGTAAGCCATTCCTAAATTGATTTGGTAGTATGCTTCAGATTGTTATGTTGAAAGGGGAAACTCTTCTTTAGCTTCACCTTTCTGGCAGAGGGGAGCAGGTTTTCCTCCCAAATATATTGATATTTTGAGCCATTCATTTTCCCATCTACCCTGACCAGAGCAGAGCCCCTGTCCCCAATGAAGAGAACTGGCCCCATAAAAGGATGCTGCCACTAGCACACTTGTGAGTATGTATTTTGTTCTGTGGGCGATGAGCTGTGTTGGCTTTGCTCCAAACATATCTTTTGGAATGAAGGCCAAAACATTATCTTGGTCTCATTTGACCAGAAGACATTTTCTCACATGAATTTGAGAGACTAAATGAGTCTTCTTGCAAAATGTATATGGGATTAGGTGTTCTTTCTTGTGAGAAATGGCTTCAGTCTTGCCACCCTACCCCACATCTCAGACTTGTTTATAATATGCAGTAGTCGCCAGTTACCATCATACATGTAAGCTCATTTAAAGGGATAGTAATGTTTCATAATAAAATCAGCTCTAATTAATCATCATAGTATTTGGGCCTTGGAGAGTGTTATTTCATTTCTGTCGGAGTTGTAGTTCAAGAGTAACTGAATGATAAAGTATCATCCTCCTGCCCCTTCTACTGATGTTACATTGCTCAGCTTAGAGCAGCAGGGAGTGTCCAGGTAGATTGCAGAGAGGGACAATCTTAAATTAAGATGAGGGAAAAGGCTGAAAAACCTGTCAAGGGGGCAGGGTTTTTATTGTTCTCACAGTAACAATATTGACCTCTGATGTGAGCTGCCTGGTCTATGGACTGGATTCCACATCTAGGAGTGGAGACTTACACTAGGTAAAAAGGGCAGGAGGGGGAAACTTTATCATTCAATTACTCTTGAACTACAACTCTCACAGTATAGAAATAACACTCTCTGTGGCTCAGTTGCTATGAAGATTAATTGGAGCTGCTGTTTTTGTGAAACATTACTATCCCTTTAAGGGTTAGTAATGTTTCACTACTCAAGCAGCCAAGATTGATTTTCCCAGTTAATAGTACTGATGTCCGACTGACTGTTCAGAACTGTCTAGTTACACTGTAAGTATAAGATGGTTTACCCCCACGTCCTTTTCCCAATGTCCGTGTTCTCAGGCTGAAATCTGACAGCGGATCATGATGAGGGACAATCAGTATTAGGAAAAACCTGCCCTCCTTCGTCAAGGGTTTTCCTTATACTGAAGAGGGAAGATTGTCCCTTATTGTGATCTGTCTAGTCCGATGACTGGTTTTCAGAGTCCAAATCAGGCACATTTTTAGTTAACTACCATAATATTACAACATTTTAACACATTCATTAAGTTAGCAGCCTAGATTTGCCTTTGCAAGTGGCCATCTTCACTTTTATGGAGAACTATATAGGAGAAGAATTAGAATAGTAGAAAACACCACAATCCAATTTAGACCAACTATAAGAGTGGAAGCATCATAAAGCAACACTATACTCCCACTTCACTTGCCTCTATGGTGCTAGTATTGGCAATAATGCCCAAAGCTAAAGTGCAGGGAATGGTAAACTTGTGTCTCTCCATCTGCCATTTATGGAAAATGGGAATTGTAATCCAACATCAGCTCTATTAGGGGTTTAGGTTACCCACATGCATAAAGACAGCAAAAAATTATCATTATAGAGGAGCTACATTTTTGTCATTCCTTAAAGTAATAGTAATACACGGATTAAAAGAAATTTAATTTGGCATATATTAAAAAAATTAACCAATTGCGCTGTTTCCGATCTCCCAAACCTTTATGGTTTGAGAGACATCAGTTTGCAAAGATCCCCCTTCCCACCCCTTGCACGGACGTCAGCTTTCTAACTTGCAGACAGAGATCCCGGTCCGTAGACCGTCCTGCGGCTCTTCAGCTGAGCCTGGTTTGCAAGCAAAGGGGGAACTTTGCAAACTGATATCACTAATATCTACCAAATAACATTTCTTTAAATCCATGTATTACTATCACTTTAAGTTGACGGGGTGGGGGGCAAAAGTGTCGACCAAGGTGGGTTAAAAGGCAACTGGCAATTTCATCTCGTTTTGCCCTTGCAGTACATGGTCTTACCCTCTCAGTGCTGTTTTATGAAGAGAAGCTGAACTTGTACAAGACAAAGGACTTGTGCTGCTCAGAGCTTCTGGTTCAGAAATAAGATCTTCTTTTTCAGGTGTTGGTGTACTCTCATTGAGTGATTTACTTTCAGTGGTACAATCAGACATTTCTTCTCCATATGCCATGTTCTCTCTCTGGACTGAGCACTGAGTGGATTCTGGTGCCTCTTCATCTAGCTCATGTGTTTCTGATGTTTCTTTGGCATCATTCTCACTGGTAATACTTGTTTCTAGAACTACAATAAAAACTACAGTCAAAAAAACAGCTGGAAGAACATTACAAGACACAGATGATGATGTACCAAGCAGACCTGGTGTCATTGTGCAGCAAACTTTCTGCAAAATACGGGGTTAATACAACACATCATGCATCTGGTTTTCCACAGAATCACTCTAGTTCTTATTACATCAGCTTCTGAGGGTCAGAGTGTATGAACAGTAAAATGCTGTAATTCCAGAGCATACTGGATTTATACATCAGTGGAGCACGTATACTAAAGGTCCTGGGAACTAAATGGAAGCATATTACCATGTTTGGGTGCATATGGCCACATTAAGGAAGAGCTAAAGATAGGCAAGTCTGTAGCAGCAGCACAATAAGGACAAAAAAATTAAGGGAAATCCAGTCAGTGAGAAAGCGTCGGCTCTACAGCAGTGCTAAGACCGCATTATAGAAACAGAAATCCTTCACTGAAATGGTCTTCTACGTGTGATTGGTCTGCAAGCACAGGTAGAAGATCATTTCAGTGAAGGATTTCTGTTTCTAGAACTCAATCTCGCCACTGCTGCAGAGCCGCCGCTGGTCCCGGGACCGGATTCCCCTGCTGTCAGATATAACGATGACGTCAGGGGAGAGGGAACTTTGAATGTGGATATCTCTCAAACTATAAAGGTTTGAGAGATGCAGCTGGTCTCGTTTAATTCCGATGTTTAAGGGCTACAACATGGGGGGTAGTGAAAATGAAGTATTACTATCCCTTTAAGTTGATTATCTCTACAAATTATAAGCATGTAAACAAAATGTACACTTTTGTTAATTTCAGACCAAAAATTAGAGAGTCGTATAAAGATAAAGTGGAGCAAAGTTCGGGGTTACTAACTACACCAATGGGAACAAGCGGATTTGAATTGGTTTTTTTTAGGGACAAATTTGGATGAAGAGAAGTTCTGGGGCAAACCAACTGCACCCATAGAAGACAACTAAATATTATGCAAATTTCCATTAATTTAAAATAAGGTTTTAACCTATTAACCCTTTGCATGTCAGACAGGTATCCAACTCACTGGAATACAATGGATACCTCTCTGGCACTCAAAGAGTTAATGCAAGACAGGTCTCCAGTGCATTGCAAAGAGGTTACAAGTCCAGTGAGTTCACCTAGTACTTAGAAGTGAGGATATTAGCCAGTTGTCTACCAAATCCAAATGTTTTGTGTAAAACAAGTACCACATCACAAAGATGGAATCTCAGGGATCACTTTACACAACATCCACTGGGGGATGGCAGAAATGAACTGCATGATACTTAAAGGGATAGTAATGTTTCACAAAAACAGCAGCTCCAATTAATCTTCATAGTATTTGGGCCACATAAAGAGTTATTTCAATACTGTCAGAGTTGTAGTTCAACAGAAATTGAATGATAAAAGTATCCCCATCCTACCCCTTTAACCTAGTGTAAGCCACCTCTCCTCAGATGTGGAATCCAGTCCATAGACCAGGCAGCTCACATCAAGAGACAATCTTCTTATTGCGAGAACAATGAAAACCCTGCTCCCCTTGACAGGTTTTTCAGCTTAATTGAAGATTGTCCCTCTCTGCAATCTACATGGGCACCTCCCTGCTGCTCTGAGCTGAGCAGCGTTACATCAGTAAAAGGGGCAGGAGAGGGATACTTTATCATTCAATTACTCTTGAGCTACAACTCTGACAGAATTGAAATAACACTCTCCATGGCCCAAATACTATGATGATTAATTAGAGCTGCTTTTATTTGGAAACATTACTGTCCCTTTAAAGTGGAATTTGGGATGAAAAGGCTTTTTGGAAAGAGCCATTTTATACCTGAAACAATAGTTTACAATATATTTAGCTGTAATTGTCAGTTTACATAAATAAGACAATACTGGCTGGCATGCCAGGTACATACCCACATTGCACACTGCTCATAGTACTGGCAGGCATGCCAATGACATACAAAGCTCACAGTACTGACTGGCATGCCAAGTGCATACCCATTTTGCATACTGCTCGCAGTACGGGATGGCATGCCTCTGACATACTCACAGAGCTCATAATACTAGCTGGCATGCCACGGACGTACATTGCTCACAGTAATGGCTGGCATGGCCAAGGTCATACAGTGCTCGCAGTACTGGCTGGCACTGCCAAGGTCATACTGTGCTCACAGTGCTGGTTGGCACTGCCAATGTCATACAGTGCTCACAGTACTGGCTGGCATGCCAAGGAGGTACAGTAGTCACAATGCTCTCCCTCCCACCTACTCTCTGACAACTCCTCAGCAAATCCTGTCTACATACATGTGCTCACTAAGGTAAGAATGAGGACTGTAAGTACGTATAACACCATTTCAGTTTTATAGTGGAACTCTCACCACCATTAAAGTTATCTGTATTTAAATGTTCGTCTTCAATAAAGCTTCAATCTGTTTTTTTTTTTTTTTTTTTTTTTTTTTTTTGTTTTTTTTGTTTTTCTAATTTTTATGGTAAAGGAGATGTTAGCATTTAAGATAGAACTGTTGACATCACTGGTGGGATCACCAGGGTACATCTCAGTACAGAAAGGCTGTCATTCCATAAACGTCTCCATTTTTATTTTAACCATCCAATCAACTACCATCCACTACTACAATTTAATTCCCATGCTTGTTATTCCACTGTGACTATTAAAACAAATAACTAAATATATTGTGACTAAGAGACAAACTTATAAATTCATAATAGATTCAAATATTTCTTATATTACTGCTGGAAAACTCCAGTGCCAGAGAGATGCACTATATAAGGAAAATCAACTTGTGGGGTACATCTCTGGCATGAACTTGGTTAATTTATTAGCATCAGAACAAACAAGACATGTATACACATCCTTCAGAAAAGTTGTACTTTAAAGAAATATATAATTTTGGCCAATAGCTAGGACACCAAAAAAGGTATTGCCATTTTAAAAGCGGAGTCCACTTGCATCTGAGGATATTTTTACACTGAGAAACCTGACTAGCACTTGAGCATGAACGATCTTCCACTTTTCCTCTCCATGACCTGGATGCGCATTATGAAGGAGCGTGCTGAGTCACATGCAGATTTTGGAGTCACTGAAGGAGGAGGGAACGAGCCACAGCATGGGAGGAGGAGGGGAGGCGAATGACAACCTTTCAGTACTGAGCTGTACTGTAGAGATCCCTCCAGTGACGTCATCAGGTAGATCTTTAAATGCCAATATCTCCTTTACCACAATGATTTAAAAAAAATGACGAATATTTGAATACAGATAACTTTAATTGAGGTGAGAGTTCCACTTGAAAAGTTTGGGCCATACGATCAAAAGTAAAGTGGAGGAATTCTGGGGCAAATCAACTACGCTATAGGGAAAAACTAACTCATTGATTTAAATGTAGATTTTAATCCATTGAATGCCAGAGAGGTCTTCAACGCATTACTTCTCTCTCTCTGGTATTTGAGGGATTAAAATCCCCATTTAAATCAATGAGAATTTTTGGAATTTTTAATTCTCCCCTTTAGTGTAAATGGTTTACCCCAGAATTCCTCCACTTTTCTTTTGAACATACCGCCCTTAGCATCCATTTAACCCCTTAAGGACCAGCAGCGCGGCCAGCAGTTAAGGACCTCAGTGCTTTTTTTTTTTTTTTTCGCCATTGGATTCAGGGGTGCCTGAGTGGTGTGCAGCCACGCTGGGACCCCTAAATTCAATGACTTTTCAGGACAGTCACTGGTCCTTAAGTGCAGGACAGTCGTGGCGGTCCTAACACATCATTGGCCTTTAAGGGGTTAATAGGAATCATATGGCCTGTGTTAGGCATTACTAAGTTTTACAAATTTGAAACAAAGGAGAGCACAGCCTTAGACAGTATCACATCTGCTATAAGCACAAAGAAGCAGGTTAGTACAATGCAGCGCTTACCTACAATGGCCAGGTCTTCATGTTCCTCTTCCTGTTGCAGGTAAAATCAAAATTAACAATTTAATCAATGAAACATTTAGCAGCACAATAGAGCTTCAAAGAAAATATGGCATATATTTTAGTTAATAATGGTAATTTAAAGAAATGTTTACATATTCCTAAATTAATTAATACATGACTTGTTTTGGCAAATGGCCATATTTTATGGGAAACTATACAGAAGTAGTGAGGTCACTAAAAAAAGAAAAAAGAAAAACAAAAAAAACTAAAACATCAAAAACCCCACAGTATTCAAATTGATATCAGTCTAACCATTAGAAGAAAGACTATACCCCCACAAGCACCACCTTTATTCACCTCTCCTAATCGCGAAATGCAGGTGATGGTCATCCTGTGGCTCTCCAGCTGTTGGAATACAGATATTGTAATTCTCAGACAGCCAAAGGCCAGCTGAGAAATACATTTTATGTAGTCCAACAACATCTGGAGAGCCACAGGATGAATGCCTCCTGTTTATCCAATAATATCTTGATTGTTTATGAGAAGTTGTATTTGTAACCCTTTGAGTGCCACAGGGGTAATATCAAAGGGATAGTAATGGCTGATTTTAACAAAATTTAATATTGTAGATATTAAAAAAATAACTGATGTAAATCTGGTCTCTCAAACATGTATAATTTGGAGATATACACTTCTAAAGTTCCCCCCTCCCGCCCCTTTCAGAGACGTCAGCACTCTAGCGGACAGCATGAGATCCTGGCCCCAGGACCGGCCGGCGGCTCTTCAGCAGAGCCGAAATAGTGCTATCTAAAAATAAATACTTCACTGGAACTAGACCGTTCCAATGAAGTATTTCTTTTTAGACTGGGCTATTTAGGCTCTGCTGAAGAGCTGCCTCGAGTCTCACGACCAGGATCTCATGCTGTCAGCTAGAGTGCCGACGTCTCTGAAAGGGGAGGGAGGGGGGAACTTTAGAAGCGTATATCTCCAAATTATACATGTTTGAGAGACCAGATTTACATCAGTTATTTTTTTAATATCTACAATATTAAATTTTGTTAAAATCAGCCATTACTATCCCTTCAATGCATTGCTTTGCAATGCGTTGTGTACCCATCTGGCACTCAGAGGGTTAAATGAAAAAAATGTTATAGGGATTTTCATACTCAGCAAAACGAGGGTACTGCCACGGCTGGGATATTTTTCGTTCATAAGTTATTTTAACCCTTTCAGTGCCAGAGAGGTACACAATGCATTGCTCTATAATGTGTTGTGTACCCCTCTGGAACTCAAAGTGTTAACATATAAACACAATGTTCTATTGTGGTTACCAGGTCATACTGTTTTCGTCACTTACTATGGAGACCTCTAGTCAGTGACTCAAGTTCTCCCACAGAGCAATGTGCATGTTGGCACTACTGCTAACAGTATAAGATGTAATATCTTTTGAATGAAAAATGTACAAGTAGTGGGATTATCCTTGTTTTACTGCTCCTTTAAAAAAAAAAAAAAAAAAAAAAAAAAAAAAAAATTATATAGACATTCTTAATAAGCATTTTTAGGTCCATCCCACCTTAATAAAGCACTCAAGCAAAGGCTTCTTGCGTGGAGGAGTCTGGTCTCCATCGCTTGCACTTCTCTTCCTGGAGACCTGAGGCAAAGTCCACGCAGGATTAACCTCCGAACCGGAACAATGCTCGTCTGGAACCGGAGCTGAAGTCTCTAAGGACTCCGTTCTGTGCATTACAGAAAAGCAGAATCCTGATTATCTCCTCTGTCATTCTACTATGAAAAAATAACAGGATTGCGAGTTTGTACAATATTATGGGGTGTCCACCACCACAAAGGGTGAACTAACGCACTGAGCTGTGGAAAAAAACTAAGTTATATCTTGGTTTGCTAAAAGCATCACTAACTAAAAGTAACATTTTTGTTATGTAATTTAGATATTTCATGTAAATCTATCAGGTTAATATCTTAAAGGAACACAAATGCTAAAACATAACAAAAACTATAAAATGAATGTTTATAACACTTTCACATAAACATTTAGACGTATCCACAACTTCATACAACTTAAGATGTATGAATTGGTCTGTGCTATTTTTCACCAGACTGGGGGGAAATTATTTTCCTCTACACTGACTTCCTGGGCAAGCAGCTGCAAAACGTGGGTACTGCCACTGCTGGGATATTTTTCATTCATAAGTTATTTTAACCCTTTGAGTGCCAGAGGGGTACACAAAGCATTGCTTTGTAACACACATGCATAATCAAAAAAAATATCTAGGGCACAATGTTTTGGATCAACGATGGTAAACAGGAATAGGAAAAGGGTTGAACTACATGGACGCAAGTCTTTTTTCAACCTAAATTACTATGTTACTATGTTATGTTACTATGTTCAAGAAGTCATCATAACGAAAAAAATGTCAGATTGTGGGTTGGTGGTAAAAGGACGATGGTATTTACAGTAGAAAGTTTGTCACTTGAACATGTGTGTTAAAGAATTAAAACCTGCATAATAAATACTGCCCTAAAAGACATTTTTAATTTTAGAAATTAAATTTTTCTTTTAGTTGTCTTTAAAACAACATATTTTCAACAGAGATAAAGGCAGCCCTTTAGCTGCTGCTGGACTACAATTCCCATCGCCCCCACGCCAGTTGTGCAAGCTCTCCAGTCCACTGGGGCATAGCTTTGAATTACCAATTACCATTACTAGCTCAGCTGTATAAACTGACAAATACAGATGGACAAAGTCACATATTCCTAATGATCATGACAGAACATGAGCTTAGTACAAAAACCATAGCTCCCCATCTCAGCATCTACTTAACCCTTGCATCCCTCTGTGTAGTCCACATCTCTTATATGCAATTCAGAGATCTGCCAGCCTCTCACCTGTGACTTTGGTCAGGAATCATCGGTTGAGCACAGTTTGGGTTGATCAGCACAGGGGCTGGAAGAGACTCTACAGGACTTGAATCACATGAATACGGGTATTCAGAGCTTATTGGGATTTCCACCAATGTCAGAATAAATGTTGTTTCCTCCGCAGGGCAATTATTTTCATCTTAATTTGAAAAGGAGAAAAAAAAGTTGATTCTGAATCCTTCATGTTACTGTAGTTGCTAAAGATAAGTGTAGCACAGTAGGGTAAAGTTATAGTAAGTGTGGAACTATTTTGAACAACTTTCAAAATCAACTGTATTTGTGTTAGCCACTTTTTATTTTAAACAGTTTGAGATATGAAGGTTTTTTCGTTTGTTATTTATACACATTAGATCGCACTATTAGACATGCCTGCCAGAGATGAACATTCCACATTGGCCTCCATACTGCCGCTTCCAGCAGACCTGTACTGATCCAATCACTGGCAAATAAAGCTAAATATCTCAAACTACTGTTTGAAATAATAAAAATGGTGACATTTTCACTTGAACACTATACTTGATCTGCATAAGCTCATATATTTCCAGTGTATGACCATGTCATGTGCGTTTGTCCTGGCTGACACCAATAAGGATAGAAGGCCTGATGAGGAGATCATAGTGATGTCTCCGGGCCTCATGGAAACACAGGTGATGTGGAGAATTACAAGGAAAGCACTTGACCTGAAGTTATGCCTTTTAGCATAAACAGATTAACATAGGTTTTGACCATCATTTAACCCTTTGAATGCCAGAGGGGCATACAAAACATTACTTTGCATTGCTCTGTGTAACCCTCTGGCACGCAAAGGGTTAAACAGATATCTCGCTGGTTTCCACTTACCGGATATACCTTCAACATGAGACACTATACAAGGTGGCTGCAAGTCTTCAGTGTGATTTTTGGTCTATAAAATTGAAAAAGGTGACATTTCACTTTTTATTCATTAAAGTTTTTGACAAACAAGAGAAATACAATTATTAAAAGAGGATTTTAGTCTTACTTGTTAAATCCTTTTCTCTTGGTCCATACAGGTTACTGGTAACTCTGGGTAGGTGATCCTCGACTTTAATTGTAGGCAGGAACAATTCTAGAATTGTATGCAAGGGGTGCAGCCTACCTTTCCTCCTTGGCTGCAGCTAGCCAAACAGCTCCAGAAAGATTTGAGACACTAACTATTGACTAGACAGTGGAAGGGAAAGAAGACTCCTGTGAGCATGGCCCCCACGGTCTGCCACAGGAGAGCAAAGCATGGTTCCTTGGCAGGGTGGGAGACCAGTAACCTGTATGGACTAAGAGAAAAGGATTTAACAGGTAAGACTAAAATTCTCTTTTCTCTGTCGTCCAATACAGGTTACTGGTAACTTTGAGATGTCCAGCCATCAAAACCATCAGATCAGAGATAGCCCAACAAAACAATGAAGTGTCAACTGACACTGAACAGGGGGTAACACCACAAACTGTTACACAGCACATTGAAGTAGAGCCAATAGGGCTCAAAAGTGAAGGAAGCACCAAGAATCGAAGAAGATTCTAGACAGGCAAGATTGCCTCCAGGATCTTCCTCTCAAAGCTGGTGTCAGCCGATGCAAAGCACAGACGACCAGGAGGCAGCCTTGCACAACTGATCAGCAGAGGCCTGATACTTGTAAGCCCAAGAGGCCCCAATAGATCATGTAGAATGAGCATTGACCCTGGAAGGGACAGGCTTCTTCCTCAGCTCATAAGCTTTACGAATAGTGGACTTGATCCAAGAAGCAATAGTCACCTTGGATGCAGGTCTTCCTGCCCTAGGTCCCTAAGGAATGAAGAAACAACGCATCAGATTGCCTGACAGACTCAGTGAGATGCGAAGAACCGCCTTGTCCTTGTGAAACACCAAATAGGGTGGTTTACAAGACAGAGCATGCAACTATGTGACATGGCGGATAGACACAATCACCAGGAGAAAGGCCATTTTCCACGTCCACAGGCGTAGAGGAATAGTAGCCAAAGACTCAAATGGAGGGAGCTGAAGAACGCCCTGGAAGAAAACCTTGACATCAGGAAAGATGGCAATGTGCCTCTAAAAGAAACAGAAAGAGCAGACGTCTGAACTTTAAGGGAACTCAAACTGAGGCCCTTATCCACGCCTTCCTGCAAAAAGCCCAGGACTGTAGGCAGATCAAATTCCTGAGACAGGTTCTTATCGGCACATCAAGATAGGAAGGTCGACCAGAATGACTGGGCAGCTCTCCAGTCGCAGTTTCTGTATCCACTGAGAGATCCAGAAGCTCCAGAAACCAAGCCTGTCGAGGCCAGTATGGAGCAATCAGAATGACTGGACAACGCTCCAGTCGTAATTAACGTAACACCCTGTGCAACATTGGGAGAGGAGGAAAGATGTAGGCCAGAGGGAATAACCAAGGAATGGACATTGCATCCACCACCAGAGCTAGAGGGTCCCTCCATCGAAAGCAGAACCTCGGAACCTTCCTGTTGTGTCTTGTTGCAATCAGGTCGATGTAAGGAAGACCCCATTTCTGAACAATGAGGGCGAACACCTATGGGTGCAGCTCCCACTCTCCGCTGTCCACTGTGTGTTGATTGAGGAAGTCCGCCATGACGTTGTCTATGCTAGGAATGTGCACTGCGGATCTGCCCAAGACAAAATAGCCTTGACCTCTAAAGCAAGCGGTGAGGCTGATTGTTAAGCCCTGTCTGTTGATGTAAGCCAAGAGTGGGGTTAGGTGGAAAGCAAGTAAAGGGCTTTTTAGGCTCCTGAAATACATCAGAAGGAACCTCCTGCACTAAGGGAATGTTTAGAGTATTTAAAACAGCCCAGATCAGGCCCTCAGCCGAGGGCTCAGGATCAGCCCCCAAAGGGTCCCCAAAAAACCGAGAGGAGCTCAACGCAGAACATTCCTCAACATCTGAATCTACCAGCAGTTCCTCCTCAGAGGAATCTGACATGTCAGGTATACCCTGAGGATTTGGCAGGGAAGACTTGACGGAGGAGGGGTCTGCTAAGAATGAAAGACCCCCTGTAACTGGGATGGAAAGAGTTGCAATGTAGACCTAAGGTCCCTAGTAGCAGCCTTGCACCCAAACTGGCTCTAATGCATGGCTGGAGGTCCCTGGAATACTCTCAGGGACATCAGAACATGCTGGGCATAAATAACCTAATTCTCTAGGTAACCCTGAATGACAGGAACAGCAATGCGCAATAGGGGATACAGAGACCCCAGCATCCTTAGTCTTAGGTCTGGCTCCAACCTCCAACGGTATAGACATTCTCACAGTGTCAAATAAACTTACTGTATAAGAAATCACCCAATTACAGTGTGTAGGATTAAAGTTTCACCCCAGAAATCGTTAAAATAGACTTATCTGGCAGGCGAAGGGTTAATCAGCAGAGAAGAGACGGAGAGTCCAAGCTCTGCGTAGGATACTAGACCTGGAAATAGCACAAAATGGCTGCCACGGCGGAAGCCAATCAGAAACGAGCACGCGAAACAAGTGCTCATGAGAAATGTTGTTTTCCCAGAAAAGTACCCCAAACAGTGCCCGAAGCCCCCTGAGCCCCCAACATACTAGAAACATGAACCGGATGATAAAGCAAGGGCAGACAAGTAAAATGCGCCATCTCTGAAGTCGCTAGGTTAAACGGTTGCAGAGATATGTCCCATAGGAGTGAATGGAGCAATGGCGCCTATGCGGTAAAGAACAAATTTTAGAAAATTGAAAGTGTAAAACTAAAAGACATGAAACATCACTAGAACGTGTTAGGATACCCAAAAACTACTGAACCAGTAGGAAAAGTGTCAGAAAACCCCCCAATTGAATGCAAAACCAGCAGCTAAAGAGTTAAGTACCACATAAACCTGCTCCAAACACCCAACATACATACAGATAGACCCAATGAGTGCAGGATTGTGTAATAGGAACTCCAAATGAAAACCCCTGAGTGGAGGGGCACTGTGGGACATGTGGACCTGCAGCACTCAAAGGGTTGCTCACCTTTCCTGTGGATCTTCTGTCTTCAGATTACCATGTAGTAAGAAGAAGCCTAGGTGGGCAACTCCTGAGGAAAGAACTTGTAGTCAAGATTCTCCCCCCAGGACTTAAGGTCCACAAAAAGCTCCTGGTCACTGAGCTAGCCACATCTAAGGGCTTTGTCAGTTATGGTAATCCGCCTAATGGCGGTATTCCATTTCTAACAGAAAAATAAAAAACTTCTAAAGCTATAGCAGAACTGTTCTCTTGCCTGTGTTATCTTCGCCAAGGAACACATTTTTCTGGAGCTGGTTGGCTAGCTGCAGCCAAGAAGGGAAGATAGGCTCCACCCCCTGCATACAATTCTAGAATTGTTCCTGCCTACAATTAAAGGGGAGGATTGCCTACCCAAAGTTACCAGTAACCCGTATTGGACAACAGAGAAATGCATTTATACAGAATTTGGCCTATTACTACCTCCAAATCAAGAAATGTGTCATGGATTCAACAAACTATAAGACAAGCCCACATCCTTAAATCTATATCAGTATCTTTATGGATTACAGCTCACTTTACTAGAGAAAAGAGTACTTTGCAGGCGCTTCAAATTTAAGCTTCAATAGACCACATCAGCAAAGTAGCCTTGTGGTGTTCAGTCTTCACGTGTACCAAGTGCTACAAGGTCAGCATCCTTGCTTCATCAGATGCCATTTTCATGCTTAAAGGGATAGTAATACTTAATTTTATTTTTATTTTATAGGCATTTAAAAAACATGAAGAAAGATACAAGTCTTCTCTCTCAAACCTTTATGGTTTGAGAGATATTCACAAGCAAAATTTCCCCTCCCGCCCCTTTTACTTAGTGTAAGCCATCTCTTCTCAGATGTGGAATCCAGTCTATACACCAGACAGATAACAGCAGGGGACAATCTTCTTCCTATGAGAACAATGAAAGCCCTGCCCCCTTGACAAGTTTTTCAGGTTTTTCCCTTATCTTAATTGAAGATTGTCCCTCTCTGCAGTCTATCTGGGCACCCCCCTTCTGTTCTGGCTGAGCAGTGTTAAATTAGTAAAAGGGGCGGGAGGGGGATACTTTGTCATTGAATTACTCTTGAACTACAACACTCTCCAAGGTCCAAATACTATGATGATTAATTAGAGCTGCTTTTATTACGAAACATTACTATCCCTTTAAGGTTCTGCAAAGAAGTGTCTTTATAAAATGTTTTCTCTCCTTCCCTGTGTTTGTGGGACCACTTTGAGGTATCCCCATGGTCCCTGTGTACTACATTGGATGCAAATTAAAACAGGATTTTTCTCTTAGTTATTTCTTTTTTTTTGAGGGGGCGGGGGCAGGGAAAACCACCTTTTAGGGTAGCGGTGAGACCACTTGTAGGGGTGAAGGGTTGCGTATGGCAGATGAAGGGGAGGAGTTTCTTCTAGTTTAGGAGTTAACTGTTAAGTGCCCTGTATCCTGGAGGATACTTGGCTTCAAAGTCATTGAGCCCCCAAATGAACTAAGAGAAAAATGATTTAATGGAAAGATACAAATCCCATTTTTTACCATAAATTTTACAGGAAAAAACATTTTTTTCCATGAGTCGTTTTAATCTCTTGGATGCTAGAGACTTCTCCAATGAATTGCTTAGCTATACATGTAGCTGTCACTAGTACCCAAGGGGATAAAGTAAACAAAATGAAACAATTCAGTATACCCCTTATCTCACCTGCTCAAACTGATCTGTGCAGTTGACCTCTACAATACCTGAGCTTTGTTCAGTAAACCCAGGATCAGGAACATGGGAAGGAATGCATTCAAGCACAATGATGCCTGGCTGGGCGTCCCCAATCTCACCCTCACTCTTTGGATGTATTATGGGAGCGTGATGGAAATCACTTTCTAGTCTAGAAAACAGATTGCAAGAATTGACATTTAATAGGTTTTCTTCCAAGAAGGATGTCTCTCTCCATGATTATCAGAACATTTGATCACATGGTTTATCAAAATACGGTCATGCTAAAAGCCTGAAATAGCCTCCATGAAAGATCAATTTTCTCCAAGTTTATAATCCCTAAAAATCACAGGGTCATGTAACTGTATGTAAAAGTTAATGTGTTATTTTTGTTTATTATTATATATGTATACATATTCTGTTTCTATGTGTGTAAATGTGCAACTTAACATTGTAAATACTTTAGATAGAAATGGCAATGCAATGACCCTGGTAAAACACAAATAAAAATACATAACCTTTGTTTTAAGGAAAATAATTACATTTAATTTAGAATATTGGGAATGTAACGTTCTCATTTCGATTCATTTAGGGCAAGAATATGCAACATGTGGCTCCAAAGCTACTGGAGACTACAACTCCCATCATCCCCTGTTGGATTAAAAAGGAAACCGTGTGTGCAGTAGTACTGCTTTAGTAATTGAGGTAAAAAGTTTAAAATAGGAATGCATCGGTGATCATATTGGTTCATTAATAGTAGATCAGCACAATGTGTCCCCAATGCCTCAGGTTTAAGCCCTCAGTGGGGGGCAACAGGTGGCTCTAGAACTGTATCCGGCCCTCTGAGTCTTCTCCTGCGGTCCTCTGTGCTCACCACACACTATTTCTTAGTACATCTGGATGAGCCTCTTTAGGTGTACCGTATCCATTTATTTCTCAGTTTATACATTGCTCATCTGTCCGATTAATATACAGTGGGGCAAAAAAGTATTTAGTCAGCCACCAATTGTGCAAGTTCTCCCACTTAAAAAGATGAGAGAGGCCTGTAATTTTCATCATAGGTACACTTCAACTATGAGAGACTGTAAGCTCTCACGAGCAGGGCCCTCTGATCCTCCTGTTCTACACATCTGATTGTACTATTTAATACCTCTGTATGTCTATTCCCCAATTGTACAGCGCTGCGGAATTAGTCGGCGCTATATAAATAAAGAATAATAATAATAATAATAATGAGAGACAGAATGGGGGGAAAGAATACAGGAAATCACATTGTAGGATTTCTAATGAATTCATTGGTAAATTCCTCGGTAAAATAAGTATTTGGTCACCTACAAACATGCAAGATTTCTGGCTCTCACAGACCTGTAACTTCTTCTTTAAGAGTCTCCTCTGTCCTCCACTCGTTACCTGTATTAATGGCACCTGTTTGAACTTGTTATCAGTATAAAAGACACCTGTCCACAACCTCAAACAGTCACACTCCAAACTCCACTATGGCCAAGACCAAAGAGCTGTCGAAGGACACCACAAGCAAAATTGTAGACCTGCACCAGGCTGGGAAGACTGAATCTGCAATAGGCAAGCAGCTTGGTGTGAAGAAATCAACTGTGGGAGCAATTATTCGAAAATGGAAGACATACAAGACCACTGATAATCTTCCTCGATCTGGGGCTCCACGCAAGAGCTCACCCCGTGGTGTCAAAATGATCACAAGAACGGTGAGCAAAAATCCCAGAACCACACGGGGGGACCTAGTGAATGACCTGCAGAGAGCTGGGACCAAAGTAACAAAGGCTACCATCAGTAACACACTACGCCGCCAGGGACTCAAATCATGCAGTGCCAGACGTGTCCCCCTGCTTAAGCCAGTACATGTCCGGGCCCGTCTGAAGTTTGCTAGAGAGCATTTGGATGATCCAGAAGAGGACTGGGTGAATGTCATATGGTCAGATGAAATCAAAGTAGAACTTTTTGGTAAAAACTCAACTCGTCGTGTTTGGAGGAGAAAGAATGCCGAGTTGCATCCAAAGAACACCATACCTAAAGTAAAGCATGGGGGGGGGGGGGAAACATCATGCTTTGGGTCTGTTTTTCTGCAAAGGGACCAGGACGACTGATCTGTGTAAAGGAAAGAATGAATGGGGCCATGTATCGTGAGATTTTGAGTGAAAACCTCCTTCCATCAGCAAGGGTATTAAAGATGAAACGTGGCTGGGTCTTTCAGCATGACAATGATCCCAAACACACCGCCCGGGCAACGAAGGAGTGGCTTCGTAAGAAGCATTTCAAGGTCCTGGAGTGGCCTAGCCAGTCTCCAGATCTCAACCCAATAAAAAACCTTTGGAGGGAGTTGAAAGTCTGTGTTGCCCAGCGACAGCCACAAAACATCACTGCTCTAGAGGAGATCTGCATGGAGGAATGGTCCAAAATACCAGCAACAGTGTGTGAAAACCTTGTGAAGACTTACAGAAAACGTTTGACCTCTGTCATTGCCAACAAAGGGTATATAACAAAGTATTGATATGAACTTTTGTTATTGACCAAATACTTATTTTCCACCATAATTTGCAAATACATTCTTTAAAAATCAGACAATGTGATTTTATGGATTTTTTTGTCTCATTCTGTCTCTCATAGTTGAAGTGTACCTATGATGAAAATTACAGGCCTCTCATCTTTTTAAGTGGGAGAACTTGCACAATTGGTGGCTGACTAAATACTTTTTTGCCCCACTGTATTCATTTGGCCAGTTTTCATACCTCATTACTGGTCAGCTTATAACCTCTTGGAGGCCAATGCAATCTACAAAGCATTTTGTTGAGTTTGCATGTTAAAATATAAGGTTATTTATCATAACAAGCAAATTGGACAGAGCTGGGGAGAGTGACCATGTGATAAATGGGTAGGGTTCTTTGTCTACGTGCAAATGAACTGTTAATTGAGCCCTGGACACAGGACACGGTTGTTCATATTGGTTTAGAAACTGTATGAGAGCAAGACAAACAGGCTGTAGTATGAAATGGTGGGTAGGTGATTAAATAGGGCATTAAGGATTCAGAGGAGTGTGCAACACATTGCAAAACAATGCTTTGCAAACCCCTATGGTCCTTAAAGGGTTAAAAAGAAATACATGAAATACAGGTGGAACATTAAAGGAGCAGTAAACTTTTTTTAATGAAAATCTATATATTACAGAGCTTTTGTTGCAGAATAAAACAAGGGAACTCCCACGATTTTCAGTTTATTCAAATGTGAACATCAAATCAGGAAGTGAATTTACTGTGCATTTACTTCCTGAAACTTCTGACAGCATGACTCAGCAGTTTCTATCATGTTCCAAGGAGGACAGTTTGTCAGTGACTTTCCATTCAAAGAGAATGTAATAGAATAACTAAATGGAATCTGACCAAAGAAGTGTACTGTTAAAGTAAAACAAAAACACAAACCAAAAAAACCAAAACAAAACAAAAACACCAATGAGTTTAAAACAGCAATAATTCTGGAAATATGCTTCTTTCGGCAGTGGGAGTACCATTATTTTCTTATTTTATTCAACAACAAAAGCCCTACAAGATATATATTTTTTCATAAGCAAACTTTACTGCTCCTTTAAAGTGCAACTTTCACGTTAAAGTGATGGATATCATCTTTAATAGAGGTATTACCAAGTTCGTTTTTCATTACTTACATGTTTGCAGTTCAAGAGCTATTCAAGCTGAAAAGATCCCCTCCCGCCCCTTTCCCTGCATCACTGATCCTCTCAGTCTGGTCCGAATGGAGAGTGGCGAGGGACAAACTTCAGTATGCAAAAGGAAATCCTACCCACCTTCGTCAAGGGGGCAGGGTTTTTCTTATACTTACTGAATGAAGATTGTTCCTTGCTGCATCCGTCCAGTCCACGACCAGATTCTGGATCTGATGGGAGGCGGCCAGAAGGGCGGGATGGGGATACTTTCAGCTTGAATAGTGCTTGTACTACAAACATGTACGTAATTAAATATAGCGTTGTATGTTACAAAAACAATAAAGAAGACTTGGAAATCAGCTTTAATACAGGAATTACTATCACTTTAATTCAAGTTTGCATATTTGAAGACTACATTAAAAACTGTCTATAGGTCATGTTATCCAGAAGTTCAGCAAATGTATAGTTAAAATCATCAATCCACATTTGTTTCCATATGCTAATGTATGCTAATTGTGGTAGCTGTGCAGTACCAGTGGATTTTCATATGCTAATTAATCTTTTCAGTGATGTTTCTTATGCTAATGAAGCTCTGTGCTGTACGAGGACATTTTCACTTTGCCAAGAAATAAAAGTGTGAAATATACATCTGCTGGACTTTTGATCAACATGACACATAGGCAGGTTTTAATGCAGTTTTCAAATATGCAAACTTAAATTAAGGTGAAAGTTCCACTTTATGTGCATGTCTTGCTTTAGAGTGGTACACAAAAGAAAACATGTGTGATGATCCAAACCTGCCCGCTTGAAAGCCATCTTCATATTCAAGGTCCATCTTATATTGAGACTCTTGCACCCATTTTTGATCAGACTGTGCTGTTACCCTCTCTTCTTGCATCACGTCAAAAGTAACTCTCTCTAAAATATAGTAGATTGAGTTTATCTGTAGGAATTACACATAGCTCCCAAAATTTAAAAAAGCCAAAGACGGACACTTTCTTTAGGTTGTGTTTCTGGGGGTGTGGTTGGTGGGTGAGGCATTACCAAGAAATGTAAGGTTATTTCAAGACCTATTGACACCTCTTTGTATAACTGAATACACGATTTAGAGAAAGACCAAAGTATATTATTTACACAGACTAAGGTATAAACACATATACTGAAGTTTAACCCCTTAGCGACTAGGGCTTTTCACACTTGAGGACAAGAGCAATTGTGGGCTTTTTACCATGCCTTTCTTCAACTGTATTTTTCCTAGAATTCATATAGTCCATCCACAGAAATTATACACATTTTTTAAGCATCAGTAGGGCTTTATTTTGATACTGATACATTTATATAGATAACCCCAAATTTTGTTCAGTAAAACAAAAAAAAATATAATAATAATTTGTGCTCAGTAAGTACATTTTAAATAGGGACTGGATAAAATGTATGAACTGACGTCAATACCTCCCATATGTCCCTTTTTAGGGGCAGTACTGTTATATATAATATGAGGGAATTGGTCAAGGGCCTAAATACTTTTGAAAAGCACTACGTATCATATACAAGACAAATATATATATATATTTTTTTTAAATGCTCCCCTCATTCTCCCCTACCTTTTGTCAGCACAATACAGTTATTTGTATTATATATATATATATATATATATATATATATATATATATATATATATATATATATATATATATATATATATATATAGTGGGGCAAAAAAGTATTTAGTCAGCCACCAATTGTGCAAGTTCTCCCACTTAAATAGATGAGAGAGGCCTGTAATTTTCATCATAGGTACACTTCAACTATGAGAGACAGAAGGGGGGGGGGGAAAGAATACAGGAAATCACATTGTAGGATTTCTAATGAATTCATTGGTAAATTCCTCGGTAAAATAAGTATTTGGTCACCTACAAACATGCAAGATTTCTGGCTCTCACAGACCTGTAACTTCTTCTTTAAGAGTCTCCTCTGTCCTCCACTCGTTACCTGTATTAATGGCACCTGTTTGAACTTGTTAACAGTATAAAAAACACCTGTCCACAACCTCAAACAGTCACACTCCAAACTCCACTATGTCCAAGACCAAAGAGCTGTCGAAGGACACCACAAGCAAAATTGTAGACCTGCACCAGGCTGGGAAGACTGAATCTGCAATAGGCAAGCAGCTTGGTGTGAAGAAATCAACTGTGGGAGCAATTATTCGAAAATGGAAGACATACAAGACCACTGATAATCTTCCTCGATCTGGGGCTCCACGCAAGATCTCACTCCGTGGTGTCAAAATGATCACAAGAACGGTGAGCAAAAATCCCAGAACCACACGGGGGGACCTAGTGAATGACCTGCAGAGAGCTGGGACCAAAGTAACAAAGGCTACCATCAGTAACACACTACGCCGCCAGGGACTCAAATCATGCAGTGCCAGACGTGTCCCCCTGCTTAAGCCAGTACATGTCTGGGCCCATCTGAAGTTTGCTAGAGAGCATTTGGATGATCCAGAAGAGGATTGGGCGAATGTCATATGGTCAGATGAAACCAAAGTAGAACTTTTTGGTAAAAACTCAACTCGTCGTGTTTGGAGGAGAGAGAATGCTGAGTTGCATCCAAAGAACACCGTACCTACGGTGAAGCATGGGGGTGGAAACATCATGCTTTGGGTCTGTTTTTCTGCAAATGGACCAGGGCGACTGATCCGTGTAAAGGAAAGAATGAATGGGGCCATGTATTGTGAGATTCTGAGTGAAAACCTCCTTCCATCAGCAAGGGCATTGAAGATGAAACGTGGCTGGGTCTTTCTGCATGACAATGATCCCAAACACACCGCCCGGGCAATGAAGGAGTGGCTTCGTAAGAAGCATTTCAAGGTCCTGGAGTGGCCTAGCCAGTCTCCAGATCTCAACCCCATAGAAAACCTTTGGAGGGAGTTGAAAGTCCGTGTTGCCCAGCGACAGCCCCAAAACATCACTGCTCTAGAGGAGATCTGCATGGAGGAATGGTCCAAAATACCAGCAACAGTGTGTGAAAACCTTGTGAAGACTTACAGAAAACGTCTGACCTCTGTCATTACCAACAAACGGTATATAACAAAGTATTGATATGAACTTTTGTTATTGACCAAATACTTATTTTCCACCATAATTTGCAAATAAATTCTTTAAAAAATCAGACAATGTGATTTTATGGATTTTTTGTCTCATTCTGTCTCTCATAGTTGAAGTGTACCTATGATGAAAATTACAGACCTCTCATCTTTTTAAGTGGGAGAACTTGAACTTGTGGTTGACTAAATACTTTTTTGCCCCAGTGTGTGTGTGTGTGTGTGTGTGTGTGTGTGTGTGTGTGTGTGTGTGTGTGTGTGTGTGTGTGTGTGTGTGTGTGTGTATATATATATATATATATATATATATATATATATATATATATAATCTCAGAATGGCAAGCACGCGCAGGACTTCAAATCCAATTCAACTTGGTTGTAAATTTGATGCTTCAATCAGGTAGGGACCTTTATCAAGAACAAATTAATAATAAATATGAATCAGTATACATAACCTTCCATTCACAAACTCCACCTCCAAGTATAACGTGAAAACGTGAGTAGTGTAAAAACATAATTAATGTGAAAAGCATGATTGAAGTGAGGCATGAAGTGAAGTCAAAACTCATTTGACATCTATGAAAATTAGTCGAAATAAATTATTCCACCTAATGGTGAGTAACATGAATATCTACGTGAGTAATAAAGATCTGTGATTAATGATCCACTAGTTAGGAAATGTGAATAAAGTGACAAGACCTGGTGAATTAAATTCAACCTTTTCAAAAATTTTGAAAATTCCACCTCTAGAAGTGGTGTAGTTGAGAAGAAAAGTAATGACAAAATAGGAAATATGTATTCTTCTTCACTTTTCTAATAATGAAAAGAAGTGAGAATTAAGAGATGATACATACATTAAAAACCAATTCAAGTGTCTCTATCCCAAACATTAATGGGGTGAAAAAGTGCCTAATTAACAAACTCGATCACAAGACCAGATATAACTAGAAAGAAAAGAAAAATCAAATCAGCACCAGAAATATTCTTCATCATCCAGGAACATTGAAAAAATATGTTTCATTTAACTCATTTGGGGAAACTGTGTTCAAAGTTTTAATCCAAAATGTCTCTCTCTGTAACACATGACTGAAAAAGTTGTAGAGAGTCAGAACTGCAAAAAATGTTTCGCTACAGGTTTGTCTGTTTTCTTGTCTCTAAAATAATTTTTAATAAGAGATTTTTGTCCTGTGAGGTAATACTTTAGCATACCATCAGTCTTTCCAATGTAGACCAGATCACAACTAATTCAGTTGTACAACACAGCGAGATGCTCCTAGTTTCACAGAATCTTCTTGTTTCTTAAAGAGTTCATTAAGTCTCAGATTTTCAAGATTTTATAGTGTTTCACATCCCATTTAAAATTGTAAAATTTTTGCATGGGTACAAAAGACAAAATAAATTGATTTTTCCACCTCAGTGAGTGTACAACTCGATAAATTCAAAATTATTGAGCCGGAAATGTGGAAGGTTTTCATCGTGCTCCTGAAACCTTTGACTTGTTGACTCATCCTGATGTGTGCCCTCTTACACCCCTGCTTCTCATATTTGGATGATCCAGTGAGGTTATGTGGATTTGGAAATCCCCCGCATATATAGAGGATCTCTGAAATATTAGTGGCCTAAGGATTTTGGCCCACAATCTCTTCAGTCTCAGATTCAGCTGAGCTTAAGTCAATGGTAGACAGATTAATTTCCTTGTTGTTGCTACCTTGTCTTGAGTGTTTCCTCATTCGTGGTCACAAACGACATCTTGTGGTGGTACCTGGGAGCCATGGATAAACTCTATGATACACACAGTTATCATTAACTTTCTGCAACATCTCACATTTAAATTTCAGAAGTTATTTCTGGTATTTCTCACCTTCTATTTTAGTTTTATCAAGATATGGCTTAAATTCCATATCCTCCAAGGTAGCTTCAGGTTGTATTTTGAAATTAGCTACTTGAATTTAATTTGACAGGTCTTGTCACTTTATTCACATTTCCGTACTAGTGGATTATTGATGTTCACACATCTTTATTACTCAGATATTCACTTTTCTAGTCACGTTACTCAACCATTAGGTGGAGTAATTTCCTTTGACTGATTTTCAGAGATGTCATATGAGTTTCGACTTGTCACTTCATGCCTCACTTCTAGTCACGTTTACACGTTTTACTTGGCGTTGGAGGTCACGTATGGAAGGGTATGTATAGTGATTCATTTTTATTAGTTTGTTCTTGATAAAGATCCTGACTGGATTGAAACATCGCATTTACAATAAAGTTGAATTGGATTTCAAGTCCTGTGTATATATTTATGAAAATACTTCCCTCACATTTTATATATACAATACACATTCTTTACGGCACTTTGTTTAAATGAAGACTCATTTATTTATTTTAACAAACTATGAACTAAGAATCTGGACCTAAACAATATACTTATGTTTACATTTATATCTTTGAAACAGATCAAAATGACTAGTCTCTACCAACAGATCCCTAGTTTTAGATTTCTACTGCATCCCAGAATTCCTTGCACCAATATGCAATTTAAAGTATACATTGTAGCCATGCTTTGATTCCAAACTCATGTATATACAGGTCCCTTAAAAATTATGAAAATTCCTCTACCGTACAGTACTTAAGAGTAGTAATTGTGGGGCTGCATCAGAGGACAAATTAATTTCCCACTGATTTAAATTGGACTTTTAACCCTCTGAATGCTAGAGGTTTGCAATTTTTGTAGACCTCTCTAGCATTCAAGAGGACCCATTAAAATCAGTGGGAAACTGTATTTCTCCCCTACAGTGAAGCTGGTTTTAACAGACTTTTTGTCTGAACATAGCTCCCTATAGATCTCGTGTCCACGTGTGCTTACTGTATTGCTCCGAGATGGGACACTCTAGATCTTCTAGACCAGCAGATAATGAGCGAGTTTCATTCCCACTTGTGTCCAATGCACTTTCACAGCTAGGCTGAGGGAAGCAGATTCGCTGCAGGCTCACTGAACAATGTAAATTAGGGTCAAGTCCACTAGAAAAGAGGGAAGAAAAAAAAAAATGTTTAAATGTTTATTTTCAGTTTGCAGTACAGTGTACAGTTTTGCTACTTACCCTTTTGTGGATCTGGGGGGTGCACAACATATTGCAAAGCAATGTGTGGAGCACCACACAGGTCCTTAAATGGTTAATGAAGTGAACTATCTAGAAAAGTGATGTGCAACAAGTGGCCCTGCAGAGGCTTCTAATGCAGATCCATATCTGTTCTCTGGTATAGAGGGAAGACAAGATCCTTTCCCTCTTAAAAAAAAAAAAAAAAAAAAAAAAAAGGTTCCTGAAATGGCCTTCAGACCATACCCTACTAACTATGATTTACCCAAATACTAGTATTATTGTGGGGACATATCTTTAAGCCAGGCAGAGGGCCTAGGTTACTGGTTGATGTACCACTCATGTTCAAAGGACATGTGATCAAAGCATAATCAATGGCACGGCTTTGCCATGTGAGTAGGCTTTGTCGGTTGCCATGTGAGCAGGCTTTGTGAAAAGGCAGAGGCTGCCCTTTGAAGCCCCTAGACTGCTCCTGATTTCCATTAAGTTGTCAGAAAACCGACCACCTCAGATGGAAGTGGAGTGGAATGCAACTGGGTAGTTGGTGATTCACAGATGCAAACTATGCAGGGTTTTGTGGGGAGGCCCATAGACTACTAGGGTTGGGATGGAAATGCTTCCCCTAATAGTATATTGGATTCTAGACATTCAGAGACCATCTCAGGATTAGCAAAGGAGAACTGGGGGTCAATTATGATCCACGTTCAACCCCCCCCCCCCCCCCTTCCCGATCCACCGAGGCTCACAATGCAGCCCCAGCTTTCGCTGCAGGTCTGTTCCACAGAAGAATATCCAGTGAGGGAGCACAATCAACGCAACAGCTGTCCATTACAAAGGAAAAACTAACCTTTTATATCCTGGAGAAACCTTAATTTCTGTCTTGGGTTCCCATCTTTCTGGTGTTCCTCCTGACTGAAGTTCTGTGCATATTGGATTAATATCACTGTCACCCTGCTCCAGGCCTCTCTGACTTCCACTGTTGGAAGCTAGATCCTCCTGAAAGCCATGATGAGTTGCACCTAGTGAACAAAGTAGTGGGAGAAACCTTATTTTATTTGGAATTAAAAAGAGAGTTACAAAACACCTACTTTTTTAAATTATAAAACATATATGGGTACAGTCTAATGTCTGGAGAGAGGCACTTGTTATGCAAGGGTTAGTGAGGCCAGGCGCATCCAAGTCTTTTTGATTGAACGCCACATGATCATAAATTTATTTTTTAGAAATAACAATATTGAATTATAGCCTCTTAACAATTGAAAAACATTGATTTTGCTTTAATAAAACTGTAGAGTTTCAAAATAACAAATTGTAAACTGAGTTTCTTTTAAAATTGAATATCATACAGAACAAAAATGACAATTTACCATTTGTTATTCACTCCACCTCACTCACTCCAAAGAGGAGGCATTTTGAGCATCCATTGAAGGTCCAATCTGGGCACTGTTTGAAACTCTACAGTTTTATTAATGCAAACCAAAAAAAAAAATCCATATTTTTCCAATTGCTAACAGGCTATAGTTCAACACTGTTATCTATAAAAACATGAATTTATGATCATGTGGAATTCAATAATTTTTTTTTTTTTTTACATTTATCAACACATAACTAATGTCACCTTACAGTAACCGAGTATGTTTTAAAATAAAATATCATACAGAACAACAATTACAGTCAGTTACTGTAAGGGGACATTGGTAATAAGTTGAGAAAAAAAGAAAAAAAAAAAAATTTGCTTGCAAATGTATTCAACCCTCACGTTAATATTTGACACATTTTTGCAAGACACTGTTATCCTATATAATAATTCGCTAGGATGTCACGATTCATTCAGTCATGCGTGATAGAGACTGGCCGCGTTCAGAGAGAGGTGATGTAAGACTGCATCTCGTGGAGCGGTGAGGTAACGACCTCTTAACGTTACCCAGACCCTGGCCCGTGTACACAGGCTTTTACACTAGTATAAAAATAATAGAGGAACACATCACGTGACTAAAATTCTGGCAATGTTTCCTCCATCAAGAACATGGTTTACTGAGGACAAAGTCCAAATGAAAATGGAAAATGTTATAGTGAATAAAGCACCTGGACCTAAAGGTATACACCCAAGGGTACTAAAGAAACTTAGTTCAGTAATAGCAAGGGCATTATACCTAATATTTATTGATTTGATTTCATCAGGCATACTGCCTGGTGATTGGAGGAAAGCTGATGTAGTACCATTGTTCAAAAAGTGGCAAGATCCAAACCAGAACATTATAGACCTGTAAGCTTGACTTCCATAGTGGGTAAGATATTAGAAGGGTTACTAACTGACAATACTCAGAACTATGTGAAGATCAACAATATTAGTAGTGCGCAACATGGTTTTATGAAGATAGATCATGTCAGAGTAATTTAATTGAATTTTACAAAAGGTTAACTAGTAATTTGGACAAAAAAGCTTTGGATTGAGAAGTGATATATGTGCATATACACTAAATAGAAAACTACTTGGGGAATTCTCATTCGAGAATTATTTAAGAGTACTGATGGACAACAGACTTCACAGCAGTGTGCAGAGTTAATTATCTGCTGCAAGAGCAAATCGGGTACTAGCCTGCATAAAATGAGGTGTAAATGCATGGGATGCTGTTATTCTACCTCTATATAAATCCTTGGTAAAGCCTGATCTGGAATACTGAGTGCAGTTTTGGGCACAAGTTCTTAAAAAAAAGACATTACTGAGCTGGAAAAAGTACAACAAAACTGATAAAGGGATTGAAGGATCTGAATAAAGAGAGACTAGCCACACTGGATCTGTTTACATTAGAGAGGAGACGCTTAAAGGGCGATATGATTACGATTTACAAATATATTCGAGGTCAATACAACAAAATCTCAAATGAACTATTTACTCAAAGAAATGACAGAAGAACAAGAGTTTGGAGGAAAGGTGCTTTCAACTAAAACAAAGGCAGTGATTTTTATACAGTGTGGGCAGTAAAGTTATGGAATGCTTTGCCTTGGGATGCTGTGCTTGCAGATACTATAATTTTATTAAAAAAAAAAGTAATGGATATCTACATAGCATGGAACAATAATAAGAATGATGATAGTTAGCTTCAAAGCAGATAGGATGTGGATCCAAATAAATATCTGACTGCCATTTGGAGACAGGGAGGAATTTTTTTTACCCGATTAGAGCTTAATTGTAAATGGCTTCAATTTTTTTTGTTTTGTTTTGCCTTCTTCTGGATCAATAGGGGTGATATGGCATGGACTGAACTTGATGGACTCATCTTTTTTCACAGGTTATTCGACAAAGTACAGGTGGGAAATGCAGACGTCATTCAATCTGCACACAATCATTTCAGCCTTGTGGATTTCCCCAGTGTGGGGATAACTGACTTACATATGCTAGTGAATCTGGTGAAAGGCAGTATGCCGAACGTTCAACAAGGTTATGATGGTGGTGGTGGGTGACAAAAATACCTCTACTATAAAGTACACATAATACTACACTTATTTGTAGTAATTCTGGGCAAACCAACTGCAACAGACGACAAATAAATTTCCCACTTATTTAAATGTGACTTTTTACCCTCTGAAAGATACAGATTTAGCCATGTTTTGTAGACTTCTCTAGCAATCAAGAGGCCCCGTTAAAATCAATGGGAAACTGTATTTCTCCCCTACAGTGTAGTTGGTTTTCCCAGACTTTGTGTCTGAACATAGGGCCCTATAAATCCCAGGGGTCCGGTCCACTTGTGCTTACCATATTGCTCTGAGATGGGACAATGTAGATCTCCTACATCAGCAGATAATGGGCGAGTTTCATTCCCAGTCACGTCCAATGCACTTATACAGCTTGGCTGAGGAAAGTGGATTCTCTGCAAGCTCACTGAACAATGTAAATTAGGGTCAAGTCCACTACAGAAAAAACAAATAACGGAGAAAATTATTCAATTAAAAAAAAAAAAAAAAGTATTTCTTCTGTATAAATGTTTATATTCAGTTATACAGTACAGTGTACATGGGTTCCATGATTGCAAAGAAATGTGTGGAGCAAACCAACATTAAAGGAGTAACACTATTAAGAACAGAGATGAGTAACAGGCAGCACTGGGGACACATTTAGCCTGCAAATGCTTCTAATGCGGCTCCACATCAGTTCTCTGGTATAGTGGGAAGACAAGATAATTTCCCTCTACTCCCCCCACCCAAATTATCAATCCAACAAGTACACATAACCTCTTTGCCTCGGAGCATACCTCCCTCTGCACTTCCATTGTCCCATGTTAAACCTTTGTTTTGGAGACCACTCTAAAAGCTTCTTGAAATGGCCTTTAGTCCCTACCCTACTGACTACGATTTACCCAAGTACTAGATATTATTGAGGGGACATATCTGTTAGCCAGACAGAGGACCTAGTATACTGGCTGTTGTACCACCTATGTTCAAAGGACATGTGATCAAAGCAGCTAACCAGTGGCCTCACTATAAAACTTCAGAGGCACTGTGATCTGCTAAAGGGCTATGATAATGTTTTACCAAGTCTGCTGCCATGCGAGCAGGCTTTGCAAAAACTAGAAGCTGTACTATGTACCCCTAGACAGCTCCTATTTGTCACTTAGGGGTCAGAAAACTGACTTCCACAGATAGAAGCGGACTGGAATAAAACTCGGTAGTTTGTGATTCACAGCCACAAACTTTGCAAAGTTTCTACCTGAGGCCCATTGACTGCTAGGGTTAGGATGGAAATGCTTCCCTTAACAGTTTATTGGAGTCTAGACATTCAGAGTCCATTAGAGGATTAGTAAAGGAGAACTGGGGGTCCCTTATGATCCCTGTTCAACCTCCTCCCAATCCACTGAGGCTCACAATGCAGACCCAGCTTTCTCTGCAGGTCTGTTCCACAGAAGCAGATCCAGTGAGGGAGCACTATCAACATAAAACCTGCTCATTACAAAGGAAAAAACGAACCTTTTAAATCCTGGAGAAACCTTCACTTTTGTCTTGGGTTCCCATCTTTCCTGTGTTCCTCCTGACTGAAGTTCTGTGCATATTGGATTAATATTACTGGTACCCTGCTCCAGGTTGCTCTGACTTACACTGCTGGAAGACAGATCCGCCTCAAAGCCGTGATGAAAATCCAGAGTTGCACCTAGTGAATGAAAGATTAGGCAAGGACTCAGTGAGTCATGCAGGACTGGATTAACCTGTGAAGTGCTAATCAGCTGTCCCATACCAGCCACCCAGTCTAGATTGTAATGGGCAGCCCCTAGTTTGATTTCTCTGTGCCAGCATCCTGGTGATATAGGATTTTAAAATGCAGTACATTTTCTTTATCATTTAATATGTTAGATTGCTTTTCTTGCTGAGAAAAATAACGTTACTGTACTTCCACACTGCAGGGAGATTTGTCATGTAATGTTATACAGCCCTCCCAAAAATAATTATAATAAATAAATAACCACACTTTTCAGCTGTAATAACTTTTAAATGAAACATCACACTGCCTTGGGAGTACCATTGTTTTGCAAGGGTTACTAAAGCCAGGGGCATCCAAGTCTATTTGATTGCACGCCACATGATCAGAAATTCATTTTCATTATAGATACAGATATTGAATTATAGCCTGTTTGCAACTGAAAAATATGGATTTTTTTTTTTGTATTAAAAAGAAAATATAAAAAAGTAATCAAAACCTTAGTGCTAGTCACTGATCAGTTTTGATTAAGTCAATGAGAATACCAAGTATGTAACAGATGAACTGTACTCAAACTGTAGGATGTCCTTTACACAACTGTAGAGACAATCAGCTAGTTAGGTTCTACTGGACTTTTAAATCACGTGCTTGCTAATTATGCAGAAAATTTGACTTTTGCACAGTTTACTGATAAATCTTTTCTATTTATTCATCAGGGACTTCTGTCCTGTTTCTCTGGCAAAGGTGCCCTACCATTCCTTGGCTTTTCTGTCTTCTCCTTTGTCCTCTTCATGATGTTAGCTTTTTGACTGGCTTACTACAACATACACTCAAGCTAGGCTGAACTGAGCAGGGGTTAAGCAGGGCTGAGAGAGGGAGGTTGCTTCTCATGAGATTTATTTCTTAAAATGCCCCACCCCTAGCGGAAGGAGCTTAACCCATAGTCCGTGTGTCCCACTAAGGGTTATAGAAAAGAATTTATAGGTAAGTAGCAAAATATCCTCTTTTGTCCACTGGAGAGGGACACAGGGACCAATATTGCATTCCTCCAATAGAACCTGGTCTAAGGGGCTAAGAGGAAAAATTAGGGAGTCTTTCTTGTGTATAGAAACATAGAATTTGATGGCAGATAAGAAATACTTGGCCCATCTAGTCTGCCAATTTTAC
Organism: Rhinophrynus dorsalis; assembly: GCA_037306005.1. Lineage (NCBI taxonomy): Eukaryota > Metazoa > Chordata > Amphibia > Anura > Rhinophrynidae > Rhinophrynus > Rhinophrynus dorsalis. Next base: position 596,071,384 of record CM074718.1, on the reverse strand, counting down.
TACTGTAAAACAACCTCAAACCTGATTTCATCCTTGGATTTTGCTTATGTTCAGGCCTTATGCCTATCCCATGCATGATTAAATTCCCTAAGTGTTTTAACTTCTACCACTTCTCCTGGAGGGCTATTCCACTTATATACTACCCTCTCAGTGAAGTAAAACTTTCTTATATTGCACCTAATCCTCTATCCCTCTAGTTTTAGACTATGACTTCTGGTCCTAAAATGTTTACTCTTTTGAAATGTACTTCCCTCATGCACTTTGTTGAATTCCTTCACGTATTTATCTGGGAGATATCAGGAGAGGCAAATCCCACATCAGAGGACTCAGACCTGGAGGGTCTCCAATGCCGCTCTGATGAACCACTGTTGTGAGGGGAGACTGTCAATCTCATAGGGATGCCCAAAGGACAAGGAAGAATCTATATATCTTCTTTTTCTCAATCAGTCAATCAATCTCCTCATCAGATGTGTCTAGCGCTAGTTGAGATGGACCACCTGAATGGATGAGGGAATAGATGCCACAGAAGACACCAGAGTTTGAACCCAAACTGGCTCTTGATCACTACTGGATGGGCCCATGGGGGTGTAAGTAGGGGCCACAGTACATGAGGGGCATAGGGACCCAGAATATCCTTGTGGAAGCCCAGCATGGCATGAGGAAAAAGGAGTTTGGAGGGTTAAATAAGCTCCTGATTCTTTGGTGTTTGGTCTCCCTGTGTGTCCCTTGGCATCAGATATGTATGTATGTATGTATATTTATTTTTATTTATAAATGGTTATACAGACATTTATCGTAAGGGGAATACTAAGGAACCATACAATAGGATAGAATAAAATAGTAGACCTAAAAACTAAGAAGTGTCATTTGAATCTGGGAAAATGGCAGGGGGGGGGGGGTTTGAGCTGGAGGAGGAGGATGTAGGGAGCTCAACCCCCATGGATCCTCTGTTCCATATTGGACATAAGAGAAAGGGAGCCTTAAAGTGATAGCAATACTTTAATAAAAGTATTTTGAATTCTGTAGGTATTAAAAAACTAAATGAATTCCAACCGGTCTTATCGCTCAACCTTCTATGGTTTGAGAGATATAAGCTTTGCAAGTTCCCATTTCCCTCCCCTTGCACTTACGTCAGCTTTCCGAGTTAGAGAAGGAGATCCAATTCAACAGACCATCCTGCGGCTCTTCAGCAGCACCGTGATCACACTAGTTAGGCAGAAACACTTCATTTGAAAGGTGTGTGTGTGTGAAAACCAGGCACACGTTGTACACCATTCAAATGAAGTATTTCTGCCTAACTAGCGTGATTACGGCTCTGCTGAAGAGTGCAGGACAGTCTATGGACCAGGATCTCTGACTCTAACTCGGAAATCTGATGTACGTGCAAGGGGAGGGAAATGAGAACTTTCAAAGCTTGTATCTCTCAAACCATAGAGGTCTGAGAGATAGGACCGGTTGGAATTAATTTAGTTTTTTAATACCTACAGAATTCAAAATACTTTTATTAAAGTATTATTATCACTTTAACCCTTTGAGTACCAAAGGGGTAAGGAATGCATTGCAAAGCAATGCATTGCGTACCCCTCTGGCTCTCAAAGTGTTAATTCCATGAATGCTAGAGACTTCTCCAATGCATTACTTCTCAATGAGTTCAAGACTTCTCATTAAAAATCCCATTTTAATTAATGTGAATTTCTAGTTACCCCTCTAAAAAGAAGTTGAGTTGGTATGCTCCAGTGTTTCTTATAATATCCTATGTACAATTATTGACACTGAGGAGTATAATTACTTAAAGTAGTGGTGGTTAAGTTTTTCTTAAAACAATGTTATTTTTTTGTGAAAGTATTTTACCAGGAAGAATACAATGAGATTGTCTCTCGTTTTCAAGTATGTCCTGGACTCATTTTATCTACCTCAGAGGAATGAAAGGCTGAGCTGACCTTGCCGGGACTAGAACTTGCCACCTTGTGGCTTGAACATATTCTGCAGCTGGTGCATTAACCAACTGAGCCATCTCTCCTGAGGTCCATAGTGGTACTGCATCCCTAAAGGACATAGTTTTGTTGTTTTCACTCTCTCTGCACTGGAAGACTGATGCACTGCATTAGTCTTGTGCTTTGAGCAAAAATCTTAGAAAAATATTTCACCTCAACTTTGCTACAAAAGCCAGAAGTGATTTTTCTCTGTGCAGCAGCACAGTTTAAATCCCATAAAAGCAAAGCAATATAACACAACCCATTCAGATCCCTATGGGGTTAAAGTACAATCACATGAATAGTGTCCTATGAAAAGGCCTGCTGACCAGCATTGTGAGCTGTGGCAGACCAAAAGTGGATCACATTGTGTGCATGTAAGACACCTAGTTCTCCCTCACTCGCCACGTTAAACGCATTGAACTGCAAGACTTCCTTGTCTTGAAGTTCTAGCTCACTGGGCCCAGGACACAGCTCCCGTAGATACTTCAAAAGGGCTTTCAAGGAATTCAACAGCAGAGATCTTGGACTGTTTTTGCCCATCATCACTTTGTACCCAGTTAGAATGAAGATAATTTAAACCATTTGAGTCAGGTGGCTGGTCCAACACAGTGCACAGTAATGTTGTGGACAAGCCTCTGAAACTCAAAGGGTTCAAACATGGTGTGCATCCAGATTCATATTGTTTGTCTGCTACACCTAATCATTAGAATGCATTCAGGACGGCCTTGGCACTCAATGGTTTAACCACTATGCCATAGCCTCCAATAACCCAATGTGTATGGAACCTGGCAGCAAAAGGGCTACAACATAAGGAGACAGCAGTACATACCATGGACCCCGGACTGGAAGGCACGGTTACCCATGGAAATCAAAGCCATTGCAGCTTCTGTGCTCCCATCACTGCTCTCTGCAAAAATATAAACATATGATTTATTTACACTGATATAGTACTGATGGTTAGGTTTTCCAGTAGTATAAAACAATTAGTGTAAGCGGCCCAGTGCAGAGGGGAGGGATTAGCAGATAGTGGAAGGCGTTATTTTTTTTTCTTAAGAGTGCGCTGCCTCATATGGGCATGCTGCTTAACACCATTGTCTCTGTATCCCTCAATGACACTACAAAAAACTTATTTTGTTCATTCTCTGTGAGCTTCTCACATATTTTGACTTTGCTCTGAAAATCCTAAGGGTGTAAAGTCATGCATTTGGGAAGAAAAAACTCCCAGTGGTACTTATGGACTTTATGGAATCATTTTAGGGGACTCGTTGCCAGAGAAAGACCTGGGAATCCTTGTAAACTACAAACTTGGAAATAGTGACCAATGTCAAATAGCAGTAGTAAAAGCAAATAAAGTCCTGTCTTGCATGTGAAGCCTGTGTGTGGTGACTAGCTGTAGAGAAAGTAATATCTGCTTTTGTTCATTCTCAGAGAGTTTATCACATATTATGAAAGCACATGTAAGACTGAAATGTGCTACTTATCCTAACAGATCATAAGCAGGACACAGGTAAATTCATTAGTGAAGCAGATCCCACATAAAAGTAGATGAATGGAAGAGGACCAAACCTGGAGTGGCCTCTACTCAAGCTTGATTGGAGATAATAAAATATAAGTCATTTTGCCCTAAATCTCCTGAGTAGGACACTGAGGAGAGGCAGATCTGCATGGTGGTTAAGCAAGACTTAGTGGGACTGGCCTTCTCCAGAGACTTTTTTCTTAACATGCCCTGAGTCCTAGTGCACAGAGCTTAACCCCATAGTTCCACTGTCCCCCACCCATAGGACAAAAAAGAAAAAGGTAAACCCGAACGAATGTCCAAAAATGCACCTAAGTAGTAGTACATTTCAGCCTAAATAAAAAAATAAGGAGAGGCAAGAGGACATTATAAACTGCAGTGACTTCTAAGTACCAGGGACTAAAGGAGATTATGGGAGCAGTTAACAAGGCAATTTAATCTTAAAATGGCACTGCTTGCTAGTGGGAGAGGCTTTACCCAAAGCCCCTCCCTGAACAGGACATAAAAAATAAAATGTCTGCATAGAAGCAGCTCCAATATTTACCTTCATCATCAGGAACTGCTTGTGAGCCCGGTTCCTAGGAAACAGAAAACCACAACAGCTGAATACATGCATCTTAAAAATGTTAAATTAGAACTCTCTGTTATTCAGTGTAAGTACAAATAGTTATTCCAAACTTCTAAATATATAGTTCCCCCACCCCCTCATGTTCCTGAGAGTGAAGTGAGCCTCACAACCTCTCTTTCCAGAATGGTCAATTCATAAGAATGCATACACACACAGGTTTGAATACATTTTTAAGAATGGAACCAGGTTCCCCAGCTACATTCATAAGATTCTACACACACATCAAGTCTTAGAGTTCAACCAGCCAGGAATCTCTGCTAGATACGTCAGCTCAATAAAAAAAAATTACAAGAAATCACCACACACACACACTTGGCGCAGTGGGGGCCAAGTCTCATGTTCGATCTGAGAGGAAGGATGTTTGAGGCACCAAACTATTACAAGTTATACAGGATACAGAGCACAGAGTTCACAAAACTGCCCTAGGCAAATCGAAAAATCAAAAAGGGAAATCTATAGGATAAAATCTATAGTTCAGCCAAACCCCCGAACATACACAATCACAAGCAGAAAGGCTGTATTAAGAGTCAATCAAAAGGGAAACTGAAGAAGAGGTTCAAAAGGAGCCATCTAAAGCACTCACAGGACCAAGTTCAAGTCTTGCAGTGGAGCAGGATCCTGAAAGTATGGGCAGGTCTGAGCCACCTTTTGTACATCTGCACATCTAGTAATAAAGCAATGCGCAGAAATTGTGAAATCTGGACCTTGATAAAACTAAATCCTTTTTGAAGCCCATACTGAACAAAGGCCAAAACAGTTGGAACACTGAAGGAACATGGTCCCAAAATCAGGTCTTCTTACCATTTGTAAAACAAATGCCATACTCTGTGGTATGTTTTAGAGGAAGCTGGCTTTATGGCCCTTATCATAGTAGCAATGACAGAATCAAATAACCCCTTCCTTCTCAGGATGCTGGCTTCAAAAGCCAAGCCATCAAGGCCAACTTCTTAACCTCTGGGTGACACATAGGGCCCTGAGACAGAAGGTCCGGAAGGATGTGAAGACTAATAAAATTGGTAATGAATAGAATAGAGGGAAAGAATTTAGGCTTATTAATTTCCATCACAGACATATAGGGACATTTACTGGGATGCTACTATACATTATAAATATATACATTTATTTGTAGACAATGTACTCAGGAAATGTTCGTTCTAGATACACTGGTCTGTGATGTGGACCATATCAATAAATCAAAAGTAGAGAGATTGAGTCAAAACAACTGTGCCACTGGGAACAAACAAATATTCACATTTATTTAAATGTTGCATTTAACCACTTGAATGCTAGAAATGTTACTGATGCATTGCAAAGCAATGTGTTGGTGACCTCTCCAGAATTCAGACTGCTTAAAGCGCTGTTTAATTGGGAATGCTGAGAATTGGTTTGTTCCTTATGACACTGTTGGCCTGTCCCACTTTTGGTCCTATAAGCTACTGTCTCTTCAACAGAGCCATGTAAACGTGCTTTCCAATGGGATTTTCTAAATGGTGCTGTATTTGAGTAAGGTGAAAGTCGCCACACAGCCATTTTTGGTCTACCCTAGTACGTTTCCACCAAAGAGCAGTAATGGGAAAATCACTGTTTAATTACAACTCCCATCATCCTCAGCCACCAAATGGGAGCTATAGTGCACTAACTGGAGAGCCATATGTTGCCAACCCTTCCTCTTATAATCAGCTAGTATAAGAGCAAACACGTACATTCTGTGACACGCCCTCTGCGCTTCCTTCTTGCTTGGTAGGATCCTCTGGTCCTTGATCAGGGATACTGTGCACGTCCAAAACTTCCACTGGTATTTCCAGCTGCATACAAACCAAACAAGGACAAGTCAATCCACTGGCAAAAGGATTAAAGCTGCATCAGTTGATGCAATCTAAAAAACTCCTAATAATTACCCACATTGTCAGAAAATCATTATGGCCCCTATGATTTTTGCCCTTGCTCCTTTATTCAAGCGGTAACTTCTACACTCAAGTCCTGGATTTCAAGTCCATGGAGGTGGATAGAACAGTTGCTAGAAGCACTGTATGATCTCAGACTCTGCTCACAGTGGTTATCATAACACTTTATAGGAGTAGACGGGTGCACAATGCATTGCTTCACAAGGGCTAAGCAGGTCAATGTCAGCAGTTGTCAAGTCTGCCTTCATGGACATGACACCCAGGATTGATGCACAAAGACAAAATTCAAAGGGACCATTATGATTTTCTAGCCATAGAAACGTAAAGGGAAAGGGTATTTTATCAACCCTTTGAGTGCCAGAGGAGTACGCAAAGCATTGCAGTGCAATGTGTTGCACACCCCTCTTGCACTCAAAGGATTAAGAGTCTTTAGTTGTCCTTTACAGGAACTCTCAGCTCTGTTAAAGATCTTCATATTTTAACCCCTTAAGGACCTGGAAAATATGAGTTTGATTTGACTTAAGGACCGGAGCAATTTTGACTTTTTTGACTATGTCTTTGTTCAACCATATTTTCTCTTTAATTCCTTTTGTGCACCCACATAAATTATATACTGTTTTTTTAAGCACAAGTAGGGCTTTCTTTTGATACCACAATTATATGAATACCTCATTGTTTAATTTGATTAAAATAGAAAAAAAGAGGAAAAAAATTGAAAAAAAACAACATTTTGCTTACATTTTTCTGTCAGGATTTGCATACTATTAGTTAATGAAAAAAAAATACCCCTAAATATATTCATTTGCTTCTCCTGAATATAAGAATACCCCATATGCCTAGTATTTTAGTCCTTTACTCACATTTACAAGGTAAATATTACAAGATGGCTGCCGTTATTTCCAACTTGTGATTTCTCAACAATTGGCATGTGAGCATCATAGCTTAGCTGACGGTGCCAGAACCAAAAATGTCCCACAAAGGTATATGTTTCTGAAAACTACACAACATAAGGTAAATAATCAGGAGAATTTTGGAGTTTTTCATGCAGCTATTTTTCCAGAAAAAAATTTCAAAATTGTGGTAATATTTTGTTTTTTTTGCAGTTTTCACACTTACATTTCAATACTACTGTTGATATCAAGCACATGATAGGTGAAGATTTTTAAAAATGCATTGTTTAGTGTTCAGCTCCTTCTTCTGAGTACGGCAATACCCCATATGCATAGGTTTCTCAAGGTCTGGGAGAGCTATGGGGCCCAAATTGGAACATGCGCGTTTCCAGTTTCACACTTTGAATTTTCACAGCTTGCATCACTGGTGCCATGTCTCATTTGGGGCCGTGTAACAGTGCTCCACTCTAAGATTTCCCCCCAAAAGTATATATTTTTGGAAAGTAGACACCCCAGGCTTTCATTTTATGTATGTTTTCAATTTTTTTATGCAGCCATTTTACCACCAATCGCTCGTAAATCTTGACGTAAGTTAAAAAAACAGCGTTTTTCACACTTGCACTTCAATGTTGATGTGAATTTCAAGCACATGATAGGTGAAGATTTTTAAAAATGCATTGTTTAGTGTTCAGCTCCTTCTTCTGAGTACGGCAATACCCCATATGCATAGGTTTCTCAAGGTTTGGGGGAGCTACGGGGCCCAATTTTGAACAAATATTGAATTTTCACATCTTGGTTAACTGATGCCATTACTCATTTTGGGCTATGTTTCAGTGCTGCACTTTAGAATTTCCCCCCAACAGTGTATATTTTTGGAATGTAGACACCCCCAGCTTTCATTTTAGGTGTGTTTTCAAATTTTTTACATGGCCATTTTACCACCACTTTCTCATAAACTTGACGTACGTAAAAAAACAGCGTTTTTCACACTTTGCCTTCAATGTTGATGTGAATTTCAAGCACAGAATAGGTGAAGATTTTATAAACTGAAATGATTAGTGTTCAGCTCCTTCTTCTAAGTACGGCAATACCCCATATGCATAGCTTTCTCATGGTTTGGGGGAGCTACGGGGGCCAAATTGGAACATGCGCGTTTCCAGGTTCACACTTTGAATCTTCACAGCTTGCGTTACTGGTGCCATGTCTCATTTGGGGCTGTGTAACAGTGCTCTTTTTTTAAGATTTCCCCCCAAAAGTGTATATTTTTGGAAAGTAGACACCCCAGGCTCTCGTTTTAGGTGTGTTTTCCAATTTTATACACAGCCATTTTACCACCAATCCCTCGTAAACCATGACGTAAGTAAAAAAAAACAGCGTTTTTCACACTTAGGGTTGGCGGCAGTATACTGGGCTGCATACAAATTGGTTTGGGAAACAATTTCACCTAAAATGTCTTCCCCCAAAAACAAATCAAAAAAATGATCATGGGTAAATCCTTCCACATCAATTTGAATCCCTGGGTTGCCTGTGAATTCTGAGATTTGTGGGCATAAATTGATACCCATTCATTAGGATCCGGAGTGGCAGGTGTTGGGGCATTTCTTTGGGCAGGTCTTTGGGCAGATCTTTTGGCAGGTGCTGGGGCAGTTGCCAGGGCAGCTCTTGGGGCAGCACTTGGGGCATTTCTTTGGTAGGTCTTTGGGCAGATCTTTTGGCAGGTGCTGGGGCAGTTGCCAGGGCAGCTCTTGGGGCAGCACTTGGGGCATTTCTTTGGGTAGGTATTTTGGTAGGTCTTTGGGCAGTTCTTTTGGCAGGTGCTGGGGCAGTTGCCAGAGCAGCTCTTGGGGCAGTGCGTCTTTTCTTGACAGAAGGCCCAGCGTCATCACTAGAGCTGCTCTCACTTTCTGAAAACTGCGCTATGTCAAAATCTGACGCAGTGTCTGTTGCCTCAGAGTCAGACGCCAAAAAGGCATATGCCTCTTCAACGCTGTACCTGCGCTGCATTTTGCCCACTAAAAAAACTTTTTTTTTTTTCTTACGCTATCCCTAAACCTAAATCTAACCCTAAAACGTACCCTAGCCTACGTATATCCTGAACCTACCTAACCCAAATGAACTACCTATCTAAACTGCACTTATTATATTATATATATATATATTTTTTTTTTGGGGGGGGGGGTTTGGGTTTTTTTGGGGTTTTTTATTTTTCTTACGCTATCCCTAAACCTAAATCTAACCCTAAAACTTACCCTAACCTACGTATATCCTGAACCTACCTAACCCAATTGAACTACCTATCTAAACTGCGCTTATTATATATATATATTTTTTTTTGGGGGGGGGGGGGTGTTTGGTTTTTTTTTTTTTTTCCCCCTAAACCTAAATCTATCCCTAAAACTTTCCCTAACACACGTCTACACTAAACCTACCCAACTACCTACCAAAATACCTAAACTATATTTATTATTAAAAAAAAAAAAAAAAAAAAAAAAAAATGTAAAATTTTTTTTAAAAATCTAAAAAAATTCAAGGGGGATGGGGGGTGTCCCACAGATCAGAAAACACTGATCTGCAGCAAATTGATCACTCCAAGAGTGATCAGATGGGGGGGCACTTATTGATCACTGCAGAACAGTGATCAAAGGGTTCATTTTCTTTATTTAAACTTTTTTTTTTTACAGGCACACTGGAACACCATCTCCCTCTGTCTCTCTCCACCTCAGCAGTATGCAAGGTAGAGGGAGGCAGAGAGATCTGACAGGGACAGTATTTACAAATACTGTCCCTGTCATTCAGGTTTTGCAACATGTGATTCGCTTTTGAAGGGAATCGCATGTTGCAACAATGTTTCTGCCGCTTGTTACTAAGTGTCCCGATACCGGGACACTTAGTAACAAGCGGCTTGAACTCTTCCATCGCTCCGTGCGGCCGCGATGGAAGAGTTTAACCCTTGACGTACCAGGACCGTCAAGGGTCGTTGGATCACATTTACCCTTGACGGTCCTGGTACGTCAAGGGTCGCTAAGGGGTTAAAGTGCTTTACGATTTAAGCTTCCCTCCGTTCTAATTTTTTTATTTTTTTTTTTGTTAATGTAACGCAGTATAGACCAGGATTTTACCTTATAAAAATAAGCCTTGACCTTAGGTAAAGGGATAGTAATGTTTCATAATAAAAGCAGCTCTAATTAATCATCATAGTATTTGGACTTTGGAGAGTGTTATTTCAATTCTGTCAGAGTTGTAGTTCAGGAGTAATTCAATGACAAAGTGTCCCCCTCCCGCCCCTTTTACTGATGTAACACTGTTCACCTAGAGCAGAAGGGAGGTGTCCAGATAGACTGCAGAGAGGTAAAATCTTCAATTAAGATAAGGGAAAACCCTGAAAATTTGTCCAGGGGGGCAGGGCTTTCATTGTTCTTATAGGAAGAAGATTGTCCCCTGCTGTTATCTGTCTGGTCTATAGACTGCATTCCACATCTGAGCAGAGATGGCTTACACTAGGTAAAAGGGGCGGGAGGTGAAACTTTGCTTGTTAATATCTCTCAAACCATAAAGGTTTGAGAGATAAGACTTATCGTTCTTCATGTTTTTTAATGCCTATAAAATAAAATAAAGATAAAACAAAGTATTACTATCCCTTTAAGGACAGGCTGCGGTACAGCTCTGCACCGCAGCCTGTCAATCTTCTCCTGTTCCCCTCCCCAGAAGTGCCTTGTTCCCACCTCATGCTCTGACAGAGGAATCCAGGGTGTGAATAGGAGCTCTCTCTTGCCAAAGAGAGTGCTCCAGCTCACATGGAGGAAGCCTGTGTCAGAGCAGGAGGTGAGAAAGAGGCACTACTGGGGAAGGGAAGAGGAGAAGATTGACAGGCTGTGGTACAGAGCTGTACCGCAGCCTGTCCTCAACCGACGTCAAAACTTATTTTTAAAAGGCTATATGGAGGTTTTTTTTTTTTTTGTATGTAAAACACTGATGGAAGCTTACCTCGGATAGCACTTTAAAGGCAAAAGCTCAACTGTGTTAAAGTACTTTTTATTTTAAAGGATCAGTAAAGTTTTATTATGAAAGAAGCATGCATTGTAGGACTCTCTCTACAGAGAGAAACTACAGTATTCACATTGCTGGGAGTTGTTTTATTAAAAAGTTACTGCAGTTCAAACTCTCACATTTTTATCATATTATATGGAGAGCTATAGGCAGTAACTCACTTCTCCCAAACAGTGTAATAGTATAAATGTCTGGACACTAGGTGGCACCGCTGATATAGAAAAGCCAATTATTTAGGTAAATTAGAAGAATGGACAAAAGTGTGGCAGTTGCAGTTTAATGTTGATAAATGTAAAATATTGCACTTGGGACATAAAAATCCAAAGGACATAAAAACCAAAAGCAGAATATAGAATTATTGGTGCTATGCTGTAAGTGACAACAGAGGAAGGGACTTGTGAGTAATTATATCTGATGACAAAAGAGGCAGGCAATGTAACAAAGCATTGGGGGAATGCAAGAAGGGTGCTGGGTTCATAGCCAACGGTATTAGAAGCAGAAAGAGGAAAGTGGTCACGCCACTCTACAGATCTCTGGTCAGACCTCATCTAGAGTCTTGTGTACAGTACCGGAGACTCCGTCTCCAGTAGGTTATAGATATTCTGGAAAAAATTTAGATAAGGGCTACTAAAATCGTGAATGGCTTACAGGATAAAAAATATCAGTATGGATGAAAGGATCTAAACATATATATATAGCTTGGAGGTGAGAAAGGGGAGTATGAACAGCCATGTACATAAAGAGGTTCAAATAAGTACAGGAGGGAAATACATTTCAAAGAAGTAGGAATGTTTTAGACTATGTACTAACTAGAGGAACAGAGGCTTAGATCTAGTGTAAGAAAGTTTTACATTACTGAAAGGGTAGTAGAAAAGTGGCATAGCCTACCAGCAAAAGAGGTAGTGGTTACTACAGTGATGGAATATAAGCATGCATGGGATAGGCATAAGGCTGCCCTGGACATAAGACAAGGCACCAAGGACCAAATAAGTTTTGTACAGTAGATAAAATAGGAAGACTAGATGGGCCACATGGTTCTTATCTGTTGTCAAATTCTATGTTTCTATGATTTAAACTACAGCAATTTTGGAACCAGGCATGTCCATCACTGGGAGCATCCTTGTTTAACTCGACAGGAAAGGCCACACAATACACTTCTTTTATAATAAAGGTTTACTATTACTTTAACAGAGGGCAGCACAACACAATGCAAAACAACGCAAAGCATACACCTGGTCCTCAGATGGATTAAAATGCACATCTAACTAGATACCAATAATATTAACAGATAAAAAGTCACCATATATAACCATAGTAAGGTAAACAGGGTTATTATCAGGAGATATGTCTCCTTTAAAGGGATATTAACACATCAATATAATTACATTTAATAATGTACTTGGTAAAAAAAAAAAATGAATTAATTGCACCGTGTCCGATCTCTCAAACCTTTACAGTTTGAGAGATATTCACATGTAAATTTCCCCCTCCCTCCCTCCCCTTCTCCTGACGTTCCGGGGACCAGCCGGCAGCTCTGCAGCAGAGCCAAATTAGCGATACTGGAAAATAATTACTTCATTGGAAAGGTCTACAAAGTGTGCCTGGTTTGTAAGCACACATTGTAGACTGTTCAAATGAAGTATTTCTTTCTAAAAAGTGAGATTTCGGCTCTGCTGAAGAGCCGCAGGACAGTCTGCGGACCGGGATCTCCATCTATAAGACAGAAAGCTGACGTCAGTGCAAGGGGAGGGAAGGGGGGAACTTTGTAAACTGATCTCTCTCAAACCATAAGGGTTTGAAAGATCGGACACGATGCAATTAATTTTTTTTACTAGGTACATTATTAAATATAATTATATAGATGTATTACTATCCCTTTAAATCAAAGAAAAATAAAGCACTGCTAAACACCACCAATAAAATACCTCTTCTACGGTTTCCTCAATCTCAGCAGGAACAGGGTTTGGGGATCTCAGGCTGAAGGGAACAAAAACTGGCGCTTGGTTCACTTTGTCGGGGGAAAGATTATAATGTTCTTCTTCATAGTCCAGCTCCCCATCCTCCTCCTCCTCTTCTTCCCAACGAGAAGCCCGGAGCTTCACCAGAGCAGTCTTCCCTTTCCTGGATACAAGCTTGGACACTTTGCTTTGGCTGCTGCTAGGTTTGATGCTTTGCCCATTCTTGTCTGAACAATCAGAATGGTTTGTAGGTGATTTGGCTTGTACTGGAGGAGTCGATGACAATACCTTTCGGAGCTGTCGACCAAATCTAAAAGTTTTTGTAAGATGAGAGTTATACATTATATAACCCAACAATATCCCTACCAGTACTAAATATTACACTCGGTTGGCAGCTGTCAGACAGCACCACCAATAACTACATTAGCTGTTGTTTATGAGGAAAGCTACAGGTAAAGTATAGACACACTGGGCCGTATGAATAAAGGCAAAGCACAGCAATGCTGGGGCAAACCAGCTACATCATATGGGACATATAAATCTCTCTTTCCTTTACATGGGGCTTTAACCCCTTGAATATTCGAATGGTCTCACTTTAAGGGATTAAATGCCCCACTTAAATCAATAGAAATTTGGGGGATTTTTTATTGAATCTCTCAGGGAAATATATGTGCCAAAACTGCTCCATTTTGTCTTTATACATAAGGCCCAATAGGCGTTAAATATACAAAGCATGGAGTCATTCTGGAGCAAACCAAATGCACAATTTGGGACAAATAAGATTCCCAAAATTTCCACTGATTTAAATGGGGCTTTAACCCCTTGAATGATAGAGAGGTCTCTGAAGCATTCTCAGTATAGTGGAGACATTCATGGTGTTAAAAGCCCATTTAAATAAACAGGCATTTCTATCTGTCCCCAGTGATGTAGTTGATGTACCTCACAGCTGCAAGACTTATTTTATAAACAAGGCCCAGTGTCCCAGCTACCAAGATTTCACTACAAAAGTTCCTGGCGGGTGTGATCTCACTGAAGAGAATGGGGCTCGGAGCCTAATGTGTAAAGAGAACATTATGTTGCATTTGCTTATTTTGGAGTAAATGTCAACAAACATGGGGAGAAACATGATAAATCTCAGTCTTATACTGGTTTATAGTCACTGTTCCCATCTCTGGGAGTAGCAGCATTATACAAGCTTCTTGTCTCACCACCTGCAAGAGCTGGAGATGGAAGTGGTATTCTCATTCCTACTGGTTGCGCAGGTGGATGTAACGTCACAGGCACCAACAGGAATAATCAGCTCCCTGTCTAAAGCTCATAATACCAGCCCTGGTTAGAAGAAGCCCAGCAGGTGGTCTGTGCAAAGGGGACTACTGTCAGAGGTGGGAGGTACAGAGATAAATTGATAAAAGCCACACGATTAATTTCACACAATGCTACAACGGTTTGGAGACCTTGCCAACATTCAAGGGGTGAACCCTTTGAGAGTCAAAGGGGTGCCCAAGGTGTACCAGTTCTGGCTCTCAAAGGATTAAGAGTATTGGACATTATAAATAATCATGTCACAGGAAGTGATGAATGGGTTAGAGTTTCATGCACTGCATCACTACACTGCATCACTACACTGCATCACTACACTGCATCAGGAATGTAGACAAGAGATAGTGAGTCTGACGGACTGAAAAGGTGGATTAATTCTGGGGCAAACCAATTGCAACACAGGGAATTTCTATTTAATTAAATGAGGGTTTTTACCTCTTCAATGCTAGAGAGGTCACCACATGTCTGTAGTGTGCTAGGGGTTAAAATCCTTGTTTAAATCGACTGGAATTATTTATTGCCTATGGTGCATTTGGTTTGCTCCAGAACTGTTTTACTTTTCCTATATACATCAGCCATAGCAGAGTGTAACTTTAAAGACACAGCCAATATACAATATACTGCCTGCAGTCCTACACACTTGCCTGCTTCGCTGGGCTGTCCTGTTCTTCTGCTCTTCTGTGGTCAGGGAGACATGGTCAAGCTCACTATCTGACAGACATGCTGTTCTTTGTGCAGTTTCAGAGACACGAGTTCTTTTAGGGGACATTTCATTACTGCTGTCATAAGCAGCTTTCCTTTTGTGGACTGGGGAGGTCCCAGATACATCAGTAGCATGAACATCACTGTCCTACAGGAAGAGAAAGATAGGTGCAGGTAAGTCTAGTACAAAAGGCAGCTAGCATTTACCAATATGGAGATACGCTACATGATTTCTGGTGCCTTCCTACAACAGTCGGTGCTATCATTACAAAGAACAACAGAACACATGGAACAGCCACAATATGAAGAGGGGGCACAGTAGTTCACAGAAAGGTGATAAAGTTTCAGTGTTCTTACCCCCCTTCATCAGGTATATTATACACCAGACACCCCCACCCCACACTCCAATGAATACATGTTTTGCACATTTAACACCTTTCAATAAACCTGTCTACATGGTTCAGCAACCTAAAGGTACAGTTCTGGGGCAAACCAACTTCACTACAGGGGACACACAAAAATGTCCCAAATACCCACTGATTTGGCTCTTTGAATGCCAGAGGGGTGTCCAGGCTGGACGCCCATCTAGCAATGCACTTGAGACCTCTCTAGCCTTCAAGGGGTTAAAAGACCCACATAAATCATTGAGAATTTTAAATGGTCTAAAGCAGTTGATTTGATCTAGAACTGCACCCCTGACTTGCTGAACCCCTGCAGAACAGATCTGTATTTTAACCTTTTAAGTGTCAGAGGGGTATCAATGCATTGTTTTGCAATGTTTTGGATACCGCTCTGGCACTCAAAGGGTTAGTATAGGAAGCACATGAAATGCACATATTGCAGGTCTGTGCAGTCCCGCAGAATTAACTTTTCATAAGCATCCCGCAATACGAAGAAGATCTGGTCACCTTCCCAACAACACCCTCTTTCCATCTTGATACCTATAGGTAACACCAGATAGTGACACACACCATATGGAGGAAAGGCTTGGAGCAGAGAGATCCAGAACTCACATAAAATAAACCTGAAAAGGAAACTAAACCTATAGAATAAGGGGATCTCTATTCACTTGACAGAAAGGTTTAGCCAAGCATGTGTCCTACATATAAATGTCAAGGATAGCTATTTACTATTTTAAGTATAAATATTTTAGCCTACAGGAGGATAATTCCTCTATGTTCTCTTCTTGTAATGTTCTTCTGAATGTAGGTGAGACTTGTGTGCTGGATTTCCATACCAGTGTGTTTTAGCTGCTAGTAATAAAACATATAGTCACTGATGTAAACTAATATAGGCAGAAGGCAAAAGTCTCTATGAACTGAAAAGCAATGATATAATCTCAGAGCAATTATTTGTTTAAACCTATATAATCTTTTTTAAAGGTTGGTAAACAAAACACAGCCAAGCTGTAGCTTCCAGCCGACGCACACATTCATTTATGGTGGAGTTTAGAAGCAAAGAAACAATGCTGACTATACGTAAATAACATAACTGGAATGATAAATCCCTTTAATATTTGGGTGATGTCACTTTAAATGAGACGATCATGCCAGTTTAAAAGTAATTGTAATTCCAAGATATTTTAATTGGAGTACAGTAGGAAAAATAATATGTTTGTGCATCTGTCGGCTGGATTTTACAGCACGTGAAAAATGTATCACATTTTATTCTCTTACAAATTCCCACAGAAGTTTATGGGCATATTTTGGGACAAACCCAGTGATAATGGCTTCACCTGCACTAGAATCCAGTGAAAGACGATACTTTACACTGTAATGATCCAGAATATGAAACACAATGTTCTTACTCTCATTGCAGAGGGCTGTGTGGGAGTTCTTTCACTTTCAGAGGAAGAACCCGCCTTGTCCTCCACAGCTGGTTCGTCTTCCCTCTCTCCTCTTCTGGATGCTTTCATCAGGTTTGGTTTAGGTCTCACAGGTCTTCCCCTTCTGAGTGTGGCAGGTTTTATAGCTGTGCACTTTTTTAAAGCACTAGGAGCAAAAGGTAATATTAGATACTTAAATTAGAATCACTTAAAGGGGCAGTGTGGCCCCTAGAACAACATGGAGAGATATGAAATAGCATGGAAAAAAATGGAACAGATTTATGTTTTTATGTTTGTCTTCGAATCTATTAGGACGGCATGTAAAAGTAGAGCGTTAGCCATTTTATGAAAGCCATACATTTCTGCTCTATTAAAGATAGCACATTTTTTGATGCAAACGTACTAATGCCTTGATCGTTAATAGGACATATTCATAAATTAACTCCAGTTAGCAAGATGCATGAAAATGAGTGCTAATTCCTCTGCTGAATTAGACAATATCGCTAGTCTTCCCACAAAACAGCTGACATCAAGCACCCAAGGGGTTACACGGATTTTTGAACTTTTTGATACGTGTCCCACTCTGTCACTGTGTTCAAGTCTACCACACTACTGTCTAAAATATATTTAATAAAAACAGACAGGCTTTTCTGTGAGTGTATCGGCATATAGAGAAATGTAGGAGAGGTGGTTTCAGTGGAGCCCAGTGTATTAAATGTTTTGCAGTGCGTTGTACACTGCTCTGGTCCTCAAAAGAATAATTGCTTATCATGAAAAGCGCCTCCAGAGTAGGTGTGAGAGAGAGAGAGCGTATTTGTGAGGGTGACTGCAAGGGTATGTGCTACAATCACCAAATACTACTGAAAACCCCAGCTCATAAGAATAACCCCTTCAGCAAAAATATGCTCTCTGAACTCAAATACATTGGACTAAACAGGGTTTTGGCATAAAGTAAAGACGGTCCATATTCCCATTTTGATCATCATAAATAGTAAAAAAACAGCTTCCTAACTATTTCCAACATTTTTTTTTTTTTTTTTTTTCGGACGACTCCCTGGACTTATTCATCAAACAAGAGAAGTGCAATTGTGGAGCAAACCAGCTGTATCAAAGGGGGACAAATACAAAGGGGACAAACACCAATTCTCCAAATTTCCATTTTAGTTAAATGGATCTTTTTAACACCAGAGGTCCCCAATGTATTGCGAATCTCCAGCATCCAAAGGGTTAAAAAAGTCGATCGCTGAGTCTTCTTTATTGTAAATATAAGTTTGCTCTATATTTAGTAACCTACTTTACAAGATATTAAATGTAGAAGGATCCCCCTCCCACCCCTTCTGTCCACATCACTGCTGCCTCTGTCTGCTCAGGACAGATGCAGAGGGAAAAACATCAATAAGCAAAGGGAAATCCTGACCACCTCCTTCAAGAGGACAGGGTTTTCCTTACACTTACTGACTGAAGTTTGTCCCTCACTGCATCCGTCCAGTCCTGGGACCAGATTGATGATTCAGTGAGAGGCTGCCAGAAGGGGCGGGAGGGGGAGCCTTCTACATGTAATATCTTGAAAACTATGTAAAAGTTACTAAATATAGAGCAAACTGTTATATTTACAAAAAGACTCTGCGACTGACTTAATTTAAAACATTACTATCCCTTTAAAAGCCTCATTTAAATAAACTGAAATTTTCATTGTCCCCTATAGTAGTGTTGGTTTGCTCCAGAAATGCAATGCGCCAGCAAATAAGGCCATTAGGCCCATATGTACAAAAGCTCTGTAGTTATTCTGGAGTAAACCAACTAGGGGACGAATAAAAATTCCTCAATTCCCACACACAAGAATAGAAACATTTAATCCTGTGAAATCTAGAGGTCTCCTATGCATTGCTTTTTAATGCACTGGAGACCTCTCTAGCATTCAAGGGGTTAAAAGCCCAATATAATTTAACAGGAATTTCTGTGTACCTCCCCCCCCCCCCCCCCGTGGTGCAGTTGGTTTACTCCAGTTTGCCTTTATAAATATAGCCCTTTGTTTCTTATGAACACGTTTTTAACCCTTTGAGTGCCAGAGAGGGACGCAATGCATTACCTCTGGCACTCAAAGGGTTAATGTTCAAATAATGATGCACTGATTGCATGTCCTGAGTGCAGCTTCACATATAACTACTGATTTCTGAGGAGCCCTATCCCCGGGCCCTTCATCATGCTGAATGGGTGCTATAGATTTTATTCAAACTGCACGAGTGAGATTGGTTGAGCTGATGCTACATAACTTACCCCACTGGGTGGTGCTGGAAAGCACAGTTGTTTTGGTGCATGGATTTTCCAAACATTTTTTTTATCAGGGAACAATCAATATTATGTACATCATGTTACCTTGCAGTCACTTCAGGAAATGTACTGTCAGCTGCTGAAGAAATCTCCCTGTGTCCTTCTTCCTGGCCTGATAACTTGGGAGGCAGAGGGACACCTTTATGTTGTTCAGCAGATATCTGCTCGATGATAAACGCATCATTGCTTTCAGCCTCAGTGATGGAAGATGACTGGGAATCATCACATACCTTCGAAAGATATGAAATATGTTACAACACACACACACCTTCCTCTGAAATACAGCTGCAAGATAATCTGTATTTTTCTTAGGTCAAAGGTGGGAAGTCCAACAACATCTGGAGTGCCACAATATCTACCATTGTGCTAAACACTAACATATAAAGGATAGAGCTGCCAAGAGTTAAGTTAAGGACGGAAGGACACTGCTGTGCTTTTCTTCCTTCTTAAATCTGTACATCTAGCACCACTAGCTTAAGGGAAGGGGGATCTGCCACCCATTAGAGCAATTTTAACCCAGTGGTATTTGTGACCACCAACAAAACACTAGAAAGTGTGTTCATGTTTAACATTACAAAAAAAAAAAAAAAAAAAAAATCTTTGACATATTCTGGACTTTACTCAAAATGTCCACTGCATTCCCCTTGTACCTTTACTGTTCCTTCAGTGTTCAGAACAGAAGCTGCCCTCCTTGCCACTGCTCTCATTAGGTTTGGTTTTGGCCGCTGTAGATGCCCTCTCACTGTGGGTGTTTGACGGGCAGGACTAGATTTTTTATCCTCCTCTAGACACTGGTTTCTGTCACAGACACAAAAATACAATAATTATACTTTATTATTACATATTATACATAATATACATTATATACACACACACACACACACACACAGGTACCCCCAAGGGTTACCAACGTACTACAGTAATACATGCTGTGATTTGTATCCCTGCTTGATTACACACTGCTCTATTCCCTGGCACAACTTCTGCATTCAGGACTACAAGTCCAAGCAAAATGTAATTAGATTCTCTGCCACTTGATTATGTAGCAAGAATAATGCATCAGAACAATATATCAGTGTTTTATTTGTGAAAGATTAGAAGTAGAACAACTGCATCTACAACAAATCCGACTAGCGCTGGAGTGAGACACGTGTGGCTTTCTAATCCCATAATTCATGGACTGAGACAGATACAGAGAAAGACCATTAGGTACACATGGAGGAGGGGGCAAAGACAGAGGGACACACACAGAAACAGAGCAAGGGAGACACAGACAGTGGAAACAAGAGAGCAACAGACATCAACAAACAGTAGAGAGACAGGCAATTAAGCAGATATGCTAAGGACTATGGTGCAATTCTGGTGCAAATCAAGTGCACCATGGGGAATGAATACCCCCAAATTTCCATTAATTTAAAGGGAGCTTTTAACTCCTTGAATGCTGGGTCTCCAATGGACTGCTTCTCAAAGTGTTGGGGACTTCTCTAGCATTCAAGGGGATGAAAGTCCTATTTAAATCAAGGACATTTTATTAGGCCTCTATGGTGGTTAGTTTGCCTCAGAACTGCACATCAGCCATAGTGAGACACACAATGTAGGGGCATCCATACACAACATGTTTGATGCACACAATTGGCAATGCTGGGCTAGATATTTTATTTTGAATACATACTGTTGAATTTCCTTTTTGCTAGGGCTGCTGGAGTGGAAATCTTTGTTAGATAAGGGAGATTTTCCAGTAATTTCCTTTCTATCTACTCTCACCAGCTGCTCCGAGGACTTAGTGATGACATCTGACTTCAATTGTTCCTGTAAGTATGAAAACTCTTATTCACAATCCATGCAGTTCTTAAACAGATCACATATACAGAGTGTATGCATATCTCACAGCACACAGTAGGTCTGTTAACCTGTTGCTGGAGTTACAAGGGCTATTTATTACCATTGCAGATGCAACATCTTAATTTCCAATGGGCCCCACTCAGTATTGAGTACCCACCACTGTCATTCAATGGGATAACATAAAGTAATAAAGCAGCATTACAATACAATAAGCTAGAAAGGTACATTTCTGTAGCAAACCAGCTGCACCACAGAAACATTCCCTCAATTTCCAATGAATTAAATGGAGATTTTAATCTTCTTGAATGCTAAAGAGGTCCCAAATGCATTCAAGGAGTTAAAAGCCCCCCCATTTTTTTTTATTTTTTTTTTTTTAGAAGTTCTTCATTTTATCCCTATAATGACTGGTTTACTGCAGAATAGTTCCTCTTTACCTATCTGAAAAAGGCACACTACATTTTCCAAAATTGAAGATTAGTACAGGAATAAACATGGCAGGACAAAGAGAAGCATTTACCGACAGTGATTATGAGATATCGATTCACTTACAGACAACTGAGCCTCTTCTCCAGCTGCTTTTTCTCTTAGTGTGACAACTGCTTCATCCATTGTAATGGCTGCTTCTTCTTTCTGTGTAACAACTGCATCGTCTAATGTAATGGCTTCTTCTCTCTGTGCAACAACTACATCTTCTAACATAATGGCTGCATCTTCTTCCTGTGTAGCTACTACATCTTCTATTATAATGGCTGCATCTTCTTCCTGTGTAACTACATCATCTTCTATTGTAATGACTGTATCTTCTTCCTGTGTAACTACTACATCGTCTATTGTAATGGCTGCATCTTCTCTCTTTGTAGTTGTTGTTGTATCCTTTCTCCCAGCAGTATTCCCTAGGTTGGGTTTGGGTTTCTGGAATCTGGCCCGGCCAAACTTCAATGAAGATGGAGTATTTAATCCCTGAGTAGTGACAGCTTCTGAATTCCTACAACAAACCCACATATGAAATGTTTTATAAGGTAAAAAAGTGTAGTTCTCAAACTGAACTCCTGAAGTCCAAGGGATTAAACAGAACAAATGCATCAATGGACAAAGGGAACGAGGATTTGAGGTCATGCAGCATGTGTGGTTCTGGGACTACCAGTGGATGTGCAGTTTTGCTTTATGATAGTTAAGATATTGTTAAGGGATTATTACAAAATAAATAAAAATCAGATGATCTTGTTAAGCATTTTATTTTCACCTTTGTAATTAATTTGTCAGTACTTTCTTTAGAGAGCTGTGTGGCTCATAAGTTCAACACCTGGAGATCAAAATGTTGACCAGTGCAGAATCATGTGTCCAAAACCATTAAGACTATCTGCAGTATCACAGCTCAAAGCAAATGCAGTTGTGCTGTTGATCTGAAAATACCATTTGTAAGAGCCAACACTGGAAGTGTAAAAACACTAATCTTATCCATGCATTTGCACTAACTGTGATAAAGTTACTTTACGGTGCTCTAGCTACTATGATTTTGTGCATGTCGAATATACTGTTTCCGCAGTGCTAAAATAGTCATGAGTTACCTGCTTCCCTTCAACCATTGAAGAATTACAATTCCCATCATCCTCAGCCGGTGACTGTCCGGCTGAGGATGATAGTAGCTGTCATCCGCACTGTCATCTGGAAGGCCAGATGTTACCCACCCCAAAGTATACAGAAAATGCTAAAAGAAAAAACAGGAAAACTAATTCCTAACATTTGCCAATCCACACCTACCAAAGCTTGATTTATTTCAATCTCACAGGCTATTCTTTAACAGTAATAGCTGTAAGAGTGGAATGCTTTAGCTGTATGTTTAGTACAGATGGGAGATCAGCTACTAAACATTGCCCATCTTATTATACTGAATAACCCAGCTGATTTTTTTAGTGAGATTCTGGGGAATAAGAAATGTTATCTTTTTATTTTAAATACTCACAGCTGAGTTTCCTGTTTTGGGTGGCTCAGGTGCTCATTGTGGTCAAGGCTTCTGGGGTGCAAATCCTTGCTAGATAAGGGAGATGGTCCTGTGACATTCTCTGCACCTGAGATGCTCAGCTGCTCAGGGGACTTTGTAAGGATATCAGACTTCAACTGATCCTACAATTATAAAAATACTGATTAAAAAAACATGCAATCCATTAATATGGATTTCTCAACTGTATTGTTGACCTATAAAATGAAAGTAGTCCTCACAGGGGCTGTTTTTATTCTCTCTTTCTTTTCTACATTTTGAGACAAAGCATGGAATATATGTACTGATCTCATCTATGAATGGATGCAGAGGGAGTGCTTTAACAATGTCTGGACCCCTTTCACTAGTGAAAGTCACAAGTCCCTCGGTTTTCGAAATGCATAGAGACAAGTCAGCTTGTTCTTATTCACACATTAGTGAAAATCATACTGTATCAAACATTAATTTTGCTTCCAGAAGAAATGTTCCTTTGCAATCCCCACTACCTGGATAGGAAAACAGGTGATGAGGAGTGTATAGGAAAATGGTTTCCCCCATATATAAAAACACAAAACCAGATTTGATACAAGATCATAGCTTTGACATTAGTGTTATCAGTGTTCCTATAAAATACATGCACTATACTGGTGTTATAAATGGTTGCGCCACCGGTTTAGCAAGCTGTATTACAGTGATGGACAGACTTGGATGTGTAGCTGAGCCATATTACATCACAGGCTTCTGCCCCACAGTGGAAGCATAGGAACAAAACTGGAGTTCAGCTCCACCCAGAGGTCAGAGCAACCTTAGAAGGAGCCATTATTTGATATGTATAAAACAAGCCATAGCTTCTTTACACAAATAAAGCAGAGGAAAGCTATGCGTCACTGTTTAAAACAAACACAGCGCCATTGCACTGCAAACACAAGTTAAGCACATTTCTTATTTCAGCCAACTGACATGCTGCAAACTCCCATGTGACCTTAAAAGCCTAAATAGACAAGAAGGATACCCACCTACGTAAGTCAATGTGTTAATTAAAAGCAACTTATTCTTAGGGTATAATTCCTCTTTAATGTGTTTTTTCCTATTTTGAAACAACCAATACATTATCATAATTTAAAGTGAGTCAAAATCCTTATTGACATTACATATTATGAACTTGTAGGCAAAAAGTACAACTCCAAAGTCGGATTTCTTGTTTCAGTTCCCATTCTCCAGATCTATCTTCATCTGTCTCCCAGTTTTCTACACCTGGGATGTAGATTGCCAGTTGGCCAGAACATGTGCTTCTGGCCATTGTAGAATTTTTTTCTACTTCCCCACCACGCAGCCTTGCTTCTGGTTACTCCCTGGTTGTTTATGTATGCAACTGTCAGACTACATCCAAATAGGATGGACTTTGTACCATAAAAACCATTAGGGCTTTATAAACTGCACATATCTCCAGTATGTTGATAGGCAGAATTGATTCAGATTTTGCCCAAAGTCACAGAGAGGAAAGCTGGGCATACACTGCTTTCCACCACAACATGCTGGCTTCACTGATGATTACTGCCCACAATGAAATGGAAAATAACCTGCCCTGTTCAAGTTTCTGACTGTTCAGCCACCTTAATGGAGTTTGGAGGGAAGACCTGATGCAGGTGTTCAGATATTTGATATCCTTGTTTCACATCCAAAGAAGAACTAACGGTAAGAGTGTCAAGTGAAACTGAAAATGGAATCTCTTCCAGCGCGGGAACCAGGTTTCCCACCATCTTCATGCAATGTCTAATTGCTGGCCTTGGAAGATCCACTATGCAATGGACTGCTGAAATATCATCCAGTAGTAAGAACACTTTTCAGACGGAAATGACAAACCACTGGCCCAGAAATATTCGGTGTAGTCTGGGCATCAAGTTGGATTTTTTCAGACTGCCTATCCAGCTGTGCGCCCTAAGGATGTTCATCATAAGTTGCAGGTGTGTACGGAGTACAGTAACTGATATGGCCTTTATCAACAGATCATCCAGATAAGCTGTGATATTGATGTCTTTGGTTCTCAAGCAGGATACCACATGAGTAACCACCTTTTGTAAAAACACCAGGAGCCATTGCCAATACAAAGGGGAGAGCCACAAATTAGTAGTGAGAGTAATCTATGGTATTTGTGGTGACCATCCCAGACTGAAAATCTGAAAATACGTATGTTATGTACAAAAAGGAGGGGAGCTCTTCCAGTTTAATGACAGCTATAACAGACCTGTTGCATTCCACCTTGAATTTTGGGACTGGTAAGAACTTATTCAGAGCTTTCTGGTCTGAAGCCTCTGCTACTCTTGGGCAACACAAAGAGGTTAGAGTAGACTCTCTTAGATGTTTGAGTTTACAGGACAGAAGTAATTATCCCTGAGGAAAGGATGGCTAAAACCTCCTGGTGCAAGGCTGTGGCTTTGGCTCTTTGGTTCTTGCTGAAGAGCTAAATCAAAATCAAAAACATGGCTGTTTAATCTGAGGAGTTAGAGTGATCTTTCACCATGTGGTAGCACTAATTTTGTCCGTTTCTGGACTGAAAGAAAATTTCAGCAACGCAAAGAAATAACAGGGATATCTTCTAGGAAGCATCAACTCTGAACAGCTAAGGATGTTGCAGAACACTAAACCAACATTGTAGCTACCTCTAGCACTACCTCACAGTTAAACAGGTTTGCTTCTTGAAGCAAGGAGATCAGAACCAAAAGAACCTCACCCTTGGGAGCATCCTCTTGTACAGCCTTGCCAAGTCGTTCAGCCCAGAATTATTGCTCTACAGGCTCAGGATGACGATAAGGCTGGTTTAAGTATAATCTACACAGCTTTCTCAATTTTCTACACAGAGGGATCTTTGTAAGCTTTTGCATCCTATACTGGTACTGTGGAACATTTGGACGAGTATTGATTTATTTAAGCACACAGTCCTTAAAGAATGGAGAGGAAAGAGAATTTTATCAGAATAATCAATTTACTTTCAGTTAATTTCCATTCATCTGTCACAATTTGTATCAGTTGGTCATAAGCTGAAAACATTGCTGTGGATGTCTTCTTACATTTTATGTGATTTTTAGAAAGGCCATTTGGTTGTTGTTTCTCAGAGATGTGCAAGGTGTCAAGTACAGCTTTGGTTATGAGGTCAACTTGTTCAGCGTTGTTCTCCTGTTAGTCAAGTGGAAGACACTCTTCCTTTTCTTATCAGTTTTGCTGCCTTCTGCAAAAAAATTTTGTTCTGCAGACAAGGTGGAGCCATGTGCTGTTCTTTTTCTAGACCATCTTGGGAGACCAGCCAACCATTTACCCAACACTTTCAAGAAAGCTGATTAAGGTAGACATGGGTTGAGGGAGATGACTGGCCCATTGTAGTACAGGAACAGAAGAGCTTGGCAGAGAAATTGTAGGTTAAGACACAATGGCAACAGATGCCATAAAAGTCAATGCACATGCTGCACAAATCGCAGTTTGGTTTCCAGACAGCTAAGTGGAGCTTAGATTGCTCACCACTGGTCTGGTGCCTCCTTTACTGGACTCAAACAGGGTGTCATGCCTAAGAAGACTTTTAAAATGTACAAGTGAAACAATAGAGGTCCGTCTACAGAGACTGGACCCCTAGCTTAAAATAAGGCACCCCCAATTACAGAGTAATAAGAACCAAGTACCAAAGTGAGGTATCAGTAATAGGTAGAAGAGAAGAACACACTTGCTTCACACTTTCCTCCAAAAAGGAAGCAACTCGCTGTAACAGGTAAATTAATACCCCTGCGAAGTGTTGATTGGGGAGACGAATGGAAGTTCCCTCCTTAAACAGAGTCCAGGAGGAAGACAAAACTTGAATTTGAACATGAACCTCCATATGAAATGAGGTGAAATGACAGAGGAAAAGCAGGGCTGAGGAGAGGAAGCAGTTACTTAGCTGTTTAGTTAACTGTTAAGTGACCTTCCTCTGGGCTGAGGATCCTTTACCGCGTGGCCCCTGTGCCCCTCCCCCCCAAATGGACGCTAGAGAAATAGTTATGGTGAATACATCAGTGAAAGCATTTTAAGCTTGTAAGACATTGTACTTCCCATGGACTACTACCATGACTTTTAGTGAATAGCACTCTAGTATTGTAGGGGTTTAAAGCTCAATTTAAAGCGGAACAATCAACTTCATAATATTGCCCCCCAATACATTACTAATATAGCAATAGGCAAAGGAATACGTATATTATGCTGAATAAGTCCATGTTATTGAAGTAATCCAGCTTCTTCTGCAGGCATCCAGAGGACAATAGAGCAGACACCTCAGAGGAAAATTACCTCTGAGTCTGCTCTGTCTGTCCTGTGCACAGCCGGATTGGTGGTGATGTTCGTTGGTTGTCTAAAGGTAACGGATATTGCTCCCTGCGTAGGTGCACAGAGCTTCTCTTGTAAGCTCTGTGCCCTGGATGCCTGCAGAAGAAGCTGGATTACTTCAATAAGGTGGACTTCTGCTTTAACTCCTGGAATGCCAGAGGGATCACAACTCATTGCAAAGCAGTGCGCTGCATAGCCCTCTGTCATTCAAGAGAGTTAAATAATTGAGAACTTGCATTGCTTTCTTGTAGTTTGTCCCAGTTGAGAAGGGTCCTATGCACAAAAGTGGAACAATTCTGAGGCAAATTTGCAGTTGTTCAAAATGGGATTTTATCCCCATGAATGCTTTGGGGTTTTTTTTCATTTGTTTCCTATGATGGAGATGGATTGGGCAAAATTGCTCCAAGTATTTTTTGTACATATTTCCCTAAGATCACTAGCAATACTTTTGCATTTTGGTGTTCATTCCAAAAAGCTTCACTTTTGCTTTAACCACATCCAACACACTGCAGACATTACAGACATCTCTGTCCTACAGTGAGTGAACACATAGGTCCCTAGATGATCTCTAACTGTTGCCTTACATTACAGATGGACATTGATTCGTGGATGGTTTCTGGTTCTTCTCTGTTACTCTTCCTGTCATCAGAGCTCTCCTGTGAAACTGAAAGGACTGAGCGTGTAGCAGACCGGTTCAGATTTGGCTTGGGCCTCAGGAATCTCCCTCTCTGCAGAACCCCAGGTTTCAGGGATTCCGGCTTTCTCTCTTCGTTAGCGTTACCAAGATCTTTGGGAGGCCTGAAATAAGCATGGAATCCCTTTAAAGTTAAGTATGAACGTCCTGCAACTAAATGCAAACACACATTCACAAAATCTGAATGTATTTAAATAGGACTTTTCCCCTCTTGAATGCAAGAGGAGTCTTCACTGATTCTTAATGTGCTGGAATCACATTCAAAAACCTGTCACGTTGAATTTTTTTTTTTAAATACATGTTTGAGAACTTTATTTACAACGCACTATATGTCAAGTTAACCAAAAGTGCAGCAGATGTATAGTTTATGAAATAATCGCACCCTTATTTCTGGGAAAAGTGAAAGTCTCCTGGTGCAGAAAAGTTCTCCATTAACATATGAAATGTCATTGAAAATCTTTATTAGCATATGAAACTGGGTACAGCAATTAGCATACTTATGGTATCAAGTATTCATATCTTCTTAACGGTCATTTGTTGATGCACTTTAGTGTGTTACTCAAACTTAGAGACAATCAGAGTAAAAAAAAAAAAAAAAAAAAAAAAAAAAAAAAAAGTCCAGTTTAAGATTTAGAATACATACTGTTGACTTTGCAATGTTATAACTGCCAGGGTATTCACTTACCTAACAGTTGATTGGTCAGAGTTATCCCTATCTTCGTCCAACAAATTTGAAGGCCAGACCTCATTTTTAACTATTTCCTCACTTTTCTGTACTGTGCTGTTTGAGACCATGCCTGGCTTTCCTGGAGAGGCTGTGCTGTCTCTGTCAATCTTTCTGGGAGATGCAGCAC
The DNA here is from genome assembly GCA_037306005.1 of Rhinophrynus dorsalis. NCBI lineage: Eukaryota > Metazoa > Chordata > Amphibia > Anura > Rhinophrynidae > Rhinophrynus > Rhinophrynus dorsalis. Next base: position 596,042,572 of record CM074718.1, on the reverse strand, counting down.
TTGCTCCCTCAGATTTAATCACCTGCAGAAGTGTATAAAATATAGTACAGTAAAGGGCCTTTATTCTCTATTTGGCAGATAAAGTAATAGGGCCACAAGTACATGTAAAAACAGATCAAAGCAGAAAAACATTAAAAGGCATATTCATTAAGCCCAGAAGCTGCCAAAGTGGCCTCAGTTGTCTACTGTAAAAAAAACATAGAGCTAGGGCCCAATATTCCAAAAAAATTGCAAAAATCAAAGCAAACCACCTGCACTGTAGCGGACAAAAAAAATCCCAAAATATTAATTGCTTTGAAAGGGGCTTTTACCCTTTGAATGTTTAAGACATTTTCAAAACATTGCAAAGCAATGCGTTGGAGACCTCTCTATCATTCAAGGAGTTAATAGCCCAAGCTAAATAAGTGAAAATTTGGGAAGTTTTGTTTGCCCCTATGATGTAGTTGGTTTGCAAAAAAATTTCTCTACTTCACTCTTACACACAACTTAAAAGAGCAGTAAACTTTTTTATGAAAACCTATATTTTATAGAGCATTTTTCTGCCGAGTAAAACAAGGGTACTCCCACCTCTTTGTCATTTTATTAAAAATTTATAACAGTTTAAATATTCAGGAATTGAATCTACTGTGCGTTTACTTCCTGAAAGTTCAGACAGGAAGTGACATTCTATGGAGAACTGTGTGGTGGAATTTGTGTACTAAAGGGCACTGCTAATGTAAAAAAACATGACTTTAAACTGTAATAACTCTGGAAATATGCATCGCTCAGCAGTACTCTTATTTTAAGCAACAGAGAAAGTGCTACAATATATATTTTTTCATTAAACAAATGTTATGCTCCTTTAACTCATACTCACAGCAAATGAAATCCAATTAATTACGGATTTTCAGGGAAACATTTACTTAGAGATACATACAGCAAATCTAAATTTTACTTTCATTAAAATGGCAGATTACCAGATCACAAAAACAGAGCTGGTCAGTTCCGATCCAAAGATTGTATATAAAACAATTTCACCTCCAGTATTTCAAGGGCTAATACCCGGGTAGATTTAAGGATTTCTCTGCTTGACTATAAATGAGTTCATCAGTTGCTCAGTCATTTTGATTGATTCACTTGCAGGAAAATCCTTAAATCTCATCTTGTTAGGTGCTTGCAATGAGCATAATGGGAGAACAATGGGATATGATAGCATAAATCAAGGGTGGACAAAGAGCAGTTGTCCAGGAGTGGTTCAACAACGGCTGAAGGGCTGCAGGTTTCCCTCTCCTGGTCTAAAATTGAGTGTGTTGTATGATCCTATTTGTCACACGCCGATTATTTGATTATGAGAGGGGAAATGAATCCATTACTGTGAAAAGCAATGTTAACATTGTCTGTGATATAAAACAGAGAGAAAGCTGCTGGCCACTTACATTTGAAGTGGAGGGTAGCTGGGATCCAGGGGGTTGTTTTACACTTTTTTCTTTTTCATCTTTGCTCTTCTCATCCTTTGTTTCCTCAGTTAAACTCAGTGTGTCTCTCTTTACAGCTGCTCGTCCTACATTTGGTTTTGGTCGCACTAATCTCCCCCTAGATAGAACTGCAGGCTTCACTGGATCTGGTTTTCGGATATCTGAAGAACTACAGAGGTGTTCCACCAAGCTGCAAAAAAAAATTCAGAAGTATGAAATATTTATTTACCATAAAACCAGAGTTTCTCAACTGTGGTCCTCAAAGCCTGAACAGTGCAGGTTTGAAGTATTTCCCCGTTTGAAAACAGGTGTGTAATTAGCGAATCTTTCATTCTGATTAGGTTATCTGTACTATTTGGAATATTTGAGGCTCATGATGGAGAAACTCCGTTATAGATGATTCTCAAATAAGACTGATGTATAAGAAATGAGGCAATTGGGGACCCAAACTGACTGCATCATAAGGGACAATTAAAAATTCCCACCAATTTAAATTGTCCTTTACAACACCTTCAATGTAGTGAGGTCTCCAACACATTGTGAACAACCTCTCTGGCACTCAAGAGTCCGAGTTAAAAGGCCCACTTATATTAAAGGGAATTTTTATCCGTCCTCTATAGCGCAGTCAGTTTTACCCGAGAATTATTCCACTTACCTATTGCTTTCTGGAGTGATATCAGGCGCTACACTCAGTGGCAGTGCTGGATCTGCAGACGGATCATTTAGGGAGGAAAGAGAATCTTGTTTATATGTTCCACCTAGTGAAGATACTTCCACTCCCTTGTCTTCACGCTGAACGTAATAAGAAGCATGTCAATAAATGTATTAAAGTGACAGTCAATCTCCTTTATGACTTTACATATTCTTGCCTATCATTTTTATTTATTTTCACCCTTTTACTTTTATGTTCCAGGCAGGGCGCTCACTGAATTTATGTTTCCACGTAGCTTTCTGTTAGGGACTGTGAAAGAAGGGATAGTAAAACAATGTAACATTCATGCAGCAGAAAAGCCTGCCTCCACTACAGCATACAGAACACTCAGTATTGCACGGATAATGCCACATTGTATCACCATCCCTGACAGAAACAGATTTCAAGGAACTTCCTATCAGGGATATAAAAGTGTAAAAAATATAGGAAAATGCAAATACATAAATAACTAAAACATATAAGCAAACTGACATGTTATGTACTTGAATACATAAAGCAGACTCACTTTACTTATTATAGCAAGAGCAAATAAAGAATATCTTCTAAACAAGACTTTCATTACCTACAGTGATCCCAACCCTGTCTCTGGGACCAATAGGCCATGTCTTTAGGATTTCCCTGCTGGAGAACAGGTGACATAATCACAGTCTCAGATGTTATATTCACCTACCAGTGCTCAAGCAGAGATCTACTGAAGGCATGATCTGGTTGCGATCGCACAGGAAAGATTTGAAAGCCACTACAATACCGAGACTATTAAAGGCCTCAGGGCTTCGCAATTATAACCCACTGAGTGCCAGAGAGGTATCAAATGCATTGCAACACAATGCGCTGGATATCTCTCTGGCACTCAAAGGGTTAAATGTGGATGTCCAAACATCCAGCTCATATTCACTAGTGGACAGAAGGATATCAAATTTAAGAGGAAAGGGGAATAACAAGAAGTGCACATGTTACAAGTGAAATACTAGAAGGGTTGGCTCAAGGGAAATACTCAGACCAGGTAAACATGATTCAGGACAATGACAGGTATGCACAAAGGCAAAAAGGAGCAATTCTGCTCCAAACCAACTGCACAACAGGCAACAAATTAAACCTTCCGTGGACACACTTGAAAGTGAGAAAATTCTCAATGTACACACCTAATAAAACATTTTCTACATAAATACATAATTTAAATGGGGGCTTTTAACCCACTGAATGAAAAGCTACATGCTGGAAGTTAAAGTCTAGAAATAAGTGCACAAGATCCAAAAAAAAGCATCTTTCTAACAGATCAAAGTGGAGGAACAAAGACTTCTCAGTGTTACAGGAACAGGACATTGGAGGGTGGAGGGGAGGGAATAATAAAGGATTTAACCTCTTAATGCTGTAATGTTTTGTGAATGTGTGAAGCCAAAATTAACACGCTTGCGGAGGGCATGTACACTGTAAGCCCATGATACTCCCAATGTCTGGTTGAAGGTGCTTCACCCAAAAAGGCGCCAACCTCTTTCTGATGACATAGCCTGGCAAATGGCCACCTTGATACAGAAGGCAGCTCCCTCTAGCAACCTTCTATAAGGCAAAGAAATGGACACAAATGGAACCAATCCCAAGAGCAGGAAGAGGCAGATATGGTGCCACAGTGACTCCAGGTAAGATAAAAAGGGAAAAAATGGAAAAAAAACAAAAAACACGTCCGCAGGACACTTTAAAATGGAGGGTACTGTGCTGAGCTGGGGGTTAGGTGGGGCCGGGAGTGAGTCTCCACCTCCACAGAGCAAACTTTGTAAGTGAACTGCCACCTAGTGGTAGCATAATGTTCACAGATCTAAGCTATGTCGTGTGATCCACAATAGCAGAAGAGAAATGGTAGTAGTGAGGTTAAAAAAAAAAAAAAAACCCAACTATTACTGTCAATATATGGCGTGATGGATATTCACTTGCAAATAAAAGCAGAAAATAGAAATAACCAATTGTTGTTTGAACCACATATATTTAGGCAAGTCCTTCTGATAAATTAAGAGACACTTCTTCATAAGGTAAGGTTCACCTTTCACCAGTATTCTTACTATAATCTCCATGTTAATGCACCCCCACTCCAAAACCTTTCTTACTTTTTCAGAAACAGTGGAGTCTTCCTTGTGGTCTTGTGAGATGTTACTGGTGCTCTCAGTGGCTGCCCTAAGTTGTTCCACCTGGGCATCTTCACTGGCTTCCTGCTTTCCTATCCTAGTAGATGGCTTCCCTACATTAGGCTTTGGTCTCTGGAATCTACCTCTTGTGAGAGGGGTGGGTTTAATGGGTGATCGTCTGCGTTCTTCATGAGAAGATGTCTCCTCTGACCTAAAAATCAAAAAAGTAATAAGCGTTGCAGAATCTTTCCTCTTCTAGGCTGGACTATTAACCCATTGACTGATAATGACATCTGTATCTGTAATCAAAAATGCAAATTAAATACTCTACCCGTCCTCTAAATATAAACATAAGTGTATGCTCAAGACATCTGCAATAATGCTACTTATATGTTACTAAAAAAGGGGAATTTTTAGTCTAGTAATAAAAAAAAAAAAAAAAAATTATCTTCTACCTCGTAAAGCAGTTCACACTTCATTTGAATACAAAGAAAAAGAATAGCAGTTGAGGTGCAAACCACGTGTACCGTAGGAGGATTGATAAAAAAAAAAAAAAATCCTTTAATTAACACTGGGTTTTCAGCCACTTGAATGTAAGAGGTCTCCAATGCATTACAAATGCCTTTGTGACCCTTCAAGCACTCAGTGGGTTAAAAGCCCCATTTAAATCAATAATAATGTGTATTAATACACTGTGTTACATATGGTTTTCACCCAGAATTGCTCCTCTTTTGCACTCTGTATGGCCCATATTCTCTTTGGGAACCTCATTGTAAAAACCATCTTTTATAGGAATTTAACTTCAGCAGATAATTCCATGTGATCATCTGGGAACTCAATTTTCTCCTATTAATAATCAGGTTCGTATAAAGCTGAATTGATTTCCATCCTCCTGGAAATGATTTCTAGAACCAATGTATGATACTAACCAAACAAATCAAAAGAGCTTAAATTGCCCAATCCTATAATATAAAAGGCCAGAATGTTTATCAGATGCAGTCAAGCGCAGTAGACACTGCCCTTACGCACAGAATGCTGGGAGCACTCTGTGCGTTCGGGCAGTCTCTAATGCGCATGACTGGATCGCGTTTACCGCCATTGAGGTGGCGGCAGTACGCAGAGCAGGACCGGCCTCTTTACCTCACTGGACCTTGGCCCGTGTATACGGGCTTTTCCACTAGTGTGATTAGAAAAGACAAGCCAGTATGAAATGCACAGTGCTGAACGACCTAAATTCAGACACTTACATTACTGTGCTCCTAGTAGTTCTTTCTTGTCCAAAGTCTTCAGGAAGTGAATCAGGATCTACAGCCGATGATAAAGCATACTCTGACAGCTCAGGGCAGGGATCCTTTAGGGAACAACAAGAAGTTGGAACAGAATCTAGTGTACAGCTTGTATCTGCCAAGGAATCTTCCATAATCTGCTCTTCATGCAACAAGTAAAATCAAATTGATATGTATGCCTCTATATGTATAGAGAGAGATTGACGTATGATTCAAGCAAATTGGCCCACCCTAGTGTGCCCACTTATTTATTCAGGAATCTGATGAGACGCAAATTGTAGAGCAAATCAGCCTTAAAGGGATAGTATTACTTCAAAATTACTATCCCTCATATTGTAGCCCTTAATAAACTGAGTTAAATGACACCAGCGGCATCTCTCAGACCTTTATGGTATAAGAGAGAGCCTCTTTCAAAGTTTCCTCTCCCCTGCTGTCAGCGTTCTGCTGTCAGGAGAATCCGGTCCCAGGACAGGCGGAGGCTCTTAAACAGAGCCGATATCTTGTTATGGAAGGAAAAGTTATTCATTGAAACAGTCTTCTACGTGTGCTTGGTTACCAAGCACACGTAGAAGACTGTTTCAATTAATCATTTTTCCTTCCATAACGAGATATCGGCTCTGCTGAAGAGCCTCCTCTTGATTCAGAGACCGGATTCCCCTGCTGGCACCAGAACGCTGACAGCAGGGGAGAGGAAACTTTGAAAGAGGCTCTCTCTTATACCATAAAGGTCTGAGAGATGCCGCTGGTGTCATTTAACTCAGTTTATTAAGGGCTACGATATGAGGGATAGTAATTTTGAAGTAATACTGTCCCTTTAATAAGGAAATGCCCACTACTTTAAATGGAACGCTTTAACTCCTAGAATGTTGTAGCAGTCATCTACAATAGCATTCTAAACATTAATCATTTAAACCTCTGTGCACCAGAGGGTGCATGCAACGCACTGCAAAGCAATTACCTTTCAAATCTACTTATATTTTAATCTTCTGGACATTTATTTTTTTCTTTGCCATTTAAGAAGTAACATGTTAGAGATCTCTATAATCCAAGAGTTTAATATGATTTTGCTAATTTAACACCACCTTCATCAATATGATATTGGCCATTTTAATGTAGAATATCACTGAGGTTGGTGAGCAAATATTAACAATTTAATGTATCCTTCCTGGTATAATACTTTTATATTATTATATCAATATATTTTTCTGTGTGTTAGTGATCCTTTAACACATCTTAGTTGCGAGAGATAGAAAACTATTCATCCACAAGATTCAGATTTAAAAAAAAAAAAAAACCAAAAAAAAAAAAAACAAAAAACAAGTGTGCAAGACTTATTTGCTTTTGTTCAACCCTCTGAATGCAAAGCAATGTGTTGGATAACCCTCTGGCACTCAAAGGGTTAAAGAGTATTTTTAGAAATCTTAAGACTCTCTGTCCAAAAGAAAAGTGGAATAACCCTGGGGTAAGCCAAACACACGATAAGGGCAAAAATACATTTTAGGAATTTGTACTAGGTGTAACCGGTACACTGCTTCATAGTTTGTGTACTTTTCTGTTTAACACAGGGCCTTCCATGTGGTGCTGTTTCTGTAAAGCGCTCTTACTTTTTCAGAATGAGAGGAGTCTTCCTGGTGATCCTGTGAGATGTTACTGGTGCTCTCTTTGGCTGCCTTAAGTTGTTCCCCTTGGACGTCATCTCTTGCTTCTTGCTTTACTATTCTAGTAGATGGCTTCCCTACATTAGGCTTGGGTCTCTGGAACCTGCCTCTTGTAAGAGGAGTAGGTTTAACGGTGGACCGTCCACGTTCTTCCTGAGAAGTGGTTTGCTCAGTCCTAAAAATAAATAAAATTTGTAACAAAATGTTTCAGTAACTTGCCTCTTCTGGATTAATAACCCTTCAATACTAGAGACCTCTCCAACACATTTTTTCTCCATGCACTGAAGATGTGTCTAGCATTCATGGGATTAAAAATGCTGAAGGTTATTAGGGTCAGTTGCACAATAAAATGCAAATTAAATGCTATACTATTCCAATAAACGCAAACTACAAGTGTACATTCAAAACATTTGCAGTAATGCTACTTACATGGTGTTAAAGGGGGAAATTTTTATCCTAGTAATCATAAAACTCATCAAAAAAACAGAAAGATTAAATATAATGCTCCAATCATCTAACACGTTTCACTCTTCGATTACGCACAAAGAAAAAGAGATGCACTTCCAGGAAAAACCATGTGTACCTTAGAGGTTTAATACATTTTTCTTTTAGTTTACATGTGGATTTTCAACTACCGAATGCAATAAAAGTCCCATTTAAATCAATAGTAATTTATATAACTCCCCTATATTATACTTGGCTTGCTTAAGAATTGCTTGTCTTTTGTGATGTATATGGCCCATATTTCCTACCTTAACCCCTCAATGTAAAACCACCTTTTATAGCTTCAGCAGATGGTTCCATATGATAATTTGGTAATTCAAATTTCTACTATTAATAATCAGGTTAGTATAAAGCTGAAGTGCTTTCACACTTTGTGAAAATATTTTACAGAAACGTATGATCCGAACCAATTAAAAAGAACTTACACTACCCAAAGTGATTATAAAAGACAAGTCAGTATGAAATGCCCAGTGCCGAGTTACCTAAATTCAGACACTTACATTACAGTGCTCCTCATAGTTCTTTCTTGTCCAAAGTCTTCAGGAAGTGAATCAGGTTCAACAGCCGATGGTAAAGCAGACTCCAAGAGCTCAGGGCAGGGATCCTTTAGGGAACAACAAAGAGCTGGAAATTAATCTAGTGTACAGCTTGTATCTGTGGAGGAATCTTCCATAACCTGCTTTCCGTGCTACAAATGAAAGTGAATTATTTGTACTTTATGGATAACAATGGTAAAATATAGTCTGACATTTATGAAAAAATATTGATGCATTTATTAATCAAGTCTGTGATTATACTGATATTTAACGGACATCTATTCTTGAACTGCACGTTACTGGCAGACAAGGGATTATGTTTTACTGGCCTACTAGTTCCTGTGCGTTAGCAAATAGGTAAATATATTTATTTTAAAAATTTCAGGTAGGAAGCACTCTGGGTCAGGAAGGAAGCATTCATCCCATGGGTTGCATGTTGGACAACCATGGCATAGGGCCTTCCATGTGGTGCTGTTTCAGGAGAAGAAAAAACAAAAAAAAAAAAAACAAAAAACACAAAACATACTTTTTCAGAATGAGACAAGTCTTCCTGGTGATCCTGTGAGTGGTTACTCGTGATCTCTGTGGCTGCCTTAAGTTGTTCCCCCTGGACATCATCTCTCCATTCCTGCTTTCCTATTCTAGTAGATGGCTTCCCTACATTAGGCTTTGGTCTCTGGAATCTACCTCTTGTAAGAGGGGTGGGCTTAATGGGGGACAGTCTGCATTCTTCCAGAGAAGTGGTATCCCCTGTCCTAAAAAAATAAAAATGTTATTCAGGTAAGCTGCATAATAAAATGCAAATAAAATGCTCTATCAGTCAAATAAATGTAAACCATAGATTTACGTTCAAGACATTTGCAATAAAGTTACTTATATTTCGTCTTTCTGCTTTTTAATGAGTTTTATGATTACTAGGATAAAACTCCCCCCTTTCAATACACTATACTCTCCTACCATCCAGCTTGTTTAGCACTTTGACTGTGCACAAAGGAAAGTAGCAGCAATTTGGGGCCAAACTATGCAGCCTATAGATGTTTAATAACATTTGCTTTTTGTTTAAAATGAGTTTTTAACCCATTGAAAGCTAGAGAGGTCTCCAACCCAGAAACCCCTCTCACATTCAAGAGGTAAAAATCCCCATTTAAACCAACATGAATGTATATAACTCCCCTATATTATACTTTGCTTGCCCCTAAATTGCTTCTCTTCCACTGTATATGGCCCATATTTCCTTCAAAACCACCATTTATAGCAATTTAGCTTCAGCAGATGGTTCCATATGGTCATTTGGTAATTCAGTTATCATATAATAACCTTCAGTTTAGTATAAAGCTGAAGTGCTTTCAGTTTTTGTGGAAATGTTTTACAGAAACAACGTACGATTAAGCCAGTACGAGATGCCAGTGTTGAAAATATTATACTCAGACACTTACATTACAGTGCTCCTCGTAGTTCTTTGTCTATCGTCTTCAGGAAGTGAATCAGGTTCTACAGCCGATGGTAAAGCAGACTCGGATTCGTGCCCTGAGCTCTCATTTAGGGAGCAACAAGTAACTGGAACTGAATCTAGTGTACAGACTGCATCTGCCGAGGAATCTTCCATAATCTGCTCTTCATGCTACAAGTAAAAGTGAATTGATAGATAGGGTTGTGTACATAGAAACAGAATATGACGTCAGAGAAGAATAAATTGGCCCATCTAATCAGCCATTTATTCAGGCAGATGAAGAGACGCACATTCTGGAGCAAATCAACCTTATGACAGGGGATGAAAGAAAATTACCATGATCATAAATGGGACTATTTAACTGCTTGAATGCTAGAGAAGTAATCTACAAAAGAATTTTCTAGATGTTAAAAGCCACATTCATACAAAGGGGATGTTGGGTTGTGTCCCCTACATTGAGGATGGTTTGTTCCAGAAATCTCACTTCTTTAACATTTTGAGTGCCAGAGGGGCACACAACACATTGCTTTGAAAGGCACTATGAACCTCTCTGAAACTCAAAGGGTTAAGTTTCTGAATACAGCCCATACTGCCAAATGGACTGAGATAACAGGGTCATGGGCACTGATCACAATAAATTACCTGGCGTTAGCTCTGATCTTTCCATATAAATGGCACAAACAACATTAAATCAATGCTCCCCAAACAGAACAATTTACGCATGCATTAAAAAGCAAATTTAACATTATATTTTAGGCATGAAACAATAATAATGGCATTTTAGTGAACCTACCATTAAATATTTTTCTTAGTCCATATGGAACATAGTAACCATGGGGTTGAGCTCCCATTCTCCAGAGAACAGGGCACTTCAAAAAAGACAGGGTGTTTGTGGCAGAGACTCCACCCTCAGCTTAAACCCCTGCCAATCCAGATTTATGTATGCAGAAAGTACCAAAAGCAGGAAGAAAATGAAAAAAAAACCTGAATAAAGACCCCAAGAGGACTCGTCTGCCCATAGGGACTAAGAGAAAAGGATTTAATGATAAGTTCATTAAAATTCCATTTTCTCTTATGTCCAATATAGAACAGTTACCATGAGGATATACCAAAGAACCCATAAAGATTCCTGGTAGGGGAAAAAAAACAAAGAGTAAAAACTCCACCCACAGAAGACCAGTATTCCACAGGACTACATTAGAATCATGTCACCTCAGGTTTCAATGGACACATAACTGACACAGCAAACAACCAAATAAAAGCCAATAAGGCTCAAAATTACTGATCAATCCACACATCTTCCAGGAGGAAAAAAAAATTAAAGCTTGGAAGAAATCTGTGGCAGACGAGTGCTCTTGCCTCCAATAGCATCACTAATGATCAGGTCAGGCCCAAAGAGATTCCTCGACTTTTTTTCAAAAGAAGCTCTGCACACTTTTTTTTTTTTATTCAAGGGATGCTCCAGGCTCAAACATGATACGTTAGCAATCCTTGGATATAAGCCAAGCACTCCAGCGTTAAAACAATAATTCTTTATTTTAACGCATTAAAATGCCGGTTCTCTTCTGACGTTTCAGTCCCTCTTGAGACTTTCCTCAGGGACAACAATTGTTGTCCCTGAGGAAAGTCCCAAGAGGGACTGAAACGTTGGATGAGAACCAGCATTTTAATACTTTAAAATAAGGAGTTATTGTTTTAATACTGGAGTGCTCTGCATATATCCATGGATTGCCAGAGAGATTCCTGCCAGAAAATGGGAGATAAACTAAGGATCCCTTGGAAGACTGGTTTGCTGGCCAGATTTTGAACCACAAGACAGCAGGGAAGGCAGAGGCCTTACCAGAGAAATGGGCAGCATCAAAGGCCGCTTCAGAGAGGTAGACATTGTCTTCCAATATACTGGAACCCCTTAGGAACATCACCACGGACCCTCAGAACTGTTCACCCCAGACATCTATTGCTCTATTGATAAAGCCTCGGCAGAAAATGGGTATAATTTGGAAATGTGCTTGTTAAGTGAAAGTCTTATCTGTTGTCTTCCAATACTCCCATAAAAGGTGCTGTTGGGAGGAAAGCTTGGTCTTTTTTGCATCTCTGGAAGCAGTCAAGTGAGGAAGACCCCAAATAAGAGGTCACAGAACTGGAGAAACTATACCAGCACTCTGATGAGCCCCTCATCTAACAAGTAAGCATCAGCCTCATGGGACTCCTCTATCCATCTCATCATGGTCTCCAACCAGCTGAGAGTGGACCCTGAAGGCAGGATCAATGTGTCTGATGGGAGGCATGGGGCGCCATGAGTGGAGAACCCCTTGGATGGATGAGGGAATGGATGCAACTGAAGACATCTGGGTTTTAACCAAAGCAGTTTCTTGATCAGTGCTGGAGGGCCCCAGAGGTGTAGTAGTGAGACACAAATAGTTAGGATCATGGCACTCAAATGGTTACGTTATCAGTCTTATTTCTGCAGGCTGCCATTTTAAATTGCAAAACTTCCCAGAAGTTCAGCCATAAGGAACAGACTTGTCACAATGTCAACCTCCACAGGAAAAATAGTCCACAAACACTCCTGTGAACTGGGCAATACAACTCCAGGTAAGCCTGCAATGGATGCCTGCCTAATGGGGGATTACACAGCCTCATATCCAAGGTTTAAAAAACAAACAAACAAACAAACAAAAAAACAAAAAAAAACACAAAGAAAAAGACCTAAAATCTAACTGGATAAGTGGGGGGATAAACTGGAGGAAGAGGAGGGAGTCTCCACCTCCAATATCCTGTCTTTTTAGAAGAGGGGAACTTAACCATATGGTTCCTGTGTTCCATATCTAATGGAAAGGGGTGGGGACAAACAGGGGAAAAAAAACAAACAAAATACTTGCTTTTTCAGAAAGAGACAAGTCTTCCTTGTGATCCTGTGGGATGCTTCTGGTGCCCTCAGTGTTTGCTTCATTGTGATCCGCCTGGACATCTTCTCCAACCTGCTTTCCTTTTCTAGTAGATGGCTTCCCTACATTGGGCTTGGGTCTCTGGAACCTGCCTCTAGTGAGAGGCATTGGCTTAATGGGGGACCTCTTACATTCTTCCCGAGTAGTGGTCTCTACCATCCTAAAAAACATACAAAGAACATTTACAGCGAGAAAGTGAACACTTCATAGTATTTAAAGGGGAAGTAACACCTCCTAATAATAACCCCCCCACACACACACCTTACTAGGCCAGAAAAATCCAATGTCCTACATGAATTTATCCCATGTTCAATAGATTACATCTTCAGTCAGGCCATTCCTGGATTTCATGTCGTGGAGCAGACATGAAAACTACTGGCAGAGTGCATGACCCTAATTAATCCTTCATGGACCAGAGGGGTGTGCAAAGAATTGTTAAGCAGCACGTACAGCTGGTGGAGTTTGTGTCCTGAGGTCCTAGAATAAGAGTGGGCAAGAAATGCTGGGCCTTTGGCTGGCTGGGGATCATGGAAACCGCAATCTTCAACAGCTGGAGGACCACTACTTTCCCACGCCTGACATATGATCGAGACCAGGGTGGACAACCTAAAATCAGCTGTTGTTGTTGACTACAACTGGTATCATCCTCATGATCAGAGTTGTGGTCCAGCAATAAACCGAAGGTCACAGGATGACACCTCGTGCTTTAGATAAAACTAGCAATTATTGGCAGGCGTTGCCCCATCCTATATAATAATTTGCTAAAACGTAACAATGCAGTCATGTGCAGTAGAGACTGCTGCGTGTGCTGCAGTTATGCGCAGTAGAGACTGCCCGCACCGCGGCTGATACAGAGCTGGACTCTCCAAAGGAGCTTCCAGCTCTGTATCAGCCGCGGCGTGGGCAGTCTCTACTGTGCATGTCTGACCCGGGACCGGCTGGCAGTGGCACTGCGGCTCGTGTAACGGGCTCTTCCACTAGTGCGGTTAATAAAACGATTACCAATTCAGTAGATGGAAATGAGGATAGTGTAAAGCAGGGCAGAGGAGACGGTAGAGTTACTTTTTATACAGTTGTTTATGAAAGTGATCTGCCTCCTAAAAGTGGTCAGCAGGACAGATGAGGGTCTCAGACTGCCCCCACTCAATCCTCAATAGAAATGTATCGCAGCACACCAACAATACCAAGAAACCTCTCCTGAGATCCTTAGGAAACAGAAACACAACAGCCAGAAGGGGCGCTATCCACAAATAGATTATACAAATAAAACTTGAAGTAATACTCACAGGATAGGAATCATCGGCTCATCTTGTTAAAGCCGGTGATAATGGCATGCAGGGTATAACTATCCGCCCTGCTCGGAGTTACACTTCCCGTTAATAAAAAATATGTATACAGTCCACTCGTCCAAAAGTATTAAAACATTTATTATCAATATAATATAAAAAAAAAAAAAAATGAATAGTGACAAGAACGCTCAGCGGGTTTCAAAGCTACAGCTTCTTTCTCAAGAGCTATCTGGCTACATATAAATAAATTTTAAAAATTATTTATATGTAGCCAGATAGCTCTTGAGAAAGAAGCTGTAGCTTTGAAACGCGTTGAGTGTTCTTGACACTATTATTAATTTTTTTTTTTTTATTATATTGATAATAAATGTTTTAATACTTTTGGATGAGTGGACTATATACATATTTTTTACTAGTATGAAAGCCCGTATACACGGGCTAAAGCGCACCCAGCGGCCCGGCTGCTGCCCCAGAGCTGGAAGCAGAGACAGGACGTGAGCCGTCCGGAGCGGGGCAGCGCAGCGCAGTCATGCACAGTAGAGACTCGCCGAACGTGCTGATCCTTAGCTCCAGACGGTTTACAGTGAATCTCCTGTGTGCGAAACCACACATGCACAGTAGAGACTCTATACTGCGCATGTGCGGTTACCGCTCACAGGGAGTGACGCATTCTACCACTTTATGTTATAGGATTAATGGGAGGTGGAACTCCGAGCAGGGCGGATAGTTATACCCTGCATGCCATTATCACCGGCTTTAACAAGATGAGCCGGTGATTCCAATCCCGTGAGTATTACTTCAAGTTTTATTTGTATAATCTATTCGTGGATAGCGCCCCTTCTGGCTGTTGTGTTCCTAGTGGAGGAATCTTTACTCCACAGTTATTGTGTCCTCTCTGGATGCAAGAGAAATTATTTACAGACTCCACTGGAATTTATGAAAAAAAATATCACCCAACCCAAATTTTAATGTAACAATGAAGAAAGATGCAACTGTAGGGCTGTATTGAGGAAGCTAAAAGAGTGCAATTCCGGAGCAAACCAACTACATATCATAGAGGACTAATTAAACTGCCTATTTATTTAAATTAGGATTTTAACCCCTTCAATGATAGAGAGGACTCAAATGCCTGTGACTTCTCTAGCATTCGAGGGGTTAAAATCAAAATTTTAATTAATCGGAATGTTCATTTTTTTATTTCTGTTTCTAGAGAGCTTTCTGTAAGGCACTGTGAATGCAGGTATAGTGATACAATGTAGGAAAGATAGCAACCTGAGCACTCAGGGCTGCAAGGATAGTGTGACACTGCGCTAGTGCCCTGCTCTACGTCATCTTACCAGAAAACTCTATGGAAGCAGAGATCCAGAAAAAAAAACACACACACACACACACACACACACACACACACACACACACACACACACACACACACGCACACACGCACACACGCACACACACACATATATATTATAGAAGATAGATAGACAGATAGATACCTAAATAGATGTATGTATGTACGTACGTACGTGAAGAGGGAAAAAAATTACAAGTATAGGAAATTTGCTTTTACATACTGTACCAATGTTATAACTATCCAATTACCTTATAATTCAAATTCAGGCACTTACATCAATGACTTATTTCCAGTGCATTCTGGTTCCAAGTCCCCTTTATCAGAAGTATGTTCTCCACTCACTAGCAGTGCTGACTCAGAGGGTTCTGTGAACGGATCTTTATGGGAGTGACGAGGAGAGGACATCGAGTCAGAATCTTCTTGTCTATTGCTTTCATCTTTTTGAAAGGCTCCGCTCTCTCGGTCTCCACACTACAACAAACAGCAAACCAGCTGAGGACTTGCAGCAATTATTATATCAAGAATTGTAAATTGCATACATATGAGAATAGCATGCATTTCAACAATATGATGGAGACCTCTCAAGCACCCAAGGGGTTAAAAGCCCCATTTAAATGGAATTTTTTTTTTATTGGCCCCCATGGTACGGTTGATTTGCAGAGAAAATTGCTGTCTGCATAAAGCCCCTGGTCTTTCAGCTACAGATGACTGAATGAATTCTTTATTACTACTATATTACTGCTTTTATAAGAAAGCATATGCATTTTATTAACTCTATGGATGCTACAAACACCCCAATGTATTGACTGCAATGCATTGGAGAAGTGACTAGCTAGCACCTAATGTGCTAATAGTATGCAACTGTACTTTAATAGTGATGTTTAATTACATTGCTTATAATGTAAACCTATTTAAGAAATGCAGATTTACACTTAGAAGATCTTAAAATGTTTTAAAGAAGCAGTAATATTTTTAACCTTTGAGTGCCAAAGGGGTACGCAACACTGTGGCACTCAAAGGGTTAATGAACATGTATGTTATTAGCCTTTTTCTGCCAAGTAAAATGAGGTTACTCCCAGTGCTGGGACATGTTTTATTCAAACGTTCTAGCACTTTAAATCTGTTTTACTCTAGAAAGAGATTCAGGGAGCTTACTTCCTGAAAGCTAAAATTGACAGGAAGTAACTCAGTAGTTACAATAACACTCTGTGGAGAACGATTTGTCAATAATTTGTCTCTCTCATAGAATGGATCATAATCACTATCTGAACTCTGTCCCTTAGAGGGTGATGTTAATGTCTAAAAACAAAACCCTAACTGTAATAACGCCGGAAACATAGAGCTCCCAACAGTGAGAGTACTCAGAAGGAAACCTCTTTAGTTGGGGAACTAAAAAATCCCAATTATTCAACTCATTGTGCTGCTCATCTCTCTGGTCATTAAATGGTTAACAGACATTTCCCAAACTATTACTGACAAATACATTGCTAGAGAGGCCAACATCACGTTGTGTTAGAGACCTCTAACATTCAAGTTGTTAAAAGTACCCGCCCACACATATTGGTGCAGTTGGTTTGCTCCAGAAATAAAAACTGTTTAAAGGGATAGTGACCTTTTATTTTGACTTAACATTCTGCAAGTGCGTAATACATAATGTCAAGTTGACTATGCTTCTTATTTTTTTACCCATCCTCACCAATTTTCTTCAGTCTTATATCCCTGGCAATAAGCTCCCTATATCTGACTCCAGATAGATATATATAGTATACACCTGTGAGTCTCAGCTGCAGTTCTTGGGACACACCAACTGTACTTAAAGGGATAGTAATACTTTAATATTACTATTCCCCATATTGTAGATATTTGCAAAAGTATTTAATAGCCCCCAGGTTCATCTCTTAAACCTTTATGGCTTGAGAGATAACCGAACGCAGAAGTCCCCCCTCCCCCTTCCCTGAAGTCAGCATTGTTCTGATTGCAGGGATATCCGGTCTGACTTTCATCAAGCGGCTCTGCAGCAGAGCCACAATCGCGTTAGTGAAAAATAATTATTTAGCTGAATCTGTCTTCTACGTGTGCTTGCAAACCAAGCACATGTAGAAGACTGTTTCAGTGAAATAATTATTTTTCACTAATGGTATCTCGGCTCAGCTGCAGAGCCGCAAGCCTGTTGTACGACAGACTTCTCCTGCAGTCAGTACAACGCTGACTTCAGGGAAGCGGGGGGGGGGGGGGGACTTTGCCTTCGTTTATCTCTCAAACCATAAAGGTTTGAGAGATGAACCTGGGGGCTATTAAATTCTTTTGCAAATATCTACAATATGGGGAATAGTAATAATAAAGTATTACTATGCCATTAAGCACATGTAAGTCAATCAAAATAAAGGGTTATTATAGCTTTATAAAAAAAAATTAGGTAAACAACGTAGGCTTACAGTTCCCAAAACGGATATGTCATCTTTGGGAGAGTGGAGAATCTCACTCTTGCTGTCAGTGGTTGACTCATTTATCTCCCTCTGGACATCTCCCTCTGGACATCTCCCTTTTCTAGTAGATGGCTTCCCTAGATTGGGTTTGGGTCTCTGGAACCTGCCTCTTCCCATCGATGCGGGTTTAATGGGAGACTGTGCAGGTCCTCCCAGAGATGCAGATGACTCCTGGGTCCTAAGGCAATAAAACCACATTAACAGGAAAGCAAACATTTGCATCAATGGGAAATAATCAGCAAGTGAAAGAGGTGCAATTCTTTAGCAAATCAACCACACAAGAGGGGAAAAATCCCCCAAATTCAAATTACTTTAAATTGGGAAATTAACCACATAAATGCTAGAGATTTCCAGCACATTAAGAAGCAATACATTGCAGATACTTCCGTTATTCAAGGAGCTAAAACCCCTATTTAAAACCAGTGGAGATTTTCCTTTGTCCCACATATAAAGCAGCTGGTTTAGTACAGAATCATACCTCCTTCACTTACTGAATAGAACAAAAAAAAAAAAAACAATCTTAAAAAAGCTAACAATCACAGATAAATCTAGGGAACCAATAAATATTAACAATTCTACCAGTCCACTATGGAATAATCGTGAATCTTGCCAGAAACCTTTCACTTCTCCACTATGTTGTTGCTGCCATTTCAATATAAGCCTCTGGCAAGTAAGTTCCTCAAGTACTTTTAAAGAAAACACAAAAAGAAAGGAGCACAGGCTGTAAGTGCAGACTGTTGGACATATAAGCCTCCACCTTCTTATCCTATATAATAATTCGCTAAGTTGTGTGTAACGCCCGACATGCGCAGTAGACACTGCTGCGCGTGCGGCAGTCATGTGCAGTAGAGACTGCCCGCGCCGTGGCTGATACAGAGCTGGGCGCTCCGAAGGAGCGTCCAGCTCTGTATCAGCCGAGGCACGGGCAGTCTCCACTGCGTGTGACTGCCCCGCGACCGGCTGCCAGAGGCACTGTGGCCCGTGTAACGGGCTGTTCAACTAGTTTGCAATATAGCATTACTCACATTTTGCAGAGACAAAAACCAGCCACTAGAATTGAGAGCATCCACTTTATAACCTCCAGAGCAGGTACCTTCAGACTTTCCTCCTGGTCTCCACCCCACTCCTTGCCTCCAGTCTTCCGAGTTCAACCAAAGACTTACTCGATATACATATACTCACACTCTTGGAGATATATAATGCCCGAAGGCCAGATAGATCTCTTATGGAGGCGAAAAAAAATCAATATACAAAAGCTCATCAGACACAAAATCAATACAAAATCAAATACAATCAAGCCTTAAACACCCTACATGTTTCTTAGCTCATGCTACTTCATCAAGGGCTCGTCCCTTTTCTTCTCCATAAGAGGTCTATCCAGCATTTGGGTATTACAGTTGTGGTCAAAAGTTTGCATACCCTGGCAGAAATAATTAAATTTTGGCATTGATTTTGAAAATATGACTGATCAAGCAATTTATTTAAGGATAGTGATCATATGAAGCCATGTATTATCACATAGTTGTTTGGCTTCTTTTAAAATCATAATGATAACAGAAATCACCCAAATGGCCCTGATCAAAAGTTTACACACCCTTGAATGTTTGGCCTTGTTACAGACACACAAGGTGACACACAGGTTAAAATGGCAATTCAAGGATAATTTCCCACACCTGTGGCTTTAATTGCAATTCGTGTGTATATAAGTAGTCAATGAATTTGTTGGCTCTCACATGGATGCACTGAGCAGGCTAGATACTGAGCCATGGGGAGCAGAAAAGAACTGTCAAAAGACCTGGAACTTTATAAAGATGGAAATGGATATAAAAAGGTATCCAAAGCCTTGAAAATGCCAGTCAGTAATGTTCAATCACTTACTAACAAGTGGAAAATTCAGGGATACCAAGCCAAGGCCAGGTAGACAAAGAAAGATTTCAGCCACAACTGCCAGAAGAATTGTTCTGGATACAAAAAAAACGTAACCTCAGGAGAAATACAGGCTGCTCTGGAAAAAGACGGTGTGGTTGTTTCAAGGAGCACAATACGACGATACTTGATCAAAAATGAGCTGCGTGGTCGAGTTGCCAGAAAGAAGTCTTTACTGCAACAATGGCACAAAACAGCCCGGTTACAATATGCCCGACAACACCTTGACACTCCTCAGAGCTTCTGGCACACTGTAATTTGGAGTGACGAGACCAAAATAGAGCTTTATGGTCACAACCATAAGCGATATGGTTGGAGAGGGGTCAAGTCAAGTCCTATAGCGAAAAGAATAACATCCCCACTGTGAAGCATGGTGGCGGCTCACTGATGTTTTTTTTTTTGGGGGGGTGAGCTCTAAAGGCATGGGGAATCTTGAGAAAATTGATGGCAAGATGGATGCAGCATGTTATCAGAAAATACTGGCAGACAATTTGACTTCAGCATGAAAGCAGAGCCAGGGATGCTCTTGGAATTTCCAGCACAAGGCCCATTTGACCCTCCAGTGGTTACAGCAGAAAAAGGTGAAGGTTCTGGAGTGGCCATCACAGTCTCCCGACCTAAATATCATCAAGCCACTCTGGGGAGATCTCAAAAGTGCGGTTCATGCAAGACGACCAAGACTTTGCATGACCTGGAGGCATTTTGCAAAGACGAGTGGGTAGTTATGCCACCTGCAAGAATTCGGGGCCTCGTAGACAGCTATTATGAAAGACTGCACGCTGTCACTGATGATAAAGGGGCAATACACAGCATTAAGAACTAAGGGTACGCAGACTTTTGAACAGGGGTCATTTCATTTTTTATTTGTTTTCCTGCTTACTCATGTTTTCTTTAAAAAATGGTAGATATGTTACCAGGTCTCCAAGGGTATGCAAACTTTTGAGTACAAGTGTATATATCAACAAAAGTGTGGGTATATGTGCATCAAGAAAGTCCTTGAACTGGGAAGGCCAGAAGCAAGGAGAGGGTGGAGACCAGGAGGAGAGTCTGGAAATTATCCAGTGGATGCTCTCAAACCTAGATGCTGTTTTTTTTGCCTATGCAAAATGTGAGTAGTGCTATATTACACTCAAGAAGGTGTTACAACACAGTGGTGGTTTATATGTCCAACAGTGTGCTCTTAGAGCGTGTCTGCCATTCTTTTTGTATTTTCTTTTCACTTCCTGAATACTCCCCTATATTCCTTTCCCAAGGTGCACTAAATATATTGAAAACATGTTCATATCCATCAGCATAAATATACAAAATGTCAGCTAGAAATCCATGCACCTTCCTGTGGCAAAAGGCATCAGATTTAGTGTTGGCACAAACAGGTTTTTAGTTTACTAAACCCCTTAAAGACCACGGGAATGCACTGCACACCCAAGGGATTAAAAATAATGGTCACCAACATCTGAGAATGCCAAAAGAGGTGCCCAGTTACACACTACAGTGCTCTGGTGACATTGTTGTAACATGATTATAGGGCAGTGCCTCCTTGGACAAACCTGGGATAAGTGCAGTAGCAGGTTAAGATAAGAAAATAAAACAGATCTTTGTTATTATTTTTGTCCTCGCATCTTTTCTTCACATCCAGCGATGCTAGCCGCTGAGATTCCACCCAGCACTTTCAGCTCATTTGTCCCCTGGACATTTCCTACAGTGGCCTTAAGTGTGATCATCAGTGGGAGGATAACAGGAAAAAAGGAGGAGAGTAGCTGAATTCACTGTACCCAGAGAAATTAAATTAAGAGTGAAATTATCAAAAACTAACTGCACATTGTTGGTGGTTGTGGAGTCATTTGGGCATGTCAAGGCACACAATGCTGTATTCATTAAGTATTTGTATTAATTTATTTTATGGGAAGCAATGCCTCCAATTAACTACCCGAGATTAACAGACTTATTTTTGCAACACAGCTGCAGCGTTCAAGGTTTTGTAACCAGAAATAGGGTTCTAGTTTACAAAGTAAAGTAACTAAGGCCTTGATTCCACTTCAGCGGATAACTTTATCAAGAGATATCACTACAAATATCTCCACAGACCACAATGGGAATCTGTTAGATAGAACCAATGGATAATGCTTAGGCCTAGATTGCATTGCAGATAAGTGTGCAGACAAAACAAATGCAGAGGTATAGTCTGAAAAATGCAACCGATGTGCTATAAACATCTTTTACAGATCATTAACATTAAAAAATAATACATTCTAAAAAGGACAAACAAATCTTAGACTATACTGAGCCAAAATAATCCATTCTTATCATATACTTCAGCATAACAAAGAACATCAGAATAAATAATCCTGCCAGAACACAGTACAATGCTAGGTGTCCTGCAGTCCTTCTGCTAAAGTATGTTGACATCTGAAAGCCCACAAGCTGCTGTAATTCTAGTGGCCACAGCAGTGCTAAGTCACAACAGCTCCAGAGTAAGATGTTGTGCAAGAAACCTGCGTTCCTCTAAATAAAGAACAAATTGTGCCCTGTATTGGGCATTTATTATAATTATTAGTAAATAAGTGAAATTTTGGTTTCACAGACGAGTTGGCGCTGTGAGCTTTCCTTCTCTCTCTAGATCTATATATATTATATTTCTATATAGCTATCACTCTCTCTGTATTATATTATATTATATTATATATCATTTAGTAGTTGCGGTCTTGCAAGAGGTAGAGTATTTGCTGTAGTGGGAGCAAGTCGCAAATGTCAGTAGAGTATGTGCAGTAGTGAATGCCCAGAAGAGACACCCAGAATTTTGACCTGCAAGTGTGGCTTATAGAGGCTTCACAAGAGGTGCATTCATACAGTCCCAAGTGAAAATACAAGGTCTGTTCTGTTCCCTAATACAGTAATCAGTTCCCTATGGATTTTATGCACTGGATGCTTACTTGGCCCCTGATTCCTCTGGATTCTCAGCAGCATATTTAGGAGTCTTTTCAACAGCAGTGATGGGAAACTAAAATAAAAAAAATAATAATAATTTTGCCAGAACAACTGCAAAAACATTATTATAGTAAAAACTACTTTCAACTAGAAGTTGGAGAAGTAGCACCCAGCAGTAATAATCCCTCACGTACTTTACAATAGCCAGAAAATCTAATGGCCTCAATGGATTTTGCTCGTGTCATGTCCAGGAGGCAGAAATGACAGCTGCTGGCATTCAAAACTGAAGCAGGCAGAGACCAGGAACCTACTTTACACTTTTAGGAACAGAGGTGCGTGCAATACATTACGTTACACATACCCTGGTTCTTAAAGGTTCTGTTTACCATGTGAAGTATGGCAGAGCTTGAATCCTATGGTCCTGCTACCAACTGCCGTGTCCTCCTCCTTGAACATGACACCCAGGACTAACTGAAGATGGTAGCTTAAACATAAGGGCAAAAATTCACAGGTATCATTAGGACTGATTGGCCATATTTTAAGTAGGGGTTTATTAGGTGGTGTTACTTTTTAACTGATTTGACACTCTGCGTGCCAGAGAGGTATGCAACACATTGCATGCCCCTCTGGCACTCAAAGGGTTAAATGATATACCTAGGCATGAATCATTTATATTGCAATCTGCATTGTTTTCTTTATACATTTCAGCATTGTATCTGCAGTGGGCTGTATTTACTGAGCTCAAATTCAGTTTGAATTAGTTCCCACCTAATCACAACTTCAACAGTTGGAATACATTCTACAGAGACAAACCCCAGCCATGTTTCTTCAGAACCATGTACACATTTCTGGATTAGGAAATGCCTCATGACACTGCAATAAAGTATAAATTATACATATCGTAATGATGTTAGGTCAGTGCTTCCGCTAAACAAAAACAAACAAAAAAAAAAAGAACACGGACTGGAGGGGTGCACACATTGTGACAATGAGTCTCCTCCAATGGGCTCCCCATCCAACTGCAGCTTTCTAAATTTAAATCCCGCCTTGCCACCATTCACAACAAGACGTGACCACTGCAACAACAATGACAGGCAAAGAGGGATTTCAATATAATAAAAGACTATTGGATGACTTAGCACTCTGAAGGAGCAGAGGACAGCTTTATGACACATGCTCTGTGGTGCTCTCACAAAGTGTGGAGTCTGTTACCAAGTTTTTTACTGCTGCTCACACCAGCCAAAAGACACAACACAAAAGTTAAGTGATGCTCTGGCCAGGCTTACAGTTATTTCCACAAGACAAAGAAATAAAAAAAAGAAGAAAAAAATAAAAGAATCAAAAACCATTCACAGGCAACTCCATGTTACATTTTGCTAGTGCCTTTATAAATAAACAATAAAATGGACCCAGTGCACTAGGAGGACGAAGTCATGTTTCTCAATCCCATCACTGATGCAGCTGGGCAAATCCATAGAATGAGAGCCTGTCCCCGATAGTCATGAATGATTTTATAATTGGTCTAAAGGAGGCGCAGTACTGAAACACAACAGGAAGTGGAATGATAGTGGGGTGAAAGTGCACAAGCACCAGGATCAGGATGGTGCACTATGCTTATTCACAAACGCATCTGCAAACCAAGAGTGTGGAGGAACCAGGACTCTCCCACCTACGGCAGTGTGCCTATTTAGTGCCTTGGGAATCTGAAAATGAAGCTCACTAAGACTGATGACCACGTTGAACTGGAGCAATTATGAAGCAAGTCATCTGCACCAAAGGTAAATGATTTAAATTGGGTTTTTAACATCTTCACTGCTAGAGAGGTCTCCAAATGAATGGAAAAGTAATTTGTAACTTTTGGTGCAGCTGATTTGCCCCAAAATAGCTCCAGCTCTTCTTAGTACATCATTCTAACCTTGGCACATATTTGGGAGTATAAAATGCAACCAGATTATAAAACAGACAGATGTTGTGGTTTAACCCTTGTGCAGTGCTATGACCGTCACGCGTTTTTTGCCATAGCACATCACGTACACCTCCGTGAGTGCTGTAAGTTAAACCGAGGATTGAAATTGACCACTCCAAGACTGGCGCAGTCTCTCTCAGTTCCCAACATAGAGAAACAGGTCACGTACCTGTTCCTTAAGGGGTTAAAATTGTAAAGAGGATTTTAGTCTTACCTGTTAAATCCTTTTCTCTTAGTCCATACAGGTTTACTGGTAAACTCTGGGTAGGCGATCCACCCCCTTTAATTGTAGGCAGGAATAATTCTAGAATTGTATGCAGGGGGTGAAGCCTACCTTCCTTGCTTGGCTGCAGCTAGCCAACCAGCTCCAGAAAGATTTGAGACACTAACTACTGACTAGATAGTAGAAGGGAAAGAAGAGTCCTGTGAGCATGACCCCAAAGGACGCCCACGGTCTGTCACAGGAGAGCCAAGCATGGTCCCTTGACAGGGTGGGAAACCAGTAACCTGTATGGTCTAAGAGAAAAGGATTTAACAGGTAAGAAGAAAATCCTCTTTTCTCTGTCGTCCAATATAGGTTACTGGTAACTCTGAGATGTCCAACCATGGAGTTTCCCAGAGGCAGGAAGTAAGGCAAGGACCAGATGCAAGGCCCCCAATGTCACCAGAGCAGATATGAACCATCAGATCAAAGATAGCCCAACAAACAATGAAGTGTCAAAGGACACTGAACAGGGGTAACAACACCCCAATGTTACACAGCACACTGAACTAGAGCCAACAGGGCTCAAAAGTGAAGGAAGCACCAAGAACCGAAGAAAATCCTAGACAGGCAAGACAGCATCCAGGATTTTCCTCCCAAAACTGGCATGAGCCGATGCCAGCACATCAACACAGTAGTGCTCCGAAAAGGTGTGCACAGAAGATCAAGTGGTTGCCTTGCACAACTGATCAGTGGAGGCCTGATTCTTGTAAGCCCAAGAGGCCCCAATAGATCTTGTAGAATGAGCCGTGACCCCAAAAGGGAACTGGCTTCTTCCTTAGCTCGTAAGCCTTACGAATGGTGGACTTGATCCAGGATGCAGGTCTTCCTGCCCTGAGACCCTCAGGAATGACGAACAGTGCGTCAGAATGCCTGAGAAAGTCAGTGCGATGTACATAAAACTCCCACATAAAATCCCACGGAGGAGCGGAATTCTTGAAGGTAGGACGAGCATGAGAAACGCCCTGGAAGAAAACCTTGACATCAGGAAGGATGGCAATGCGCCTCTGAAAGAAAATAGAGAGAGCAGAATACTGAACCTTAAGGGAATTCAAACTGAGCCCCATATCCACACCATCCTGCAAAAAGGCCAGGACCGTAGGCAGATCAAATTCTTGAGACAGATCCCTGTCAGCACACCAAGATAGAAAGGTCGACCAGACACGATGGTAGATCTTGGAAGAAACAGGTTTGCGGGTACTGAGCATAGTAGCCACCACCCCAGAAGAAAAACCTCAATATTGAAGAAGAAAGGATTAAATTTCCAAGCCGTCAAAGATAGCAGATAAACATCCTCCATCCACAGATAACCCTGTAGAAGAAGATCCGGATGGCAAGGGAGCCGGAATGGCTCCGCCACTGACAGATCCAGGAGCACCAGAAACCAAGCTAAGAAAGGCCAGTATGAAGCAATCAGAATGACTGGACAACGTTCCAGTCGCAGTTTCCTTAACACTCTGTGCAACATTGGGAGGGGAGGAAAGATGTAGGCCAGAAGAAACAACCAAGGAACGGACATGGCATCCACCGCCAGGGCTACAAGGTCCCTCCACCGAGAGCAGAACCTCGGAACAGTCTTGTCGCCATCAGGTCGATGTAAGGAAAACCCCATTTCTGAACAATGAGGGTGAACACCTCTGGGTGCAGCTCCCACTCTCCGCTGTCTACTGTGGGTCGACTAAGGAAGTCCGCCATGACGTTGTCTACACCACGAATGTGCACTGCGGATATGGCAGGAACGTGTTCTTCTGCCCAGGTCAAAATAGCCTTGACCTCTAACCAAGTGGTGAGACTGCTTGTTCCGCCCTGCTTGTTGATGTAAGCCACAGCCATGGTGTTTTCGGATTGTAACCGGACTGGACAATCTTCCAGCTGAGATGTCCAATCACAAAGTGCATGAAATATTGCCCGAAACTGCAACACGTTGATGGGAAGGAGAGATTCCTCTGGAGACCACCGACCCTGAGCACTCAGGCGACCCAGGACCACTCCCCAGCCGGAGAGGCAGGCATCCATAATCAATGTGGTCCAGAAGGATACCAGGAACGACCTTTCAGCGGTTTGGAGAGGTCGAGCCACCATGACAAACAGAGTTCCACATGAAGAGGGAGGGACACTGACATCTTCAGAAGGTCCGGCTGACACCTGCACACCTGGATCACAAACCTCTGGCATTCCCTGGTGTGTGCCATGGCAAACAGGAATACTTCTATGGTGGAGATGAATTTCCCCACTAGAGAGGACAGCTTCTTCGCTGGAACTGGATCTTGAGCGAGAACCGCAGAAACCCTGTGGGTGATCTGGTGAGCTACCTAGTCTGTGAGAAACACCATGCTATTCTGAGTGTCGAAGAGAAGACCCAGGAAGACCAGACGCTGGGATGGGACAGGATCTGACTTGTCCATGTTGATGATCCACCCGTGATGGGTGAGTACGTGAATGCATTGCTGAATCTGCTGATGAAGAAGTTCTGCAGAGGGGACTTTCAGAAGCAGGTCATCCATGCATGGAGTAACTATGATGCCGTCCAGATGGAGGACAGACATTAAGGCTCCCAGGACACTGTCAAAAACTTGAGGAGCTGTAGTCAGACCAAATGGAAGAGCTTAAAACTGAAAATGCCCTCGGTCACAGGCAAATCTGAGATACTGCCGGCTCTCTGGATGAATGGTGATGTGTAAATACGCGTCCTGAAGATCCAGGGATGCAAGAAATTCCCCAGAGACATAGCAGTAATCACAGTCTGTAGAGACTCCTGGTGATAATGACTCCGGATCACAAAGGAATTGAGATCCTTCAAATCCAAAATGGGGTGACAACTGCCGTCCTTTTTGGAGACCACAAAGAGGTTTGAGTAAAAACCCATACCTCTGTCCTGAACTGGAATCGGCTCTAGAACATCCTTGTCCAGAAGAGCCTGAATAGCGCCGTTGAACAGCCGGCGTTTCTCCGCGCCCTGAGGTGCATGAGAAGGAAAGAAGCGAAAGGGAGGGACAGAGACGAAAGGGATCCTGTACGCTTCAGTCACCACCTGTAAAACCCACGGGTCCACCACTGAATCCTCTCACATTCTGTGATAGTGACGCAGACTACCACCCACAGCAGAGTGGGGACCTGGGTTCGGTGAGTCATGCTGTAGAAAGCTTGGAAGCCTTGGGCTTGGAGGAGACCTTGGGCTTCCATTGCTGTTTGGGCTTGGAGGAGACACTCGGAGCTGAGGGAACCGTCTGGTTCACCGGACGTGTCTCAGTCTGAAAGGAACAAAAATACTGATTATGCTTAAGCTGTGTTTTCTTCCTGGGAACCAAGGGTAGAAGAGTACCCTTACCACCTGTGGCCTCACTGATCAGATCTTTAAGATCTGGCCCAAACAAAGAAGTACCTTGAAAAGGTAAGAAGAGCCAAAGAGCACGTCTGGCAACCATAGACATGGTGGAAACCCTAGCCACCAAATGGATGGCATCAAGTAAGGCAGCAGAAACATAGTGCTGGGCCTCAGAAATGTTGGCAAGAAGGCGCAACATATATGAAGTAGGCGGACCCTGACCGACAGCCAGGGTGAGCTGTTCAGTCCAGACCGCAATGGTTACAGAGATATGTCCCAAACTGTACAGTCCCATAGGAGTTAATGGAGAAACGGTGCTGTGACGGAATGGTTGTCACCCAGAGAAAGAAATGTGTCTGTTTTCAGTGATTGCCATTGTCTTAACATTTTCCCCATTCTTGAAACCTTAATGTCCCCTGTGTGTGCATGCATTAGAGAGGGTTGTCCAGTTACCAGCAGTGAATGGGTTGGTTAGTATGTAGGATGTACAGAGGAATGGTGCCATCCAGTCTAGCTAAACCCAGAGATTGTGCTATGAGATAGCCAGTGTTGGTCATATAGATGGGGGGTAGGGTGAATCTGTGGGTGGAATGTGTGCATCCCCCCTCACATCAGGCCAAGCAGAACAGACCTGGTAGATGGTACCTGTGACATCACATCCTGTAGGGGGTGGGTAGAAAAAAACCTGGGAGGGAGACAGAGGGAGAGTTGCAAAATGTAGGACCAGGAGAAAGGGGCCTCTCCATAATGGTGGGAGGCCTAGGGTCCATGGGCATTCTAAAGGGGCACTGAGAAATTGGGACTGTTGAGTGCCCTCACTGGAAGAGTTAGAGTGAGCGGGCACTGTAGGACCAGGTCCCCTTTTCAGTTGTGGGCTGTAAGTCAAGGCGGCTTCAGACACAGAGAGAGTACCCTGATGTTCCTACCACAAGGATCTTAGGATGTCTTCCCCAACTCCTCTGCCAGAACTAAAAGGTACAAGGAACCTTCATGTAATCCAGCAGCATGTGGAGTGGGCAGGATGCCTACTCTTGCCTTTAATGGGACTATGAATAAGCTCCAGCATTAAGCTAAAATGAACTGTGAGTATTATTTGTAACCCCTGGCAAGTTATGCAACTAAGAAGAGAACAGCAGAAGTGCTTAGTTTTTATGTTTTACCCCTGTTTGTTTGCCTGTAATTGTTGTCCTATGTTTTGTGCTGTGACCACTCTAATAAATGTAAATTATCTTTTTGTCTGGCTGGATAAATCGCTTAACCCTCTGTCTACCAATTAGTAACCCCTGTACCCCCGTCACAGGTGCCTATGTGGTAAAGCGCACCTTTAAATTTTACAAAATTGAAACAGTAAAATGAAAATGCATGAAACATGATGCAGTAGGAAAAGTGTCAGAAAACCCCCCAAAAGATGCAAAACCAGCAGTTAAAGGGTTAAAGTACCACATAAACCTTCTCCAAAACACCCAACAGACATAGAGATATACCAATGAGTGCAGGAGTGTGTAATAAGAACTGCAAAGGTAAACCCCTGTGCGGAGGGGCACCGTGTGACATGTGGACCTGCAGAACTCAAAGGGTTGCTCAACTTTCCTGCAGATCTTCTGTCTTCAGACTACCATGTATTAAGAAGAAGCCTCGGTGGGCAACTCCTGAGGAAAAAACTTGTAGCCAAGATTTCCCCCCAGGGCTTAAGGTCCACAAAAAGCACATGGTTACTGAGCTAGCCACATCTAAGAGCATTGTCAGTTATGGTAATCCGCCTAATGGTGGTATTCCATTTCTAACAGAAAAATTAAAAATGTTTCTAAAACTATAGCAAAACTGTTCTCTTGCCTGTTGGCTAGCTGCAGCCAAGGAGGGAAGGTAGGCTCCACCCCCTGCATACAATTCTAGAATTGTTCCTGTCTACAATTAAAGGGCGGATCGCCTACCCAGAGTTACCAGTAATCTGTATTGGACGACAGAGAAAAACTCTTTAACCCTTTGAGTGCCATAGGGGTAGGCAATGCAATGCAAAGCATTGCATTGCATTGCATCACCCAAAGGGATAATGTACTCATCTCTTCACTGAGTAAACCAGAGCAGAAGGCACCTGGTGGACACCAATGTGTTTATTCTGCTCTCACTCCAATAGTTTTTTGCTCCCTTCATTTTGTTAGTTCAGAATGCAACTTTTCTGTGTAATACAGACTTCGCTCCACTCTTCAAGATCAGAGGGAGATGTGTGGATAGAGACAAAAACCAGACACTTTACTCATTGATGTTAAAAGGCGAAAAGTAAATCAGAGAGCATGTTCTATTGCAAAGCCAATAACAAGCACCCCAAACCCCGGGCGCAGGGAACCACTAGAATATTTCAATTACAATTTTTAAACTGAAGTGTGTTCTATAGTCTGTAAAATAAGACATTTTTAAAACTTGCTTCCAAGTAATACTTTCTCCTTTAAGGACCACTTTGACAGAGTAAAATGACCAT
Organism: Rhinophrynus dorsalis; assembly: GCA_037306005.1. NCBI lineage: Eukaryota > Metazoa > Chordata > Amphibia > Anura > Rhinophrynidae > Rhinophrynus > Rhinophrynus dorsalis. Next base: position 596,011,898 of record CM074718.1, on the reverse strand, counting down.
TTCCTGAACCCAGAAGAGATCATCCACCACAACTGGGTGAAATCAGACAGCAACTCATGAAGACTAGCAGCACTTATAGGTCTCTTAAGTATCATTAGCGGTGGATGAAAGATTTATATTTCTGCCAAAAGTGCAACAATTGAAACATTTTGTTTAAAGAATGTGTGTTCTATACAGGTTCATACTCTAACACCAACCAGGCAAAAATAAAGCAAAAGAATTACCTTGCAGTCACTAGTTTCCATGCTAGACTCCTTGGGGCTGGACATCACAGCAACATCATCTACAGATGTCCTGCTTTGGTCAAACAAGGGCACACTGGATGTCTGCGGCACAGCACAATCATTGGCATCTGACACAAATGTATCTTCATCCTCATCCATGCTAGAAAGTAAGAAGTAGTCCATGAAATACAATGGAAAGTTCAAACGAAAATGTAAGTTATTCTGGGGCAAACCAAATGCATTATAGGGGACAAATAAAAACACATCTTGCATTTAAATGGGACTTTCAATTCGTGAATGCTAGATAGGTCTCCAACCATTGTGAAACTCTTTAGAATACAAGGGGTTAAAATATCTGCATCAGTACGGCTTATTGAACATGGCATGTATGCATTAACTAATACTGCTTTATTACTTAGCCATTATCTCTTTGAAAGACATTGGTAAGCAGTTCATAGCCAGTCAGTAGGAGTTTGGAGAATTGTTATTTATCTCCTATGATGCAATTGTTTTTTTCCCAGAATTATTCCAATTTACTTTTATATACATGACCTATAGAAAGCACATACATATTATTTATATATATATATTTTATATATTCTATTTTTTTAACCGGCTTTGGACTCTGGAAACTTTAGTAAAATACCCAATGTGTCTTTCTTTTACATCTTTAAGGTACCAACCTGAACAACTCCATGCTTCCATCACCACAGATGGGCTCTTCCGATACTACACATGATCCATCGTCTGTGGCTTCACTGACATCATGATCAACAATCACCACCGAGTCCTCTTCACAGCTCTCTACAGAACAAAGTGATTACAATGACTACAGTGGTCCAGTGAATGAGGATGATTTTATTTGTAAGAAGTCAAGACGATAACCATGCTCAAGATGTGCTTCCGACAAACAAACCAGTACTTTTATCTGTCCCGGTATATTTTTGCTAACTTACTGTATTTAGTATCTAATTATAAACCAGGTGTCATACACAAACTAAAAATGTACAATTTTGGAGAAATCCAACTGTACCATAGGGGAGAAATGAAAATGTGCATCTCTTTTTAGTCCTATTAAGACCTTGGATACTCAATATTTTAGTATCCAAGGGGTTAATTATATATCCACTGCAGGGAGGACAATTTGAATAGGAACAAAAACATATAAAAATAAAAAGAAGTAAAGAAACTAGCCCTGTACTTTAGGCGAACACTGGATTAAAAAAACCTGACTATAGGCAGAGCTAGTGGGGTTATGCAGCCTAGGAGAATTAAAGTATCATGCTGCTTAGAGGAGGGAGCTTAACTCAAGGTCCCTGTGCACCCAGTAGCTGGAAGAGAAATACTTATTCTCACCAAGCTGAATAAACGGGACTCTGAAGCTGTCCTATGTAGGAAGAGGAAGAAAGGAGAACAGCCGCATTTGGCTGGCAAGGGTTATTCTTCTGCCTAAAAATATGTATTCATATACAGTAAAATAAAATAAGACTCAACACAACTTGATCTTCAGGAGACCAGCTGTGTGCCGCCCCCTGCATCAGAACACTAAAGGTAATAATGAAGCGTATGTGAGGTGAACAAGGTCAGTGGAGGTAGGGTGAAATGTTACATTTATATTTTTTTCATAAATTATTGTTAGCGCTCTGCCTCCTTTACACTATGGTCCCTGCGTGTCCCACTGGAAGCAAGAGAAATCTCTTTAGTAAAGGCAGCGGAATTTTGGGCAGGGAATCATTTACAGCAGGGAGAGGCATTCCTGGACCTCTAGCTGTAGAAGGCTACATCTCATCATCCCCAAAGAGCCAGATGATAGGAGCTGTAAACCCCAACAACTGCAGGTCCACAGACTGTAAGAGTAAGAACAGACTGTCACTGACAAACAACTGTTCTTGGTATTTAACATACTACAGAAAAGACCATCAAAAGATACTCTGCCAAAATGAAATGGAATTCAACTCATCTATGCAGGCCTTACTTTTCCTACTGGACTTTTTCTTCAGTGGTCGATCAGAACAGCTCTCTGTAGGACTCTCTGTTTCTGGCTCTTTGTTCTCTGCTTTCTTTTTACGTCCTTTGTTCTTTTTCTCTTGAGTGCAGTCAGGAGCCTCCTTCTGCATTTCAGTTCTGAAACACTCATCACTCTCCTTGGTTTCCATTACTGAGAGGACAGATTTTTCTTTCAGTGGCAGATCAGTACCACTCTTTGAAACACCCTCCAGCCCCACCTCCTTGGTGTCTGCTTTCTTTTTCCGTCCTTTCTTCTTTTTCTCTTGAGTGCAGTCAGGAGCCTCCTTCTGCACTTCAGCCCTGAAACTCTCCTCACTCTCCACAGTTTCCATTCCTGAGAGGACAACTATTCTTTGACTCTCCACCTCCTCCTCTGAAGGGATTTTATCTATAGGAGCAGCAAGAACAAGGACATTCAGAGAAAGACCATACTTAACAGAGATGGCAATACTGAAGTTATACTACCCACAAAGTATTGCAGTGTCCCTCACTACATTTTTTTCACCTTTTCGACTTACATAATGGGGCTAGATAAGCAGAATAGCCTAACAAAGAAGTGATATGAAATGAAAGTAAAGAAATGGAAGAAAGTCAGTGACCGATAAATAGATCATCCCTGGTAGCAGACGTGCCAGTGAAGCCAGGGCTTCGATATGAGCCCTGGAGGGCCAAATGGGAGCAGAACAGGGATTTGGAAGAGTCTCCTGGTGCTCTTTTGTTGGTTCCATGAGAAGAAAACCTAACTTCAAGACTGAAATCTCACAGTTCAATCTTGTTGGGCTGTGCATGCAGCCCCCATAGGCTCTAATGAAGGGCTTCCTGATTCAACACATCAAAGCTATAGGGGTTGCACACAAAACCTGTGACGTTTTAGTCTAGGACCCAAATACTTTCAGCTTACATTCCATACATTCAAAAAGAAAAAAGCGATTGATAGAGCACTTTATTTGGATCCCAACAGAATAATCAGATTGCACTCACCCTTAATTCAAGGGGCCGGTGGACCCGGTGCTGCCGCCATCAATCGTAGCAAACGATTTCCACAAACGAGAAGACCACCGGACGGGAGTGCTCACGGGACCACCCCAGCACGATATAACCACTTCCAACTGTATGATTAAAACTTTGACGTTTATTAACATATATATTCTTAAAATCATCAAACATGTATCAACTAACCCCTCATGGGGATATAAGGATGGCAACACGTATGCCTCACGCGTTTCACGTAAACCAAGGACACTTAATCAAAGGCCTATGATTAAGTGTCCTTGGTTTACACGAAACGCATTAGGCGCACGTGTTGCCATCCTTATATCCCCATAAGGGGTTATTTGATATGATTAAGTGTCCTTGGTTAACACGAAACGTGCTAGGCGTACGTGTTAGCATCTTGATATCCCCGTGAGGGGTTATTTGATACCTGTATATACTTAAAATCATCAAACTTCGAAGTTTTAATCATCCAATTGGAAGTGGTTATATCATGCTGGGGTGGTCCCGTGAGCGCTCCCATCCGGTGGTCTTCAGGATACATTCCAGCCTGATACCAGTCAAGGGGTCAGTTTCCTGACACCCCCCAAGTGGGCGATAACCTCTTTAAGACTAAACAGTGCAAACTCTGGCTTTTTACAAAGTTTGCTCCAATAGAAGGAGACTTATTAAACCAAAATAATTGGCCTTTAAAGTGGACCTATCACTTTGAATCTAAGTTTGGGGATACTGCCGCTTTTATCTCTGAAAAGGGGGATTTTTGCACTTACCGAAAAATCCATTCCTCTTGGTCCATTAGGGGACACAGGGACCATCCTCCTCAAGGAGGCAGGGCACTTAAATATTTAAATTAAGAAGAGAACAGTAACTCATCTCTCTTCTTTGTCTTACTTCACCCCTCAACACCCCACTTAATCGTTAGTTTTCACATGGTAAAGGACAGTAAGATTAATTAAAAAAAAACAAAAAAACAAAAAAAAAAAACACAAAGACAGAGAAGTCAGGAAACAACAGGACAAATTAAGCCCTAACAGTGAGTAAGACATTTTCAAGGCAGGATACCCTTTATCCTCCACTGAACTAAAAGAAAGGAATATGACTTAGAGAAGTGACATTGCTGTATAAGTTATCTCTGCTTTATCACCTCTTTATTACGCTTTAGTGCATCTCCCCCATATCTTTGTTGCTTCCTTTGTATACACAGAAGAAAATTTATTTAAGGCGTCAGCCATCAACTTATTCTAAGAAATTCTCCTGTCTCAGTTTTAAAGTGAAACTTTCACTACAATAATGTAGCGCTGCAAATGATTATTACATTAGCTATATGCACACATTTACTTTTTATTTTCAAGTATAATTGCTCCTTTAACAAAGTTTATATATATTTTATTTTTTTAGAGATGATCTCTCTAAGCATTGTGAGCAAGGGGTCCAATGCTGGATTCCCCCCTATTACCCTTGGGGCTGAAACGTACGTCTGGTGTTGGCTGCTTCTCCTGTTCAGAGAAGAATTGCCTGGCGCTTCGTGGCTGGACTGCTGTTATGGCAGGACCAACATGATATGCTTTAGGATATTTCCTCTCTGTGAAAGGCACTGGTGGGCCAAGAGAGACTGCACCCTGTGTAGTATGCCATTCCTATAGAGCCTGCAAATTTGTATTGCAGGTTCGTTGAGCGTCTCGTACTGACATATATAGGACACAATAAATAATAAAACCATCTATGATAAGTCACACAGTGCAATTACATAAACAGGACACATGTATTAGCATAACCGTGCCATTCACGATAATGGAATATATGCAGGATGCATATAATATATAATACTGCTGTGTGGATAGTGTACCTATAGGACCCCTACACATTAATATAAAAGCAGTGTCTGGTATATGGACTATGTCCTCTCCACTAGCCACGCTTAACTTCCTGGGTGCCACAGAGATCTTCAGTGAATCACAAAGAAATGCAGAGACCTCTCAATCACCCAAGGTGATGATAGTTACATTGTGCACACATCAGAGCAGCACACAGTGAAGTTCTGGGACTATCAAGCAGAAAATTGGTGGCTACCCTGCCACCAAGAAGCCCATTGCTCCCTGATGAAATCGTAAATCCAGAAACTGGAATGCTGTAAGATAGTAGGGACGAAGCAAAAAACAGTAGATCAGGTACCTAACCTACCCTGAAGTGCTCCTTCCCCAGCAATAGGACATGGTACGAGCAGTAGACCTTATGCAGCATCAGGAAGTAGTGAGGTATGCTGAACATTTTTAAGCTGCAAATTTTTTTTTTTTCTTCTTAACAAAAGTCTCCACAATCCTCTAAATATGGTAAACCATCCACTTCATCAGAGAACCATAATAGTCAGGTGTACAGAAACAAGCTCTTGGGACTGATTGCTAGACAACCACAATGCCAAAAGCACATCAACATATTCAATGAGTAGCTCATGGAAGTTAAGCTTGCCCCAAAACTGTAGTGGGACACTCTACTGGCATAATGCGAGGTAACAAAGGAGAACATTTTAATTTTTCGATCATACAAGTCTCTACCACGTTTCCACACATACAAGTCTCTATCACGTTTCCATACACGGAATCTTGTTCTATTAAGATGATCCTAAACCTGCTCATCTACCCAGTTAAATTCAGGTACAGTTTTCACTAAATTCTCTCAAGACTCATTACGTTAACATGGCAGCTCGTTAGTTGGTGTTCATTGTTTGGGTTTTTGTTCTTTTTAATTTGGTTTAGGCCTAGTTCAGAATGGAGATTTTGTTGTAATAAATACATTGCAATGTATAGCAGCAACAACACAAGGTTGTACTGCACATTACTGTACAGACCAGGGGTAGGCAAGCTTGGGCACTCCACCTGTTGGAGACTAACTCCCATTATCCTCATCCAACAGTTGCGAGTTGCAGACCTCAACAGGGGGAGTGCCAAAAGTTGCCTACCTCTGCTATAGACAATATAGATAACTTACCCAAAAAGAGAAATCTTTGTGAGAAAAGCCCCACCCATAGTCTTTTAGAACACTACAAACATTTTAGGTATGGAAATGCCACTACATGACTACAGAAGAGAACACAGATCCAATGCAAATATTTATATAGATAACTAGACTGCTCTATGAAGGGCTCCTACCCAAGCTATTCCACATGTTAAAACAATAAAAAGCTACTTTGTTCTACAGAAAAAAAACTCCCCTTTAACCTCAGAGTGGAAAGCAATGCAGCTATATAAAGTAGGGTTTGTCATTGTGAGGCTTTTCGGCTGTTATACTACTACACCGCCCATAATTCTTAGCCAGCACATGAATGTCTGACAAAATGATGGCAATTGTAGTCCAGCTACAACAGGAAGGCCTCACAATGCCTGATACAAAAGGATGAGTCTCACAATATAATAATAATAATGTAATTCCCTTATATATACAACTATTTTCTGTTTTTGGAGCCAAATGCTTCTATTTCAGTCTAGAGGGGTAGGCAACCCGTGACTCTCCATCTGTTGGATACTTAAACTCCCACCAACCCGATGCTGGTTGGGCAGAGATGTAGTCCCACACAGACTGAGAGAAAGTGTTGCCTACCCCTGCTTTAAAGACCAGTGTGAGCCTTACTTTTTCTCTTGTGTTTTCTTGATAATGTGGATAGGTCATCCTGATGCTCTGATTGAATCTCTGACTCTGGCTCCTGTGTGTCACTCGCTCTTCTCTTCCATCCCCTCCTTTTCTTCCCAGAGACAGGTTCTAGAGCCCTGTCTGTAACGCTCTGCGACTCCTCATTCTCCTTCTCCGCTGTCCTGGCATCTGCCGTCTCCCCTTCTGATAAGGCATCTGGAGCGTCTTGACTGTTTTGTTCTGTAATGGATTTACCTGCAATTGAACAAAATAGTGCTGATACTGGATAACAGCAGAACTAGCAGTCAAACATACAAGCCATGCAGGAATATCTCATCCCCCAAACATAAGGTCATGTGTTTTGCTTTTCAAATCATACAGTTCCAAACATTTAAATGCTTTGAGTGAGGAGGTGTGCAACACGTTGCAAGGCTTTCTGACACGCAAAGAATTAAAAAGATACATTCATATTTAAAAAAAAAAAAAAAAGTGTGTGTGTGTCTGTGTGAGAGAGTGAGAGAGAGAGTGTGAGAGAGAGTGACAGCGTGCATGCGCAAGAGTGTGTGAGCATGAGAGTGAGTATGCTAAGAAGGTGGTCTTTAAATAAATATATATTTTTATAGGGCTTTTCCTGTACAGTACACACTGACCGATGGGAGATTTTTCAATCTGAACGTTATTATAGCTCACATTTACTATTTTTTCCTGTTAGCAATCACAAAGCTTGTTCTGTTGGAAACACTGGGTCATAGACTTTAGGCTCTATGTATGCAGAGCACAGGCTCCACATACAACATGATGAAAACAGCACCACTGGAGAACGCAATAATTTCTGTTTCTAAAACTAGGATTTTAGTGTTCTTACCTGTTAAATCATTTTCTCTATAGTCCATAATGAACATGTACCATGAGGGGGGTTGAGTCCCTCCTCCTGGAGGGGGCAAGGCACATCACAAAAGACAGGGTCTTCATGTGACAAAAGAGCCACAAGTGTATGGTAGTCTTAACCTACTATGCAATGGTTACCTTTGAAACGTCCTGACCCTCTCTGAGACCCTCAGGGATGATAAACATATAGACAGCCTTAAGAAAGGCTGTAGTACAACACACATAGAACTTAAAGGGATAGTAATACCTAAAATGTAAAAAAAAATATGTTGTAGGGTTTATCCCCCTGAGTAAAACAAGAGTACTCCCACTGCTGAAAGGTGTTTCATTCAAAAGTTATTAATTTTCAAAGTTGAATTTTTTAAGTGCAATATCACAGTGGCCTGAAATTGTACAGTGGCGCTGTTGCTACACCATCTTATGGAGATTTATGGTCCTGAGACCAGAGCTGTCCATAGGATCGTGTAGCAACAGCGCCACTGTACAATTTCAGGCCACTGTGATATTGCACCTAAAAAATTCAACTTTGAAAATTAATAACTTTTGAATGAAACATCTTTCAGCAGTGGGAGTACTCTTGTTTTACTCAGGGGGATAAACCCTACAACATATTTTTTTTTACATTTTAGGTATTACTATCCCTTTAAAGCAGCGCACCTTGTCCAAAAGATGTAGATCTCTCTCCTGAACAGATACCAGGTCAGGACAGAACAAAGGTATAACAATCTCCTGATTGATGTGAAACTCAGAGACCACCTTAGGAAAAAATTCCAGCAAAAGATGTTTGTAAGACCTAGCTTGCAACTCGGCTACCCTCCTCACAGAGATAACTTCCAAATGAAATGCCATCTTGAGTGTTAACGGATGCAAGGAGATGGAAGCTAGAGGCTCAAATGGATGTCTCTGCAGAACACCCAGGACCAGACTGAGGCGTGTGATCCTTGAAAGAGGGGAAGGCATAAGCCACCTCCCGAAGAAAAAAACTTGACCTATGAGATAACACCTATTCTTCACTGAAAGAGAACAGAGTGCTGACATTTGAACCTCGAAGGAACTCAAGTTGAGTTCCTTGTTCTTCACTCCATCCTGGAAAAAAGACAGCACAAAGGTAAGGTCAAATAACATGTGGGGGACATGTTCTTGTCTACACACCACCGATGAACAATGGACCAGACCCTATGTTATGATGTTATGTAATCACGGTGGAAATTACATCAGCAGAGAACCCTTTCCTCTTCAGGACAATGGCTTCAAATGACATACCATCAAAGTCAGTCTCTCCATGTCTTCATACCCCAGGTGAGCATGGAGTAAAAGATCCGGTCCGGGAAGCAGCCGAATTGCGCCCACGCCCACCTGGGCCAGTAAGGAGCAATCAGAATGGCCAACACGCCGTCCATTCTGATCTTCCAGATTATCCTGGGGATGAAAGCAATTGGAGGAAACATATAGGAGACATGGGAGCTTCCTGTTCTCTCTGGTCGACATTAGGTCTATCACACTAGGACACCCCAGTGTTGAACTAATTAGGTAAAATGCTTCCAGATGGAGTCCCCAATATCTTGGATCTACATCTTGGGCACTTAAAGTCTGCCAGAACATTTTCCACTCCCAGAATGTGAACAGCTGAGGTGGCCAGGCTGAGGAGATCCTTCACTTCTCTCCAAGCTACCTGCAAGTTCACCCTTGAAAACTGATGTATGCCACTGCCATTGCATTGTGTGACTGCACTCTCAATGGAATTACTGTGAGAACTGGGGACCAATGAAGTAGTGCCAGATGAATTGCCCTGAGCTTTAGAATGTTGATGTGCAACAGACTCTCAGCCCTTGTCGATCTGCACTGGGCAACAAGGGGCCCCAAAACTGCACCCCAGCCCCAGAGCCCACTCCAGTTTCAAAGAGATTCTTCCTCTCTCTAGGTTGCTGATGTAGCCACCACTGGAGTTCCTCCCTGACCTCTGGAGACAGAATCATCTGATTAGGGATATGATCCAGATTCCTGGACCAGGACCTGAGGATGTCCCGCTCAAGTTCCCTTGTGTGAAACTGCGAGTAAGGAATCAACTCCAGAGTGGAGACTAAGCGACCCATGACACTCATCTAGTCCTTGATAGTGGACTTTGACCAATCCAGCCCCTGAGACACGTTCTGGAACAGAATCTGGATCTTCCCCTGAAGGGTGTTGAACTTCATGCCCAGAAAAACAATAACCTGGGATGGGATTGTATGAGACTTCTTGAGACTGAGAATCCAGCCGTGATGCACCAAAATGCAGGTGCACTCTTTGATATGGTCAGCCAAGGGCTCTCCGGAAGTAGCTTTGATGAGGAAGTAATGCAAATATGGAGTTAGGGAAGTGCCCTGGGTACGTATGACCGTGGCCAAGGCTGCCATGAACTTTGTGCAGATTCTGAGTGCCGAAGCCAAGACAAACGGCAGAGCTGAAAGCAAAACGCAGGTCGAGTTGGTTGTATGGGTGTTTCGGGACATGAAGATATGCGTCCTGAAGATCCAGATTCTCCCCATGGACACATCTCTGCAATGAAAGAGTGCAAAGATTCCATCTTGATTCGCGCAACAACCACACAGTAGTTGAGAAATTTAAAGTCCAGAATTGGGGCGGCAGCCACATCCTTCTTGGGATCCACAAACATATTGAAAAAGAAACCCAAAAAGTGCTCTGGGACTGGGACTGGCACTAGCACCTGCATTGCCAGTAAAGTGGTCACAGCCTTTTAGAACAGTCTTGCTCTTTCTGGGTTCTTTGAAACCTTTTGTGGAGATAAAGCGATACAGAGGAAGGGATTTTAAATCTATGAACTACCCTTCTTAAATCAACGCAAAACCCACTGGTCCATGATGGGGGATTCCCAAGCATCTCAGCAGAGAAGGCCCCCTACAGGCAAAAATGGACCAGGATTCCAAAAGTCACACGGAGCTTAGTTTGACAGACTTAGCCTTTGAGGACGATAGCTTGGGTAGCCAGGTCTGTCTGAGTTTTGCTTGGGGCTCGTCTAAGAGGTCTGAGAGATTTGCACCCTCTGCTCCAGGTGGGAGGGATGAAAAACGAATGCTTGCTGGAAAGTGCTCTTGCCAGCCGTAGCATCACTGATGATCAGTTTCAGGTCAGGCCTTGCACTGAGAAGACAAGGATACCAGTGACTTCTTAGAGGATTGGACAGTAGACCAAAGCTTAAGCCACAAGGTGCGGTGTGCTGCAACCTGAAAAAGCGGAGAACTTAGCTGAAAACCAGGCTGCATCAAAATAAAGGCCTCTGTGAGATAGCCAATACCATGGAATCAAAAACCTATCAAAACCAAAAAAGTCCTCTATGGCAACATCAGCATGCACAACATCAGACAGTTGCTCACCCCAAACAGCTACAGCCCTGTTGACCCCAAGCAGAGACAAAAATGGGCCTCAAGGGAAGCAAACCACTTATCAGCCTGATCCTTGAGCCTCGCTGTGTACGCCAGGGAAAGGGCAGTATTATTTGCAAAGTGAGAGATGGGGGTGGGGGGGATCAATGGTAGGGGTAGAAGCCCACTGTGCCAGAGACTCAGCCGTAAGAGATATAGTTTTTGCAAATAATTTGTTAAGGAAAAGTGTTTTGTCAGGAGACTTCCACTCATCCAGAAGTATTTGGTCAAGAGTCAAAATACAGATGAAGCCTTTCTATGCCTCTAGAAAATATCCAGAGAGGGAGATTCCCCAAAAGCTGAGTCAATGACCTGAAGGGTCTCCTGCACTGCCTTGATGAGCCCCTGAGCCAAACGGATAGGATCAGCATCAAAGAACTCTCCATAGAACAGGAAGAATCCATATCCTCATATTTCTCATCATTCTGAGGGCAATTCTTCCTCAGGGGATACCCCAATAATCTGAGAAGGTCTCTTGAATACAGGGTCAACCTGTTTAAAGGTGGCCATAGGTTTCCAGGAATGTAGAAATGTCCTGAACTCAGGAAGGGATCTGTGCCACTGAAGAGAGTAGTATATTAACCCACGCAGGCTCGTTCAGTGCTAGAGGGGCCCCAGAGGTGTAGTAGAGGCCATAGCACATGAGGGGCAGAGACAGCCAGAGTATTCCCTTGGTAGCCCTGTATGGCCTGAGGAACTTTGAAGGGAGGTTAGGGAAGCCCGTGAATCCTTTGCCTTGGATTTCCCCATATGCCCCTTAGTGTCAGACATGTCTCTGTGCAAATGTCCAGAACCTAATAGGAATGTAAATGTTCCCAGAATAGAGACATAATACCCAAATACCCATAACTGCACTTATCTGGTATTTGAATGGTTAATCTGGAGATGGAGAGCAAAGAGGGTCAAGCCTCTTTGTAAGATAAGCAAGAGAAGATGGCCACCAGAAAAAAAAGGGCATTCTGGGTACTGTAGTCTTCTCTGTTGCCTAGCAAAACCTAAAATTCTGGCCTCAGGCTGCACATGCTTCCTTGGATACTGAGGAAAGTGGACCAGATGATAGAGCATGAGGAGACAAGAAAATAGAGCCTCTCTACCCGTTGTAGCCCAAACAGTTGAAGAGATATGTCCCAGAGAAGTTTTCCCTCATATAAATTAATGGAGTAAAGATGGCCTTGGGTGGGCTCCCGTTCTTAAAGAGTCCGCCACACTAAGAATGATCTACAAATTAAACTACTGCAAAAAACCAAACCCCCAGGGAACACCTGGGATACTATAAAAATAAGATCCAAGTAGTGGGGGAGAACAAATAAGCCCACTAAGCACTCAATACACCTAAAATAGGTATAGGAAGAGTTAAATAATTAAAACAGTGAAATTGCAGCCATCCACACTCCTAGTACCCTAGAGAATAAGAATAAAGTAATACAGAGACCCATAAAAAGTGCCAGAGCACAATCATGCTCACATCCTCCTTTAAGAGGCAACACAAACAGAGACAGAAAGTGGACTAATGCACGCAAAGGATTACTTACCAGTCTTCTACACAGTAAAACACAATACACAAGTCCATAAAGTTCAACCTTTGTCTCATAACACAGAGACATGAGGATCATATAGATTTCCTGCTGCCAAATAAGTTAGTCTTGATCAGACCTTCCTGTTTTGCCTACTAATACACAGTATAACCCTGTATGTTCCCTTTTGAAAGAAACGCATCTAATCTTCTCTTAAATGTATCCATTGTATCTGCCATAGCCACATCCTTGGGCAAGGAATTCCATAATTTAAAGGGATAGTAATACTTTGTTATTACTATCCCTCATGTTGTAGCCCTTAAAATTCTGAATTCAACTACACCAGCAGCATCTCTCAAACCTTTATGGTTTGAGAGATATCCGCTTTCAAAGTTCCCTCTTTTTGGCTTTTCCCCTGACGTCAGCGTTCTGGCTGAGAGCAGGGGAATCCGGTCAGTGAGCAAGCGGCGGCTCTGCAGGAGCCCTGAGATTGCATTATAGAAACAGAAATCCTTCGCTAAAATGGTCTTCTACGTGTGATTGGTTTGCAAGCACACATAGAAAACCATTTTAGTGAAGGATTTCTGTTTCTATAATGAGATCTCAGCACTGCTGCAGAGCCGCCGCCGGTCCCGGGATCAGATTTCCCTGCTGTTAGATAGAATGCGGACGCCAGGGGAGAGGGAACTTTGAAAGCGGATATCTCTCAAACCATCGTATAGTTGAATTCAGAATTTTAAGGGCTACAACATGAGGGATAGTAATAATGAAGTATTACAATCCCTTTAACAGACCTTATTGTAAAAAACCCTTTCCTCTGATAAAGTTGAAACCTCCTTTCCTCTATTCTCAAGGGGTGGCCCCTGGTTATTTGATCAGGCCTTGGAATGAAAAGCTCAAAACAGAGTATTATATTGACCGCTCATATACTTGTACATTGTGAAAGATCACCTCTTAGTCGTCTTTTCTCACTTTCCCACATTAATCATATTCCATTTGGTTGCCCAATAGGCATTTTATGTAAAATCCCTCTGTAGAGAACATATATGCTGTTCTGAATTTATTACCCTGCATAATTTAGTGTCAGCTGCAAATAATGATATTTTGCTTTCTATATCTACTTCCATTTATATGTTAAAAAGCAGCACTGAACCCTGAGGTATTCCACTTTCAACTTTAACTGTACTGCAGAATTGTCCATTTACAACCACACACTGTTCCCTATCCTTCAACCAGTTTTGTATCCAATTGCAAAGGTCATCTCCTAGCCCCAGTTTCCTTATTTTATACCCCAACCTTCTATGTGGCACTGTATCAAATGCCTTTGCAAAATCTTGATATACTACATAAACTGCCTTACCATTTTATAGGTTGCTACTTATTTCTTCATAGAAGCTGAAAAGATTAGTTTGGCATGAGCTATTCCTCATTAAACCATGTTGATTCCTGCTCATAGTCTTCTCTTTTTGCTATGGAATCCTGAATATAATCCCTTATCCCTTTTAGCAGTTTTCCTCAGTACAGAGGTCAAATTCATAAGTCCATAATTCCCAGGTTCTATTTTAGTTCCCTTCTTAAATAGAGGCACTGCAATAACTTTACGTCAATCTTGTTGCACTGAACCTGTGGTGAGAGAATCTTTCAAGAGTAAAAAGAGGGGTTTTGCTAACACTGCACGGGGTTCCTGAAGAACCCTTGGACGTATATACCATCAGGACCCGGTGCTTTGTCAGTGTTAATTTTGTTCAGTCTTCCCATGACCTTTTCTTCTGTCTTCCGGTTTCCCCCATAGGAGAGGGAAGAATCTCAAGAGACTCAGCCATGACAGAAGACTTGTTTTAAAGCAGTAGGTCCACAGAGCACCTGTGAATAGGGCAATCCAACTTCAGTGAAGCCCACTGATGGTAATCAGACTAATGCATGATTATACAGCCCCATACCCAATTGGAAAATAATAAAAACCCTAAGTAAAACTAGAAGGATGGACTTTGTGTGCCACCTGCTTAGCAGTGCACATGAATTCGATTGTAGGTGGGGGGTGAACTGGAGGAGGAGGAGGGAGAATCCACCCAAAGACCCTGCGCCTTTTGTGATGTGCTCTGCCTTCCAGGGGGAGGGACTCAACCTCATTGTACCTGTGTTCCATATTGGAAGTAAGAAAAATTCTTGCTTGCTTACCAGACATTTTTGTTCTTACACTGACAGCATATGTAGTAAGCAATAGGGGAAAGGGAGTGTTAATCCCCTACTGAGACCATTCCCTTGCTACATCGGTTCCTAGCGGGTTCTAGGAATAGCATAAGTATGGATGCCAGACAAGTAATAGAAGGAGTTTCTTAGATAAGTGTCCTTCACACTACTTCTGCCCTGGAACTCTGTTGTAGTCTATAAATGACCAAAGACATTTTAATACTTTGAGGAATTTTGTAGGGTCCTTATGGGCTAAGAATCATAGACAAAGCCTACTATAAAGCTCTAGAAAACTAGAAAGATAATCACAATTCAAAAGGTCACTACAATGATTCTCAAGTTAGAGAAATGTCTCTGTTCATTTATAGACTACAGCAGAGTTCAAATTAAAAAAGAAAAAGTTAGAGTGCTTATAACTGACTGTTGTATGAAGGATACTACACATGCAAGTGTTGTTTGTTAAATTAAAAGCCACTTATCTAAAACAACTGCCTTTTAATCACTTCTACTCTTATACAAGGTCCCGCCAGGATACCTTTTTGTTTCTTGCGTGGTTTAGGTGTCTTTTTCTCTTGGGTGTTTTTACTCTTTGATTTCTTTTCCTTGTTCTCTTTTGCCAAAGCCCTTTCAAGAAGACTGGCAAAAAATTCAAAGTCAAATGCTTTCTTTTCTCCTGTATAAAAATGAAATAAAAAAATGTAAAAAATATTAAACATATTACAGAAGATCTAGCACTTAAATGTTTTTCTGTCGCTTAAAAGGGATAGTAATGTCTTAATTATATAAAAAGTTATATTGTAGACCATAAAATAAGAAATCCATAGATGCAATTCCTCTCTCTTAAACATTTATGGTTTGAGAGATAGATCGTTCTAAAGATCCCCTCTCCCTGATGTCAGCTGTAAAAGCTGACAGAAGGAGATCCGTGTCAGCCGATACGAGGAGGCTCTTAAGAAGAGCCACAATAGTGCAATTTAAAAAGAAATACTTCTTTGGAACGGTCTAAAAAGTGTGTTTGCAAACCAAGCACACTTTGTAGACCGTTCCAGTTAAGTATTTCTTTTTAAATCTTGCTATTGCGGCTCTGCTGAAGAGACGCCTGTTGGTCCCCGGACCAGGAACTCCTGCTGTCAGCTTACAGCTGACGTCAGGAGAAGGGGAGGGAGAGGGGAACTTTAGAACACTCTATCTCTCAAACCATAAAGGATTGAGAGATAGGAATTGCATTGATGGATTTCTTATTTTAGGGACTACAATAGTACTTTTTATATAATTAAGACATTACTATCCCTTTAAGTATATTGTACTTTGAACAACACTAAAGCCATGTTCACAAGGTGATTCGAATGCAACTGTATTTTTACTTTTTTTTTGGAGGGGGGATAAAATAGCTTTTACAGAATGTTATAGTCACTGTAATCAACTATCTTTATTGTTTTAATGATGTAATATGGAGCTCAGAAAATAAGAACGGGAGGTGTCACAGAGGCAAAAAGATTGGTGGTATTCTGCTTTGTCACATCAGGAGATGTGGATATTCAAAGAGTTATTAGAGTTTAAATTTTTGTTGTTTTTTTTTTTTTTTTTTACATTAACAGTGCCCTCTAGTGGTCAGATTCCAATTTGTTATTCTGTTACATTCTATTTCAGAGGAAGGTCACTGACAGTTCTCCATAGAACATGACAGAAACTGGTGAGTCATGCTATCAGAATTTTCGGGAAGTAAACCGACTTCCTGATTATTTAAACTGTTATAACATTTGAATAAAACAACTGACAGCAATGAGTGACCTTGTTTTACTCAGCAGGAAAAGCTTTACAACATAGGTTTTCATATAAAAAAAGCTCACTGCTCCTTTAACACTGTAATCCATTCTCTCTGTGCTGAATATGCACCAAGGAACTTACGAAAAGCCTTGTCTATTCTCCATCCATTTGCTCGTTCCTCACGTTTGAATTTGTTCTGAATGTGATGGGAAAACAAATAATATTTGAAATTAGATTAATTTTGTAAATTAAATCATTTAAATGGCATTTACTGTAGCCCCATACATGGATGGATTAAAAGGAACTTATACATTGGAAAGTGTGTGCAGAGCTTTACAATTTACGGGTTTAGACAATACAGGGTTACACGTGCTTTGCAAAGTGAAACACTGGAAGTGAAGTCCTTGTATGAAAGCTTACAATCTAAAGTGGCAATGCGAAACATACAGAGTACATAAGGGTCAAGTGCTGAATACAGTGCTAGCGTTCTGGTGAGGATAAGGGGCACATATATAAAGTAAATAAATTATAAGAGCTTTAGTTGTACAAGGTCAGTGCCTTCTAGCTTGTTTAAGTTTTGTTGAGGCGGTGCAATTTTATGTTTGAGTTGAAGACCATAAGAGAGGCACAGTGGCGCAGGGTGGGAGGTGGAGCATTCTATAGATAAGGAGCAATGAGAGGAAAAAGGTTTGATATGTGAGAGAGATGTAGACACAAAAGGAGCAGAGAGAAGAGTATCTTTCGTTGTTCGCAAGCAGAAGAATGGGGTATAGCGGGAGGTAATAAAGTGCAATTCTGGAGCAAATTAAGTGCACCCCAGGAGACAGATTAAAACGTGGAGTAGTTCTGAAGCAAACAAACTGCATCACAGAGGACAAACTTAAGCTTTTAGCCACTAAAAAGCCAGAGGGGTGTAAAAAGCAAGTCCCTAAAGGGTTAAAGCAATGGGTATCTGGGAATTGTAATTTATCTCCTATTATGAAGATTGTTCGTTGCAGAATCGCATATCTTTAGCTTTCAAAACGTGGCCTTATTTTGAAACTGGACATTTAACCCATTGCTTTGCAATGCGTTGTGTACCCCTCTGGCACTCGAAGGGTTAACCTCTTGAATGTATTCACAGGGCTTTATGAGCCCCATATAAAACAATGGGACATAACTCTTGTAGAGCAATGTGTTGCCTGTCCTTCTGGCAAAACAGGGAAAAGCAATGAGTTGCAAAGCAAAGAGTTGCACACCCCTTGATCCTTAACCCTTTAACATCCAATGATGTGCTAGGACCAGTCACTGTACTGGCACGTCACGGATTAAATGTGCACTGTGATCATGCCAGGAGACTGAAACGGACAGCTCCAAGACTGGAGCAGTCAGGTTCAGCCTTTCCTTCGATAAGCCGGCACATTTGATCACTCACATGTGCCGGTTCAGCCAATGAAATCTGGTCCTCTCAAAAAAAAACAAAAAACAAAATCTGGTCCGTAAGGGGTTAACATTTTTAAGTTGCACAGTGTCACCAGCTGACACCACAGTACACACTAAAAATGCCATAAACATAAATCTCACCTTGATCTCTATCCGTTCTCTGTGAGGGAAAAGTTGGCCAATCATTGAAAAGTCTGTTCCAACCATACTGATGGCCAAGAAGAACATATCTGTTTCTAGAAATATAGAAATACAAAAGTAAAAGAGTTAAAAGACACAAAAAATACACATTTAGTTATCAGATTACTTTACTTGTGCACAACACATTGCTAATAAATGCTCTGGATTCAACTCTAGAACTCTCCAGAGCAATATACACAATTTCTTATCTGCTAAAGCAGAAGTGCCTAAACCACTAACAACAATGCAGCTTTCAGGATCTCCTCAACTGAGCACAGGTGAGTATCATTAACACAGACAGATCATTCAGAATCAGAGCCTCTGATTGATTCACTGGTGTTCATGTGAGGAAATCCTGATAACAAACAAACACTCTCTTGCCCCTTTAGGAATGCAGCTTGAAATCCATGTTATAAAGATACTACTCTTCCTCTGGATTTGAATATGGTCCTTGATGTGTTACAGGGCAAATCCTTCAAAACATTTTTTTGTGCGTCTCAAATGCCTCACTTGTAAGACTGTAAGACTTGTAAGACTGTTCTCCTTACTGCTGTGTCTTCTGCCTGAACTGTCAGAGCTCAGTACTCTGTCTTGCAGAAGCCCTTATCTGATCTTTCATTAAGAAAAAGTAATAACAAGAACTGTTCTCGAGTTCCAGTCAAAGGCCGTGTCAGCCTTCAATATAAACCAAGAAATTATTATACTATCTGTTTCAACACATCCGAAATAAAAGACGAACGATTCCTTAGATGTGGTTAGGTGTCTTAAGCTTTATGTCAAAGTGACAGAATCTTTCAGACAATCCAAGGTGCTTTTTTTCATTCTAGAAAGCCTTACAAAGGGTAGACCCTCATGAAAGACTGCCACATGGCCATGGCTCAAACTGACTAGAAGGCGAGCTTATAATTCTTAAATCTAAGTTAGTGCATTTTAGAGTTACAGCCCATTCTACAAGGTCCATGGGCACTTCATGTTGCCTCAAGCATCAAAAGATCAAATTTGCAAAGCAGCCATCTGGTCTTCCATAAAGACGTTTACAAAGTTAATGTGCATCCTTCAGCAGACACCATATTCTGCAAGCAGTTTTCTTTCCAGCCCTGTTATTTTTTTGTGACCGCTTGGTATAACCCCACGGTCCCTACATCTTCCCATAGCCACTAAGGAGAGGGTTAAAGGATAGGGAGGAATTGCTGTTTTCTTTAAAATGAACTGTTAACCTTTTGAGTGCTAGGGACGTATCCAGCGTATAGTGTTGCAATGCATTTCATACCTCTCTGGCACTCAAAAGATTAAGCGCCTTACCTCATGGTGGCGATCCTTTACACCATGGTCAGAGGGCCCCAAATGACTAAGAGAAAATTATGTATCGGTAGTGCAAAGACCCACTTTGATTTGGTTCCAGTCTGATAAAATTGTTGATAATCCAGTATCCTTAATTTGCCAGTGCTCTAGAGCATAACCCACATTAAGTTATCATTGCTGAAGGAAACCTTGGGCATAACAATCTTCCAGTACAAATATGGTGGCGGATGGAATGACTATCAATCATTCGGCAAGATAAAAGGTTTGATTTAGTTATTATATAAAAACATTTCATCTTTAAAGGAACAATACCTCCACCCAGGGCTCAAAATTTCAAGTCCTGAGCTACTAGCCAGGCCTAAGAAGTTACTCGCCACCAGTTTCTATGCCTAACCCCACCTATATCCCCACCCTTAACCCCACCCATTTCAGTCCACGCACTGCCCACCCTCACACCCTGTCCAATTGTACAAGTGGAAGGCAGGTCCTCATAAGCCATAGGAGGGCAGGAAAGTAAGTGGGGTGTATGTTTGAATTGAATTCAAACATGCTGCCCACTGGATAGAATGAAGACTGGCCAGTGGAAAATCTCTTCCCTTGGAAGTATGCTCCTAGTTGTTTGACTGTCACCTTCTACAGTTAAGCTGGCCATGGGGCCCATATTATATCAGACACGACACATCAGCAAACTATTTTATTGTGTCCCTCTCTTCAGCCCTCTCCAACAAAATAATAGCGCCATCCTCCTACAAACAGTCCAAACAAAAGCAATATATCATCATCCTCCCCTCCATCTTCTCTTTCATACCTTCTCTTTGTGCCCCTATCCAATCTATGCTTTCTTTCAGCACTTCCTCATCCTCTCAATAATGTTCCTGTTCTTAGCCTCTCTGGTGACTGCTCCTGCTGAATAACAACCGGCAGCACTGTCACGTGACACAACCATTAATGACGCAAATCATCAGAGGAGCTTATAAAGAGAGGCTCCCTTTCCACCAGAGAACATACATTTTTATTTCAGTGCAGCTTAGTCCACTTATATTGAGCAGCAACTGGATGCAGAGGCAGTGTGGGCCCCTTGAATTGCCAGATCAGAGCAGAGGTACCATTGTAAAGTATGCACTTGTCCCACAGCATGGCCGGGCCCCCCCAGGAGGTGGGCCCTTGCTCCGTGACCGAAAGCCGGACCGCTCAGTCCACCCCTGCCAATGAACAATGTGGCTGAGCTGAAGGCTCATCCTGGGGACAGTGCCCTCAGTCCGGGGACTGTCCCCAGGAACATCTGGTCACCTTAAGGGAAAGGGGCCATTTCCATTCACCCTCACTCAATTTCTCCTCGCTCAATTTTGAGCCCTGCCACCATCTATTAATAGCAACAACCCCTCATGTATCTTATTCGGCACAAAAAAGCTTGATAAAGGTCTGTTTAGACCGAAACATTGACCTGCTGTTTATTGTTTTAATAAAATATCTTTTAAAAAGTCGCACTGGTGCTGCCCATAGTCCCCTTTCCTCTACACTACTTTTGGGGAAGGTGCATTAATGACAGTGCAGAGTGAGTGCTTTCCACCGTTTTGTTATATATACACACATGCACAAGATTCTTTGTTGCAGGACTTAAGAAGTCGTCAGTGAGAGGAGTCTGGGGTTCAGGAGTCCGGGGTTCAGGAGTCCCACAAAAAATCAACACATCTCCCTTTATGGGCATTATATTTGAGGGGAATTAAAGACTAATATGGGATATCCAAATCAATCCACTAAGAACTGGCTCATACTGGCCATTAGGATTATCTTCCCAGATAAAATAAGTGGGGATTTATCATTAGGAAACGGTAATGCCCCCTTATTGAGATTGGAGCAAAAAGGGTGGGGGAAGAGATTCTGTCTACTGCAGCAGAAATGGTGCCACACTATCATTACCTTGGTTTGACCATGGCTTAGAATAGTTGTTCTTCCGAAAACTGGAGTAAGTAGTTGTGGAGCCTCGTTCGAATATTGGATCACCGTTCTCAACCACCACAGCTTTTGTTCTGCTCACTTCCACTGTTAAGCTTTTAAAACAGATAAATATGATGTAGTTCCTATGGGTATATAATGTGTTACTGGTACAACAAATGCACAAGTGTTTGTATTGGCCAAGCAACAATGGAAAAAGCCTAAAATAACAATATTAATTTCACTTCCTGTTTAACCCTTTGAGTGCTAGAGGGGTATGCAAGGAATCTGTTGCATACCCTCTGGCATTCATAGGGTAAAGAAGAACAACTAATAATAAAGCCCCTCTTCCAGTAATATGATCAGAAAATCCTAATGGCCCCTATGAATATTTCCCTTTTTTCTTAGCTGAAGATATAACCTCTACATGCAATTCTGGATGTCATGTCCCTGGAGGCAGACATGACAGCTGATAGCAGGACTACAAAACCTCAAGCTCTGCTCACTGCTCATGGTAATCTTAGGACTTTAAGAACCAGTGGGGTGTGCAGGTTATAAAATGGTTAAATAGACTCACCCTGTCTGCTTCAGTTTGAAAGAACTGCCAACAGCTATCATGTTTACCTCCATGGACATGACATCAGGACTGACTGGAGAGCTTATCATGGGAAATAAAGTGCAGGGGTAAAATTCGTAGGGACATGTGGATTTTCTGGCCATAGAAAGATAAGCTTGTGGGGGGGTTTTAAGAGGTATTACTTCTCCTTTTAAGGAGTTCTACAACGTTAACACTGAAGCCAATGTACAAATTCTGCAAATTCCCATTGATTTAAATGGAACTTTTAACACAGTGGTTCTCAACCTGTGGGTCGGGACCCCTTTGGGGGTCGAATGACGATTTGCCAGGGGTCGCCTAAAACCATCAGATATTTATATTTCAATTCATAACAGTAGCAAAATTCCAGCAATGAAGGGGCAACAAAAATAATTTTACTGTTAGGGGTCTCCACAACTTGGGAAATTTTATCAACAGGTTGCGGCACTATAAAGGTTGAGAACCGCTGTTTTAACACCTTCAATGCCAGAGGTCTCGAAGCATTGAGAAGCAATGCGTTGAGGCCACCCTAGCATTTTTGAGGTTTAAAAAAAAAAAAAATTAATTGCTGACACAGAGGTGATGTGATAATTATAGGAGACTAATCCCAGATGTGGGCTGGCATGTTTCTGTAATAGAGATGATAACATGCATCTGTGAGTGTTTCTAGTGCTCACCAGTCAGAAGGGCAGATTTTCTCTAAGTAATTAAGTAAGTAATTACTTAAAAGACAGTATATTGCATCATGATGTGCACAAACAATGGGAAATAAAACATTAAATTGGGCATTAGCATAGAAGGGAGATTTTCTGCATGAGCTTATTTCATGGTCAGGGGGTCACTTATTGTTATAACATGATTGGCCATCTAGACAAAACTATGTGTGGCGAACCTCTTATTACAGTCTTTGGCTTAGAATGCACATATAACACTATATATACATATAATGAAGGGTCCTTACGTAAACATGATCAACCAGTCAGAATGTAATCCTTTTAGATGATGTCCACAAATGGATATGCAATCATTGGCTGAGCGGTAACTTAGTAACATATTGATTGTGAATGGATGACATCCTATTATTCAAGCTGTTGATGTGGGTGTGTTGGCACTACCAATGATTGTCAGCCTTGCCTCTGTCTTACCCATCTGGTCTCATTGACCCACTGAAGAAGTCTGCTTGCACAGACAAAATGCATAGGGCAACATAAGAACTAGGATCTGTAAGACTGCACAACTGAGAGTACCTCATGTCCGACCTTCCTAGTCTCTTTTTTTGTTTGAACTTCAGTATTACCACTAACACTTCAACCACCTGTTAGTAGTGTTGTCTAGACAACAGGTGTTCAATCCATGCCTACAGTCCAGAAGTATTTACTTTGTAGAGCAAAGCTCAGTTAATCAAATTGATATTGAGCCTATCATAAATTAGTGAGGAATCATCAAGTCCTGGCTTAATAGTGCATTGTAATGTCTTGCTTACCACCCACTGGCATTCAAAGGGTTGAGTGAGGTTACTGAAGTCTCTTCTCCCTGTCATCCCTCCCTAATACAGACAACTTTACATCAGTATTCTATGCAACCTATCAGTCTCTTCCCCTCCCATAATTTTAAGCACATATGGCAAGGTTTGTCTCCATCACCAAGGCAAAGATTCCTTTTTCAGAAATAAAATACTGATTTTAGATGTTGGACACTGGAAAGCTGAACCTTTGGAGAACCATGAGAGATGGGACCTGAGAGGGCCAGGTCTGCAGTAAGCTCACTGTTACTAGCAATTTTCTGCTGTAAAGCAAATTACTAGTGGCTTATGCAGCAAGGAAACAGTAACAAGCTTCCACAATATCTTGCTCTTGTAATTAACACACAGCTCTGCTTTTTTACCTCTCCTCATCAAGAATAATGGAGCCATCTTCTGCCACTTTTACCCGAGGAACCAGTAGCTGGCCGTCATCTGCCTCCTCATCTAGATCATCCTCTTCCTCATTGGAAAGGTTTTTCTCCACTGGTCTGAAATAACAGAAAAAGATTTAATATCCTTGTCCTATGGATATGCAACAATTGCAGTCATTCTTTCACCAGCACTGCAAAATAGTAAAGTGTTTGTTTTAACCCCATGAAAACCAGGCATATGTGCAACGCATTACAAAGCAATGCATCGTACCCACCTAGGATCATCAATGGGTTAAACTGCTTTTTTCCTCTATACTGAGCACTATTGAAAACAGATTACAGTTTTGATTTACACAAGTTAAGGTGTGAAAGTATTCTGCAGAAGAGATGTGATCCCTAGTATTTGAACCGTTATAAGCAGATAAAGCAAAAAGTATTCCACAAGTCTTAAGCATTTTACTCCATCATGGCATTTCCTCACGGGAAAGTATAGGATTAAACACCCATGATGGGTTGAAACAATTAAAAGGATCAGACATTTGTTCATTGACTGTTGTAACCCAACTTTCATTGCCATTTCCAACCTATGGATGGAGCCCAGTGATACAGCAGCACCAAAGAATTGATCAGCTGGGTGAGTGCTTTAATTTATTTCTCTTGTGTATTGTGAATGAAAAAGACACCAAACAACTCCTAATACATTTTCACTTTAATACGAGTAGTAAATCCTAACAGTCACTGTAAACCAATTCTGCACGGATTGGTTTCCCAAAATTAATCTTTAATTAGTACTATATATAATGTCCTCATGGGAGGACTTGATTGTTTATTGTCGGATGCTTGGATCCCAAACTTCTCACTGAAGTCTTCATCCCTTTTGCACAAGATATCAGAAAACTAACTAAAGATAAATTTTGGGGAACCAATCTAGGCAGAAATGATTCACAGTGCACATTAGCAGTTTCTGCGGAAATTATGTTAAATAGGGGTTTAGTACAAAATCACATTTACTGTCACCAGAAGCATATATATGAGCATTTGATTTTAATAATTTGAGTGCCAGAGGGGTATGCAACGCACTGATTCAAAATGTAATTCGTACCTCTCTGACACTCAAAGGGTTAACGTAGCAGAATCCTTGTGCACATGACCAATTGTGTTACATCACACTGCAGTATATTCCAATGCATGCAAAGCTCAAGCAGGTGTGTTATAGGGATAGTAATACTTCGTTTTAACTTTATTTTATTTTGTAGGCATTAAAAAAACATGAAGAATGATATAAGTCTTATCTCTCAAACCTTTATGGTTTACGAGATATTCACAAGCAAAGTTTCCCCCTCCCGCCCCTTTTACCTAATGTAAACAATCTCTTCTCAGATGTGGAATGCAGTCTATAGACCAGACAGATAACAGAAGGGGACACTCTTATTCCTATGAAAACAGGCTTGACAAGCTTTCCAGGTTTTTCCCTTATCTTAATTGAAGATTGTCCCTCTCTGCAGTCTACCTGGGCACCTCCCTTCTGCACTAGCTGAACAGTGTGACATCAGTAAAAGGGGCGGGAGGGGGGTACTTTATCATTGAATTACTCTGGAACTACAACTCTGACAGAATTGAAATAACTCTCTGCAAAGTCCAAATACTATGATGATTAATTAGAGCTGCGTTATATTTTGAAACATTACTATCCCTTTAAGTGAAGTTAATCTCAATCACAAGTAAATTAAACAAAATACACACACAGAAACAAAGAACCCAGACACAACAAAATGGGAACTCACCCAGAAGTTGGAGCTTCCGCTGACAGAGATTTCTCATTACTTTTATTTTCTTCAAGTGATGATCTGTAGAAGGAGAAAAGAAAACTAACTGCACAATGCACTGAAGCTAGTGTGAGATCAGAGAGACAACAATGGAGAGTGTAACCACACTATGGGCCTTATGTTCGAAAGAAAAATAGAGTAGTAATTCTGGGGCAAACCAAGTGCACCATAGGGGGTCATTAAAACTTCCGCCAATTTCTTTTACCTTAAATGAGACTTTTACATCCATGAATGCTAGTGAAATTCACCACTACATTGGTTCTCATTGCCGCTGGTTTGTACCAGAATTGCTTCACTTTAGCTTGATCAATAAGGCACTAAGGGGGGAGATTTATAAAACTAGTATTAAGGGAAATGAAGCATCAAAAAGGTGTTAAAAATGTCTGTGATAGTTATAAAAGTAAGAACGGCATTTTAAGAAGACATTATTTTGAAAAGTGGCAATAGGAAGCATTTTCTCCAGTGTTTTTCCATCATGTCTGAACAATTCTTATTTCTGGCATTTCCACCAACTAAAGAGTTCCTACAACGTGTTAGAAATACCAACACTCCCAATAAGGAATACAGTGGTGTAACAATACAGGTTGTAGAGGTCTCACCTGCGACCGGGCCCGTCACTCCGGGGGTCTGGCCGCCCCCTGCTAACCTCCCAACCGGCGCCAGCAACTAGCAAAAAGCTGAGGTCTGTGCCTTCTTCGGCACAGACATCTACCACCTGAGCTGGCCTCTTTGGCACTCCGGTAATGCAGAATGCTGGGAGACGACATCATCTCCCAGCACTTTGCATTATTGAAGAAACAACCATGCGGGAGGTCCAGCTGTATAGAGGGGTCTGTGCAGAAGGAAGCACAGACCTCTCCTGCCATGCTGCTGGACCACCAGGGAGGTAGGAGATGGACACTGGGGGGAGGGGGGGTCAATAGGGGCAATGTGGTCGGAGTGAGGGGGCCCATGGCAGTTTCTGCACCAGGGCCCGCTGGCTTTTAGTTACGCCTCTGAAGGAATAAATACATTTTATGAATCCCTTCGTAAAAACAAACATGAACACTTTTATAAATCTCCTCCTAACTGCATCTGGGAATATCTTCCAGCAAGTCATACCCGTGGCTTTTCATGGGTGCAAGTTTAGTAAAAACACGACAGCTGCCCATTAACAGAGCTGGAGATTTCTACTAAGAAACAAATCCAGCAGAAAAATTAAGAATTTGTTCATTCATCTGGTTTCTCCAGCCTTGCAATTAAAACCCTTTGAATGCCAGAGGGGTACCCAACACATTGCAAAGCAATGGATCGCATACCCCCTGGCACTGAAAGGGTTAATATTAAAGCATACTGCTTTCATATCTGGACTGTAACTTTAAATTCCTTGAATGCTAGAGAGATCTCCAGAGCACTCTGCAATGAGCTGCAGACTTCACTGTATTCCAAAGGGTTAATTTAGAGATTCTTACTACATATACTATGAAATGTATTTCAAGAGAGAATCAGGACTGACCATCTGTGGATCTTAGATGTGAGCAGATTTTTCATTAATGCAGTTGTGTCATACAATGTTTTGGGGTGAATACCCTTTGTCAGTTAAGATCCAGATATTGGCTTTCAGTTCCTCCTCAAGCTACCTGTGGATTCAGCCACATTTGTATAGGTTTCTGGCACATCGAATTACTTGTGGAAACAGCATTCCCAAGCGTGGCACACATTACAGAAAACAGAATAATGATATAAGGTGACAGTTCCCCTTTAAGGTTGGTCCTATTGATCAAGCTAAAGAGATGCAATTCTGGAGTGAACAGCACAAAATCAAATTCACACCGATTTAAAAGGGCTTTTAATCCCTTTCCAGGCAACATACAGGTATAATGGAACTGATCAACGGAGCTAAAGAGGTGTAATTTGGGAGACCAACTATACCCATAGGGTAGAAATTAACATACTAATTGATTTTAATGGATTTTTTTTTAAGCCCTTGAATGGCAGATGTCTCCAACTTGAAGACTTCTCTAGCATTCAAGGAATTAAAAGTCCCATTTAAATAAATGTAGATTTATTTTATAGTGCAGTTGGTTTGCACCAGAATTGCACACCTTTTGATTGGTTAATAAGGCACATTATTATCTGCTTGCTGCCAGTAGGGGTTCCGCCTGAACTGCTGTAATAATTTGTTTGGTTCATAGATATTTGGCAATGTTACAATGAGCAAGAAAGGGGGGGATTCAAAGTGTTGTGCAGGGGGAAGGAGGGGAAACAGTGTCAAATCCCCATGCTAGCAGAAATATATACATTTAAAAAAATAAATGAATAAAAAGTCTAGAGTTTTGTGAAGGTTTTACACATCTGTTAAATTCTGCTCTTCACCCCCTGGGATACCAAAGATGTCTTTAAAGCCTGCAGAGCAATGCACTGGAGAAATCTCTAGAATTCAGTGGGTTAATAGAAGCAAATTACTGTAAGACTAAGAGCCCATTCAAAAAAAAGGGGGTTTAATTGTGCTGCAAACCAACTAAACCATAAATAAAACATCCCAGATTTCCCAAACAATGAGTTGGAGAGCTCTCTAGCATGCAAGGGGTTAAGGGCCACATTTAAAATAAATGGAAACATTTAGTTCTACCCTATAGTGCAGTTGGTTTCCTCCTGAATTACTCCAAGTTTTCTTTTGAACAAGCGGCCCTAAGTGAAGCGAAATGGAAACCCGCAATGCGCTGCAATAAAACGTGGGCCAAGAGGCAGGATACATTAAAGCTACTCCAGAAACTGGAAGATACTAAAACATTTGAGAATAAATGACTCAGCAATTAAACAGTTTACACCCAAGACTGGAACACATAACAGTTGTAGGTTAAAGACCTCTCCATCTCACAATGTGGTGCAGAGGTCTCTAGCATCTGGTGGGTTAATAATAATCAAAATACTGTATGCACTGTACATACATATTGAAATTAATTTAATTAGACTTTCCCAAAATCTGCTAACTGTATTATCCAAATGAGATTGTCTGATGTTCCAAAGCAGGTGGGTTGTGAAATACTGTAACTTACGTCATGGGGTTGTTTACTGGGATAAAATGGATGAAATCCCTCATGGTCATTTTGGAGCGTTCTAGGTCTGGAGAGATGTCTGGAGTAGGATGCTTCTCTTTCCATGCTTTCTATAAACCACAAAAACACAACAGCTTACCATAAAGAATGGAGAAGTTAATCCCATGGTAAAAGATTAAGTAAAAAGGGGTCAGCAACAGTCTAGAAAATACGCACACATACACACAAAAAATTATAAATATGCATTACAACCTATATTGGGGTTAGTCAATTGTTGGGTCACTCTAGGAGCCACACCAAATATTTAGAAGCCAGAATCTGCGTTATAAGAGAACCTTTACTCGTCGTTTAGTGGAACAAAGTTGGAGAAGCAGATGATGTGTGTGTGTGATTCTTTGGCCACCAATGGAAAATGGCTGGACTGTCAGACAGACTAAAGTGTGGTTCTGTGGCCACCAGGGAAACTAGAGTGTGTGTGTGTGGGGGGGGGGAGAGTCAGACAGCTTGGGGGGTTCTGTGACTACTATCAGAAGAATCAGGCTCAGAGATCTATGACTACAAGAGGCCGTGGGGCCCGGCTTGGAGGTCAGGCAGTGTATTTGGGGGATTTGTGGCTACAAATGGGCAGGGTAACAAGGCTGGTAGGGTCAGTCATCGTACATGGGAATCTCTGGCTACCAGTGAGCAATGGGACAAGGCTGCAGTGGGTCAGACAGTATATGTGGGGTATCTGTGGCTTCAAGAGGACAGGAGCAAGGCTGGTGGTGCCATTCACTGTGTGTGGGGATCTATGGCTACCAGTGGGCAAGGGAACAAGTCTACAGGATGTTAGACAGTATATGTGGGTATCTGATCAAGAGATACAGTACTAGGTGCACTTTTTTTGTAAACATGATCGTTCTCATGCTCATGGCAGCGATCTTCTTCTATGAAGTTGAACACTTTATAAAGAAGGGCAATTTTGTTTATGGCTTTCAAAATCATCTACATTTATGTTAGCTACTGTTTATTTAAAAGCTAAAGTCTGAGATTATTTAGCTTTATTTACTTGTTAGGTTATGCAAATTAGCCAGAACTTCTTGCCAGGAAGAAGCAGATTTGTATCTGACACAACAAGCTGTTACAACCAGCACTGTCTAATTAACATAAACTGACAAATAAAGCTAAATATCTCCTAAACTATAGCTTTATATAAAGAATGGCTAGCACACATACAGGTGATCTTTCAAATTCAATTAAAGGGACATTAATATATGTCTGATTCATCTGCATAGTTTTTAAAAGGATAGTAACACTTAATATATAGTAACATTTGTATTGTAAGCTATATCCTCTTTAGTACAACAAAGGTAATCCATCCCACTGCTGAGCGGTATTTTATTAAAAAGTAATAGCAGCTAAAAATTTATTTTTTTAGATGCAGTATCTCAATGGCCTGAAATATAATTACAGTGATGCTTTTGCAACATCATCCTATGGAAACCTCTGGTTACCTGACCAGAAACTTCCATAGGATGGTGTAGCAACAGCACACCGAGATACTGCACCTAAAGAATTCAAGTTTGAGCTGCAGTAACGTTTGAATAAAACACGTCAGCAGTGGGAGTAAATTTGTTGTACTCAGGAATATAAACCTTAAAATATACTATCCCTTTATGCATGTAGAGCCGTATTTCAAGCATGCGATTTGTAGTTCATATCTATATATATATATATATATATATATATATATATATATATATATATATATATATATATATATATATATATATATATATAAGACTTTGTGCCTGGAAAAACACACCCAGGGGTGGCAGTAAGGAGGAGTTACTGCTCCCATTGGGCGATTCAATGGAAGCGTGATTTTACACCAGTTGCAGTGACCACAGGCCACTGCTACTGGTGTGAAAATCATGTAGTGAGTTGGCCCACCCCCACTATCCAGCCCACCCACCACTAACAAAGTGAGAAAAAAAAAATGGCTGCCACTCACTGCTACACCACAGACATGCGCACATACACACACACACACACACAAACACACACACGATTGTATTGATTGAACCATAAAGTGCAGGAAACGCACGATGGGGAATCGTGAAGGACAGCATATAAAAATGACTGACATTAACCCTTTGATTGCCACTAAACGTATTACAAAACAATGCATTGCCTACCACTCTGGTACTCAAAGGGTTAACCACTGGAACACCGACCACCTCGACTTATTTCTGAGTCAGGCTGCAGTGGTAAGGCTCAAAAGTGTGAAGGCTCTTTCTGCACTGATGTAGCTGACCTGTTGAAGCAGTATTTCCAAGATCTGCCACAACCCATATTCACCAGCATACTGACTGACATGTTCCTGCACATCTACCACTGTAAGCATGGGGCTTTCTAACTACTTCTACTGTGGGCTGTAAAGTGTACGATGGCTGGATACAGTATCGGCTCTTTCCTACACTCATGTCTGCCCTGGCTCAGCCTCCAGCTGTCCAGGCTCTATTCTCCCCGTTTGCCAACCGAAAACATACCTCTCGCTAGAGCCCAGGTCTATGACATCTGTGGGATGAGACTGTAGTTGGTGGTGTACTTATTTTGCTATTGCCATGTAATGTACTGAATGCATTTACAAGCTTGTGAAGTTCATTTCGTCAGCATTGCTCCTGCCTCTCTCCCCTTCTGTGCGTGCTCCGGTACACCCTGCTATTGAGCACACATTGAGAACGGGACAGAGAGGGGACAGAGAGAGGCAGGAGCAACGCTGACGAAATGGACTTCACAAGCTTGTAAATGCATTCAGTACATTGGAATGGTCTAAAACGTGTGCCTGAAAACTAGGCACACGTTTTAGACCATTCCAGTGAAGGAATTCCGTGTAAGTAACGAGATCCCAGCACTTCTCAAGCACCTCAGTGTCAACCGACAGAGATCTCCTGCTGACAGCTTTACAGCTGTCAGTAGGAGAAATCAAACTTTAAACGCCTGTATCTCTTAAACCATAGAGGTTTGAGAGATATGTTTTTTTTGCATTTAGCTCAGCTTTTTAAGCTCTTCTAAATGCAAAAAACTTTTTTTTTTTTTTTTTTTATAGATATTACTAACACTTTAACCCCTTCAATGCCCTGGGACACTAAGTGTGCCAGGGTACAAGGCACAGCGCTTTAAGGAACAAATAAAAAGAAAAAAAACAGTCCAGGTCTGTAGGATTCCTCATGCTGCATCTAACCACACACAGTAGTTCGTGCAGTGTACTCCTCTATATGAGGTCTCAAGCTCCTGCCAAATGTGAAGCAGCATCCAGCAGTGCGGGGTACCCTCTCCTGTGAAGAGCTGTCTGGTAAGGTTTAAAAGCAATAGGGAATCTCTGCAATCATATTTCTCAGGCTACATGCATGTAACAAGCAGTTTTTAATTGCAACATACTGTGACTCTCCAGTTCTTCGACTCTGTCCCCCATCATCCTCTGCCTACACTGTTTTCAAATGTTGTAAAAACAATAATTACTTTTCCTCATTCTTCACCTTCACTCTATATTGCCACCCACATTAACTCTTTGAGTGCCAGAGGGTTGCATAATGCATTGCTCCTCAATGCTTTGGACACCCCTATGGCACTCTAAGGGTTAAACTATACTTTTTAACATTGTTTTTCGCTATGCATGTCTGTGTGCATGTGTGTGTGTGTGCGTGCAGGCATGTATGTATATGACTGTGTGTACGTGTGTGTATGTCTGTGTCAACCGTGTAGTACAAGTAACACTCTTCACAACACATTTCTTAATTAAAAAAAAAAAAAAAATCACACACACAGCTGAATACAACCATAACAAAAAAAAAAAAAAAAAAAAAAAAAAAAGACAGGCAACGCTGTCCGACACTGCTAGTGTATTTATAAAGGATCCCCCTCCTGCACCTGTTAGCCGCCTCCCCTCATATGTGGATTACGGTCATCAGACTGGACAGCTTGCAGCGAGTGTCAATCTTCATGAAGTAAGCATAAGGAAAACCCTGTCCCCCTTGATAAAGGAGGGCAGGTTTTTCTTTATGCTCAGTGAAGATTGTCCCTCGCTGCGCTCCTTCTGGACTGGCTTGGAGAGACAGCGTGACGCAGGTGAAAGGGGTGGGAGGGGGATATTTTATAGTTACATTACTCATGAACTATCGCTTTAAGTCATTAAAGTGTAGTAACTTTGTATCCCCTTATTGATGAGAGGCATGAATATACTTCCAGCCCAGTCCACAATTTCCATGACCACTATCACAAAACACTTTGAGTCTATACTCCCCCCCCCCCCCTCGGTGGTGGTGGGGAACCTTATGTCCCTGAATGCGAGCTCCTTCAACTTATCTAGAGAGTTTTCTGGTCAGTTGACCATCGAAGCATGACAGTGATAAAATGTAATACTCTATACCGATTAAGTGTCATGATTTTAAACTGGACCATTCTCCTGTTTTCGCAGACCCTAACGGAAAACTCTGGAAACATCCAACAAGCTCAATGTGAGTCATTAACCCCTAAAGTGCCATGCACTGCGTACCCCTCTGGCACTCAAAGGGTTAAAAAAAAAAAAAAAAAAGTACATTACATATTGGTGAAGAAAGGAAACAAATAGCACTTTGACATTACAAAGAAACAAAATTATACTATTTAAATGGGGTTTTTTTTACCCTCTGAAAGGTAAGATCATCATGAAAACATTGCTTCACAAATGCACTGGAGCAATGATCAAGGTGACAGAAGTCACATGTAACATTATCTTATTTAAGAGCATGTGAAAAAGACATTTAAAAAATTAATCTGTGCATAAAAACACAAATCAACAGGAGACCAAAAGGAATATGTCATTTTTGCCCTTGAAATGCATACAACTACAAACACAGTAGGCAACCTTTAGCTCTCCAACTATTAGGGACATCATCCCTATCCAATCATCGACTGTTAGGGATAATTAGAGTTGTAATCTTCAAAATGTGGAAAACCAATGGTTGTCTACCCATTTCAAGAATTGTTTTCCTTAATTCTATAAAAGACAATGACACATAACCAAGAAGCACAAAAAAAACCCCATACATTTTGCAAGAGGTGTTAATCCCTTTGTAGATCTTGCATGATAAAAATTAGACAAAAAAGTTCACTCCTTGTTTTCAAAGGGAAATACACTCCATAGCAATTACAGTCTCTATGTTTGACCTGCTATGCCTCCCACTGGACTTGGCCTTCTCATAATTTATATTGATTTGCAAGGGTAAGGTGAAGGAATTTCCAAAAAATAAGATGTACAATAACCAATGGTTCCCAACCCTCTGCTTGGGATCCCTGAAAGGATACACTACTGTTCAGAAGTTTGGCATCACTTAGAAATGTCCTTGTTTTTTAAAGAAAAGCTTATTTTCCATTAAAATAACATAAAATGGATCAGATATACAGTGCAGACATTGTTAATATTGTAAATGACTATTGTAGCTGGAAACAGCTGATTTTCTATGTAATATCTACATTTGCTGCAAATGGAGGATTCTTCGATGAAAGCAAAAAGTTTGAAGAACACACTTATTTAAATTAAAAAAAAAAATCATTATTTCTGAACTTGTCAATGTCTTGACTGTATTTCCTATACATTTTGCAACTCACTTGATGTATGTTTTCATGGAAAACAAGGGAAATTTCTAAGTGACCCCAAACTTTTGAACGGTAGTGTATGTCTTTAGGATGTCTCACCTGGAGTACAAGCAAGTTAACCCCTTAGCGACAATGGGCGTACATGTACGTCCTCTGTGGCTATCACTTAGTGACAGAGGACGTACACGTACGTCCCGGAAATCCGGATCCCCGCGCGGCTGCACGCCGTTCGGGGACTCCGGATTCTTTTGAGGAAAAAAAAAAAAAAAAAATATGTTAGACGGGCGTTAAGTGACGGCCGCGTCTGCACGCGGCCATCACTAAGGGGTTAATCTGAGGTGAATTTGTTTAACCAGTTGAACTCCAGATGAGTGAGCAATGTATTTTTTAATCTACAGAGAGTGTTATTTAACTCACCTGTGTACAAGCAGGGGAATCCTAAATATGTGGATAGTTAGGGGTCCCCGAGGACAGCACATTTTCTGGACAAATTAATACCCCCCCCCCCCCCAGGTCTGCTCATGGTCTACAGATTTGTGTCACTTACAATCACCATTACAGAACTACAGAATATTATGCCACTCTACAAATAAAATAACTGTCTGAAGCATTAAAGCGGAACTACCATGTCACAAAATGTTTAACTTAACTAAGTCCCCTTCTGGCGACTAGCTGCTTAGTAGCTCTAGTTGCCAGAATTATTACCTGATTTAATAGATATATGCTTTATTCCCCAGCTGTCAGTAGCACAGAGTGTAGTCATCTTACCAGAATGACGTTCACGAGCCTGCTCTGTCAGTCCCAGCCGGGTCTAGGAGGCGTTGCTAGGAGCCATTTGGCTCCGGCTGGGACTGACAGCGCAGGTGCGCGGACGTCATTCTGGCAAGATGTCTGCGCTCCATGCTACTGACAGCTGGGGAATAAAGCATATATTTATTAAATCAGGTAATAATTCTGGCAACTAGAGCTACTAAGCAGCTAGTCGCCAGAAGGGGACTTAGTTAAGTTAAACATTTTGCGACATGGTAGTTCCGCTTTAAACACATTATACACCTATTACAAACTGGGGTGAACTGTAATGCTTATACTTCCTATGAAGAGAAATGAGTTCCATTACAAAGCTAGCAATGACAGAAAAACTGTCCTTACCCGCTCTTTTTTAAGTTCATCTCGAAGTAAATCCCTTAATTTTTGGGCTCTTCTAATTCTTTCACGCTCCAAATTACCAACTCTCCTCTTTACAGGAGTAGGTTTGATGATATTTGGAGGTTCTTCATTGACACAAGATTCCTGTGAGGGCCTCTCTTTAAGAGGGCACAGATCCTCCTTTTGTGAAGGTTCAAGCACTTTAGCCGGAGACACGTCAGAGTGCATAAGAGAAGATTTCTTTGAGGAAAATTGAGGCACCTGAGGCACTGGGGTCTTCTTTTCTGGCAGACACATATTCTGCCCTTGAGACACTCCATGGGGTTTGGGAGATTTGGGAAAGGTCTGTATCTTGGGCCTCTCAGGAGGAGAGATCTCACTCTTTAGGGGTTCTTTATTACTAGG
Organism: Rhinophrynus dorsalis; assembly: GCA_037306005.1. Classification (NCBI taxonomy): domain Eukaryota; kingdom Metazoa; phylum Chordata; class Amphibia; order Anura; family Rhinophrynidae; genus Rhinophrynus; species Rhinophrynus dorsalis. The sequence continues at coordinate 595,975,908 of CM074718.1, read as the reverse complement.
CACAGATTCAGGAATTTCTGCTTGAGAGGCTTTTTGAGATGGAGTTGTAACGGCAGAGGAATTGGAAACCCTTGGCTTTGCAAGGTTGGGCAAAGTGGATATTCTTTTTCTTCTCTGTAGTGGTGTAGATGATGGTCTATTTTGTTGGACTTCATTTCTGTTAGAGGCAGTGTTCTCATGCCTGTCCATAAAAGAAGATGTATTGCATTAGGACTAATAGAACTATACATAATGATCCAGTGACTACAGCTGAATTTCCAACAGCTTTGCTTAACTTTCTTTATTTTATTTTTCATCACAGTCAACAAATGGTACCTTTGAGTGCCAAATCATTAGGTACCTCTCTGGCACACAACAGGTTAACCCTTTAACTGCAATTGGATGGCCACTGCAATCCTTCTAAATGAGTTGCACAACACCTTCTGTCACACAAAGATTTAATCGAAGTGCAAATATGCTCCTCTGCATAATAATAGTTCATGTCTGCCTAGGAATCTTATTCCTCCTCAAGCTAAATAGCAGCAGTTATACAGAAATCCAACTGCACCATTAGAAGGAAGAAGAAAATTTCAACCATTTTAAATGCTGGGGGGGGTACGAAACCTAGCATTCAAGTGGTTAAACCCTTAAGGACCGTTGATGGTCATAGCACCTCACGTACTTTTTACTTACAGAGCTCTACCGGGAGCACTAAGTAAAAACGGGGCCTAAAATTGACCTCTCCAAGACTGGAACAATTTCTCTTAGGCCCCAAAGCGGCGTGCTGGTACGCGTAACAGGTCACTTATACAGGCTCTTCGGCAAGGATCAAAGCAGTCCTTAAGGGAAAGTAACTTCCCTGGAACGCTGGCCCTTAAGGGGTTAAAAGCCTCCTACAAAGCACAGTAATGTTTCACAAAAACAGCAGCTCCAATTAATCTTCATAGTATTTGAGCCAGAGAGTGCTATTTCAATACTGTCAGACATGTAGTTCAAGAGTAACTGAATGATAAATTATCCCCTTCCTGCCCCTTTTACCTAGTGTAAACCACCTCCCCGCAGATGTGGAAACTGGTCCTGGGACCAGACAGCAATGGACAATCTTCTTACTGTGAACATAAGGAAAAACCTGCCCCTCAACAAGATTTCGGGTTTTCCTTTATGCTCACTGAAGATTGTCCCTCTCTGCAATCCATCTGGACAGTCTTGCTGCTCTGAGGTGAGTAGTGTTACATCAGTAAAAGAGGCGGGAGGGGGATACTTTATCATTCAATTACTTTTGAACTACAACTCTGCCAGTATTGAAATGACACTCTCCATGGCCCAAACACTATGAAGATTAATTGGAGCTGTTTTTATTGTGAAACATTACTATCCCTTTAAATCAATGGGCATTTGTAGAATTTTTCTCACCATTTCTCAGTTGGTTTCCTCCAGAACTGCAGTTCTTTAGCCTAATGGATAAGACCCTCTGGGGTATATTTTCATTTTAAAAGTGTAGCAATTCTGTAACATAATTATTGTACAATATTTAACACAGAAAACTATTACTTTCAATTGGACATTTTTTTTGACCCAGTGTAGTTTAAGATTTTCAGGAAAAAATACAACATACTTCTCATGAAATAACTTGTGACACTGACAGAGATGTACATAAAGTTTGTGAATCCTTGGTAAAATATATTCTAATACAAGTGCCACTATTAATTATTTTGGATGAAGCATTTCTCCTCTGCATTCATGTCTTCCTGGCCAGAAGAAACAGGTTGTGTAAATTAAAATTATTTCACAATCATATTTAAAAAAAATAAATAATCACTTTAACCCTTTGGGTGCCCAAAAGGTGTACAAAGCAACACCACTACCTAATGGCTCTATGGGGTTGATTAAGGGATCTCTAGAGTAAGTGACTCAATTTTTATTTTGCTGACATTGAGCAATACCCGAGTCAGTCGGACTGTTCTTGACACTCCATATTCTCAGGGAAATATATTAAACATTTGCTGTTGATTATGCGCTAAAAAGCAAATACTTTTAAAAACTACAAATGACTTCACAAACAATCCAAACTTTCTAGTGAGTTTAACTAGAGTAAGGACAACTCGATAAGTCAGTTTTCAGTGTCTACACAGTTGCAACTTCGTGTGAAATTGAATGAAAATTATGTCCCTCCAATCCAGCAATTCTAAATTTTGTCATAAAATTACAAAGCTCCAATACATTACAATCGTGTTCCACAACTATCTAATATTATCACATGCAGCCCCTATCAGCTGTCACCCACAGGCCTGTCTCCTTCTCTTCCTCCGGGGCCTGCTGCGAGTCACGTTTCTGAGCTCCGGGTGCCGTATTCCCCTCCACAGCAGGCACATCGCACACTTCCGCCCCGTTATTTTTCCCGGAGTCCCCTTGCTCGGGTTGGGAAGGTGGTACTGCAACAGCCCCATCTCTCTCTGTGACTCCTCCAACGGCCGCCCCGGATCCTGGTCCTCGTCCTCCCGGCTTCACATTGGGCTTAAAGCTGAGTCTCGCTCGGCGGATCATAGTGACAGGATCACCTACTGCCCGGCTTCCTCATCCCGGAATGTCCGTTCTGACCAGCCTGAATTCAGCACACGACCAGGCCCATCACGTGGGAAACAACATACAGAATGGAGAGGTTTCACAATGACGTCATCATACGGCGACTTCAATCTACGTAGAGAATAAGTAAACCATCCCATCCGCAACTGTCACAGAGTTACAGGGTTAAAAAAAAAAAAAAAAAAATCATTTTTTGTTCATGATCTTGATCTCCAAACTTTTGTCATTGGTTTTGAAATTGAATTTAACTAAATATTTCATGATCTTGCCACTAAAAGGCCAAAAGCTTATGAACTTTCAAATATGTTTAATATTCAACTTCTTTTAGTATTTCATGTAAGCTTTTGGTGTCAATGCAAAGTCTGTTTTGCTGTACAAAAATGAGGGTGAAAAGCCATGCCATTGTTTGGGGTGCTGAAGAAAAATTGTGTGTTCCATTGAGTGTTTGGTCTGTATGTGAGGTTACTTCATATGTTTAGGAGGTACAGGATGCCGCTGTCCCTTGTGGGTCTCACGGATCACCACCCACGTCACTGAATAGACAGTGCAACACTATTCTTTAAACATAGTAATTTTAGTACCGTTAAAAACCAACCAACTTCCCCTTCTTAATTTAACTTACATTTATTAGAGGCTTCTCTTGCCTCTCGGTGTATTCGCCTGCACTGGATTCTGGACATCACTTCAGGCTTGTAACACCATTAACTGTTTTCACACTATATCAGAGTGTTAATGTAGTTCCTGTGATCTTAGGCCACATATATGTTATAAATATGTAGACTACCACTCCAAAATTGAGTATTTGGAACCTTTACTGGTGTAGCAACTCAAATACTGAATATTCCTGTTATTGTGAGTGAGGGGTTATTCCCTGTACACTATATATATATATATATATATATATATATATAAACGATTTGCAGAATATCAAGCAGCAGGCGCACTCTGAGGTCTTCAAAAAAATAAAAATTAACTTTTATTTAGGCATAAAAGATGATCAACGTTTCGACCCCCTTGGGGCCTTGAGAAAGGCCCCAAGGGGGTCGAAACGTTGATCATCTTTTATGCCTAAATAAAAGTTAATTTTTATTTTTTTGAAGACCTCAGAGTGCGCCTGCTGCTTGATATTCTGCAAATCGTTTATATAATTTTTCAGGCTGCACCAGGCATGTTTCTAGTATTTACGGACGTTTTGGAGTGCCCACCTTTGTTCACATATATATATATATATATATATATATATATATATATATATATATATATAAGGTAATAAAACAATAAAGAGAACCTTTATTGAAAAATAATCAACTACTATAAAAACACACCTATTATAAAACATTAATCCAAAAACACCTAGTTGTTCTTTATGAAAGGTTACAATTACAATGGAAAATGAAAGCACTTAAGGGGAACAACCACCCCGCAATAACTTAACCTGCATTTATTCTTCATCTGGCGACTAGCTGCTTAGTAGCGCTAGTTGCCAGAAATATTACCTGGTTCTGAAGATTTTGCCGTTTTACCGATGCTCACAGGAGCAGGAAACACGGACATCTCGTCACAGTGACGTCCCTGCGCATGCGCTGTCAGTCCCTTTTGGAGCCAAGTGGATGTAGTTGGAGTTAGTGTATTGCTTCACCCCTAACTTAAGTGTGCATTTTAACACCATCATGCTGAAAAATGTTCCAAGGCATTGTGAATGAATTAGTAGTTAGAGAACTATTGGTGGGATGCAAGAAATGTGCACATCTGCTAAAGGCAATTTTTGTGCGCAGATAGATTTTGCCCATGTTCTAATCCAGGAAGCCGTATACCAAACTCTTCTTGAATTGCGCATAAATTTTTTTATTATGACAACACTACACAGACGTATAAATTCATTAGTAATAGCACTTCCTGCATTAGGCGCATTCAATATTCCCCTCACATAGATTTGTTAATCCTGGCCACACCCACAAAAATAAATATGCGCAGCTGTTCGCTAATCTTGATTTTTCATGCTCAATTCAACAAATTAATGCGTAAACCTATTCAGTAGTGGTTTTCACACAGGAAATAGTGATTGCGCTTGTTTCCCTCCATATGTATCAGTGAAGGGATAATTACTGTGTGTCTAAGTGTCTATCAGGAGGTCTTACCTATTTAAGACTCTGTTCAAACACAACCGCATAACTACACACAAGTACTACAGCAGTCACATGTATCCATACCTCCCAAGTGTCCCTCTTTAGGAGGGACAGTCCCTCTTTTAGACCCAAATCCCACTGTCCCTCTTTCTCACCCTAATGTCCCTCTTTTTAGGAGATCAGACTGTGTGGTGTGTATATAAGTGCAGAGCCGGCCCTTACATGGGACCCAGGCGGCACTTTGGCAGGGTCGGCAATTTGCCGTCCCAAGTCATGGTCTTTCGGGCGCCAGGAGGATAAACTTAAAGAAAGGCCGCTTAAAGCAATATATCAGCGGAACTAAATAATTGATAGCCAATTACAGCTCCAGAGCCGTTTCACTGGCAAGGTAATCTGGGCATGTGTCAGGACTTAGTTATCTTATCTTATCCTGGCACATGTGCACAGGTCTGAGTTGGTCACGTGGCGGAGCTATACGTTGGAAGAGCTCCCGGGCCACTAATCTTTTTTGGGTCAGATTCATCCCTGGAACCTGGCACTTGCAGAAGCACACGGGTAAGGGGCAAGGCGGGCTCAGAAGCTAAATAGATGGACACACCGCATGTCCCAAAATTACATACACTTGCCGGTTTTTGAATAAAAGAAGACAGAAAAGAAATCCCAGTCTAATTTTTAGCACTCAAGTCTAGATAAGAAACTTGAATGCCTCATAGACCGTTTGAATAAAGGGAACAAGTTGAGTGCTGTTATTAAACCTCATTGAGGGTATATAGAAAATAATTAAGTGTAGAAATAACTACCTAAATCCTAATGTAATATCTACTAGAAACCCATTTAGGCAGGTAACCCTAATAAGTATCTCTTAAAATAACATCTCTGAATTGATATCAGAGATGTTATTTTAAGAGATACCTATTAGGGTTACCTGCCTAATTGGGTTTCTAGCACTGAACTTGTCCCCTTTATTCAAACGGTCTATGAGGCATTCAAGTATCTAGACTTAAGTGCTAAAAATTAGGCTGAGATTTCTTTTCTGTCTTCTTTTTTTTAAAAAAAAAATGGTGAGTAGAAGTTAAATAAACCCAGGAGAGAAAGGGTTAAAAATAGATTTTTAAAAATTAAACTTTATTATATACTCATAAAAATCTGGCATCAGAACACCATCGGAATGTGGCTTTAATAACACATAGATTCAGATCACTAAGTAGCTGTATATAGACAGTGGATGCTATAATGCGATCTGGTCCATGACTGACAGATATAGAGAGTGATCACTAATGCATCCACCTTGAATCACAAAGTATTATACTTGGGGTGAGTTTGGATAAAATGTGGTTTTATAAGTATGCAACTGTCTACAAAAGATGCATTGAATATTTTTATAAAGCTCAGGCAGTGGTAAAGATCACAAGTGTACACAAGTTTGCAATGGATAAAAGAAAATCTTTATTTCTTACATACTAAAAACACTGCCATGCCTTGAGTGGTACCGTAGAAACTAATACTAATGCAGCACCACACAGCAGTAGAAGTACCCCTGTTTTCTTTTGGAAGTTTGTTGTAAGTTAGAGGTGGATAGTGACATTTCCCTAACCAAAGAACCATGAGTGATGTGTTTCTTCTTAGAATTCCTCATTCTTATTGTGGGATTAGTTTTGGTATGGAGGGCAGCATCTTATCCTTGGACCCAGGCAGCACAATGTCTTGGGCAAGCCCTGTCTAAGTGTATCACATTGCTCCACAGCAATAAAACTCACATTATTGTTTCCTTAAACATCAGTATATGTGTTTATAAATTAGTCTGCTTAAATAAAATACTTTGTTCTTGTTATAAGTTATTTATTAGGTAACACATGGAGGTGTCAATAGGTCAAGAAACAGCCTAAAAATTCTTGTTAATGATCCACCCACCAGCCACACCCCCTAAAACACAATTGTCCCTCTTTGGCAATTTGAAATTTTGTGAGGTATGTGTATCTATATACAACAGCCCTACAACAATCAATATGTAGTCATCAATATAGTAAACACACGTTTCAATAACAAAATGACAGGAAACGCTGTCAAACTATTGCTAGTAACTGAATAAATTATTTAGAGCAAGGCCGAAGAATTTTATTTGCATATGCTAATTTATAAAGACATATACTTACATTTAACCTTTTGAGTGCCAGATGTATACGCAATGCATTGCAAAGCAATGCGTTGCGTATCCATCTGGCACTCAAACGGTTAAACAAACATTAAGGTGAGTTTTATTGTTTTGGAGCAATGTGATACACTTACATACACACTACACAGTCTGATCTAAACAATGAGACATCAAAGTGAGGAAGAGGGACAGAGGAAATTGGGCCTCAAAGAGGTAGAATGCAACTGCAATGGAATCAGTGCCGAAATCAGCCACTTGGTCTACAAGAAAATGGAAACGGAGCTCCTGTGAAGTGACAGGAAGTATGGTTCAGCGAGCGAATATTAACTACTTATGCAACCATGACTCGTTTTACATCATGTGTGACGCAAACATCAGATAAATAAGAAGCTCGTCCCTCCTTTACTAGCTAGAACTTTCTGTGTGGTTCTTAAGCTGCGGGGAGGTGGCGGTTTGGAAGAGCATAGTTTGGCACTTGCCTGGAATGGCTCGTGAGTCCTTTCTTGCGGGGTTTACTAACAGAAGGCTTATATGCTGTATGCCTCTCAGTCCTTGGGTGCTAGGTCAGAATTGGGTAACCTGAGGCCTTTTAGCTTTTTCGACGTACTATCGTCGTCATAATTGTACCACTAATCAGCTGGAGGGCATTAGACTGTCCACCACTACTAGAGGGATAATATTTAGATATTTTTTGACATCCAACGGGGCAATGCAGTAGTATGCATGATGTCACTCTCCAGCTGTGCTTGAAATTCAACTAATGTAGTTAATCCGCCAGTGACCAAGGGTGATGGAAGTAATGCTATAACAACTGGCGAGCCATTGGGCACCCGTATGTTTTATTGCTCGAAGTGGGATTTAGGAAGTATGGACAGGCTGTGCTCGGGAGAAGTAGGGTGGGTTGTGGTTGGAGTGTTCCCGTTATCTGATGGCACTGATGTGTATTGTGATCTGGGAGATCTCACAGGAGTACAGGTTGGTGATGGTGAGTTTAATTCATTGTCTAACCCTCCACCACGGGTGGTGGGTCCTGTACATATATCGTATTGGGGTGAGGACTAGAGGGTTGTGCAAAATATTGCAATAATTTTGCACACGCCTTTGTTCCTCAAGGGATTCAAGAGAAAACTAGGTGAACTGGTAGTAATAGACGCTCGTGGGTTTTGTCTCATACAAACATTTGCAAGCCGCCTCATTTTGTTCAGCTGCTACCTTAGCTTGCTGTGGGCAATGGGAGTTGTAGTCCAAAAACAGCCACACGTTGCTCATTTCTAATCTGAAAACCGATGTATATAGCTACTGCTGTGGCGATGAAATGGTTAAACATGTTGACTCCATGATTGCGATGTCTTCAGCGCTTGTTTGTCATTGTGTTGCAGCACTCCCTAGCATAGGATGGGTTAACAATATGGTACAGGAATAAGTGTAGTTCCCATCATGTCTCTGAGGATCTAGGTTGTGGTGCTCAATGTTCATGATGCAGCTGTGATAATCCTCAGGCACATGTAACTGACCATATTTAACATAGAACTACACTGTAATCAAAGGCTTTCAATTCTTATAATCCAAATATTTGACTAGGACCATTCTTGCAGCTGTTGTGTTTATGTATGTATATATCTATTATATATACTAGCAGTGTCAGACGGCGTTGCCCGTCTTTTTTTTGTTATGGTTGTATTCAGGTGTGTGGTGTGTCTTTTATTGTGTTGTGTTTTTTGTTTGTTTTTTTTCTATTTAAAAAAAAAAAAAAAGCGTTATGAAGAGTGTGTTAGTAGTACTACACGGTTGACACAGACATACGCAGGTTCACAGACATATACAGACACACATACACGCATTGCGAAAAACAATGTTAAAAAGTATAGTTTAACCCTTAGTGCCATAGGGGTGTCCAAAACATTGTGGAACAATGCATTATGTACCACTCTGGCACTTATAGGGTTAATGTGGGTGGCAATATAGAGTGAAGAATGAGGAAAAGTAAGTATTGTTTTTACAACATTTGAAGAAAGTGTATGCAGAGGCTGATGGGGGACAGAGTTTAAGAATTGGAGAGTCAGTATGTTGCAACTAAAAACTGCTTGTTACACACATGTAGCCTGGGAAATATGATTGCAGAGATTCCCTATTGCTTTTAAACTCTTACCGGACAGCTCTCCACAGGAGAGGCTACCCCGCACTGCTGGATGCTGCCTCACATTTGGCAGGAGTTTGAGACCTCATATAGAGGAGTACACTGCACGAACTACTGTGTGTGGTTAGATGCAGCATGAGGAAACCTACAAACCCGGACTGTTCTTTCTTTTTACTTATTCCTTAAAGCGATGTGCCTTGTACCCTGTCAGATTTGGCCTCCCAGGACATTGAAGGGGTTAAATAAGCATTTAGCCAGTCACATGTAAGAAATAGCCGAACTTCAGAGTGAGCAATGAAATTTTATTAAATCACCGTTTTCATGAAGCACGCACTTTAGAGATGTAATGATTGTCCTCACAGATCTTCAGCGGGCACCATGAAAACGTTGATTTTAGGACACGTTATTGCCTTCATCACTTAACGCATGACACGACATCTGTGGGATGAGACTGTAGTTGATGGTGTACTTATTTTGCTATTGCCATGTAATGTATTGAATGCATTTACAAGCTTGTGAAGTCCATTTCATCAGCGCTGCTCCTGCCTCTCTCTCCCCTTTTGTGCGTGCTCCGGTACACCCTGTTATTGAGCACACATGGAGACCGGGACAGAGAGAGGCAGGAGCAGCGCTGACGAAATGGACTTCACAGGCAGCAAGAGCTGTCCTGGACTCTTCAGGGCTCCAAGAGGTCTCCGATTCTAGTTCTTCTCCAAACATCTTCCAGAGACCTAAAAAGGAAGGTATGCACTTTTCTATCCCATCACTCTTTGGAGCAGGTTCTCCTGGAAGAATGGATAGACTGTTTCTTAATAGTTGCATTTGTAATCTGTATCCCTTTTCAGCTGAGGCATTGACACAGTGGACTATGCAGTTGATCTCTTCTCTCCCCCCCCCCCCCCATCTCTGTCCTTGCTAAGAACACTGCTGTGCCCTTGACAGATTTTGTGGCTCTTAAGGATCGAACAGATACACAATTTGATTCTTTATTTAAGGTGAATTTGGAAGGAAAATGCTTGTACTGCTTGCCAAAATTCTTGAGCCAAATGCATAACTCTATGGAAAGTGGCCTTTGCCTCCAAGTTTTCTGGAGAAACCTTGTCTTCTTTCAGTGGCTGCATATTGTACTATGGGGCTCAAGATTTGTGTGGCTGACCAATCTGCCAAGGATTCCTTGGTGTCTCTTCCCTTTATGGGCAAACTGTTTGGCCCTGACCTAGACAAGGTCATCAGTCATGCTACAGAAGGCAGTAGTACCTTGTTGCCTCAAATACATCCAAAGTGAGAGTTTTCCTTACCAAGATGCATGGATTTCATTACTTCTGTCAGTTTGGGGCACCTAGCATTAAACCCCCTCAGGCTTTCCTTGCGCACTCTACCCCAAAGTCCAAACAGGCTTGGGCAGGCAAGAAAAATGTGCAGAAGCCAAAGACTGACAAGCCCACTTCTGCATGACTCATGGTGTCCTGGTCCATCTTGGCCTGAAGGGGTTGCCTCAATCTTTCAACTTTAGACCAACTTGAAAAGGTTCCATTTACAACAATTCTGCTTTCTAGCTTTTATCCTCTCCCAAACCAAAGCATTTCAATTTGTGCAGTAACCTGTTGTGTGAGGTACCATATCAAAGTATACTTCATCAACAGCAATAATTTTGTACGGATTATTAATTACCTTTTTTGTAAAATGGAAGTAAATTAGTCTGACGTTAACTTTTCTTCATAAAACTATGCTGACGCTAGAGATGCACCGATACCATTTTTGAAGACAGAGTACGAGTACCGATACTTTTTTCAAGTACTCACCGATACCAATTACCGATACTTTTTTTTGCGGTCATTTGCCAGTTTTCCAAGTACCTATATGCTTTAGGTACTTGGAAAACTGGAAAATGACCGCAAGAAAAAGTATAGGTAATTGGTATCGGTGAGTACTTGAAATATATACACACACACACACCTATACATACACACACCACCTCTTGACTCTTGATTCTCCCTTTTTGACTCTTTCTCCCCCTCTTGATTCCCACCTTTTGCTTCATTCTCCCCCTCTTGAGCCTCCTTCTTTTGCCTTGGCTTTTTCTCTCTTTTGATTCCCCTTTCTCCCCCTCCTTCTCCTTGACTCTTGATCCCACCCTTTTGCCTCTCTCTCTCCTGATTCCCCCCCCCCCTTTTGCCTCTTCTTGTCCCCCCCCTGTCTCCTGATCCTTCCTCCTTTTGCCTCTTTTTCTCCCTCTTGACCCCACTCTCTGCCTCTTTCACCACCCGCTGCCACATCTATCTTGCCTCCCTTACCCTCCTCTGCCGGGTGCTTGCTGTTCTCTCGCGAGCCCAGGCAGAGGTCGGCGTCGGAACATTGCCATGGTAACCCGCGGCAATGCTCTGACGCTGCAGGAGGGAGAGAGGTAACCGGGGAGCATTGTAAGCAGCTCCCCGGGCTCCCTCTCTGCAGCACCGACCCTGACACAGGGTATCGGTGCTGGCATCGGCACCGATACCAGTATCGGTGCAACCCTAGCTGACGCCTACTATAATGCTGGTCAACACGGTCTTTACTATAACTTAGTAACTCTTCTATTATCTTAGACTCTGTTGAAGTCAAGCTCACAGGTTTGTAATTACCTGATTTAGATGTTGCCCCCTTTTTGAATAATTGTACTAAAAGAGGCTGTGTGGTATTTGAATTTCTGACATTACTGGAGTTAGAATTGGTGCTTCTACAGGTTTCTTCAAATGTGAAACTGTTTTCTTAGTATTTTCAGATGAATAAAATATCTGCTTTCCCCCCCTCTTTTACTTACTCCTGCACTTTTCTCAATTTTGTACTTGGGGTTATTAACCAATTTATGCCAATACATCAAGTTTGTCGCAATTTTTCAGTTGTTCCCTGAGTTGCATTGTTTTTCTTTCCCATGTGTGTCACTAAATCTAACTTCAGGTCTGTTTCAACTTAATCCTCTTGAGTGCCCAAACGGTACCGAATGCATTGCTAAACAATGTACTGGATACCCCTATGGCACTCGAAGGATTTATAAAAAGATGTTGTGAATTAAGGCCAACAAATACACTGCTAGTGCTGCTTGTTTAGGTCTAGACACTTGGTTGCAGACCTGCCAAAGCTTCATTGTGAGACCAGGTGGACCAATATGGGGGTTTGAAGAGACCCCACTGGAAGAGACTTAATGAATGTTGTGGGCACTTAATCACTTGCACCCAGACCTTACCCATCCTTTAGTGCAGCACTTAATCTTAAAGGGGTAGTAATGTTTCACAACAAAATCCGCTCCAATTAATCTTCATAATATTTGGTCCATGGAGAGTGTTACAACTCTGAAAATTTTGAAGTAGTTCAAGAGTAATTGAATGATAGTATCCCCTTCCCGCCATTTTACAGATGTAACACTGCTCAGCTCAGAGCAGCAAGACTGTCTGGATGGATTACAGAGAGGGACAATCTTCAGTTAACCCTCTGAGTGCCAGAGGTGTACACAACACATTGAACTACAACTCTGGCAGTATTGACATAACTCTCTATGGTTCAAATACTATGAAGATTATTTGTAGCTGCTGTTTTTGTGAAACATTACTATCCCTTTAATGGTGCCTTTACTTTCCTCCCGGTACTGCTCAGTTCAGGTCTCCTTATAAGCTTAGGGTGGGGGCTCAGGCCTAGTCTTTGTGTAACTTTGCGGCCAGTAGCAATCCGTCAGAGGAAGTGTCAGTCTAGACAGGCGCTACCTGTAATATTGCTAAGACTCCAGGTTTCTAGTTCATTTGAGGTCAATTATTTTGGAGTGGGGGCCACATCTGTTGAAATGCTTGTGTGTTTTTTTTTTGTTTTTTTTTTGTTTGTTTTTTTTTTTAAGGGATGCATGTGTTTTGTATTTGCACTACTACGTCCCTAGCATCTCCTTGTGATGAACTACTTTCCTGATCTGAATGGGACTAGCCATAGAGAGACCCCCCCCCACCCCCCCATGGTCCATTGGAATCATGTAAAATTTACCAAGATGCCAAATTGTTAGTTAATACAAATATGTATATCTGTATAATGTCACATACAGTAAAGTCCTTCTTAAAAATATACAAATAAACCCCTGAAAGGTATAGTTCTTGATGGTGTTTAACATTTAATGACTCAAAGCTGCCAGCAATGGTCTTAATAAAAAATGAATAGTTTTGAAGCTATTCAAATTTTCAGACTTAAATAGAAAGTCATTGACCTAGTAGAGTTTCTCCTGACCCATGTCTGTATAACAAGTGTTGATATTTAGCTTCTCTGCAACCAGCCTTTGACTGAATATGGTTGTTTTAGTACAATAGCTGGAGAGCACATGTTGCCTACCCCTGATTTTGAGTGCGGAACAGGAACTCCTCTTTCTTTATGAACTATAAACCTGAATTCTGTCTTTCTAGGTGGAAACCAACGTGAACTGTCTCGCCAGAAAAACCTTAAGAAAACTCAAGATTTAAACAAAGGGAAACGAAAAGATGAGAACATGTCAGCTGCGCAGCGAAAGCAAAGGTGAATAGAACTACTTGTGCTGCATTTGCTAGACACCCACACAGGACTGTATTATGTTATGCAATGCATTGCATGCCCCCAGTCACTCAAATGGTTAACCCTCTCGAAATCTAGATGGTGCTCACTAAGTGCATTATTTTGCCGCAGAATTGCTCCTGTATATGTACAAAGCAAGATAGAAGCACTTCTGGAGCAGGCCAATTGCAAAATTAACAGTTGAAACTTGTATTCTTTTAGGTGCAATATCACAGTGGTCTGAAAATTTAGTGGCACTGTTGCTACACCATCCTATGGACTGCTCTGGTCTGTACTCCATAAGATGGTGTAGCAACCGAGCCACTGTAAATTTTCAGGCCACTGTGCTATTGCACCTAAAAAATTCAAGTTTGAAGTGATAATTTTTTAATAAAATCTCTCCGCAGTGGGAGTACCCTTGTTTTACTCGGTGGGATAAACCCTACATCATATTTTTTACATTTTACAAGATAAAGTTCTGTTTTGCTTTTACTGACTTGGCATAGATTCGGTAAAAAACTGGAAATAAGGGCCACATGCACAAACTGGAAAAATTCAGTGATGAGCCTGCTGCACTCTGGATAAATGTCACCACTGATTTTAACCCGTTGTCAGATGTATGCAAAGCATTGCTCAGCAATGTGTTATTACCCTTCTTGCACTCAAAGGGTTAAATGAGGCTATTAACCCTTTCAATGCTAGGAGAGGTCTCCAGCATATATTGTAATGTGTTGAGACCCATCTTGTATTCGGGGGGGGGGGGTCATTTAACCCTTTATGGAGAAGAGGGATGTAAAAATGATCTGCAATGAATTGCCCTCCCCTCAGATTGTTAGAGGACAGTAATACTTTACTAGTTCGGCTTCTCTGGAGCACCAAACAGCTGCTGTCCCTTGACTGGCAGTGGGTTTGGACATAGCCTGCCGCTTTCTGGCTCATAGGGCTTTATGTTGAAAAGAAAAGTGAAGGAGTTATGATGCAAACAAGCTATTTCCTTGTGGAGAAATAAACATTCCCTAAATTCCAATTGCTATAAATGGGTTTTCCATTCTTTGAATGCTAGAAATTGTAGTTCAATGCAAAGGAGAACTCTAGCATTAAGTGACTTGAAAGATCCATTTAAATCGGTGGTCATTTGGGTAATGTTTTTTTCTCTGCTTTGGTGTAGTTGGTTGGCTCCAGAATGCCTCCAATTTTCTTCAGAGCACAAGGGCAATAACTGCAAACTTTGAATTACACGCCAAGCCTTCATAGACTAGTTAGATTTCCTGACTCTGGGGACTGTGGTTAATACAACACTTTCAACTCTGACCTCCTTTTAACTGTCAGACTGAATAATGATCACTGAAAACTAGTTTTATGTGAAATGGGTAACTGAATTTTGCCACTGCATCTGGAATCTCGGACAAAAATTTACACATGAATTTACTTTTAAAAGTTGTGTTAATTATGTGTAATGATTGTGTGATGGTGGTAGGCAATATTAACAGCCTGTATAATCGTTCTTTATAATTGTAGAGGAAAGCCTATATATGTCTGGCTGAGTATTTCAAACTTTCCTTGTCCTATATTGCCTTATCAAATTGGAGCAGGAAAGCTTTAAAGGGATGGTAATGTTTCATAATAAAAGCCACTCCAATTAATCTTTATAGTATTTGGGCCATGGAGTGTTATTGCTAGACTGTCAGTTGTGGTTCAAGAGTAATTGAATGATAAGGTATCTCCCTTCTGCCCCTTTTACGGACGTAACACTGCTCACCTCAGAGCAGCAAGGTGGTGTCCAAGTGGATTGTCCCTCTCTGCAATCGTCAGTGTAAGGAAGAAAAAAAATGAAAAACCTGTCAAGGCGGCAGGGCTTTCATCGTTCCCTTGTTGGCATCTGTCTGGTCAAGAGACCGTATTCCACATCTGAGGGGAGGTGGCTTAAGTTTCCCCCTCCCACCTCTTACGTAATCACAATTACTCTTGAACTACAACTCTGACAGTATTGAAATAACACACTCTGGCTCAAATACTATGAAGATTAATTGAAACTGTTGTTTTTGTGAAACGTTACTATCCTTTCAAGACCCCAACAGTGAGCTATCATTGTGTCTGGGGTGGACAGCCAGCATCTCTACTTACTCTACTGCAAATCCCATCATCCTCTGCAAGCTGAAGATAATGGTAATTGTAGTCCACAAACAGCTGCAGAGTTGCAGTAGGCCCACTTGCATTCAGTACACACTCTACACAAAATATTTACAGCACCCTCAAAGTCAGTGTGTGTCTGATTCTATACCTCATTTCCCAGTCACCTGTGGAAGCTATATAGTGAAGAGATTCTTCTGGCACAGGGCTCATTATTAAGCCTTGGGGGATACATACAGCTCATTCATACTGAGACAACACTGGCTCCTCTGTTCTCCTGTCATTAATGAAAGATGCAGTATATAATGGCTGAGCTGATGGAATGCAAACATTGGGCAGGAACCCTTTCTTACAGCAATCCCACGTGGCTCCCTATAAACAAACCGGATAGGTCTTCTGAATTGTAGGATATATCTGGTAGCTGGCTCCCCATGCCAGTCCACACTGATGCAGAATATTTTTGCAAATGCAGAAAATTCTTTTGTACTTACCATAATTTTCCATTCCTGTAATTCTCCATAGCCGTACTCACCAAATGGGTAATTCTTCCCATCGGCTGTTGACAAACCATTTATATATTTTTTTTTATTTTATTTTTTATTTATTTTTTAAATAACCCCCCCCCCCTCCTCCTTCCCACATCTAGGTTCCAAGCAGGTAATAAAGGGAGGAAACTTGGTGAATGTACTCTAGCGGTACAGATCATAAGCAGGGAGAATAATAAAATATCAGCCAGGCGGAGATTCAGAGATACAGGATTTATTTAGTATTGTACATAACTTTTCCAGACTGTCGGTGCAGCAGAAAGGCCATACAGCCTGTAATGTTTCAGGATTGTCTTAATAGAACAAAATTTAGCTAGGCTGCTTCCAGAGAGACCGCAGCTGCCGAAGGTAGACACTGCTCTAGTAGAATGAGCTGTCAACCTTTATGGCCCAGCAACTGCTGTGTGGTAAACCTTCACAATGCAACCAACGATCCAGCGACTAATTGTAGGTTTAGAAACCTCCTGTACCCATGATAAATAGAAGGGAAAGACCAGATGTTTTGAAGAGGAGCAGACTGGCTGTGTTTTCCAAATACATTTGAAGACCTTGAATCAGGTCCAGACTACTGAAGTAGAGGGGATTGTCCTGAGTATGTGTGGCTGGAAGAACCGTATCGTTGAAAATGAAAGGCACCACTTTGTCATCATAAGTGGTAGGGAAAAGTTAACCTGCCAAATAAAGCCTGAAGTTCTGAGACAATATGAGCAGAAACCACTGCCAACAAAACAATTGCCATTTAAGGACAGCATGCTTAGTGACTGAGACAAGTGTGAGCAGGCAGGGACCAGAGACAGGCTCCAGACTGGAATGGTCTTGCATATTATGGATCTAATCCGATCTCTTCAGAAGCTTGTGAGGTCAAAAGGATGACCACTGGGTCCCTGGCATAACAAAGGTGGCTGATAACTTTAGCAGAGTACTGTCCCCCAATTACATAGTAGATAAGGCTGAAAAAAGACGTGTCCAAGTCCAGCCCATGCCAATAACACCCCTGTTGATCCAGAGGAAGGCAACAAAAAAGCCCTCTGGAGCAACTTCCTGTGTGTGTGTGTGTGTGTGTGTGTATGTGTGTGTGTGTGTCAAATAGTTCCCCGGCTCAATATCCTATTTTCTTTGAAGCCATCTGTCATAACTGTCAATATTATTCTGTGCTAGATAGGCATCCATTGCTTTTTTGAATGCAGTTACATTATCTGCAAGCACAACATCCCGAGGCAAAGAATTCCATAGCCTTACCGCCCTTACTGTAAAGAATCCCTGCCTGTGTTTTAGTCGAAAGCGCCTTTCCTCAAGTCTTAATGGATGACCTCTTGTTCTTAGCTCATCTCTTTGCATAAATAATTAATTGGATAGTTCTTTGTATTGACCTTGACGTCTCTTTTTTCCAATGTAAACAAACCCAGTTTGGCTAGTCTCTCCTTGTAACTCAGATCCTCCAATCCCTTTATCAGTTTTGTTGCACGTCTCTGCATCTTTTCCAGTTCAGTAATGTCTTTTTTTAGAACAGGCGCCCAAAATTGTACTCCATATTCTAGATGAGGCCTAACCAAGGATTTATACAGAGGTAGGATAATATTTGCATCCCTTGCTTCTACACCTCTTTTTATGCAGGCTAGTGCTCTTGCAGCACTTGAGTGACTCTGTACACTGCTGTGAAGACTATTGTCTATCAGTACACCTAAATCTTTCTCTAATGAGGATTTCCCAAGTTGTTTCCCATTTAGAGTATATGTAGCAAGTTTGTTTCTACAACCCAAATGCATAACCTTACATTTATCTACATTAAATGACATCTGCCACTTTTCTGCCCATTCACTTAGTTTATCTAAATCCTTCTGTAGGGAAAAAACATCGAGCTCTGTATGTATTTCCTTAGTGACAGATGCTGTAAATATTCCACCACTGATTCTCCATGCTGTGAAGAGAAGGTCCAGTTGAGAAGGGTGCAGAGTTGAATATAACGGTTCTGCCACTGAAGGTTGTAGAAGAGGGGGCCATGGTCTCCTTTGTACAACTGGAACAGTACTTGCTATGGTTTCAGTTGCTGCGTGATGGATCTTCAGTACTCTATGGATTAAACCTAAGAAAATGCCCTTGACCAGACTTGTGATGGGGCATCCATTGCTCTCAGAGTGTATCCTGGAGAAGAACTGGGCTACCTTGTGATTGATGTGAGGACATAATCTATAGCAGAAATTCCCTACTGACTCAAAGGCTCACAAATTTCCTTGTTCCAGGACCATTTCTCTGGGACCAGGTGTTTGCTCAAAAATGTCTGCTCTTATATTCTCTTGATCTGGAAAGTAAACTGCAGTCTGATTGGCAATGGAGTGATTTTGGCCAGAATAGAGGTGCTTTTTGTAATCTCTTATTTGCAGATGTAGGCTGTGGCTAAAAGACTGATTCTGCATCTGATAAGTTAACACCACAGGTCTTATTCCCCCACAGAACTAGTAGTGCTTGATAAACTGCTCTGAGTTCAGATACTCCTGGCCATTGCCCTTAACCCCTTAAGGACCGGCGGTCCTGGGACATTTCCGTCCCATAATGACCGCATAGGAGCACTTGGACGCGCCGGTACACGTGACCTGTCGCGTGTATTGGCGCGTCATTATGGGGCCTGATAGAGATCGCTCCGATCTTGGAGCGGTCAATTTCAGGCCCTATTTTTACTTGCAGCGCTCCCGGTAGAGCGCTGTACGTAAAAAGTACGTGACGTACTATGACAGTCATCGGTCCTTGAGTATTTCACGTCAAGGGTCCTTAAGGGGTTAAACTAGCAGGATCATGGAGGACAGTTCCCAGAAGTCTCGCACACTTCCTAATGGGCCAAGCTTTTCTGTTGAAGAAAATCCTCATTCATTTGCTTAAATGAAACTTAATTTTCCCCATCCCCCTTAATGAGCATACCCTCAAGCCTTTTGTGTGTGGAACAGCATCCTTTGATGCAGTTATCTTTTGTGATGGTTTTACGATCACTCTTATCTAAAATCAGGATGCAACTGTGCAGCTGGAGAAAGATTACTTGATCCATGTCTTGAGTTGATTGGGATATGAAGAAGATATCAGAACATTGTCTAGAAAATTATATATTCAAATCACTTTCCGCAATGAGGAAGGAGGACCTGTGAGAATGTTTAACGCCATGGCCAGTCTGCATGGAAGACAGATGAATTGGAATGGTTCCCTGGAGCTGCAAACCTTATGGCCGGAGTGGACCGGAATATAGAGGTAGGCATCTCGCAGGTCTAGATATACTAGCCAGTTTGGCAAGACACTGGAATAAGCCAGTGACTTAAAATTTGAATTTCTGTATCTTCAGCAAAGTTTATTCGTCAAGTCTAAGACAGACCACAGTGAGCCCAATATCCTTTGAAGAAGGAAAATGATTCCCTGAAGTCATTCTGCAGGAGGAACCAGCGCAATAGTTCCTGTCTGGATAAGCAACTGAAGATATTTCTAAAGAGCTCTCCTCTGTTAAGTGTTGTGTGTGTGTGGTTGGGGGTTTTTTTTTGTTTTGTTTTTAAACTGGACTCCATGAAAATATTTTCTGTGGGCTTTTGATGCAATTCCAGAGCATAACGTGAAGATGATCTTGCCCCAGACCTCCCAAAACTATCTTCCCCTCACTAGGCAAGAATGGGCCATTTAGCAGCTCTTAACCAGAGTGCCATGGCACTTTGTATCCTGGGGATTAGTTTAGGGTTCCAGTTTCTCTATGAAGACTTTGAAGGAAAAATGTGAATTTTGACTTTAATATCTACTATTTTATAGAACTTTTGTTCTGCGCAATTTGTTAATTTTGGTAATTCTGATAGGGAGACTTAAAAATAACTGTACTTAATCCCTTAATTATATAATTGAGAAAATGCCTATATAGTGAGGTGTGCCCCAAATTCCTTACTGTTAGTGGTGGCACGAGTGGGAAAAATATTGAGCAACTGCTCTACAAGAGGCTGAGGCTTTTCCTCTAAAGCCTTCAAAGAGTAAACTGACCCCATTTCCAAGCAGGACAGCCTTGAATATTCCCTTTCTGGTTTGTATCTTAGAGCAGCCTTCAGAGAACCACAATCTCAAATCTTCTTGAAGCGATACTGGGCTTTTCTCTGCTTTGTTGTGATGAACACTTATTCCAACTGACTTCTTGCGGCCGATATCCTCAAATTTCTCACCAAACATCTTCCCAATAAAGGGAAATGAGCAGAGATTTGTTTTAGTGATATCTGGTGCCTAAGGTGATCATTTGAATTGAAACTGACATGGTCATGTCCTTTCACATTCAGGACTGTTGATATCCAGTGTGTTCTGCCAAGGCTTCAATGATTCATGAACACTCCACCTGCTGGAGAATGGTATGCTGAATAGTCTCCAACCAGACTTTCAGGTCAGGGCCATGAAGGCCTGCAGGCCAAACCCAGGGAAATTAATAATCTCCAAGCTGTTTTCCATACATTTGTCCTTGGCCTCTAAAAGAGGCAGCAGCATCTAACTGAATTGTGATTTTACAGGCTAGCCTTACCACTGCAGCACTTGAGGAGGATAAAACGCACTCTGAATCAGTCTCTGGGAAGGGATGTATAATTTAGAAGTTCTAGCAAAGGTTAGAACCTTTGTCACATCTTTGCCATTGTGAAATAATAATTTCTTCAGCTGTTTCATGAAGGGATACATTCTCTGCTGCAATTAAACCACCTTCTGGTGAATCTGGGCTACATGGACAACCTCATTCAGTGGTTGAACAAGGACCAAATCAAACTCCACCAAATCAGAAGACTTCTTAGTAAAGAGAATCAGCCCATTTCTCTTACATGGATCTCATTGTCTGAGAGGGTAGCAAAGTTTCTGCAGGCCTACATCAGTTCTTTGGCCATGTTGCCTCTTAACCCCTTAATGACAGGGTTTGTACCCCCCCCCCCTTATTGCAAATGGCTTCCTGGACTTACCAGATAAGGGATTAAAGCCCTTGGCAGACTGCATCTTTAATGAGCTGAGAAATGCCAGCAGACTGTTCAGAGGAACACTGGATCCTGTCTGGCCAACAGGCATTGCTGACTTTCTTCCTCTCCACTGCAGTATTGTCACATGCCATGCAGACTGTTAGATTGAAGAGTGGTACATCTTCCCTGTATCCAGTATACTAAAGGAGCCAGAGAGACACAAGTTCCATAAGTTGTCACTCTTTGAAGGAATAGAAAAAAGGATAACATTTGGTTAAAAACTTGCCAACTAGCATTGTGATGTGTTGAGGGGTCTTTGTAGAATCTATAAGGTCTGGCAGCTAATGACGGGAAGAAAAAAAAGATATGCCAAATACAACAACAAAATATGTAGATGTGTCAACTAATATGAGCATTCTAAGGTTTTTGTGGTAAAGCTACCCTAAAACAGTGGAATAACTGTCTACTTTTCAGAAATCTATAGTCTTATAATCTGTTGCATCTAATGTGGGGTAACTTGCCTTCTTGCCACAAACCTGTTGTGCCCAAATGCTTCCAGAATATGGCACTACAGAAAAAAAAAATGGCATTTTCTTAAATTTCTACCCCTTCAACTGTACTGAAATCTGTGAAAACCATGGAATTTCCAGCTGTATTCATTACCTAGTGCTCTTTGGAGAAAAATGTTGTGCCCAAATGCTTCCAGAAGTTGGCACTTCAGGAAAAAGGCATTTTCTTACATTTCTGCCACTTCAAATATACTGAAATCTGTGAAAAACATACAATTCGACTGTATTTGTTAGCTAGTGCTCTTAAGAGAAAAATGACACCCCACAAAACACCTAATTCAACATCTGATTTTTCTAGCATTTTCTAAAACAGGACTTTCCTGTACAAAAAAAAATGGCTATAACAGCTACAGAAGAGAAGAAAGGGTAGACAGTCCATACCATTTTGGAAAGAAGATAACCTACCGCATTGAATGAGGAGTTGCCTTTTTACCCCTAAGGTAGCATGCACAACTATTTCCAGAATGTGGTGCTACAGGGAAAAAAGCAAACATTTGTTTTACACATCAGTCACTTCAAAGATGCTAAAATTGTTCAACAAAGTCTGATTTCCTAGGAGGACTTCTTGCCAGCCTAAAATATGGTACCCCACTGCTGTGGGTTGAAATACCAATTTGGGCGAGAGGAGCGTAGCCACCAGTGAAACAGGGATGGGAAAGCAAACTGTGTGTGACAGATGAAAGAAGCTAGGGCATCAGCCGATGTACATGCAGACCTGTGACTACCAGTGTAAAAAAAAAAAAAAAAAGTGTGTGGGAGGGTGAGGGGTTAGGCGGTGTGTGGGTATGAGCAGAGAAGCAAGGATGGTGGTGATGGTGGGGGCAGTGTCTGATAGTGTATATGGGGTATCTGTGACTACCAGTGTGCACTGTATGTCCCCCTCATACAAAGTTTGATTCCCAGCCTGAGTCTAGTGCATACTGGTACTTTGTGTCTACCAGTAGGCAGTGGAAACATGCTGGGGGTCAGGCTGTGAAACCGGGGGGGGGGGGGGGATGGAGGCAATTTGTGTGCATGCCACAGGGGTGCCCAATGCACTGCAAAGCAATGCGCTGGACCCCTGTTGCACACACACTTTTTTTTTTTTTTTTTT